>OZ005657.1:270618326-273018326 GCA_963930645.1 Salticus scenicus
TTCGATCGATTTACATCTTCAAAAAATACTTAATCCTAAACTTTCATCGAAATTGTTATATCTATTTCTGAGTAAACACAATTTCTGCCATATGGGGCAACTGGCCGATAAAGGGTTAACAACGAATGCGAATATTCCTGAAGGTCAGAATGTGTCCCATCGATAGCTCCCTAAAAGGCAATTAACCAAGAACTTTCATTAAAATCATTATATCCATTTCCGAATAAACCCAATTTCTGTTATATGGTGCAACTGGCCGATAAATGGTTAACAGCGAACGCGAATTTTTCAGAAGATGAGGATACATGTAATCGATTGAGATCCCCAAAAACACTTAATCCTAAACTTTCATTAAAATCGTAATATCCATTTCCGAATAAACCCAATTTATACTCTATATTGGAACTCACCGATAAAGGGTTAACAGCGAACTCGAATTTTCCGGAAAATGAAGATAAGCCCAATCGTTTTTTCGATCCGAAAAACCCCTAATCCCAAATTTTCATCAAAATCGTAGTATACATTTCCGAGTAAACCCAATTTCTGCTAAATGTTGCAACTGGCTGATAAAGGGTTAACAACGAATGCGAATTTTCCTGAAGATGAAGATAAGCTCAATCATTTTTTCAATCCGAAAAACCCTTAATCCTAAAGTTTCATAAAAATCGTTAGAGTTGTTCCCGAGATCCTCTAGACATATATATATATATATATACACTGCAAATTCACGTGTCTTAAATTCAGTCATATAAGCGTCTTAAAATAGATTTAAGACATCAAAGTGTCTTAAACGAAAAAATTTCAGTCACTTATGTGTCTTAAAATATAAGTAAGACATGATGCCGTCTTAATTTCAGTCAGGTATGTGTCTTAAAATATACACTGCAAATTCACGTGTCTTAAAATCAGTCACATAAGCGTCTTAAAAAGAATTAAGACACGACAAGTGTCTTAATTTCAGTCACGTAACGGTAGTGTCTTAATCTCTGCTGAGAGCATGTGCAAAACAACCTACCCAGCATGCATCACGACTACAGTTATGGCGGACTCCTCGCAAGGAAAAACTTTTAGATCCCATTTACAATTCAGTTTTAATAAAGTTCAACTCCCTGGTCAAAAGAGGAAATTACTAGGATAAGAGACGATCCTCTTGGCAACCGGTCTTTTACCCACAATTCCCTTGTAATCGCAGTTCACGGATTGTAAACAAAAACATGGCGTTGTTTGCAACGCCGCCGGAGCCACGGATGAAGCAATCGAGACGGAAGTCATTTTGGTAAGTGATATTTATTTCCTTTTGTTCAGAGATGATTAATACGATAACTGATTGTTAATAATTAAGGATTAAACATGCATGCATACAAATAAGGGAGTCTTGTTAATCAAAGTATAACATTTTGCACAATTTAAAAAAAAAAAAAAAAAAAAATCATTAAATAATTAGTTCATTGTTTAATCGTTGTTGCGTGTGCATAAAGTTTAGTATTATCTTCCAGAAGTAATTTAATGTAGACAAGTAATGTATAAAATGCTTATACATTACATTGTACAATCAAATAAAAGTTTAAGAAACGTTTTCTTGTGATATTTCAGCAATTGCTGTTAAAGAATTTAAGTTATGAGACATTTTCTTTTCTGTTTGTTATTTCATTTAGTAGTATATGCTTTTATCGAAATGAAGTTTAATAAATATGTTTAGGAGGATACTGTAATACCAACAATGTTACAGTATGCCTATTCCTATTTATCTCTCAAATCTGATATATAGCTAAATTCAATAATAAAGTGTCTGAAACATTTAAATTGCATGCATCTTTAATTATTATTATTTTATAAGCAGATTAGGGGTCTGTCTAGACTTTTCAGACAGAGACCTGTTATTGAGAAATTGTGAAAAATCTACACATAATTTTGTGAATCAAATAGTAATATCAGGGATGAGATTTTTCAGATGATTTCAGCTTTTTTGTACATTTAGCTTTTCAGCTTTTAAATTTTTTTTAGCTTTTTTTATGTTTCTAATGTGCATTTCTTCTTTTTTTATACATTTAAGGTTAAAATAAATATTTATTACTGTAATATAATAGATTTTGTCATCAAAATTCTAATGTTTAATCTCAACGTCTTGTCTTTGCGTACAGTTTCAGCTTTTTTGTATTTTTGCTAATCTCATCCCTGTAATATAAAAATCAAGTCCTACTGAACTTTTTGGCTAACTTTGGCCGAACTTTTCTCTCTCTCTCTCTCTCTCTCTCTCTCTTTTTTTTTTTTTTTTTTTTTTTTAAAGGTAATTTTGCAATCATTTTAGACAATGAAAGTTCACTTTTGTAGAATTAAACTCACACATACACACAGAAACCTTTCATAAATTAGAAATTGAATAGCAGCTGTTTGGGGGAAATACAGCAAAGCACATACGATTACTCAAGTGGCCTTTCGCTCCGTAGAAAATTATGTTTCGAAGTAAAAGAAATTTATCAAAGGTCTGTTTTTACGAGAAAAATTTTTGTGAAGGGTCCTGTTTGAGGATAAAAAAAATCTGTGAAAGATTCTTTTTTAATGTATAAAATTTTGTGAAGGGTCCTTTAACAGACCCAGTTTTACCTCTGGACAGACCCCTGTAAGATACATATTAAATGGGAAAACAGCAGATAAAATATAATATATGATAAAAAGTAGATATTTTTCCTGAGTATGTGAAATTAAGTATCAATAAAACAGTGAAAGTTTTTAAAATAAAAATTAAAACTTTGAAAAGGCAAGAGAAATGATATATAGTTATATAAATGTTATGCAGTCGAACCTTGTTAACGTGAATCTCAAAGGGGATAAAAATTTGTACCTGCTTCGGTAACTAATCTTTATGTAATTAAACTAATCTTCATTTTGAAAGTTATTATGGAAACATTATGTTAAAAGTAATTCATGTTAACAAGGTTCAACTGTATTTAATAATATTTGGCAGGAAATTTCTGTTTTGCAAGCTACATTATATAAGAATGAAGTATTGACTTCTTTATTTCCTTATTTAATTTCATGGTGATTTGGTAATCTTTTCTTTCTTTCTCTTTTTTTTTTTCACTTTTTCTTTTTTTAGTGAAAAGTCTTTAGACTTTTTACCGTGTTTGTATTAACTTCGATTCTTGTTTTGTTTGTTTGTCCAGTACAAATCTTGCAATCGATTTTTAACTAACTTCCCAACTAGCTAGACATTTGAAACTTTCAAAATAGCTCAGAACATGGTGACAATGCATTTTTTAAATACTTTTAGTCAACTGGTTCTGGTCCCCGCTGCCCTCAGCAGCGTTTATGTGATTCGACAAAGAATTTATTTAACTAACTTCCCGACTAGCTAGACATTTGAAATTTTCAGAATAGTTCAAAACACGACTACAATGCATTTTTTTAATAATTTTAGCCAACTGTTTTGGGTCCCCACTGCCTTCGGTAGCGTTTATTATGTGGTTCAACAAATATGTAACTTCCCGACTAGCTAGACATTTGAAACTTTCAGAATATCTCAGAACATGGTGAAAATGCATTTTTAAATACTTTTAGCTAATGGTTACGGGTCCCACCTGCCTTCGGCAGCGTTTATCATATGCTTTAAAGATCATTTAACTTCCCGACTAGCTAAACATTTTAAACTTTCAGAATAGCTCAGAACAGGGTGACAATACTTTTTTTAATACGTTTAGCCAACTGTTTCAGTACCCTGCTGCCTTTGGTAGCGTTTATATGATTCAGTGGCGGATTGAAGGGGGGGGGGGCTCCCCCCCCCCAAAACACTGACATTTACAATTGAATATTGCAATTGTAAATTTTTTGTTGGTCTAGAATAACAGTTTTAAAAATCTTTGCCCCCCCCCCCCCTTCAAAGTGAAGTTCTGGATCCACCACTGATATGATTCAGCAAAAAATTTATTTTACTAACTTCCCGACTAGCTAGACATTTAAAAATAGCTCAAAACACGGTGGAAATGCATTTTTTTTCATACTTTTAACCAACTGTTTCAGGTCCCCGCTGCCTTTGGTAGCATTCATATGATTCAACAGAAAATTTAAAACATGATATAAAAAAAAAGTTGTTTTTATCTTGTAATATTTTTATTGTATTTCTAATATTAACAATATTCTTTTCTAGATACAACAAATGTTGCAGCTGAAGAATTACCTGTATTTTCAGTATATTAGAGATACATTTCAGGAGTAATCTGAAATGCTTTAATCCCCTGCAATATTACAGACTCAATTCAAGGTAAGATTTTTATTATTTTATATTATTAAAATTTTATTTATTTATTTTTTAAGTTACTTAAAAGCCTTTTCATAAATATTTTAAACTTTCTGCATAATCAGGGACAAAATTTTAAATGCACATACGTGTCAGTTTTTTCTTTACATTGAAGCAATTATTTACATTGAAGCAAAAATCAAAGAGTGTTTTCATTTTTCTATAAATAATTTAACCTGTATTTAGAGTTGTAAACTGATGTATATGTTGAAACGTTCAACATAAATAAAACCAGAAATCCACACATCAAAACAAATGTAAACAATGAAATTTATAGTTTTCAAGAAAAGGAAAAAAAAAAAAACAAGGTAGAACTTATTTTAGTGGTGGTATTTTAGAAATTGAATCTAATAAGATTAAAGAAAGTTTATTTTAAGCAAGATCCAGATCTTCAAGGTAAATATCTAAATTCTTTTAAACCAGTAGTATTTGTGCTTGAACAAAAAATGATTTCATATACTGAAAAAAAAAAAAAAAAAAAATCATTTGGCTTTACCTATAATTCTAAACTATAATAAAAATTGCAAGTTTATAATAAAAGTTATTATATCAGATGTTTACATATACTCAATTTTGTATTTTGCCTTATGGAACAATTTTTAATTTGTTAAGTGAAAAGAAAAATACTTACATTGAATTTTATATGTATACTATATTTATACTTTTTACTTGCCTTCATTTATTTTTAAATATTTCATGTGTCTTATATGCTTGCTCATATGTCTTCACTGTCATTTTTAATGCATTACGGCTTTAAAATTTTAATTTAAATATGCAAACAATAAAATACCCAAAATCCACAATATTCTAAAATCTGCACAATCTCTGGTTCCAAACTGTGCAGATTTCTGGGAGTGTACTGTATATATTTTTAAATTTTTGAATATTACAATATTTCTAGGTACACTAATATCAATATTCAATTGTTTATTAATATTTTTGTTCGAATTCTTTCTTCCCCTCTGTCATTAGCAGTTTGTGCTAGCTAATCCCCTTCCCCTTTTTTTGTTTTTGTGTCATCAATTTTCAATTAGTAAAACAGTAAAAATGATATTAGTGATAGGTATTTATGTATAATTTAAAATTTTCTTGAATTTTTCTATATTTATTAATATGCTAAATATTTCACTTTATATTTAAAATAAATTTAAATATTTGTATACTTATAACACAGTCATTAAATGGATCCTTCATAAATCCTAGTTATTTTTAATACTACTCTTATATATGTACTAATATATATTTTTTAAAACATGCTCATTGCTCAATCCCCCAGTAGCAGAATTTTATCTGCCAATCTGCGACAGCTATTTAGGTATCAGAAAATAATCTGCATCATAATTTTGCAATAATAATTAACTGAAAAAAATATTGCCAGATTCAGTAAACATATTTTTGATCCCAAGTTTGTGTTTATCTAATGTTAGTTAACCAGATATGATCAAAGCATTGTAATATTAAAATTTTAGTTAAGGTAAAGTGTTGACATTATTCATTATTCTTGATATCACACAAGAAGAAATATGTCCATGATTTTGTTCATAGCTCCAGTAAAATGTATGTAAGGGACTCCAAATTGAAATTAATGCAGCTTTCAAAAATTATAACTAGATGTAGAACCATTAAGAAATATAAACACACTCTTATCAACAATTCCAGTTTGTTCGTCATTGCCATCTGTACATTATCTTAAATTGCATTTTGCTCACTTTCTCAGTGACCAAATCCCAACTTTTACAGGAAGCTTCTGATATTGGAATTGTGTGTATAAGTGACTTAATAAGTACAAGTATTTTCTTTTAAAGATCACCAACGGGTTTTTTTGTATGAAGACTTCATGTCATATGTGATCCCTATCGAAATTTATTTATGCTGCGAATGAAGGATTGAAAAGCACAAAATTTCTGTAGAGCGCTTGATCACCAATCGTTAGGGATAGAGGAGGGGGGGTCGCACAATTTTTTTTTTTATGAGTGAGTGTTATTGAGCAGTTCTAATTATAAGTTTTAGAATGCATTAAAGTTAGTTCAAAAAGAATATTGATATTTATGTTGTATTGTATTTGAAGAAAAATTAGAAATCGCAGTGCTTCGCAGATCATTAGAAGAAAGTGTGTGTGTGTGGGGGGGGGGGGGGATAAAACATATGAGTGAGTGATATTGAACAATTCTTCTTCTTTATTATTTTTCTTCTCTGGAATCTAATTAGGTAAGTTTAAAAAAAGTTGGCATTTGTTTGTAGATGGAGAAAAATTAGAAATTGCAAGGATTACAGATGGCATTTGATCGCCGATTGTTGGAAGGGTGAAGGGACCCACAAAAAAATTATTCAAGTGAAAGATATTGAACAATTCTACCTCATTATGGGTTCCAGAATCTAATAAAGCAAGTTTAAAATGAACATTGACATTTGTATTGTAGATGGAGAAAGATTAGTAATCACAATGCTTCTGCAGGACGTTTGATCTCTGATCATCAGCAAATGGGGGGGGGGGGATAAAATATTATACTAGCAAACCCATGGGAGATATTCGCACTTTCTTTCTTTTCTTATTTATCTTTAAAATTTGAAAGTTGAAACTCATAAATGTTATACCAATTTCACCACCTAATTAAAATTTTAATTTACCAGAAGCCAAATTATTATTAAAACCAAATTAATATTGTACAATAGGGAAGCCAAAATCATTCAAAGAAAGGTTTCCAAATGAAATTCATTGTTCATGACTCAATTTTCATTATTCCACTGGCAGTACAGCTTTAATATAGGACACCCACGACGCCTTTTAAATTTTTGTCATCATGTTGGAGATAACTTTCTATTAATTTTGGTATAATTTTTTTTGTTGTTGTTTTGTTTAAAAATAAATAAATAAATAAAATAAAATAATTCCTATTTTGATTATAATTTTTTTATGATTGTGTTTTTTAGTCAATTTATGACACAAAAGTTCATAATCTATATATATCTTTAAATTATTGCTAGGTTTAAAATGACACTTGCAAAGATTTTGAAGAAACAATTGTTAAAAATCCTTTGTTTTTCTTAAAATAGTCTCATCAGACAAATCTCGTCATCTTTTCTTGTTAGTCCATTGAGCCAAGTCCGCGTGCTTAAATATTGTCCATGTATAATTATTTTTTATTCTCGCGTACCGAATCCTTTCGACAAAAAATAATTGAAACTGGTCCACGTTAGAGAAATATTATATAGATTACACTCATCATTTTTCATTATACTGTTTCAAAATAAAGTATTTAAAAAAAAAAAAATCCCTTTTTAAAAAAATCCATATATTTAACAGCTGACGATTTTTTGAATGTCAAAACAGAATTTAAAAATATGTATTAGTTAATGAGTTATAAGTAAACAAAATTTCCCATAGAAAGGGTCGATCCAGGTTTTAATTTTTGGGGCTCATTTTTGCTTTTATATGATTCGACAGAAAATTTATTCAACTATCTTCCCAACTAGCTAGACATTTGAAACTTTCAGAATTGTTCGGAACATGGTGAAAATGCATTTTTTAAATGCTTTTAGCCAACTGTTTCGTGTTTCTGCTGCCTTCGGCAGTGTTACCAATACAAAGCTTGCAATCAATTTTTCACATTTCTCGATTAGCTAAACATTTGAAACTTTCATGATAGCTCAGAACACAGTGACAATGCATTTTTGTACTACTTTTAGTCAATTGTTTTAGGTCCCTACTGCCTTCGGCAGCGTTTATATGATTCAACGGAAAATTTATTTAACTAACTTCCCGACTAGCTAGACATTTGAAACTTTCAGACTAGTTCAGAACACGGTGAAAATGCATTTTAAAAAATACTTTTAACCAACTGCTTCGGGACTCTGCTGCCTTCGGCAGCGTTACCAGTACAAAGCTTGCAAACGATTTTTCACTAACTTCCCAACTTACATTTGAAACTTTTATAAGATCTCAAAACACGATAGCAATGAATTTTTTTAATACATTTAGCCAATTGTTCCGGTTTCCTGCTGCCTTCGGTAGCGTTTATATGATTCAACAGAAAATTTAGAAACATGGTATATAAAAATTTTGTTTTTTATCTTTTAATTATTATGAATCTTATTTTCATGAAGGAGCCCATTTTTATGAGTTTGAATTTTGTGAAGGGGTCCATTTTAGAAATTTGAATTTTGTGAAGGGGCAGCAAAAGGGTCCCAATTTTTGTCTGGATCGACCTCTGCATAGAATAACATTGGCTTGGGCTTCCAGTAGTGGTAAGTGTGGCAAGCCATTAAAACCAATAACTTTGATTTTAAAAAGAAGTGATTTAAAATATTTAAATCAAAGGTTTCTTTTTTTCTTTTTTTTTTCAAAAATAATCACTTGTTTTATATCACTACAATCCTGAACAGAAATAGAATTTATTATGATAATTTTCCAATTTTCCTGAAAATTAAAAAAAGCAAAAAAGGTTTAATTTTAGAATTTAGACTCTGAAAGAAGTCTTGTGATAGAAGAAATTATTCAAAGTGAAATATCAAGATTAAAAAAAAAAGAAGCACAACAGTAATGCTGAATAAATCATTTTTTCTGCTTATTATTATTATTTTTAATGCTTTAATCATAATGCTTTTATTTATTTATTTTTTAATACTTTAATCATGAAGCTTTTTCAATAATTTTGTTACAGTTACATTTTTATTGATATATTGAGGGTAAAAAAAAAACTTAGTGTGAATTTTTTAATGATTTTGTATTTTTATTAATCTTTGGATGTTGTTATCACATTATTCAGCTTCGTCTTGCAATTTTATTTCAATATTGCCACTATTATTATTTGTTGAACCATGTGAAAAATTTGGGGGTAATATATTTTCGAGTGTGACTTTTTAAAAGATAGTGGGATTCTCACAATTTCACCCTCTAAAATGAACCCTGATTAATACCCAGAATGTTTGTTCAAATATTGTCCATAAGTTGAAATATATACTTAAACATTCTTTTGTGATTTTTTACTTATTTACTGAAATATTCCATGCTTGAAATGTATTTAATTACCAAGCATTTATTGTTTGTTTGGAAAGTCGGGTGGAATCGTTTCATATTATTATCATTATTTCATCTGTTTCAGGTCCATCACATCAGACTTTAAGAAGAAGGAAAGAAACTTTAAAGAATGTGATTCTAGAAATATTATGAAGAAATGCTAAAATTAGAAAAGAAGCACTTTATATTGTTAAATAAATCTTTAAATTTACTGAATAAATTGTTTTATTTATTTATTTTTCTTAAATCGTTCTTGTTTGAACATTATTTTCATTTTTTCCCCCCCTATGTTAATCTGTATGCTGTTAAAGTTTTGTATTATTCGGATTCACTGTTTTAATAAAAAATTAAAAATATTACTTTAAAGTAAAATATATATGAGTTTTTAAGATAATATGTTCAATGTAAAAGATATATCTATTATCTCTTAACTTGATGTTTTGTGTCAATAAATAAATAAATAAAGTAAATAATAATAATAATTTGCAGTAGAAGGTGAAATGTTAAAAAGAAATGCCTGTTGATGAAATATTTTTTTTTTCTGCAAAATATGTATCAAACAGTCCAGAGAAAAGAAAGAAATTTTGCATACTACAGTTTTTATAGCATAAGTAAACAACTAAGTGCATTTTTTGTGGTTTTTAGCCAGAAAATAAAATATTAAAAATGTGAAAAATAATGTTTTTTTAAATAAGTACTAATCTAACTATTGTGAATTTTCTGAATGTGAAATATATATATATACATTATATAACAAATAATTTTAGAAACAAATTTCCCCATAGAATAACTTAGGCTTTGTTTGTCGGTGAGATTAGATATTGCCTGTTCTTAAAAGAGCTTGGCACCACAGAAGTAGTTTTCATATTAAAACTTATTTTTCCATGTAATATTTATATGATAAATTGAACTATATTATGTTTGTTCCATAAAATATATATTTAGTCAAGAATTATTGTAGTTTGTGATACATTTTTTTAGAGACTTGAAATCTTTTAATTGCATTTTTTCATAAATTCATGATCTTAAAAATGCTAAATTTTCTACAAATATTTAAGGAAGACTAAATATTTTTTTGGATGTTTATAAGAATCTACTTAAAGGATTTCGCAGTATCATTAAAAAAAAAAAAAAATCAAAATTTTACATAAACACATGCATTATTATTATTTTCTTAAAAACTAGTTCTTAATAAATTTCAAAATCCATCCCTAATTCTTTTTAGGAGGTTGTATTAAACATCCAAGTCTTCTTGTAGAAGTTTTAGTGTTTTGAAGATTATAAATTCCCCCCCCCCCCCCCAAAAAAAAAAAAAAAAAAAAAAAAATGAAAACTGGGAATACGCAATTTAAAGTTTTCATATATGTAAAAAGTATATCAAAAACCATAATATAATTATTCCCTGAATATATATTTTATTTACAAAACCTAATTATTTACAATTTAAAAATATTAAATGGAAATATAAGTCCTATAAGAAAAAGGTATTTTTAAAAAGGTAAACTTGTCTTTTTTTTTTTTTTTTTTTTTTTTTTTTTCCCCCAGTTTGAAACTAACTCTAACTTTTGATTGTTGAGGGGGGATCGGTGCAACTCCATTCATATAATCCTTTTCTTTTCTTTTTTTTCCATTATATCTTTTAAAGCACATTCTAGAAAATTCTAAAGATTAATTTTAGTTGAGGTTTTAGAAAGGCAGAGGGCCTTTTTTCAATAATTTCTCTTATGACAACATCTCAATTGTTTTCTCTGCTTATTTTCATTTAAGAGCAGATAATATCTAATCTCATTCATAGTCAAAGTGTATGTTATTTTATAGGAAAATTTGTGTCTACAATTACTCATTAGCTAACGTATTATATATTTATTTTTTTTAAATCTTTCTTCATATTCAGAAAATTCACAATTGTTAAATTAGTATTTATTTTTTAAATTTTTAATATTTCACTTTTAAAGTTAAAAAAAAAAAAAAATCACTAAGTGCATTTTTTGATTTTTTTAGCAAGGTAAAATGTTAAAAATGTGAAAACAGAATTTTAAAAAAATTACATTATTATATTAACAATTATTCACAAAAAAAAATTTCCCCCATAGAATAACATGGGTTTTGGCTGCTGGTGAGATTATGTATTGTTTGTTTTTAATAAGACTTGATACCACTGATGTAGTTTTCATATAATATTCCATTTAATATTTATAAATTGAAGTATATTAGGTTTGTTCAATAAAATATATATTCAGGCAACAATTATGGTTTTTTATTCATTTTTTATAGACTTGAAATCTTTTAATGCTTTTTGTCAGTTTGCATTTTTTCATAAGTTCATGATTTTCAAAATGTTAAAACTTCTATAAATATTTAAAAATAGTTGATAATTTTTGGATGTTTATAAGAACTTACTTAAAAGAATTAGGTTTTATTAAACATCCTGAAAAAGTAGTCTTTTCTTAAATATATGTAGATGTTTAGAAAGTCTTTATTTATCAACCTTAATTAATTTAGAAAATTTGGAGTGGAAGGATGATTTTTATACCAACTATGTGAAAAATACCAGAGCTAAATATGTAGATGTTTTAGCATTTTGAAGATCATGATTCCTTTAAAAAAAAGAAATATGAAAACTGAGACTATGCAATTTTGACGATTTCAGATCTGTAAAAAATAGATCAAAATCCATAATAATTGTTCCTTGAATACGTATTTTATTTAACAAACTTAATATAGTTCAATTTATAAACAAATTTCCCCATAGAATAACATAGGCTTTGGCTGTCGGTGAGATTAGATATTGTCTTTTCTTAAAGTAGCTTAGCACCATTAAAAAAGTTTTCATAAAAAAAAAAAAAAATTAAAAAAAAACTTATTTTTCCATATGATATTTTTAAAATAAATTGAACTATATTTTGTTTGTTCCATAAAATATACATTTAGTCAATAATTATTGTGGTTTTATATGTATATATATATTTTACAGATTTGAAATTTTTTAATTGCATTTTTTCATAAATTTGTGATCTACAAAATGCTGAAACTTCTACAAATATTTAAGAAAGACTTAATATTTTTTTTTATGTTTATATGAAACTACTTAAAAGAATTATCAGGAATGAATTTTGCAATATCTTTAAAAACAAACCATATTAAAAATAAATATTTACCCCCCCCCCCTCAAAAAAAAAAAAAAAAAGGTTATTACATGAGCATGCATTATTATTATTATTTTTTTTTTTTCTTTAAAACTAATTAATAAATTTCAAAATCCATCCCAAATTCTTTTTAGTAGGTTGTATTAATCATAAAAAAAAAAAAAAAAAAAAAAAAAAAAATGCATATTTTCTTAAATATCTGTGTAGGTTTTAGCAATTTGAAGATCATGAATTCCTTAAAAAAAAAAAAAAAAAAAAAAAAAAGGAAAACTAATAATTCGAAATTTGAGGATTTCAGATCTGTAAAAAATGTATAAAAAATTATTGTTCCTTAAATATGTTTCATTGAACAAATCTAATATAGTTAAACTTAAAAATATTAAATGGAAATGTAAGCTTTTATATGAAGCCTACTTTAATGGTGCCAGGTCCTTATAATATTTTTTTAAATACTTTTTTTGGATTTTGTCAACAATGGCTGCCAAGAAAAAAAAAAAAAAAAAAAAAAAAAAAAAATGGTTAAAAATGGCAGCTGAAATCAGTGGTCAACAATGGCTGCCAAGAAAAAAAAAAAAAAAAACAAGTGGTTAAAAATGGCAGCTGAAATCAGTGGTCAACAATGGCTGCCAAGAAAAAAAAAAAAAAAAAAACAAGTGGTAAAAAATGGCAGCTCAAATAAGTGGTTAACAATGGCTGCCTTTTAAGACACTTCACGTGTCTTAAATTCAGTTACGTTCCCGTCTTAATTTAAGACGCTTCACGTGTCTTAAAATTTAAGACGCGAATTCGTGTCTGAAAATAATGACACCCATTTCAGACGCTTATGTGTCTGAATTTAAGACACATGAATTTGCAGTGTATATATACACTGAAGTGACAAAAGTCATGGGATACCTCTTAATATCGTGTCGGTCCTCCTTTCGCCCGGCGAAGTGCAGCAACTCGACGTGGCATGGACTCAACAAGTCGTTGGAAGTCTTCTGCAGGAATATTGAGCCATGCTGTCTCTATAGACGTCCATAATTGTGAAAGTGTTGATGGTGCAGGATTTTGGGCACGAACACACCTCTCGATGATGTCCCATAAATGCTCGATGGGATTCATGTCGGGCGATCTAGGTGGCCAGATCATTCGCTGGAATTGTCCAGAATGTTCTTCAAATCAATCGCGAACAGTTGTGGCCCGGTGACATGGTGCATTGTCTTCCATAAAAATCCCATCGTTGTTTGGGTACATGAAGTCCATGAATGGCTGTAAGTGATCTCCAAGTAGCTGAACATAACCATTTCCAGTCAATGTTCGGTTCAGTCGCACCAGAGGACCAAGTCCATGCCATGTAAAAACAGCCCACACCATTATGCTGCCACCACCAGCTTGAACAGTGCCTTGTTGACAATTTGGGTCCATGGCTTCGTCGGGTCTGCGCCACACTCGAACCCTACCATCAGCTCTTACCAACTGAAATCGTGACTCATCGGACCAAACCACGGTTTTCCATTCATCTAGGGACCAACCGATATGCTCACGTGCCCACGAGAGTCGCTGAAAGCGATGTCGTGCTGTCAGTAAAGGCACTCGAGTCGGTCTTCTGCTGGCATAGCCCAAGGAAGACAAATTTCGCCGCACAGTCCTACCGGACACGTCCCTCGTACGTCCCACATTGATTTCTGCGGTTATTTGACGCAGTGTTGTTTGTCTGTTAGCATTTACAACTCTTCGCAGACGTCGCCGGTCTCGGTCGTTAAGTGCAGGCGGTCGACCACTGCGCTGTCCATGGTGGGATGTTATGCCTGAAATTCGATACTCTCAGCACACTCTTGACACAGTGGACCTGGGAATGTTGAATTCCCTAACGATATCCGAAATGGCATGACCCATGCGTCTAGCTCCAACTAACATTCCGCGTTCAAAGTCTGTTAATTCCCGTCGTGCGGTCATAATCACGTCAAAACCTCTTCACATGAATAACTTGAACACAAATGAAAGCCCTGCGAAAGCACTGCGCATTTATACCTGTTCTACGCGATGCTACTGCCATCTGTATATTTGCATATTGCTATCCCATGACTTTTGTCACTTCAGTGTATATATATATATATATATATATATATATACACACACATATATATATATATATATATATATATACACACATATATATATATATATATGTATATATATAACAGGTCACGTGATTTACTACTTTAATATATGAGAAGGATTAGAACTAATTTATTAAAACACACATAAATGTTTCAAAATATTAGTTAAGTTTTTTTTTTAATTAAAGTCATCATCAGGAATAATAAATATCCCTAAACAAACTACTTACATTCTGATTTTGGAACACATAGTTATTCAAAATATTTTGCAGTGCGTGAAAGAATATAATTATTTTTCTAAAAGTGTTTATAACTAATATAGAATTTCTTTGTCTGCTTACAAAAATCTTTGCTTATCACAGATCTGTTTTCAAAAAGTTTCCTTAATTTTAAATCAGCAACGATATTTTAAAAGTTTATTGTGTTCCAAAAATTGTATTTTGTGTAAAGGAAGCAGGGTTTAACCTGGCAAAAAAAAAAAAAAAAAAATACTTTAGCATTTTAGCGAAAATAGGCAAGCACTATTTTAGCTTTCTCAGAAGTTAATTCTTTGGATACCATTGATTTCTTTTACTCAGCTTTGTTATCCTCAGTTTTATTTTCTATTCTTTTGTTCATTGATGATTTTAACCAAGCATCCGTATTTGTGACTTTAAAAATATGAATCAGGGAAACTATGTTTTGATTTTAACAATAGAAAAAGAGGTACTCATATCATATGAGTAAAATGAAAAAGCAATTGATAAAATTAAGTAAAGTGTAGTGGTAGATAATCGTGAAATACTAGTGCTAAGAATGCTTTTATGAATCAAATTCTGAATTCTGACATACTTTTAAATATTTTTGCATTTAAATTCAAACATTAAAATTTAAAAATAAATCCAAATTGCTATATAAATAATCATTCCCAAAAATTTCAGTCCTTTCATAGTTTTTGCCTGCAAATATTACAAAAAAAAAAAAAAAAAATATCCGAGTTATTATATCGAGATATTTTATACAGTAATCCAGTTTTAGCTTTTTAGCGAAATTCTGACCAACGTGTTTTAGCAAAATATGATACCTTTTAGCAAAATGCTAAAAAAACTAATGGCAGTTTAAACCCTGAAAGGAAGTAAAAATTGTTAAATATTATTACTTTTTGTTCGAGAATGATTGAAAACGACTATTAAACACATCTGAGTATTATGAATTCGTGTTGTTGGTAACGTACTCACTTTCCGCGGAGATTATTTGGGGTTCGGTCCTCACGGAAGGAAAATGTTTTTTTGGCATCAAACAGTTTCACTCAAATCTGGTTCAATTTTACTCAAAAAATAAACAGTTTCAAATACCTCAAATCTGAACTACTCACAGCTTCTCAATTATTTGAGGGAATTCACTCAGCATGAGAAGTTCAATATGATGAATGAGTGAAAATGGCTGAAATTGATTAAATTTTCTTTTTCTGTTTTAAGAGAATATGCAAAGATTTTAAAGATTATTTGAATGCTATACAAACATTAATTTCTCCACTTCATTTTCTTTTTTTAATTTAACAGCAACATCAATAATAATAATAATAGATATGTGAAACAATATAGAAAATATTAATGATGTTCCCTTTAATTTCTCGGCCTGGTGTGTGTGTGTTTTCAAAGTGAACAGGAAATGTTTTTTTGAAATAGACAATGAAAGACAAAATAATATTATTAGTGGATGAATTAAAAAAAGGCTATTGTAAAATACAAAAGAAGATTTAAAATGGCATAGCTGCCAAACATCCTAAATTTTTAACACAGCAATTTTTAAATACAATTTTTTTTTTCTTTAAGATTAAAATTCTGCAATTAAACAAGACAAAGATAATTATTCTTAAACAATGGAGTTAAAAACTCGGGAGAGTTAATCGCTATGAAATTAACATTCAAAATATGTCAGTTAGTTGCCACTGTAGTGAGCTTGAAAGAAATATCATTCAATTAATTAAAAATTATAAAAGGAGCCTTAAGAACAACTATGACTGATGAGAGATACAAGAATTTGTTTCTTCATGAAAAGCGAAGTAAATTTAATAAATATTTCAAAGTTGTAAATGGTTTGAATGAGTAATATTCCCTGAAACAAAGAAAGATATGAATCTTTTTTCTGAAAATTGATAAATGTACTAAAACTCGATGTAGTTAGAGCTTAGCTTTAGAGCTATTAGAGCTTTTTGTAAATTAACTTAATTCTAATTAATACTCTAGTAATTGGATAACCTAGTTCACTCGGTCTCATTTTGAAAATCATTCGTAGTGTAAATACAGTAATTTGTTTTTTAAATATATTTCTTTCTTTCTTTCTTTCTTTTCTTTTCTTTTCTTTTTTTTTTTTTTTTTTGCCCCGTGTGGAATGCAGGTTACTAGTGAAGTCTAAATTTCTTGGCACGAGTTACTAGGGATGGCTAATTTTCTTAAAGAAGAAGACATGCGAGATAGATTTTTAATCTGGAAAAAAAAAAAAAAAAAAAGAAAAAAAGAAAACCTCTGACCTTATATTTGACCCCAACGTACGGAGTGCAAGTTAACTATGAACAACTTTTCTAAAGATTATTAAATTAAGGGCAATTAAAACTCAATCTTATAAAGATTGAGTTTTAATTGCCATCTGAAAGAAATCCAAACCTTAAATATTTGTCAAAATCGTTCTAGGAGTTTTTAAGAAAACCAAATTTCTGCCATATTTTCCACGGGGAAGTGAAGTTTAATACAGAACTGAACATTAATTTTTCTGAAGATGAGGATATGTCTGATAAGTCTCCCCCTCCCCCACAGAAAAAAAAAAGTTTTTATTTAAATCATTTGATTTATTTCAGAGGATCCATGTTTCTGCCATATAATGGATGGAAAAGAGTTAACACTAATGTTAATTTTCATGAAGTTGAGGATAAGTCAGATGGATTTGTCATTAAAAAAAAAAAAAAAAAAAAAAAAAAAAAAAAAACCACTTAACTCTAAATTTTTATCAAAAATCGTTTGAGCCATTTTCCAAAAAAAAAAAAAAAAAAAAAAAAGAAAAAGAAAAGTCTTTATCATATTTTGCGGTGGACAGAGTAAGGGTTAGCATTGGTTACTGAATTTCCTGAAGATGAAAATAGTCATATGGGTTTGTCAGATGTATAATGGAGTAATTTCTTATTCTGTAAGATCATGTATCCAATGGGTAATATATATTACGGTTACTACAAGTGGTTATTAGAAAAAAAAAGGAGGGGGGGGGGAAGGAAGTGTTTAATTGAGTATTTTATTATTCCATAAAATCATTTTTTCAACAGATGGGGTAAGGGTTACCAATGAACTATAATTTTTCTGACAGTAAAGACAGATGAGTCTGTTTTCTTCAAAAACTCATAACCTGAATTTTTTAGCAAAATCGTTAGCTCCATTTATAAGAAAACCAGTTTTTTGTAATATTTTGCACCAAGCGAAGTGGGAGTTAACAGTGAACGCTAATTTTTTTTAAAGATGGGCGTTATTCCGATGGATTTGCAAAAAACCTTTAACCCTTAATTTTTATTAAAATCGGGAGATTAATTTCCTAGTAATTCCGATTTCTGTCATATTTTGCATGCGGTTGATAAGAAGTAAACAGCGAATGCGATTTTTCATGAAGATAAGTTCCATCGATTTTTCCCTTGAAAAACGCTTAACCCTAAACATTCAGCGAAATCTTTATATCCATTTCCGAGTAATCTCAATTTCTGCCATACCTGCAAGTTGCAACCAACGAGTAAAGGGTTAACAGAGAACGCAAATTTTCCTGAAGATGAGGATAAGTTCATTAGATTTTAAACTCCAAAAACCCTTAACCTCCATATTTCCTCACAATCGTTATTTCAAGTAAACCCTACTTCTGCCATATTTTGCAACCGTTTAATAAAGGGTTAACAGTGAATGTAAGTTTTACTGAAGATAAGGATATGTCCAGTCGATTTTTCGCACCAAAAATCCCTTAATCATAAACTTTTTTCAAAAATGTTATATCCATTTCCGAATACACCCAATTTCTGTCATACTTGTAACCAGAAGATAAAGAGTTAACAGAGTACGCAAATTTTCCTGAAGATGAGGATATGCCCAATCGACTTTTAACAACAAAAACCCAAATTTTTATCAAATCGTTAGAGCTGTTTCCGAGAAACCCAAGACATATATAACAAATCCCGTGATTAAATCGTTTAATATAAGCGAAGGATAAACAGAAATAAATCTTTTGTTATTATTATTATTATTAAAATATCTATTAGAAAATTTTGTAAGTAGGGCATGAGAAGAATTATGAAATTAAATATATATTTTTTTACTTTAAATTAGAAAATCTATAATTTATAAAGTAAATAATTTACGATCTTTGTATTACTAACAAAGATAGAATTTTGATAAACTGTGTAAAGGGAACAGACACTTTGTTTATTAAATATTCACACTTTTCTAAAATACACCCTTTCCACCTATCTTGTTAATAATTTTCTATAACATGTTACCCAAATTTTCTAAACTCTTAATTTCAATCGTTTTCCAAAAACTAGTTTCCATGTTTTTTCTTGTGCGACTTTCGGTATAACTAATTTATAGTGACATTCAGCACTTTTTACGGGCTAGGACGCCTTAGAAAAACCCCCATGGAGGGCACACTCCCCTCAATCCTAGGTCCCTACACACAGAAAAATAAATTGGTCACAGTGACCTGGCAAAATGCTCAACTGACAATACAGAATTGACTAACCAAAATAGCTGACTAGCCAAAAAGTGTACTTGCTGAACTAGTCTCCAAAACTGAAAAGTGTACTTGCTGAACTAGTCACCAAAACTGAAAAGTGTACTTGCTGAACTAGTCTCCAAAACTAAAAAGTGTACTTGCTGAACTAGTCACCAAAACACTACTCCAGACTAGGAAGGTTAATATTATCAGACAAAGAAGGCTAGTCGACAATCATAATTATCTGACCAGGAAGATTAGTCAACAACCGCAGTTTCAAAGACAAGGCATGTTAGTGAGAATCTACACTTGATTAAGAAAGTTAGTCAACAGATCTCAGGTATCTGACTAAGAAAGGTAGTCAATTTTCAAAGAATATTTGAAGAGGCAGGATAGTCAAGATTATTTGCCTGACTAACCTGTCTGGTAATATCTGAAGAGGAAAACGAGTCTCTATTTGATTAAGCTGCCTCATAATATTTGTGGAGGAAGATTAGTTAGGAAAAAAAAAAAAAAACAATGACTAGCATGTCTCATAATATTTGAGATAGATTCATACTTGCCAACATATCAGTTTTAAAAATCAGTAGATTTTATCGGGAAAAAAAAAAAAAAAAAAAACAGTAGAGATTTTGTAAATTGACATTTTTAACGATAGAGACTGAATTTATATAAATATATAGTAGACAAAAAGAAAAACATATGAATATTTACAAAATATTTTCCACAAATAAAAATTTTCTTTAAATAAAAATCACTCATCTTTCAAACGAAAACAAATAAAATATTGAGATTATGTGTATTAAAGAATTAATTTCAAATCCTAAAAATTAGGAAAAAAAAATATTGTCTATGATATTTACTTAAACACAAATTTTTACATTTATAGCAGATTTTGCTTCATTAAGAAAATAACAATTAAATTGTTATTCATAGAATTGTTAAACTAAATTTTCACTGCATTTAGAAATTAAAATGTTCTCCAGATTTTTATAAGATAATGAGGATAAAAATTCAGTTTTTAATTATCTTATCTGACTGAAAATACACTCACAATGACTATGTAAATATAGTATTTAATTACAAAGCATTATTTACAAATCTGGTGTGAAAAAAAAAAAAAAAAAGACTTCCATTAGCCACTATTTCACGAATTATATGCATTTTTACTTTCATTACCCCACTACCGTAGGTAATGGAAGTATTGTATTCGGTCCAAAAATTCAATGTCGAGTTTTCGCTTGATTTACACGTTTTAAGGTCTCCTGAGTCCAAATCAGTAGTTTTTGGCAATAGTGTGTATGTGTGTGTATGTATGTATGTACGAACGAAATCTTCTGGTTATGATATCTCCTAAACTAATAGAGATAAAACTACGAAACTTCAGCATTGAGGCAGGTCTGGTGTACAGATGAAATTCTGGTGTACAGGCGCCCTGTATAAATAGCTTAATTTCAGGTCTCGCAAGTCGTGCCTTTAAAAACGGCTGTACGGATTATTTTCTAACTCGCTATAGTAACTCACTTTTAAATATGATTTTGTATGTAATTATTGTTTTCCGTTCAATAATTGAGTACGCCAAGTTTTGGTAAAAGTTGGTATCTCAAAAACGGCTCTAACGATTTTCTTGAAAATTGTTGCATAAATCCATTTTAGATATATTTTCTCATGTATTAAGTGGTTGTTACAGGAAAAATAACAGTCATCCTGATTAGGTAAGTCAGTTTTAGATCTCGGAAATTGGTGTTTGAAAAAATAACTCATCCCCCCCCCCCTTATTTTTTAATTCACTATATAAATTCTGTTTTACATGTTTACATATATATATATATATATATATATATATATATATATACATACATGCATGCACACACACATACTCGCACACATATATATATTAGCTTTCATTATAGGAAATTTGTTTGGTGTCTACTTCGTTAGGTCAATTTTACGTGTTCGCTGACCACATTATTTCTAAAAAATGCATATAATACGTGTAATAGTGGGCAATGGAAGCCGTGTGGTTGTTTCACACCAGACTTTTTTTTTTTTGAGAAAATTGAGTTAAAATGGCGAGTTTGAAAAAAATCCGTAAAGATGTTTTTAAAGGAACGCGCTTGCGAGACCTGAAATTGAGTTATTTATACAGGACGCCTATCGATTTTCCTGAACTAACCAACTATATCATTCGAAAGGACTTCTAATAGAATGTTTATATAGCAAATTTGAAGAAAATCGTTAGAGCCGGTTTTGAGATACGGACTTACGGTCCCACTTCTGGTTTCTGATGTCCCACTTCCGGTTTTTCAATTTTTATCAACATTTGGAAAATGCATCTGTACACCAGACCTGTCTTAATTCTGAAGTTTTGTAGTTCTATCTTTATTAGTTTCGGAGATATGATAGCCTGGAGATTCCACACACACACACACACACTTACCAATTGCCAAAACCACTTTTTTGGACTCAGGGGACCTTAAAACGTGTAAATCAGGTGAAATCTCGATATCGAATTTTTGGACCGAATACAATACTTCCAGAGCTGCCAACCTAATCCGGCAAATTGTTAGTACCGCCCCTTTTTCTACACCACTTAATTTTTAAAGCAATTTTCTTCAAATGTATTTACGATGAATTAAGAAGAAAAAACTCTAAGAAATGACTGGTGTAGAAAAAGGGGCGGTACTAACAATTTGCCGGATTAGGTTGTCAGCTCTGTACTTCCATTACTTACGGTAGTAGGGTGATGGAAGTAAAAAATCCAAAAATTTAAGTTTGTTTTGAGTTAATTAAAATCAATATTGTAATTTTTACACATACATTTAATAAGCCTCATTTCATTATTATATGTATTCTCTGTATATTTTCCTCTATATATTTCCAGTAAAATTGCTCAATTTTACAATTTTTCTTGTAAGTTCCTAAAAACAGCAGACCAGTAGAAATAGCTAAAAAAAAAAAAAAAAAAAGGTAGTCTACTGGTAAAAACAGTGGAGTTGGCGAGTAAGCAGATTAATCAAAATTTTAATTGGTTAAAATCCTTCATATTTTATGAAGAATAAGAGCTTCGTGCTTGTTTGCAGGGGTTTTTGTAAAAGCATTGTTATTAGTCTTAACCTCTTTACTTTTGTAATTGTTTAATCTTTTCTCCCCTTTAAGGTGTTCAACCTTGAAAATACATTTAAAGAACTTTTCTGGAAAATATTACTTGTCTATCAATTAAAAAAAAAATACTCATAGCTGCCAACTTCTTCAAATTATTCCGGAATGTTGTTAACATTCGCCCTTTTCTTCACACCATATTCTTTCTAGAATAATCTTCTTTAGCACGTAATTACAATTAAATATGAAGAAAATTACTCCTCAAAGAATATGATTTGAAAAAAGGGCATTACTAACAACATTCCGGAATCAATTAAAAAAGTTAGCAGCCATGAATACTGGAAATTTAACAAACCACTGAAACAAAGAATTCGCTAGTTTAAACATTCTTCCCTACATTTGAATCAGTCATTTGAGAAACACCTCATGTCCATTTTTGGCCAAAATTGAGTTAGACATATTAAATTGTTGGTAAAGGCTAGACAAATCCAATACGCATAAAACAATTCATCTCCACTTAATAACCATGGTGATGCCGCATTTGAAAATATCCATTCCTTTGAGAAACACCTCATCTCCTGGAAATGTGTTGTTTCTCAAATGACTTACAAAAGAATGTGGCTGGTGGTAGCACTGTTTCTTGTTATTCTACTTTAATGTGGCTCCCGTATAATCCCTTTGAGACCTCTTAAACCAGATTTGGGGATTTACCTGTCCTTCTTAACTCAGGCACATTGGGACGTGCCTAGATGCCTAGGCCGTGGCCTGTGGTTCGTAGCCGAGATGTTTATTTATTTATTTATTTATTTTTTTGTTAGTTTACTTCTTTTTCTTTTTCAGATACCTTGTCTTTTTATTTGTCTAATCTTTTTTCACACGTAGTTTTCATCCCCCCCCCCCTCTTCTAAGCTGTATGAAAGATATATTCTTATTATGTCAGAATAAAAAGAGACTTGGTTTTGTTTCAGTATGGAGATTTACCGATTTTCGATTCTTTTTTAACTTAGAGAAATTTGTGGCTTATTGGAAAGTTGGAAAAATATCTATCATTTTACCGCTATTTATTAAACTCTCTTTTACTTAATATCTTTTACAATGTATATCATGAGGGCTTAGCTAAGAAGGGACCAAATGAAATTTGTTCATTTTTAGTTGATTATATCAATGAAGGTTTTGATGCTGGTGTTAGGCATCTTCATTTTTTTTCCGATGGTGCACCTGGACAAAACAAAAACACCGTGGTTGTGCGGTTTTTTCTAGCCCTAATAGAAACTGACCGATTCGACAGTATTCATCACTATTTTCCTATTCGAGGTATTCGTACCTTCCGTGTGACCGCGACTTTAGTGTAATCAAACGAAAAATTAAAACAACTGACAGGATTTACACAGTAAAACAGTATGCTGAACTTATGTTGCACTCTGCTGCTATTCAGGACAAGTTCCTGGTGGAAATAGTAGAAAGAGAAAAATTAAAGGATTTTATATCATGGTGTGGTCAATTTTATAAAAAAAAAATGTAATATCTACGGAGATTCAAGCAAGGAATATCCCAAAGGAAAACAAAATAAAATTCAACATTTTAACTTTTATGGAGTTTCATTACTCTAATAAACATGTAGGCCAAGTTAAAGTAAAAAACTTTATTGGTGGACAAAATAAACAAACTTTTGACTTGAAAAAACCGGGAACTGGTTTACCAGAGCTTCCAAAAATCAGTGCCTACCCGAAAAAATGTGTACCTATCAATATCAACAAAATCAATGACCTCAAGAAAGTCGAAGCCTATGTACCTGCAGACATTGTTGGTGGATTTTATTCAAAAATTTATGACTGGCCTACTATCGATATGGATGACATTGAAATATTTTAAGAAACAATGTTTGTAAAATGTGTATATATTATTTGAAAAATAAAATACTGATTTTTATTAATAATTTGAATTGTTTTACCTTTTATTTCATACCTGATAACATATCGTTTATTCAGTCATTTGAGAAACAACATATCTCCAACAACGTTTATAATTTTTTTAAATATCAAAATAAAAAATAATAAAATTTTATTTTGGTAGAATTAGCTTACCAAACCCCTGTAGAAACATATAAAAAAATTAAAAAAATATATGATGTTAAATTATAGACCAGCTGGGTTTTTTTTTATTTCCCGAAAGTTTACTTTTTTGGATATGAGGTGTTTCTCAAATGACCGATTCATTTATTTATTATTAACGCAAGCATTTATCCAACACCTTCTTATCAAGACCTTCCAAATGGATTGTGGCGCCACATGATTTAGTCCATTTTTTATGCACATCCTCATATATGGATTTAGAATTTATTATATTTAGAATTTATTTTTTTTTTCTCCTCGGTGCTTTCGTTTTATACGCTGTGGTTACAAAAATAAATATAAACCTTTTTTTTTTAAGTTCCTTTTTTTTAATATTACCCATTTCGTTCCCAATTTTTTCCCTCCATAAAACAATAAATCTTATATTTAGTCATAAATTTATTTCAAAGGTAATATATATATATATATATATTAAACAAATAGGAGTAATAGCAGAGTACGAATTAATATAGCTAATAAAGCAACTGAGCGGTGTTTATTTATGTTTAATATAACCACTGATGCCATTAATAATCACAACTTTTCAATAAATAAAAATATAAAATTTTGGGAAACATACATGTTGTAATTAGTTAAAATACAAATTATAAACATTAAAAAATAAAATAAAAAATGTTTCAAACACTTAATTTACTTAACCCTTTACACACCAAATCACCTTATTTTTGGAAAAATAGTTTGAAACTTTTTTATTATATTTCTTTTCTGAAAGAGAAACATCTCATATTAAATTTAGCTTACTTTTGCTTAACAATAGAGAAAGTTTAAATTATAGGGACTTTGAAGTTCCAATGAAAGCCTGCAGTAAATTTAGGCTATATTGAGGAATGTTTTTGGTAGGACTTTAAAGTCCCCGTGGGATACAAAGGGTTAAGCCACCTGAATATATGCATATATTTTTTAAATAATGGATTTTTTCACCAAATTAAAATTATAAACAGGTACGACGATACAATGTATTGATATAGACAATATTAACGATATATAAGGTGTAGAAGTTACAATGTACTAAATTATAAATAACATCAAACTCCAAATTTCCGGTTATTTAAAGTTTTAAAATCATAAATATTAATGATACACTTTTTTTTTTTTTTTTTTTTTTAAGGTGAGGGTGGACATAGAATTTGCATTAAAAACACCTCTTACCGTATATAATAAGAATTTTTTTTTTTTCCTTTAATCATCTCTGTAAATTTTATGCACAGATAAATTTTAATATATAGAAATAATTTACAAGTATTTGATCATCCAAAATAACTCTCACTTACCTGATAACATACTTTCAACATTCTTTATACCAACATTTTAAATAAGATTTTAAATCTCAAGATTTTAAATAGATTTATTTGCTTATTTAAATAAGAAACCAAGTAATTAAAATAAGACATAAAAGACAAAAATCAAGAAAAAAATAATTTTATTGAAAATTATAAATATGTTTCATGTACATAAAGAAGATTTTTCTATCATTTGCATAAAAATTAATCATAATAATAATATAAAAGCACAAATATCATTAGGTAATAAAACGTAATTTTTTTGCCTTGGCTTTTGCAATACTTCTCAAAATTTTTTAGTCATTATTTGGTAATTTTTTCCAACTTAATTATTTACAAATCTAAATAGCTCTTAAACAAAAACGAAATATTTCCACAGGACTTTGTCTTCATGTACTTGGCTTTGATAGATATGATGGCAAATCACTGAAAATCGTAGGAATAGCACCATCTTTAACAATTGGTTTATTTCTTGGGACTTGATATAACTTTTCTTCTTTTTCATTAAAATATGTTACTGTTTGTATAATTTCACCAGGTTTAAAATGGAGCTCGCAAACCTTAAAATGAAAAAAAAAAAAAAAAGGTCATTAGGATGTCGCTAAGAAGTACGTTATATGAGGTGTAAATTTCACCTCATTGCATAGGTTGCATTTAGTTAGGAAGTTGCATATATCAAAACCTTTCTTAATCTATGCATAAATTATTATATACTCGTTTATAAATTTTTATGTGAAAACAGGGCACTTTGGAATCACCTAGGAGAGGCCTTCATCCTGCAGTGGATTTATAAAGGCTGAAATTGATAATGATGATACATATATATATTGTCATATTTCACATTCGTATGATTACTTTGGGTATGATTCGTATTCGTATGATTACTTACTACTTGATTACGCACGCACAAGCTTTTTTTTTTTTTTTAATCGATCTGGTTTTATAGATTTTTTTTTTTTTTTTTTAATGAATATATTGCTGTTAGTACACTATTATTAAACATATTTGGAGGCTGACAACCGTATTATAAATGCTATTTATATAATTTATGTATGTTCAAACAAATACGAAACGTCCAATACAGTACAGTCTATGGAAGGAATTTCTTTAAAGTGCCTTTTAACATATTTCCATGGGTGCAGAATATGTCCGAACGCGCGAACGATGTTCGGGGGAAATTTTGAATATTTATTTTCTTAAAATAAAAATGAAAACGGAAATAAAAAAAATTTGGTGTGAAACAACCACACGACTTCCATTATCCACTATTACACGTGTTATATGCACTTTTTGGAGTTAATGTGATCAGAAGACATAGAATTGACCTAATGAAATAGACAACTAAAAATTTTCCAGTAAGAGAAAGTTAATACAGCATAAAGACATATAAAACAGAGTTTACATAGCGAGTTTAAAAAAAGAAGAAGAAAAAAGGTGGGGGGGGGGGGTAGTTTTTTTAATTATTATTTTACTTTTTGAAACACCAGTTTCCAAGATCTAAAACAGATCTAACTGATCAGGATGACTATTAATTGTCCTGTAATAACCACGTATAGCATGAGAAAGGATACCTAAAATGGGTTTATGTAACAATTTTCAAGAAAATCGTTAGAGCCATTTTTGAGATAGCGACTTGGCATGTTCAATTGTTGACCGGAAAACAACAATTACATACAAAAGTATATTTAAAAGAGGGTTAATATTGCAACTTTGAAAAAAATACATACAGTCGTTTTGGAAGGAACGCAAAACCTGAAATTGAGCTATTCATACAGGACGCCTATCAATTGTCCTGAACTAACCAACTACATCATTCGAAAGGACATCTAATAGAGTGTTTATACAGTAACTTTGAAGAAAATTGTTAGAGCCGTTTTTGAGATACGGGTTTACGAACTCATTTCCGGTTTCGGATATCCCACTTCCTATTTTTCTAATTTTCACCAAAACTTTAAAAATTCATATGTTCTCCAGACCTGTCTCAATTCTGAAGTTTCATGATTCTATTTTTTATTAGTTTAGGAGATATCACAGTCAGAGGACATCGCCAAAAAACACATTTTTGGACTCAGGGGACCTTAAAGCATGTAAATCAGGTGAAATCTTGATATCGATTTTTTGGACCGAATACAATACTTCCATTACCTACGGCAGTCGGGTAATGGAGTAAAAATATACTGAAAAAACAAAATTTCTAATATTAAACAACAAATTGGCAGCTGTTTTCTTCTGTTACAGGTTTTTTTTTTTTTTTTTTTTTTTTTTTTTTTAAAATACCTATTACTTACATCCCCTGTCCCCCCCCCCCCCCTAAAGTTAAGTATTTGAAGTTCGGTGATATATATTTAGTGATTCATTCAAGCTAGAGAAAATACCAAATCTCCAACTCTTTTTTTTTTTTTTTTTAATTGACCAAACTGCTTCAAGAATAATAATCCAGTTCACATAAATAAACAAACACTTTAATGACCGCGGATGGGAAAAATTACGTATTTGTTTACTTTAGCGGGAAGATAGAAATAGGAAAAACATTTTTTTTTTTTTCATAGTTTTGAGTCTGATGCAACCAAAATCCGCGCGTACCCACACAAAATAATAATAATATTAAGAATAATAAATAAAACAGAAGAAAGAAAGAAAAAGCACTTGAGCAGTTAGCTGTGAGTGATAAAACATAAATTTTTGAATTAGTTGGTTCTTTTTGTGTCTTAAATTTTAGTTTTCACATAAGAATTTTAACACTTAGTTAAAACATCTGTTGTTCTTTTATGGATGTTTATAGAAGCCCAATCATTTCATATTAATTGTTATTAATCTAAACTTATGCTTAATCTTTTTTATATTATTTTTTCAATTTAAAATTATTTTGCATTACAGTTAGACACATACTATTCTTTAGTTTTTTTTTTTTTTTTTTTTTTTTTTGTATTCAGAAGAAAGCATTGGATTCGTAAACATTTTCGATTTTCGGTTTTTGATGGATTTACGCGTTTTGAGAGCTCGAGAACATGTTTTGACAATAGAAAATGTTTGTATGTGACAAAAAGTTTTGTGGCGACTGTATCTCAGGAACTACTGCACAGAATTGCATATAAATTAATATACGGATGCACCTTGACATAAATTAGTGTCTATCAACTTTTGGTGCCAATCGCTCAACAGATGACGCTGCTCTACAGCAATTTCAGAAAAGGCTATATCTAAGAAACTAATGCACGAAATTGCATATTAATTTATACGCAGATGCGTCTTGTCATAAGTTAGTGTCTACCAACTTCTGGTGCCAATTGCACGACAGGTGGCATTGTTATACATCGATTTGTGCAATTTCAGGGAAGGCTCTATCTCAGGAACTACTGCACAGAATTGCATATAAAATTATATGTAGATGCACCTTAACATAAATTATTAGTTTATGTCAACTTTTAGTGCTAATCGCTCAACAGGTGAAGCTGCTATACAGCTATTTTTACAATTTAAGGGTTATATCTCAGGTTCTAATGCGTATAATTGAACAATATTTAATGTATAAAAAGGCCATTAAGAGACGTAATGTTTATTAAATTGGGTGTATATAGGCGATATGTGGCGCTGTTATACTGCAATTTTCCCCGTGACCATCTGTACGGTAAAAATTTACTTCCGTTGAACCTTTAGACTACCTCTCTGATATGAAAATCGTCTGCATTAATAATAGATAAAAATAAAAATATAAAATAATTTCCATTGCATGATTTTATATAGGAAAAGGTAGAAGAAAGTTAGTTTTGTGGTGGCATCAACATGACATTTTTTTTTCTTCTTTTTTTCTCCCCGGGAGAAAAAAGGCAGGCTTGAAACTCTTATACTTTTTTTTTTTTTTTTGTAATGATACATATCAATAAATGTCTGATAGCTGCTGATTCTGTCATTCAGCTTTTGAGCACTATTTTCTCAGACTATATGACTCGTTTTGTCGAAGGTTAAAATCATTTTGTATCTTTATAGTAATTTGTCTCATTTTTATAGCATATAACTTATATTTTTTCAGTTTGTTCAGTGAAACAAATAACATGAAATTAAGTACATATTTTTAACAAGATACCTTTGTTTATAACGAATACTTAATAGTATCTAATAATTTAAACTCATATTATTTTTGATTAAATTTATTCTAAAGGAAAAATATATATATATGATATCAAAATTTTAATAACTAAAAATATCAACCTTTAAAAAACAATCATCAATCATTTGAATAAAACAAGTAACATGAAGTTAAATCTATATATATAAAAGAAGACTTCCTGAGTGAGGGGGTGATCTATCAACGCCCAGACCAAACCCCTGGACCTAGAAGCATGAAATTTTGTGACAATGTTCTTTCCATGACGTAGGCATCCACTAAGAAGCGATTTTACAAAATTCGCCCCCCAAGGGGGGGAGGGGGGGAAAAACGTGATTTCACAAAATCCTTCATATCTCAAACAAAAAAAAACAGATATCCGTAAAATTTTTGCTTTAAAATATAGCTAACACAAATGTCTAAAAACCAATTTCTGGAATTTTCAAAATTCGGTCCCCAAGGGGGGCGGGGGGGCAAAACGTGATTTCACATGCGTAAAAACGTGATTTCGCATAATCCTATATATCTCAAACAAAAAAATAGATATGCGTGAAATTTTTGCTCTAAAATATAGCTAATGCAAATATCTAAAAACCAATTTCTGGAATTTTAGAAATTCAGCCCCGAGGTGGGGCAGCAAGGGGGGGGGAGAGGGGGGGGGGCAAAAAATAAAAAGAGAGTTAGATCGTTCAAAATTGGTATATAGAGGTTTTCGATACCTGCAAATCGATTTCGGATATTTTCGAATTTATAAAATTATTAGGAGGTGCGGGAAGGGGGGGGCGGCAAGGGGGGGCTATGGGGCAAAAACAAATAGAAATACAGTTAGGCCGTTCAAAATTGGTACAGTTAGGTTTTAGATGCCTGCAAGTCGAATGGGGATATTTTCGAAAGTGTAAAGTTATTAGGAGGGCCGGGAAAGGGGGAGGGGGGCAAAAAAATAAAAATAGAGTTAGATCGTTCAAAACTGGTATATAGATGTTTTCGATACTTACAAATCGATTGCGGATACTTTCGAATTTTTAAAATTATTAGGTGGGGCGGGAAGGGGGGGGGCGGGAAGGGGGGGGCTATGGTAAAAAACAAATAGAAATACAGTTAGGCCGTTCAAAATTGGTACAGTTAGGTTTTAGATGCCTGCAAGTCGAATGGGGATATTTTCGAAAGTGTAAAGTTATTAGGAGGGCCGGGAAAGGGGGAGGGGAGGGGGAGGAGGGGGGCAAAAAAATAAAAATAGAGTTAGATCGCTCAAAATTGGTATATAGATGTTTTCGATACTTACAAATCGATTGCGGATACTTTCGAATTTTTAAAATTATTAGGTGGGGCGGGAAGGGGGGGGGCTATGGTAAAAAACAAATAGAAATACAGTTAGGCCGTTCAAAATCGGTACAGATAGGTTTTAGAGGCCTGCAAGTCGAATGGGGATTTTTTTGAAAGTATAAAGTTATTAGGAGGGCCGGGAAGGGGGGGGGCAGAGGGGCAAAAAAAAAGAAAAAGAAAATAGAGTTAGATCATTCAAAATTGGTACATAGAGGTTTCCAATACCTACAATTCGATTGCGGATATTTTCGAATTTTTAAAATTATTGGGAGGGCGGGAGTAGAGCGGTAAAAAAATAAAAATAGAGATATATCGTTCAAAACTGGTGCATAGATGTTTTTGATACTTACAAATCGATTGCGGATATTTCAAATTTGTAAAATTATTAGGATAGACAGGAGGGGGGGGGGGCGAAGTGGGAAAATAATAGAAATAAGAGTTAGATCATTTTGGGAATTTTTTCCGAAGGCAGTGAGAACCCGGTGCGACATTTTTCCTACTCAGATTTTGTTTCTCTTTTTTTTTCATGTGATAAAAATTAATGCAATTTTGAGAATTCATTATAGTGATTCATTTAAAAATAGGGACCAGCGAAGCGGGCATTGCCTACTAGTCTATTTATATTTTAACTAAGACATCTATTATTTATCGCTAATAATTAATATTGTACACAAGAACAATTTAAAAATTGAGAAAAGAATATAGTATGTGATATTAAATTCATATCATTTTTGCTCAAATTTGTTCTGAAAAAATTGTTATCAAACATTTAATAATAAATGAAGACATTTTTTATTACATGCAATTATCAACCATTTCCCAAAAATATTTAAATTATAAAGATATATTTATTTATTTAGAACTGAAAAAAAAAAAATAAATAAATAAATAAATAAAAAATAGAACAAATAACAGATAAACGAGGAACCTTTTAATTTTTTTAATTCATCTCATTAAAAATTTTAAATATAAAAAAGTATGAATATTATTCTTGTTCGGAGATAAGATAGATAAAATGCAGCAAAATATAATTTAAAAACATACCTTAGAATTCGGAGTTATTCAAAATCCTTATAAATAGCATTTTTCCATATCTTTTTTGAATTTTTATCTCTTGGAATCCAAATACCTTCTGAACCACCTTTAAGGGAAAATAAAGCGTTACTATTCTGTGTATAAAAAATATAAATATGAGCTTAATGTTAAAAGTATATGTAAAAAACTATAGTTCAGACAAATTAAAATACTTATTTTTATAATACAACGATACGCAAAACTAAGATTTATAATAACGTATTTTAAAATTTATACGTTTTAAACAACTTTATAAATTAAAACAAATTCTAAATACCATTGATATTGTTAGAAGATTGCTAAAGCTTAGAATTTTACATAATTTTACAATTTACTATTCTAACAAAGCTTTACAATAAATATATATATATATATATATATATACACACACAATAAATAAAGTATTTAGCACTTACTTTTGACCGTAAACTCGATTCGCAGATAATTAAAATCTCTCGGTCTATTTCTAAAATGAAAATTATCACAAATATGGAAATGGAACCGAAACAACATCAACGGATCCACGATTTCAGACTTCTAAGTATTGGGATTTCGAATTCTGCGATTGCATTATCCCGCCAAATTTGATAGGTTAAATTATTCGATTTCGGTTGACTAACTCAAGTTGTCAGAAGGAGACAAAAAAAAAATAAAACAAAATAAACAAAAAAATAATAATGCTGAGCTTTTGGACTAGCCAAACAAATTTTTCTTAGTCAATTGACAAAACAGGAACAATTTATTTTTATTCTCTCATCTGACTAACCGGTCAAATTTGAGGAAAATGAAAACTGTACCTGGGAAATTAGTCATCTGACAAGTTTTAGAGGCAAAACGGATCATCAGACGAAACACATTAAAGATACATGGTAAAATAAAACGACTTTTGTGTCTCATGACTAAATGGGATTGTCAGGTAGTGTTTTGATTGTTTAAAATGTTGCGTAATTTTGTGCAAATTTGTCAATATACTAGGAAAACGTGTACTATGACAAAGATAACACGTTTCTTGACAAGTTTCGATTTTCCATTTTTCTGTGTGTAGTGTAGTCAATCAGCCTTAATCCGTACAGCGCAATCCAATCCAACGCAAAGAAAAGATTTGTATAATTTTGTCAATTAGGTTGTAATTTTGCCAAATTTATTAAAATTAGAAATTACTACATGAGGAGCAAACATTCAAACCGTGTTTTCTCCTTCGGATACAATTTTTAAGACAGCAAAAAAGACTAATAAATTAAAAAATAACTAAACTTGAAACCTAATTGTCGTTTGTTTAGATGTATTGCCAGATACTTGGAAAATATATAGACATATCTAGGATGATATGTAGACATACTATTTTTCTGTTGAGCTCAAAGAAAAGTCACTAACTCTTTTTTTTTTTTTTTTTTTTTTTTTTTGAGGAGAAAACATGGTTTGAATGTTTGCTTCTCATGTGTATACATATATATACATATACACATTAATTAAAAAGTGTTTATTAACATTACTAACAAGATTTCTAATTTCTGAAGTCTTCCAAGATTAGAAAGTTTATTAAGGATTTTTTTTTCTTTAATTTAACATTTTTACAGTTTCTATCTTGAAAAAAAAAAAAAAAATCAGTAATTTGGCCAAGTCTACCAAAATTAAAACGTGTATTATAGATTTTTTATTTAAAGAAATGATTGACGAATTTTCAACTAGGTTTAAAAAATTTTCTTGCCTACAAGAATTAAGGAATGCAAAGCAATTTTTAATTAAAAAAAGGTTTAGTAATTGTGCCAAGTCTATCAGAATTAGAAAATATAATTTTTATTAAAAGAAAAAATTTCAAATTTTACCTAGTCTATCAAAATTACAAAATGTATTATAGTTTTTATGAAATAAACAGTTAAACAATTTTGTGAACTGGGTTAGTAACTTTATAAATTTTATCAGGAATATAAATTTTATTTTGGGCTACAATTTTCCCAACTAGATTAATATTTTGACAAGTCTACTAGAATTTGAAAATGTATTATAATTTTTATTTGAAAAGAATGTTACTAGTTTTGCCAACTATTTTTGAAATTTGGTCAAGTCGATCATAATTACAAAGTATTTATTGTTTTTGATTTACGAAATATTTAACAAGTTTGTCATACGAAAAAATATTAACAGTTTTACGAACTAAATATGTAATTTTACAGAATTAGTTTACCTGAATGACAGTGCATCGTAGTTGTGATTCAAAGAAAAGTGAGTTTAACATAATTGCCAAGACGTTTTATAATTTTGCCTACTCTGCCAGATTTAAAAAGTGTAATTTTTTTTATAGAAGAAATCATAATTTTGCCAACTAGGTTTTTAATTTTGCCGTGTATAAGTATTCAAAAATACAAAAATACATTGTAGATTTTAATAATAATAATAATAATAATAATAATAATAGTAATAATAAAAAGTTTAACAAAATTGCCATCTGGCTTTTTTATTTGCCAAGTCTACCAGCATGTTCTAACAATAGGGGGCCGCCTTCCCTTTCTTTAGCGAGGTCGCTGAATGAAATACCTATTGAAATGTTGACGAATCATAGTGTTTTAAAAAAACTTAACATACAAAACAGAAAAAGATTTTTTTTTTTCCAATTTTTAAAAAAATATTTTTTATGTATGGAAAGAAACAAGTTATTTTTTCATATATATATGTAAGTAGCTTTATAAAATAAAAATAAAAACATTTTGAAAATGGAAGTATAAAGCTAATGCCAATAGTTTAAGATAGCCGTCTGATCAAACATATTGAAATACCCGGAAATATGTGTAGAATATTCCTCTGAAAATGCCGAACTTAGTACCTCTATTTTATTTATTTGTTTATTTATTATTATTGATGTTGTTAGTTGTTAGTACTGTTATGTAGAGTTTGAAATATCAATGGAAATAAGTGTTTCCAGACTTGGGGACTTTTTTATTCAATAATCACCAATAATTTTGAGAAAATATATTTGATATTCATAATAGATGATTAATCTTCAAAGTTAAACCTGCCAAATTCCTAATTAATATTTCGTAAAATTTGTTATTACCGCCCCTTTTTCCGCACCACTTAATATACTTAGAATAATTTTCTCCAAATATAATTGCGATTAAATAAGAAGTAAAATAATATAAAATTTACTGGTGTTGAAAAAAAAAATAAAAATAAAAACACAGAACTAAAAAATTACGGAATATTAATTAAAAGGTTGGCAGGTATGCAAAGTGATTAGGCAACCATTACAAATGAAATTTAGGAAGGGATATTGAATAAAAAATGTCCTCAAATATGGCAACATTGATGGAAATTAATATAAAGAATTGCTCAGTTGGAAAAAAAGCAATGTTGATACAAAGGACAGAAGAATTATTATGCATCATTCATTATAAATTAGGACAAAAGAAATTGTAGTATAAAGAACGTAAATTCAAAGCAGCAATTTGAGCTTTGCAAGAATTTTGTTTCTATATTAATGCAATTCCAATAAAAATGTTCACGAATAAAAGTGCTTTAACTAAGTAACTATATAATAATTACAAGATACATATACTATATATAACATATACATAACTATATATAACATATACCATGATTTTAAATTTTCTGTTAAATCATATAAACGCTACCGAAGGCAGCGGGAACCCGGAGCAATTGGATAAAAGTATTAAAATATGCATTGCTATCGTGTTTTGAGCTATTATAAAAGTTTCAAATGGTTATCTAGCCGGGACGTTAGTTAAAAATTGATTGCAAGCTTTGTACTGGTAACGCTGCCGGAGGCAGCAGGGCCCTGAAGCAATTGGTTAAAAATATTTTTAAAATGCATTTTCACCGTATTCTGAACTATTCTGAAAGTTTTAAATGTAGTCGGGAAGTTAGTTAAATAAATTTTCTGTTGAATCATATAAACGCTATCGAATACAGTAGGGACCTGAAACAGTTGACTAAAAGTATTAAAAAAAGTGTATTGTCACCGTTTTCTGAGCTATCCTGAAAGTTTCGACTAGCTAGCCGGGAAGTTAGTGAAAAATCCATTGCAAGCTTTGTGCTGGTAACGCTGCCTAAGGCAGCAGGGTTTCGAAGCAGTTGGTTAAAAATATTTAAAAATTACATTTTCACCGTGTTCTGATCTAATCTGAAAGTTTCAAATGTCTAGCTAGTCGGGAAGTTAGTTAAATAAATTTTCTGTTGAATCATATAAACACTGCCGAAAGCAGTAGGAACATGAAACAGTTGACTAAATGTATTTAAAAAATGTATTGTCACCGTGTTCTGAGCTATACTGAAAGTTTCAAATGTCTAGCTAGTCAGGAAGTTAGTGAAAAATCGATTGCAAGCTTTGTACTGGTAACGCTGCCGAAGGCAGCAGGAACCCGAAACAGTTGGCTAAAAGTATTTTAAAAAAATGCATTTTCACTGTGTTCTGAACTATTCGGAAAGTTTCAGATGTCTAGCTAGTCGGGAAGTTAGTTAATTAAATTTTCTGTTAAATCATATAAACGCTGCCGAAGGCAGTAGGGACCTGAAACAGTTGACTAAAAGTATTAAAAAAAAAATGAATTGTCACCGTGTTTTGAGCCATCCCGAAAGTTTTAAATGTGTAGCTAGTCGGAAAGTTAGTGAAAAATCGATTGCAAGCTTTGTACTGATAACGCTGCCGAAGGCAGCAGGAATCAGAAACAGTTGGCTAAGGGCCGTATTCACCAACTTCTTAACACTGGGTATAAACCTCGGATTAGCGGTAATCGCTCGATCATACGAAAATCGGTATTCTCCAACAAAAATCCGCGGCAGATCTGTAGAACAGAGGTTCACTGGTGTTTGTTTACATTTTGGCGATATTATCCGTGCGCCAACGAACCAAGGAAATGAATTTATCTTATGGCAACCTTACAAAACGTTTGTTTACGTTCGAAATGAAAGAAATATTAATGCAGACGACTATTTAACGTAATTAAATAAAATTATCGAAGAAATTTCATAAAATGGCGATGGTTAATTAACTTTTAAACTACAATATTTTAATAAATAAGCAAATATTTAACAAAATGCACGTTTTGTCATCGAAGTTTTAAGAGCAAATTAATTTCAACAACACAATAAATGTAATTAAATAAATGAAAATTCAGAATAAAAATATAACTTTAAAAGTAATTAAAAAAGCATGAAAACTTATAATATATGCAACATGAATTTTATTTATTTATTTATTTATTTTTTTTTTTTCCATTTTGAAATTTCTGTTGACTCCATAACACGTAAATAACATATCAAATATTTCACTTCGCGCTCAGTTAATTCGTAACATTCGAGGATTATAAAACCGCATTCAAATGAATCGAAACACATCGGTATAAAAATTATGAGAATGTACAAATAAAATAAAAAACATATTTTCAAGTTATCAAGTGATACGCTTTCATTTCTCCAGACACATATCGTTTCGAATTTTTCATTAACACTTACATTTCAGCGGAGGGAAAATTCCCTAGTTTTCATAAACCTGACCAACAAGTGATTGAGTGAGTGAGTTTTACGTCGAACTAATGCTACGTTGTGGGCAATGAGTACGGCAACCAAATATCCCCATTTTCTACAGACAACGTTTACTTTATTCGCATTATTATAATTTTTTTTTAAATTATAGAAAGTAAACTATTTAATATTCAAATTTTATTTTTAGTGCTTATTAATTAAAAATGAGAAAAAAAAATACATGCATAATTAGTTAATTGTAGCAATTTAAAGCTTCTCTGTTTTAAAAGTTCACGGATCCGGCCACTGCAACGACGGAGGATGAATTGGGACATACCCCTAAGGTATATGAACCAACAAAGAAACATGGCTGTATAAAGCTATGAATCTGAAAACGCACGTAACTCGGCTCCGTGGCAATCACTGTCGCGAATGTTAATAATCAAAAAAACATCACTGGACACACCTACCCCGCTGTGCATGAATCTGAAAACGCACGTAACTCGACTCCGCGGCAATCACTATCGCGCATGTTAAGACCAAAATTTCCCTAAATGTAGCTCTAGTGCAACGTAAAATGCGCTCGAAACAAATGAACCAATCAAATATCGCCTAATTTCCCATAATGTAGCTCTAGTGCAATTTAAAATACACTCAAATCAATAAAAAACAAATGAACCAATCAAATATCGCCTAATTTCCTGTAATGTAGCTCTAGTGCAACGTAAAATATACTCAAAACAAATGAACCAATTAAATATAGCCTAATTACCCATAATGCAGCTCTAGTGCAATGTAAAATACACTCGAATCAATAAAAAACAAATGAACCAATCAAATCTCTCCATACTGCGTCATAATAGAATTGTTAAGTTATGTTTAAAAGGATAGGCAGTTTCTCGTTACGGAAGTTCGCCAAGCAGAAAGTGAATCTTTGTTCTACGGATCAACCAAATCGGCTGTTCACCGGCTACTTTAATTCTCGGATTTGCTGATCCATGGTTTAATCCGAGTGTTAAGAAGTTGGTGAATACGGCCCTAAAGGTATTAAAAAAAATGCATTTTCACCGTGTTCTGAACTATTCTGAAAGTTTCAAATGTCTAGCTAGTCGGGAAGTTAGTCAAATAAATTTTCTGTCGAATCATATAAACGCTGCCGAAGACAGCGGGACCTGAAACAGTTGACTAAAAGTATTAGAAAAATGTATTCTCACCGTGTTCTGAGCTGTCCTGAAAGTTTCAAATATCTAGCTAGTCGGGAAGTTAGTTAAAAATCGGTTGCAAGAATTGTACTGGACAAACAAACAAACAAACAAGAATCGAAGCTAATAGAAACATAGTAAATAAAAAATAATAAATAAAAAAGGAGTTATCTGGAACGATTCATTAAATTTTAAAAATTAGAAACTATTACATACAAAGTTAACCTTTTAACTTATGTTTAAATAATATTATAGTTTTAAAAAATTAAAGAACACGCTTTTATAAAAATGTGAACTAAAAAGCACAAAATATCTATGTTAGTATTAAAATGCAGGATAAGAGAAAATCGTGTGAGTAACACACCATAATATTTACATACATTTAAATCTTTAATTAAAATAATTTAGAACTAAACAAAAAACATTTTTAAAAAATCTCCCTTGACTGGGCTCGAACGCTAGACCATTAGGTTCGTAGCGCGGAGCTTTACCTCACAGCCTCAGCGTTCGAGTTACAATATAGATTTTTTGTTTGTTCCCAGAGCGGTTACAAACGTACATTATACATACAAACATACATACAGGTGAAGCTAATAAAAGCGTGTTAAAAATAAGGCAATTTGGTCAAAATTATGCCATAACTTAGAACCAAAAACGTGCTTAAAAATATAAAGACTGTTTGCAAATTTAACTTACTAAATTTAAACTCCTGAAGAAAACATGTTGTCTTAATAAATAAGACACTTCCCTTATTTCAAATTCACTTTGATTTGGATACATTCCTCTAATTACAAACTAATTTTTAAGATATTGGACTTGTTTTAGATTAATTTTTCTTTCTTTGAGATAAGTTCGTAAAAGATTATAATTTTCAATATTGTCGTTTGAATCAAAAGTAGGGATTAAATCATAGTTACAAAAAGCCTCACGTCTCGACAAAGAAAAGCTCTCGTTCGAGTGAAATAATCTGTGACTCTATCTTTTTTTTTTTTTTTTTTTTTTTTTTAAACCAGAAAAATAATTAATGATAAAAAAAAAGTATATTTCGAAACTTTTTCAAAGCAGTGATTAGCGTGATCACTACGTATAAATTTGGAAACATTGAGCCAAATGTCACACGTCTGATTCCGCATATTCTAAATAAAGCGATTTCGTACGGTTTTCATCTCTTTATTTTTGATAAAAACAATAATATGTATACTATCTATATGTTTAAACCTTTTAATAAACATTAAAATTTTAAACTTACCAGAGATTCTTGAGATACAAATTTTGGGGCTTCGGTGCAATGCGATACATTCGTCTCAGAAGAACTTGTATTTGAGAAATGCAATTGACATCCTGGTGGATGAGTAGACAAGTTAACTTGCTTTTTCAAGAGTCCACTGAAAAAAAAAAAAAAAAAAAAACTTTAAAAAAAAATTTAAATTCTAGTTAAGATTTTTTATTTTTTTTCCATTTCAACTGTAATTTAGCGGTTTCAAATGTTTTTAAGCTGAATTCTAAACACATCCTATATTCTAAGTGTATAACTGTTTGTTTGAATTTTTATTGTATCAAATTATAAAAACAATTGAAAAAGAATTTTTTTTAATAAATTTTATAAAATATCTATCTATTTGTATGCGTATGTATATATTTTTTAACTTCGTGCCACAACCGTGAAACTGCATGCAGAGGCTGACTAGCATTGTTTTTTCTTTGTCTATTTGGACTTTGCTTAAGCGTTTTTTTTTTTTTTTTTTTTTTTTTAAAGCACATTTTGTCATATTTTTTTTAAATCTAAAAGCATAGTTGCCAACTTAGCATCATTTGACTACTGAAAAATTTTAATAAAAAAATTTTATTTTACTTAATGAGTGAAAACCGTTACAGTTCGCTGATTAAATAAAATAAATATTTCTATTAATATTTTCCGGCAGCCAAAAGGTGCTAAGTTGGCAATTATGTCTAAAAGTTTTCATTATCAATCTGCATATAATCCCAATTTTCAATGAAGAAACATCCTTCTAAATGATATGAAAAAGTGGCATATTATAGAAATATTTAATAAATAATTTAATAATTAAATTAATAAGAAAGCACCACAGAAAGCAATAAGTATAAAACTTTGAATAAACACCATAAAGTGCAATAAACTCGTAACAGTTGTTTCGGGTCGAAAGAACACACGACCCTTCGTCAGTATAGCGAAATAGGCACGAGTGCTGCAATCAAAGCGGCAATGCTTTGATTACTAAGAATTATTGTATCCCAAATTAAGTGAATATACTAAGAAATAAACAAACAACAAAAAAAAAAAAAAAAAAAAAAGCCACACTGCAGAAAAATTGATTTATACATTTTTTATTTGTAATAACTTTAAAACTGTCGTAAAGCAGAACCGGGGTTCTGCTAGTGACTTAAGTTAAATTAGAGTTTAAAAAATTAGATAGCAAAAATTCAAAGGCTCAAAGTTCTTCAAAGTTATGTATAGCCAAAAATTTCAGATCTCTACAAAATCTAGAACTTCTAATTTACCTCCAGGTTCTTTAAAAATCAAAAATCTCGCTATGTTGAGGATCACGTGTTAACACTTATGGAATGATAAAATAGGAACAGTACATACCAGATGGTCTTGAAATGAATACAGGAACAACACCACAGCTTAGTTAATACCAATAACTTTTATTGTGATTGAATAAGGCAAGGCTGGGACTTTCGTCTGGGTCCGTCTTTTTCCAAAGATTTCGCTGATCTGGCTCCTGTGAAACTCAAATCGATATCCATGTGCATCGTGGCGCAATTAACTTGCACGCTGAAAGTTATGGCCGAATATCTTTAAATACGAATTATTTGCCCTGGTGGCGTGTATATTTTCTTGTGAACGTAATTAATTGAGAGTTTGAAAATTCGCGGCCCCTTTTCAGCGACCATGTGAATGGGTGACAAAATCCAATTCCATCTGCTTCCGATGACATTGAATACATGCAACCGATGAGGAATCCATCTATAACTGTCTTTAAGAACGATATTATAGATTTATTTTTTTGAATGTCAAAGATTACTGAGTATATCTCACTAAAGTTAAATGCATAGCTGTACGTACGGCGAAGCCGCAAAAGGCACGTGGGCCGCACGCACGGACGCGCGGCGACCTCCGACAAACACGTACTATCTCAGGCTGGTCTTCTATCCAAGTGCTGGAGAGAGAAGTTTTTCCATTCTCAGGTCCGCGAGCTGAAAAACGTCACGGCACAAGCGGCCAATCAGAACGCACGCTCACGGGAGGACGAAACCAAGCCTCCAGAACCGGCAGGAAGGTAGGGGAAAGCAAGGAAGAAGCACTGAGTGAATTTTGCGCGTCGCCGAGAAGTAAACTTACAGGGGCGAAACGGGAAACTAATGAAACTTAAATAAATTTTGGATAAAATGCGATCTAATAATTTGGATTTGTTAAAATAACTGAAAAATGATTAAATTAATATAAAAACACTGTCGTGTTTCACGACACACTCCCCGAAAAAGGGGATTTGAAAAAATAAAGCACCAGGTGGAAAAAAACAAGAGCAGATGACGCAAAGACGATGGATCAGACGGCCACAGAACTGTCACCTACAGAGGTTTACAGGAAGACACACAGCATGTCTGTTAAAAATTCAACATCTTTTTGTTGACAGAACTTGATGTTTTACAAGAAGTAGGTGAGTATACATGCTTGTATTAAAAATAAAAATAAAGCTATTTTTACAACTACAGATTTCCTGTTCTCATTATATATTTTACATGTAACTGAATTTACACATGCTGACTGCATGTAATGATAAAAGCAATAAATTTACATATCATGCTGTAAAAGAAAATGTGAAGTACAAAAAAAAAAAAAAAAAAAAAATAGCAGGGTTTAAAATAAACATTGTTGTAGAAATTGTAGTGAAGAAGAACAATATTTTAAAGTTCATGAGTAATCACTACAACCTTAATTTTAAAAACAGACAAAATTTTTATATGAAATATCATTTTGAATCTAAATTGCTAAATGTTGAAAGTACTACTGTTATCATTGGATGAATTGATGTTCAATATTAGAAATAAGTTAACCAACAAAGAAACAAGTAACCTAAAAAAACAGGTATTGGTAAAAAAATAAAAAATAAAAAAAATCATCAGTTCAAGAACAGGGTCCGGAATGTTCCCAGACTGACGAGGGGGGAATGGCAAGCATCAGGACTGTATCCCTGCAGAAGATACAATCTCGATACTACCAAAGGAGAAATTTTTAAAGGTAAGTAAGAATTACTATTACTATTGTAAGAATTAAATGACTGTAACAGTCGTAAAATGAGTAAATAAAACAATGGGAAGGATATGTAAATGAATGCCAAAAAAAATTTGAGAACACTTAAAATAGCAATCTTAAAAAAATATTATCTCTCGCTAAGGAGATATTTGACCATTTAAAAAAAACATATATATATAACTCATAAGTATTATTTATAAATATCTGCCAAGATTTGTATATTTTCCTTTATATAGTCGACTATGTGAAATTAAAACGAGCATTAATGCTATGGCAGAAAAACATATCTCTAATCAATATATCAACACAGGCCTTAAATCAGTAATTGCTGATGATAAAGATACCATGGTAGTCAATATGCATATAATTTACATAGCCATCCATAAGAATGACAAGTACTTGAATTTAAAAAAAACAGCTCTCAAAAAATATAGAGAGTTCAAATTGTTCAATGCACCTATAAAAAAAAAACACAATTTCTCTCTCTTTTTTTTTTTTTTTTTTTAAATTAATGTATAACATATAAAAAAAATAAATGTATATATACATACGTAGAATACAATTACTAAAAAAACTATGGGAAATGTAAATTCAATAATGTGAGTATGGAAGTATCATTTTTATGCATCTTCAAAATGTAAATAAGAACAAAAAAATTGAAAATTTGAACACAAAAACAAGTAAGTTGTGTTTCATTCTGTACATTGTACCCGAAAAATTTGCCAGACAACAAGTAAATTTATGTGTCTGTTAAAAAAATAAGTATATAAATTTAAGATAGTATGTGAGTAATTGTGATGAAAGTGAAAAAAAAGCTTGTCACATAGCTAAACTGAGTAAATCTATTGATTATAAAGAAATAAAATTGTATGAGGGTATGTTGAGTGTAAAAATTGAACACCCACTAAAAAAAACATGGAAAATTGTGTCAGTGTAAATGTGATAATCATGTAGAAACAAAGTGACTATTGAATATATCATAAGAGTCGAAAAATGACTTGAATAACATCGAAAAACAAAAACAGTTAAGTTGTGTATAAGTCAGAAATTACCTGCAAACTATTTTGCCAGGCCACGTGATAAATTATATATTTGTTATAAAAACAAATATAAGTGTAAAGTAACATGTGAGAGAAATTTTTTTTTTAACATGAATAAATCTATTGATCATGAGCAAACGACCTATTATAAGGATATGTGAAGTGTGAAAAGTGAACACCATCTCAAAAAATAAAGTTGAAAAGTGTGGATGTGTAAATATGAAAGTCATGTAAAAAATAACCTAGTATGAAGAATAATACAAAAATGAATTCAACAAGTTTAGCCACTGTGAGAATGCAAATGCACATAAATGTAGAGTAAGTAAAAAACTATTGAAGAGTGTAACTAGTAATGAAAATGTGTGAGGAAAACAAACAAAACAAATTGGACATTGCAAACCACATATGAACCAAACAAGAGAAAAAAAATAATTGTATATAGCAATTAAATAAGACAACTATTGAATGTGTGAATAGGAATATGTAAGTAAGAAGGAAACTAAATCCCCTATTAATGTAAATAAAAAAACACCCTAAGGCTATAAAAATAACAAAAACTATTGAAATGAATAAATAAAAGGTGTATGTTAACAATATTAAACGGTGGTCATTGCCTATACTGCACGAATGGCACAATACCGCATAGGTCTGTCCAGCAGTACCATCGTGTATTGTCCATAAACAGGAACCGTCATTCCCATCAATGGGTGCCAATGAGTGCATGAAAGGAGAACCACATGAAGAGCTATTATATTAATGTAAACGAGAGCACCTGAAGGGCCATAAAAACAACAACTATTGCAATGAACGAATATGAACGTGTATGTAATAAAGGATGAAATAAAATTCACCTATTAGATAAATAGACAAAAGCAAATCAAGAACCATGAAAGAAAACAGAAATCAACCCGTAACAATCTATGAAATCTCACCACCAAATTGCCTCCGCCAAAACAACTGGTGAATGTGAGTGAAAATGTGTGTACAATGTGTAAGGTACAGTCGTTTACGCCTACCAAAATAAACGCTGTCCAAAAAATGTGTATAAAATAAACTATTGTACATAGTTGAACAAGTTGAAGTCTAAAATCTAACACAGAACAAGAAAAACTAAAGCCTAAAGGTGTGTAAATTAATTAAAACATAACTAAAGTTAAATGAATGTAAATAGTTGTGAATCGAAACTGTATATTGATGACTCCTAACCCAATGCATTATAGTGTGCAGGTTATATGGAGACTTAGAGAAATAAATTGAAGTTTTGAAAAATGAACAAAAATGAGATGCGACACTAAACACAATGCTAAAAATGAAGTGTGGAAGAACTAACGTTTATAGGAAACCACATGTGTAAAAAGTGAGATAAAAACTGTTGAGTTAAGTCTGCAAAACAAACTGTGAATGTGTTATGCATACCGAATTGATATACACCAAAAAAGCTTATATGAAAACATAAAAAAAATTTAATTTTTCGTAAAGAGTCATTCCATTACAACAAATATCAAATAGTGTTAAGGACTTGTTTGTGTGACCGGATTCATTTTTTTTTTTTTTTTTTTTTTGTTGAGTGCGAGAAAAGGTAATTGACATAACATAAAACCTATGTAGACACTTCCTATCCATCTAATGCGATGAATATTTTAGTGTAAATTAATCTATTGATATATGTGCATAAATATCATAAGTGAAAAGGAAGATTTCGTGACCTAAAATTCCCACTCGAGAATTATTAAAAAAAAAAAAAAAACATATAACATGAAAATTAGGAAATTAAAAAAAAATGCATATGTAATCATTTGTAAATTTTCTTAAAAAGGTGCAATAATTTAATACAAGATAAATAAGATTTTTGTCCTAATACTAGTTCAATGAGACTAACTATCTTCATAATTTGCATATATTAAAATACGACATGCACAGTACTTTTGTAAAAATGGAAAAATAGGTATACACAAAAACTATAAATACATATATGAGTTACTATAGGTATATCAAGTTCCCCAAATATTGAGCGGAGCATAAAAAATTTACCACTCATGAATATTAAAATAATGACTGTATTAACTAGTTTACTAATGAAAATAAATACAAAGGAATATATAAACATATAGATATATAAAAGTATTGGGAAAAAAAAAAATTTAAAAAAAATATGATACTAGTCTAATACTGAAAACAAGAAAAATAATAAAATGGATACCACAAATATAACATATATCATGTAAAAAAAAATTTGTTGGCCAAACACCCTGTGAATAATAAAACAATAAACGCATAAAACTGGTATATAATACGAAGTTATACCTGAACATCATGGAAGATGACACTGATGCAATTTTGAGAATTTAAAAAAAATTGGTAAAGAAAATTTTTTTTTATATATATATAAAAGTATAAATCTCAGCTCCACATTAAAATTTGCATTGCCTTTTCTTCTGGTGACAGTCCTAACAATAAGCTGTACATTAAAAAGGAAAAAAAAAATATTAGAGAAAAATTAAATCTGTGGAAACTGTATAAAAAGGATATATTTTTCCGAAAGTTGTGGAATTAAACGATATTATATGGCAGTCACTCCTTGCTCACACTGCATCAGAAGCACAGTATTGTATAAATCTGTCCGGCAGGTCCAAAGTTGACTGTCCATCATCATGAACGTTTTCCGATTAATGGATGCCACACTGGGTTTAGCCTTCATCTTTGAATGAGGATAATGCAATTAACTGCGTTGATTTTAGGACACAACAGGCTTCTTAGAAGACGAAATGGTAAATAACTAAATCGGATTTATATATTGTTCACTAAATTTCTCCTGTATAGTTCAGCTTATATAATATTAATTTTTCATATAAAGTTTTCTTTTGTAATTCTTCCATAAAGTGACTTTTAAGAACGAAATACACGCGTGGTGCCTCGTGCGAAACCAAACACGGCACCATAATGTCGTAAAGCAGAACCGGGGTTCTGCTAGTGACTTAAGTTAAATTAGAGTTTAAAAAATTAGATAGAAAAAATTCAAAGGCTCAAAGTTCTTCAAAGTTATGTATAGCCAAAAATTTCAGATCTCTAGCAAAATCTAGAATTTCTAATTTACCTCCAGGTTCTTTAAAAATCAAAAATCTCCCTATGTTGAGGATCACGTGTTAACACTTATGGAATGATAAAATAGGAACAGTACATACCAGATGGTCTTGAAATGAATACAGGAACAACACCACAGCTTAGTTAATACCAATAACTTTTATTGTGATTGAATAAGGCAAGGCTGGGACTTTCGTCTGGGTCCGTCTTTTTCCAAAGATTTCGCTGATCTGGCTCCTGTGAAACTCAAATCGATATCCATGTGCATCGTGGCGCAATTAACTTGCACGCTGAATGTTATGGCCGAATATCTTTAAATACGAATTATTTGCCCTGGTGGCGTGTATATTTTCTTGTGAACGTAATTAATTGAGAGTTTGAAAATTCGCGGCCCCTTTTCAGCGACCATGTGAATGGGTGACAAAATCCAATTCCATCTGCTTCCGATGACATTGAATACATGCAACCGATGAGGAATCCATCTATAACTGTCTTTAAGAACGATATTATAGATTTATTTTTTTTGAATGTCAAAGATTACTGAGTATATCTCACTAAAGTTAAATGCATAGCTGTACGTACGGCGAAGCCGCAAAAGGCACGTGGGCCGCACGCGCGGACGCGCGGCGACCTCCGACAAACACGTACTATCTCAGGCTGGTCTTCTATCCAAGTGCTGGAGAGAGAAGTTTTTCCATTCTCAGGTCCGCGAGCTGAAAAACGTCACGGCACAAGCGGCCAATCAGAACGCACGCTCACGGGAGGACGAAACCAAGCCTCCAGAACCGGCAGGAAGGTAGGGGAAAGCAAGGAAGAAGAACTGAGTGAATTTTGCGCGTCGCCGAGAAGTAAACTTACAGGGGCGAAACGGGAAACTAATGAAACTTAAATAAATTTTGGATAAAATGCGATCTAATAATTTGGATTTGTTAAAATAACTGAAAAATGATTAAATTAATATAAAAACACTGTCGTGTTTCACGACAAAAACTAATTATAGAAACAAATAAAACTGTGACGTTTGCATAATACCAAAGAGATAAAATGATACCTATGTACATTTTCAATTTAGTAATTAGCTTTATTATCGCTTTATTATACTAAGTACTAAAAGAAATCTATATATTAGAACATTCTTTTGAAGCATAATGTAACGAATTGTATTCTATTATGGTATATGGGAAATAAAACTATTTATTTGTTAGATTTAAACAATTGCTGAATAAAAAAAAAAAAAAAAAAGCATTTATTGGGTGATTCCATTTGTATATGGACCGACTGCTTTAACCTTTTGCTGATCCTATTTAATTTCACTCCCCTGGTCAGTGTTGTCAAATTTAGGGATTTTGTTTTTCAATATATGCTACAAAATTTTAACTGTAACGTACTTCGAAGGTTATTAGTTTATTATGTATATCAAATATCACTCCTCAAAATTATTGGTGATAGTTTAATTTAAAAAAGTCCCTAAACGTGGCAACACTGTTTAGAGCGCTTTAGAGCGTTAGGGTGGGCAAAGAATTAATGCGTAACGGTGTAGTATGAAACAGTTTTTTTTTTTTTTTTTTTTTTTTTTTTTTTTTTTTTAACATAAACCTCAGAAATTTCATTGTGCCAAACATCATAATTTTTTTTTCTAGCTCTGGAAAAATTGTAGGCTACAAATTTCGATTCCCTTTCCCCTTAACCGACTAAACATTTTCGATCAGATTGAGTCAGGACTATTTGAATCAAATAAACGTACTATAGACACCGTGTGGCAAGATGCAGATTCATCTTGAAATATAGATTTGGGAAAAGTCTGATACTTCCAAAATAATGGGGTAGTCGCCCACTTATAATGATCATGTTTTATTTCGAGTTAATTGATCCCTTGAGCATTAAGATTTGCCTGACTCCTTAAAATATTTTGCACCCCCATACCATAATGTACACAGAGAATACTATTTCAGCATTTTAAGAGTGCAATTTTCGTTGTGTCGGTCACGTTTTCGTCATCCGACAAGCTTGTTTCCTTCATCTGTAAAAGGGTTAAACTTCACTCACCAGAGAAAACTGCTAGAGCCCAATGGTTAACTGACCATTTTTCAAATTTTTTAAAAAATTCGAAAAGGAAAGAAAAAGAAAGAAAGAAATTGAAAAATTGGTATCCTTTAGAGGCTAGAGAGAAGAAGAAAAATATTGGAATAGTGAAAACATCTAAAAGTAACCGAGATTTAAAAAATATTATTCAAAAATTTAATTCCGATGAAATGAATATTAGCTTTGTTTGAGCATCTTGGGAAAAGTCGTCGTTTCTTCTTCTACTGGGTCGGCTCTTGCATTGATGACGTCACTAACGAGAATTGATGTTTACAGGTTTACGAAAGCATCTGATTTCTACGATGGAGAACCAACGCAAAAAGCATGAAATATTAATTATATTAGAAATATTAATTTAATAATTTCATTTTTCCATCGAATTAGGAAATTAAACCCCATAAATAACAATTTTGATATATGAGCAAAATACTATCCATAAAGAAGATTAACTTGAAATACACTTCAAAAAATATTTTTCCATTAAATGTTAATATACAGTACATAGATGACTTTTTATTATTATTATTATTTTTTTTTAACCAAAATTCTTCAATACTAAAAGATTAGAAGGAAAAAAAAAAAAAAAAAAAAAAAACTTCAATTTTCTAAATTTTTTTTAAAGAATCAATAATTATTTACAATCAGCGAAAACTGAATTACCATTGAGCATTGATTGAATCAAAATAAAAATGCGAGTATAACCATTTATAGTTTAGCTTTTATTTTGAAAGGAACTAAAATTCTGTTCATTCTATCTCTCATAACTTCTTGAATTTACTCGATATTTGTTTGGGGTTTCCCTATATGTAGCTCAATACTTTTGGCTATTAAATTATGCAAATGAAATCTTTAAAAAGCATGCGCATGTGTAGTTAAAAAATATTTAGTAGAATTGTTCATATTTCGTAATATGATTGCATTCTGATTGCTGTATGCTGGGTGTAATGTAGTGTGTCACGTTACTTAAAATGGCTTTACACTGGGTCTAATATCCTACGTGTTATAGTTAAAAAGGTGTGATTTTTTTTTTCACCTTTTAAAGAAACCATTTATACCTCCATGAATATATGTGGTAGCCTTATAAACATTTATACAGGTAATTAGAAAAACTCTCATAATCACATATTACAGTCAAAACACATTTCAAGCATCTCGTTTTACAGGGTAATTCAAAACATTTAGATTTTTGTTCAATTTTTTACTAATCTCCTTTTCATCTTCAGGATAAAACTTTTGCTAAAATATACGAGATATACCATATTCTTTATACTCCCAAAGTTTCAAAATAATTCCTAAATTATTTTTCTGGAGATTTGGAAAAACGTCTAAATTCTAAAGTGTCTAAATACTTAATGGAGGATAGTGTACAAAATGTAACCGAAATACTATGCATTGTGCAAAACTATATAAGATTTTACTATATTTCTTTTATGGTTTGATTTGGGTGGTCTTCGTTTTTGATCAGAATAATTGTTTGAATACTGAAATTAAATTTCAAATGTTTGCACTGCTAATATTATACATATATATATATATATATATGGATCATTCTACAAAAAAAGTAATATTTCTGGTTTGGCGTAGTTAGTTTTAAAAATAATTATTTTAAAATATTCTCTTAAGAGATTTTAAATATTATAACATTTTTTTTAATTAATTAATAAAAACTGGTGATGTTTTTATTTGTTTTTTTTAAAGAACGGAGGGATACTTGTATACCTCCGTTACATGTCACAGCATATGTTCCTCCATTTACTCTTTCACTTATTTGTTGAATCCAAAAAAATATAATATTTAATATAGAGGAGTTTCAGTCATTAGATGGTTTTTTACAATTTAAGTGAATTTTGCTGCAAAAGAAAAAAAAAGTATTGCATTAATTATCCTTTGAATTACTGTCACAGTTTTTCTTGTATCCTCCGTTCAGAATGCAATTAAATACAAGAATTTCCGATAGATGGCTATACTGCCAACTCATTACAGAGATTTAGAATCACAGACAGCCATTTTCAATATCTGTTCTTCACAGTGGAGCTAAACATCTTAGTAGGTAAGAATTTATGTATTATTCTCTCTGAAGTCAAATAGGTCCTTTACATTGTGTATCCTCCATTCTTGATTTTAAAAGATAAGAATTGTTTATTTATTAAAATTATTTTCTCAGTTAATAGTTCATAACTTTTTTAAGTAAACTGTATCAGCATGATGTGTTAACCCAAAATCAACAGGATATACAAAACAAAACATAGCAATTTGTATCCTCCGTATATGTATCCTCCGTTACAATATAAATGTAATGGAGGATATACAATGTGTAATGGAGATTGCAGCTTTTTTAGAAAATCAATTTTAAAACTAATATATAATTTTTAATTAGTCTAAATTATGTTCTTAATACAACATAGTTTTTTTTTTAATAAAAAGTTCCTGAATATCATTAAAAAATAAATAAATTTAACAAATTACTTTATTATTAAGGTTGTAACATTTAAGTTCTTATTCTTTTCTTTCAGCTATTAATGAAGAAGTAATGAGAAATGGCTTAAGCAGTGCAAAGATAGGACCAAATAACTATGTGATAATCAAATTAGCTGGCAAGAAAAGCTTCAAATTTTATGTAGCTTTAATTATATCACAAGAGTCTTATAATGAATTTACTGTAAAATGCATGCAGAAATGCTCTAATGACACTTTTAATTCCCCGAAAAGGATGATATATCAGTAGTATATTTAAGCGATATTGTTGAAGTCCTGAAGCAACCTACTATGAATAAAAGAAAACAACATGTCTTTAGTGAAAATTTGGCACATATAACTTAAAATGAAAAGTGTTCAAATTAATAATTGCAGAAACTGTTTCTTTAATATGTTTTATAATAAAGCATTTTACATGAGCAATCAGTGTAATTAATTTACTATACAAAAGCAATATGTACACATTCATAAAATGTTTAAATTGTAGAAATACATCATAAGGGTGTATTCTCCGTTACATGAACATCCTCCGTTCACGTTCAAAATTTCAATTACAAAAAAAAAAAAGTTATAAAAGAATCAAAAAGAACGTGCACTGTAAACGTAAATGTCTTAAATTCAGTTACAAAAGTGTCTTATATGGATGGTCATTTTTTAAGTGAAAAAAAAAAGTCTTACTTTTTAATACACTTTTTTGCATCTGAAATCAAGATATTGCAAGTGTCTTAAAACGCCGCCATGTTTTAGGCTTAAAAACACCGCCATGTTAGGCTTAAAAACACTACACCTTTTTAAGGCTTTTTAATAAATAAGTAAATAAATAAATATGGTGCGCGATAATATTTTTCTGTTAAAAATAGATTTTAGAATTGTTTAGAGCATCAATGAAATATTTATATACATTTAAAAAAAAAAGTGCCATTATCCACCGTTGGGATTTGAACTCACACATGCCTGTGGAAACCGAAACCTCGAGATAAGCACTGTCAGAATCAAGCATTTACCAATCACGCCACCGTCGAATACAGCAAAAAGGGTTTTTATGACAAAATACACTTTAATATTCGCGAAACAAATTGCAGTCTTATGTTTTATTTCTAATTTTTTGCTATAAAACTATTGATAGTATTGATCTTAAGGTTAATAATTATTATTATCTTAAATTTCATATCTAGAAGTATAGAATTTTTTTCATAATGCATAACAAGTATGTAAAGGTTGCAGTCCTCGATGATAACGATTTCTTTCCTTAAAGTGATATTTAAATGAAAACAAACTATAATCATGAATATACAAGAAAATTTGTTGTTTTACATTTAGATGCAGGTAAATATGTGAAAGAAAAAAGTTTTTAAATGAATAATAATAAGAAGAAGAAAGAAAGAAAAAAATTATGTACAAATTATTCATGATTGTTCACTTATAAATTCGCTTTCCCATACTTGCTACGTCCGTCTTCACACTTTTTCTTTTAATATAAGAAATATTTTTTTTTTTTTTTGCGAAATAAGTTTTGTATGTAAATATGTTGTTTATGAATTATGTTAAAGATAATAGCATGCAAATATCATTCACATCTCTAGAGTATTATTCCATAAAAATATAATTTCATAAAGCTACCATAGTTCAAGTAGCTTAACTGTTTATTATATAAAATAATAATATATTTATTGAATGTGGAAAGAAGTAGGATAAGCATATTTTCTTAAAGTAGATTCCACATGAAAACTTTTCTAAGCAAGGCAAGTGTCTGAAAATTCAAACGCGATTTGCTGTCTGAAAATTCGGGTATTGACGTGTTTCAGACATTTTAGTGTCTAAATTTGTATTTAAGACATATTTCTGTCTTAAATTAAGATATCTATAATGTCTAATCTATATTTTAAGGCATTTACGTGTCTTAAATGCCGTTTCAGTTGTTTTTCTGTCTTACTTTAAGACCCTTTTATTTGCAGTGTGTCCAACTATATGGGGGTAGAAATAAGTATAAAAAGAGCAAAATAAATTAATTAAAAAAAAATTTGAATTTTTTTTTTTAATTCTAATTTTGAAAACCTACGTTTTCTGTAGAATGACCCATATATATATATATATATATATAATCCAATATGTGTATATGTGTGTGTCTATAATGTGACATTGACATTAAAATTTATAAACATTTAAATATAATAAATGCATTTCTTTTCTGATAGTTCTGTTAAATCATTTTACGCTTGTAATTTAACTGCTTCCTTGGAACTAGTTATGAAATATAAGTTATTCATTTTTTATTTACTATGCAGAATAATAAAAACTTCATTGTTCTTTTTTCATAAAATATCAAGATATTTGCATTGATGTATTAATATTTCCATGAAAGCAACACATATTGAAAATAACCATGATTTGCAAAAATAGAGTTTAATATTGTTACAATTAACTGATTAAAGTTACGATAAAACGTAATAAGAATCAAATATAATAACTATTTTGCTAGATTAAAAATTTCACAATGCGACAGGAAAATGATTTAGCAGATAATTTCATCAATTGCTAATATAGATAGATGGTTTCCTTTTGGTGCCACTAAATTTGGTGATAGCCCATTTCGCCCAAAAATCACTAGTGAGATAAGCGTCTTGACAGCATTTCCTGTTTGAAGTTAAAAAAAGCAGATGAAACGCCATTTTGATGCTAAAATATTTAATGGTCAGTTTCCGCTATGTTCAAAGACAATCACTAAACACCTTGTCCGATTTTTCCCTACTTCTTTCCCTCCAAATCCTTAAATTTCCCCTCTAATGGATATGCCTTGCGGTTTTTTGGCTTTAGGTGAAAAATAAGCTGCAATGTTGAAAGAAAATTAAATGTATTGTTACATTATGTTTTATTTCAGATGTATCTGTAACTAAGCATAGGAAAGAATAATTTTCTCTCTGTCTTTCTTTCTTTCTTCTTTTCTTTCTTTTTCTCTTTTCTTTTCTTTTTACTTTCCCTTACCCATAAGGAAGAGAAAATATTGTTTTTGTGTCAAATGTTTGAAAGTGAGTTTTTGTTACATTTACACGTTTTGAGGTCCCCTGAATCCGAAAATCATGTTTTTGGCGTTGGTCAACGTCAACGTAGTTGATTCGGAGTACCTGCAATCGGTCGCAACCGTTGCTTACCTCCATCGAAAGTGCCAAAAAACATAAAAATAATTTTACAGAAAAGAAAAAATTAAAAAGCGGAAGGCTTTTTAATAAAAAAAAATAAATTTAGAATTTAGTCTCAGAAACTCTCCCACGTTAGCAGGGGAATTAACCTGAGTAAAGCAGCAGGAGATTAAAAAAAAAAAAAAAAATATATATATATATATAAATAAATAAAAAAAAAAAAGAAAAAAAAAAAAATTAAAATCTCCTTGAAAATATAAGTGCAGCAGAAAACAGCTGCGTGCGTTGACGAAGACAGTCTGGACGGTGAAAAGGAAAATAGAGCTGAGCAGGGCGCCCCAAGGGGCACAGGAAATCGCTCGGAGTCCCGCAATTAATAAAAAAAAAGGGGGCCATACATTTTTTTTTTTTTTTCCTAAGAATTATATCAGGAAATAAAAATAAAAAGGACAGAGGAGGATTAAAGAGAAATAAAATGCAGTTTCAGATCGAATCCCGGTTTCCATCCAGAAACTAAGTTCTGAGGTGGATCCGTGGACCAATCAGCAAACAGCAAGTTATTCCCAATCCTCTCTGAAAAATTTTGAGCTAAAAACGACGGAATTATGTCCTAGGCGACCCGGCCAATCAGAGCGCGAGGCTCTGACCAATCCGGGATCGCTTTTGGGCATCCCGTCAGAAGACAGCAACTGAAGTAACAAACTTAATAAAAACGATAAAACTTAATAAAAATAGCCAAATAATAAAAAAATAAAAAACGGCAGTTCATAATTTTGAGAGGAGACAACAAAAATTTAGAGGAATTCATGAGTAGAGAGGTGGAAATCGCGACTGTAAAAAATAAAACAGTACATAGGCCTGATGCTAGGGTTAGCCAACTCTAGAGAAACATTTCGTTTGCTCTAGGGAGAAAAATAATTTTGTGAGGAAATACACTGTTATGTAACTCCAGATGTAATAATTCTACTCTTCTTAGAGACGGGCAGAAAGTCGATTCCCCTAGTTAAAATAGCTAAGGGTCGTTTCTTTCCACGACCGACTCCAGGATCGTAGCGATGAATTGAGTTCAACAGAGGATTTCCAACATTGGGGATAGATCTGTGAAACTTCATCGTAAGTTTTCGAATTTCGGCAAAGATTGGCCTAATTCGAAGATCTCGGTGAATAGCATCATTGCGGACATAACGAGTAGCTTTGACAAACCTACGTAAAAGATTATTTTGGAATGTCTGAATTTTTCTTAACTGAGTTTGAGCAGCAGAACCATAGATCATGCACCCATAGGTAATGATCGGACGAATCATAGATTTGTATAATAATAATTTATTCTTAAGAGACAGGCGGCTATTATAAGCTAAAAGAGAATGAAGGGCTTTTGCGGCCTTGTCAGCTTTTATCAGAGATTCTGAAATGTGACGAGACCACGTTAATTTAGAATCTAGGTAAATTCCTAGGTATTTATAGCAAATTTCCCAGGGTATCGGCTGATTATTAAGTAGGAAGTTAGTGGAGGTGTCATATTTTTTATTTGTGAAGAAAATGGCGGCACTTTTGGAGTTATTAACTTTGATTCTCCATTTTCTTAACCAGATCGAAAATTTATTTAAATAAGTCTGGAGTACTTCAAAAACGGCTTTTGTTGTGCGTTTGTGACAACAGATGGCAGCATCGTCAGCGAAAGTCGCTAATTTGACATCCGGATCTTTCGGCATGTCATTGACGTAAATATTAAAAAGAAACGGTCCGAGCAAGGAACCTTGGGGGACAGAACTAAAAATGGGTGAAGGATTAGAATAAGAATTACCAACTTTAACAGAAAAGGTTCTATTGTTGAGATAGTCATGCAATATTTTAGTTAATTGGTCTGGGAGACCGATAGATATTAGTTTGTGGATAAGGCCGTCATGCCATACCTTATCGAAAGCTTTTTGAACATCTAAGAATATAATTCCAGTGACTCCATTTTGGAGCCCGTCATGAATGATTTCACTCACCCTCCATAATTGATGTTGAGTGGAGTGTTTCGGACGAAATCCGAATTGCTCCGGCATTATGACGTCATGAGAGTCAGTAAACTCATTCAAGCGCTTTACTAGAACATATTCATAGATCTTCGACATGCAACTGAGAAGAGAAATTGGCCTGTAGTTTTCCGGCGCATGCGCATTCGTTCCAGCGCCCTTCGGAATTGGAACGATCACGCTGGCTTTCCAGCTATCAGGGAAGATATTTAAAATAAGCATGCGGTTAATTAAAAAAGCTATATAAAAAACAAAATTAAGGGGGAGGTTAATAAGCATATTAGTGGTTATATTATCCTTGCCCGGGGCCTTGTTCTTTTTGAGACCAGAGACATAGTTGATAATTTCAGAAGGAGTAGTAGGTTTTAGAGTATTTGTGGTATTTTTGTTGAGCAAGTTATTGACACTATTATCAACTATTGTAGCTATCCTAGGATTTAAAACATCGTGGTGAGGTGAAAACTGACTTCTAAGACTGAGAGCAATTGCCTCAGCCTTTTCAGTGTTAGTAACTGCCATCCCGTTGGGGCTGTCAATAGCCGGAATGCGTGTTTCTGGCCTACGAATACGGGAAGAATACTTCCAAATTGTGTTGTCTTTAGTCGAGAGACTTTCGACAAAGTTGTTGTAGTGAGTTTTACTGTACTCCAGAATTGCAGCTTTAGCCCTCCTAGCAAGCATATTAAACCTGCTTCTAAAATACGGGGACCTATTGACCTGCCAGAGTTTACGAGCACGATTTCGTTCTCTGACCATCTGTCTGATATCGTCAGGTAACCGGAAATAATTACCAGCCCTCTTTCTAGGAACTGAGCTATTGCTATATGCATCTTGAAGTTTTTCCTCAAGCATACTGATAGCACTCTCAGCTTCAGACTTAGTAGATGGAATAATTGAGGGCGGCTGAGTGTCAGCTAGGATCTCCGTGTAGTGGCTCCACCTAGTGGTGAGAGACGCAGGTAAATCTAAAAAATAATTATCAGTCCGGAAACTGACAATTACAGGCAAATGATCAGAATTAAGCTCGTGTAGCGTTTGAATGCTATAATTATAAGGGAAATTGCGGGTGATAGCAAAATCTATAACATTATTACTTCTGGTTGAGGTGGGTTCAGGGGAGGCTATAATTTCAGCATGATTTTGATCTACCCACCTTCTGATGATATTTCCTCTACGATCATTAGAGGGGCAATTCCAAGTCAAATGCTTGGCATTAAGGTCACCCGCAATAATAAAATTTGAATAAAGATTAGTGAGATGGGAGAGTTCTCGCTCGAGCAGGTCATTCCTTGCAGAATTAGGAGGAATATATACCGCTGCAATGAGTAATTTTGGAATATTTGGGAAGTCTAAAATAATAGGCGTAGCTTCAATGGAATTTAGATTTGGGACTTTAATGAAAGTAGCATTGAAGCCGTTCTTAAGATAAATAGCAGTGCCGCCACAGTGGTTGCCATTATAAAGCCTGTCAACATTGTATAATTTATAATTTGCAACTTTGGTGAAATTACCCTGGGAAAAGTGGGTTTCACTAACCAAGATGACATCTAAATTATTATTATACACAAAATCTTTAAACTCAGACGCTTGCCTCCGGAGGCCATTGGCGTTCCAGAAACCAAGCGTAAAACAAGAATTCAGATTCCCGTGGGGGGTGAAAGTGGAAAAAATGCCGGAATGAGAAACAGGGGGGAAAAACCCTAGCCCTCAAGAGTTATTAAACTCTCGTATAATAAAAATATTTTATCCATGTTCGTGGACGCAACACGAATTTTTGGAAGAGCCTCTTTCCAGGCCTTAACAATTAATTTTTTGTCATGACTTTTTTCTAAAGTCATGACGTAATTTAGGAATTCGGTTTCCGAACTTGCGTCAGCTGGGACCGAAGAATTCGGATTGGTCAATTTGACTGGGGGCGGGGCTAAGCTCTCGTTGCGCCCTGTGGCAGCCCCTGCAAAGCTGCAGGTCTGCTCCACCTTCCTACTTTGGAAAACCTTGGGTTTGGGTGTCCCTGTGACATCCTGGGGCTTACGCTTTGATTTAGCGTTTCTTGAATTTTGGTTTGGGAACTTAGGGCATTCCCGGAAATTAGCCGGATGGGCACCTCCACAATGAACACACTTGCAGGGCTCAGCAAAGGGCTTCCTGCAATTTTTTGAAGTGTGCTCCCCGGCGCATTTTACACACCGGGGCGCAAGATTACATGCCAGGGCTGAATGAAAGTAGCCCTGACAGTTGTAACATTGAGAGGGACCCTTTTTGCCCTTGTACAGTTCAACTGTAATTGCAGTTCCCATGAACTCTGTGATTTGAAATATTGACTCAGCTTCAATTTCAAGCTGGTTCTTTGGGATCGCCAAATGGAATAGCGGCATGAGGACCTTCTTCGAGGGGGGTCCTCTGTACATTTGGGTCACAGTGACACCCATGAACCCAGAAATGGAAAGTAATTGAGAAATTTCCTGAGGAGCAGTGTTGATGGGGAGTCCCCTAATCACTGCTTTGAGACACTTGTCTGCCTCAAGGAGATACGATTTGTATTGTATTTTTTCTTGAATCAGATGTTTTTGGATAAGACGGTATTCGTCTTCATTATCTACACTTAATTTCAAAAAGCGCCCCTGGGCCTTACTCCTGAGATTAGGAACAAGATTCCTCAACCCAGAGAGCAGAATTTGCCAATGGGGCGGAGGCACGATATGAAATGCAGGAACTTTTTTCCCTTTAATTTTAACTTCGGAATTTTGAGTGGTTGAAGGAGTAGCCTTCGAACCTTTCTTTGAACGCTTAGATTTAACATCCTGCCAGTTGTTATCATTTAAATCATCTTCCTCAATAGAACTGCCGTCATCATCCCCACGAGAGCGCTTAAGCTGATTGGAGCTTTCGCTCATCTCCGCGTCGGTAGATGGCGCCTCCAGTTCAGCTTCAGTGCCCTCGGTCCTACTCTGAGATTGACCCTCAGGAGAGCCAGAATTACTTAATTTACTATTACTGGGACCCGCAACAGGAGAATTGACAATGGGTGGTGTAGCAGAAAAGTATATTGAGACTCCACTAACCTGGGAGAGTAGGCTAGCGGCCTCTGTGTGTGTGTGTCTGTCTCTCTGTGTGTGTGTGTTTGCGTGTCTGTTATCAGTATATCTCAAAAACAAATTACAGCAGAAATTCCAAACTCGGTATTCCAAATGTGTATGATATAGGGATGTTACAATAAATGTTGAGATGAACCAAACGGCTCGTGTTCTGGGTACACCCAAGAGAATTCAAACACATTACATCAATGTGGGAAATTGCAGATAAGTAGAGTTTAACATCTACAGACTGCACTAAACCAAATGAAACGAATATATATTTTTTACATATGTAAAAGCACGTCTGATGTAGCATATAGTAGGAAAATCATTCACTGTTTGTTTACAGGGTTGCACAAAAGATCTACATAAAAGTGCGACAATAGTTGCAAATTGATGAAAATGTATTTCAGGCTGGGCCGTGTATTATTACTGTAGGTGTAGGATTATAGTTAGGTGCACTATGTGGTCCGTAAATATTCTTCAAAAGATATACAGGGCTACAAATACTTAAGCGATAACATTCTTTTTTATTATTAGTGAATATGCTTTATTATAATATTTTACCTTTTCCAGGAAAGAAGTTCAGGAATTGAAATGAATTCATCATAGAGATATAAATAATGTATGTTTTTAAGCTTAATATTAATGAAATTTCTTGAAACTGATATATGTTATTCAAGTTACCTATAAAATGTTCCCTACTGAAAATGGAGTAAATCCCCCCCCCCCCCCTAGTTTGTGTGCAGGGACACCCAAAATTATTCCAAAGCATTGCGTTATACAAGAGGTATTTCTATGAAACGTATTTTAATAACTTTACTTTGTTCAAATAATAATGAAATAGAAATATGCTATTCTTATGTAAAAAAGGTCAGTTTCCGCTATGTTCAAAGACAATCACTAAACACCTTGTCCGATTTTTCCTTACTTCTTTCCCTCCAAATCCTTAAATTTCCCCTCTAATGGATATCCCTTGCGGTTTTTCGGCTTTAGGTGAAAAATAAGCTGCAATGTTGAAAGAAAATTAAATGTATTGTTACATTATGTTTTATTTCAGATGTATCTGTAACTAAGCATAGGAAAGAATAATTTTCTCTCTGTCTTTCTTTCTTTCTTCTTTTCTTTCTTTTTCTCTTTTCTTTTCTTTTTACTTTCTCTTATCCATAAGGTAGAGAAAATATTGTTTTTGGGTCAAATGTTTGAAAGTGAGTTTTTGTTACATTTACACGTTTTGAGGTCCCCTGAATCCGAAAATCATGTTTTTAGTGGTTATAATGTATTGTTACATTATGTTTTATTTTAGATGTATCTGTAACTAAACATAGAAATAATAATTTTCTCTCTGTCTTCCTTTCTTTCTTTTTTTCTTTCTTTTTCTCTTTTCTTTTCTTTTTATTGTGTCTTACCCTTAAGGGAGGGGAAGTATTGTTTTTGGATCAAATTTATTAAATTGAGTTTTTGTTACATTTACACGCTTTGAGGTCCCCTGAATCCGAAAATCATGTTTTTGGCGTTGGTCTGTGTGTGTGTCTGTCTCTCTGTGTGTGTGTTTGCATGTCTGTTATCAGTATATCTCAAAAACAAATTACAGCAGAAATTCCAAACTCGGTATTCTAAATGTGTATGATATAGGGATGTCATCATTGCAATTGAAAGTATCATAAAAATATTTCAGAGTTTCAATTTCTTCAATGTTATTATCTGTAACAATATACTTAAGATCTTTTATTGAAATTCTCCTTTTCTATTTGAATGTATACCAATTAAACTTAATTAAATTTTAATTAAGTTAATTTAATAATAATTAATAAGTTTATTTTTATTAAAAATTAATAATTAATAATTAAGCTTAATTAAAAAAACTGTTTTCAATCTCTTTATTCGATATGCAACCAATATATTGTCTTAAGTCCTGTTTAAAAGGAAAAAAACGTTAAAATTACAAAATAAATAATACGATTCTAAAGAGATCACTCGCTAACGGTCAACATTCAACGAAGAAATTATCTCGTTTGTGACGTCACGGCGATTTCAGAGCTTTGGGAGCTGGCGCAGTCCGGTAGAACAAGAAACAGCATCTCTCGAAACTTTTAAAATGAAATTTAAGAGACATCAACGTAGACCAGTTTATATAAAGATTTAGTTTTTTAACTCAAAACATATATAAGCGGTTGGCTATATGGGAATAGCTTTAGTATAGGACCCGTTTGGCAACTTTTAAAATTTAGCGCTGAAATACCCTTTTTCGTCAAGGACTTCATTTCTGCGACCGCGATAGCCATTTTAACTCTAGCTGTGCTTTAGAAATCTATACAAATTACAAATGCTGCAAACAATAATGCTCATGATAATAATAAAAATAAAATATTTACAATAATTACATGAGTTCTTTATTTTCAATGTGTCTGACTAGATCATATGTAAGAAAAAATGCACTTTAAAAAATTGCATCTTCACTGCTGCAAGCAACATGTAAAATGTGGCTGTACATTAGATATACAATAGAGTATTATATATTGTCCAGTTTAGCTAAAAAATGCAATGGTAAAAAGTATATAGGCATTAAAAAAATAGGTATTATATTTTTAAAAACAAGCAATTATACCGAAAAATTCCTCGCTATATAATGATAAAAATTTAAAATTCGTCAATGGTGTCATATATTAAAGTTGTAACGTTAAATGGTCTAGTATTACGAATTTCTATTATAAAAAATAAATAAAAAAAATAAAAAAAGTTACTGATTTTTGGCATATTGTTTCATTATATATATATATAGTATTAAATATTGTGTATTTCAATGTGATATCGAATATGGGCATTTCTATAATATTGTTCTGCTTTGCTTATTGTATGCCATGTGCGATTAATATTCCTATTTAGTGAAGAGCAAAGCTGCGAACAATGGGTAGAGCTCCCTAGTATATATATATAGATTAAATAACAGCTTTAGAAGTCATATGAATGCAGATACTATACCAAAACAGATTTTGAAGGGAGCAATAGCCCCTTCACAGAGAGATAAAAAGCAGTTTTAAAATTAGAAGGAAAAGGTAAAGTAATGCGAGTGTCACATCAGATTATTATGAAACATATTACTGAATAATTATACAATATTTATCAAATAATATTAAATAAAATAATTATTAGATTGAGTATCCGAAATATTAGTAATTTTAAATATTTTTATAAATTTTTGAAACAAGCTTCAATTTTTTGTACGATGATAATTTTATCATAAATTTCATGAGTGTATTTCAGTTATTGTCCATTTATAAAATTTGGTAGCAACCCTCACCCCAGTTATTTCAGCTGAAGAATACTGTTTATAAGGAAGGTTTATTTATGATTACCAATATATATACAGAAATCAATTGAAAAAGCGATATTTATAGCACTCCTTAAAAGTAAACAATTTTTTATAAAATTACATCTTAAATAATAATAATAATAATAACTGTTCTGTTTAAAACAGGACATTTACCTTGTAGGATGAAACAGGAGAAGCACAAAAAACATCCCGAAAAGATGATGGCAGTACCAAAACACCTCGTACCTTGTTTTCCTGAAAATATATGTATGAATGTTATTATAAAAAAAATAATAATAATAAATCATTAAGTACTTTGTTAAAAAAGTGACAATTCTCAAATAATATTTCCGCAATATTCTGCTATCGATATACAGTAAGCTAGAAACAGAGTACTTGTTACTTCAGTTCTAAATGTGGAAAAATAATGTAAATTTATTACCTGTTACCAATATTAATTGTTTATAATATGGTGTATTTCCAGTGAACATTTATTTACATGGGAGGTTATCAAAATATTTACTTTTACCCTAATTTAAAATGTTGTAAGACAAACTAAAATTTTCTATACCTCTTTCGGTTTATTATGTGGAATTTATCAATTTTTCTGTTTCGTATTAAAAACACACTAGCTGGAACCCGTCGAATTCGACGATCACTTTATTGACCGTAATGTTTCAAAAACCGTCGCATCATTATTTAAATGTGTTTCATGATAAAACATCTAATATAGTTTACGACATTTCACTTAAAAAAAGAAAGTCGGAAAAATGTTTATAAATAAAAATACTGTATATGACATCACTTTCTACAAAGTACTGTCAATGTGACGTCAAACAGACTTCAAATAAACAGATGCTATCTTTTATTTTCTATTTCGTTTAATACTAAGACTATATGTTAGCTGACCCGTCCGGCGTTGCCCTGGCCCATGATACCTTAAATGAACCTTAAATTTGTATTATTTTATACCTTTAACTCGATTTTGTTTGAATTTCTGTTAAAAAAAAAAAAAAAAAAAAAAAAAAAAAACCTTAAACAGAACAGAACTCGGGTTCGTGACCCAGTGCCTGCGGCACGTATATGCAAGCCGCTAATACCATGAAAAAATTCTCAAAAATTAACCTTGAACCGAACGAACCTCTGACTCGTGTTACCGCTGCCTGTGGCTGCGGCACCGTATAGCAGGTATGCTACGCAGGCGCTGCAAAATTTACTTACCTCCACCAGGGAGCGCAGTATGTTGTATACGAACATCACCAATCGCCTTGTATTTCCAAGACCTTTCAAATAAGGTGTCACATGGTGGTGTCAACTGCAAAATCCTTTAGTTGCACTTTCCATCACCAGGGGGCACAGTGAGTTCTATAGGAACATCACCAACGGTCAAGAAATACCAAGGCCTTTAAAATAAGGTGCAACATGATAGGGCCCACTACAAAATCACTTAGTTCCACTTTTCACCACCAGGGGCGCCCTATATTATATACAAACATCCCCAATCAACATGAAATTTCAAGACCTTTATCAACAACCGCCTTGAATTTCCAAGACCTTTTAAATAAGGTGTCACATGGTGGTGTCAGCTGCAAAATCCTTTAGTTGCACTTTCCACCGCCAGGGGGCGCAGTGTGTTCTGTACGAACATCACCAACGGTCAGGAAATACCAAGACCTTTAAAATAAGATGTAACATGATAGGGCCCACTACAAAATCACTTAGTTCCCCTTTTCACCACCAGGGGGCGCCCTATATTATATACAAACATCCCCAATCAACATGAAATTTCAAGACCTTTATCAATAACCGCCTTGAATTTCCAAGACCTTTTAAATAAGGTGTCACATGGTGGTGTCAGCTGCAAAATCCTTTAGTTGCACTTTCCACCGCCAGGGGGCGCAGTGTGTTCTGTACGAACATCACCAACGGTCAGGAAATACCAAGACCTTTAAAATAAGATGTAACATGATAGGGTCTGCAGCAAAATCACCTAGTTCCATTTTTCACCACCAGGGGTCGCACTATATTGTATGCAACAGAAAGTGATTTTTTAGTATTCGACTCTAGTCCCCATATGTACAATTTCTTCACCGTGAAGTAATTTGAAGCTCAGTTAAGCTCGTAAACGTGTTTTTAACCCGTTTCCCCCCCGGGGGGGGGAACCGTTCGACTTTTTTTTTATTTTTCTCTTCTCATAGCACATCTACAGACCAAGACTTTTTTTTAGACACCACAACCAAATTTTTACACCGAGTAGTTCTCTCAATATAGTGGAGACAGACAAAAACATGTTTCAAATTAATATATAGATTAAACATGTATACTAAATTTTACTTGGGGACTGTGTTAACATTTATCAGTGAGATGTTCTAAATTCAAATTTAACATTATCATAAAAAACGGCAGTTTTTTGAGTGACGCAGCAAAGCTCAAACAAAGCTTAGCAGCGACACTCTATTATACAGCTAATTTAACATCAAAGGGATTTGGAAACGCCGACATTTAATATCTCAGTAAATAGGAGATATTTTGATCTGATGTTTTCAGAATAACCTTTTTTCTTCTGTCTGATGCTATCCTGAAAGTTTCACACTTCAAAATTGTATATATTTTGAGATCTGGAGTTGTAATTTAAGACTTCGAAGGAAAAATGTGTTTTGTGTGAGTTTTTTTTCTCGAAAACGGCTCGAAGAAATTTTATGAAATTGATATATGATATTAATTTATTTTGTCTGTGAAGCATGACGTCGTCCGTTTTTCCCAAAAAACTCTTGTTTTTTAAATAATTTAGCTTAAAAATCGAACTATTTTTTCCTCCGCCAATACATGTATTTGAACTGCATATTCTCAGAATTCGGAACAGGCGTCATTCGGTTTTCTGAGGCTGTGGTTGGTTGGTTTAATCTGAATGCAGTCAATAAAATAGTTAGATTTTTTTTTTATTAAATGCAAAAAAGAAACTTCATTGTTTGTTTTAAATATTTATTATATATTTAAAATAAAAGAAGTATTTTTTAATTATAGATATTCTATTTTATCGTTATTCATAATAATAATAAAAAAAATTTAAAGCAAAAAAGTTTAAATCACTCATGCACACGAATTTATACTATGGTCCATGGTCTTTGGAGCGCATGCGTACTTTATCCAGATCCAAAACTCTTGGCGCTCGCTAAAGACAGGGCTAGCTAGTTTGGTTTGTTTACGTACTGTATTCCTCCGCTTGTGGCGGCTTGTTAAGAATATGATACGCGTTTTATTTATTTTTTTTTTCCAAAATCAATACAATTTTTTATTGAGAAGTATTGTAGATTACATTTTTAACGGGTCTTTGATGATCAACTAGACTGAAAGATTATTGTTTCACGTATGTGTTTATTAAATATTTTGTCACATACTACGACAATTTTATTTCAGTCACCAATTATAAAATCCGACATTCGGGAGTCACACTGTATATATTTTTTTTTGCACTAACCCTTCCTTTTTTCAGGTAAGTGTTTGTTTATATATATCATAAAAAATAAAATTACATTAGTTTAGTGAAACTAACGGCTATATTAATCACTTTCGAAAATATCCTCATTTGACTTGCAGGTCTCTAAAACCTATCTGTACTAATTTTGAACGGTCTAAATGTGTTTCTATTTTTTCACTTATGCATTACATTTTATTTTTGTTTATTTATGTTTTACATTCCTCGAGGCATATAGTTTTCTTTACATTGACAAACAACTGTTTTTTCTTGCTTATATATATAAATTGTATTTTAATAAGATAATTATAAATTTTTTTCACAGAAGACTAGATTTTAATAACTATTTAGTGTTGCTTTATTCAGGGGTGAAACTTTTCATTTGCTATCCCTGAATTCAGGGTTTTTGAAATTTTTGCTTTCTTTGAATTTCATGTTAAATTATTTTGTTTTTGCAGAAATTACTCATTTTTAATGTTTAATTAAAATGTAGTTGTTTCCTTAAAATGTATTAAGAACTCTTCAAATATCACTTATAATAAGTAGCCATGTAATATATCACTAATAAGTGTGCCCTATCTGCATGCAGGTATTAGTTTTCAGGGTTTTTGTGGCCATTGCTATTTGGACCATCAGTGCAATTAGTGTGGAGGCTATTCAGACCGCTTCCTTGTTGTGTTGGTCATAATAATGATTTTGCTTGTTTGATCTTGAATTTTCTCTGTAATATACTAATGCAGGGCCTAAAATTTCAACTCCGATTACACTCACCCCAAAAAAAGTTATACTCGCTGCAAAATAGGGTTGTCTTTTTTTTTTTTTTTCTGTTTTACGCATTTTGGGTTTTTTTATTTTTTCTAACTATCTGAAATGCTTTTACAAATATGTCTAAAATTATATATATTAAAAGTGTATCGTATATATCATCATGTCTCATAATCATCTATAATCAAAAATTAGTATAATGCATTATATTTGAGATCTGAAAAAAAAGGTTAAAATATCTATCAATGGGAAGAGTCATTAAAAAAAAAAAAAAAAAAAAGAAGAAGAGGAAAAAAAAAAAAACTTTTTCAATCAACACCCTGTGAAAATCTTATTATGCAAGATTAAGCTTCCTTATTTACCTATTTATATATTTAACTTTTTACATCAGAAATATCTTTTTCGTCCATTTTATTTTTATGATCAGATGGAATGTCGATGTGTATAACTTGTTCATTGTTGTTATTTGAAATAGCCATTTCGGAATTACATGTTCGATAAAATTGTTGCTTACAAATCATAACAAGCATAAATTCTTGGTGTTTCAGCAAAAACTGGAAAATGTTAACTGTTTTTTGATCATTATTCAACAAAATAAACATAGGCAGTATCTTTAAAAGGGCTCGGGATCATTTTCATGCGCCAATATTGCATAGGCAAACTTTCAAATTTTTTTTCTCTTGGATTGTGGGCGTCTAGCAAAGAGGCTCTCTACTTGTCTATTCTCACTCTGCTTAAAGAAATCACAGCGGGAGAAACGAAACTGCCTAGAGATTAAAACTTTTATGCGTGTACTTTTATGCATTTTTCCTTTCTCAGGCTGGGACGATTGTCGGTCAATGCGCACACAGACTCAACACTCAAAGAAGAGAAAAAGGAGAGGTTAAATATGAGGTTATAAGATGGCAAGATTTTGCCATATTTAAATCTATAAAAAGAATGTTTTCTGTCACCTTATCATGTAAGAATTCTACCTATAACTAGACCAAATTTTTACTCGCCACAGTAAAAATTCCACTCACCAATGGCGAGAGGAAATTTCGTGCCCTGTACTAATGATTTTGCTGGTTTCAACTACAAATTCAAACTTTTAACATTTTGAAAGTGTATAATGCGATTGATCTACAATCCATGTTTATTTCAACATTGTTGTTAGAAAACATTACAAAATAAGTACAAAAGTCATTTTCTGAAAAATCATACATATATTTGTATAGAAAATTGGGTTTGGTTTAGAGCTGTACCGAGTACTCGGTACTCGGCTAATTTACCGAGTACTCATTACTCGGGCGAATTTGGACTAAGTATTCGGCCAATACCGAGTAGTTGTAAGAATTTCATTATTTTTATATATTATTGAAAGAAATGTAACATTCATAAGAGTTGTTTATTAATAACTAAACTAAAAAATTATGAAAATATAAATATAAAGTCATTAAACTTTTGCTGCAAACAGTTTTCACAGTGAAAATGGGCGAGTATGCCACCAAACTCGGTATAGCGACAATTCATGGTATGAGCTTATCCCTTTTAGTTACAAGCAGGGTTGGCAGGTTTTTGACACATGACAGTTTTTGACGGTTTAAACCATGGTTAAAACCGTCACGTCAAAAACCTCCTTGTCAAAAATATCAAAAACTGTCATAAACCTATATTTATAATTTAATTGTCATAAAAAAACTTAGTTTAATAAAATATAGTTTATAAAGATTTTTTGAAAAGTAAATAGATTGATGTTCTTTAAAAAACACATTTTTACAACATTTTGATTAATATAAAAAACAAAACATTAGGCTTTTCAAATTTTATTATGAGTTATTTCTATGTTCATTCAAAATATGCTGTGGCTGTGATACTTTTATATATTATTACGAAATTTATTTATAACTATGCTTAATATAGTATATGTTAAACTTAGTTATGTGTACTTCAAAAATATAGTTGTTTTCAATACGATATTATTTATAAGTATGTTTTAAAAGGTAAACATGTTAATGTTTTTAACATTTTGATTAATATAAAAACAAAACCTTTCTAAAAATTTATAATTTTATAAATAATTTTGGTTGAAAATCATTTTATTTGCGATACAACATTGTATATTTTAATTTTTTTAGTATTATGTATTTAACCAGTAAAATAAAAATGCATAGCCTAATATTTTGTATTTAAATATTTTATAGAAAAATATAACATTTTTTTTTTTTTTTTTTTTTTTTTTTTTTTTTTTTTAATGACTGCTGATATTGCAACTTTTTATGAAAAAGCAATAATTCTGAATGTTAAACAAGCTTGAATTGCATCTGAAATTCTTATAATTACCGTGAGACAAGAGAAATATGAATGCTTTCTGGACATGTATAAATTGTAATACATTTAATATTTACTCGTACAGATTTAAAAAAAAATTATTAGTCTAAGCTGTAGGGCCTATCAAAGGCCAAGCGATTCTACGCTCAAAGTTGGTAGATGTGAGGTGCCGGGTTCGATCCCAGGGCGTGCTTGTCGGCCTAGCTGTTCAGAGTTTTTTGTGGTTTTCTCCGAAACTTTTATAAATATGGGCTAGAACCCTTTAGAAAGACCCCCCCCCCACAGAGGACACTCCCCCTTAGGTCTAAGACACGAGAGTTGTCAATAAGCCTTACTCCCAAAATACCAAACACCAATAGTCCAAGCTATAAACAGGTACAAATATTTATACAATCAATAATAATAATAAACAGATAAAAATTTATTAATAAATGATAAGTGTAATAAATATAGATTATAAATATAATTATTTTCAAATTAATATTAATTTACTGCCCACATATATTATGTATGTTTTACTTAAAAAAAAAATTCCAGTATTCCTGTGTTTTCATGGCTTATGTGAAAATTTATAAGTAAACTTTCGCATCTGAGAAAGACTATATAATAAAGAATGAAATTATCAATTATTATGGTTTTAATAATCCACTAAGCTGGGCATATCAAATATAACAATGAACCTAATTGTGTATACTATACACTACAAAAGTTCTGAAACATTTCATGAAAACATGCTGTTTGCCATTTAACTTAATTTTGTGTTCAAAAAGCCTTTTTTTAATTTTAACATGTGCAAAATTCTTCATATATACATCAATTATTCATTCTTTCTTACAACTATTCGGTACTCGGCCGAGTAGTAAAAGGCCGAGTACTCGGTTACTCGGTCAAAGTGCTACTCGGTGCAGTACTAGTTTGGTTTGCATCGAATTATATTGGAACGGTTTAATTTTTTTTTTTTTTTTTTTTTTTTTTTAAGAAGGAAAAGAAATAAAAACCAAATGACATCTATGTAGTTGAATATGCAGATTTATTCTTATGTTATGCATTTATTCATATTCATAAACAAACATATTGCAAAGATTTTTTTCAAAGATTAAAAATACTCAAATTTACTAAGATCTGTTTTCATGTTACATTTTTTATTTTTATTATTCAATTTTCAAACTGTTTATTATTGCCCTTTTATGAAGAATTTTAGCATCATTTAGAGTACAAAATTTCTGTGAAAATAATTAATCTCTACCCCACTCCCTCACTCAAAAAAAATAAAAAAAAAATAAAAAGATAATTTTTCATGCACGGGGACGAGACACATTATATTATTTCTAAGTTTTACTCTTATCAGTGCTAACTTATTCTCCTTCGAAAAGATGGTCTGAATAGCCTGTACACTAATCGCACTGACTGTCCGATTAGCCACTTCGGGGTTTTGGAAGGTTTTGTTGGGTAGTTTTATCCCTGTTTATTAAATTTTTCACATTTAATAATTTTCATATTAAATGTAATTAAAAATATTCTTAATTATCGTCTCACTACAATGATTACAGTGTTGCATTGTTAAAGTTTTCAGAAATTTTTTAACATTTTGTTTTTATTTATTTATATTTTACATTCCTTGACTAATAGTTTTTTTTACATTGGCAAACAACTGTTTTTTCTTGCTTATGTAGAAAGTGATGCAGCTTTGCTTGCTTATGTTGTGTTACATCCATAAGTGCTTTTTAGTTCATCCTAACACTTTAGCGGTAACATCCATAAAATCACAATCATCACTTTACGCCTAACTTTTGGCAAGATTAAAAAAAATCAATTTTGTCAGTTTTTTTATTTACAAAATGCTCTTTTTTTTTTTTTAATAAATATATATATATATATATCATATTAAACAAATTCTTACTTTGTCAGTTTCAACATATATACTTAAAATAAAAAAATCCAGCAAGTACAAAAATACATAAATGCTTTTTGCAGAAAAATTTTCCAAATTATGAAAAATTTCAAATATTAAAAAAAAAAAAAAAAAATTATTACTTAGTTTGTATACAACCAAAAATTTGCCATCATCATAATTTATGAAATACTGAATTAATTTAAACCAAATTTTTGCTTTTGGAACCTGAAAATATATGAATAGTTTAAATGGATATTTTATGGCAGTTCTCATTTTGCTTGAAGATGAAATACATGGTATTTGACTTATTTTAAAAATCAGTTGACCAGCAGATAATTAAAAATTTTCTTCTACTATTTGTTCCAAGGTTGGCGAGTTTCTTCCAAGGTGGAAAAAACCAGCCGGAAGAAATAGGTTTCTTCCAAGTGGAAGAAATGGAAGAAACTGTTTTTCTTAAAAATTTATCCTATAAATTGCAGATTTGCAAGATACAGTGGATTCATTTATCTTATAAACAACTTTAAGTAACTTTAATTATACCTATAAAAATTTAATTTCATACTATTTAATTAATAATTATGAGATTTTTACTGAAGTGATCTTTGGTATCTGATGATCACGTTCCAAAATACTCAAAGTCCATTAAAAAAAAAAAAAAAAAAAGATTTCAATTTAAACAGTGTAAAGTTTTATAATCTAGACAATTGTATTTCTTTAACTGGTAATAAATAATAGTTTGGATTACTTGCTTATACTTTCTGATAAAACAGCTCTTAACAAACATCCAGTTAATTAACCCTTTCGCTACCAGCGTCACATATATGTGACGATCCGATTTTCTTACCTGAGCCTGGCATCACAAATATGTGACGGGTGTTCATTATTAGTTTATGATAATTGTTTGCATCAAATCGTGTCGCACACAGACGGGTTATGTTATAAAACAATAAAATAGATACAGGATGTTATTGGTTTTAGTTAGAACGTTATAGATTCATCCCACAAAAATAAATGACAATTTTATCATATTTAAATAGTAAGACGTCTGGGCAGTGGTGGCGGTTTTTCTCCTGAGGCTCTGGTAGCGAAAGGGTTAAGAGTACTAATATTCAATAATTACTGTATTACAAAATGTCATCAAAAACTTTATTTTCCTTATAGTCATATACAGTACAGTCAACTCCCTCAAATCTGCAGATTTATAATCTGCAAATCCTTCTAATCCAACTTTGTTTTTTGAATGAAAAAGAAATTTACATCTCATATTTAAAAAAAATTCACATTATTTCTTTTTAAAACAAATTTTTAGCTGAAACCTTATTTTGAAACATAACTGGGGAGAAGGGGGAATAACAGTCTTGTATTTATTATCCTGCAATTCATACAGACTAGTGCTTAAAACAAATCACTATTGCATCAACATTTAACAAAATTAATCAGTGATGAATATTATTTCCGAACTTTCAAAAATATTTTGCTTCGTATTTTTTAAATTTGTTTGTTTACATTTTATATGTGCCTATTATTTGAATATGCTTAAATTATTTACCATCATATATGAATTATGATAGATTAGTTTTATTAATATTGAAGAAATATTTTATTCGAAAATTATTAGAAATCGTCTATCCATTTTGATGTCTATTTATGAATTAATAATAACTGACTCTGTATCTGCAAAAGAAAACTGTAAACAAAAGCAATGATCTCTAATCTGCGAATTCCTGTAATCCGCCTAACCTCTGGACAAAACTTTTGAGAGTTAGAGGGAGTTGACTGTAAAACAAATGAAAAGTTTTTTAGTAGTTCAATACTGCACTTTATTTTTCAATCTTGGAGAACCTGCAGGTTAGCCATTAGTGAGAAATCTTTCAGTTAAAAATAGATTTTGTTACTTATTTTTAAAATAAATAACGCATAAAAATTTTATAAAGGACTGAAATTCAGTTTTATTGAAGAATTTTCAGTTTTTTTGTGAAAAGAAAGTAAACAAACATTTTACAATTTTTAAGTTTTAGAAAATTTTGAATGTGAGCAAATTTCTTGTAGAAATATATTAAAAATATTCATTTCACGTATAATTCATGATTGTTTAGCATCATTAAGATGAAATATGCAATAATAGGTATAGTGATTTTCATAAGAATTTAAAAAATAATACTTTGTTTTCAACGCCGATATTTCTGGATCAACAAAATTCTGTTAATTTTGAGCCATGTTATTATACTATTATAAGAAAAGTTTTTTCAAAGTTTTGTACTAATTACTTACAATGTTATTACTGTATGTATTATAACTGCAGTGAAAACTTTTTATTTTTAATTAACAAATCACAAAACAAAGACGCATGTAGGTTTAAATAAGATTAATAATAGGAAAAAAGTTGCCAATGCAAATTACGAATATTCCACGAAACTTTGAGTATATATCAGCCAGGCCAACCAAAGCTTTGACCTTACCAAGGCTTAATTCCATCTCTAATTTTTACTGTATATTTACCAAAAAATCTGCTCAACGTTTAAAGTTTTTCAAAATGTAAAAATTGTTAAGTATCTGTTTACTTTTTTTCCCACAAAAAACTGAAAATTCATTAATAAAACTGTATTTTAATCCTTAATAATACTGTTATATGTTATTTGTTTAAAAAGTTAGTAATAAAATCTATTTTTAACTAAATGTTTTCAAACTAATGGCTAAAATCAAATTTTGGAAGGAGTTGGTTATTGGTGTTGAAAACGCCAAGTACTATTTTTTTAAATTCCTATAAAAATCCCTGTATTATTCCATATTTGATCTTAATGATGCTAAACAATCATGAATTATACTTCAAATTAATCTATTTTGAATATTTTTATTATATTTTTACAAGAAATTTGCTCAACATTCAAAATTTTCCAAAATGTAAAAATCATAAAGTTTCCTGTTTACTTTTTGTTCACAAAAAAACTGAAAATTCATGAATAAAACTGAATTTTAATCCTTTATAAAATTTCTATATGTTTATATATATTTCAAAAATGAGTAACAAAATCTATTTTTAACTAAAAGATTTCTCACTAATGGCTAAAAATCAATTTTTGCAAGTTACCCAATATCGGCATTGAAAACAATGTATCATTTTTGAAATTCCTATGAAAATACCTGTGTTATTGCATATTTCATCTTAATGATGCTAAACTATTATGAATTATATCTCAGACAAGTCTCTTATAAATATTTTTACTATATATTTACAAAACAATTGCTCAACATTCAAAAGTTTTCAAAACGTTAAATCTGCGAAGAATTTGTTTACTTTTTTTTCACAAAAAGCTGAAAATTCATTAATAAAATTGAATTTTAATCCTTCATGATACTGCTATGTTGTATTTATTAAAAAAAAAAAACAAATTAATTAAAAGATTTCTTAATATTGTGTAAAACCAATTTTTGGAAGCTACCAGATACATTAGAAAAAAAGTGCTTTTTGTAAAATTCTCAATAGCAGCTATGCGATAGAAAAAAAAGAATCAACCTACCCTTCCTATGAGGTGGAAGGACTTGTTTTAATCTTTATATCAGTTGATCATTAACCCCTAAAAAGTAATGATATCAGAACAAAAACCCTTAACGGGTTAAAAGCTTGTGACGCAGCATTTTATTTCGATATGAATTGGAAATATGGGTCTTAAAAGTAATGATATCAAATTTGAGTGACGCTTTGCTATTAATTGAAATATATTACATAGATTTTCTTATTTCATCATTTTTTTTTTTTCTTCTATTTACATCACAGTGTATACATAATATTTTCAATTTCAGCACGAAATATATATAGAATTTACTCCCCGATACTTTTTCATCTGCACCTCGTGAATTCAAAATATGAGTTTTAAAAGAAATGATATAATTTCTGTGACGCCTCAGTGTTACTTTAAAAGATTTATTTTTAGATTTCATTACAATTACTTTTGTTTTGTTGAATAAAGTATATTTACACATTGAAATAATGCTTTTAATTTTCAAATATACTGTCAAATAATCGCACTTTTATTGAATTTATATTATAAATTGAAATTATCTAGTTCAATAAATTGATTTGTCTATTGCGTCACGCTATCCAAAACTGAAAGTAAAAATTTTGTAAATGTTACTTTGTATCATAGTACTAAGTGAAAATGTGTGCAAAGAGATTGTGTGATGCAAAGAAAACATTTACATAATTTTTACTTTCAGTTTTGGATAGCGTGACGCAATAGACAAATCAATTTATTGAACTAGATAATTTCAATTTATAATATAAATTCAATAAAAGTGCGATTATTTGACAGTATATTTGAAAATTAAAAGCATTATTTCAATGTGTAAATATACTTTATTCAACAAAACAAAAGTAATTGTAATGAAATCTAAAAATAAATCTTTTAAAGTAACACTGAGGCGTCACAGAAATTATATCATTTCTTTTAAAACTCATATTTTGAATTCACGAGGTGCAGATGAAAAAGTATCGGGGAGTAAATTCTATATATATTTCGTGCTGAAATTGAAAATATTATGTATACACTGTGATGTAAATAGAAGAAAAAAAAAAAAAATGATGAAATAAGAAAATCTATGTAATATATTTCAATTAATAGCAAAGCGTCACTCAAATTTGATATCATTACTTTTAAGACCCATATTTCCAATTCATATCGAAATAAAATGCTGCGTCACAAGCTTTTAACCCGTTAAGGGTTTTTGTTCTGATTATAATTACACTGCTCTAAAAAAGAAAGAAAAAATCGAGTTCTGATACCATTCTTGCTGATTTGTTGATTCTTATGTAAAATGACCTCCTGAATTCGAATATGACTCCCATTTTGCCCAGTTACCCACAGTTTTCTAGAAACACCACCCCCTACCTCAATTTTTCCCCCTGTTCGATAAATTTATGACCATGAATTTGATTTGATGAATGAAAAAGAATTAATTTAACACCTAAAAAAAAATATATAGATTATATAAAGTTTAAAAAATAGCATTAATAACAGATTAAAAAAAATATAAGATACGTAATATATAATATCAGTGGCAAATCCCCCCCCCTCAAAAATTTTCTCTTGTCGCTAATGTCCATGTTTTACAATTTTATAACTCTGTAGCTCCTCAGAAGATATTTAACGGTTAAAATAATCCCCCCCCCCCCCCCCTCCTAAAAATCAAATTTACAGCCATAAAATCGCCGAAAAATAATAAAAATAGGAGGCCATTCCTAATAAACGGTGGGTTATAGGGCAAAATGGGCGTCATATTTGGATTCAGGAGGTGATTTTACATAAGAATATGCTGAAATGGTGTCAGAAGTAATTTTAATGCCGAGCAGTGTTATTAAAATAAAGATATAAACCTTAATTTTTATTTATGGTAATTTTACTTAGCAAGGTGTTTATGAACAAGAGTAAAATAGCTTTATAAAAAAACCCTGACCTTGAATTAAATTAAATATTTTTTATCAATAAAATCTGTAATTTTCAGTTGAAAAAACGCTAGCTCGAAAATTAAAAAATTTTCAACGCAGAGCTGGTTTTGAATTAATTAAAATTTAATTTTTCTTTAAAACTTTTAATTTTCAACCGAGTTTTTCCGGTTTTTTGACTAAGAACACATAATTATTTTTCGCCATTTTAAAACTTTTGTTAAAATTGGTTAAAAACAGAATCGAAAGTCGGGCTTTGCTTTGAAAGATACACTGTACAAGTTTTGATGGATCAGCTCATCCCTTTCTCAACATACTAAACCTGAACAAAAATTCCACATTAAATAAAACTGAAAAAGTCCTGAAAAAGTAAAAGAAAATAAATAAAAATTATAACGGAGCAAATGAATAATACGTACCTAACATACTGCACAGTGGTCATGCAAATAATGGCAAGGATTAATATCATAAGCACTCCAGTAAACCCAGGAACTGAAAATCAAACCAAGAAGAAGAAAATAATTCTGATGAAGTTAACTTTCATAATTTTCTCCATGATAAATTGAAAACAAATTTAACTAACCTGTTCTCAAAATAGCAGTTATTGGATCCTACAACAACAAATAAAATAAAATATAATAAAATAAATAAATAAATAAAATAAGGAGTAAATGTTAAGGGATAATGGGCATTTAGACACAGAGATGTTTAGAGATGTATTAAAATTATACACTAATTATCTAAATAACGACTTCTAAATAATTAAATTTCATATTTAAAAAAAAAAGTAACACATTAAATACTCATTTTCAAGTATATACACTCCATTTCCATAAATGACCGCACACTTCCTATTTCAGACGTTTTGTCAAATATCTCATAAAGTTATTTTTTATTACCTGTATAAATTTTAAGAGGTTACCACATATATTTATGGAGATATAACGGGTTCCCTTAGAAAATTGAAAAAAAAAAAAAAAAAAAACTGCCACTTTTTAAATTATAACACGCAGGGTTATTAAGTATAGTGAAAAGCCATTTTTAGGAACCCTGACATATAGAATTAGACACAACATATACTACAATCAGCATGTAAAATATGAAATATCTAATGAAATATAAAAATTTTTACTAAATATTTTTTAACTATGCATGTGCAAGTTTTAACGAAATTTCATTTACATAATTTAATAGCCAAAAGTATTGAGCTGCTTGTATGAAAACACCAAATATCATGTAAATCAAATTGTTGTGCACAAAAGAATGAACTGATATATACTTTCTCTTTATTAAAAAAGCTCAAGTATAAGAGGTTTTATTCACATTTTTTATTTTGATATAATTAATGGTAAAACAGTGTTCGTTGATTGTAAATAAATATTGATAAAGCCTCTTTATCATTTTCTTCATTTTTGAGAGGAACTGAAATTCAGTTCTTTCTATAGTGTATAACTTTTTGAATGAACGAGATATTTGTTTGGGTTTTTCACGTAAGTAGCTCAATACTTTTGGCTATTAAATTGTGCAAAGGAATTTTCGTGAAAGCTTTCGCGTGTGTAGCTGAAAATTATTTAGACAAAATCATCATATTTCATTAGATATTTAATGTTTCTGCATTCTGATTACAGTATACTGTGTCTGATGTACAGTCGGTAACAAAAGTGTCCGAACACAGCAAAATTTCCTATGTAAAAAAATTACACTTCATACGGTTATGTTAAATAAATCCTTATCGAATCATGTTCTTAGACGGACTAAGAAGAGGATTCGATAAGGATTTATTTTAGAAAACCGTACGAAGTGTACCTTTTTCACATAGGAATTTTTGCTAGTGTTCGGACACTTTTGTTACCGGCTGTAGTATGTTAAGTTCCCTAAAAATGGGTTTACACTGGGTTTAATACTATAAACGTTACAGTTTAAAAAGTGACAGTTTTATTTTTTGTAATTTTTTAAAGAAATCGTTTTAGCTTCGTGAATATACACTGGTGGACAATTGCTAAGGACGGATGATAATAAATAAGTTATTGTCATCCGTCCTTAGCAATTGTCCGCTAGTGTATGTGGCTGTCTCATAAGCGTTTATACTGATAATAATAATGATAATAATAACACATAGTCGCATGCTGCAGCCAGAACGCATTTCAAACATTCCTTTTTACAGGGCGATCACAAACATTTTAATTTTTCTTTAATTTTTTACTGGTCCTCTTTTTGCTTTCTGGGCAAAACTTTCACTGAAATGTATGAGGTCTAACATGTTCTTTATACTTCTGAAGTTTCAAGATGATTCGTCCAGCATTTATTGAAATATTTACCAAAACGTCTGAGAACAAGTGTCCCCTCATTTATGGAAAGATTGTGTATTATATTAATCGCTTGATAAAAAGATAACAGTTCAATGACAATAACATTAAATACAATCCCCCAACCGGCGAAGTTTTAGATAAAGTCTTGATGATTTTGCATCGGCATAGAGCTGCAACGGGGAAAGTAACTTGCGGAGTGTGAAGTGGATATGAACAGGTTTTTGAAGTTTTGCTAAGTGATTGGAGGTGGTTGGATTAAGGATAAATATCAAGGTATTGTGGTAAAGAGTGTGGTGTGGATGAGGCTTAGCTTCTTATGCTAGTGCGAAGTGATTCGATATTGAAGTTTTCTAAGTTGGTGAATGTTACGGTGTGTAGATAGATTGGAAGTTGCGTGAAAGGAATTGCCGGATAAGGGAATCCTGCCGTCAATTCTGGAGTGAGCATAGTTCAGTGAGTCAATTAAGGGCAATGTTCTCTAGATCTCCACTACTTTTGCTGGGTGAAATTAAGTTCCATGTTTCTCTAAATTGCTAATTTATTTAATTATTTGATTGAGTTCCAGAAACAAATAATCTACCGTGATTTAAGTTCAAATAAAAGGCTTATTTATAATTTATATTCAAGTCTCGTGCTCTTTAATTATCTATCTAGTTAATTACTTAAGTAATTAAGATGGAATTTGCAGCCACCCAAACCCCACAAGTTTTAGTATAATATTGGCAAGAGAAGGCTCCCTGCGGTCAGCATAAAAGTTAAGGTTGGTTGGTTGGTTTGTAGCCTTTTACTGGCGCAAGGTTCACAATGGGACATACTGCGCCAAACAAAAGTGTAAAATTAAAGTGTAGCTTCTGGATGGGTTTACCCCTCCAGATGGTCAGTAAAAAACAAACCTAAAGTTAAAACAAGAATAGGTAAAAAGTTAAACAAGAATGAAGTCAAATAATCAAAAAGAAAAGAAAACAGTGTATAAGATGAAATGATGTAAAAGTAATGAGCAGTGTATACAATAAAACCAGAAGTAAAAAATGATTAACGGAGTATATAAAAGAAAAACACACGTAAAAAATGGTTAACAGTGTAAAAGATAAAAACAGATATCGTACTCAAATTTCATGGTAAAAACCTGCTTCAATTAAAAAATTAATGAGTCTAGAATGAGGATTTTCGCCCAAAAGGTTCGTCAGATTTGGTGATGATGAATTGAAATAAAATCTATATAAATGACGTAAGCAGGGACAGTCAGTCAAAATATGGCGAATGGTAAGTGTGCTGAATTGACAATTGGTACATAATGGTTAAGGATTGGAGAAGTGCGGAAAGCCACTGAACAAATTCTAAGCGCACTGTGATGCACTATGTCTAATTTCTTAAGATACGTAACAGGAGCTGAGCCATAAACTTGACAGGCATAATCTAATTTAGAACGGATAACTGCTCGGTAAATTTTGAGTAATGAAATGCGATCCCCTCCCCAAGATGTATTTGAAGCTTTAAAAGATTTAATGTTTTATCACATTTTGTCCTTAAATTTAAAATAGGACAGTCTCGATTACAGAAATAACTCTATTGTTAATAAAAATCTCTGGATCGGAATGAAGACCTCGTCTGCGGCAAAAATGCACACAAAGTGTTTTGTCAGTAGAGAAAGTGAAACCATTTTTTATTTGTCCATTTAGTAATATTATTGATAGCTAGTTAAAGCTGGCGCTCAATAAAACGCATATGATTTCTCTGGCAAGAAATTTGCAGGTCGTCAACATACAGACTAGCGTGAACACTTGGAGGCAGTTGATTTAGTATACCATTAATTTTTATATAGAAAAGTGTTATACTTAAAACACTGCCTTGGGGAACACCCTCCTTCTGGAAGTAAAAATCAGAAAAAACTGATCCAATACGAACTTGGAAGCGTCTGACCCTCAAGAAATTCTCTATGAAAACAGGAAGATTGCCTCTAAAATCCAAATTAAAAAGATCCCTCAAAATGCCGTAACGCCATGTTTTGTCATACGCTTTTTCAATATTGAAAGAAATTGACACCAAATGGTTACGTTTAACAATAGCATTCCGTATATTAGTCTCTAGCAATAGGATATTGTCAATAGTGGAACAGCCGTGTCCAAAGCCACTTTGCCATGGAGAAATTTGATTATTTTTTCCAAGGATAAAAATAAACCTGGTATTTACCATTTTCTAAAGCAATTTACAAAGCCAGCTAGTGAAGGCGATCGGCCTATAATTTTTTGGGTCACTAGTATCTTTACCACGTTTTGAAAAAGGTATAACAATAGCATCATGCCAAGCAAGTGGAAAGATATGTTCAGTCCATATTCTATTGAAAAGTTGAAGTAGATTTTTGAGAGATGCTTTAGATAAATGTTTGATCATGATATAAGTAATATCATCAGGTCCAGGAGCAGAGTTATGGGTGTGTTTTAGGCTGTTGTTCAATTCGCTTTCTGTGAATGGGCTATTGTAGTCATGTAAAGACCGCGATCTGAAGTTAATTGTACAGTCGGTAACAAAAGTCTTCGAACACTAGGAAAAATTCCTATATATGAAAAGTACACTTAATACAGTTTTGTTAAATAAATCCTTGTCGAATTCTGTTTTTAGACTGACTAAGAATAGGATTCGACAAGGATTTATTTTACAAAACTGTATTAAGTGCACCTTTTTTATATAGGAACTTTTGCTAGTGTTCGGAGACTTTGTCACCGACTGTAGAACATTCAGAATTGAGTTTGTAGGTCAAATAGGGCTGAGAGTATGAGTTGGAGCTAGAGATGTGGGATAATGTTTTACCAATAGTGTTTGCTATGTTTTTGGGTGCGGTAATGGTTTGATTATTGCCTTTAAGAAAAAAGATACAGTCGGTAACAAAAGTATCCGAACACTAGTAAAAATTCCTATAGAAAAAAAGTAGAGTTAAATAGACTGTTTGGTTAAATAAATCCTTGTCGAATAATGTTCTTAGTCAGACTAAGAACATGATTCAACAAGGATTTATTTAACAAAACAGTATTAACTCTAGTTTTTTTATATAAGAATTTTTGCTAGTGTTCGGATACTTTTGTTACCAACTGTACTTTGGTTAGGATAAATACCCATAACTTTCTTGACACGAGGCCACAGTTGTTTGCTACTAGTATTAGAATTAATGCTTGACACGTAATTAATCCAGGATTCTTTTTGGCATTTCCTACGAACCCTCCGTGCACTTGCTCTAGCTTGTTTATATGTTATATAATTTGCTGTAGTAGGATACCTCCGAAAAATCCCCCATGCTTTCTGTTGGCACCTTTTTGCAAGTTTGCATTCCTCATTCCACCAACGTCGTGAATGTTTAATGGAGCAGGCAAAAGATTTTGGTACTGAAGCATTGGCAGAATTGATAATACATTGGGTGACCCATGAAACTACACTGTTAGTATCGCCTTCAATCATGTGAGAAGTAATGGAGGCATTACGAGAGAAGGTAGTCCAGTTGGCTTTGTCATAAATAAAACGAGGATTAAAATTATGGTTAACTTGATTAAAATCATAGAGCGATAAAAACAGAGGAAAGTGGTCACTGTTATGGAGATCATCTTCAACAAAGAAATTAAAATACGGATAGAGAAATGGTACGCAGATTGCCAGGTCTATTGCATGAAAAGTCCTGGATGGTTCGCGAAAGTAAGTATTGTTCAAAAGACATAAAGAGCTATCATTGATAACTTCTTCAATAACTTGCCCACGGGAATTAATATTTGGGCTCCCCCAAAGCAGGTTATGTCCATTAGAGAGAGTCACCGAAAATTAAAAAAGAGGTAGGTAGTTGCAAAATTAGATTATTGTACAGACATATTGGGTGGTAAATATATTGTACAGATAGTTATTAGCAGGTTGATATGGATTTGGACAGCTATAGCTTGAATATTTGCGTTTAAAGGTACAGTCAGTAACAAAAGTATTCGAACACTAGCCAAAATTCCTATATAAGAAAAGTAGAGTTAATACCATTTTGTTAAATAAATCCTTGTCGAATCATGTTCTTAGTCAATCTAAAAACATGATTCGACAAGGATTTATTTAACAAAACAGTACTGTTTTTTTACATAGGAATTTTTGCTAGTGTTCGGACACTTTTGTTACCGACTGTATATTTGTATGGGGAACATTATTGGCGATTAAAAGAGCTGCGCCACCTGTAGCTCTATCAGTTTGGAGAAAGGTCTTTTCTGATGCAATTAAACCCCCAAATTTTTAATTTATCATTTTGTTTAAGGTAGGTTTCTTGAAAGGTAAACCAAAGTGGCCGATGATCAGAGATTATGTCTATAATATCATCTCGTTTGTTATTTAAACCACTGCAGTTCCAACAACTGAAATTGGTCTCTTTTTTTTTTTTTTTTTTTTTTTTTTTTTTAAGATTAAAACATCTACGTCGTTTTCCTCAGAGGTAGTTGACATGCCCTCTTCGTCAGATGGATGCAGAGGAAGACATTCATCATGTTTCTTTGTTTCCTTTTTATTTAAGATAGGCTTAGTTTCTGTTCTTTTCTTTTTAGGAGTATTATTTTGAGAAGTTGATTTTATATGCTTCAGAGACAAGGGAAGAAGTTTTTTTTTTTCCATTTTGGAGATTTTTTTATAATTTTGGTAATTTTTTTTTTTTTTCGGGAAGACAGCTTTAGGGGAAGACTGTGATGAGTGGTAAGTCTGAGTAGGGTTTGTCTGAAAACTGAGAGAATTGTCTTTTTTTATATTATTTTCAGAAGAACTATTTTTGCTATTATCATTTTGTGTAGCTACTGTTTTGTAGGTTTTATTAGTTTGTGATGAAGTTGCAGAGGCATATGTTTTTCCAACAATAGGAGTTCGAGACTGGACTATATTTCTTGCTTCTATGTAGGTTAGATTCTGCTTTGTTCTAACTGTCTGGATTTCCTTTTCTAATTTCCATTTCTCACAATACTTTGAGTATGAAGGATGATTTTTTTACAGTTTACACAGCAAATTGGGGGTTCACAGTTCTGATTATCATGACCTACTGGCCCGCAACGGGCACACATCATTTTGAAATTAGAGACACGGCGCTAATTTGTCCGTGACAAAAGTTTTACCTAGTTTTTGCGCCACATATTCCCCTAGCGGTAAATTTTCGAATTTATTCATTTATTATTATTATTATTATTATTATTATTATTATTTTGGAATCCTTCTTTCCCCGTCTTGTTTAATCTTCCTACAAAGTTTGGGGCTATTCTTGCAATTAAATCGTACTACAGAACACCGTAAGCACTGTCAGTTTAATTATGGCCACCTGTACTGACTTATGCATTAGTTGTTTTCTGTAGAAAAATTGATAGGAGTCATAATCAGTTAGATCTATTTTATAGATTCTGAACACTATTTCCAAAAAGCATTTAAAATATATGTAATGGCCAATGGAAGTCGTGTAGTTGTTACGCAACAAATTATCATCTTTAAGTAAGATAGCTATTAAAAAATTAAAACAACAGTTTTTTTTAGTTAATCTTAGCTGTATATTCTATATACAATATTTGAAAAAAAAAAAAAAAAAAAAACAAAAACATATAAGTGTTATATGCCTAGTTGTTTGTTGTACACTTTTAGGTGAATTTTGAGAGATTTTTATCAGTTTTAACCTCAAATGTATCGCTGTAACATATCTGTTACATGCAAAAAGAAAAAAAAAATGTGTTTACGGGGCATCTAGTAAAACTCCTATTAACTTAGCCATGTTTCACTTCTCCTACATTATGTTTTTAGAATCGTTGCACTTTACCTCAAATAAATGACAGCAGTGTTTTTCTTTTCTTTAAATAAATGTTTTGGAGTGTCACATAAAACATCTGATATTTAGAAATCGCTTTTATTTTGCATTGTTTAACTCGTAGTTAGTTGCAAAATTCGCCTACTTAAAAAGAAGATATGTAGACTATTACATATCAAAATAATTACTCATTTCTCATTATTTTAGTTATAGCAGCAGCTTTTTTTTCTTGGGTTCGGATGTGCAACATCATGGGGCTAATCCATTCTTATGAATCTTTCTTCATTGATAAACAAGTGTGGACAACGAAGATTAAGCAACACTTACGACAATATGTAATATACAAATATCACAAATGGGGTTACAAACTCTTTTCTTCTGTTACGCATGAGAATTTGAAATCTATAATGGAGAAGAAAATAGTCTGGAGTCACGTGTACCCAATAGAACTGATCTTGATGCAAGATCAAATGTTGCTGTAGACTTACAAAGTGCAAAACCCATAAATCAGAAGTTGTGCTTCAATAATTAATACACACCAGATCCACTACTTGCGTAATTGTAACTACACAAACAAAGAGCCTACTAATTGATTGCAGCATTCAAGATAAAAATTCATAATTGTAAATTTCCTGCAACAAATGAATTAAAGAAATTTATCTTATGAATTTGTAGCGATTGTGGCTGGTGTTGATGCATCATCTCTAATATGGAAACACAATAGCTGTGTAATATTTCCGTCAATATTCACAGCCAAATTGTCGAAAAAGAAAACAATATGTTTCGAGCAATCTATGAAAAATCATAAAGAAATTGATTGTCCCAAAGGTCTGATAATTCACAATAAGCATATGGATAAAGTGGACTCGTTGAGCAATATTTAGATCGTCTTACGACAGTTTAAAAGATAGAAATTATTATTTCAGTCTTCTTTATCATTTAATCGATCTAGCAGAAATAAAGGGTTGGATCTTATATAAAAAGCAAACATTGGGAAAAAATACCTAAATATAACATTTTGAATCACAAGCGTCTAAGAGCTGAAATAACATAGATTGTTTGCAAAATGGAAAAAGGTGGACGGGGAGCCTAAGAGAAGAATATCAATGAATGAAATATAAGGGCAACTAGAAGCAATAAAGGAAATATATTTTAGGGCTGTGGTACTATCAAAGGATTTCAGACAAGACTCAGTTGATTACTGGCGGAATTGAAATGGGGAAAAAAAAAAAAGATGCATAATTCTTAGTTGCAATGGATTTACTTATGTGTTCTGCACAAACTATTTCATTTTTTATGTATAAAAAATTTTCGAAGTAAAGCTGCATAATTTACTTAGTTATTTATTATGGAATATAACTAGTGGATCTGCAGATCAGGAGCCTGAACGTCCTATTTGTATCACACATTATTCAACAGACCATTTTTATTTATTCCTTATTATATAATATATATATATGTATATATATATATATATATTGATTCGATTGCCTTGCTGCGTAAACAGATACATCGAGGGGCACTGCCACCCCCCTTAATCCCCCCGCTATATTTATCTTTCTGTACCTATCTGTATATATATGCATATATATGTATTCCTGATAAATGATAGTCTTATAGCAATTCCTTGTAATTTATAAATATTTGTTCCAAATTTCATGCAAAAAAGTTACATAGCATATCAGAATTATTTTGTGTAACCCTATAAACTAATTACCAATTCTACGCCCACAATTTTCGACAGAAAAACATGCTCTTAAAATTCTAATAAAATATCATTATATTTAATGGAGTGTAACCATATTAAAATGCACTTTTAATAAATACCGACTATAGACCGTAATAGCACGAAATTCTTTTATGTATCCCAAAAAAGGTGCCAAAGTTATTATATACGCCAATAATAAGGATACACCTAATAAATTATAACTCATTAATTTTTCAAACTAATATGACATCTAGAAATTTTTTATTCATTTACTTAAAATAATATGACATCATTTGGATGATTACAGTACGCCATCAAAATTCTTTTGTGTGGTCTCGTAAATAAATCATTTAGTCTATACATACCCTTTTTTTAGAGTAAACATACTTTTAAGCGTCTTTATAATGTATGTTAATTCCATTATGTTCAATGCAGCATAAACGCATTAAAGTGCGCTTAAATAAAATTTGTCCATAGGATCTAGTGTCACGAAATTCTTTTATGTGTGTCTGTAAACGAACCATAAACACTATATACACGGTAAAAACTATTCACCTTATTCTACGTTTTTCATGAATAATTGTTCGAAATTTGACATAATTTGGATGATTACTTGACATTGTCAGAACACTTTATAAGGTCCTGTACATTAATTAGGAAGCCTAAAAGCAAATATTTTCTGTAGAAAACATTAAGCATCTCAGTAATGTACGCTAATTTTATTTTGTTGATTGCAAAGTAATGGTGTTAAAATGAGTTTAAACGAAATTCACCCAATATGCCGTAGTGATAAGAATTTTGGCGTGTCCCTGTACACAATCCATAAAAAATATAGACATAAAAAATTATGCAGCTATTTCTATACAAAGCCTGAACGTGTATGCCAATTTGCAAGTCAATCGGAGGATTTTTCGACCGTTATTGCGGTATATACAAATTCTGCCCATGTAGGCCGTAATGATAAGAATACTTTGGTGTGTCCCTGTACACGAACTACAAACGAAATACACACTCAAAAATATACAGCTGATTCCGTGTGGCCCATAAACATGTGTACCAAATTCCAAGTCAATAGCGTGATTTTTGCGACCTCTATCGCGAGACAGACAGAGAAACAGACACACAGACGAAACCCAACATCTTTTTGAGTTTTCGCATGGAGGCCTCCACTAACGTTTCGGCAATTATATTATTAAACAAATTAAAAATTGTTTAAGAAACATCTCTGTAATGACCTTTTTTTTTCTTTAATTGACAAAATTTAAAGAGATTTGTAATTTTGTACGCATTGTATCGCATATGCAACATAAGAAATAAAGTTATATGACGTGCAAAAAGTAAGGATCTATTTTTTTCATTACTTTTTCTGTTTAACAAATTTACCATAAAATTAAATATATATTTTTGGAACAAACGAAAAAAAAAAAAAAATCATCATTTAACGGTTAAGTGATTAAAATCTGTAAGTCAGTCTTTATAACCAAAGATTGACATATGTATTTCTATATTTCTATATTATAATTAAAACCTTTTTATTATAATTATAACTTTTTATCTGTTTAAATTATAAATTATGAAATAGAGAAAGTATTTTTATAGTGTGTTGTGACAGGTACAAAATTTAAAGTTAGAGGTCGAAACTGTATTTCATACTCACTCAAAATTTAGCTTTAAAATTTTAAAATCTGATAATTTTTTAATTGATTCCATGTAAAGCGTATTAATAATTTTTTTAGAAAAAGTTATACGTTTAATTACGTAGCTATTTGTTTGTTTTAATGATACCTTTATAACGGTACCTTTATATACGCTACTTATTATGGAAATTGAATATACTATTCAAACAGGCTTTGATAATTTCCAATTTCAAAATAGCCCTCGTTTCATATACCAAATTTTTAAATTTATACTCATCAAAATCATTAATCTTGTAATTATTGATCAACGATTTCAAAATTTTGATGATTTAACTTTAGCATCTTAACATAAACATCACAATCTAAAATGGAATGCTCAGATTTTTTTTTAAATTGACATAAATTTATTTATGATCCATACATGGAGAAAACTCTCAGCGATAAAATATAAATCCATTTAAATATATAAACCTTTAAGTTTCTTACCTCGCCTTTGTAACGGACAATGTTAATTTCTTTATAGCGGGAATTATAATTAAATGAAAAGTAGTAAGCATTGAACGCATGAGAAAGAGAATGTAGACCTGAAATATAAAACACATATATAAATTAGTAATACTTTAAAATATTCATTATGACAATTAAATAATAAAAAAAATTCCAATATATTAATTTTTTAATGAAAACATAAACTGTCAAATATTCAGATGCCTTTTAAACTTACATACCAGTAGACAAATTGACGATAGTTCGAATGCCACCGATATTGGTTTTTCAATGGAGTTATCACGGAAGATTATAATATTATACAAAACATCTGAAAAGCAAATCAAATAAGCAGTAGTATGATGGATGGTTTGTCGATTGAAATTAATTGACTTAGTTTTATGCCATTTTAGACCCTTGGGGGGCAGTGAAATTTTAGAGTAGCTGTTTGTTCGTTATGGCTATCATAGTGTGATTTTTGTGCGCTTTTGTTGTGCCTTGCTGCTCTTTTTGCCCCTGTCAATTTCACTGCCTGGCGGTCATTCGCACCAGTTTTTGGTGTCCTCATCGTGGTCCCAAGGGTGGCAACCTTCGGGTTGGTCAAACCGCCAAACGACAGGCACCTAAGCTTCGCTTTTTTGGGAAATTTTTTTCCCTTTATTTATTTATTTTTTTTTTTTGTTCAAATTTTTAGTGTCTCTGTTTTGTTAACATGGCTAAAACTTATTCTATCAGCTCTCCTACTCCGATTCATCCTGTTTTATATGAGCTGGATACGGCAAGAAAAGAAATCGATCAAATTCTTCTTGACTCAAGTAAGATTTCCAAGGCTAACGGTGCGATAATCATTCGGCATCTGAATCGTCTTACTAGTCTGGTCTCTAATTTGCTTGTAAGTAATCTTCAAAAAGATCACGATGAACACTTGTTGCATGATGAATATTCGTAGCTCGTCGATGAACTCGAACTTCTAAAACAGCAAAAACCAACGTTTTCTGAAATTGTTAAAGATGGTGTCGGTGCTATTAAGGGATATGTTCCTGAACATGTCATCATCGTAGCTAAAAAAGAAGACGCCACCGAAAAGAACATTCAGACAAAAGAATTTCTCCGGAGGAATCTTAACCCAAAGAGGCTCAGAGTAGGAATCAAGCGCACCAAGGTCACCAAGAACGGCGATTTTTTCATTCAAGTCAATACAAGAAAAGAATTGGAGGCTATCACTGAGGAAATAGAAGAAAAAACGAAACCTTGAGTAAAAACGTCGAAGCCAAGGCCCCTTCTAAAAGAGATACACAAATAATTATTTTCAACGTTCCCACAAATCTTCCGAACACCGAAATAATGGAAAACCTGAAATATCAAAACCACATTGAAGACATGGTTGTCACCGAAAAAGCTGATTTTCAAGGCAAAAGAGGACGTAATGTTGTTTTAAGCTTGGATTGTAAATCATTCAACTTATTAATGAATTTTGATAAAGTTAACATAGGATGGGAGAGATATTCCTTTCGAGAATATCTCAAGCCGAGACAATGCTTCAAATGTTTGAAATTCGGTCATACATCCAAAGTTTGTTCCCAAGCTGATTCCTTTTGTTTCAAATGTGCTGAAAAGGGTCATGAAGGAAAAGACTGCACTAACAAAAATATAAAATACTTAAATTGTCTTCACCACAATTCAAAAAATAAAAACGCTAAGGCTCATTTCAAAACAGATCACTTTGCAAATAATAGAAATTGTAACATATATAAAAAAGAAATAGAAAATCAAAAGAAGTTTGTAAGCTATAAATGATCCTTTTTTTGTTCCCTTTGTATTATGCCACTTTGTTTTTGTCTTCTTTTTGCCTTGTTATTATATTTTATATATTATAAATAAATAAATAAATAAATATATTTAAATCTGTCTCTCAAATTCAAAACTTTTCTCTTGTTGTGGTCTCTTTAATAATAAAAAAAAAAAAAAAAGAAAAAGAAAAAAGAAATTCCTGAGCTTTTAGGGTTTTTCCTTTAATGTTGGCTTATCTTCCCTTTTTGAATTTTTACACAATCCGGCGGGTCACTTCATTAGGCTTCCAAAGTCCTCCCTGCAGCCAGGGGCGAGGTGAAAATTCTTGGACTATTTAGCTTTTAAAACTTGTTTACACACTTACATGGTAACAGGGACATGGATAGTTGGGGGGTACCGGTTGGGCCCTCTTTTTGTTTATTTTAGGATAAATTAAGTTTATTTATCTTTTCTTATCTTGTTGTTATCTTATTGTTTTTATGGTGGCTGCATGTTGTTTTGGTTTTTTTTTGGCACCTGCACGTTTCTTGTAGTATGTCTTGTCCGAATCTGCTTTTCGTTTTGTTTTTTTAATGCGAGTTGCATTTTGTCCATGTTTTATTATTTACAATAGCTTTGGGTAGTACCACCCAGTCTATGGAAGGTGGAACCCTAACCATAATTATTATGCCATTTTAGAAGATCTTAGACACATTAGAAAGAAGGTTGAGGTTGAGGTTGAGTAGGTCGTCACACAGAACGCAGTGGGCAATTGACGACGGTCTGGGTTCAATGCTAGGAGTGGTCAGGAGACATGCAATCACAGTTTTGATCCTCTATCAAGGGGTTAGCTCCCCCCACTTGTGTGTAACTCACAGGTGAGTATTAATTTTACGAAACATGGAGGATATTGCAACCATGGCGAAATTTACGTGCACCAGCCACCATTAATGTACGTTACTACACGACAGTCCTTAACAAGTTCGAGTGTCGGAACTGCAGTCCTCCGATTACGAGTTCAATGCTTTGTAACTGGGCTACCGCAGCCCCAAATAGAAGGAAGAGTAATCAAATAAAGCTGACATAATCTTTACTGTGATAGGTATTTCAAATAATAATATCAGAAGAAAATTATTACTAGGAGTACTTTTGTGTAAAACAACCATTACATACGACTTTTGAAATTTAGATTTCAACTCCCATTAAAAAAAAAAAAAAAAAAAAGAGAGAGATAAAGTGTGTATCTTATAGCTTTCACGTTAGCGAGAACTACCAATAGCGTCGAACTGTCATTAGATAGATGCGAATAATCACCCTTGAAGCATCGTCATAATTAAAATTTTTACAAAAGAAAAAAAAAAAAAAAAGATTTTACCCGGAAGTCATGTGGTGATATTAATTGAAACTTTTAACTGAAATCGAAGAATTAGTTCATGTACAGCGGCGTATAAGATAATTCAGATATGTCTATGATTGAAATTTCTTGTTTGTACATTTTTTAAATTCTTAGATTATACTAAACACAAATAATATTAACATAAATTTTTATATGCACATACAAAAGCATGTTTTCTATAAAATATGGCGTGAAAAAAATTCATCATGTATTTATAGGGCAGCATACGAAATTCAGATGTATTAGGAGTTATGGTTGGAAATTGCTCGAAGTACATTTCAAGTTGTATTATGAAACTGTTTACTGTGCTAAAAATAATTGGTGACCAAATTGAAAATTATCTGAATAAACTAGAATTTCTTTTTTTATTTCACAACAGCCTTAAATGTTCTGTATATGCAACTACAATAGTCATATGGGGAGGTTGAAGTCAGTTCACCTCACATAGAATTGTTTTCAAATCTAACTGCTCCTAAAAATATTTTTAATTTTAATTTTAATTTTTTTTTTTTTTTTTTTTTAAGTAGGAGAGCGTGGGGCTAGTTCTAACAAGGGTAGGAAGTAAAAAGCAATTTACGAAATATTTTGTAACATTTTTTATTAGATATTTCGATAAACATAATTCTAATAACGCGCTTTATTAGGTAAGCACAATCAGTGTTCTGCAAAAATGGTTAATGAGAGTTTCTGTATATGTGCTTCATTTTAGCTAGTTAGTGGAAAAAAATGTATTTCGTAAATTTTGATTAAAGTTATGTTAATTTATATTTTAAAGAAGTATTTATAGCTATTTATTTAGTCTGTGTATTGAGTTATAAAATGCATGTATATTTTTTTGTAAAAATCATTATATATTTGTATAAATAAACAAAATGTCCAAAATCATACGATGGGGCAAGTTGAAACAAAATTTTGGGGCAACTTGTAACATGTTACAATTTGCCCTTTGTGTTTTGATTCATGCAATTAGCCATTCTACTTTAAATGTTAACAAGCAAATTATTTATTGTATGCGTATTTTTAACATGAGAAATTGTAAAAAGAAATCTGAAAGAGCTTCAAAGGGTCAAGATATGTACGATTTGGCTACAGCTGAAATCTTCTAGAAAGATACAAAAATTAGACACCCATCACCCGAAAGAAAAATACAGTAACCGCCGCTTAATGTGATTTCTATAAGCCGCGGGTACTGTATTTGAAAAATAACACTGCGGTAAAAAAAAAAAAAAAAAAAAAAAAATTCGAACTCTGATACCATTCTTGCTGATTCTTATGTAAAATGACCTCCTGAATCCGACCATGACTTTCATTTTGCCCTGTCACCCACCGTTTTCTAGGGACACCACCCCCTCCCTCAATTTTTATCACTGTACGGTAATTTTATGACCAAAATTTGATTTGGCGAATGAAAAAGAATTAATTTAACACCTAAAAATAAAAATATATAAAGTTTAGAAATAACATTAATAACAGATTAAAAAAATGTAAGATATGTAATACGTAATTTAAGTGGCAAATCCCCCCCCCCCCAAAAAAAAAAAAAAAAAAAAAAAATTCCCTTTTCGTAAATGTCCATGCTTTACAGTTTTCCAACTTTGTAGCCCCTCAGAAGATATTTAACGGTAAAAATAAGCCTCCCCCCTCCTAAAAATCAAATTTATAGCCATAAGATCACCGAAAAATGATAAAAATAGGGGACCGTTTCTAAAAAACGGTGGGTGATAGGGCAAAATGGGCGTCATATTCGGATTCAGGAGGTCATTTTACATAAGAATATGCTGAAATGGTTTCAGAAGCAATTTTCATGCCGAGCAGTGTGATTATATATTTAAAGAAGGTAAAGAGGTTGAAAAAAGCCGTGTTTTGCTAATTACTCAGCAAAAATTAAGGAAAAAGTACTTCTACATCGAAGATTTGTGCCCCTCATGGATATTATTACTTTCTTAAAGGAATTTAAAGAAATTTACAAAAAAAAAAAAAAAAAAAGTATTTCATTCTAAGCACATTGAATCCCTTTAATAATAAATTTATTCTTTCTTATCTTTGCTACGTAAGTAAATCTCTAATTTCTTTTATAACTTTAAATTTTTCCATCTGCTGGATTTTATCACTTTCCCAGAGAAATTTCAAGGCATGTACAAGTAAAAAAGGACGTTCACAAAGAAAACTTAAGCCTATCGGCTCTAAAGAATGTGACTGATTTTAATTACTAATTTACTCTTTCATCATTAATATATAAATAAAATATTTTATTACTTTTATTATTTTAAAGTAATTGAGTTTTACAAATCAAATTCTGATTCAATAGTTTGTATATGTCTGTGGTAAAATTGAAAATGAAGCTGGTTTTTGTCCATCATGTACAGAATTTTCGCAAATACTACATCATGCCAGTTTGAATAAATAAAAATTACGTTTCATACTGAATTCTTTCACAGAAGAATTTAATAGAAGATAACATAAGAAGGACACAGCTCCACGTTACACATGCACATTTCAACGTTTCATATTGTAGATACATTTTCGTTCTAGAAAAACTATATTTCATGAACTTTTTCTTGTAATTATAACTATACTTCATCCATGTGCTACTTAGTTTTTTATATTTTCAAAATTTTTACACTATTGATCGCATACGCAATATCCTCGATCGTATATGGTACATGCATAAGTTAATAATTTTTAAACGTAAGATACTTACACCCAGCTGTGACGAGCGTAATCCCACAAAAGATATGAAATGTTCGACTTGCGTCAATCAAATGGCGGACGTACCTGACACCCACCTGAAATAAGTGAAAATATTTTACTTAATAGTACAAATTCCTTTAATTTATGTCACTTCATATCGAAAACTTACTTATATATATTGGAGCTGACAACAATTTAATTTATGCCGTAGCATTGTTTGTACCCGCCTCTTTTCCATACTATCTTCTCTTTGCAATAATTTTCACCAATATGTAATGACGATTCAATAAAGAGAAAATCAATCTTCTAAAAGTGTGGTGTAAAAAAAAAAAGATGGGTACTAACAATGCTACGGAATAAATAAAGTTGAAAGCTCTGTTTTCAAACACGCACATACATATTTATCTCCCGACGTTTTTCAATATTGGAATTTATATTAATAAATCAAATTAAAAAAATTTCTACAGAAATGAAACAGTTCGTTTTAATTTAACGCTTGATTTGTTGATAATAAAGATAATTCGAACAAAAAGAAGTAAAATAAAAAGTAAAATTAATAAAATAAGCACATATACTGATAGTTTCCATTTTTAAATATTTCAAAATATCATTTATAGTTTTCGCGTTGAACCAACTACATTATAAGAAAATAAACTCGCAAAAGAAGTGTAGTTTTTGTTTAGAGGAAATTGAAAGTGACTTGCAAAAACGTATAAAAAATAGTTTTTTGATTTTCAATAATCAGAATTATTTCTTGCCGTCTTTCGAATAGTATATGACATTTGTTTCTACGAGTATGAGAAGCTTTTTAAAAAGTAATTCTGTTTATGTTCATCGCATTGTGCTTGTTAACCAAATTTATTTAATAGTCCGAGAACGAAAACATAAAGATCTGTTGTGATTTGCAGCTAGCAGCTGAGTCTCAGAATTGTTTTCATCCAGATTTTCTAAAATGTGCCTTGATGGAAAGCACAAAATCCAAATAATACCGTAAATAACATTTATTTTATTTAATTTATTGTATTTTGACTTGAACGCCTAATAAAAATTTAAGTAAAAAAGCATTTTTTAACATTACAAACTTTTTATTGTGGAGCCCTTAAAAGCATAAAATAAAAATTTATTGTGGCAAAGACATGTTATAAAGAAATGAAAGTTTCAACACTAAGAAAATTTTAGAGAACTAGGGGACTCTGCCCCCTGCTCGCTCCGCTCACCAACCCCCGAGGGAGGCTTCACCTCCCGACACATTTTACTTATTAACACATGCAGAGCTCTGCTCACCTATTCGCTGCTTTCCTTTCACTGAATAGGAATATTAATAGTGTATAACACAAGCAAAAAGCAGAAATTTATTATAAAAATCCCCATATTCAATGTCAAATTGAAAATATATAATATTTAATAGCACATTATTTATTTTTATTTAATCTTATGAAAATTATGTTAAAAATCATTTTTTTTTTTTTTTTTTTTTTTTTTTAGAAAAAACCTCGTAATATCTACACCATTTTGTATTACAGCTTTAGTATATGATCGTGTTTATTTCTTTTTTACAACTATAGATCCGGACAGCGGTGCCCAGTCGGTAGAGCGTCGAGCTCATAATTGGAAGATTACGGGTTCGGTACTCGATCCGGCCAAAAACCGTTGTGTACACCAATGATGGCTGATGCACCTAAAATCTGCTCTCCAATTTCCTATCAAAATTTTACCTCTTGGGGTCACTGAAGCGGGGGAGCCATCCCCCCCGTGTATTATCATATCTGTGATGGCATGTCACCGGAACATCCCTAGGAAAGACCGTCGCCAATTATCCATAGCACAGTAATGGTGCAACGTCAAATCTAACGTATATAACTACCTATCTACCTACAACCATGGATCATATTTTAATTTTCTCATGTAAGAAAATTAATTTTCTAAAAGTAGAGAAAAAATGTTACTAATAACAACATTCACATTTATTTTATTTATTAACCATGGTTCCATGCCGTGGTACCCCAGTCAGTAAAGCACCGAGTTCATAATTGGATGGATGGTTGGATGGTTGGGTTTTATGTCGCACTTGTGCTGCGCAGATGGGCAATTGGCGACGGTCTGGGACACACCCCTAGAGGTGGTCCGGAGACATGCCATCACAATTTTGATCCTTCATGAAAGGGATGGCTCTCCCGCTTCGGTAACCCCCAGAGGTATAATTTTTTATGGGAACATGGAGGGCATTGCGGCCACGACAGATTTTACGTGCACCAGCCACCATTATTGTATACGACGGTCTTTGCCGGCTCGAGTACCGAACCCGCAATCTTCCAATAACGAGGCCGGCGCTCTACCGACCGGGCTACCGCGACCCGTTCGTAATTGGAAGATTACCGATTCGATACTTGAGCTGGCCAAAAACCGTCATGTACACTAATGGTGGCTGGCGCACATAAAATCCGTGGTGGCCGCAAAGTCCTTCATATTCCCATGAAAAGTATACCTCTGGGGATCACCAAATCGGAGGAACCATCCCCTCCGTGGAATATCAAACTTGTGATGGCAGGTGGCATGCCTCCGGAACATCCCTAGCACGTTGAGCGCCACGCAAATTCTTAAAATTCATTAAAATTCCATATTGATTCCTCCTGTAATAAATAAAAATTAGGCAAATTTTCAATAAATTTTCAATCATTAAATGAAATATTTTTAGTTTTATATCCTATTTTATATCCGCTACCGATGGTTGACGCGACTTTATATCATATTTGACACTGTCAGCCACTGATGCTGACAGGGCGCTCAACGGTTTAATTTTTTATTCGTACTGCTTTTACTTTCGGGGTAAAACTTTCACTGAAATGTTTGAAGTATAACATGTTCTGCACACTCCTAAAGTTTCAAGATGGTTCCTTCAGTAGTTAGAGATATATGACAAAATGTCTAGAATCTAGAATGGCTGACATGGCGCTCAACGTGTTAGAGATGCGTCCCAGACTGCCGCCAATTACCCATAACGCAGCACAGGCGCGACGTTAAATCCAACCTACCTACTTACCTACCTACAACCATGGGTCATATTTTAATTTTCCCGTGTAAAATGACTTCGTGACAGAAGAACAACGTCACTGAGAGAAACTTTTTTTCAAGGTGGCAAATAGAGTACCTTCATAAACCTGTCGTTTTTTGTTAATAACTTCTTTAATCAAAATGATAGAAATTTATAAGTAGCTGAAATGTCTTCCTTGGAGTATTCGGTACACATTGATACCTCTCATGACGCGAAGGACCCTGCCCTCCGTGAGAAGATGCTGTCGCAGACGAAAATATTTGATGCCAGCGACAGTAACTTTTTTTTTAATATATAGAAAAAATACTGATATTTCACTTTTGCAAAAGATGAAAATTTTAAATATTCAAAATATTTTAAAAAGCATTCGAGACCAATATTCTTAGTTATTAGTTTTTTGTATAATTATTCGTTAAGCCATAAATTTCAAAGGTCTCGAAAGCTTTTTTTTTTTTTTTTTTTTTTTTTTTTTTTTTAAATATTTTGAATATTTAAAAATTTTCATTTCTTTCAAAAGTGAAATATCTGTATTTTTTTCTAAAAATTTTTAGTGTTGAAACTTTTATTTCTTTACAACATGCCTTTGCCACAATGAATTTTTATTTTATGTTTTTTAGGGCTCCACAATAAAAAGCTTTTAATGCTAAAAAATATTTTTTTACTTAATTTTTTCTTTGTTCTTTTTAGTTATAAAAAAAGCTTCTTAAAAAACTAACCAGAATTTCTTAGGATACTGTGTAGACAACTAAAGATTTTCTTTTATCAAGTGACACCTTTTCTTTTAATTATTTGTAAAAAAAAATATATATATATATAGCACATCGGACTTCGAGGATCGAACCCATGACCATCGCGTTATCAGCATGACGCTCTAACCAAAAGTCAAAGAACAGTCAAGAAAAGTCCTAGAACATGCTAGAAAAATCTAACAACAACAAAAAATTGCTCTCGAAAGCTTTTTAAAATATTTTGAATATTGAAAAATTTCTTGCAAAATTGCAAAATCTCTTGCAATTGAAAAATCTCTTGCAAAAGGGAAATATCTATATTTTTCTTTAAAAATTTTTTTTCGTTGAAACTTTTATTTTTGTATAGCACGTCTCTGAAAAAATGAATTTTATTATATATTTTTTAAGGCTCCACAATAAAAAATTCCAATAAAAAACAATAAAAAACTTTGTTTTCGTTTATACTTAAATTTTTATCTTGTGATTTTAGCTACAAAAAAAAAAAAAAAAAAAAAAAAAGCTTCTTACGAAATTTCAGGATAATGAAAAATTTGACTATGAAAAGACTATGAAAAAAGACTATGAAAAATTTTCTTTTAAAAAATTACATTTTTTCTATTAATGATCTGTAAAAACGTAACATGTCGGCCATCGAGGACCGAACCCACCACCATCCCGTTGTCATCACGACGCTCTGATAAACTGAACAAACGAGCGACGTAAATATTTGCTTACATTTAAAGTGGAGGCGCCTTGTTTTGTAGCGTGACACGAAGACGCGATGACAAAATCCAATTTCAATAATAATAATAATAATAATAATAATAATAATAATAATAAATACTAAACATTTTAAAATAAAAAAAGACTGAAAAAGCAGAGCAAGAATGTGCACAAATAAATACTATGGAGCAAGGATTTTTGAATAGGCACTTTACTAGATTTATAAACTTTAAACTAAATTTCCTCAAAATTATATTTGTTGTTAATTTCAACGTATCTTTTTATAGAAACTATTATGTTCGTAACATTTTCTAAATATTTTACAAATATTTCTGATCAACCTGAAGTGAACTTTTGTTTTAAACATATCTACAAAACTTTTATTTAAAAAAGTGTTCTTAAGAAAAATGTATGTTTTTTTATTATTAAAAAAATCGTTTCTATTCAAGATTTAAAAAAGAATGAATAACTGCTTATAAATCTGGCTTCACACTTTAGTTCGAAATGCTTACAAACGTTACAGGTGTACTAATTGCTCCGTCAAACTCTATTTCTGTACTTTTCATTCATATAAATAAATCTTATATAATTAAATAATTAATCTGTAATTAAAAATTCTGGCATAAACTACTTTTAACGGAACATCGTATATCTGGTACATAGCACAAAAATTAAAATAAAATGATAAATTAAATTAAAAATAAATAAATAAATAGGTAAATAATTAAAGTAATAAATGAATAAAATAAAAGAATAAAAACAAGAATAAAATAAAATAAAAATGCATAAAAATATCAACGTGTATCAACTATTGTAGATTCTGAATTCTGTTGGATTTAAATATTAAACGTATAATAAGCTAACATGCAATTATGACTGTTACTGAAAGTAAAAGTCTACTTCAAAAGATAATTGTTCAAAATAACATTGAACCACGAGAGTTGCCGAGGAAGGAGCTCTTTTTAATATCCTTTTTCTAAGTACATTAAGAGTACGTTTATGAGCAAAGTTCTAAAAAGCTAGTTAGTTTTGAATGTGTCAACGTCACTTCTTTATCTATCAGCGAAACTATCTGTTGTTATTAATTATAGTAATTACTCGTGAAATCAGGAAGTAACATCTTGTGTTGTGGGATTCTAAAAGAGAGAAAAATTATAGACTCTTCTTATGTTTGGCAGTAACATTTAAAGTTTTTTCTCTGATTCTCAAAATGTACAGTGAAAGCTCTCTTAGATGGTCATCCACCCTGCCAATTAAAATTGTTTTTCTTTAGAAAAGTGGCCTTTTGATAGAGGTTGTTTAAGAAAAGCTTAATTTTGGGGAGAAAATCTATAAAATCAATTGGTCTTAAAATAAAATTTACATTATTTTGTCCATATAGTTTTCTAATAATGATTAATATTGATTTATTTGAATTTTTCGCAACGAAGCCTTTTAGCAACAATTATATTTTTCAAGAATTATTTTATTTAGCGAAAAACATTATTCAGCTTAGCATCATAATGTTGAGTGGAAAAGAGGTCTATATTAATCTACCAATTTTACTGACATAAAATACCAATTTAAACTTATAATTTTTAATCTTAGCTAGGATTATTACATTTAGTTGGCTATTTATAATTAACATTACCCATTTAAATTTGATTTAAATTCATTATCTAAATAATGAAAATACACAAAATTTTCTTTTCCAAGCTTGAACGTACTCTTTTTTTCATTTTCGCATTCAAAAATATGTCGTATCTCTGCACACAGATTATTATCACACATATGGAGATTAATTTCAATTCTATGGTAGATAGTGGTTAATTCAGTTGGGGGGGGGGGGGATTTCTGTTCTCGCAAAATGGGACTGCTAATAGAGGCACACCATTGTACATGGACATTTAATGCAAGGAAATTAGTATTAAATCCTACAGAGAAATTTTAGAACTAGGAAAAACCTGTCCCTAAACGTAGGCGGCCCTTCAATAGAGGTGGACTTTTAAAGAGGCGTCTCTATAATTGATTAAGTAGAAACGCCAAATCAGTTATAGGTTAAAACCAAAGGAGCAATTATTATTACATGTGATTTTAATGAAAATTAAATTCTAGATTAACAATTTATGGCTGCGTAGTATTAAAAAAAAAAAAAAAAAAAAAAAAAAACTGTTTTTGTAGATATGATTGGAGAACTTAAGGAAGAATAATAAAAAATAAATATAGTCTTATTTTTGTCTTTAAATAACTAATGTGAATGCATTCATTAGTATAATAAACTTTAACTAAGTTTTCTTAATAATTCAAAATTGTAAATATTCTCTTTTTTAAGTGAAATTAAAAAAAAAAAATCATATATATCCAAAATGGCAAAATTTAAATAAACATACAAAAGATGTAAATTCGAGATTAAACATAAAATAACAGTTAGAAGAAACACGCTCTAACAGTTTATTGCCTTATCTCAAGATATTCATTTAATTCAATTACCTAATGTGTAATCATATTAAAAATAATAATATAAACTGCACACATGTCAACTTCCCAAATTTATTCCGGAGGACTGTTAGTACTCGCCATCATTTTTACACCATATTATTTATAGTGTAATTTTTTTGCACGATAAAATAAAAATAAAAATTCTCTTCAAAAAAAGTGGTGTGGAAAAAAAAAAAAAAAATCGGAACTAACAATACTCCGGAATAAATTAGAAATGTTGGCATGTCTGAGAGAGTTAAATTGTAATTTATTTAATGCATGATAATTTAAATCATAAATAAAAATCTTACGATTTCAGAGTAATTAAAAGCATTAAATAAGTAGCTGACTCTTTCATAATTATTAAATTATTATAAGTATTATAAATATGGAAAAAAAAATTACATAGCTTTTAAAAGTATGTAAAAAGAAAAAAAAAAATATTTTACTTAATATTACATTATTTGACTTATTCAGCATTATGTGAAACAAGTTTGACTAGTAATATTATAAAATCTTTGCAAATAAATCTCAGTTATTATTAGGTAATGCTTAAAATAATATTTAATAAAACATTTAATATTATGTAAATTACTTTAACTTGTAAAATTTGTTGTTAATAATTAAAAATAAGTATCAGAAAAAGATAAGAAAAACCTTATATGTAAATGCTTATAAAAGTTATTCTAGTGCACCACCTAACATAAATTTAATATCTATTAAAAATAAAATATGCATGTTCAAGTGAGGATAGTATTGCTCGTAAAGATTTATACTTGTTCCATTACTAATTAGAACGTAAATTAAAATGTTATATTAATTTTGCGTCTGTGTAAAGTTTTAAATGTTGTCATTGATAAAAATTATAAGCATAGTTGTCAAAATTTCTAATTTTAAAATCAGACCTAACATCACTATTTTGAAACAAAAATCTGTCAAATTTATTTCCTACGATTAAGTAAATTGAAAATTATTTAAACTTTAAAACTTCTTCACACACCATAAAATTAAAAACAGCACTACCGGTTTCGAAAGGACGAGGCCTTTCTTCATCAAGTGAAAAAAAAATAATAATACGTGCTACTGCCTAGGAGGCAAAAGCAAGACTGAAAATCGCTGTAGAAAATTTCTGGTATGAAGTCTCTCGTACAAATCAGGAGATATGGTAATTATGATTACAAGAAAAGTATAAAGGAACTATTTGCTGATGCTAAGCAGTGTTACTTAAGTTCATTTATTTTTCCTGGTTTGTAAAGGTTTCATTGTTTATAAAGCGTTTACTGTTTTTCCAGGTTATTTAGCCCTTGATGTCTGGCACTTAATGTTAAATAAAAAAAAGCTATGAAACTTTCCTTTATAAATAAAAGAATCTGAGCTCTTTTAAATACAAAATAAATTATAACAATGTTCAAAATGCCTTATTAGCAATGTGTAATACAGAGGTTTTTTATTTTCATTTTTTTAAAATCCCACACTTTATAATGCAATAATAAAACATAATTATTTCATAATACGAGTTCAACTGATTTGTTTCGTTTCATATCTAAAATCACAGATGAAGAATTTCGCCGAAATTGGTAGCATTAAATAGAAGGATTGCACGGTTTAAAAATAAAATAAAATAAAATAAAATAAATAAATAAAAAAACAAACAAATAATAATAATAAATCTGCGAATCGAAAAGCATTATTTTTCTGACATTGCTGAAACGAGGGGTGATAAAGAAAATTCTGGGCCGCTTGAAAGCGTAAATTACGTGTAAAAACGATGCACAAGTTAAAATTATCAAAAAGTTTGAAGATTTAACGTCTCACTAGAGCTCCGTAGAGAGCGTTTGGTTTCACTTCTAGGAGTTGGTCCGAAGACATCCAAATTTTGATATTCCGCGGTGGGGATAGCTTCCACGCTTCGGTAACCCCTAAAAATATTTTTTACGTAACATGAATTAGCATAAAGCAATTGCGTTTGTATAGTGGGTAAAGCGCTATACTACAATGTCTTTGACAATGGACAAATATTTATGACCAGCCTTGGAAGGAACGTTTCAAAAACGCCTTGGCTATTTATGTTCTGCAGTAATTAGTACTTATATATAAAAATATTACTAATGAGCAGAATACAAACATTAAGTTCGAAAATATTACCTCATCAAAAATAATGGGCTCCACATGCAGTATGTCTGTGTAGTGCCGGGGGGGGGGGGGAGAAGCGTTATTATAGTCTGTTACGTACCCTGTGATTATGGTAGATTGGTTCTGAAGTTTGCAAAATATATGAATATCATTACTGACTAGTAATATACGTCTATCATATCTGTTTTTTTAAAGTCGACGAGCTGTTCTAACGTGCCTTTATCGCAAAACTGAAACTGTGTCAACCCGTTTTCAGAAATGCGACTTACAATTAAATTACATTCTGGACTCTTAATTCTCTAGATCATGATCACTTAAGTACTTTTAAATCGTAATGAAATCACGCCGTTAATCTTATAATGTCCTGTAACGCAGTATAATCTAAATAATAAACATGTGTTGTTGAACAGATGGTAAATTTTATTCATGGATGCATGTCTTAAATTCGTAGAGTTTATATTTACATGCATTTGAGGCTGATATGTGAGTTAGAACTGTATAGACTAGTTTTTAGGTCACGACACTTTAATTCTACGATTTAATTAGACTCGTGCTTAACCCTTTGAGTACTGAATTATTTTAAGATTTTTATGCCCATGGGACGGATTTAATTTGTCGCTAACACTTTCGCGTCCGCATGATTTTGAATTTTTGACAGTAAGGTCCGCCTGTGGGCGTTATTCTCCCATGTTACAATATTTCAGAACAAAATTTTCTGTATTCACATTTATATTACAAATAGATATACATTATAATTTTATTCTTTCTAATCAAAGTATTTGTATCCATAGTATATTTCATTGTAAAATTGTGAATATTGATTATATATTTAAGAAAAAAATAGCATACAAATTGGAAAAGAAACGCCCACTGGTGGAGTTAGAGATTTTCAAATGGTGTGAATCTACGTAAGCAGTCGCGTAAGTGTTAATATGTAAAAGTAATACATTTTATTTGGAATATACTTATATTGATGATATAAGTATGGTTGTACGATATCATAAACAAGCGTCAGGCAATTGTTTGCGATCAACGCTCACTGGCGGGGGTGCATCAAACATTAACGCCTACTTCTTAGATTCAGATGACGAGTCAGACTCGTCCACCGTAACTTCGCCCAAGAAAGCAGATGACGAGTCTCACTCGTCAAATGTACCCAAAGGGTTAAAACAGATATGCTTAGTACTATATAAAACAGATATAGGATAATGAAAAAGCTAATATATAGATAAAATTTGACTGACCTTTGATCCCAAAATTCTAATGTAAGTTGTGAATATACGTGTCATAGGAATGAGGATCATGAAACAACTCACATTCACTACTGATGCGAAACCACGTGAATATAGAAGACTACACTAAAAGGAGAAAATTTAGAATTAATTTTATCTAACAAATTATTTTTATTAAAAATTAAAACATTTATATAGAGAAAATAACTGTTTAACATAATTAACAACTTTAAGCAATTAAATGATTGCTTAAAATAAATCCAATTTATGACATGCATCCGAATCATCTCTTGATTAAATTCTGACCAATAAGCCTTAAGCGTGTTCATATGTCTGACAACTGGCTAAATAAAGTCACATATATTATTATATAAAAGCAAAATCAACAAATTTTAATCAATAAAATATGCTTTGATTACTAGAACACGAGAGACTTAAGTTAATTGGCCCCAAATACAGGAAATGTAACACGTCTTAACAAATTAGGTTTTAGGCTTATTGGTCTTCTATTTTTGTTGCTGTTATCCTGCTATTTTTGAATCCTGCCAAAATCCTTCTGCGCAAGAAGGAAGAACATACCTGTTACACTGCTTGTTTTAAAACCCTTCAGGAATCAATCGAGGCATTTTTTGCGACAGTTGCTACTTTTTAAGGCATACTGAAGTCGAAATTGCTTCAGAAAGTGACATTACTTGAGTACAATCTAGTCGTGTTGAGCATCTTTCGAGAAATAGCGTCCTCACTAAATAGCTTTTACCTTTAAAAGCTTAAGATGTATTCTTTAACTTTAGAAGGAGTTCTAGGACTAAATGCATTTAGTGTGTTACATTGAAATAAAAGTATTAACACTCATCTACCATAGCCACATTCCGCAAATAGAACACTTCAAGATGATGTAAACTGATTTCTAAAACTTTCGGCAGTTTACTAGGCTTTTTAAGTATTCCTGTGTGTAGTAGTGTTTGAATGGTCAATGGTTGGAATATAGGGAGCAGACTTGCGAATTAATTGTTTTCCAGTAAGAGAGGTTCGATAAATATATTAAATTGTGTTTTACCAAACTGTGGAATAAAAATCTTTACTTTTCTAATCAGCTCATTTAATTTATTTCTGAAACAAAAAATTTTTTGAATCCCCCTAACTATACAATCATGCTCTCGATACTAAATAGTTTTCTGATAATAATTCTGGAATATTTAAAATTCATCTGAACTCTTGCGTGCTTACAAAAATTGCATAAAAGCAACTTGAAGAGATTCTCCCAACACGCTAACATCAGGATAAGCTTCATTAAAATTAAGGTGTTTTCCAGATTAGAGAATTTCTCTTTCTAAAAGAATCTAAGTGCATACTGATCATATTAGAATTCTGCTATAATAAAAATATTACAAAATCATCTAAATAGGTTATTTCTATTCTAAGTGAATAATATCAGAAACAAAATAATTATGATAAAAATTTTCCTTGGAACAATTTTCAAAATTTAGAAAAATAATTTCAAAGTAAGAACTGTCTTCGAATTTCGAGGATACATGGTCACCATATCTAAGTGCATTGACCCTATCTTGTGCACAAAGCAATTCTTAAGTCAAAATCATCCACTTATAATATATTTCTCAAAATAAAAAATAAATAGTAAGAATCTGGATAATTCAGCATTTGAATGCCGTAAGCAGGAAAGAAATTATGGATAATAGTTACCAACTTTTAAGCATTTTTAATATCACTATTTTAAAAATGTTATATTTATCTAATTTCATTGAAGAATTTTAGTCATTAAATAAAGTAAAAAGTTTGTACTAAATTAATGGTATTTAAAACACGTAAAATTTGGAACTATGGTAACGGCGAAGCCAATGATATCTGAAAGAATGGAGGAGAAAGTTTTGCGAGGTACATTAATTTTTGCAAAATTATGACCTGATTAACTTCCCATTTTAATGCTTGCTTCATTATACCGGGAATAAATAGTTAAATAGTTCTAAGTGAAGTAATGGGAATTAAAATCATTTACAATAATAAACTTCAAAAATAATAAGTGAAGTGAAATAATTTTTTATCTAGCAAGAAATATTGAACCACGTTTGACATAAATACCAATTTTGTCAGACGTCTGAAATACATGGGATCCTGCCGATATTTTTATAAATCTCATAGTTTATAATGCAGAAAGTTAAATTCTGAGAAAAATGGATTTCTGTGATAAAAACTAGCCAAAATTAATATGCATAAAAAATCGCTAAAACATTAAATTTCGTAAAGAACCTTTTTCATTCTAATTCCAACAGTATGGCAGTTTTAAAGTTATTACTGAAAACGGCATCATAGCAGATGACAAATTCACAAAATTATTAAAAAAAAAAAAAAAAAAAAAAAAAAAAAAAAGGAACCTTTTTGAAATTGCATATGGAAATTTATACGTTAAGTGGCCGAAGAAATAATCAGTATAGGGATGAACGAATTTTGAGTAAGAGTTTTATTAGTTGTAATGACACTGACTGCACTACGCCCACACATAATACACACATGGGATTATATTGAATACCCCTTACTTAAAAAGTTTTGAAAATTGTGTTATTATTTTCAATATTTTCTTATTTTTTTATTGCCGATAGTATTTTTATTTTGAATTTTTGGAGAATTGCTTAAAAAACTTCGACAACTGGGATAATAGGCACAATGGTTTCTCCGCAGAAAATAACACTAAGGGGTTTGTCAAAGTGTTTTCTGTATTCTTGAGATTTGTGGTCTCGTAAGTACATATTTGACGTTGATTTCAAATAGCAAAAGAATTCAAAAAATCCTAACAGTTTTAACAATAGGGTTTCTGCCTCTGTATTCCTCAAAAATCCACCCTTGTAAGTTCTTAAATATTAAAAAATAATTTTTTTGAAAGAGAGAAATTGGAAAGAAGAACGTACTAGATCTTTTCTTCATCGAAATAGTTATTCTGTACATATTACATATACCTGTTTTATATCGTACTCAATTTCTAACGTAAATTAAAAATTTCCCCCGTTACACTAAGAAAAAAAAATATATACCGCCTTCATCTAGAATTAATCAGTGGTCATTTTCTAAATCCCTAAACTAGAAATGTAGATTTTAGAGCTATGCGCATAAGGCTCGCCAATAAACTGAATAGACGAAACGATCAAGAATTTCTAGTCTACACATTTCAAGATGGTGAAACAATATTCTGGATATTCTGAATATTCTGAATCTTTTGTATTGCGAGAAATTCTCGCTTGATTTTCTAGAATTGGGTCATAAACCAAGATTATTGTTGCTGAAAACCGCCTCTTGTATTTGCATTTATTTGCAGATATTTTTAAATAACTTTATCCTTGATAATATGGTCACATGCTCTAGAATTCTGATTTGGGTTTCTAGAACTCGTTTTCGAAGGGGACTAGAATTTATAAGGAAAACTATTTTTTCTAGAGCCACAATTTAGATTCTAGATGTCAGTTTCAGAATTTTTTCTCAGTGTAGTATAGGAAACGAGCCTTTTAACACAACGGCAAACAAAAATAACTACTTGTGTCTTGGCATAATGTACGTGAAGAATAATAAACTGTAAGTGAATGTATCACTAACCATTAAATTAAAAACATATAAGGGATGCATTTGTGTAATGAATTAAAATATAAGATTAAAGCCACGATATTATGAACAAAAAAGAATATTAAAAATTAACAGACAGCTGTTGTGGGTCTAGCCTGAAATCCCTTCTTCAGTGCAATCAGGATGTTTGAGGAAAAAAAGAAAGAAAGAAAGAGAGCTAGTTATACAAGACTTACCGGAAGTAAGGAAGCCGCATTTAGTAGAAAAAAAAATGTGGTGACATCAAGAGCTAGAAAAAATTAACTATTAAAAAAATTGGCCATCCAAACGCTCGAAAAATGCAGAGCATTGAAGAGATCATTAACTAAATTTAAAGCATTTTTTATAATATGATAAGCCTCTCAGATATCTAAGTCAAAAGAAGAGAGACAATTTTTGAATAATTTGAACGGAAGTAAAACCAAATTGGTAATCCGTCAACCAAGAATGTTAGGCTATGGTAGAATGTCTTGCGTCTTGTTTTATGATATAACTTTTGTGTTCTCTGATCCGAATTCTAAGTGCACGTTCTATCTGATCATAGTTTGTAAAATAACTCGCCTCTACTCTAAATTTGAAAATTACCTCCAGTCATTCAGATTTTCAATAGGTTGTTTTAGACTAGTAAATTTTATTTTATTGATCGGAGACTCTAGAGTTAAATTCCTTCATAATTTTTTGTACCAGCAAGCCTGATATACCGTTTAGACCAATTTTTTCTAATATTGTATCTCTTCATATAAACTAGATAAATTTCTTGTTTATGTTTTTCGTCCTCCTTAGTTTATAAATACTTTACTACCAAAAATTCTACTGATTACATTACTAAACTTAATGAGTTCAGACAGAAAACATTTACAGAAAATTCATAATCCTGTTATTAGATCAGACCTACAGCTTAAAGTGGATTTTTAACCACTACGGTTATCCTTACTTGAACCAGGATTCAAACCCGACACTTGGCGACTGAAAACCAGAGCGCTGATTATTCGGCTATCTGATAACACACATACATGGGTCACAAAGTACCCTCTATACCGTCATGCGTTCGTTTGCGCCCAAGTTTTCCTGTGCGAAATAGTCTCCATTTCTTATTGGCTACCTAACCACGAAGTATTAATGATGAATTCAGATACACTCTGCATATAACTGTGTTAAAAAAACTTTCACTTAAGCTTTAATGCCTAAAATACTGATCTTAAACATATATATTATAGCTTGTAAAGTTATATGTAAAAGAACCGGACAGAAAATTAAAATTTTAAGAGCATTGAACTTTAAAAAATACAAAACTTAATTTTTTATATAACCTCCATGCAAAATAATTTTCAACGAATGAAATGTTCTCCATACGCTGATAATTTATGTAAAAAATTTTAGCATTGTCTCATGACCCAGAGATATATTAAGGAAAAAAGCTATCTTAAAACATTTTGAATGTCTGTATATCACTTCTCTGAATAATAAATAAATAATCAAATAAATAAATAAATAAAAATAAAAAATCAAAGAACGCGTTCCAGAGCTCATGCATAAATTATGGATGAAAACAATAACTATGTAAATAAATTAAAATACTCGCATGTTTATTTACGATTAATTCGTCAACAACTTGACGCAATGCTGAAATTTTCTCCAACACCTAATTAGGCTTTGAGAAAAATTTCATTCCTTGTAAACTTTTTGCATGGAGGCTGCAAAAAAATTTAAATTTTATAATTCTTTGAATTAAACCACGGAAATTTTTAGTTAATTAAAAGATATTTTGTATCTTTATCATGCAGTTTTACTATTTATAATATATGCTTAAGAAAGCCGAAGTCAAACTTTTTATAACATATATTATATATATATGTACATATATATATATATACATACATATATATTTATCATTGGAGTTTTTAATCTAAAAAAAAGACAGCCTTCTTATAAAATTTAAACATGCTTTTAAGGATTTAAAACCCTTTAAAATAACAACAACAACAATAATAATAAAAATAATAATAATAGCTTTTCTAAGAAATATATTTAATATAAAAGATTTTCAAGATTTTTACTTATTTGTTAATATAAATAGATATTTTAACATTTTTTTAAAAGTTAATTCATATTAGCAAATGTAAAAATGAAAAATCTACATTTTAAATCCTTCTATTATATTGAAAAGGCTAGTTACGTGACTTGTTATATGTATAGTGTTGCGAGTTTGTAAATAATTCTATTTATTTTTGTAGAAATTCTTTCGTAGAGGCTTAGTAAGTTGATAAAATGTTAATTATCTGCATTTCTAGTTTGCTTTAGCATTAAAATAGCCCAATTTTCTCTTAAAAACGCATTAAAATGCTCCAATAAGGCAGGTAATGGATTTGGAGCAAAATTTAGCGACTTTTTGCTCTTGGCAACTTTTGACGAGAAAATCCTTATTATCGATATACCAAAGATGGACGCTCTAAGGGTATCAGTCTGAGATCAGCTTCCGCCAATGTTGCATTGCTATTGAAAGAGCTGTAAGCGTCTTTGGAAATACAGTTGCATTGTTGTATGTGTTAATGCTGTACAGTGTGTACTTTGGATTTGCTACTGACAGCTGTTATCTAAGCTGTGTTTATTGGTGGAATTGAAGTTGATACCTGATTTACAGACCTGTATTCTTCTGGAATTTTCTGTACATAAAACTCCTGAAATTTTGCAAGCTTCGCCTCTCATTTTACTCATAAATGAAGATAACGATTTTGATGAAAATTTGAGGTTAAGTGATTTTTCAGGTGCTAAATCGGTTGAACATCTTCTGGAAAATTCGCATTTGACGTTAACCCTTTATTCGCTTATTGGACCATATGGTAGAAATTCGGTTTAATCTGAAATAGATATAATGATTTTAATGAAAGTTTGGGGTTAAGTATTTTTTGGGGGTATTAAAATGATTAGACTTATTTTCCTCTTCAGGAAAATTCGTGTTGAATGTTAACCCTTTATTTGCCGGTTGCAATATACGGCAGACATTGGGTTTGTTCGAAGACATTTGAAATTATATGCGTATAATGGATTAATGAAGTTGAGAATTGATAGAAAATTTGTTTTAACAAAATTCTCATGCCCATTCTAATGGAAGCCAAAGAAAATTTGCGATTCTATTTATGAATTTTTAAAATTTTTTATAGCTATATATATAAACGGCTAAGAGATTTAATTGGACTGTGTATGTCTGTGTGTTGCCGCAAGTTGCCACCAAATTTTCATATTTTAGTTAATTAAAAAAATCCAATTGTATGATCGATAAGCTATATAATCCGACGGATTCAGAAAAATCACCCCTTTAATTTGGCACCTTATTTGTAATGAATGTTTGATTAGATTTCTTAAAATTAATTAAAATATGAAGATAATACACAGGTAACAGCTTTAAAATTGGAATTAAAATTGGAATTTTAAATTTTTCATTGTTGCCAAAAAAAAAAAAAAATTATGAGTTATAATAATAATAATAATAATAATTATTATTATTATTTTTTCATCATAAATAAAGTATGCTATCACGCTAAAATAAGAAGTTTTAAAATATTAAATTCACTCATGCATATAAAAAAATGAAAATATGAAATGGAGTAAAAAAACAACAACAATAATCTTTTTTAATGTACCTCAATTTTAGATTTTTTTTTTCTTTTTTTGTTTTGTTTAAATAGTATGTTTTGGTACGGATGAATCGCGCTTGGCATATGTGTATATAAACGGCTAAGAGATTTCTATGGACTCAGTTTGTCAGTGTGTTGACGCAAGTTGCCACCAAATTCTCATACTTTAGTTAATTTCAAAAAATCTAATTGTCCGACGGATTCAGAAAAATCGCCCCTTTTTATTTGGTACCTTTTTTGGTAACGAAATTTTGATTAGATTTTTTAAAATTAATTAAAATATGAAAATAATAACTTAAAAATAGGAGATTTAAATTATTAATTGTTGCCCCCCCCCTTCCCCCCCCCCAAAAAAAAGTAAGTTTTTTTTTTTTTTTTTTTTTTTTTAATATTAAACTTGCTCCTGCATATGAAAAATTAAAATTATGAAAATGGAGTTAAAAAAAATTAATATACCTCAATTTTAATTTTTTTTTCTTTTGTTTAAATAGTATGTTTCTGGCACGGATTAAATGCTAATTGAGCATTATATTAAAGAAATTTACTTATTGATAATCTTATGTAATTTTTAAAATTTTGATGCTGAAATAGATCGAACATTTTTCGCCAAGGACTTCACTTTCGCAAAAGCCACTTTAAACCAAGTAGCGCATCAAAAGTGTAAATAAACTATAAAATATTTAAAAACAGAAAAGAAAGAACAAGTAAGAAAAAAGAAAATAAAAGAAAGAAACAGAAAAAATAATCACATAAATCATGTAATTTTGTCTAAAGTGGCGATAAAATTTCAAAAGTCGCCAAGGGGAGCTATATTAAGGCTGCATCATGATCATTTTTACATATTTCATTATTTATTTTTCTATATACCAACTACTGTTAACTAACTCAACTACTATTATAACACCAAAAATTGTCTAATGCGATAGACGTAACCGATCATAGCACATTGTAATATTATATTTGGCGCGAAATTGTTGTCATTTTATGGTTGATCGAATAAATCAAATAAATATAGAAAATAACGTGAAAAAAAAATATATTATGCACACCGCTTATAGTGTTGTTCATATGTAACTGGGATTCAAATATAAAATTGCTACTCCAATTTTTTGATACCGTCCATTTTAAAAGTGTCATCTGAAAAGCACCCAAATAGAAGCCCACTGGTAAGCTATTGTCACAGGCAATAGGGACAGACACCCGAGAGTTTGCGAATGAATGGATCGCTGCCGAAAGCAGCGGGGAACCAAAGTGGGCTTTAGAGCAATTTCATGAATGAATGAATTAAATTTATTATTTTATATTATTATTATTGTTATTATTATTATTTTATAATGCGATATAGAGAAAAGTTTCCTTTAAATATAGTGATCAGCGAAGTGGGCAAAGTCTTCGTTGATTCACTACCTTAATTGATTTCATAAATTTAAAAATGATTTCATTAACAAACTTTAATCTATTGGCACGCAAGCAGCATCTGGCTGAGTTTTGTACATTTCGAATTTCATTAACACGCTTTTATTACCTTCACCTGTATATATGTATAATGTATGTTTGTAACCGCTCTAAGAGCAAACAAAAAATCTATATTGTAAAAAAAGTCTTTCCCTACGTGAAAGCTGTGGCTGTGAGCTAAAGCTCCGTGCTACGAACCTAAAGGTCTAGTGTTCGAGCCCAGTCAGGGGAGATTTTTTAAAAATGGTTTTTGTTTAATTCTAAATTATTTTAATTAAAGATTTAAATGTATGTAAATATTATGGTGTGTCACTCACACGATTTTCTCTTACCCTGCATTTTAATACTAAGATAGATATTTTGTGCTTTTTAGTTCACATTTCTATAAAAGCGTGTTCTTTAATTTTTTAAAACTATAATATTATTATTTAAAAAATTTTCTTGCATTCGGAATTCGGTTCGTTCCCGAACCGGGGCTTTTCTAATTATGAATAATTAACAAAAATGCTAAAGTAATCGAATGAACTGTGTGAATTTTAACTTCAAACTTTTAGAAACTATCACACAAATCAAAGCTAATGAAATGCGTTACTTATTGTGGCGCCTAGACTTAAAGATACACCAATTTTTATTTATTATTATTATTATTTTGCTATTAATTAGTTCACTTTTAAAATATTTATATTTTTCTTGTCATCTACTTCCAGTTCACGAAAATTTATCTACAAGCATATATTTCTTATTTGAGATTGTAAATAATTATAAGAATTAAGTTAAAGGAGAATTTCAGAATAAATATATCGTGTTGCAATAGAACTGTTAAAAGTTATATTCAATTTCAATCTGAAAGTGTTTTCTTTAAACAGAAGTAAAAGTAAATCAGATACATTTAAAGGAAATATCTTGCTAAAATCAAAATGAGACTTTTTAACACTTTCCAACAAGGTTGAAAAGTATTAATGACTTCGGTTTGTGTGTCTGTCTGTCTGTCCGCGCTCTAACTCCCGTAAATGTTTATGGAATTTCTTGAAACTGATATATGTTATTAAAGTTCACTATCGGATGTTCCCTATTGAAAATGGAGTTTATACCTCTACTGGTTTGTGTACAGGGACACCCGAAATTATTTCAAAGCATTGTGTTCTATGAGAGGTATTTCTATAAACCATATTTTCATATCTTTATTGTAAACATATCTTAATGAAATTGAAATACGTTATTCAAGTTCATTATTGGATGTTTCCTGTAGGAAATAGAGTAAATATCCCCACTGGTTTAGGTACAGTGTCACTCAAAAGTATTCCAAAGCATTGCGTTCTATGAGAGACATTTCTGTAAATCAAATTCTAATAACTTTACTTTCTACGAAGTTTTATGAAATTGAAATATATTATTTGTGTGCACAAAAGAATGCTTTACATAGAATATAGAATGATTAGCATTAGATTTACAGGGTGACACAAAAATATTCATTTATATTAAATGCATTTAATAAAAATTTGCTAGAATTGTACTTTCGTTTACATTAAGCGTTTTTAACACTTTCTAACATTTGTCAAGTGTGAATATTATTTCAAATTGTGTATATGTCCGTCTGTCTGTCTGTCTGCCCGTGCTTTAACTCCCGTAAATATTTATGGATTTTTTTTAAACTTATGTATGTCATTCAAGTTTACTATCGGGTGTTCCCTATTGAAAATGAAGTTTGTACCTCTACTGGTTTGTGTACATGGGCACCCAAAAATATTCGAAAGCTTTGTGTTCTATGAAAGGAGTTTCTATAAAACATATTTTAATAACTTTACTGTATAGAAACTTTAATGAAACTTTAATATGTTATTCAATTTCCCTTTCGGATGTTTCCTATGTAAAATCGAGTACATTTCTAACTTTTCTGTGTAGAGGGGCACTTAAAAGTATTCCAAAGCATTGCGTTCTGTGAGAGTTATTATTATAAACCAAATTTAAATAATTTTACTTAGCACAAAGCTTAATGCAATTGAAATAAATCATTTGTATGCACAACAGAGTGCCTTCTATATAATGTAGTATGATTAGCATTAGATTTACAGAGCCACACAAAAATATTCAGTTACATTAAGAGCTATTAATAAAAATTTGCTAGAATTACACTTTCGTTTACATTAAGCGTTTTAACACTTTCTTATATTTTTAGTGGAAATATGATTTCAATTTGTGTATCTGTCTGTCTGATTGTCTACCTTTCTATCTGTTTGTATCCGGCTACTAGCGTCGATAAATATTTTTAGAATTTTTTTAAAATGATACAATCAAGTTCACTATGGAATGTTCCCTATTTAAAATGACATTAATATATCCTGTGCAACTAGTTTGTTTACAGAGACAGTAACAAAAAAAAAAAAAAAAAAAAAAAAAAAAATGTGAATGGATTAAGTTTTAGTACAGAATTTTTTAAAAGTAAGATTTAAAATCTTTCTATTGTAAAAATCATAAAAACATTCACATGTATTTTTAATATTCTAATATAATGTTTTGTATAGAATATGATATGATTAACTTTTTCAGATTAAAAGTTATTCGATACAACAATTACGTAGAGTTGAAAAGTGTTACTAATCAATGCGTGCTGCATGATTTTTCTTTTTTTTTTTTTTTTTTTTTTTGGCCTAAATTGGGACTGAAACTCCTAGATTTCAGTTTTATTGTTGCTTTGTTTGTATGCTATATAATGACAATAAAGTAAAACTTTATGTGAATTTCTTATGTATGATTAATAAATATTGGACTTTCTTTAAATTTCTGCGATGTTTTGAGGATAAATAACAACTAGCAGGCTTTGCCCGCTTCGCTGGCCACTAAATTTAAAGGAAACTCTTTTCTATATAGCTTTATAAAAATAAAATAAAATAAATTACTGAAATTGTTCAAAAGTTCGCTCCAGGTCCCTGCTGCATTCGGCAGCGATTTGGTCATCCACTGCAACTCGGTCGCTTGTCCCTATTACCTGCGACAATAGTTTGCCAATGAGCTTCCTTCCATTTAGGTGCTTATTATATAACAGTTTCGAAATAGATAGTATCGAAAAAATTGGAGTTTCCCTTTTATATTTGAATCCGAGTTACATGTGAACAACACTATACGTGTTATTCACATGTAACTCGGACTGGACTCAAATGTAACTGGGTTTAGACAACATAATATTTGCTTTTACGTTATTCATATGTTTATTTTGTTTATCCAATCAATCATTAAATGACAGCAATTTCACGCCAAATATTACAATATGCTGTGACCGGCTACGTCTGTCGCATGAGACAATTAATTTTTTGTGTTTATATATAATTCATGGGTTGTAAACCTGATAGTACAGCCTTAATATAGTTCTCTTTGGCGGCTTTTGAATTTTTGTCACCATTTTAGACTTAATCCATTGTAACAATAAGACTTAATACCTTCTAACAATATGCTATGAGCGCTATTTGCCATATTTTAGAGAACTAATCTTTTTATGGTTACATATATTTTCCATTAAACATATTTTTATTTATTTATTTAAATATTAATTTGAATTTTTCAAATATTTCTGTTCGACAGAGTGCAAGTGCAGTAACACACAGAGGCTCATTTATTTGTATGATAAATTAGCATAATGATTATTATATAAAAAAATAAATAAATAGGTAAACATTATCGTGTTGCACAACTTTATTATGTTGCTCCACTGGCGGCTTTTGAATTTTTGTCGCTATATTAGCGATAGATTTTTTTTTTTTTGTATAAAAAGGGGAAGACTATTTTGCTAATAATTTTACCAGACTCTTTTTTGTTTATACATAAGAATCCTTTATATTCTGCTTATATTTTTAATGGTTTTTAGGTTTAAAATAGTGCTTGTTGAAATAAATTTCCTATCTTTAAAACTGCATTTGTTCTGTAAATTTTGTGTAAAAATAAATCATTTATGTTTTTATATATTCGATGCGCTACTTAGATTAAAATGGCTGTTGCTATATTAAATTTCTTGTCTAAAAACGTTCGGTATACTTCAACACCAAAATTTAAAAAATCGCCCAGCAGGATCTGTTAATGAAGCTGATAAAATAAAAATATGGTTCATAGAGTTTAAATAATCTATTTAAAAAAAATTTTAAAACCCAAATTATTAATGTATCGTATCACATACATAGATATAGTAATAATATATAGATTGATCATTGGGGAGAAAAAAGTGATTCCTTTTCACTCGGGAAAAGACGGCGATTCTACCAAAATATGGCAGTCTTTCCCCGAGTGAATACACACGGGAATACACACGAATGTTTTAGTAAATAAAATTCATGAATAATTTATTTACTAAAGGTGAATGAAAAGCTCCAGATATAGTTTCAAATTCATTCTTCTTTTTTTCCTTTTTTCCTTCAATACCACTTAATGGCTGATTCCAAAGCTTTTTTTTTGGCATCAAAAATTTTGCACGATAATATGGGGATGATAGATCTATATATATTATTATATCTATGATCACATAATTCTTTTCGAAGATAGAATAAAACTTAATTTGAAAAAAAAATAATAATGATAACTTTTGTTTATTAACCAAAATAATTGATGAAATTTGAAATGCAAGTTGGTCTTGTGGGGTACAGGCTGTATATTATATTTTTGTGTTCGTGAGAGAAAATTTAAAAGAATTTGAAAACTGTAATTTTTAATCCCACTTAAAAATCATGTGACTTAATGTGAAGCAGATTTTTCATTTTTTTTCTCCTAACGGTTTCCATACAATCTTCTGCTGTTGCCACCTAAAATTCATACTTTAGTTAATTTTAAAAAATATAATTGTCCGATTGATAAGCTGTTTAATGCATCGGATTTCCAAAAATTTTCCCTTTCATTTGCTATCTTATTTGTAACGATGCGACTGATATTTCTAATTTATTTTCTTATCTTTCTGATTTATTTTCCTCATTTTAAATAAATGTACGTTATTTTTTATTTATTTATTTATTTATTTTTTAATTATTATTATTTTGTCGAAAAAAAAATTGGCAACAATTAAATTATGGATAAAATTTTAAAATTTAAAAGACTTATTATTTTCACATTTTAATTAATTAAGAAAAAACTAATCATCCGATTGATAAGCTGTTTAATGCATCGGATTTACAAAAATTTTCCCTTTCATTTGCTATCTTATTTGTAACGATGCGACTAATATTTCTAATTTATTTTCTAATCTTTCTTATTTATTTTCCTCATTTTAAATAAATGTACGTTTTTTTTTTTTTTTAATTATTATTATTTTGTCGAAAAAAAATATTGGCAACAATTAAATTATGGATAAAATGTTAAAATTTAAATGGCTTTTTTATCAGAAATTAGAATGTTATTATTTTTACATTTTAATTAATTAAGAAAAAACTAATCAAAAATTCGAAAATCTGACTTCGATGCGCACAATGACCCTTCGGGGGGCACCTTTGTGTTAAATCTCGTGACTGTCCGAGCTATCGTTTTCGAGATCAGTGAAATATACACATATTGCTCACTTAATAGTATAAGATAAAGAAGTACAAAGACATAATAAACTTTTATTAAATAACTTAAGCACCATTTTGTTCTATGACTTTTTGCCATAGTTCTTGTAGATGGAGGGTTGGATTGTGGAAATTAAAGCCGATTGACTGCTCTAGGATCGTAGGCCGTGTAGCTCTAAAAGTCCTCATATATAAAAATCAGCAGGTTTATTTGTGAAGAAGTTGTAAAGAAAGAATTTTAAAGTTATCTGAAAAGGTCAAAATCTGTAAGGGCCAGTTCTGATGAATATGGCGAGTGACACAAAATATCCCAACATACATACTTCCATACTTTCATACATATATAAACATACTTCCCTGTGTGTCACTAAAATTAGATTTACATAGCTTTGAAAATGACCGAATTAAAATGATTATTTATTGTATAATTTATTTGCAATTCGAAATCTTTTATGAATTTTCAGTTCACCGGGAGAAATTAAACTTATACTGAAACAAGTTACTTTTATATTTTAGATTCATTTCAGGATGCGTTTAGCAAGAAAGAAAAATAATGCTTGTAAACGTTTTTCGCAATTTCTGTTTTCTTGATATTTTCATTCATTTTTAATCGCTTATATGCATAACTTAAATCATCGAAAGCACCCATTATTGCTGCAATATGAATTAAAAATATCTGCATGTAATATAACACATGTTAGAGTAATTCGGAATTTATGCACTTCGTTGCAAAATATGTTGCACGAGTCCACCTTTTTTTCTTTTCGTGATTTTCTTATTAAAAAAAAAAAAAAAAAAAGTAAGAACAAAGAAAAAAAAAAGGAGGATTATTCCTCGACGAACATTTTTATTTTATTTTTCAGAAAAAGAAAAAGAGTTGTTTCTATTTTTGTTTGCTTTCATCACATCCCACGCAATTGCTTTAATTTGACCCATTAAATGCAGAAAACTAAGCGATAGGAACTGTTTATTTCGATTGTCAAAGACCATAAAATGCTTTCAGTTAATTTAGAAAATATGTTCGCGTAAATCAGATATTCTATTCTATTTAATTTTTTGCTTCAAGGAACTTTCTTCAAAGCTGTAAAAATAAATGCAACATTTAAAAATAGATGACATTTTACACAGCTATGTTGATAAAATAAAAAGTGAAATCTAATTTATTTAAGAGTGTGGATACCTAAAATCTGTTAACATGTAGTCTAAAGAAATATTAGAAATATTCTGTCTAGTGAAATTTATTCTTTTTATAAACGAAAGTTCAAAAATTTTTCTTTAATTCCATAAATATTTGAAAAAGTGTTTATTTTGGATTATTATTACTATTATTATTATTATTATTTAACAATGGAAATAAAAACCATGTTTAAAATTTTATTGATTGATAGAGTATTCAATGAAACATATTTTTTCTTTCGTATTGAAAATAAAGATTTCAACACTGCCAAAAATACATTATGTAACTGTGAAATTCAGGGTATTTGCCAAACCAAGATTTTCATTCACAATTTACGATAATAATAAACAATGACAATAAGAAAGAATGCTATTCCGAAAACTTGCATTTCTTTATATGAAGTGGGATAATACCACAAAAGTACAGAAAATAGATAGTCATTTGGTCAGTGTTTACAACAGAGTAGGTGGCAATGGATGCCTGCACAGAGAATGTACAAAGATCAATACCCGAGAAGGTGTTGTCCGCACCATACTATATTCAAGAAAATCGATCTACGGTTATATGATACTGGATCATTTCAAATAATGAGGCCTAATGCAAAGCAAGAACCCTAGAGCATATATATGACTAGAGAGCGCATCCAATACCAAAGTTCCTATTCAAAGGATAACAAAGATTGAGGATGATTTTCACCTCTCACGTGACGAGTGAAACGGCCAAATCCGTCCGTAATTGGGTGACACTGAGAAAAATCTCTGAGACCCCTTGTCCGAAAGTAGGTTAAGGGCCGTGACAAGTGACCTTATTTGGTGAACACTTGAAAAACACTCATCATGTGATTTTTTACGTTGGTTACAATCTACGATGAAGAATGAGCTTTCTAGTTAAATATATACTCTAGGACAAGAACACAGTGCGCGCACACCTGAAACAGAAAAATCGAGTGCTATAACAGTTTGGCGATCCCCATCGACAAGTATGCGATCGGTTACAGCTGAGCTGGGCATTCGGTGCAAAAACATGTATAAAGTTCTGCGTGCTGAAAAGATGCACTCCTTCCACATCCAACTTCTAGCCGATACCAATTATTCCTGTTCGGGTAAAGTTAGTTCGATGAATGCTTGATACCCTACATAATGATTCCCGCCACTGTTTTATTCTCAAATGGCACCTGCTTTATAAGAGAAAGCATGTCCAATACGCACAATTCGCATACGTGGCCGTCCGAAAATTCCCGTAGCACGTCTTGTTTAGAGCGCAACACAAGTTCAGTATTAACATCTGAACAGGGTTTCTAGGAGATCACATGTAAGTACTGTGGCTTCTGCCCAAACGCCTCAATGGCACAAAGTATCTTGTTTTCATTCAGCACGTCCTCACGGATTTGCCTCAGGAATACTGACTACTATGCACCAGCACATGTGGTTCATGCATTGTGCTGCATCTGCATATTTTTCGAATGTTCGGTGTAACCGCACCTCGATGTTACATATTTCTGGAGGTAGATTGCACGAAGTGCGCCTATTGCTTGGCCTTCACGCTTCCCGGACTTGAATCCCTTCTAATGTCCAATTCAAGTCCAAAACAAGCAAAAGCGATTCTACTCGAGAAGGCGTGGTCGCTATCACTGAGGTAAGCATTTAACAAAATTTTATCTCTAACGGTTTCCTTCTACCTCTATTTTGATAAAGTCGCAGCAGAATTGACTCATTTGTAAAAGCGCTCATTGGACTCTAATCGGAAAACAAATAGTATTTCTTCATCTGGAACCACCTGAAATCGCTTGTTTATCAGATGCTGGGGTTAGAATAGAGAATCTTACAGCACAGATCGCTGGCGCTTCAGCAGACATCGCCAGCACGCTGGGTGTATTTGAACATGACCGACAAACTTGAGTCCGTCGGTGCAATGACCTTCATGTTATAACTTCGAACAATTCCTACCAAAATTTCTCATCGACTCTTTTCTGACGTTGAACTGTGATGCACTGTAATCCTGACCTAGTTAAAATGAATGTTTTTCCCCGTTTCGTCCCTTTTTAAACAGTTTTTTGGACTTTTTTTAAATTGGTCCTTTAGAAATATTTTTTAAATTAGTACTTTTTCTTCCATTCGAAATTACAACCTGGTTAAGTCACAAATAAGTGAATATAAAAGTTTAAATTTGGATAAATTAGTCACCAAATAATTATTTTTTGGATTTTACATGGTTTTTAGCATCAAGAAAATATTATAAACGAATAATTCAATTTTGGATTGAAGGTAGATCAGCAGAGGGCATGTGCTTAAATAATGATGAATTAAGCTGACGAATACCAAGAATGCTAAGACTTCCGAGTAAATCTCATTCCAACTACTTTAATATCTCGAAAGAGAACTTTAGCAGCCATTTGTCTGCCAAACTAGTCACAAAGGTGTTTTATAGATTTAAAATCATGATATTGAGATGAATATTACATTGTATCAAAGCACAATATCAAGATATTCATCAACAATCTTAGCTCGTTGAGGCATTACCCTCGATTAGAATAAATTAGCAAAGTCCCGGTTCGGGAACGAACCGAATTCCGAATGCGTAAAAAATTTCAAAATCAAACTCGAAATGTACAAAACTCGGCTTGATGCTGCCTGCGTGCCAATAGATCAAAGTTTGTTGAAGAAACCATTTTTTAATTCATGAAATCAATGAAGGTAGTGAATCAACGAAGGCTTTTCTCGCTTTGCTGGTCACTATATTTATAGGAAACTCTTTTCTATATCGCTTTACAAACAAAAATAAAATTTAAAGAAATCATGAAATTGCTTTAAAGCCCTCTTTGGTTCCCCGCTGCCTTCGGCAGCGACTCACTCATTCGCAGGCTCTCGGGTGTCTGTCCCTATTGCCTGTGACAATAGCTTACCAGTGGGCTTCCATTTGGGTGCTTATCATATGACAGTTTCGAAACGGACAGTATCGAAAAAACTGAAATAACCATTTTATATTTAAATCCCAGGTACATATGGACAACACTATACGTGGTGTACATAATATTTTCTTTCACGTTATTTTCCATATTTATGCGATTTATTCGATCAATCATAAAATGACAACAATTTCACACCAAATATAATATTACAATGTGCTATTATCGGCTACGTCTATCGCATGAGACAATTAATTATGAAACAGCCTTAATGTAGCTCTCCTTGGCGACTTTTGAATTTTTATCATCATTTCAGACAAAAATACATAATTTATGCTATTATTTTTTTTTCTTTTCTTTTCGTTTTCTTTTCTTTCTTTTCTATTTTTCAATATTTTATAAATTATTTATATTTTTTATGCGCTACTTGGCTTAAAATGGCTTTTACGAAAGTGGAGACCTTGACGAATGAGTCGAATCAGAATGAATGAGTTCGATGAAAGTCATGAATGAGTCCCATACACTACACCCTCCCCCCACCCCGCTCTTCAAGATGCAGCACAAAGTCTACCAAATACTTAGGACGGGATATTTGTCTTCCAGAACGACGAACACCAGGCAAGTGTGAGGACACTGAAGAACAGCTTTGAGATTGTACAATACCAGACATTGTACCGTCCAGTACCGTCCATTGTACCGTCCAGTACCAGATCCAGTACCGTCTCCAAATCATTTGGAGACGGTACTGGATCAGAAGTAGTTACAACCGGATCAACATTGGCTCCATCCGCTAGATCTGGAGTGGTCGGCTCTCTTGGATTTTGATTTTCTAGAAGAGGAGGATGATCATCTTGATAGGTCCCATTGGATGGACCTGGGCTTGAAACATCTCTGAGATTTGGATTATCTGGAACAGGAGGTTGGTTATCAATTCGACCCCAAATTTGGTCGACATGTCTCTGTACAACTCTTCCATATGGGATGCAGTCTATCTAAGAGAGAAGTCAAACGCCTGTTCATGAGCAATTCTGCAGGAGATTTACCCGTCGCAGTAGAAGGCAAAGTATGCTGTGTGAATAAAAATCTAGCCAAACGAGCTTTCCAATTGCCAACAACTGTACGCTTCAGTGTATGTTTAGTGGTAGCCACCATACATTCCGCCTGCCCATTATAAGATGGATGATATGAGGCAACAAAGATTTGTCGAATTTGGTTCTTCTTCAAAAATGTGGAAAATTCTGAAGATCTAAATGTGGTGGCATTATCAGATAGTATAGCATCTGGCAATTCATGAGTAGCAAATAAAGAGCGGAGATTATCAATTGCTACAGATGTGGACATAGAAGAAACTGGTAAAACTTCCAACCATTTAGAGTGGGAATCCACCACAATAAAAAATACTTGTCCTTGAAAAGGACCGGCAAAATCTATATGTAACCTAGACCACGATTTTTGAGTCCATTCCCATGGATGAATTGGGGCTTTGGCTGGGCATTTCTGGTTTTCTTGACAGGGTATACAGGACTTCACACTTAGTTCTATATCATTATCCATTTTTGGCCACCACACATAACTATGTGCTAAACCCTTCATACACACTATACCAGGATGTCCATTATAGAGTAGTAAAAGAACATCTTTCTGGAGACAGCTAGGAATTACTACTCTGCTTCCCCACAGCACACAATCTTGACGAACTGTAATTTCATGTCGACGACAAAAATAAGGTTTGAATATCTCTTCAATCATTTTTGGAGGCCAACCTATTAAAGCCCACAATGAAACTCGTGATGGAATAGGACCTTTTCTGGTAGCCGAAGCCAGTAATTTAGCATTAATTTGAGTGACAGGAGCAGTTTCAAGAAGTAACACATCAGATAGTGAAGGAACTTCAAATTCAGGTGTGTTTTGTGGTAATCGACTGAGAGCATCTGCAATCATTATTTGTTTGCCTTGTTTGTATGCTAAAATGTAATCATAAGCAGCTAAACTTAAACTCCACCTTAAAACTCGAGGTGAAATTATTTGAGGAAGTGGCTTATTTGAATTTAAAAGGCCTAGTAATGGCTTATGATCAGTAATAATTTTAAACGTTCTGCCTGCCAAGTACTGATTAAATTCATTTACAGCTGCAACTATTGAAAGAGCCTGACGATCTGTTTGACTATAATTTTGCTCAGCTTTAGTTAATCTTCGAGAATAAAAAGCTATGGGTGCTTCTCTTTCATTTGGTAGCTCATGGCTTAAAACAGCTTCTAAACCATATGATGAGGCATCACATGTCAGAATTACAGGCAGTTTTTCATCAAAATGAATTAAAACATCCTTTTGTTTCAGTAAATTTTTTTTTTTTTTTTTTTTTATCTCTGTTTGGCGCAGTATGTCCTTCCTGGGACGTTGCGCCATAAAAAGACACCAACCAACCAACCAACCAACCAACCAGTAAAATTTTTGCAGATGGATAAGCTTTACTATGGTGTGGTGTCCACTGCCAGTGAATATCTTTTCGAAGCAATTTATGTAAGGGTTCTAGAATATTTGATCTATTTTTGAGAAAACAACCATAAAAATTCCGCATACCTAAGAATGCTTGCAATTCAGTTCTATTTTTTGGCAGGGGTGCATTATAAATTGCAGCTACTTTATCAAATGTGGGTTGAATACCATTTTATTAACTTGAAATCCCAGTAGCTCAATTTCAGGAAGAGCGTATTTGCATTTTTCACGTTTGAGATGAATACCCGTATCTCTTAAACGAGTTAGGACTCGTTTCAAAGTTGCATTATGATCTGTTATATTTTACCCTTTATAAAAATATAATCTAAGTATGGTAGCACACCCTGAATACCTGCTAAAACTTCTTCAATTCGTTTTTGAAAAATTGCAACTGCTACAGAAACACCGAATGGAAGTCGGTTTACTTTAAAAAGGCCTTTAGGAGTATCAGGAGTTAAGATTCGAGTACTTTGATCATCTATAGGTAACTGTAAATAAGCTTCAGATAAATCTAATTTACTGAAAATAGCACCGCCAGACATGGTTGCTAAAATTTCCTTAACAGTTTTAAGTGGATAAGTGAATTGCTTGATAGCTTGATTTACAGTACTTCTGTATTCACCACAAATACGAATTCCACCACATATTTTTAGAATAGAAACAATGGATGTTGCCCAATCTGAATAGGTCACCGGTTCAAGGATTCCTTTATGGACCATGTTTTCTAACTCTCCTGTTGCTTTTTCTCTTAGAGGCAAAGGGTACATTACGCGCTTTCAAATATTTAGGTGTACAGGAATCATCCAACATAATTGAAACAGGTGGCCCTTTAAAACAGCCCAAAGATTTAGAAAAAAAATGTCCCTGAATTCTTCAAGAATTGAATTTAATGGTTGTGAATCAACCTGATGAACATTGGAATTCATAATATTTAAATTTATACCTAATGGCTCAAACAAACCTCTTCCTAGTAGAGATTTACCTTTACTATCCACCACCAATAACGGTAGTTTAATATTACAAGAATTATATGAAACATCTATTTGAAAATAACCATTTACATTTAGTTTTTCAAAACTTCAAGTTCGTAAAAATTGTTCAGAAACTGGCAAAAGTTCAGGAGGATTAACAGGCCATAATTTAACAAAACAGTCAGAACTTATTACAGAATGTAAAGAGCCCGAGTCAATTTTCGTACGATGATCAATACCATTTAATTTTACAGTAGCATCATAAGGAGGATATTCATTTATTGTACCAATTGAATGCAAATTATGAAAGGTCTGATAAGAATCATTAAAAGAACACTTACCTCCATCCAAAGAATGCATTTTCGAATCACGATGATTTTTGTTCTGTTTTGAATTTTTCAAATTACACATTTTCTGTATGTGGCCAATTTTTTTTACAAAAATGGCACACAGCCTTCATGAATTTACACTCTCCAAAGGAATGTCGATTAACACAACGATGACAAGGCTTTTTGTAGAATTCTTTACCTTTATTATTAATTGCCAGATTCTTGTTCTTGTCATATTTCCCTTTAATCATGTTGATGAAGTGTGAAACTTTTCCTCGAATTTCGTTTGATTGGCGAACTGCTGCCTCTCCCGCTAGAGCAACATCTAACGCTGAAGTTAATGTGAGCTTCGAATCGGCAAGTAGGCGTCTTTGAATATTTTCATCCCGTAGGCTACAAACCAAACGATCTCTCAGCATAGAATCTAGTTGATCCCCGAACATACAATGTTCCGATAATTTGCGAAGATCTGCCATAAAATCTGAAACAGATTCATTCTGTCTTTGATCTCTTTTATTAAATTTAAAGCGACAGAGAATTTCTGAAGGTTTCGGTGAGAAGTGGTTATCCAATTTGTCAAGAATAGCTGCAATTGCGACTGTACTCGGAGTGCCTGGTGTACACAATGAACGAATAATGGAATATAAAGAAGCTCCACAAACACTAAGAATACTGCTCTTTTTTAATCATCTTCTGTAATACCGTTAGCTGTAAAATAGAATGCAACCCTTTCGCGGTATTCTTGCCAGTCGGTTTTACCGACGCAGAATTCTTCCAAACGGTCGAGTGACGACATACCTAATATTCGATAAAACTTCGATGAAAATCAACATAAGCAAACTTTTTTTTTTCTCGTCGTCGCCAGTATTAAATCTTTGAATAAGAATATATGTGGAACCATTTGAATAATCCATACGGATGAACACAGATAAACATTTATTCTACAAGTACACCAGACAACACAAACAAAACATAACTTAGAACAGAATATCAACACAGAGCCGGTACACTCGGAACGAATCAGAATGAATAAGTTCGATGAAAGTCATGAATGAGTCCCATACACTACCGTTACATTCGTAGTACCTGGTTCCTATTACTTTCTCTAGATAACACATTCCTCAAAACACCCAAGTTAATTTTTATCTTGTCTGTGAACAGTAAAGAAGAACATTGCTGTCTGGTCCAGCTGTCTCATGGCTAACGTAGACAGGTATCCGACCTCGTTTATGAAGGAAATGCAAAAGGATTGGTCTTAAAGAAAATCTGATTGCGAAGAAATTTTTGAAACTTAGTAGCAGATATTATAGTCTCTGATGCGGCAAAATGACTTGAAATTCGAGACACAATGATGTTCCTCCTCTTTTAGACAGAAAAATCTAATTTATTATAAAGATTATAAAGTCTCTTCCACTTATAGAAACCTATTTTTTCCCCAATTGAACAAACACCAATTAAATATATGACTTTTCTTAGACATTGCCAATAGTATCTTCGTACCAACTATTTAAGATCAACAATCCTTTTAAATAATAATTTATACACAATTTTAGACACGAGAGATTTTATTAGTTTTCATCAAGACATCTAATTGATTATTTGAACCTAATTCTCTAAAATTTTTATAAAAATAAAAGCTCAGACTTTAAGAATGCATTTCACAATAAAGAAGCAAATTATTTCCTATTTTTAAAGCATTGTTTAAAACAATATCTAGTCTATATCTCAATGTTTGGATCTGACTTCGAACTTAAAAGGATCGCAATGCTGCAACTTTCGTAGTTTCATTTGTTTGTTTATTTGTTTTATTCAGCTAAAATCTGTAACTTAGAAATCGTTGTTTGTTCTCTAGCTAATAGCTAGAGAACATTTTTTAAAGCACTGAAAAGAAAATTTTGTTAGATCTCTAGCTATGTTCCTTGCCATGACAACAACCAGTAAACTATGGAAGGATTCTAAGTTCCAAGTTAACTTAAAAAATTATAAAACTAACCAAGGAAATTGAACTAATTTTTTTTTTAATATAATGCTTCAAACTAGCCATTCTTAAACGATATTTTCAAATGGATACATCAGAGTGGAAAGTAGCCCATTCCTTTCTAAAACCGTGGACGTGAGATTCTCAATGCTCGTAGACGAGCGGTACCGTGTTCAAACCCAGGTTCCGTTTGTCAACTTAACTGTTAGGAGTTTTTCGTGGTTTTTCTCGAAACATTTGTAAATACGTGCTAGAATTCCTCAGAAATCACCCCCCCCCCCTCTACAGAGTACATTTACCACCACCACCACATCTTTTCTAAAACCGAGCACACAAAACTAATCTGCGTTAAGTTGCGCAAGTAAGTGCTCAATTCTTACGCATTTATTTCTTAAATGAAGTATTTTTTCTGAAAAAAAAAAAATTCAAATTTCCTATAGCTGCATAAAAGTACTCTTTCAACAACGACAATTACATCAAAACTCATTAAACGTTTACTAATTTGTGCTAAGATAACATGTCTCAAAATTTGCATGGATGTAGTTCTTCTCTTATAATATATTTTTAAAATTTTAATTGCTTACAAGGGAAGTATGGATTAATGAATATCCTATTCAGGCTTAAAAAGCATAAACGAAAACGTAGGATAGGGTATAAATTTTGTGGAACAATATCCCACTGGGTCACGATATTACCCAGGGAGTTTTAGTTGTTTTATAAAATACCACAAAATATAATAAGTCAGCCGGGATGCCAATGAAAAGGTAATGCATTTGACATGTGTCTGATTGGTGATGCATTCGGAACCTGGCAGGGTGTGCATTTTAAAACTCTTCATTTGATCTGAAAAACGTGGTTTAACATTTTATCAAATTAAATTAATAATTTAAGAGCAAATAAATGTTATATAATATATACATATGCATATGAAGAGCTTGTTTCCAAATGGCGTTAAATCATTTTTCTCCATTCTTGAAAAAACGCGATTTTGTTACGTAAGATTTATTATTGAAGTAATGGAAAAGATAATTTTTCCCAGTAATCTATAGATGATAATAACACTAAATTATATGGTTAAAAAAATCCTGACAGTATAATTATTTAGAAATAAAAAAAGAAAAAAAATGACTTAACCCCTTTTGGAACAAAACTATGACTTACGCCCTTTTGGCACAAACAAATAACGAAATAAAATGACTTACTTCCATTTGAAATTAATCCAAGTATTTTTCATTTTTCATGTAAATACAGCATAAAGTTTAGATACATAATTTTGGAAGGTAGTTACCACAAATCTTCATTTACAAACTCTATTTCTTCATCGCTACCATTATTTTCATTTATGTTAGCGTTAGGTGCATCGTTGCAAGATTGTTCATAAAAATAAAAACATCCATGCAATTTGTTAAATCCCAAAGCTTCAAGTAATTTCAAACCATCTTCTTTCTTCACTTATTTCATATTGTTTTTAGGTTTTACTTCAGAAAGGGCGCATGGGAGAATTTTTTTCCCATGTTTCAGTATTTTGTGATGGCAAAACGAACCACAGTACGTTGTCTTGATTCCCACATCTCGCTTCATAATTTCCAGTACTTTTGCCTCTGAAATCAAGAAACCTTGTGTGCTTTTCAGACGACTATGCGCAAAAATTTTCCAATCTAAAATAATCAACTGCTTCTTACAATTGAAAATATTTCCAACCTTAGAGAAATGTTCAAAATATTCATTAGGGAATAAAATTGATCCACTTTCTTTAAACTAGTCTCTACTCGGCCGATTGCTCTATCTGCTGGTAAATGTGAGTGACTACGCACTGGGAAGTAGTTTGGGAAGGTAAGGTCCTCTTGAGCAGCCACTGCTGAAAGCGTTTCTAACATGGCATAATTTTTATTTTGTCCTCCGCACGAGTCACTGAACAATCGAACAATTTCACTTCTGGAGGTATACGCTTCATGAAAAAATCATATAAAGCACTCGCAATTTCATTGGGCCTCGTGTTCACCCCAAGTGTAAAAAAATATATCCTCCTTTGCTTGCGCAATGTTTTTACCCCGATGGATAATTACACCAAAAGTGTATTGCCATTGTTGACGTAAATAATAGGCTTCTTAAATATGTGTGCGTGGTAATTCCTGATTTTGCATCAGGTCAAAACACATTGTAATTTAATCTTCTCCTATAAACTTTTTTCCCTAAAAGCGAATATTTTTTTTCCTTCGGATCTTATGAATAAAAAATTCGGTTAACGCGGTCTTTTTTTTTTTTTTTTTTCTGTACATTTTTCTGAATTCATTTGTATTATTTTCCTAATAAAGAAGGAACAAATGTCTCTTTTGAAGGTTCCAAAACCAAGATTAATTTATTTTACAGACACATTATAATAAAGGTTATAAATACACTCCTTTTTATATTTTTCTATAAACATTTTTTACATTTTTCTAACGTTAAGGGTTGCTGGAAGGTATTTTCTGTGAGGCGCCTTTTTTCTCCCATAATGACTACAACGAAAATTTAGTATGTGCTCATGTACCAATTTCTTCTTGTCTTCAATATTAAATTTGATGCGTTTTCCACCTCTACATTCGGGTCTCCCAGTTTTATTCTTGAAGAAATAATTTGCACTATTTCCAACTCTTTTTGCTCCCACACTGAAGATGGATCGAAATGTGATAGCACACACGGGAAAATCTGTATCCTCATTAGGAATAAAGAACTTTACACTTATCTGTCTTATTTTTAATTCATTTTCCGTGGGCGATATGCTTTCTTAGGTGTAATTTTCATATGAGAACACAAAAAATTATCTTGTCCCTGTTTATCAGTATCGCTGTACTTGTCCTTAAATGCTCCTTCGATAACGTTGATTGTGAGGATATTTGCCTTACAAAACACACTGTCAATATAACTGCAAGAGACTGTTCCATGCTTACCGGATGTCGACTGAAGCTTTTTTTTTTTTTTCCGTAGACTTGAATTACGTTTACGCTTTCTCGGGTACGGAGATAATACCACAGCTTCATTCGAATCACTCATTATATTATTTCGAACTTAACCTTATTAGAATATATATATATATATATATATATATACATACATATTCTATCTCAGTGTGAGAACCTACAACAACATTCTGTTCCGTACTTTTGACTTTCCACCTAAGGCCAGACAAACCACGTGATCTCAAGGCACGCTGCAATTGGTTAAACCTGACTTAATCCCTTTTGGCACAAAACTTACTTGTGACTTAACTCTTTTTGGCAAAAAAACACGAATTTCACCCCCTGTTTTCAATACGACCAAACTCTGTTTGGAACTTCTACTTATTGAAAATACATTGTTAGACATGCGCTGGAACCGTTTGCATCGAAAAGTCAATTTTTGAAAATTTTGACTTAACGCCTTTTGGAAACAAGCTCTTCATATATAAAATATATGTAATAATAATGAATACCTTTCCAGACATGACATAAAAAGAAATGATATCACTTGGAAATGAAAATCCTATAAAATGTAGGCATACAACAATACAATACGTCATCAGGGGCTCTAATTGTATGTTGTACGCAAAAAATGTAAATTTCTGTTGTACTATATGCATTTGCCAAGAGTTTACAGTACACAAAGCCCAATTCATACCAAATGAGACATACCAAATGAAAATCATACAAAAGTAAGGAAAAAATACAGATTAGAATCTACAAAAGGAAAAATTACTTTGAATATCAGAAATGTATATTAACTCTTGAATAATAGTGCGAAATATTACAAGATTTAAAAAGGAAAAATAATTTATGTTAGACATGATAATTTTTTTTACCTTAAATAAAAGTCATCGAATTAAAAGGTTCTTAATTTAAAGAAATAAGAGAAAACAAAAATATTATTAACTATAATAGCTAGTCCTTAAAGAATCCAGCGAAATAGCATATAAATCCATGACACGAAAACAGTTAATCTTACAGTCAACTGCAGTTAAGTATCGTAGTAAAACTAAAATTATACTTGAATGAAATTTTTTACTTTGAAATTACATCCAAGTAAAACAGTTAATTATTAGTTTAAAAACTAAACTTCTAGATAATAATTATTTTTACTTTCTCTTACCCATAAGGTAGAGAAAGTATTGTTTTTGGCTCAAATTTTCGAACGCGAGATTTTGTTATATTTACACGTTTTGAGGTCCCCTGAATACGAAAATCATGTTTTTAGCAAATGGTCTGTGTGTCTGTGTGTGTGTGTGTCTGTGTGTGTGTCTGTGTGTGTGTGTGTCTGTGTGTGTGTCTGTGTGTGTGTGTGTCTGTGTGTGTGTCTGTCTGTTATCAGCATATCTCAAAAACAAATTATGGCAGAAAGTTCAAACTTGGTATTCTAAATGTGTATCATATAGGGATGCTACAGTAAGCTTTTCGTTAAGATCAAGCAAATGGTTCGTGTACAGGGACAATCAAGAGAATTCTAATACATTACGTCTATGGGGGAAATTGCAGGAAAATAGATTTTAACGTCTATAGACTGCACTAAACGAAATGAAACAAATATATAATTTTTGTAATAGAGACAGTTAACTGGGAAATTTTTTTTGTGTATGTAGGAGCCTCGCCTCCCCCCCTGGGGGGGGAAGTCCCCCCTCGAGGGGAGTAAATTTTCATGATGGGTATCTTTCAAAAGAGCTCGAAAATACCTTTAAAACGAATGGTTGAACCATCGATCTGCGATAATTTACAACAAACCCATACAGCACACTTCCTTGAAACAAGGTTGGCTTTCAAGTGAATTTACCATGACAGAGCAAAGTTGCTAATTCAAGGATATCTCAGACCAACTTCAAGTTTGGAAAATTACACATGCCAAATCAAGCATATTACTGGCTTAAAATTTTCTTGACGTCAAGTAACTGTCCGCGCATGCTCTTCTTATTTGCATATAGTAGCCTTGCTGAAAGGGTTGTATCATGTTGTTGTCATCTCGCGAAATACGACGGAAGTGCGGGTGACATTAAAGATGATTTATTTGTATAATAATTTGTCTAAATAAAATAAAACAAGCAGTAATGTTTCAATGTGTACACCGTTTCCCAAAAGTTTAGACAATCAATACAATTTGCATTAACACAAAAAGTAATAAAGTACAATTAAAATTTGTGAGATAAGCAATAAATAAAAACAGTTTTGCTGATATAAACATATGAATTATGATCAAATGTTTGAAATTATAAAATGTACATTAAATGATATAAAAATGTGCTACCCCAAAAGTATAGACACAATACAGCATTGCATGTTTTCTTTTACATTCTTGTTCACAAAATAAAATATTTTTATTGTCGTCTGCTTCTATAAATGCAGAATAATTTTTTCCCTTTAATTGGAATATCGTCTGCTATATATTTAGCATTATAATTTAATGAGTTCAATGTATTGTTTTGTTTGTGATTCGGAAAAGACGTTTCCTGCGTATTCTGATAAAAAATGCCACGTTGTAAAGAAATTTCTAAAGATGAAATTATTAAGATTGTACAATTAAAAGCGCAAGGACAAAATCCTGTACAAATATTGAGAAGAACAAACAGATCCTTGAGCAGTATTTATAGAGTCAAAAGATCAGGTGGAACATGGAATACTCGAAAGCGAGTCGGAAACCAAAGAAAACAACGTTACGTGATGATAGAATGTTATTAAATAAGGCTTCAGTCATAGAATAATAATAAAGGAAGAAGGAGCGTATGTGTTTTGGTTTCGGTTTGTAAAATACAGGAATGCCGGGTATAGGGTTGTATCAGTGCTTCCATCTGATTGGTTGGCGACTTGTTGGCGAGATTTTTGAATCGTCTCGTCTCTCTGTCAATCAGTCTGCGAGGCAGAACCCACAACAAACAGCGATAAATGCGCTGAGGATGGGTGCCCTACTTCAAGTTTGAGAGGAGCAAAAGTAGCTTTCGCTGGCATTTCATTAGAAGGGGTTTGTAAGCATTAAAGTATTGGCGTGCTCCTTCTTCCTTTATTATTATTCTATGGCTTCAGTTGATAATTTATCTGTGCGCGCAATTGCATCAACTTCCAGAATTTCAAAAATCTTATCTCGTAAAATATATGAAAATGGAAAGCAATATACATGCGTAAATGACTTAAAAACTGTAATTGACAGAATGTGGTATGAAATATCTCCTTCTGTAATTCAATGCTTAATTAATTCTATGGAACAACGTGTATTTCATGTTATAAAGTGTCGTGGCAATACAGTTCAATATTAAAAGTAAGTTTTTAGTTACTTTTATAAATGTAAAGCCAAAAACACTTACAGGTGTCTATACTTTTGGAACAGCACATTTTTATATAATTAATGTACATTTTATAATTTCAAACCTTTGATCATAATTTATATGTGTATATCAGCAAAACTGTTTTTGTTTATTACCTATCCCACGAATTTTAATTGTATCTTATTACTTTTTATGTTAATGCAAATTTCATTGATTGTCTAAACTTTTGGGACACAGTGTATTTCGAGGAATCAAATATTAAAGTTTTACTTTACTTTTACGTTAACAGATGCCATTTTATTAAATGTATTCCTTTTAGGGTGGTTTTTAATAGTTTACAAATAATTTTAACTCAACTTTATTATTCATAAGATAAAAAAAAAAAGGGAGGGGGGAGAGAGAGAGAGAGATTCTGTTTAAAATAAGAGAGAAAAATCTTCGTGTGTCCGATAGGTTCTAAATTAGAAATAATTGTTTAAATGTCAATTTATTGTTGGATTCTTAATACATTCTTGAATTTTAAATTAATTTCTTTCAGGCATACCCCCCCCCCCCCTTTCGATAAGTAAGAAGGTAAACGTTTTTCTGATGCACAGGTGAGTTTTCCCCATAGGAACCTTCTTGAAATAAAAAAAAAAGACTAAATTTTCTTTTTTAAAGTAACGGAGAGAGGAAGGGAGGGGCAGAATCATGAATCGTGAATACGCAATTACCGGGACGTTACCCCTCGAAAATTCTCTCTCTTCTTACTCTATATAAATGAAACTCTACAGAATTATATACATATATATATACTTTTGTAGTGTACTGAATGAAAATTTAATTTTACACTTCCCAACATTGTTGAATATTTTTTATCAATTCATTTTATTTGTGAGTCTTCGCTCATTCCACTGTTCCATCCAGCTTTTGTTTGTATATATACAAAGTTGCTGCTGCCCTTATTCCTTTCGCTACTATTTTAGTAAAAAAATCTGACATTTTCAATAGAATAAACATATTACAAAAGATATGTAATCTATTGATAGTAAATATATGTAAATTTATAAATTGTAGTGGAGAAAAGTAGGGCAACGTCAACTCTGAATATGTTTGAATTGTCATAAAATTCTAATACATTATGAAGATTCAGAACAGAACTCTCCTAATAGCGTACATATCACTTACTTTTTTTTTTTTTTTTTTTTTTTTTTTTTGTAGCGCCAATAAAATAGTCTGATTTATATAACAGGGATGGAACGCTGGCTCAGAATTCATGCCGGTATTTGTTCAAGAAATTTCTATGCCTATAATATAGTTGATTTACGAAGTAGAAAATTTTATTTCATTGATAGTGGTAGGAATTCTGCACCCGTGTTCCATCCCTGATATAATGGTCAACAGTTAGTACGTTTTTGAATTGTGCTTTTTGATAAACTAAAACATAAACATACAGAAAGAAAATCAAACATATTTTTGAAGCTTGCAACAATATAATACTTGTGGAAAAAAGTGTACACTTCCGAATATATTATATATATTTAAGAGAACAACAACAAAAAAAAAAAAATAAATAAATAAATAAATAAATTAAAGTACAATATGAAGTACAATATGAAATGCGAACTTTAAGTATTTTTTATTTTTCAAAATGGTGTTTTAGTTTTTAGAAAATTATAAATGTACGCTATTCATCCCTTTCTTTTTTCTATATTAAAGCGAAATGAAATGACGACCAAGAGTTGTGAACTATTTTCTTTCTCTGTATCAAGTCCGGTACATGAGATTAAAATCAGGGCCCGATTAAGCTTTGAAGCTAGGGGAAGCTCAGTATCATTTCGGGGCCCCCTTTGATTTCGGGAAATCTTGTTTTCCTATTACATATTGTAATATAAAAATGCTATAGATAAAAAAGTTTTGTGTGTTTATGTTTATATATATATATATAATATATATTTTTTCATTCATATATCTGGGTGGTTTCTACCCACAACATTAAAATCGTATTGCTTATTAATTAAGAACATTCAAATTTTTGACGTTAAATAATACAATTTTCCCCAAATAGTGGATATTTTACCTTGCGTTATGTGAACTTTCTCAGAAAAAATTCAATCTCAGTGTGAAATCTAAAATAGAAAATTCAAGACCCTGTTTTTAGTCATTTTGGGGTCCCCTGTTAAATTTTTGAGGGGAAGCTTGTGCTTCCCAAGCCTTTTGGGTAATCAGGCCCTGATTAAAATTCTAAAAATATTGAGGGATTTCAATTTTATACATTTTATTGTGCTATTAATATGTATTTTTAATTATAAAGTCTATGCAATGTCATTAATATGGAAATATAATTTTACACAAACTTAAATAACTTGAACTAATTAATTGCTAATTCCTCAACACCCAGAAATATTGAAACAGTAAAGTTGTTATGTAAAACTATTAATAACACTGCTCTGAAAAAAAAAAAAAAAAAAAAAAGAATTCTGATACCATTCTTTCTGATTTTTATGTAAAATGACCTCCTGAATCTGAATATGACTCCCATTCTGTCCAGTCACCCACCGTTTTCTAGAAATACCATCCCCTCCCTCAATTTCTTTCCCTCTTCAATAATTTTATGACCATGAATTTGATTTGAAAAATGAAAAATAATTAATTGAACACCTAAAAACAAAAAATATATATGCAAAGTTTAAAAAATAACATTAATAATAGATTAAAAAAAATGTGATACATAATGCATAATTTCATTGGTAACCTTGCCCCCCCCCCCCCCCAAAAAAAAAAAAAAAAAAAAAAAAAAAAAAAAAAAAAAAAAAAATTCCTTGTCGTAAATGTCCATGTTTTACAAATTTCCAACTCGGTAGCCCTCAGAAGATATTTAACGGTTAAAATAATCCTACTCCCCTCCTAAAAATCAAATTTATAGCCATAAAATCACCGAAAAACGATAAAAATAGGGGGCCATTCCTAAACATCGGTGGGTGATAGGGTAAAATATGCGTCATATTCGGATTCAGGAGGTCATTTTACATAAGAATATGTTGGAATGATGTTAAAGGCAATTTTCATGCCAAGCAATTTTCATGCCATGTAATATTTAGATAATATTGTATCATCTTATATTCTCATTTAAAATTACTAATTTTATATTAAGGATACAAGTAAAAGCGTGCGTGTTAGTTTTTTAAGGAAGAAAAGATGACCTAAATGCAGCTTTTACTTCAAACAAAAGGACATTTTTTCTTTGTTAACGGCCCTCTTCACTCACCGTCGCCGGAAGCCCGAGCCAATGTTATTCTATGGGGAAATTTTCTTTACAAATAACTTATTAACTAATACATATTTTTAAATTCTGTTTTCACATTCAGAAAATTCCCAACTGTTAAACTGACGCACCTTTTTTAAAAATGTATTTTTTTAATTTTTAATATTTTATTTTGAAATTGCAAAATGAAAAAAATTCACATATTGAAATTCGTATTTTGCAGCTCCAAAATAAAATATAATAAATTTAAAAAATATTTTTTTAAAAAAAGGTCCGTCAGTTTGACAGCTGGGAATTTTCAGAATGTGAAAACAGAATTTCAAAATATGTATTAGTTAATAAGTTATTTGTAAAGAAAAATTTCCCATATAATAACATTAGCTTCAGCTTCCGGCGGCGGTGAGTGAAGAGGGCCCTTAAGTTGACGTTAAAACCTATTCAAAGTGCAAAAATTACCTTGGATTGAGATATTGGCAAGAAAAGGGACATAAGACAAAAATAACAAAATTGAGTTCCTTTAACTGAAAAATGTATATGAGGTACCCCAATGGGCACGAAAAGCATCATATCTTTATCTCGCAATTTACCCACATGAGATACATTTATGTCAGTTTTATTGTAGGCTAATCAATGCTTTATTCTTATCCTTAGGCTGATTTTTCGATGCAACTTCTCCGATGTGCGATGTAATGTAATCCTGAGCAAATACAAATAATCTGATAGCCATTTTCTCTATGCAGGGCTCTCAGCAGTCACTATTTTGATTACCATACTTTTTTTTTTTTTTTTTTAAGTAATTATTGTTAATCATTTGTATTAGGGGGACCGGAAAATAATGTCGTTTTGAATTAAAATACTGACATCGGAAATTTATCCTGGATAAAATTTAAGATATTCTTAGGTCACTTATAAGATGGTTATTTGTAAAGTACCATGTAAACACTGTTAAACAAAAATTTCCGGTTTCATTTTATTAATTCAAAACGACATTATTTTCCGGTCCCCCTAATAGTATATATTTCTTCGAAAGAATAATGCATGGATTGCCTTATAGAAAAAAGGTATTCAAAATAGTGATTGCTGAGAACCCTGCTGTATACTTCATTCATAGAAACTACGATTAGAATATCAACTAAAAGAGTAAAACATGAATTACAAAAAAAAAAAAAAAAAAAAAAAAAAGGATAGTAATTAACAAACTAGTAAAGGTATGAATCCAGTAAAAGTTATTATAAATACTAGCTAATTTGTCTTATAACTCCTGAAAAAATACAATATATACATATAATCCTTTTGATAATAAAAGGATATATTCAGTGATTTTGTTTCTGTTCCTCGGCTTTCACTATGTTTTAAAATCACAAACTGGTGTGCAACCAATATTTAAATTTTAAAACTTCTTCACACACCATAAATTTTAAGCCAGCACAACCGGTTTCGAAAGAACGCAGCCTTTCTTCATCAGGTGCAAAAAAACACGTGCTACTGCTTTGGAGGCAAAAGCAACGGTTATTCTCGCTTAAAATGTATGGTGTGTGAAGAGGTTTTAAAATTTAAATATGTTTTAAAATATTATTTTTATATTATATAGGTATTTCTCGGCTTTTACTATTAATATATATATATATATATATATATATATATATATATATATATAATAAAGATGATCTATTAAGCATAGTAGAAGCCAAGCAACAGATACAAGGTCACTGAAAAACCAATGACCAATAAGATTTAAAAAAAAATATTAGTGGATGAAATACACTAATGTAAAGAAACCAGATCCACTAATCAACAGCCTGCAAAACATATGAATCAATAAAGTAACACAACAAATCCTATATATATACATAGGGGAGAGTAGGGACAGATGAGAGACTTTTGACAAACATAATTTTACAAATTTACTTTTACTGGTACAACACTGTAAGTTTCCGTGAAACAAATTGAAACACTTTAACATATTTTAAATATATAAATTTGATGGTAATTATTAAAATATTAATTTCATAAGCCAATTATCATAGTCAAAAATTTCCCATCCCTCCCTCCCTTATATGAGGGAGGGATGGGGCAGGTTTATAAAGTTAAAATAAGTACATAATATACAGGCATACTATGAAAAATGACAAAAACAGTGGGTCACTATGTATGTAAGATTAATTAATTAATAATAACATCTATTTTATCCAACATTAGAATATAATGTACCACTTAAATAAAATTTTCAAATGCTCGATTAGGTCATCATTTTTTTTTTTTTTTTTACTTCTAGCAGAGAAAGTATTGTTTTTAGTTCAAATATTCAAAATTAAGTTTTTGTTACATTTACATGTTTTGTGGTTCCCCGAACATTAACAAGGTTTTTAGTGGCCAGTCTGCGTGTGTTATCAGCATATCTCAAGAACAAATATTACCAAGAAATCCTAACTGTAATTGATGAATGTAATTTCTTTTCTATATTTTACCATATCCAGGAAAACTGCTCAGGAATGAAAATTAATTCCTCATACATATATGGTAAATAAAGTATTTTTAAAAGTTAAAAAGGTAGACAAAACTCGTGTGAGTGCCACACCAGTAATTTTCCATGATTTTGAATTTGTTTCGTTGCATTTTCTCTTCCATCTATTCATACATTTGCCTATTGATATTTTCTGTTTATGGAGTATCAGAATCTTCATTCCTCTTCCTTTTCTTACATGTCCCATCCCTCCATGAACTGCTCTGTCCCATCACTCTCTTTTCATTATTAAAAAAAAATATATATATATATATATATTAGACACATGCAACTTTTAGGCTTTATTTGGCTACTAATTCATAAAATTTATATTATTAGGTATATAAAATATGAAAAGTAATTATGTTAACATCAGTGAGTGACGTTAAAAACTTTAATCTAGAAGTTCAACTTAAATTTATGTTGCCAGTCCAACTACTATGATAACTTCGACAATTTATGCAATAGGTTTTTAATGGATTTATCTAATTAAAATTTACGAGAATGAATAGCGTCTAGGTCAGGATTTGAATCTAAGACTTTTGCATTAATTATTCAACCACTGTACCAATTGAAGAATCGTGAATGCATCCATGCGTGAATGAGAACTGACCTGCATGATTTGCTGATAAGACAGTTGATTTTATTTACTATTTATTTTTCAACATTTGTTCTGCCAGTACAAACACAGTACCATGATAGAAATTCATTTAATTTTAATTCTACAATTACTGGATAGTAATAAATAACACTGCTCTGAAAAAAAAAAAAAAAAAAAAAAATCGAGATCTGATACCATTTTTGCTGATTCTTATGTAAAATAACCTCCTGAATCCGAATATGACCCCCATTTTGCCCAATCACCCACAGTTTTCTAAATACATGACTCCCCCCCTCAATTTCTTTCTCTGTTCGATAATTTTATGACTATGAATTTGATTTGAAGAATGAAAAAGAATTAATTTAACACCAAAAAACGAAAAATATGTAAAATTTAAAAAATAACATTAATAACATATTAAAAAAATATAAAATATGTAATACATAATTTCAGTGGCAAATCCCCCCCCCCAAAAAAAAAAAAAAAAAAAAAAAAAAATCCCTTGTCGCAAATGTCCATGTTTTAGAATTTTCCAACTCTGTAGCCCCTCAGAAGATATTTGACGGTTAAAATAATGCTACCACCTCCTAAAAATCAAATTTATAGCCACAAAATCACCAAAAATCATAAAATTAGGGGTCCATTCCTAAAAAATTGTGGGTGATAGGGCAAAATGGGCGTCTTATTCGGATTCAGGAGGTCATTTTACATAAGAATATGCTGAAATGGTGCCAGAGGCAATTTTCCTGCCGAGCAGTGTAAAAAATAACTAGTGTGTAGAAAAATAACTTTGATCATTTATGCAATAAATTTTTAATATATTGGTCGATGTTTTACAACAACGAAAAGGGATTAGACCAAGTTCAGACCTAGATCCTCTGAGTTAACGACCTCACGCTGTCTCACTTTTCGCTCCTGTAAAAATTTATTTATTCAATACACCAAAAAATTATTGTATAAATGGTGGAAATTATTATCCTAAATATCTAATTGCCATCAAACAGCTATGGAGTTAACATAAATAATTTTCTTCTAAGACTAAGTTCATATTCCCAGAACAGATAAATTGAAAATTTTTAACTTTCACATGAACGAGCCATGTGAGTTATCATCCTAGAACTGAGTTGAAAGAGGGTTGGAAGTTAACATAAGTGCCCAAGTTCAAATTCTGGACAAAATCATTTTCTGTTCTTGTAAAAATTAATTTGGATAACTCACCAAAAATCTTCATAAAATGTGATTGATCGTTCCAGAAATAAGAATGTATTAAGTTATCTACATCAGGTTAAGAGAATAATTATCTTCTCCGACAGCCAAAACCCATATTTTATGGGGAAATTTATTTATAGAATTAATCATTACTTTATGTATTTTTTTTTTTTAATCCATTTTAATAGTGGAAAAATTCACAATATTTAAATTTGTGTATGTTTTCTAAAAGTAGTTTCATAAAGTATTTATTTTTGACTTTAAAAATACGAAAAATTAAACAATTGTATCTTTCGCTTCTTTTTTCTGTACGAGGAGTTATTGAAATTTAAAAGATAAATTTTTGGAAAACGAGAACGTATTTAACGGTTGTGGTTTTTCCAAAAGTGAAAAAGGAATTTAAATAAATACATTAGGTTATGAGTCATTCTGTAAATAAATTTCTGTATAGAATAACATGAGCTTTAGCTGTCGGCGAGGAATGCATGCCATTAAAAGCATGCTTGATAAACAATATTTGCTTCATGTATGCTGTAGAGTAGAGAAGACAATTATTTCTCCGCAGCTGGCTTCCGGCGACGATAAGTAGAAAGTTCCTTTGCGTTTGATGTACAGTCGGCTGTAAAAGTGTCCGAGCACTACTAAAAATTCCTATGTAAGAAAATGACACTTAATACAGTTTTGTTAAATAAATCCTTGTTGAGTTCTGTTCTTAGTCAGTCTATGAACATGATTCGACAAGAATTTATTTAACAAAACAGCATTAAGTGAATTTTTTTTTTTTTTTTACATAGGAATTTTTGCTAGTGCTCCGACACTTTTGCTGCCGACTGTATCATGTTAAAAACATGCTTGGCAAGTAAAATTTGAGTCACGTTTGCTGCATCAAATATAATTCATATTTGATGCAGCAAGTATAATTCATACTTGATGTGTATTACTTGATTCGTATGAGCTGTGGAAAACTTAGTTCATGCTTGATACATATTACTTGATTCATGTTTGAACTATCAAGTCTAAAGCAAGTGGGACAAGTGTAAACTAGGATTCTTGGTCTTGACTTGGATTAAACTTACAGGCTTGAGATGTCAAGCTCAATGCAAGTTTCTTGACTTGAGTTGTCAATGTTGACGATAGCTTAATGCAAGTTCTCTGTGCTGTCTGGGAAGTTATCGATTTTTTTACTTTTAACGAAAAAAAAAAACTTAGAAAAAAAATCGTACTTTTTTTTTTTAATATTGAGAATAAAATGGACTTTTTTGGATATTTTGTGTTAAACTACTTCTCTAATATGGAAATCGTCTGCCTTATCATAAAAGATAATTTTTTTAAATAATAATTTTAATAAATTATTTTTTAAAAAGAGAAATATTTTTTAATAACCGAATTAAATTCTATATAAATGTAGGTGCATTAATGAAACGGGGGGTTGAGGGGGGCGGTAGCCCCCCTCACACAGAACTAATTATCATATAAAACTCTTCAGAAGCTTAATATGAATTGTTTAACATAGGCTTACATAACAGTACTCGTTATCTTACCTCTTAATCTCCAACCTGTATTTATAGTATTAAATTTCAGGGTAAGAGAAAGTCGTGTGAGTGACACACCAGATTATTAAGAAATATAATTTACCCATTGTACAAAAATAAATTTTATAAGTTTTGTAAAAGAAAAAAAAAGTTAATAAATCGCCTATAATTAGGAGTGAACTTGCAGTATGAGATGAAAGGTAAAGTAGTTTCGGCCTCTATTAGAGATTATTAACTTAAAAATTAATTGAAGTTTTATTGGACTAGTTTTTATAGATGAAAACTCCGATTTTATTTTATTTTATTTTTATCTTTAGATTGTTATTGCAACAAAAAACTTTTTAAAAAAGGGCTTTATGTATCTTATAATAAATCCTGCTATAAAACCAGGAAAAAAAAAAGCGCATAGAATCAGCTATTGGTTAAAGGTTAATAAAAATTTATTTAAAAAAATATTTAAACTATTAGGGAGATCGGAAAGTAATGTCATATTTTTACATTAAATCCAAACAAACGAATTTTTATTTTTAATCAATGATGCGATCATTCTCGTTATCAAAAACCTTTTGCCATCTAGCGTGTAAGTTTTCAATGCCGGATCGATAAAAATCAACTTTTTTGAGCAAAATACCTGGAGGTCGCTTTTTGGACATTATCCAAATTTGCAAAAGTTATTATAGTTAGAAAATTTTGTAACGATCGGAATTAATAGAAATTTGGTGGTGCAATATCGGGCGAGTATGGTAGGTGAGGCAATACCTCCCATCCCAATTCATTATTCTTATTTTTTTTTATCAGAGTTCGTCTTGCGCAGTGCGGTCTTGCATTATCATGTTGCAGAATGACACCTTTTCTGTTCACAATCGCTGGGCACTTTTCAATTAAAGATTGATTTATTGATCCAACTGTTCACATTAAACGTCTGCTTTCACAGTTTGTGTCCAAGTTTCAGAACTTCAAAATGAACAACACCACGAATATGCCACCAAACACACAGAAGTGCTTTTTGGGGGTGTAAACATGACTTAGCTATACTTTGTGGCAATTCATTCGGTGAGAGACACTGCCTATTGCGTTTTGGATTATCATAAAAAACCCACTTTTCATCTCCAATAATCAACCTATCAAGAAACGTTTTTATATAGGGAAGTTAAAGCAATAAGTTGCATGTGGTCTATCACGTCGCTTTGTTTTCTTCGAACAGATTATGCGAGACCCAAACAAATGCTCTGATTACTATACGAATCTGCTACAAATGTTCTTGGGCGTTCGACCAAGGTTTGTTAAGAGTGTTTGATGGTTTCTCGATTGTCTAACAACAATTTGCTTCCACATTCGCCCTTAACATGTCATTGTCTAAAGTTGTTGGTCTTCCTGATCGATACGAGTCGGAAGGAACAAAATTAATGGATCTGAACTTATAAAACCACCTTTGACATTTGTGAATGTTTAATGCACTTGGATGAACATCGCAAATGTTTTTGGTAGTAATTGTTGCGTTACTATCCTTTCGAAACTCAAAACCCTACAATGTCGATATGTACCTCTTCTCGTATTTGACTGATAATTTCACTATAACTTGCAAAAAAAAAAAAAAAAAAAGAAGCAGCTTTAACTATTTATGAGTAACAGGACACTCTAACCTTGAAATGCCTTTGGAACGAGTTAAAGAACACAATGGGCTAATAAATGGCATTTGGATATCGACCTGCGCAAAAACGACATTACTTTCCGGTCCCCCTAATATTAAATGTTAATTTATTATATATATATTTATATATATATATATGTGTGTGTGTGTGTGTGTGTGTGTGTGTGTGTGTTGTTATTGTTGTTGTTGCTCATCCCCAAATACTAGCAGGGCTAAATCAGATCCATGAAATTGCGCACCCTAAAGAAGCTTAGAACCAATAGAGGATTGGCAGTAAAATCTTGCCTAGAAAGCCCCAGGCACTCGAGAATATGATTAGGGGAAGCCTGCTCAGTAGAACACTTGGCACAGACTTCAAAACGCTTGGAACATCCCAAAAATGTCAAAGATCTAAGATGACAACTGAGGAAGTGAGTGAGGGTGGTTTGATCTTACCTGTTACAATCTAGTGCTACAGAGTCACCCGGTCGGTGACTCAGATACCAATGGTGCTTTGATGGAACAGATCAAGAGGATTTATTCTGGTTCTTGACCGCTGAAAAAAGCTCCATTTAGGTGAGAGGCAAAGAAGACATGAAGGTTTCCCCATCAGCACCAATCTTGACTAGGGTCTCAGCAATCTCGTTGCCCCTGATATCAACATGGGAGGGAAAGCACTGTAGGTGAATCTGATGAGACAAGGAGAGGCACTTCAACTTTTTAAGAATGTGAACTCTAATATCATCTCTCACACTATGCCAGTTGGCCAAGTGTTGGATAGAGCTTCTACTGTCTGAGAGAATCCAGATTTTCTTACCATCAGTAAGTGGTCCAAGCGAATCAAGGCCTTCATCGATGGCTATTAATTCGCTACGAAAGACAGATTAGTAGTTAGGATTCCTTTTCTGAATCCTTACTTCTTGATATTGTGACTTTATGTAAATCCCACTGCCTGTACTATCACTATCATTTTTATTACTGTCTGTGTACACCTGAACAGTATCCTTTGGAATATTATTAATTCATTCAAGAGCCAGTTGTCTTAAATAATCAGGAAGTTATTTGTGCTTATTTACGTCTACAGATAATTCAGTATGGAAAAAGACATTAGAAAGGCCCTCCGAAGGATGGATACATTGTGTCAAGTGAGGCTGTTCCATAAAACTAGGTAGATTACAAGAGTTTACATAACCAAATGGGCAATTCCTCCAAAGCCGTTGATTGTTTTATAAAATTCCAAGATATTCAGAAGTCCGATTTTCAGAACCAAGACTGCACAGTTTGTTAAAGTATTTGACTAGATATGCACTTTTTCTAAGACTCAGTGGCTGTAGATCTGCCTCATAAAGTACAAATGTCATTGGGACAAGAATTCCGAAGACCAGTAATTATTCGAGCAACGCTAAGCTGGTTCAATGTTCTGCATATTTGTGTCAGAAGCACGACAATATTTCGGATATCCATACTCTAAAATAGGCCGAACAAGAGAAATATAGGTGTTTCTAAGAGTACTAACATCAGCTCCCCAATCTCGTTCCGAGATATTACTTTAGAATATTAAGTCGTGTCTTTGCCTTCAACACAAGATTATCTGTATGTTTATTTCCCAATATCTCAGGATCCAAAACAAAACCCAATTATTTTGGGTGTTTATCCACGGAGAGAGGTTGATCATTCAGTAAGATGTTACGCTGATATCTATATAGTTTTCTATTGATGGTAAAGAACCCGACCATATATTTAGAAGGATTAAAGCTCAATTTGTGGTTTTCACCAAATCTCCATAATTCGTCAAGGGCATTATTAATATCACTCTCTAATTCTTTCAAATCAGTGCCAGATTTCCAAAGAACGATATAATCTGCAAATAAGCTTACTTCACAATTTCCTGGGATGACTTTCTTAACAACTGCCAGGAAGAGTGAGAACATAGTAGGACTCAAGACAGATTTTTGTGGGACCCTTTGATGCAGTCTAAAGCTTCTAGAAAGGATGCTGTTAAATTTCACCCTTATAATTTGTTTCTCAGAAAATCATATTTCCAGTTCAGGGCCTTGCTGAAAATTCCAAAAACTTCGAACAATTTAATAATTAGCATTTGATTCCATACTCTGTAAAAAACCTTAGATAAATCAAGAAAGGCTGCTATTGTGTGATTAGCAGCTGTCTTGTTGTGAGCATCTCTTATCCTTTGACCGAAGTAAAGCCCTTGATCTGTTGTGCTGTGCCCCTCCCTAAAACCATATTATTCCTTCGGAAGAAGGCCGCGTAAATTCAGATAAAAAGTCAGTCTTTTTGAAATCATTTTTTTCCATAACTTTACAAGCTATGCGGGTCAAAGCAACTGGTCTAAAACTCTCCGGATAATTAGCCTTCTTACTGGGAATTTTTATAGGAATAATAATAGCTCTTCTCCAGTAACGGGGAAGCTGTACTTACTTCCAGGAAGCATTTATAATATCAAGGTATCTTTGTGTCCTATACGGTCCTAAGTTGTCTTCATTTACCCATGTATGCCATAAGTCCAGGAGATCTATCTATCTGTCTATCTATATATATTATAAGTATTATATAACCACTAACAAAATATTTACAGGGAATAAAAAATTATAAAGAAGAAAACTATGTTTAAAGCCACAAATTTAGTTATTAATCAGTAAGGACCGTAATTAAAAGCAATGAATGAAAAATAAAGAGTGTGAAACTTCTATCAGATTACCCGAAATTCATAAATAAAAATTTCAAATCCTTCAAAACACAAATAATCAGAATTGATTTAGGATACAGCTAGAAAATTTTTTATTCACAATAAATGCATGAAGCATATTTATACATCGATATAGAGACATTATAAACTTTGCATATGAGTGATAGTAAAACGATGCAAAGTTTAAGAAATAATCCAATATTATTGCTATGAAAAATCTGCTTGAGTTTTCATCTATTTCGCATTAGAGCTACTAGAAAATAAAATATATTATCTGCCTTATCGTATTGTTAGAAATGTCACATTTTATTGGTGTAGGGTTTAAGACTGTCTACACGTGGGACCTATTCCTAAGTAAGGTGCTTTTCGCGGGGGGTGTTTAAAAGGGGTCCTAACATGTATTCGCGCAAGTTTCGGGAAAAAAAAAACGACGGTAAACTTCAAATGGTTAGGCTATCGATCGCGATCTGAGTTTGAACCCGGCACCTCCCGTCAACTAACTTCGTCCACAGAGCCTCTTAGCCACTGGTAGGTTAGACATCTCAGTATGAATACGTTAGTAGTTTTTTATATTCAGTGTGTCATCTATTCATTAATTTACTAGATAAGGCTAAACACATTAAAATTTAAAACTGCTTGGTACTGAATTTATTTTTAAGTCGTATTATTTCTTTTATATCGAAAATATATCATAACCAGGAAACTATTTCTCCACACACACACATATATATATATATAATAAAATAATAAAGATACTTTTTATTTTTTTATCAAACCATGATAAAATACCCTATACGGCGCAGTAAACTTCTCTGTTGAAACATCTTTAAAAGGACTTACCCCGAGCATTTCTCGTATATAGTAATAACTTGGGTCCGTCATATAGCTTGAATAGGAATACCAAAAGACTAGAGCCACAATTATAAACCAGAATATCTATAAATAGGAATAAAATAATTTAATCACTGAATAAAACTAGGTGTACATTAAAATAAAATTACTCATGCAGAATGTAAATTTACAAAACTGATGTACATCTGTGGGAAAAAAAAAAAAAAAAAACAGAATATGCTGGACTGCTGTACTTTTAATTTTTAAAAATTTTATAGACGTTATATTTTAAACTGTTGAAAGATTTAATTTGTTTTTTGGATGTTTAATAAAGAATTCTCTCCCTCTCTCTCTTAAAAAAATTAGGGATGAATTTTTCAATATCTTTAGAAGAAAAAATATTACAAAAACCCTTTTTTTTTTTTTTTGTGCAAATTTTTACATAGACATACACTTTTAATTTTTTTTCTCTAGAACTAATTAGTAATTTTCAAAATCAATCTTTTAGTTCTTTTAAGTAGGTTCTATTGAACATCCAAAAATAATATTAAATCTTTTTTTAAATCTTTGTGAAAATTTTTGCATTTTGAAGATCATGAATTCATGAAAAAACGCAAATTGAGAAAACGCAATTTAAAGATTTCAAATCTGAAAAAATATATCAAAAACCGTAAAAAAATTGTGGCCTGAATTGTGGCCATGTTTTATTGAACAAACCTAATATAGTTCAATTCATAAATATTAAATGGAATTATGAGCTTTTATATGAAACCTACTTCAGTAGTGCCAAGCTAAAGGTGCCAGGTTCCCTGAACCCTTTCCGGCACAAAGTAATTCTATTCATTTAAAATCAACAGCTACAGGAATTTAAGAAAAATATTAGAAGGAAAAAAAATGACGTTTTACCTCTATATTATAGAAGGCAGATAATATAAAAAAATTCTGGGATGAATTTCTGCATTTGAGAATTAAAATTAGGTGTTGCCGCAGCGGCAACACTGAGCCGGAAAGGGTTAAAGTTATTAGCTATGTTTTTAGATATTTTTTTCCCAAAGGAAAATTCTTTGAAGTTGCATTTTTTATTACTAGCTACTCAAACAAAAATGAATACGTATTTTGAAATCTAAAATTAGTTAAACAAAAGGTATAATTTTTATATATTTAAATTGCAAAATCTTTCAGATAGCTATTTAAAAGATATGGAAGTTTAAATAAGTATTAGTAATGTAACTATTATCTAAAAATTACTTTATTTTTAAATTTTCGTATTCTTTTAACTGTCATTTTTAAGCATCACTTAATATAAGAAATGGGAAAAATCCTATTCAGGATTGTCATAATGCGACTCTGGCTAATAAGGGGAGTAATTGAATTAATTGTTGAGTTACTTGCAGAGTTAATTGCAGCTGACCCTGCATAACTTTTTGACTTTCCAAAATTATACTTGAAAACTTTGCATCAAACTCAAAACTATAAATCTTTCGTGATGCTGTCCAACTGAAATATCGTGTATATTAGTGGGTATTGTTTCGGGATATTTAATTGCTGTTTATAGCAACACTTTACGATTGTTACTACTCATTAAAAAGGGGTAAAAAACTAAAATTATTTTCATATTAAAACGAATCCTAAATAAGAATATAGGTGCAATATTTTTTCCAAGTTATCCGTATTTTACGGTCTACGGAAAAATTTGTAAGGTAAGAATATTTTTAAAACCAAATGCAACTGTTTCTGGCGAGGCATGTCAGCGTTTACTTGTTAAGTATAAAATTAAAATTGCATAAAATTTAATTTTACGTTATTAGGGGATCGTGGGACTAGTTGTAACAGTTTTTAGAAAATTAAATGTATTTTGAAATGTATTTACGTTTCCCTGTTTATAATTGCTGTTTTTCATAGCATATATATTCATCTATAATATTCATTAAAAAAAAAAAAAACTTATGTTAATTTTGCTAATTTTAGCAAAAAGAATATTTTTTTCAAAATCATTTGTGTGTTACAATTTTCCCCGGATGTGGGGCAAATTGTAACAGATACGAAGGGAACACTAACAATTAAAATGACAACATTTAAAATGTTTTTTGTTATCAATCATTTATTAATTTAATAAAAAAATAAATTAATAAATAATGTTAAATTATAACCTTCATGTTATAATAACAATGAATTATATCAAATGGATTATAGTAAAATAAAGAGAAATTTAAATATATAATCAACATAGAAATCAATCGTAGTCAGAGTTGAAATTAATTCAAACAAATGATATTTTGTTCTCTCTCATACATTAACATGTGGCCACATTTTGCAAATTAACCCTTTAACGTTCACTACTTAATTTATTTTAAAAATTACTAAACTAATTTTAAAAATAGCTTTTAGACACATAGCTCATCATAAATATTTAAAAAATAAAGAATTAGCATTGTTCCTTTTCGAGAAATTTTCGGTTTGAAACATCTGTAAGTAAACCTTATTAAATTCAAATAATATTTAATTTAATAAATAAATCACTATATAAGTAAACATTTTCGACAACAAAAACTCGTAAAATTTGCATAGATCCCAACATTTCAATTTATTCCGGAGTATTTTAACCCTTTGCGGGGCAAGGTAATTCGGATCATTTAAATTACACTGCCACCGGAATTTACGAACATAATTAAAATGCAAAAAAATTTTAAATTGTCATGTTAAAAAAAAGGGCCTTTTCTGCTATGTTATAAATGTAAATTATTGCTAAAAAATTTCCGGGATGAGTTTTTGCACTTGAGAATTAAAATTAGGTGTTCCATCAGCGGGAACACAGCGACTGAAAGGGTTAAGCATTATACCCATTCTTCTGAATGAGAGAGGGTTGAGCAGACCTCGAATTCTCCGCCCCTTTTTTCAGGACACTCTCATTGATGAGAAATTTCTGCTTTTTTTTTCTAACAATATTTTTACGCAATATTCTCTAATTCGTGATTAAATAATCATGGCACTATAATATAAAAACACAGAAAATATTTCTGTATAAATATAGTAGTGGCAAAGAAGCCAAAAATTTTTCATTTCTGAAAGTTTCCTGAAAATGGGCGGAGACTTCGATTTCTGGCTCTAGGCATCTCCACATGCCACTCCTGTAATTCAGAATCTGTATCTGGAGTTAAAATATTTTATTTATATTTTTATCCTTCCGTTTATTTATTTATTTGTTTCTTCCTTTCTTTCTATAACCTTTCCCTTCCTCTTTCCTTTTTCTTTATATTAGTGTTACTTTTTAATTATTTTTCAAATATTTTTGTTTCGAGTGATGGGTGTCTGACCTTTCTAGAAGATTTCAGCTGTAGCCAAATCGTATTTATCTTGACCCTTTGAAGCTCTTTCTGATTTCTTTTTACAGTTCCTCATGTTAAAAAGATGCATACAATAAATAATTTGCTTGTTAATATTTAAAGTAGAATGTGTAACTGCATTAATTAAAACACATAGGGCAAATTGTAACACGTTTAAACTTGCCTCAAAATTTTGTTTCAACTTGCCCCATCGTATGATTTTGGAGATTTTGTTTATTTATATATATATGACGATTTATACAAAAAATTAAACTTGCACTTTCAACACACAGACTAAATAAATAGCTATAAACACTTCTTTAAAATATAAATTGACATAACTTTAATCAAAACTTACGAAATACATTTTTTTTCACTAACTAGCTAAAATGAAGCTCGTGTATTGAACCTCTCATGTTACCATTTTTGCAGAACACTGATTGTGCTTACCTAATAAAGCGCGTCATTAGAAATATGTTTATCAAAATATCTAATCAAAAATGTTACAAAATATTACGTAAATTGCGTGTTACTTCCTACCCCTGTTACAACTAGCCTCACGTTCCCCTACTATGCTATAACATAATCGCATTCTTTAATTTCAGTTGATAATAATGAATGTCTGTGTCATAATTTCTGAAACATAACTACCTACAACTTCTCACGATCAAACAGTAGGTCATGTTTCCTTTTCCACTTTAAAGTTGAACTTTGTCTACCGTCACCAGAAGTAAAATCCTAATTACCTCTTCTAAGAACTCATTGAGATGCATTTGAATCCTACGCGAGAACTGTAAAAGTTAGTTACAGTACTTTTATCGAACGAAGAAATCTGATCTCGCACAGAATTTTTTTCTAAACTGCACATTAAGCCTTATTTTCTAGTATAAGGGAAGGGAGAAGAATAATTTACATTACATTTTTCAAACCTAGCGTTTCAGCCTTTTCTGATCAGCGATACACTTCGTAATTATTAAATTTTCTTAAGATAGCGTAACTTTTAAAATACGACTTTTTTTCCCCCTCGTTGTGTATTTAAAAAAAAAAAAAAAAAAAAAAAAAAAAACATGGTAATGTTATAATTTTTTTTTTTAATTATAACAAAATAATAAATCTTAATGTTAAATTTGTGATTAAATTTATTAATTTATTTTCATTCCTGGTGGAGATTACTGTATATGGATATTCTGAGTTATCATGTAGATTTTAAGATTTTTGCTTTAATATTTTTTCTGATACGCATAATGGTCATCTTATTTAAGATAAATAAAAAGTTGCTGAAATAATATATTTTGTGAGTCGCATAATAAAAAAAAAAAATCAGATTCAATATTATCGAGAATTCCGATATGTCACTTTAATTAATATTAATTTCATAATTGTTTTTCAAGTTTACTTTTATCTAACTTATACTTGCTGTTACTATTATGTATGAATTGTTACCACTGAAAAAATAAAGAATGACATACTGATGCAGTCGCCTTTGAATATAGTTTATCTGGCATATATTAAAAATAAAATATAAACAAGCATTCAAGCTTCAGGAGGTACTGAATTACATTTTTACGTAGATTGTCAACGCGAATAGACAAATTCTCTTTAACGCTTAGACCGCATAAATTGTTAGCCTGAATTCCTCGTGGAAACATAAAATCTTTAGGCAGTGTCTTTTGCACAATGGTAGCTACCATCTGCATGATGGTAATCACAAGTTGGGCTGAATATATTACCCCTATGCAAATGGTCCAAATCACTTAATGAAATCGATAATTTTAGGAACTCGTGATAGGTCTGGGCTTCTTTTTCAAATAGTTTCAAAGGAACTATTTAATATTATTTGATTATTGTTCAAACACTACTCTTCCTTTCCCCCCTAAAACATAACTAGACGTGCATTTTGAATTATTGTTATTGCACTGCACCTGTTTAAACGCCAGTGCTTGAAATAGTTGCATCAAATCAGAAAGCAGTAGGCCAGTCAGCGACTGCTTTGCACTCGCGAATTACACGAATAAAAGCATTTGCCACGTGCATTTCTGTAGCTCTGTAGCAGATGGTAATTTTAGAGTACCTAATATTTTTCTCTGTATTTGTGTCTGACACAATTACTAGCATACGTTCTATAGTTACACCAGTAGTATTAGGTATGAAATTGTTATTAAAAAAAAAACCCAGCAAAATTAATGCTAAGTGAAAATGTTTTCAAATATTTTCATTAATTTGCAACCATATTAATTTCCTAGCCCTTTGCATGAAAGTACTTAATAATGTCAACGCGTCAACATTGACTTTAATTGCCTGTAACGCTAGAATAAAAACATGCATTGCATGTCAGCGTGTGGTTTTTGTACTTTCTATACCTGCTATAAAAAAAAAATAGGTCATCTAATATGTTGCTATTTGTTGACTTTTGAATGGTTCATAATTTCTCCATTAATACCAGGTAGACTTTCCATAATTATTTTAATAATTTTAATAATTTAGGAATAGTCTAATTGGTAGATTTTATGAATAAGGTATTTTTGAGAATTTTCTCATGGTATTGTAATAAATGCATTGCATTACGTTGCAAAAATAGCCCAAACATTCGTGAAGTTATTAAAAAAAATTGTATTTGTAATGCTAATTCAATAATCTGCTGTAGAAAAATGCTGCTAAATACTGGTGTTGAATGAAGATAAACGGATCTTTGGGAGCTAACATCATCAATTGAAAAAACGAGCAATAACAGTTTAGGAGCACATTATTAGATGAAGAATTAAATTCTCTATTTTCCACTGATGACGATATGTTCACTGCTACGTTAACTTCAGTCTGTTACGTTATTTTCTGATGTTTTTTGCATTATATATAATTACTTTATAAATAACACAGAGAAAAAGTGTGAATATGTGTATGGTGTCAAGTAAGAATGGCGCTGAAGAAAGATTATTAATAAGTTTCATGGAATTTTTAAATTTGTAAAAAGCTTCATAGAAATTCATATGAGAATTTGAATTAAGGATCAAAATTAATAATAACTTTATGAAACTCAAAACTGTAACCATAAGACAAGTGGTCGTGAGAAACAGAAGATTTAGAAACATCTACATTGCATACATTCTATAGTGTTCATTAAGGGCCCTCTTCACTCACCGCCGCCAGAAAACGAAACTAATGCTATTCTATGGGAAATTTTTCTTTACAAATAACTTATTAACTAATACATATTTTTAAATTCTGTTTTCACATTCAGAAAATTCCCAACTGCTAAATTGACGGACCTTTTTTAAAAATGTATTTTTTTTATTTTTAATATTTTATTTCGAAATTGCAAAATGAAAAAAAATTCACATATTGAAAATTCGTATTTTGCAGCTTCAAAATAAAATATAATAAAAAATAAAAAAATAATTTTTTAGAAAAGGTGCGTCTATTTTACAGCCGGGAATTTTGAGAATGTGAAAACAGAATTTAAAAATATGTATCAGTTAATAAGTTATTTGTCAAGAAAAATTTCCCATAGAATAGCATTAGTTTCGGCTTCCGACGACGGTGAGTGAAGAGGGCCCTTAATTGCATATTTCAAATATCACCTGGTTTGATCAACACATCCTAGATTGCATGAAGAACAAGGGATAAAAAAATACGAGACCTATTCTTAACAGTAATAGAATCCAAAAGAAAAAAAAGAGAAAAAAAAAAAAAAAGCTAATTTAAGTTTGTGCACGTGTTTAAAGGAAAGTTTAAATCTATATCGTGAAAATAATTTTTGTAAAAGAAAAAAAAAAAAAAAAAAAAGTAAAAACAGCATAATTTAGAAAATGTTATTCGAATAAAATTTAAAGCATTTAAGATGGTTCAATTAATTTGGGGCTTTCAATCAACGACGGATGGATTATAATCCCGGATAAAGTAAGAATTTGAAACAATTAAGCTATTTGGGAAGATTAGAAGAATTATACCAAACAAACTTAAAAATGAGGAATGGAAACTGCAAAATGTTTATATAATATTCAGAATAAAAACATCCATTTTCGAATTATAAACATTTACATATATTTTTTTTACATGTATATTTTTTTTAATTTCATTTATTTTTTTTAATTCGGTTTTGATATCATTATTAAATTTATTGGAGGACAAAGAACATTTTGCTTTTAAAATTTATTTATTTTTGAAATATATCAGTAGGTTAAATTAGACAAAATTCTACGAAAGCTCATAAAATATGCATTTGTCTTCATATGGCATAAATTCTTGACGATATCAAAATAAATCGTTTAGATCTTAGATAAACTTTTAAAGGAATTAATTTATGTTGACTTACTCTTTCGTAGGAAAATTATAGTATCTGCAGGTAACTCTTTTTTTTTTTTTTTTCCTGAATTATAAGATGGAGTAAACCGCAGCAACTAAAGGATTGTAAAAATAAAAACATAATGGAGCTTAATTTTGCAATGAATTTTTTAAAATTTATAAGTTGTAATTAAAAAGTTGTATCATTCAGCTTACAACTTCTCCTAGTAAAAATTTTTTGTCTAAAAATATCCAATTTGCAAATTGAAAAATTAAAAGGTAAAAACTGCAATCTTTTGTAATGGAATAAAACTGCAAATTGACATTGGTGCTGTTTTTTTTTTTTTTTTTTTTTTTTAAGCATATACTTAATTCTTTTTTCTCTTATTTCACAGTACCATGCAGGGATTAAAATTATCAGTATGTAACGTTCATTTTTTCAACGATGATTCAGTTTTATCTGAATTTTTAATTTGCGTAGTGTGTATTGATGTTTATATCATTTAGTAATCGTTTTGTGCGTACCGTTTATTGAATGATAGAGATTAATTATATTGTTGGCATCGCACATTGCATAATGTTCATTAAATTTCATCGCAGTATTTCATAAAAATAATTAACAGTAAAATCTATAAATATAATGGAAATTACTCAGGAATTGCAAAATTATTATTACTATATAATATTCCATTGACTGGGTTATATACTTTGCATTAAATTTATATCTATTTTTTTGCTATATGTTAATACATTGTGTTACATTTATGCTTACATTTTTATTAAATATATTTTTATACTTTTTATTACATTTATTGAGTAATATTATTTAAACATTATATTTGTGTCAGTTATCAAATTTGTACTTAAAGTTTTACATAATGATAATGTTAGTATGTTTTCAGAAAATACTATGTTACCATTATTGCGTATTTTATAAAGGAAATTTTGTTTTATTTCTCTTTTATAATTATTAACAAATAATTATTGCTTGCCAGCAGATTTGAACGCCTTTCAGTTTAAGTTAAAAAATTTCAAACTTTAAAGAATTAAATTTATATTAAAAATAATAATGATAATAATATGAAAGCGTATAGTTATACAAGCATTACTTTTATGTAAGACTTCTTCACATAATCTCACATATTCTACTACTGAAGGTATTTTAATTTTACTAATTAAAAAAAATTGCGTGAAATTTTTTTGAACATTTTTAATATATGGGAAATAAATATAAGTATTAATTTATTGTTTTATTGTTTTTGAGAATTCAAGTACATTTTTAATTTTAAAACATTTTTGTTGTTTTAAATTTTTGCAAGTGAAGTTGCTTTGGTACTTAGTTGAATCATTGGTATATTTTATTACCTTTATTGTCTTATTTTTATTACAATCACATTTTCCACATTTACATATTTTATCGGACCCATGATGTATGCAGCGGCCTCATTTTGTTTCTCTGATCATCATGATCAAGTTCTATGTGATTTCTGAATTTCAAAGAGAAAATTTATATAGTTTTCAGATGCACAAATCTCATTTACTTAATACGTTCCTCTTTGTGTTTTCATTTCAAGTTTCAGCATAATTTAGTTAACATAAGAAGATAATTTAATATATAATATTTTTTAATTTATTTTGAAAGTAGAATGTAACGTTTTCCATTTAAATGATATACCTTGATATTTTACTGCATGTTTGCAAAGTAGTTTTGGAAATAAAAATAATACATCTTTTAAAATGAATTTTCACCTTTCCATACCACATATAAAAATTAAATAAATAAATAAAGGGTTAGAAAATACTTCAATAAATAATTAAAAAAACTGCCTTATCTATATTTTCTTAGACAGGTATGCTTACTGTATGTTCTTATGTATGGGTGTATATTTTATTTTTTCTTAAGAAGTTGTTAGAACATTCATTCTTATTTGACTAAATATAGCACAGCTAAATAGATTTTTTTTTTTTTTTTTTTTTTTTTTTTTTCCAAAAGCTTCTTTTTTATTTGTACCCATTGTTACACTTTACTCAGTAAACTATGTCTGGTAATTGTCTCGTAACCCATTTATTTTATTTATTTATTTATTTATTTTTGTAATAATCTTGTACCATTATAAATAATATGTATACTAGCTGGATCCCGTCGAATTTGACGGTCACTTTATCGACAGTAATGTTTAAAAAATTGTCGTACCATTATTTAAATATATATCAAGTTAAAACATCTAATATAATTTACAACATTTCACTTAAAAAAAGAAATTCTGAAAAAATGCTTATAAATAGAAAGGAACCTTAAATTTGTATGATTTCATATATTTAAATCGATTTTGTTTGAATTTCTATTGTTAAATAAAAACTCCGCGAAAAATATAATCAGCTGTAACAAAAAAATTACCTCGAACCGAACGAAACTCTGACTTGTGACCCTGAAGCCTGCGGCTGCGCATACGCCGGCCACTAATAGCATAAAAAATCCCCAAAAATTAACCTAGAACCGAACGAACCCGCCCGGTGTTACTCGGGTCCATGATACCTTAAATGAACCTTAACTTTATATGATTTTATATCTTTAACTCGATTATGCTTGAATTTCTGTTTTTAAATGAAAAAGCATCACGAAAAAAAAAATAATCAGCTGTAACAAAAAAATTACCTCGAACCGAACGATACTCTGCCTTGTGACACCGATGCCTGTGGCAGCGCATACACGGGCCGCTACTAACATGAAAAAATTCCCAAAAATTAACCTGGAACCGAACGAACCCACCCGGTGTTGTCCGGGCCCATGATAGTAACCTTAAATTTGTATGATTCTATATCTTTAACTCGATTTTGTTTGAATTTCTATTTTTAAATAAAAGCACCGTGAAAAAAAAAAAAAAAAAAAAAAAAAAAAAAATCAGCTGTTAAAAAAAAAAAAAAAAAAAAAAAAAATTACCTCGAATCGATCGAAACTCTGCCTTGTGACCCCGGGACCTGCGGCAGCGCATAACGGACCGCTAATAACATGAAAAAAATCCCCAAAAATTAACCTGGAACTGAATGAACCCGACCGGCGTTGCCCGGGCCCATGATAATAACCTTAAATGAACCTTAAATTTGTATGATTTTATATCTTTAACTTAATTTTGTTTGAATTACTATTTTTTTTTTTTTTTTTTTTTTTTTAATGAAAGCATCGCGAAAAAAATAATCATCTGTAACAAAAAAAAAAAAAGAAAAAAAAAAATTACCTCAAACCGAACGGAACTCGGGCTCGTGATCACGGTGTCTGCGGCAGCGTATATGAGGGCCACTAATAACATGAAAAAATTCTCAAAAATTAACCCTGAGCCGAACGAACCTTTGACTCGTGTTTCCGTTGCCTGTGGCTGTGGCACCGTATAGGAGACATGCTAAGTAAAATTCACTTTCAGAACTTCTTCAGCGTGAAGTAATTTGCAGCTGAGTTAAGCTTGCAAACATGTTTTTAACCCTGCCCTCGGGGGGGGGGGGCGTTCGACTTTTTTTATTACCATGTTTTTATTAACTTTAATCCTTGTTTGTTTGTCCGGTACAAATCTTGCAATCTATTTTTAACTAACTTCCCTACTAGCTAAACATTTGAAACTTTCACAGTAGCTCAGAACCCGGTGACAACACAATACTTCGAAGTCAGATTTTTGAATTTTCGAATAGTTTTCTTTTAATTAATTAAAATATGAAAATAATAAGTTCTTAATAGCAATAAAATAATCATTAAAATATTAGCTTTAATTTAATTGTTGCAAAAAAAAAAAAAAAAAAAAAAAATACGTGTTTATTTTCTTTCGACATAAAAATAAATACATTTAATTCAACGTGAGCTTTAAAAAATTATAAAAAGTTAAATTCTGCATCTCGCAAAAATTGACGTCATTATCACTTTAAAAATTTAATATACATTGATACGTGCTAATGTAGTTCACGAGGCTAATATACGTTGTTCTAAAAGGAGTAATATTTTATTTTTAAAACCAACTTTTTTTTTTTTTACTATTATTATTACTTTACTGAACTGAGTCTTAAATATTATCTTTTATCCTCGCGTACTTTATTAATGATTTATCAGAAAATTTAAAAACATGGTATATAAAAAGTTTTTTTTTTATCTTATAATTATTTTTCTCTTTTGATGACATATCTACTGACAAAGACCTTTTTTTAGACACCTCAACCAAATTTTTACTCCTATCCGTTCTCTCAATTTAGATACAGACAAAACACGTTTCAAATTAATATATAGACACACACACACACACACACACACACACACACACACACACACACACACACATATATATATATATATATCAATATATATAAATCTCGTGTCACAATGTTTGTCCTCAATGGACTCCTAAACCACTTAACCGATTATAATAAAATTCGCACACCATGTGCAGTTCGATCCAACTTGAGAGATAGGATAGTTTAAATCTCAAATTATAGTCGCAATTTTAATTTATTGCTAATTATTTGTCTGTTATTATTTGACAGTCACAATTATCTGTTAACTCCAAATGATTCTAACAGATGTCGATACCTTTCGACTGGGTTGAAATGAAAGCTGAAATATATTTGGTGCTGCCATCTACACAAAGAATCTTCAACTTTTTAACCTATTAATAAATTTCGTATAATTCAATTATTTCCACTTAACAGATGTCGATACCTTTCGACTGGGTTGAAATGAAAGCTGAAATATATTTGGTGCTGCCATCTACACAAAGAATCTTCAACTTTTTAACCTATTAATAAATTTCGTATAATTCAATTATTTCCACTTTTTAAATTTTTGGTGTTAGCATAGCCGGCCACGTGTTACTTAGACTGAAGTGTAAATTGAATTCATATTATAATGAAGATAATACAGTGAAATTAATCCTGTTTTTTACTTATTTGTGCTTCATTGATCAAAACTTTATAATTTAATATATATATATATATATATATATATCTTTATATATAAAATTTATTATGTTTGTCCGCGATGAACTCCTAAACTAATGAGCCGATTTTAATGAAATTTGGACACTGTGTGCAATTTGGTCCAACTTGAGAGATAGGATAGTTTTTATTGCAAAATTCGCCTCCCAAAAGGGGGGGGGAGGGGCCAAAACGTGATTTCACAAACAAACAAACAAACAAACAACAACAACCAAAAAAAAAAAAAAAAAAAAAAAAAAAAGAAATGCAGATAGACTGTTCAAAATTGGTATAGAGAGGTTTTAGAGGCCTGCAAATCGAATGAGGATATTTTCGAAAGTGTAAAGTTATTAGGAGGGGCGGGTAAGGGGGCGGAGGGGCAAAAAAATAAAAATAGAGTTACATCGCTAAAAATTGGTACATAGAAGTTTTTGATACGTACAAATCGATTGCAGATATTTTCGAATTTGTAAAATTATTAAGAGGAGCGGGAAAGGGGGGGGGGCAGAGGAGCAAAATATAAAAATGGAGTTAGATCATTCAAAATTGGTGCATAGAATTTTTGATACCAACAAATCGATTGCGGATATTTTCGAATTTGTAAATTTATTAGGAGGGGCGGGAAGGGGGGCAGAGGGGCAAAAAATAAAAATATAGTTAGATCGTTCAAATTGGTGCATACAGGTTTTTGACACCTACAAATAAACTGTAGATATTTTCGAATTTGTAAAATTATTTAGAATAGTGGGAGGGGGGAGGGCAAAGGGGCAAAATAATAGAAATAAGAGTTAGAACTTTGAAAATTAGTATTATTAAGTTTTAAGGCCCGATAAATCGATTGCGGATATTTTCGAAAGTATAGAGTTATTAAGAAGGGCGGGAACGGTGGATGAAGAAACGGTGCGCATGGTTTGCGCAGGTATACACTGCCGCAGGCAGTGGGGGTCCGAACAGATTATTCCACCAATGAGAGAAGATTTTTTTGTATTTTATATCATTTTCCTTTCGATAATATATGGATTCATTATGAGTGTCGAACATTTTTCCCGATCAGATTTTTTTTTTCTCTTTTTTTTTCACATGTTAAAAATTAATGCAATTTTGAGAATTCTTTAATTATAGTGAATCATTTAAAAATAGGGACCAGCGAAGCGGGCTAAGTCTGCTAAGATCAAGGATGTTATCAAGGATGGTCTTTATTCGTAAATAATAATTTTAATATATTGAATATTTTACTACATTATAATTCAACGTATAACATAGCCACAGCAACGCGTGGCCGGGTCTGCTAGTATATATATATATATATAATTGAACAAATTTGTCTACAGGGGTCGTATAAAAGTTTTAAAATGTAACTTTTTAAAAGTAACGGAAGAAATTTTTATCAGCTTATGTTTTATTCCTTATCCTATTTTGAACGATTTTGGAATCTACATTTTGCACTTATTTCTAACTAGCCACCTTTGGCGACCAGATGGTTCACGATCCTTGAAAAATCCGACTTAACGAAACTCCCGCTCTGTGGTGCCTGCGGCGCCGTTTTCTCGTTTCAAGTCCTACAACAGCTTATTGACATGTAGTAAAAATAGCTTTATTGAAAGATTTAACCGCAGTCAATTCCCGCTCGGCAGCACCTGTGACGCCCTATTCCCATTTTAATATCTGAAACAGCTTGTTCGCTCACCGTGTTATGACCTTTCAAAATTCTAACTTTATCAAAGTACCGCTCGGTGGCAACTGCGGTGCCTTATCCTAGTTTTAGAACTTACAACAGCTTGCTCGCTCATAGCTCAAATAGCTTTGAAAATTTTAACTGCAGCAAATTTCCGCTCTGTTGCGACTAAGGCGCCGCTTTACGTTTCGTGATTTGAAACAGCCTGTTCACTCACCATGTAAAGGACCTTTGAAAATTCAAATCGTGGCAAATCCGCAACCCTGTGGGGCCTACGGTCTCCCAATCTTCTCCATATAAGTAATTTACTGATAATCAGAATTGGGGATATTGAATTATTAAAATGTCAAAGCACCCTCTGGCGACATATATTTGCAATATGTTCTCTTCAATTTCAATTTAAATGACTTTTAAAATGATATTTTACCTATGAAATTATGTTAATTAGAAGCTGAGATACAAAGGTAATATAAACATTTTTATAAAAAAAATTGTGTATGATTTTTTTCGTGGGTTTTCTCTAAAACTTGCGTAACTGCGGGCTAAATAATGTTAAAAATCCTTAATACGAAATGTGAGCGGAGTATTGGAATTCGAAAGCCTGCATCATAATTAGAATTGGAGATATTGTAATAAAGGTGTTCTGGATTTTCTGTGGTTTTCTCTGAAACTCCCATACGGAATTTAACGGCTTATATCAGTTTAAAAGTCCGCAATATTTCAAATGATGTGTTATAAGTAATTTAATCATTATGAGAATTCCAGATATTGAATTATTAAAATATCAAAGTGCCATCTGGCGACAGAGATTTGCAACATATAGTCTTCAATTCCAATTGAAATAACTTTTAAAATGATATATTACTTATGAAATTAAGTTAATTAGAAACTGCGATACAACGGTAATATAAACAATTTTATGAAAAAGATTTGTGTCTGACTTATCCATAGTTTTCTCCGATACTTGTGTAATTCCGGGCTATATAACGTTAAAAATCCTTAGCACGAAATGTTAGCGGAAATTGGAATTCGAAATTCTGCAAAATATAAAAGAATAAAGGCGTTCTGTTTTTTCCGTTGATTTCTCCGAAACTCCCGTTCCTTTTCTACATTTTTGCCCCTTCTCCCCCCTCCTTTCCTTCCCTCCTACACTCGAAAATATCCGCAATCGATTTATCTTGCCTTATAACCTAATAATACCAATTTGAAACGCTGTAACTCTTTCTTTTTTAATTTTTGTCTCTTCCCCCCACCCCTCTCAAGCCTTTTCTAATAATTCTACAGTCGGTAACAAAACTCTCCGAACACTAGCAAAAATTCCTATATAAAAAGAGTACACTTAATACAGTTTTGTTAAATAAATCCTTGTCGAATCATGTTCTTAGACTGACTAAGAACATGATTCAACAAGGATTTATTTAACAAAACAGTATTAAGTGTACTTTTTTTATATAGGAATTTTTGCTAGTGTTCGGAGACTTTTGTTACCAAATGTACACTTTCAAAAATATTCAAAATCGAATTATCCGGCATTAAAACCAAATACTACGAAATTTCAACGGCATATCTCAATTTAAAATACTGCAAAATATAAAAGAAAACTTAATCTTCTCCCAATAAAAATGTTATTATTATTATTATTATTATTATTTTTTTTTTTTTTTTTTTTTGTTTATTCACATACTTTTATTATTATAGATATTTTCATGGAAAGTGAACAGTAGCTTTATAATATGCTGTCTAGGCCGAATATTAATTTAAATGTAACGTGAATAAAAATTTGAAAAGGTTTTAAAATTGCAATTTTCCCCCTCCACTATAAAACACGTGATATCTTAATTGGTTACAATCATTTCCTTTTTCATCGCAGACAGTCGTCTGGCAGTTGAAATGATGTTGTCAACTAAATTTCCTACTTTAGTTAATTTTAAAAAATTTAATTGTTGTATCGATAAGCCGCTTGCACACTTAGATTCAGAAAAATCGTCCCTTTCATTTGGTACGAATTCGTAACGATCGGACTAATATTTCTAATTTATTTTCCAATTTTTCTGCTTTTAACTCCGTTAAAATATCTATTTTTATGCAATAGCGGTGAATTCTCGGTCATTGAGATCGCTTTTTGATTAGGCATAGGTTGCCATTTTAATTAATATCTCCACAACTAATTAAAAATTTTTAATTCCTTTTCACTATCCCGGGAAAACTATCCCGAAACTTTTCACTATCCCGATACTTTATATATACTATATATTATTATTATACTTTTCACTATCCCGATAGGGAAGCCTTCCCTATCGGGAAGACTTCTGAGCACCCGTGTGTCAAATTTTGTACTTCAGTAGGAGCTGAACGTATAGATTCTGAGACAGATAGACATAGACAGACAGACATCTTCTTTTATTATTATAGATAGGTAGGTAAGAATAAAACCGCGTTTCAACCTTTTTGTGATACCCTGTATATTAATATATACGCGTCATTTTAAAACACCGATGGCGATTTATCGAAAATAACTTTAAGCATAATTTAACTTAAATACGCTTTTTTAAACAAGCATTATTTCAAAAGTGCAATAAAACGCAGAACTTACACAATAAATTGAAACTTATATACCTATTTCTTGAAAATAAATATAATACTAAATAAAAACTTTTCAACAAAGATATGCCAACAGATATATCTTTATTCCCAACCCCAACCATACCTGAAAAAAAAAAAAAAAAGAAGGGGAAAAACATAGTAATTCAATATTTACTCACTACCCTATGTTGCAAGCCGCCAGTGTTGAGTATAGTAGATTGGGAAGAAAAGACGACTGTTAATAGATAAATGTATCAAATTATTTTCCCCCATCTTCTTTACCAATTACATCTCCGTCGGCTGTCGGCTTCAGAAAATATACATTTATAAGATGCGACTTCCGGTAGTAGAACTTAGCACACGAATTTTACGAAATATATCGAAAAGTGAGCATCTACATTTAGCCAAACATATGCCAAATTAAAAGCCTTCGAATACAATCGCAATTTATTTAAATAATAGAAATAATATTGTATGGTTAATTGTATGCATACATTTTTAAAAAGAGTAAGATTCTGTTAATATTTTTTTTTTTAATGATTTCTATTGCTTCATTGACCGAATGATGAAAAAATTATAATACTTATATATAAAATCAAAAATTCATATATTCTTTCAGATGGTATTGAAACTTATTCTTTTCTTTCTGTTAGTAATGAAGAAAATAAAACCATATTTTATAAGATAATTAACGGACTATAGTGTTACAAATAAGTGGTTAATAATCAAATGTTAAATAAATATTTTCAAATGTCAATAAATAAATAATTTTTATTTCATTTTTTTCCCCTTAACGAAGCATTCAGTATAATATTGTTTGACTCTGTACTATATATTTCAGAGCTCTGATATTATAACTGGTAACTTAAAATGATTTGCCTCTGGATTTTTATAATAAAAGAAATAGTTTAAACTCTGAAACTAATTTTATGACTAATTAGTTATGTAGCTTAAATAAACATATTATTTTGAGTTAATTTACAAATTTCTGAGAATGCGTAATTTGGAATTTTAATGGGATAACAATTTAATAAATGATTCTTTTGCTTTTTCTTTATACAGTGAATTATTTAGCCAACATTTATTTCATTATAAAAGAAATTGCAAATAAAATTAAAGTGAATTGCATACTTTACAATGCATTTTAAGAATTTCATATGCTAAGTTATATTATTGGCAAGCGCATTTATGAATATAAGCATCTAAAAATCGACAAGTTCAAACATTTACATTTAATAATATTGTTTTCTAAAATGGATATAAAAAATTCAATTTATTCTAAAATTTCATTCTTTTAACACACATTTGAATTAAAAAACAATGTATATCTATGTTTTTAGTCCAAATTATTAAAATATTTCGTATACACAGTGTTTCCATTTGAATCATTATATAAATAAATTCCAATCTGCTACATACCATAAAAAGCCAGTACTCTAACCTTTCATATACAGTTTGAAATATGTTCATTCATTACGCCTTCGGAACAATTATATAAGCTTGCTTTGCATTTTTTTGTTAGTACTCCCACTGATCCCTCCTACTAAGGAGAAAATAATTATTTCGTGATTTTACATCTTATAAATTATTTTCTAAACTCTTCTTTTACCATTCAAGGTAAATGTATATCTATTTGTCACATTTTAAAGCAATAATTTTACGTATATCCAACTTTTTTTCTGAAATTTGAAAGGATATGTGAAAAAACGTTCTGTATCCCCCCCCCCCTTCCATGGTGTGAATTCCTGAAATTCCCAAAACTGATTTTTAGGTATTTGTGATTTTTATAATATAAAACAAGAATTTTATGGATAGTTGTTTTAAACACTTTCCAACAAGGTTGAAAAGCGTTAATGATTTCGGTTTGTCTGTCTGTCCGCGCTCTAATTCCCGTAAATATTCATGGAATTTCTTGAAACTGATATTATGTTATTCAAGTTCACTATCGAATGTTCCCCACAGAAAATGGAATATATACCCTACTGGTTTGTGTACACACACAGAAAAATAAGTTGGTCACAGTGACCAGGCAAAGTGCTCAGTTGACAATACAGAATTGACTAACCCAAATAGCTGACTAGAAAACTTCAGTTAAAAAGTGTACTAGCTAAACTAGTCTCAAAACAATACTCCAGACTAGGAAAGTTAATATTATCAGATAAAGAAGGTTAGTCGACAATCTTAATTATCTGTCCAGGAAGGTTAGTCAACAACCACAGTTTCCAGACAAGGCAAGTTAGTCAGAATCTACACTTGAAAAAATTTAAATACAAAACGCCCTTGTGGGGACTCGATCCCAGTACCTAAGTATTACAAGTCAAACACGCTACCACATTACCAACCGTTCTTACTACGTGGACTTTTTAGTTGATTTTTCTCCAAAACAATACCCCAGACTAGGAAGGTTAATGCTATCAAAGAAGGCTAGTCGACAATGTTAATTATCTGACCAGGAAGGTTAGTCAATAACCACAGTTACCAGATAAGGCAAGTTATTCAGAATGTACACTTGAAAAAACTTTCTTAGTCGATTGACTGGGACAATTTATTTTTATTCTCTCATTTGACTAACCAGTCAAATTTGAGGAAAATGAAAACTGTACCAGAGAAACTAGTCGTCTGACAATTTTTAGAGCCAAAACGGATCATAAGACGAAACACCGTTAAAGGTACATAGTAAAATAATACAACATTTGCGTCTGATGACTAACTAGTATTGTCATGTAGCGTTTTGATCGTTTAAAATTTTGCGTAAATTTAGTCAAATTTGTCAATGTACTTGGCAAACGTTTAGTATCATAAAAATGGCAAGTCTCTTGACAAGTTTCCATTTTCTATTTTTCTGTATGCAGGGACACCCAAAAGTATTCCGAAGCATTGCGTTCCATGAGAGGTATTTCCATAAACCATATTTTAGTACCTTTACTTTGCACAAATCTTAATGAAATTGAAATATGTAATTCAAGTTCACTATCGGATATTTTCTATTGAAAATGGAATAAATACCATCAATGACTTATGTACAAGGACACCTGAAAGTATTCCAAAGCATTGCGTTCTATGAGATGTATTTCTATAAACCATATTTAAATAACTTTGCACAAATCTAAACGAAACTGAAATATGTGTTTTATATGTACAAAAGAATGTGAATATAGTACGATTAGCATTAAAATTTATAAAGCTGCTGAAAAGTATTTAGTTACATTAAGGGCTATTATTGGAATTTTTCTGGAACTGCATCTTCATTTGTATTAAACGCTTTTAACACTTTCTAAGACCTTTTAAGGGTGAATACGTTTTGAATTAGTGAATCTGTCTGTCCGACTGTCTGTCTTTCTATATGCCCATCTGCCCGCCTCCAATGTCCGTAAATATTTTCAGAAGTACTTAAAAATGAAATACGATATTCAAGTTTCACTATGGAATGTTTCCTATTTAAATTATCATTAATAGGTCCTGTGTAGCTGGTTTGTGTACAGGGACACCTCAAAATATGGCATTGTATTGCGTTTTAGGAGAGACATTTTTATAAGTCACATTTAAATAATTTTCTACTGCAAAAATCATAAACAATTGATATTTATTGCTAATATGATAAAATAATGTTTTGTATAGAATATGATATTCTTAATGTTCAGATTTACAGGGCTACATTAAAATATCCAGATACATTAAGCGTTACAATCGGAAATTAAGGGCTGCATTTCCGTTTATGTTAAGCATTTTCAATGCTTTCCAACATTGTTTAAGAGTTATTATGAAATCTGTTAGTCTACCTGTCTGCCTTTTTGTTCTTCTTACTATCCGATGTGTTCAAAGAGTATAGAAGGTTTTACGATACAACGAGTACGTAGAGTTGGAAAGTGATAATAATCAATGTGTACCGCGTGATTTTTCGTTCTTTTTTTTTCTTTGTGATAAGAGAGGTGTATAAAATACACATTTTGCCATCTTTTTCCCTTAAAGAGCTAAATATCTGAAATTACTGAAATCGGTATTTAGGCTATCGCGATTTTAATTTTAAAGTAGTAATTTTACTGAAAACTATTTTTTTTCTCTTTAGAATATGAAGGTATCTGGTAAAATCGGGCAGAATGTGATGTCGGAAAGTGGATGAAAATAGCGTTTACCCCAAGAAGAACCCTAACCTCCGTTTAGGTGAAATTTCTAAAATTTCGGAAGTTGGTTTTTTAGTATTTGCGCTTTTTCTATATTAAAAGAATAAGGAGATAATTTCAGATATAAAGGAATATGTGCAAAATAATTCGCCTCCGTCACTCTCCCCTTAAGCGTCTAATTCCAGAAATTGATAAAAAAATTGACAAAAAATTGATAAAATTAGTTTTTAGGTTAGGTAAATACCTGAAATTCCAGAAATTAGATTGTAAAAATTATTATTAATTACATTTTAAATCAAAACTTTTACGTATAACATTTTTCTTGAGAAATGAATGCCCATATGAAAACTCATTTTGTTCCCTTTTCCATAAAGGAGAAATCTTTGATTTCTGTTATTATTATTATTATTATTATTATTATTTTTATATTTATTTTTGATTTGAAAGGGGATTTATGAATTTTTGACATTTCTTTTTCGTGTACTTGCGTTTATCACAATATAGAAAAACAATTTTACTGATACCTATTTCTTCCTTTGTGATATAAAAAGGTACGTGTAAAACAATTTTATCCCCTTCCCTACTCTTGGGCAGGTTGGGGGGGGGGGGGCATCCTGAAATTCTGCTTATAGATTTTTTTTTTTTTTTTTACATATTACAAACAAGAACATAGCTATATGTTTCTTTCCATTCTTTGAGATATGCCAAACTATAAGAAAATAATTTTGCTTCTCCCTTATCTCTATTAGGTAATAAAAACCAGACCATTTTTCTCTCAAATTCTTACTGCGTTTCCTTAAATTTACTTTCTATTTCAGAATGTCTGCCTTTCAGGTCGAAACTGAAATTCTCTTACATAATTTATTCTCTATTACTTTACTGACGGATATTCTTCATCCTGAGCTTTGACTTTTTCTTGTATAGACTTAATTTCTTCACCTAAATTGTCTTTCATCTCTTTTTGCTCAGTTTCCATCTTTTCCATCAACCCGGTTTCAACTATTTCCTGGCCTACTTTTAAATCATTCATCTGGGAAACCAAACCTTCCAAATGTTTCTTCATTTGTTTTCCCATACCTCAAGTTGTGATTAGTCAGCAGACAACCCCAATCCTGAAATCAATTTTGTTACGTATTTGGGGTTTATGTATTGTCCATGAATGAATGATAGATCTTGCAGAGGATTAAAAATTTATTTACAGAATATTCTAGAAGATTAAAAATCTGTCAACCAATTATCAGCTCCAGATATACCTATAAACACAGCTTCAGTTATTGGCTAACAACATAAACATCACAGCATAAATTGTATCATAAGCATAGCCCTTTACGACCTGGCCTACACAATTGTGCTGGTGAAACTTAAGTAAGAAATAGTAAAATTTCCCATTTTTCATGCCATTTAAAGCAGGTGCAAAAAGGTGTCTTATAAAAAAAGACTTTTTTTTCGCTTAAAATATGACTATCCGTAAAAGACACTTTTTTAATTGAATTTAAGACGTTTACGTTTGCAGTGTCAGCAATATAAATTCTTTGAAAGTATTAAATATTATGAACGTTACTGAGATTAATGCACTGATCCATTCATTTCCTGTTAAAGTAATATCTTGGCATAACGTCAGAGATGTGAATGTTTCCTGAGCAAAGAGAAACTTTAATTACAGTGCGCTGCAAAATAAATAAATAAATAAATAATTCGAGCTCTGATACCATTCTTGCTGATTCTTATGTAAAATGACCTCCTGAATCCGAATATGACTCCCATTTTGCCCTGTCACCCACCGTTTTCTCGGGACAATACCCCCTCCCACAATTTTTATTACGGTTAGGTAATTTTATGGTCATGAATTTGATTTGGAGAATGAAAAAAGAATTAACTTAACACTTTAAAACTATAAAACATAATGTTTAATAAATGACATTACTAATAGATTAGAAAAATATAAGAAATGTAATACATAATTTCAGTGGCAAATCCCCCTCCCTAATTTTCCCTTTGCCACAAATGTTTATGTTTTAAAATTTTCCAACTCTCTAGTCCCTCAGAAGATATTAACAGTTAAAATAATCCCCCCCCCCCTTAAAAATCAAATTTATAGCCATAAAATTACCGAAAGTGATAAAAACAGGGGAACGTCCCTAAAAAAGGTGGGTGATAGGGCAAAATGGTCGTTATATTCCGATTCAGGAGGTAATTTTACATAAGAATTTGCAAAAATGGTGCGATTTTCATGCAGAGCAGAGTTATTTAAAAGGGACTTGCCAGTAATATATTACTTTGTTAATAGGCTATAACACAGTAAATGTATTATTTATCCTATTATGTGAAATAAGACGGTGACCATGAAACTCGTTACATATGGGGTATTCCCATAAAAATGTATGACAAATGAAACTTATTCCATCTTTCCGAAACAGATTTTCCAAATTCAGGTACCTGAAAAATTGTTAACTTACAGAGATGCTGTCTTTACTTCTTCATGTTTCAAGAAATTTTTACGAAATTATAATGTTTAACATAATTTAACTTTTTAAGTCATTATCCTGAAACGAACGATAAAGCGGAGCATCTCAATTAGATAACTGTAACTACATTAAAATATAAGTTCCACTTTCTGTAAAACACAGTGGATAAAATTATTAGAGGAGGTTCTAAGCTAGTATATTGCCACCCTTTTTTTCTGTTACAAAGTTCTCACTTACAAGGGAAGTATGAATCAGTAAAATTGCTATTGAAACCAAACCAAGCTTAAATTAAAGAGCATAGTCGAAAACATTGGGAACCGTACAAATTTGCGGCAACAACTCCCATGGGGGTCAGATATGCCCTCTATTAGTTTTAGTTATTTCTATAAAAGCCAACAAAACACACAGCGTTGTGTGAACAGATGGTGCAGTCCTAGCGTGCTTAACTTCGGATACGTAGGTCGTGAGATCGAATCCCCGCAAGGGCATTTTGTATTTTATTTTTTAATTTTTTCAATTTTTTTTTCTTTACGTTTTTAATTAAATTAAATTATTAATTTAAGAGAAAATATTTATTACATTAAGATTTTTTTTTTTTTTTTTGAGTATTTTAATAAAGTATTGAGAATGAATTTAAGAGATGCATTTTTTTATTTATAAAAAAAAAAACCATGTTTAAAGCTACGGATATAGTTTCTAATTCATAACAATTATGATTAAAAATAGAAAAATCATGGAACCATAAGTATTTTTCACAATTAGAACAAGAAATATAAAAAGATTGATCACAATTATTTGAATTTCAATTTTGTTCACCGTCAATTATTGTTCATCACGAAAATTTTGTCAAATATTTGGCTTTTCGTCGAGATTACTTGATTTGTAAAATTCATATTTACCCAGATTTTGAATTTTTTTTAGATGTAAATTAATTATAAGTTAGCAAAAATCATTTTGAGAGAATTTGTCATTGTCTTCAATATTATTGTCAGTTCTTCCAACACCACTAAATTTTGACAGTTGTTTAATGAAATATTTGAAATAAAAGTTATAAATGCGACGTCGAATAGTTAAGTACCAGCTGTTCATCATTCAGGATTTTTCATGCAAAAATTGCCTGAATAAATAATACAATTGAGAGCAGACGATTAACTCTTGCTATTAATGTCGCCGTTAAAAAATAGTAATTAATAATTTATATAAAACAATCATTAACAAAATTTTATCTGAATGTAATCATTAACTAAATCTTACCTAAATATAATATAAAAGTATTTCCCGTTAAATTATTAATTTCTTTAAATTTAATAAATAAATAAATAAATAAATTGGTTAAAAATAAATAATAATAATAATAATAAAAACTTGTTTTAATATAATTAATATATTTTCTCTTACAATAATGATTTAATTTAATTAAAAATGTCAAAAATAAATATTTCAGTAGAAATAAAAAATAAAATACAAAACGCCCTTGCGGGGACTCGATCTCATGACCTACGAATTCGAAGTCAAGCACGCTAGCACTACACCATCTGTTCGCACTACGCAGCGTAATTTGTTGGCTTTTATAGAAATAACGAAAACAAATAGAGGGCATATCTCACCCCATGGGAGTTGTTGCAGCAAATTTGCACGGTACCCAATGTTTTTGACCATGCTCTTTAATTTAAGCGTGATTTGGTTTCAATAGCAATTTTACTGATCCGTACTTCCCTTGTTAGTTATTTGTTTGGAAATTTACCTTATGGTCTTTTAATTCCAAATAATAATTATCACCCTACGGTTGATGAAGCGAGAAAATTTGCAAAAGATCGTACAATTGAATATCATAATAAAAATAAAGTTAAATATGACGCCCGATTTCTTCTTGAATTCATTATCCTAATACCCGTAAACTAAACACTTCATATTCAGATGAAGATAACCTGAGGATGTCCCAAGGAGAAAATGTCCCTTAGGGTAGAGAGAGAGAGAGAGAGTGAGGGGATTAAAAAGTTTAAAAACTAAAAATTAATTCATTAATTTAATTAAGCAAAATTAAAACATTAAATTCATATACTCAATGCACAAGGAAATGCAGCAAAAAGAAGATATTCACACATAATTAATTATAATGTAAAAATTTTGAAATTTAATGCAGTCAGAAAACTTAAATATGAAACTAGACAGAAAAAAAAAAATAATTAACCAAAAAAAAACAATGAGGCCATCATCAGGGTAACCTCTCAATACTGGGTGAAAACAGTGAGTTGTTTCAAGAGATACTTGCAAAAACTCAAACAAGCTTCGCTCCCTTTATCTTACCAACAGAAAAAACGAACTTAATCACTGCAGTTCCGAATACGAAATAAAAAATTATTTTGATACAAATAAATAAATAAATAAATAAATAAAAATAAATAAATAAATAAATAAAACAAACAAATAAACTACACAATAATATAGAGAAGTAAAATAAACTTGTAAAAATATTATAAAAAATACTTACGAAAAACCACTAAATATATCACGAATAGAAAACATAAACAAGGAGAAAAAACCGGAAACTGACCGAAGACATTTACAATATCTTGATAGTTACGAATAGCAGTTATAAGACGGATAACCATTTTATTTCGCAGTATGGAAAAAATTGTGAAACGTAACTTCAAGCCTATCATAATTGTTGCAATTTCTTCTAATTCTAACAATTTGCGTAAATAAAATATTTCTCAAAACTTTAATACTGGTGCATAATAAATAATTACACTGTAAAAAATATGTCCTATTTGCTGCCAGAAATTTCCTGTAATTTGAGAAAATACGCGCAATCTACGAAAAAATTACTTTCTCAGAACGTATTTTCTCAAATTGCAGAGAATTTCTGGCAGCAAATAGGACACATTTTTTTACAGTGTAGTTAAACAAATACCTTTAAAATCGAAATCTAACCTTATATCATAAAGACTAGTTTTTCAAGATTCCTCAACTAATTTAATTTTTAAATCTAAAAAAGAAATTATACTTTCATTACTAGTGTGTTTTAAAATTAATTCTTTAGAATAAATAACAGCAGAAATCTCTACAAAATTATTACATTTAAACACTATAAGATCATCAATAAACCTGAAGAATTTTACATCAGAACTAACTAATTTTTTCGTATAAAAATATAAAAAATATATTAGAAAGGCACTTGTAAACAATTTTGTATATGAGTTCTTTTAATTAAAAAAAAAATAATTATTACCATTATATAAAATATTTTAGAAACACAAAATTTAACTACATTAGTCCAGTAATTTCTTTCACAGTCCATAATTGAACTGAATTCATTATATATCTTATTATGAATCATAATAATGTCATAATGAGTGATATTTCTAAATAATTTTTCAAAGTTAAAAGTGCTAATCGAATATATTTTAGAATTATTACTACTAATGTAATCTAAAACTGGACTACTGTTAATGATTATAAAACTACTTTCATGTTTATAAATATTATTAAGAACTGTCTGTATTTAACAAATTGAAAAAAAATTTATAAGCAAAATGTTCATAACTAAACGTACCACAAGTAACATAGCTACAGTCGGCTGCAAAATTATTCGAGCACTAGCCAATAATTCCTATGTTAAAAATGTGCACTTAAGACTGTTTTGTTAAATAAATCCTTGTCGAATCATGTTCTTAGACTGACTAAGAACATGACTCGCTAAGGATTTATTTAACAAAGCAGTATTAAGTGTACATTTTTTAGACAGGGATTATTGCTAGTGCTCGAATAATTTTGCAGCCGACTGTACAAAGGGTGGGCCGAAAAAGGCCGAAAAAAAATTTTTTTTCGAAATTAATTTTGGTATAGAATGAAAAAGTTGTGCAATGGACCAATTAGAACTCACAAGAATTTTTATAAAAATTAATCAATATTTAGCCGCGCCCCTCTGACATTGAAAAACGGAAAAAAATAACGAAAGAAAGCTTTTTTTTGGAAAAAGGCCGAAATTTTTTTTTTTCGAAATTGATTTTGGTATAGAATGAAAAAGTTGTGTAATGGACCAATTAGAACTCACAAGAATTTTTATCAAAATTAATCAATATTTAGCCGCGCCCCTCTGACATTGAAAAACGGAAAAAAAGAACGAAAAAAGAAAGCTTTTTTTGGAAAAAAATATATTTTGGAAAAAAATATATTTTGAAAAAATATCCAAAATTTTTAAAGACATTCATTAAAAATGTTAGATAATATGTCGATTAGAACCTATAAAAATTTGTATAATTTTTTTTTCATTATTTAACCGTGCCCCTCTGACATAAAAAATTGGAGAAAAATGAAAGAAATATCAGATTTTCTGAAAACCTGTACTATGATAAACTATTCATTATTTTTCTAAATTAGTATTGACATAACTGATTAATTAATTAGTATTATAAATAAAAATTCTATAACTATAACTATTACTTTACTTTATTATTTTTTTTACTTGGTTAATATATAAACATATTTTTTCTTGTATATAAACATACTTTCTCTTACATAGTAACAAAATAAAGATTAAAGCAAAAATATACAAATTTATGTTGGATTTAATACCTGTTGCTTATTGAATATTAGGTACTCGAATAATATTGTCCTTTATTGTCAAACGTTGGGAGTTCTTTTCTTGCTTGAAGTTTGCTACGAATATAGCCATCCCTTGCAATCTCACCACAAACTTTCATTGCAGCTTCAGATACTAATTTAACACATCGTTCAACAGATTGCGTATGACATGGTAATTTTTCGAATGTCATTAATTGATTCTCTTCTTTTTTGCACATTTCTTTCAAGTCTTTATCCTTTAAATGCATTGTAAGAGGTGGCTCTGTTACAACACAGTTTGACCAATCAATTAAATCAATGTAGTCGTCTGCTTCGAAATTAACTTGAGGAGGTTTGAAAACTCGTAAGCCATTCAAGTTCTTCATTTTTATTTGTCGAGCGCCTAGAATTCGCCTAACTGCTAGTTCCTGGATGTGTTTCCTGGAATCATGCAACATTGCTACCAATAAATTTTCGGGATGCGCATAATATGCATTGTTTGACAAAACTTTAAAAATAATTTTCTTAGATTTGTCTGGGAGCTGCTTTGAAAGGGATATCATTTTCCAAAAATGTTGGGAACCATACTGGCAATGCGATTTCATTTTTATTTCAAACCACATTGGAGCATAAACCAGCATTACATATTTCACAAGTATTATAAGATTCTCTGATGGGCTTGGTGTGCTAATGTATAACCGTAACAAACGGTTTGCGGTAGTCAGCCATCGTGCATGACTAAGTTTACCTGGATTACTGTCAGTCAACATAGGAGAAATAGTACCATCTTTTATGGCTTGACAGATGCGATACAAATATTTTTGATCTGTACTTAGCTTTCTAATATCTTGCGGATCCAAATGCTGAAGTGTAGAGTCCATTTTATCAAATTTGACCACTGGATGTTTCTCACAGTCTTTTAAAAGCAATCCAATAGGTCCAGAATATGAATATGGTCCCCTTGTGCAACCGTCTATTTCTTGAATAAGGTGTCTTAGTGGCAACTCATTGGTATGAAGCAAACATACATTCCATTGTAGTGGTCTTCCAATGTTTGTCTCAAGCAAACGTATTACTCCACCTTTCCATCCCGTATTTACATTTGTTCCGTCACATCCGATAACTGATAGGTTCTGCAAACTTATGTTATTCTTTCTTGTAAATTCTATAATACCTTCGGCTATTTCTTTTGCACTTTCACCAGCAGTTAACGATATATGACCCATATATTTGCTATCTGGTTCCTCTATTAATGCTACATGCGCTTCTGATGTTAATTTTCGATGACCATGTATTTGTTGAATAGTTTCATCTTTGCGCCCATCAAAATACAAACTCTTAATAGGTTTTTCTTCAAATAGCCTTAAATCATTTTCCCTTACTTTTTTTCTTTTCTTCTCTATTTCTCTTCTCACTTTGTTTTTATCAACTATATATGTTTGTTGCTCAGGCGAAACTAAATTGAAATCAGCCAAAACTGCAGTAGTAATTTTGGCCACTGCTCTACTTGAGGCACCAGTTAAATCTGCAGCCAATGCTGTATGAGGCATAGAAATTCTCATTTGATCTGACGATCTTGATGGCGTTTCAGTTTGTTTATGTTTTCTTAAAAGAGGATAAGACCACTTGAAATCTTGATCTGCATTTTTTGTATCCATTTCTGACTCAATCTCTAATTCATTATCTTTCAAAATGTTATGAGATTCTTTATTTTGAAATCCACTGGTACTGGGCATTGACATTTTATTCTTGTTTGGACAATCGGATATTTCCATTTTTCGACGTACTCGTTTTTGTAGTTGGTGGGTTGTTACTGTATCCAGATTTCCAATAGCCATTTTTCTAACTGTCCTTTGATCAATTAAAAATTCTTTTTCTCTCTCAGGAACTTTTAGATTTTTTTCATAATTGCACGAATATAAATCTTGGCATTTACAAGCACAAATGTCGAACAATTTTGCGGCATCTGCTTTAAATTTCTTCAATTTCGATTGTAAAAACGGCGTATTCCTAGATTTAGCAGGTTTTATAACGTTCTTATATTTACAGTTGTAAGATAAAACCATGGCAGTAACTCGCTTTAATGATACAACAGGAATCGAAGCACGTTTCCATATATCAATAATTTTTTTTTGCTACCGCTGCGGCCACAGTTCTTGAAGAAGGTTCTTGACTTTTGTCTCCCTTTATTTGCAATCTGATACTCTGATAACATCTTATTATGTCTTCATAAGTTGGGAGATAAACAGCAACAGAAGGGAATAAATCTTTCCCTGTTCCAAACAGCGGACGGCTTGAGTTTGCTCGCGTCACTTTTTTAATTACCCGTTTCTCCATAACAACCGTTTCATTTGACAAACAAACGTAGAATGAAACGAAATCCAATATTTTATCTTATCTATTAGTTAAATTGACCTTGGAAGCAATGGGAGCAGTAGAACGCCATCTATCGTTTGAAATCTGAACGAAAAGAAACAAAAACGAAAGTAGGGTATAAGATAAGCTTCAATTTCTTATGTGCATATGTATGCTTATTATTTTTAAATAAGATAATAAAAATAAGAGTAAAATTATTTGAATTTTATTTGGATTGGTTCGTAGTAACGTATTATGTAATATTTTAGTTATATAGTATAACTAGTTTCAATTTTTTTTAAATATACTTTTTTCAAAAAACCCGGCTTTTCATCTTTTTCTCAATTTTTTATGTCAGAGGGGCGCGGCTAAATATTTGGAAAAATTGATGAAAGTTTTTGAGGGTTCTAACTGATTCATTAGGTAACATTTCTGCAATATACCAGAACTAAATTCAAAATTAATTTTTGAAATTTAATTTTTTGAAAAAAACTAATTTTTTTCTTTTTTTCAGTTTTTCAATGCCAAAGGGGCGCGGTTAAATATTAAACAAAACTGATAAAATTTTTGGAGGTTTCTTACAGACCCATTACACAACTTTTCCGCACTATACCAAAATCAATTTCAAAAAATAATTTTTTCGGCCCACCCTTGGAGAAAATATTCGATTATTATAGCAGGTATTAACAGATAAACCCTTCAAATGTTTGTCATTAGACACTGTTGGTAGATTTAGTTATTACTACTCAACAAAAAGAAAAAAAATATCTGCATTTATTCCTTGACCACAACTACGTTAGGATTTTCCATTAAAAAGTGTGACAACTGAAGCTTGTACGAAATTTTTGAAACAGATTTTCCAAATTAAGCTACTTGTTACTTATCAGCATTCAAAGGTAACATAATCGTACTAATTAAAAACAATGTTTATTTACAGATGAGGTAAAATATTGACGCGTAAAACAAAAAGAATTTAATCAATCATAACAAGCTTAAAAAAAATAAATAAATAAATAAATAAAAACTTAAGGAACTGATATTTTGCTAGATTCACAAACCAATATTATAATTTTAAGTATAATAATAAAATACAAAACATGGGTTGCATAAAATTCTCCCACCTTTTGTCTTGAAAGATATATATTTGAAAGGCCATACTTATTAACATAATCACAAAGTTTATTTTTTGGAGAAATAACATGCTTTTAATATATATCAAACTTAAATTTTGGCATAGGAAATGAAAAAAAAAGTATATTACAAGTCCAATTTTTTAGGTTTGATAATAAGTCTACCCTTTCTAGAAAATTTTAGCTTGTCTGCATTTTTATCACAGTCAGTAGCACACTTCGGTTGTTCAGAAACTTCAGGTAAGGACTCTTCACTTTTTGCGAACATAATAATATCCTCTGAATAAATTTACACAGAATATAATCTCTGAAGTAGTCGCATAATTTCACTCTTTGCTACTTTTAATCGAGCTTTTCATTGTTTTCCATCCTTTCCCACGAACAACTCTATGACCTTTCCTAACGGACAGTTTATTCTTTTGAGATTTTCTAATCCAACTTGAATCTTATCTTTACGTCTTCTGGCATCAGAATTTCTTACTAATTCTGAAATACGTACTCTCTGGAATCGTTTCCTGAAATTCTCACGTGCCTTTTGAACATAACGTAATCTTCTTCTTAGATGGCTTCTATCAATTATATCCAAACCAATTGTATTGAGTTCAAAAGGATTTCGTACATCACATATGAAATGAGTAGGGTTCAATGACAATGGCTCATTTTGATCTTCACATACATACGTTAGTAGACGTTTGTTGATGGTATCGTCACAGTGGCATAAAACAGTTTGCATTTCTTCGAAACTTAAGCAGGTTTTTCCAAGATTTCTTTTCAATAGATCTTTGATTATGGGAATTATTCACTCTTAACATTTATGGTGCTCTTGGTGTGTTGAAGTTCCCCTTGAATTTTCTCATTCTAGATTCAGCTTGAATCGCATCCTAGTCTAAATTCTTGAAACATCTGGAAGTTGCAACAAAATTAGTTCTATTGTCAGTGTACATAAGGGAAATTCTACCTCTGTGAGTAAAGAATCGATGTATGGCTTGCATAAATGCTTCATTTCATAAGGAACTAATTAGTTCTAAATGTACAACACGAAATACAGAACACGTAAATAAAGCTATCCACGCTTTAGCACCTTCTTGGAGAAAATTAGGACCAACAAAATCTGTACCGGTTACTTGATAGACTGCTACTCTATTTATTCTATTCGGGGGAAATGGAGTTGGTTCTGTGCCTATGGCTTTGACTGAATGTCTCTACAAGGTATGCACAGAGAAATAACTTTTCTAATTACTCTTCGACTATGAGAAATCAAAAATATTTCAATTATCTATATACATAACAAAAGAAGATGTATGTGTGTGTATCCGGAGCTTTTTTGAAAAACTGCTTAACGCAGAGCTATACAAATTTATATGGTGGTTCGTATTGATCTCTCCTAATGTACTTCGAAACCTGATTTTCGGATTTTTGATCAGTTTTTTCTTTAAATTAATTAAAATATGAAAATAATTTCTTTATAATAGCTTTAAAATTAGCTATTTGAATTTAATTGTTGCCCAAAAAGTATACGAGTTATTTTTTTTTTTCGACATAAATATGTTTTCACGCGAATATTGAAAAAATATCAAAAATGAAATTTGCTTATGCATATGGCAAAATGACGTCATTATAACTTTAAAATTAGAACTAATTTGGTCTTTGTCGTTCTTGGCAAAAAAAGAAAAACGATCGCCATCAAGAATATGAAACAATATTTCGTACAATATGTATTACGAAAATATACGTCTGGCGTGTATATTTTTGTGTAACGCTTTTGATCGCCAAATCCAAAATACGCCAAGTACGACAAATATGAAACCTATACTTTCAAATTAAATAATAATAAAAAATAAAAAGTAAAATAATAATAATAATAATAACAACAACAACAACAACATGTTTCTTCCCAATATTTTTTCATAACCATTTTAGTATACCTCAATTTTAGATTTTTTTTAAAAGTAGTACGTTTTTGGCACGGATAGTATGCAGAGAATGAAAGCTAATTAATTATTATAATAAAGAGCTTCAATTCCCGTATAATAATGGCCTTCCTACATCGTTCCCTGGGATATCCTGAACCTCCCAGATTCTTCCCGGAGCAAGAATGAACATGTTTGGGAAATCAGAGGGAAAATACAATTTGATATATTTAGGAATGATTTGACAGAGGTAGTTCCGGGAACTACGACGGAGCGACGAAATGACGATGTTACTACGGAGGCCGCTACGGTGGACATTTTGCATTCCTACGGTATATGCTGGGAGGGATATGGGAAATCTGGGACTTACCGTGGGAGCTCCTACGGATGAATATTTGCTATATGGGTTGTAGATATTCCAGGGAATTTTTTAAATTTTTATGATGAAGTAGACCGGACATTTTTCGCCAAGGACTCTACTTTCGCGACTACCATTTTAAGCCAACTAGTGCATCAAAAAATATAAATAAATTATAAAATATTGAAGAAAAAATGAATTATAAAGTATTGAAATAAATAAATAAATAAACAGAAACAATAATTGCATAAATTATCTATTTTTGTCTCACTATATCCTTTTATAGAGAAAGGAAAATGGCGATAAAAATTCAAAAGTCGCCAAGGTGAGTTATAATAAAGGTGCACATATTTACATATTTACATGCATCAGGTTTACATATTTATTTATTTATTTTTCTACATACAAACCGCTATATCTAACCATAAAATACTTAAAACGAAAAATATATATAATCACAAAACAATAGTTGTCTCATACGGCAGACGTAGCGCTTATAGCATTTTTTAATACTATATTTAGAGTGAAATAATTGTCATTTTATTGTCGACCGGATAAATCAAATAGAATATAGCAAGTGATGTGAAAGTAAATATTACGTATAGTACGTAGTACAGTTAATATGTAATTGGGATTCATATATAAAAGGGCTACTTCAATTTTATTCTATACTGTCCGTTTCGAAACTGTCATCTTAAGCACCCAATCTTAAGCACCCATCATAAGCACCCAAATGAAGCCCACTAGTAAAGCATTGTCACAGGCAATAGGGACTCGTACCGAGATTTTGCGGGCGAGAAAGACGATGCTGAAGGCAGCGGGGATCCGAAACGAGCTTTAAAGCAATGTCAATGGATTTTATTTTTATTTTTTGTTTATAAAGCGATATAAAAAATGAGTGATTCTGTTTTTAATTCCTTTAAATATAGTGACCAGCGAAGCTGGCAAAACCTCCTAATGTGAGATAAAACAGTTTGAACACCAGCATGATATAAAATTTTGAGTATGCAATGCCTGACTGTCAAGTGATCTGGTAAAACAATCGGGTACTTAAAATCATCATTGTCTTCTCCGAGGATAAGTCGAGTTTTCACTTTCAATAAGCCCTTTTCTTCATAAAACTTCATTGTTCCTTCATACCTTTTCCTATTTTCAGCGCACCAGTCACGTTAAATTACTTTGGTAAAGACAACTTCAGCTTCATTAATTACTTCAGTACTTAAATTGATTGGCACATTCATTTCCTTATTTTTAGAAAGCTGGCAAAATCTGAATATCCTTAATATCCAGCCCATCATACGTAGCAGCTTAGGATATTCAGAAAAGTACAAAAGTCTTTAGCTAAACTTTCATTATCTTGAACATTCGTTGCACGTACTACAACTTTCTTTCTTTCGGTTAATGCTTCTTCTGGACAAGTTATGCATTCATTTGGCCATAATTCATTGTAATTCTTCAGCCACGAGGGTCCTTTCCACCTTACCCCCCCCCACCCCAAAGCTCTTTCCAAGTACATGATCGAGGTGGGAGGTCGGCAGGGTTTTGCTCTCTCGGAACATATCTTAGATTTTTCATATCTGTCAGTTCTCTGATTTCCCTCACTCTGTTTCCAACAAATGTGTTCCAGGGTTCTTTATTCAAAATCCAAGCTATTACCACCATAGAATCAATCCAAAGGAAAGTTTTAAGAGGAAAATTCATCGTAGATTTTATAGTTTTGGCTAAACGAGCAGACAGTAAAGCCTCCAACCCCAAAACACTTTAATGGGAGAACAGTTCGCCAATTAATTGGTGCAACTCTTGACTTAGCTGCAACTAAATTGACATATATTTCTGAATTTTCTATATAACGAAGATACGCACAACAAGCATTACCTGATGCATCTGAAAACAAGTGTAAAGTGGCATCTTCTTTAGATCCACAAAGCATTCTTTTCTTTAATCAAACGTTTAGTCGTTTGTATATGTCTTAATGCAGCTTTATCATAGTTATTGTTTAACTGAGAATGTTCTGTTAACCAGGGTAATAAGATCTCATACCTATTTTCATTATTGATCTTAACAGTCTCTGTAAAATGAAGAAGTGTTTCATCGTGTAAAATCATCCTAGATTTTTCTTAAATGGGATCACTTATGCCTAATGCTTCTAGATCCCATAATTTTTCTAATTCGACATTTTGTAAACATAAAGATCCCATATTCAATATTTCACGCTTTCGACCAAGTCCTAGTACAGTGCAACATAGTTTAGTTTCGACACCTGATAATCCCCCCTTTCAGTACTCCAATTCATCTAGTTAGAAGTGCACCAGTAATGTCTGCATCGATGAGTAACCTATTTGGAGGTAAATTATTGCCAGTATCATATAACCTAATTTCCTTTGATGAAAGTTCTGATATCAAATTTTTATGTCTTATTCTGGGCAAATTTGAACAAATTTTAGGTTGATCGAAAAATGTAAGCTCTGTTGATTATTCTCCATAAACACTTTCTGTAACCACATTTTCATGTTCTTTCAGTGGTGTAGTACTATCACCAAATAATCCTTGGCATAAGGCTTCTTTCCCTACTGGAGTTAACTTGAGTTCTTGAATCAAACTCTTTCCTATACATGATCTATGAGATCCATCCTCAAGGATTGCTCTAACATTCAGACATCTATTCTTGGGACGTAAGCGTACCATTATAGTTTTCAAATAAATTTTATGTAACGATGGTTCTGAAGCAAAAAAAGCAGCAGATTTTTCTGCCTCTGTTCTATTTTGACTGTTTGGGATTTCAACTGGCTTTGTTTTTAAATCTGGACAAAGTAACGGATAAAGACGTCTATTGCATACAATGTATCTCTTATATTATTTTGACAGTTCTTTGCCAAATATTTACGTTTCAAACAAACTAAATATTTTTTCTTCATAACTATTGATTTTCTCTCTTCATTGCTTAACGTCGCAACTCTGTTACAATCCTGGCTGGAGTGATTACGATTACGATCACAAAAAAATACAAATAATTTTATTACTAGGTGGTGAAGAGTTTATTAAAGCAGGTACTGTTGTCTCGTATTTCAAAATTGGCAAATTACACTCTTTCTTACCTTTTATTGTAATACCAAAAGCATTTTCTGCTAAAACTCTATGCTCTTCACCCTCAACTTCATTTTGCAAAAATGACATTAAATCTTCTAATAATTTTTCTTTGGTCAAAGTTAAAGAATCTTCAACGCTAATGGACTTTATCCGCGTTACGTAATAAACCCTTGACACGTGACTACTACAGGGAAAAAGGCAGAATTATAATGTTTATATTTGTGTTTTATCGGGAAATGTATGCATCCTATAGGGAAATATTTGTGTCCTAGAAGGAAATTCATAAGGAAAGGGAGAATGAGAAGTCACATGTTGGGTATGATTTATCCTCGAACCCAAGAAAACGGATATTGCCCATTTCCTTGATAAGCTTATATTTGTCCTAGGCTTTCAAAACATCAACAAATAAGCATGACTCTACTAACGGATAAAGTAAAGCAGCATAATTTTGAGTAATTACACCAAGTGTTTCTAATCCTCTTAAATACGATCCTAATTCATCATAAATTTCTGTGAATTTGACAAATGGTCTGTTGCTCAGTAAAGTTAAAAGATCCCGCACATAAACTTCTAACAGAAGATCCGTTCGTCCAAATTTCGATTTAAAATGCTCAATAGTTTTAATATAATTATCCTTAGAAGGTGGATAACTTTCTACAAAATCTCTAGCTTTGATTTTTGATTTCAATGAAGAATGTAAATATTGAAATTTATCTTCTTCTCGTATGTTATCATCAGCAAGGATGCGAGAAAATTGTCCAAAATGAAACCTATGTACTTCGGAACGAAATCGTATTCTTTTAAATTTACCTTAGAAAGTTTTAAATTAAAGCTTGAAATCGAACTTGAACTAGAAATTTCATCGTGAGATGTTTATCCGTAATTTCCATATATAGTTCTTATTTCTATAAAATGATCCCTAAGTAGTGTGAAAAAGACAGTTCACCGCCAGAGTGGAGAAACTGAAGAGCTTGAGGAGCTAGGGTGGAGAGCTGGAGGGTCAGGGTGGCTGCGCGGAGGGATGTCGTGACGAGGAGTCATCATCTTGGACGAGATGGTGTTGCCACCGGAAGAACAGAAACTTTATGTTTTCACCGGAAAAATATAAACTTTTGAGCGTGGCCATCGAGAGAGAATGAGTCATCACATTGGACGACGGTTCTTAAAATTTTAGTGCTTCCAACTACTGGGAAGAATTGGAATATGAAAATGAATTTTGAGGACTTAGATTTATTTTCCCAAATTTTTAGACTTGGAATTTTTGCGGGAAGTGCGATTCAAACCGAAGGTAAAATAGTTTCACGACTTGATAAGTAGATAAGGGTTTTATTTACCAAGCCATGAAGCTATGCTTGTGAATGCACTTATAAGATATATAACCCCGGTAGCACATAACGTTGTTTTAACGTTGTTATAACTAATTTTTCACTGTTCAGACTTATTTGTAACGCTATAACAACGTTATATGCTACCTGGGAAAGAGATACATCGCGTCAGTGAGTCATCCTAAAAAGTATCTTCGTTCGAGGACGATATGATGCGCTTTCAAGTGAATGTGAGTAATAATAAAATTTTGTGTTTTAACGATGGAGATGTATCAGAATCCAAGTCACGTAGGAAGTTTTGGAGGTGTAAATGCCTTATTTCGTGCTGCCAAAGGCAAAATCTCGAAGAAGAAGATTCAGGACCTGAGCGAAGTCGACGTATACACGTTGTACAATCCCGAAAGTTCCCGAAAAACACAAACCCGTTGAAAGTTCCCGACCAATCGGGTGATCGTATATTCCATAGATCAACAGTGGCAGGTCGATCCGGGGAAGGGTCCGTTCCCTGAACCATTTGGAGCCCATTCCTGAAATTTTAAAATTTTATTTTCAGGAATTTCTCCTTGTTCTATTATAAAGCATGTATCTTATGCTTTTTTTTTTTTCTTTTTTTTTTTTTTCATTGAGATATGAAGAAATAAATTAAAAACCACTTTTGCTCCATTTCTGCCTGAAAGGGAAAGTGGGGTGTGAACAAATCCCTGAAATTCCTAAAATAAATTTTTCGTTATTTGTATTAGTTGCATTTTAAACAAACAGTTTCACTCATATTAATTTTTTCTTTAAGATCTGAAGTAATAGTTTGAAAAATTATTTTGTACCTTTCTTCTTTAAGGGGCTGATTCTTGAATTTCGTAAATTATATTGTAGGTCACTGTATTCATTGAATTTTAAAGCAACATTCTTAAGAATATCCCCCTTCTGTTCCCACTGAGATATAAAAAGATACTTCGAAACAATTTTTACTCCCTGCAGACTTCTCCCTGTGGGCAGAATTTAATAAAACTGATTTTGAGTTTTTTTTTTTTTTTCTGTGTTAAATTTAAAGCAAAAGCCTTATAGATACTTTTTTTTCTTTGCGATATGAAAGGGTATATTAAAAACACGTTTTACCCTCTTTCTCCCTTGACAAATACCTAAAAATTTTTGAAATTGGTTTTTAGTGTTTGTGTACAGGTGTTGGACAAAATAATGGAAACACTTTCATTTTTTTTTACGTTTTGTCGAATACCTCAAAAAGCACTTAATGTGTTCTTAAATTTTAAGAATAAAGAAAACATGTCTTTCCTCGTATTTTCCAGCAAAGATCTTGTCACGAACGCCTTTCAGGGGCGTACAACAAATCCAATAAAATAAAAAATATTTGTGATTACTCTGTATCTGGAAGTGCGTCCATTCATCTACAAATTTTAGATGTGATTATAATTATCATATTTTATACGTGTGTAGAGTTTTGTGAGGCTAATTGGAATATTTAAAAAGTTATAAATATTTTATTAAAAAATGCAAAAAATTTTCGCAAGTTTTTACTTTATAACTCTAAAAGTTTTTTTTTTCTAATTTCATGAAACTTTTAGAAAACATGACTCCATATGCCTAATTCATTTTACTATAGTTTAAAACAAATACATTTAATATTCAAAAAGATATGGACAGTTGTAGTAAATAATTTATTACTACGTATGCACATACTGTAAAAAAAAAAAAAAAGATATAGTTTAATACTCAACTGTATAGAGTACCTTATAAAAAAACATCCAGTTGAATATCAGGAAAATTCATAGAGATATCGGTGATTAAATGAGTGGTATTTCAGCTGTTTTCTAAAGGGGTCATTGACAAATGGAAATTTGTATCATAAAAGAATTTCATTTTTCTTATAGGTATGTAGTACATACCTATGAAAAAAAGAAAAATGAATCACAAATGTTGTATTAACCCCTTCCACTCCAGGGACGTACGTGCGTACGTCCTAGTGTTAATGGCCATTAATACCATGGACGTACGTGCATACGTCCAAAGAAAGTATACGATACTATTTCAAAATTATAATCTGGTATTTCAGACATTTACACTACAGCTAGCCTGGAGCGGAAGGGGTTAAGTTTCATTGTGTAACATAGTGTTATTCTGATACAAATCTTCATTTGTGAATGACCCCTCATCGTAAAGACCTTTTTAGAAAAGAGCTGAAAAGATTTTTTTTTCTAAGGTATTCTATACTGTTGAGTATTTAACTATATCAAAGTTTTTTGGCTACAGTCCGCGCATGCGCAGTAATAAATTTTTACTATAACTGTCTCTCTCTCTTTGAATATCAAATGTATTTGTTTTAAATTATAATATAATGATTTAAGCATGTTGTCATGTTTTCTGAAAGCTTCATAAAATCCCCCCCCCCCCAAAAAAAAAAAAAAAAAAAAAAAAAACAACTTTAGAATTATAAATTAAAAACTTGCGAAAATTTTTCTATTTTTTAATAAAAAATTTATTACTCTACAAATATTCGAGCTAGCTTCACAAAGCTCTACCCACGTATAAAATATAACATTTTTAACCACATCTAAAATTTTCAGAGATGAATGGACGCACTTCCAGATACAGGGTAATCACAAATATATATATATATATATATTTATTGGATTTGTTGTTCGGCCTCTAAAGGTGTTCGTGATAAAATCTTTGCTGGAAAATATGAGGAAAGACACGTTTTCCTTACTCCCAAAATTCAAGATCAACACATTAAGTATTTTTCGAGATATTTCACAAAACGTAAAAAACATAGTGTTTGCATTATTTTGTCCAACCCCTGTATATTATATTTTAAATCAAATTTTCTTTGAGATATGAAATGTTTTTGAAAGACCCGCCTTACCTCATTTTCCTTCAAAGATGACAAATTTCTGAAATTCCTAAAATCGATTTTTAGGTTTTCTATTTTCTTAAATTTTAAAACAACCAAGTTACAAGTAAGTGCTCTTTTTTTTCTGTATATTGGAAATACTTTCCCCCCTTACCCCAACGGAGCGAATAGTTGATATTCCTAAATTAGGTTTCTAGGCATATTATGTTGCAAGTGAAAAACATTTTTTGTCTCTCCCCACCTCAAAAAAGGGCTAAATTTTAGAAATTGTATTTTAGGTAATCTCATTTGTTAAATTTTAAATCAACAATGTTAAGGATATGAGATATCTGACCTTTATATGAAAGCATATTTAAAAATAAGATCTTCCCCCTTTCCCTTGGGAGCAAATTCCAGAAATTCGTAAAATTGAAATTTAGATGTTTCTTCTTGTTATACTTTTAAGCAAAAAAGTTATGGATTTTTTTCGTTACGATATGAAGGGATATTTTAAAAACCTATTTTTCACCCACCCAGTTTTTGGCTGGGTTTTGTCTGGGAGATAATGAATCCGTGACTGAGTGAGTCAGTCAGGTTAGATTAAAAAGATGCCGAAAAACAATATAATTTTATAAAATCTACCACATTTTACGATATTTAAATTTTTATACGATAGAGAAATTTTACAATGAAATTGCAAATTATTCTAATTAGGTATGTACAAAATTTCAGCATTGTGTCATTAAATGTCTGAGATTTTGAAGCAATTTTTTTTGTTTGTTAGCCACAAATTACACTGTGAATGGGTTTATTTACCTACATTTTCATGATTTTACTTAATTTGTATCTGACCCTTGAAACGCAATCTACTGGTGTGCTTTTTCACTCGGAGAAATTTTGTTGAGACATTCGAAAGTTTTTAGTTCTTTTTATTTTCTTCTATACACAATAGAAGAAAGTATTGGATTTGTAAACGATTCAACTTCCGATTTTCGGTGGATTTATACATTTTAAGATATCCAGAGCAGGATGTGACCATTTTTAGAAAATGTCTGTCTGTGCGTGATAAAAAATTTGTGGCAATTGTATCTCAGGAACAACTGCACAGAATTTTATATAAATTTATATGTAGTTGCACCTTGACATAAATTAGTTTCTATCCCCTTTTGGAGCAAATCTCACAATAGGTTGCACTGCTATAGTGCGATTTCTCCCACTTAAGGAAAGACTGAAGTTTTATTGTATATAATCGAACAAAATTTGGTGTGTGAGGTGCCATTATAAAGTGTTATACTGACTCAACTGGGACGCATATCGGCCGATAGGGGACGCGGCTATGCTAAAATGTTCCCGCGAACGGGAAGACTATATCTCATATTTCATAACATATAATTGCACAAAACATAGTATATAAGAGGGCCATTATGAAATACTATTCTGGTTATATTTGGATGCCTATCAGACGACTGGTGGCACTGATGTGCTGGAATTTATCCCTTGAATAGAAAGGCTAAACCTCTTCTATGACATACATTGGTGAACAAAGGTAAACTACCCAGACGTTTATTTTTCGAATATTCAAACAAACACTTCATGGATTCTTTTGGAACTTTAGTGGTAAAAAGAACATATACAACATATGCTATTCTGCAAAAATTTTGTCCTAAAGGCGAAGACTAAAAGGGAATTAATCATAAATTAACGAAAAGACAATAATTAACGAATTATTGTCTTTGGGATCACCCTGTAAAAAATAAAGCTTGAATAAGTTTTAGCTATAGTATATGATTATGAGCCTTTTTTAATTGTAGATATAAATTTATATGGAGATTGCACTTATATTACTGGAGATATAAAGTTTTTTTTAATAACATCGACAATTTTTCGTTCGTTTTTCTATTTATAACATGCTGGGTTTCTTAACCAAAGCAGTATCACTTTTAGAAAATTTAACATGCTACATTAGACACAACAAACTGCAAGCGCAAGCGCTAGCAAAATTTTTTTTGCATAATTTATTAGACAAATATATAGACTAAATCTAAAAACAATCTCTGGATGGAATATGAGCATTTTTACCAAATAATTTTTAACTTCACTTGCGCAACAGCTAGCAAAATTTGTTTTCCATAATTTATTAAACAAATGGATAGACTAACTCTGAAAAATTATCCAAGGCAATATCGTTAAAACGCATAAAGATGTATTGTCGACCTTATTTAGGTGTACAGTGGAGCACCGTTTATACGTTTTTCAAAGGACCGTTCCTATGAAACGTATAATTGAAAAAAAAGAAAAAAAAAAACATACAACTGAAAATTCGTTTCAACATTAATACACAATAAAGGTGTTATATTAATAATAAAAGTCGAATCAATTTTCATGATTTCCTTTACATTTATTCGACTAAGATATATTTTTAATTTAATTGAAAATATTTTTAAAAGGTAGGATAAAAATTAAATGATAATTAAAAATATAGAAATTCAGAAAATTTTCTCAAGATTTTGATTTTAACATTTAAAGACAAATCCTGTCGTTCTCTAAATGAAGATGACATTTTTAAAAACGATTAAAAAGTAAAAAAAAAAAAAAAAAAAAAACTTGTCTCTCCAACCGTAATGTCTAAGAAATAAGAAAATCTTCCAGTATCCTATTCAAGTCACCCAACGGAAGTGAGTAATAAATTTTCAAGTTTACAAAATGCCTATAAAGTTGTGTTTTTTTTTCTTTTTCCTCTTTCATACCAAATACCTAGAACCAATTAAAGGAGAGAGTGGGAGGTCTACAAGTGGTCACTGGCTGCTTGTATACCTACCATTCAACCCAGTCCCCAACTGCTTATTTCTGAAAATCTCTCTAACACCCCCACCCCTTTCCCCAGGCTATCAATGCAGGTCGCAATTTATTCTACAGTCGCACTTTGTTACCATAATTCTAAGAAAAAATAATCGAAAAAGATAAGAATAAAAAATATAGAGAACATACATCTTCTTTTTTTTTTTTTTTTTTTTTTTTAATCCTGGAATGAAACTTAAACGTGGGATTCTACAAAGGGGAAAAAATGTATAAGAGAAATAAAGGATTTACTCTTGTCGTATAAACAAAATATTTTAACATCAGAATTAAATGGAATGATTTGGTACCGAAGTCGAAAAACGTATAAATGAGAAACGTATAAAAGGTGCTCCACTGTATATCAGGCAATAGGTGGAGCTGCTATCATGACTTTTCACAAGCCAATATCTCAGCTTCTGTTTATTAAAATTGCACCGAACTCCATATGCAAAATATTATTTGGAGAAGCTATGGTTAAACTTTTGTACAACGTAAACAGTAAGTGGCACTGTTATATAGAATGATATAGAAGAAAGTTTTGTGATGGGCATGACATATTAGTTTTCCTATGAAAATAATCCTTCAACTATGATTATATTAGTAAAATATTTTATTTCACTTTTTTAATACTAGTAATAATGTAAAAAATAATGTAAAAAATATGTAAATAATAAGTTTCAGTCTTGTAATTCTGAACAAAACCTACCATTTTGTGACAATACTTTTCATGACAAGCTGCAAGTATAGGAATGAGCATGTTAGGGTTAAAGTTTTATTCTTCATGGTGGTATTGCACAAATAAATAAAATATTAAATATGTTTAAGTAAATGATATTTAAAATGTTTTTAAAAGAATTGTATATGAAATCTGTTTATATTTTTTTGTTAAAAAAAAGAAAAGAAATATACAAAAAACAAAACTAATGCCGGATATCCGTATCCGGCAGGCACAAGAGCTCCGAATATCCGATATCCGGCAAAATCACTATCCGTTTCATCCCTAATCTGTAGGATATTTATAGATGTTTAATGGATCATTTGGTATCTGTAAGGACATTTATAGATGTTTAATGGATCATTTTTTAAAACTTTTATACATGTTTATAGATGTCTTATGGATGTAAGTGGCTGTGTGCGCTAGAACTTTGTTTTTTATTTACAATCCTCTTTTCTGCACACAAGAAAGTTGTTTTTGTGACCGTATACTTATACTAAGAGACCCTCAGGCACTCTCTGCACCATCTCTCTACTCGATTCTGCTGAGGATAAAAACAAACCTCCAATTTTTATAATTTTGCATTTTAATGTTTGCTTTCAATTATTGAAAGTTTTTGGTATTGCACGTTAGAAAAACTTTATTTTTAATTAAAGAATTTTAATACATAATCTAAAGTTTTCTTTCTATCTGTACAAAATAAAGTAATATAAAATAAGTAAAAAGTATACAAAGGAAAACATATTAAATTGTTTTGAATTATTACTTTCTTCTATATTACACCGAAGAAAGTGTTGGATTGATAATAATTTTTGACTTCTGGTTTTTGATGAATGTACTCGTTTGGAGGTTTCCAGAACACAATTTGACCATTTTTAGAAAAAATCTGTCTGTGACAAAAATTTTGCAACATCTCTAGCCCAATAACTAATATACAGAATTTCATGTAAATTTATATGTACTAGTTGCATCGTAACAAAAAAAAAAAGGGCCTATGAACGTTTGATGCTTATCGCTCAACAGGTGATGCTCTATACTGATAATTTCTATTTAAAGGAATTGAAATGTGTATAATTAAACAAATCTTAATGTGTGACAATGCCATATTCAAACATTATGCTGATTCAACATCGGTGCATATCGCCGATAGGTGACGCTGCTATGCCAAAATATTTTTAGTGAATGGGAAGGCTATATATCAGATTCTATTGTGTATAATTTCACAAAACTTGGTATGTGAGCGGGCCATTAATATAAAACATCATGCTGATTCAATTTGAGTGCATATCGGCCAACAAATGGCGCTGCTATGCTGAAATTTACACTGCGAATAGGAAGGCAGAATTCAACATCTACAGCATGTAATTGCACTAAACTTGATACGCGAGATAACTATTATTATTAAAAAGAATGTTGGCTTGATTTGGACGTATATTGGCTAACTGGCAGCACTGCTATTCCAAACCTTCTGTGATTCTCGACATGGCTACATCTTAGTGTCTGCTAATTAAATTTACACCAAACATCATATCTAAAATGTTTTCTATAAGAAGCTATGATTAAGTTTTTGTGCAGGTGAAACAGTATGCAGCACAGTTATATAGAGGAATATAGAAGAAAGTTTTGTGATGGCAACAACATACTAGTTTGAAGCTTTTGGTTTCATGCTTCTTATGAATCTCTCAAAGCAATTAAATTCTAAATGATACTAAATGTGACTTAAAATTAAACAGCATTCAATAATTAAATAAATGAGTTAAACTCTTCCCTCTTTTTTCCTCATGAAAATAACGCGTCAACTATGTGTATATTAGTAAAATGTTTTATGTTTTACTTTTCTAAATTCTTTATTATATGAATGCTGGCTTAATTTGGATGTATATTGGGGAATAGGTCACGCAACTCTTTCTCGCCTTCTGCTATTCTCTACTTGGCTACATCTCAGCATCTGTTGATTAAAATTGCGCCAAACTCCATAGCTAAAACTTTTATTGAAAAAAAAACTATGGTAAAGTTTTTGTACATTTTAAACAATATATACAGTACATTGTTATATAGAGTAATACAGAAGAGAGCTTTGTGATAGCCACAGCATACTAGTTTGAAGCTTTTGATTTCATGCATCTTATGAATCTCTGAAAACAATTCTAAATAAAACTAAATGGGACATGAAATTAAAGAGCATTTACTAATTAAACGAATCAGTTAACTCCCCCCCCCCCTCTTTCTTTATGAAAATATTTCTTCAACTATGAGTATATTACTAAAATATTTTATGTTTTCCTTCTTTAAATACTATATTCTATCAATGCTAACTTAATTTGGGTATGTATAGGTCAACAGGTGGCGTTGCTATTTCTCACCTTCTGTGGTTCTCCACATGGCTACATCTCGTATCTGTTTAATGAAATTGCATTAAACTCCATATCTAACACCTTTATAGGGAGAACCTACGATTATTATTATTATTATTATTATTTATTTATTTATTTATTTATTTATTTTTTTTTTTTTACATTTTAAACGGTAGATATATTATTATAGAGAGTGATATAGAAGAAAGTTTTCTGATGGCTACAATATTCTAGTTTAAAGCTGGTTTCAAGCTCTTCTTATGAATCTCAAAAAAAAAAAAAAAATAAAATAAAAAATCTAAATGAAACTAAAAACGGCTTAAAATAAAACTACATTAAATAATTAAGCGATTGATTTAACCCCCTCCCCCTTTTTCCTCCCTATGAACATAAATCTTCAACTACAGGTATATTAGAAAAATATTTTATGTTTCACTTTTATGAAATTATATTGTATGAAGGCTGGTTTAATTTGGTGTATATTGGCCAACCATTGGAGCTGCTATTTCTCATCTTCTGTGATTCTGTACATGGCTACATCCTAGCATTTGTTAATTAAAATTTCACCAAACTCCATATCAAAAATCTTTATTATGAGAAGCTATGATTAATTTTTTGTATATGCTAAATTGTATGTAGCGCTGTTATATAGAGTGATATAAAAGAAAGATTTGTGATGGACACATCCTACTAGTTTGAAGTTTTCGGTTTCATGCTTCTTATGAATCTCTCAAAACAATTTAATTCTTAATGAAACTAAATGTGACTTAAACATTATTAAATAAATAAAGGAATGAGTTAGCTCCTATCCCCTTTTCCCTCTATAAACACAACTCTTCAACTATGGGTATATTAGTAAAATGTTTTTAAGTCCACCTTTTTAAATACAATATTGCATGAATGCTGGCTTAATTTAAATGTATATTGGCCAGCAGGTGGCGTGTCTCTTTCTGATCTTCTTTTATTCTCTACATAGCTACATCTCACCATATGTCGATTAAAATTACACCAAACTCCATATCTAAAACCTTTATTGCGAGGAGCTCTGATTTTCTGCACATTTTAATCAATTTGCACATTGTTATATAGAGTGATATAGAAGAAAATTTTGGCATGGCCACAACATATTAGTTTGAAACGTTTGGTTTCACGCTTCTTATGAATCTCTTAAAACAATTAAATTCTAAATGAAACTAAATGTGTCTTAAAATTAAGCAGCATTAAATAATTAAATGACAGAACTCATCTCCTCCTTTTCCCTTAATCATAATTCTTCAATTACGGGTATATTAATAAAAATATTATGTTTCAGTTTTTGAAATACTATATTTTATGATGCTGGATTAATATGGGTGTATATTGGCCAACTGGTGGTGCTGCTATTTCGCACCTTCTGTAATTCTCCACATGGCTGCATCTCAGTATATGTTGATTAAAATTCCACCAAACTCCATATGTAAAACCTTTACTTGCAGAAGCTATGATTAACTTTTTTTACATTTTAAATGGTGTGTATTTTGTTATATTGAGTGATACACAAAAAAGTTTTGTGATGGCCACAACACACTAGTTTGAACTGTTTTCATACTTCTGATGAATATATCAAAAAATTAAAATTTTAAATTAAACTGAAGGAGACCTGTTACAGTTGAACTGCACTAAATAATTAAACAGATGAGCTCCTTTCCACACCTCCATTCTATTCCTTGTGAAAATAACTCTTCAACTATGGGCATATTAGTAAAATATTTTATATTTTATTTTCTTTTTTAAATACTATATTGTAAAATGTAAGCTAACAATAATAATTTATATATTTAAAATATTTAACAAAACCTACCTTTTTTGACTATACATTTCACTTCAAATCACAGTTATAGTAATGAGTATACTAGGTATAAAGTTTTAATTTTTATGGCAAAATTGCACAAATGAATAGAATATTTTAATGTTTAAATTATTATGTTTTTCATACATCATTATTAATATAAGGTACTTCATTTAAATAAACAGTTTTTGTAAGTTATATTTAAAATGTTTTTAAAAGAATAGTGTGTGAAACATGTGTACAATTTATTGTTTTTAAATAAGGAAAAGAAAAGAAATATACAACACCGCAAAAAAAAAAAAAAAAACAGTGCCGGATATCCGGTTCGGATGTCTGGTAAGCAAAAGGTGTCCGGATATCCGATATCTAGCAAAATCACTTTCCGTTTCATCGCTATTTATTACTTTTACATGATAAAATTTTATGACCTAAATTTTTCAAATTCAAGGCTATTAAGAAATTTAATAGTCCATACTAAAACGTACAGTTCCACTTGTATAGACAAATACAAACATCTACAGTCGGGAAAAATATTATTGAAGCTATAGCAATAATTCCTGTTTAAAACATGTGCACCTAATACTGTTTTATGTAAATATTTGTCGAGTCATGATCAGAGTCTATGCTTTTTGTAAAAAAAGATGTCGATAATAAAAAATAACGAACAAACTAAAAAAATAAAAAAATGAAAAATGTAAACGTATACTTCAATAATTTAGCTGCCGACTGTATGAGTTTTCCGAAAGAAAATAGAACTAGCCAGAAAAATAACAAGAAAGAATAATCATGCAGTACGCATTGATTAGTAGTACTTTCCAACTGTACGCAATAATTGAATGGAATAACTTTTAATATTCTTTGCCTACGTTATCACACAACAGACAGGAGGACTGAAAAACATACAGATAGACTAACTGATTTTACAATTACTGTTAGGCATTTTGGAAAGTGTTAAAAAGGCTTAACGCAAAAGAAAATGCAGCCGTTAGATTATAATTACAGCTTTTAATCCCTCTGAATATTTTAGTGTAGCCCTGTAAATCTGAAAGTTAATCATATCATATTCTATACAAAACAATATTTTAGAATATTAATAATGCATGTCAATTTTTTTATGATTTTTATAGTAGAAAGTTTTTTAAATATAACTTTAAAAAAATTCTGTCCTAAAACGTAATACATTGGCTTTTTTTTATTGTTGTTATTGTTGTCCCTGTAAACAAACTAGTTGTACAGGACCTAGTAAAGACATTTTAAATAGGGAAAATTCCTTAGGGAACTTGAGTGTATCATTTTTTAAAAATTCTCAAAATATTCACGGATGATAGGAGCCGGACACAGATAGAAAGTTACACAATCGGACAGACAGATGCAGAAATTGAAATCATATTCCCACTAAAATTATAAGAAAGTGTTAAAACTCTCATGTAAACAAAAGTGCAATTCAAGCAAATTTTTTTAAGAGCTCTTAATGTAACTGATTATTTTTGTGTGGCCCTGTAAATCTAATGCTAACCATACTATATTACATAGAAGGCACTCTTTTGTGCATAAGAATAATACATTTCAATAGCATTAAACTTTGTGGAAAATAAAATGATTAAAATTTGGTTTATAAAAATAACGCTCATACAACACAATTCTTTGGAATACTTTCAAGTGCCCCTGTACACAAACCAGTAAGAAATGGTCTCTATTTTACATCAAACATCCGATAGGTAATTGAATAACATATTAAAATTTCATTAAAGTTTCTATACATTAAAGGTATTAAAATATGGTTTATAGAAACTCCTCTCATAGAACACAATGCTTTCGAATACTTTTGGGTGTCCCTGTACACAAAACAGAAGAGGTATTCACTCCATTTTCAATAGGGAACATTCGATAGTGAACGTGAATAAAATATATCGGTTTAAAGAAATTCCATAAATATTTACGGGAATTAGAGCACAGAAAAACAGACAGAGAGACAGACAGACGGAGAGAAGAACAGTCAGACAGATATACGAATTGAAATTATATTCACACTAAAAAAATGATAGAAAGTGTCAAAAACGCTTAATGTAAACGAAAGTAAAATTCTAGCAATTTTTTATTAATAGCTCTTAATAAAACTGAATATTTTTCTGTCACCCTGTAAATCTAATGATAACCATGCTATATTCTATGCAAAGCATTCTTTTGTGCATAAAAATAACATATTTCAATTTTCTAAAACTTCTTTGAAAGTAAAGTTATTAAAATTTGATTTATAGAAATATCTCACAAGTAACGCAATGCGTTGGAGTACTTTTGAGTGTCCCTGTACATAAACTAGGGGTGGTATGTAATCTATTTTATATAGGAAACATCCAAGAGTGAACTTGAATAACATATTTCAATTTCATGAAGATACTGTACAGTAAAGGCATGAAAATATGGTTTATAGAAATACCTCTCATAGGACACAATTCTTTGAAATACTTTCGGGTGTCCCTGTACACAAACCAGTCAGGGGTTAATACAGGTCGATTTTACTACCTTTTATGGGTACCTTCACAAAAATCAACCTGGCAAAATAGGTACCTTCACAAAAATCAACCTGGCAAAAAAGGTACCTTCACAAAAATCAACCTGGCAAAAAAGGTACCTTCACAAAAATAAACCTGACTAAAAAGCTACCTTCACAAAAATCATACAGCTAAATGCGATTCACAAAGCAAGAATCATGCAGAATGTTGGTTTTAATCTATACACAAGCGCTTGCTATGGACGAGAAATGGTGTAGCATAAGCAAACAAAACGATGCTTCTGTGTATCGAAACAGACACGCTCTGGAGTTGTGGCCATAGTTACTGTTTGCTGATTCGTCAGGTGGTATGATGTTCTGATGACTGTATGGTGATGTGTTTATCCTCCCTGGTGTAATTCAAGTATATTGAAGGGATACTAACACAAATAAAAACAACTTCTACCTTACACTTTCTCTACTGAATTGTTTGCTTTAGAGAGAAGTGGGTTTTGGTTCCTGTTCTGCTATAAGCCTCACACTAACTGTTGAACATTATTTTTAATTTTACTTAGTTTGAACCCCCCCCACCCCACCCACACACACAGAAAGAGTGCGCTACACTTTTTCACAAAAAATAAAATATAGTTAAGATTTTTCACAAAAATAGGTATTAAGTTTGAAATCCTGGATTGGCCCCTGCGAGTAGAGGTATAAAGTCCAGTTTCAACAGGGAACATCCGACAGTGAACTTGAAAAACATATTATAATTTCATTAAGGTATGTGTACAGTAAAGGTATGAAAATATGATTTATAGAAATACCTCTCATAGAACACAATACTTTGAAATACTTTCGGGTGTCCCTGTATACAAACCAGTAAAGATATATACTCCATTTTCAATAGGGACCATCCGCTAATGAACTTGAATAACATATATCAGTTTCAAGAAATTCCACAAATAATTACGGGAGTTAGAGCGTGGACAGGCAGTCAATCAGACGGACGGACAGACAGACAGACAAACCGAAGACATTAACACATTTCAACCTTATTGGGAAGTGTTAAAAATGTTAGAAAGTGTTAAAAACGCTTAATGTAAACGAAAGTACAATTTTAGCAAATATTTATTAATAGCTCTTTATATAACTGAATATTTTAGCGTCACCCTGTAAATCTAATGCTAATCATGCTACGTTCTATGCATTTTCTTTTGTGCTTATAAATAACATATTTCAATTTCATTAATCTTCGTGCAAAGTAAAGTTATTAAAATTTAGTTTTTAGAAATATCTCTCATAAAAAGCAATGCTTTGGAACACTTTTGTGTGTACCTGTACACAAATCAGTGGTGGTATTTAATCCATTTTATACAGGAAACATCCGATTAAGAACTTGAATAACACATTTCAATATCATTACGATTTGTTTATAGTAAGGGTATGAAAATATGGTTTATAGAAATGCCTCTCATAGAACATAAAGCTTTGAAATATTTTCGGGGGTCCCTGTACATAAACCAGTAGAGGTATAAACTCCATTTTCAACAGCGAACATACGATAGTGAACTTGTATAACATATTTCAATTTCATTAAGATTTTTTTACAGTAAAGGTATGAAAATATGGTTTATACAAATGCCTCTCATAGAACACAATGCTTTCAAATATTTTCGGGGATCCCTGTACACAAACCGATAGAGGTATAAACTGCACTTTCAACAGGGAACATCCGATAGTGAACTTGTATAACATATTTCAATTTCATTACGATTTTTGTACAGTAAGGGTGTGAAAATATGGTTTATAGAAATGTCTCTCATAGAAAACAATGATTTGAAATATTTTCGGAGGTCCCTGTACACAAACCAGTAGACGTATAAACTGCACTTTCAACAGCGAACATCCGATAGTGAACTTGTATAACATATTTCAATTTCATTACGATTTTTGTACAGTAAGGGTATGAAAACATGGTTTATAGAAATGTCTCTCATACAACACAATGCTTTGAAATACTTTTGTGCGTCCCTGTACACAAATCAATGGTGGTATTTACTCCACTTTCAACAGGGAACATACGATAGTGAACTTGTATAACATATTTCAATTTCATTAAGATTATTGTACAGTAAGGGTATGAAAATATGGTTTATAGAAATGCCTCTCATAGAACACAATGATTAGAAATATTTTCGGGGGTCCCTGTACACAAACCAGTAGAGGTATAAAGTCCAGTTTCAACAGGGAACATCCGATTGTGAACTTGTATAACATATTTCAATTTCATTAAGATTTGTGTACAGTGAGGGTATGAAAATATGGTTTATAGAAATGTCTCTCATAGAACACAATGCTTTGAAATATTTTCGGGGGTCCCTGTACACAAACCAGTAGAGGTATAAACTCCATTGTCAGCAGGGAACATCCGATAGTGAACTTGTATAACATATTTCAATTTCATTAAGAGTTTTGTACAGTAAGGTTAGGAAAATATGGTTTATAGAAATGCCTCTTATAGAACATAATGCTTTGAAATACTTTTGTGTCCCTGTACACAAATCAATGGTGGTATTTACTCCATTTTATACAGGAAACATCCGATACAGAACTTGAATAACATATTTCAATTTCATTAAGATTTTTGTACAGTAAGGGTATGAAAAATGGTTTATAGAATTGCCTCTCATAGAACACAATATATTTTCGGGGGTCCCTGTACACAAACCAGTAGAGGTATAAAGTCCAGTTTCAACAGGGTACATCCGATAGTGAACTTGTATAACATATTTCAATTTCATTAAGAGTTTTGTACAGGGTATGAAAATATGGTTTATAGAAATGTCTCTCATAGAACACAATGCTTTGAAATATTTTCGGGGGTCCCTGTACACAGACCAGTAGTGTTATAAACTCCATTTTCAATAGGGACCATCCGATAGTGAACTTGAATAACATATATTAGTTTCAAGAAATTCCATAAATATGTACGTGAGTTAGAGCGCGGACCGACAGGCAGACAGACAGACAGACAAACCGAAGTCATTAACACTTTTCAACAACGTTGGAAAGTGTTAAAAATGTAAATAAGGTAATTATGTTTTATAAATATTTCAAAAGTTCATAGAAAGAAATTTTGGCGGGATAGAAAAAGAATCTATAATATGCGTGTTGTTATTTGTAAAAAATAAGTATTCTACTGGAAAGTATTATATTTAGCATCATTTTAGGAAATATTTCTTTTTATTTTGAATAATGATAATAATAAAAAAAAGCAATAATAACATTGAAATAATCTCAATTAATAATTGTGATTCATTATGGTACTGTCTGATTAATACTCATTGGGAAAAAAAAAAGAACTTATAACTTCAGTTTTTCAAATTGAAAGCATGTGACAAATTTAACCCTTTAACCCTTACAAACGGCTTTTTCCGTCACTTAATAGTTGAAATAAGAGGTTAATGTGCTAAATTTTCGAAAAATATGATATATTTTTCCTAGGACATACGATTACTGAATATCCATACATTTCAAAAACTAATATCTTTTATTTCTACTTCACTTAGTATTGATCTTATGAGTTATTAAACAGATATGCTAAAATATTCTACACGGGTAATCCGTCAATAAGGGTTTTGAAAGCAATTGATCAAGCATGAAAACTAAAAACTTTAAAAAGTGCCAGCATGTTTTTATAAAATTTTAACTATGAATATTTCCCCATTTTATGTATATATATAGTTGCACACTGGTAAAATGCTTTGAAAATTGACAGAAGGCATTTTGGTGGAATACTGATAATAGTAGGTGATCGAAAAGGAATTTAATTTATGTGTGTTATTATTTGTAATTTTAATCAGTAAGCTTTACGAAAACATTATACTTAACATACTTTAAAGAAATACTTTTTTTTTGGTTTCTAATAATAATAAAAATTATATTGACAGTACAAATTTAAGAATATCCGTTATTAACAGCACATTACTCTTTCCTCTGATTTAAACTTCTATAGAAGAAATATATTATAACTGAGATTCTTCTTATCCAAAGCTACTAATTAATTAAAAGTCCTGGTTGGCTAGTAAAGACAGTAATGACCGTCAATGAGCATTTCGGAAAATAAATAAATAAATTAGCAAGAAAAATGAAAATAGAAATCAGGGGTGTGTCCAGGGTAAAACTGGGTCCGTTAAAGGACCTTTACAAAATTTATTATCTTAGAAAAGTATCCTTCATAAAACCTTTTATTCTAAAACAGGACCCTTCATAAAACTTTTATTCTAAAAAAGGACCCATCACAAATTTATTATCTTTAAAAGACCCTTCATAATTTTTTTTAATTAAAAAAAGAAAAACCTATGAGAATTTTTTTTTTTTTTTTTAAGTGGATCTGTCATTATGTCAAAAAATAATTTGGAGCAAACTGACCGTCTAAATAATCGCACAAGTTTTTCTGTATTTCCCAGAAAAGCTGATATTCAATTTCTAATTTATAGAAGATTTCTGTGTATATGTGTGCGTTTAGTTCTATAAAAGTGAACTTTTATTATCTAATCAAAACTTTATTTTAATTTTAATTTTATTTTGCAAAATTGTATTTTTGATAATTTTATAAAACGAGGACCCTAGCCGAAATGTTTCGAAAAGGTTGATTTTCACACTAAAGTTTGATTCCCAAAATTAAGTGTAGATTTTTGAAAATTTAAAAAACAGAACCTTGTTTGAAAAGCTTGGATAGACCCCTAGAAATAGAGTGTCAGATTGTTTTATAAATTAAAATTCTTCAAAATGAATATTTGAAATCGCTATGTTTAATATCGTTAAAATGTTTCGAAAGGTATGCGAAAAGAAAATACATGATTAATGTTTGTATTTTCTTGTTCTTGAAAACAATAATAATTTTCAAACAAGCTGTGCCATATGGCTTATTCAGCGCTACAAATCACCCGATAGACATCGTAAAAAAAACTTTCAATATTAATTTTCAATTTATGTAATCGTAGAAAATATGTATGTCATATTTTTATTAAAAGTATTACATTTTTATTAAAAATATTAGTGATAAATCAGATTTAAAAATTGGAAATGTTAACAGTTATACATATTATATAGGAGAATGCAATACGTAATATGCGTAACTACACAAATGTGTATAATATGGCGTGTTGCACATGGAGTTTGTAATAATTAGAAGCGCGGGTGTATGGGAAGTGTCTCAATTAATATTTAAAGCAAAAATATTAAGAGTTACAGTAAAAAGTTTCTAGAAACTAATACGTTATTTTCAACATTTCTTAGCTATTGCTTAACCACAAAATATTTTAAGGTTATTAAAAATTTTTGAGCGAAAACTGCTCCAGAAATATTCAAAATTATTACATAAAAGTCCTAATAACATTAATTAAAAAATTTTTAGGCTGATCAACCTGTTGCAAAAATTTAATTACTGTTAAAAAAAAAAAAAAAAAAAAAAAAAAAAAAGTTAAGTTTATGTGTATATCATTGCAAAATAAAAAAAGTTTTTATACGATTTAACGCTTGTCATCCTACGCAAACTTTACGAGCTATTCTCATTTCTCACATCTTATGTCAAAAGTTTCAATAGAGACAAAAGCGCCGGTTTATCCCGCGTAACTTGAAACTAAAAATACTTTTTTCCGAACGCAAAAACTTTACAAAAATAGATTATTATATAACTAAAGAAGTATGTTCTTATATACGCTGTTTTTATTTCGAAAACACCCCCACATTTAATATATAAAAGGGGTGGGGGTGGGGGGTTAATTAAACAATGAATTTGACTTACTAATATATTGTATTGGCGAAGCCCCTGCAGTAACCAGCGTTTCATCAGATCACAGATGACCATTTTGAATCTCTAGGTCAAGAACGCCGAAAACAAAAGTAAACATTGACGAAGTGTTCTACAGCGACTGAACACGGCCGCCACCACATTTTTCAACTCAATTCGCTAAGAAGTTTTCGTTAAGCTTGGCAAATTTTGTTCTACTTTTTGGCTCGTTATCCCTTTTTTGGCGACTTTTTGATGGACGCGAGTTTTCTTCCTTCCATATATAGGTCGATGCTAATGGAGCACAAAAATGGTAAATTTTTCGGACAAATCGGTTATGTCTGCTCACTGTAGATGACCCTGTTTTGTTTCCTTATGACATTATATTCTTTTCTGAAAGAGGATATTATTTAGACAGACTTCTTTTTTCTTTAGAGAATTACATTTTATATTTTCAATAAATATAAATCGGCACAGATGAGATATTCATTCATTTTCTTAAAATTAGACTTGAAGAAATCGGGGAATAAAAGCAGTATATCAAAAACGTTTTTTATTCGTTGTGTGGAAGAATGGAAATTTTTTATTCTGTAATATTACAATATTTCATTAAATCGATTAACCCGTTAACACCCGAATTAATTTGGCAAAATATTATTAGCTGATTATTTTACTTCTAAATTAATATAGACAACTGACAGTAAAATATATTAACTTAAACAATTCTTCTGATAGTTTTAAATTTAAAGCCTATTCTCATTTATTGACGTTTAGTGTTTTAGCGAAAAATCTTCGAGATAGAAAAACTGTGAGATAACAGATTAATTTCTTATTATATGTTGACAAATATCTCGAAAGTAAAGTATTATAATATATATTATTATTCAACTTGATTTAAATTATTATACCTGCGCAAAAAGTAAATATATGTGCGACGAATGAAAAATCATAAAATGACTATCCAAATTATGAAATAATAAGTAGGCACATAAAACTTTAAGGGATCATTTAGAGTGACGATATAAACTGTCACTAAAAAGCAGAAATCATTCATAGAAACCATAAAAAATATACGTGCCATTTTATTAGCTGTCCTCAAATAAGGACTATAGGCACTAACGGGTTAAATCGATTAAATATACTATAGACATAAGATGGGTCTTAAGTGTCATAATTAAATACTAATTAGGTAAACTTAACATTAATATAATTTTGTACAATTTATTTCTTTTAGCTAAAACAATAATAAGTGAACTGTTAATAATAAAAATGGCATTAAGATTATAATAATTTATAGATTCCAGAATTCTGTTGACAAAGTAACTAATGTTTTTAGAAAAATAGGTAATGATTTTATAATTTCTATATTGCATATAATAAGTTTTTTTATTTAAATAAAAATTCAATAACAATCATGCGTACAATTGTAATTTAACCGTATAAAACTTTAAAATAGATACTATAAAAAAACTTTTGAAATTTGTTTCGGTTTTAATATATTAGTAACACGAAAGCTTTATTTTATTTGTTTCGCCCTATAAGTCGCCTATCAAAAGCGTTGAAGAAAAGATACTTAATATTTCTAAGCAATTATTTGCATATTAATTTTTACTAGATGCTTTGGTCGTATGATTTTGATTTTGAAAATATTAAATGTTACTACTGAAAAGGAACATACACTGTTTTTCCTTACCCTACAATAGTACACACATATTACACATATATTATTACAGTTTAAATTGCAATATGTATGGTATTCTATGTGAACATTTCTGGTGTACTTTAAATAAACTCAGAACAGTTATAAAAACAATATTATAAGTTAGATATTTATTGTTTATTATTTTAAACTTGATGTTTCCATCATATTATTTAGTTTTGGAAATGTTAAATGCTATTGCTCAGCACTTTGTGTGGAGTGGGGGGGGGGGGGGAGGACTCAACTTACTATCTCTTACCCTACAATACTATACACATATTATGACAACGCAAGATGTAATATTTATGTTTTTAAAAACAATTCAAAACAGTTTTAAAAGCAATTTAATAAGACTTACATTTCATGTCTATTATTTCTGCTTAAATGTTTTAATCCTATAAAACTGATTTAATTTTTTTTAAACTAATACTGAAAACAAATATTTGGTGTAGCACTCACAGTACTTGCTATTACCTAAAATCAAATACAAATATCTTTACATTTTAAGATACAATATATCAGGTTCTATATTTAAGTACTGGTTGAGCACTTTAAAACAATTAAAAATAGATTTGGAAACCGTTTTATAAGGCGTACATTTTTGTGTATTAGTTTTCACTGTATGTTTTGGTGCTATGATTTTGATTTTAAAAATTTTAAAAACCATTATTGAAAACAAATATTTGGTATAGCACTCACTCTTACTTCTTATTACCCTATAGTACAATAAAAATATTATTACATTTTAAGGTCCAGTGCGTCAGGTACTGTATTTAAATTCTAGTTAAATATTTCAAAACAATTGAAAATATGTTGGAAACAGTTTTATAAGACATACATGTTTTGTGTATTAGTTCTTACTAAATGTTTTGATGCTATAATTTTGATTTTGAAAATGTTAAATGCTGCTATTTAAAATAATTATTATGGTGTGGTAACATACTGAGGTTTGGCGCTCAACCTACATGCTATTAACGTACAATATTATACATATTGTTATATTTATACCCTTTGCGCTCGGCATATTTTCCATAAGACACGCCTTTTGGCGTTCCTTTAAAACGTTACACGTGTAGTTTCCAACTTACTACCATTTGGCTACCAAAAAATTGTAATAATTTGTTTTATTTTACTTCATCATTAAATAAAATAAATCTTTCTGTTAACATTTTCCGGTAGCCGAAAGGTAGCCTATAGTTACACGTTTTAGAAAAATAACATTTCATTTGCAGAGGAAAACCTTAAGGCGTGGCTCGATTTTTTTATGTCCCCTCAGAAGGAACATACGAGCGATAAGGGTTAAGATGCTATGTGTAAGGTATTGAATTTCAACATTTACGGTAAATTTTAAAACAACCGAAAACAGTTTTACAAAGCATTGACTAAGACGTGTATATCTTAAAGCATTACTGAATATTATAGTTTCCAGAATTTGGCTTTGAAAATGTTAAGAGTTATTATTGAAAACAAATTCGTGCGGTACTCAGCGTTTGCTTTTACAATACAATATTATATACATACTATTACAGTTTAAGGTGCAAAATATAAGATAATGTATGCCAACATTTTTTGTGTACTTAAAAAAAACTCAAAATCGTTTTACAAACAATTATTATTTATACATTTTTACTTTCTCTTACCATAAGGTAAATAAAGTATTGTTTTTGGGTCAAATTTTCGAACGCGAGATTTTGTTATATTTACACGTTTTGAGGTCTTCTGAATACGAAAATCATGTTTTTAGCAAATGGTCTGTGTGTATGTCTGTGTCTGTGTGTCTGTGTGTGTGTCTGTCTGTTATCAGCATATCTCAAAAACAAATTATGGCAGAAAGTTCAAACATGGTATTCTAAATGTGTGTCATATAGGGATACTACAGAAAGCTTTTCGTTAAGATCAAGCAAATGGTTCGTGTACAGGGACAATCAAGAGAATTCTAATACATTACGTCTATGGGGGAAACTGCAGGTAAGTAGAGCTTAACGTCTATAGACTGCACTAAACCAAATGAAACGAATATACATTTTTTGTAATAGAGATAGTTAACTGGGAAAAAAATGTTGTGTGTGTAGGAGCCTCGCCTCCCCCTAGGGGGGAAGTCCCCCATCGAGGAGAGTAAATTTTCATGATGGGTGTCTTTCAAAAGAGCTCGCCAATACATTTAAAACGAATGGTTGAACCATCGATCTGCGATAATTTAAAACAAAGTTATGGATTTTTTTTACTTTTAACGAAAAAAAACTATATAAAGTATTATTATTTTTTTTTTTAAATGTTGAGAATAAAATGGACATTTTTTTTATATTTGGTGTTGTACTACTTCTCTAATATGGAAATCGTCTGCATTATCATAAAAAATAATTTTTTTAAATAAAATTTTTTATAAATTATTTTTTAAAAACAGAATTATTTTTTAATAACCGAATTAAATTCTATATAAATGTAGGTGCATTATAGAAACGGGGGGTTGAGGGGGTGGTAGCCCCCCCCCTCACACAGAACTAATTATCATATTAAACTCTCCAGAAGCCTAATATGAATTGTTTAACACAGGTTTACATAACAGTACTCGTTATCTTACCTTTTAATCTGCAACCTGTATTTATAGTATTAAATTTCAGGGTGAGAGAAAGTCGTGTGAGTGACACACCAGATTATTTGTTTATTAACACTTTCCAACAAGGTGGAAAAGTGTTAATGACTTCGGTTTGTCTATCTGTCTGTCCTCGCTCTAACTCCATTAAATATATATGGTATATTTGAAACTGATACATGTTATTCAAGTTCACTTTCGAATGTTCTATATTAAAAATGAAGTTAATATCTCTACTGGTTTGTGTACAGGGATACCCAAAAGTATTCCAAAGCATTGCGTTCTATGAGATGTATTTCTATAAACCATATTTTAATATTTTTACTGTACACAAATCTTAATGAAATTGAAATATGTTATTCAAGTTCACTAATGGATGTTTCATATATAAAATGGAGTAACTACCATTACCGGTTTGTGTACAGGGACACTCGAAAATATTCTAAAGCATTGCGTTCTATGAGAGGTATTCCTGTAAACCAAATTTTAATAACTTTACTTTGCACAAAGCTTAATGAAATTGAAATATGTTATTCATATGCACAAAAAAATGCTTTCTATGGAATATAGTATGATCAGCATTATATTTACAGGGCCACACAAAAATATTCAGTTATATTAAAAGCTATTAATACAAATTTCCTGGAATTGCACTTTCGTTTACATTAAGCGTTTTTAACACATTATGGAATATCATGAAATTGATAAATGTTATTCAAGTTCACTATCGGATATTAGGATCAAGTTCACTATCAGATATATCGAAAATAGAGTGAATACCTCTACTGGTACAGTGACACGTGAAAGTTTTCCTAGGCATTGTGTTCTACGAGAAGTATTTCTATGTATTATATTTTAATACCTTTACTGTACACAAATCTTAATGAATTGAAATGTGTTATTAAAGTTCACTATCGGATGTTTCCTATGTAAATTGGAGTAAATACTATCACTGGTATGTGTACAGGGACACTTGAAAGTACTCCAAAGCTCTGCGTTCTATGAGAGGTATTTCTGTAAACCAAATTTTAATAACTTTGCACAAAGTTGTTCTATGAGAGGAATTTCTACAAAAAAATTTAATAACTTTATTTTGCACAAAGCTTAATGAAATTGAAGTATGTTATTCATAAGCACAAAAGACTGCTTTCTATAGAATATAGTAAGATTAGTATTAGATTTACAGAGACACACAAAATTATTTAGTTACTTTAAGAGCTATTAATAAAAATTTGCTGAAATTGCATTTGCGTTTACCTTAATTGTTTTTAACACTTTCTAACAATTTTTAAGTGTGAATATTATTTTAATGTGTTTATCTGTCTGTCCAATTGCCTATCTTTCTAATTGTTTGTCTCCTGCCTCCAGTGTCCGTAAATACTTTCAGAGTTTTTAAAAAATGATAAATATTAATGAATTTTCACTATGGAGTGTTTTATATTTATATCGACATTAACCGGTCGTGTACAGCTAGTTTGTTTACAGGAACAGTAAAAAAAAAAAAAGAGGTGAATACATTGCTTTTTAAGACAGACATTTTTCATTTTTTAGAATCATATTTAAATAACTTTCTAGTGTAAAACTCATAGAGAAATTGACATGTATTGTATATATTCTAAAATAACTTTTTGTATAGAATACGATATGATTAAACTTGGAATTTACAGGGCTACACTAAAATATTCAGATACATTAAGGTTGCGTTAAGCCTTTTTAACACTTTTCAACAATGTCTAAGAGTGATTTTAAATTCAATTAGTCAAACTATATATTTTTCAGCCCATGTATCTGTCTGCTGTTTTGATAACGTAGGCAAAGTATATTGAAAGTTATACGATACAACAAGTATGTACAGTTGGAAAGTGGTAATAATGAATGCCTACAGCATGATTTTTCGTTCTTGTTTAAATTTCACCAGATAATTTAATCCTATCAATTAAATTTTGAAAATATTAAAAGCTATTACTGAAAACAAATACTATGGAGGGAAATTCGCACTACTTGCTCTTTCCCTACAGTAGTATACTTAATATTTTAAATTACAACATATCAGGTGCTCTATTTGTATAATTCCGCTACACTTAAAAAAAAAAAAAATGAAATAAATTTTGAAAGAAAAAAAAAAAATATATATATATAATTGTTGCTTATTATCCCCCCCCCCCCCCCCCCTAGCTGTTTTTGATCGTGTGTTTTTGATTTTCAAAATGTTGTAAGCTATAATTACAAATGAATGGTGGCGCTCACACTGCCTGATTGACTACTATGTTTTACACGTATTATTACAGTGTCATGTACAACATATAAAATAAAGTATTTTGACACTTCTTGCATAAATCAATATAACTTTATACAAAACTAAATAAGACTTACTTTTATTGGTCTATGTTTTGCAGTAGATTTTTTGTTCCATTTAAATTTAATTTATGGAAATGTTAAATGTTATTATTGAAAATAAATAATCCAATGTGATACTCAATCTTCTGCTTCATACATTACAATAATATACACAATATTACAATTTAGGTGTAGTGTACGACTAACTGTATTTGAAAAACAAATACTTTGGTGTGGCTATCAATTTCTACTTGAACATATATTATTACATTTAACCCTTAAATGCCTGATTATTTTTAAACCAATTTTAAAATGTTTTATTTCTTTCCTCTTTTAAATAAATCACGGGAAAAATATTTTAATAAATCATACTTTATTTAACTATGGTTAAAAACTAAAAAGCAATTTGTTGCCAATCGGCAAACAAGAGACCTTAGAGTTCAATATTATTTTAATAATACTTTAGAAGACAAAACTGGGTATGTTGTCGAAAGGCAACACTCAGCATTTAAGGGTTTTAATGGGCAATATATGAGGAACTGTCTTTGAACATTTTTTATGTATTTTAAAGCAAATTAAAATAGTTTTGAACAATTTTATAAGACAAACCACTATTCAGTATTATTTTTCACAAACTGTGTTGACCGCATGATTTTGATTTTTAAAATATGAAATGCTTTTCTTGAAAACACATGTTCTGGCATGAAGTTCACGCACTTGCACGTACCCTAAAATTATTGTATTATTACAGCTTAAGGTACAGTATATGTAGTATTGTATTTCAAATTTCCTTGTGTATTTTCAAACAATTCGAAATAATTTTATAAGATGTATATTTCTGGTGTATTATTCTTCTCTACATGAAAAATAATATGAACAAAATACGATACTGTATTTGAACATTTCTTAAGTGTTTTCAGACGAATGAATATGGATTTAAAAGTAATTTTACAAAACATAAATATTTTGCTTATTATTTATCACTAAATTTGTTTAAAGTGTGTTTTAGATTTTTAAAATTTTAAATGTTATTGTTGAAAACAAACACTCTGGTGTAGCCCTCACGTTACTTTCCCTTACCCTACAATATTTTACATATATTATGACAATTCAAGATGCATTTTATACGTTAATGTATTTGAACTAAACACGTGCCCTTTAAAATAATTAAAAAAATTTAGAAGAAATTTGACAAGACTCATTTTGTGTCTATAATTTTCAACTAGATGTGTTAATCCTATCAAATTGATTTTAATAATGTCAAGAAATATTACTGAAAACAAATACTTTGCTGTGGCACTCACAAAACTTGCTATTACCCTGTAATACAATACAAATATTTTTAAAGTTTAAGGTACAATGTATCAGGTATTGCACTTAAATAATTGTTGAGCATATAAAAAGAATTAAAAATAGATTTGCAAACAGTTTTATAAGGCGTACTTTTCGTGTATTATTTTTTCACTAATTGTTTTGATCGTATTTAGGTTTTAAAATTTTGAATGCTATTATTGAAAAAAAAAATATTCTGGTGTAGAACTCACTCTGCCTATCTTGAAATTCAATATTGTAAATTTATTATTACTGATTAACATGCTGTGTATAAGGTACAGTACTGGGATATTTTGTGTGTATTTTAAAACAATTCGAAACAAATTTAGAAAGCATTTACTAAGAGGTATATTTCTTATGCATCATATTTCATTATATGTTGTAATCCTATAAATTTCATTTTGAAAATGTTAAGAGCTATTATTGAAAACAAATTCTCTAGTGTGGCATTAACCTTTTGAGAGGGGCTCTTACGAAATCCTATGGTGAAGCGTGGCAGGTGCTGTCACAGTCCCTTTCAAAAGGTTAACAATATTTGCTATTACTCTACAATACTCTACATTACTCTACATATATTATTACAGTTTGAGGTGCAAAATGTAAGGTACTATATTTGAATATGTTTTGTTTGCTTTAAAAAAACTCAAAGGAGTTTCAGAAATATTTAATATGAATATATTTCTTGTTCATAAATATTCACTAGATATTTTAATTTTGTCAAATTAAAAAAAAAAAAAAAAAAAAAAAAAAAAATTAGAAGCGATTATTTAAAACGAATACCCTGGAGTGGTAGTTACACTGCTTGCTGTTTCCCTACAATACTATATATTATATTATAGCACTTTAAGGTACAAGATAAGAGATGTTGTATTTTAACATTTCTTGTGCATTTTTTAAAAAAATCAAATAGTTTTAGAAACAATTATAAAAGATATATATTTTTCGCTTATTATCTCTTCCCTGGATATTTTAATCACATGCTTTTGATTTTGAAAACGTCAAAAGCTATTTTTAAAAACAAATAATATGGTATGGCACTTATACTACCTGATTGTACCCTACAATGCTATACACATACTATTACAGTTTCAGGTGCAATATATGAAATACTGTATTTGAACATTTCTTGCGTGCGTTAAAACAAATCAAAATAGCTTCAGGCAAGAACGCAAAATCATGCGGTACGCATTGATTATTAACACTTTCTACATGTACGAATTGTTGTATTGTATAACTTTCAATACCCTTTGACTACGTAATCCCACAACGGACAGACAGTAGTTCTGAAAAGTATACAGATAGACCTAATTATACTTAAACGTTGTTAGAAAGTATTAAAAATGCTTAACACTAAAGAAAACGTAGCCCTTAGATTCTAATTGCAGTCCATAATGTATCTGAATATTTTAGTATAGCCCTGTGACAGTGTTGCCAGATTTGGGAACTTCTTTATTCAACATCCACCATTAAATTTTTATAGCAACAGTTGCCTAATCACATCGAAGATTAATCGTCTATTATGTATGTCAAATTTTATTTCTCAAAAATATTGGTGGAAGTTGAATAGAAAAGTCCCCAAGTCCGGCAACACTGCCCTGTGAATCTGAAGGATAACAAAATCATATTCTATGAAAAATATTATTTTAGAATTTTAAAAATCAACGTCAATTTCTTTATGATTTTTATGATAGAAAGCTCTTTATAATAACTTTAAAGTTCTTTATAGTTAATTTATAAAAACGTCTGTCCTTAAATGCAATGCATTGGCATTTTTGGCGTGTTCCTGTACACAAACCAGTTGCACACAACCTATTAATGTCATTTAAAATAGGGAACATTCCATAGTGAATTTGAATAACATATATAATTTTATAAAAATTCTGAAAATATTTACGGACGCTGACCGGGCAGATAGACAGAAAGACAGATGGACAGTCGGACAGATATATACTTAAATTGAAATCATGTTCCCACTTAAATTTTTTTAAAAAGTGTTATATCGCTTAATGTAAACAAAAATGCAATTTCATTAAATTTGCATCAAAAGCCTTCAATGTAACTAAATATTTTTGTGTGGCTTGTAAATCTAATGCCAATCATACTACATTCTGTAGAAAGCATTCTTTTGTGCATATGAATAACGTATTTCATTTTTTTTAACCATTTGTTCGAAGTAAATTTATTAAAATTTGGTTTATAGAAATACCTCTCAGAGAACGAATGCTTTGGAATACTTTTGGATGCCCCTGTACACATACCAGTGGTGGTATTTGCTCCATTTTCTATAGCAAACATCCAATAGTAAACTTGAACAACATATTTCAATTTCATGGAAACTTGTGTAAAATCAAGGAATTAAAATACAGTTCATAAAAATACCTCTCATAAAACACAATGCTTATACTTTTAGGCGTCCCTGTACACTAGCCAGTAGACATAGTCACTCCATTTTCAATAGGGAACAACCGATAATGAAGTTCAATAAAATATCAGTTTCAAGAAATTTCATGCGTATTTACGTGAGTGAGAGCGCGGACAGACAGACAATCCGAAGTTATTAACATTTTTAACCTTATTGGAAAGTGTTAAAAACATTTAGAAATCGACAAAAACGATTAATATAAACGAAAATGTAAGTCCAACAAATTTCTAATAATAACCATTAATGTAACTGAATATTTTTGTGTGGCCCTATAAATTTGATGCTAATTATACTGTATTTCATAGAAAAGCATTCTTTTGTGCATATGAATAATATATTTTAATTTGAATAAGATTTGTGCAAAGCGAAGTTCCTTAAATTTGGTTTATAGAAATACCTCTTATGGAACGCAATGCTTAGGAATACTTTCGGGTGTCCCTGTATACATACCAGTGATGGTATTTACTCCATTTTCAATGGGGAACATCCGCTAATGGATTTGAATAACATATTTCAATTTCATTAAGATTGGGGCAGAGAGAAATAAAAATATTTCTTTTGTGTCACCATGTTACCGATTTTAGTGATATCACTTACTCTTTACGAAAATTAGAGTGAGTGCTACATAAAACTATGGAGTTTAGGAGAGGAGGCAGGCGGAAATAAAACTATCTTTTAAAACCGTTACTTATTTTAAGGAAACTTCGTGTGCATGTCTGTTCATCAATATAGTGATATAAAAACAACCATTTTCTTTCCCTCTACCCCGTTTCTCCTCCCAGATATGTGTAAAATTCACTATATTTTTATTTATTTATTTTAAACAATGAGTGGTATTTAAATTGATAATAGGGTGACTTTTAAAAAATCAATTTTATTTTCATTTATAGCCCCCTTTTCCCACTCCTCACAACTATATATAACACTCATTTTAATTTTCATAAAGAGTAGGGGATAATTATAGAAGTTATAATTAAAATCAGCAACATAGTGATATAAAAATAATTTTATTTCCATCTCCCCCTCCCCTCTATGAATGCGACACTTACTGCAATTTATTTTTCATATATAGTAAATGATGACAATGGAATTAATTGTAGAGAGTAATACAATTTTATAGTTCTGGTAAAATCAATGGTTAAATAAAATTTAGCTAAAAAAAGATTCTTACATCATATGCAATATTTACTTGTATACTAAACTTACGAAAATCCATATTTTATTGGGGGGGGGGGGGTGTGTGAGTATAGGCATTGTATCCCTCCCTGGGATAAGGATGGGGTGAATATACCCTGGGTCAAACTTTCAATATGAGTATCTTTCAAAATAACTCGTAAATTCCTTTGAAACGAATTGTTAAACCACAGACCTGTGATAATAATAAAATTGTTCATTTATTCCATTATAGGGGGGGAAAAATCGTCTGATATGTAAGCTTGAAACTGACTTCATTTTGATATTTAGTGCTGTGCTGTTCATCCCCCACCCTTATAGAAATAAAACTTCCATTTTAATTATAATAGAGCATTGGGCATCAAATGATATTTACCATAAAATGTTGAAAAAGCTATATAACATACAAATAGTAAAAACACTGATAGCTGTGGCAGCAATATAGCAGTGGCAGAAAAAATTCTGTTTGTGATATCATCTTGCACATTTTTACACATGAGGGTGTCTGGTAATTCTTTTCAATATAAAGCGTGGCTGTATTTATATACCTACATAGTACTGTGAAAAAAACAAAAGAAAAAAAAAAGTTATCTTTAGATTTTATTTTCCTTCATTTTAAAGAAAAATTCATAAAAAATATTATTGTATTTTATTGTAATAATATAATGTATTAAAATGTTTTGCTGGTAATCAATATACAGTTGTTCTTCATTAACCATCTGATTGCCGCTGACAGATATATGTGCTTACTGAGCCCACTTCCCGGAAGTGTAAATTTTCAATATGGTCTTTCAAAAGAACTCGTTATTCCCTATGAAACGAATGGTTGAATCACAGATATGTGATAATTTAAAACAAAGTTATCGATTTTTTCCTTTTCTATAAGGAAAAAAAAATTGGAAAAATAAAAAGCTTTTGACTCAGATGTCGGCACAGAATTAGACTTCCTTCTGGCATTTAGTGCAATATTTATCTGAGGCATTTTACATACTTAATTTGCATCAAACAATCACTAAAGTTTGAAAACAAAATGTAGTTTAGTTAGTTTAGTTTCTTGGCGGCTTTCGTTTTTTGTTTGATAACACTATACTATAAATTTTAGTTACTTCTGTTATAATAAAGTTTTTCAGAAGTAATATGTTTACGTTTTATATTTTACCATCGCTGACGTACACCACTTTCACATTCCTTTATTTAAAATTTCCTACAAAAAGTAAACAAGATACCTGTTTCATGCACCTGACAATTTTTTTTTCCAGAAAAGCATACTTTATAAAATTTATATATAAAATTATTTCTTTTGTATTTTAACAGGATGAATTAACCTTTATCATTTATGTGCTTCTGAAGTTGCTTTAAAATAAGGGTATAATAAAGCTTTCTGTGCGTTTCTATTTTAATAATACTAATTCATATAAATTTTTTAAAATAAAATTTAAATTTTAAATTTTAAAAATTTATTTAAATATATAAATTATCCAATACAGATTTTTTATAACGTGCAATAAAATGCACATAAAGCTGGTGGTACACATAAAACTAATACACAATAATTGTTTCGCATCGAAGTAATTAAGCATGACCCTTCATGAGAGAAAATGTAGTCACTATATGCAGTACGAAAGAAAACGTAATATAGTGGACTCATCGTCAACACGAATTGCATAACCTTGTAAAATGTATCTTAAAAACAAAGCCAAAAGACTTTTTGACGGTGACATGGAACTCTAATTTAAAAGAAATTTGTAGAAATGAAATAAACATTGTGATACAATGAACATATAATTCAAAACAATCATAAGAACTTAATTTAGCAGCAATCTAACACATCTAGTAACAGAACTGTGAATGCACTGTGTATAGAAAAAAATCCTCAAATCGAATATAAAGAAATTAATTATGTTTACCATACAAGCATTTAACAATACTGTTAGAAGCTTATTAATATCGAAATAGATTTTTTGAAATATTTTAGCGGACAAATTTGTCCTCTATATGAGTGGTTTGGGCGACATATGTCAGTAACTGGGTACCAACAGTCTCTTTGTCACCATGCCGGCAGGAACCCAAATTATAATTAAACATAATTTATTTATTGCATAAAAATTGGAATTTTTCAGTTTTTTTTTTTTTTTTTTTTTTTTTTTACCACTTATTTTACATTTTTTTAAATGACCATAAAAATATGAATAGATCTGGCAATATCTCCATTTTTAACGAGATGATAGATATTATAGTTTTTCTTTCTTTCCTTTCCTTCTGTTTTTTTTTTTTTTTTTTTTTTAATTACTGGCTTTCAGAATTAAGAAATTAAATATTCGTGTTCAATTTTCAAAAATAGAAAAAAAAAATTTAAAAAAATTTTTAAATACTGCAAGTTTTAAATTTCCCCCTCAATTTTACGCTATTACAGCCAAACAAATTTGGGAATTACTTTGTCGATTGATTGATAAAATTTTTAAATGTATTTATTGAATGCCAAAATTGTCATGAAATTTCTGTAAAAAAAAAAAAAAAAATAATAATAATAAATAAATAAATAAATAAATAAATAAAATAAATAACTTACCAATGAATTAACAACATATTGCATAACCAAAGTATGTTTGAAATACGTAATTAAACTATAATTATATAAAATTAAGGTGAAAAATTAATACTAGTTTTAAATTAAAAATTTTAATTTTTTTCAGAAAAAAAAATTTTTGAAACTTAAATAATTTTTGAGAAATTTTATATATTGATACATTTAATTCAAATGTATGCAAATATTTATAACTCTAACACGGTAATTAGGAAATCATTTTGTAAAAAGGGTAAACTTTCGGAATTTCCAGAGTGAAACCTTACTTACTGGTCTACCTACAGAACACAATAACATTACATAAAGTTCCTGAATGAAAAGTGGAACTTTGCCTACTGATTTGTATATCTTTCGAAGCAAATTTATATATAGTAATAGATCACTAGTTTAAAATGTTTCCTACTCGCCTGCATACTTTATATAACAAAGTTGTGTAAAATTAACGAACATAAATGCTGAACTTTAATTAATGATCTGCATATGTTATACAACAAACTTGTATTAAGTCCCAAATCATATTAATGCAACCTTACCTATTGATGTGCATAAGTTACACAACATCCTTGCATAGTGTTACCTTTTTGGAGAATGAAACCTTATTAACTAAGCTGCCTACATTACACTCTCATTTCATATAAAGTTAATGCTTGCGAGATAGGAACCTTACCTACTGATCCTCATACATTACACAACAATGTTGTGTAAAATTACTGTTCGTCAGAGTTGAATCTTACCTACTAATCTGTATACATTACACAACAATGATGTGTAAAGTTACCGTTTGCCAGAGTGAAACCTTACCTACGGATCTGCATACGTTGCACAACAATGTTGTGTAAAGTTACCGTTCGCCAGGGTGAAATTATGCTTACTGATCTGCATACGTTACACAACAATGTCGTGTAAAGTTACCGTTTGCCAGAGTGGAATACTACCTGCTGATCTGCATACGTTACACAACAATGTTGTGTAAAGTTACCGTTTCAGAGATAGGAACCTTACCAACTGATCTCCATACGTTACATAACATTGTTGTGTAAAGTTACCGTTTGTGAGAGTGGAAAATTACTTTAAAACCCGAATAAACAACTACGTCAGAAACGCCAAAGAAAAATATTGGAAATGCATACAGCTGTTTCAGTAGCCTAAAGCGTACCGTCTTCAGTGCAAAAAGTAACTGCACTGAAGACGGTACGCTTTAGGCTACCGAAACAGTTGTATGCATATCCAATATTTTTCTTTGGCGTTTCTGACGTAGTTGTTTATTCGGGTTTTAACATTCCAACGCCAAGTCTCCTGTTATTATTTGGAAAATTACTAACTCATCTGCATATGTTAAACAATAACATTGGGTAAAATTACCGTTTGCGAGATTGGAACCTTATCTACTGTTCTGTATATGTTACACAAAATCTTCTGCAAAGTTACTCTTTGCGAGTGTGTAAATTTTCTTCCCTGTCTGCAAAAATTACACAACTACAGATGGTAATGTTTCTCAACATAGTTGTGGCAAGTAACCTGCCTCAACATTGTTGAGTAAAGTTACAAAAAATGTTTTACAGTGTATATAATTGCTAAAATATATGATAAATATTCTAATTTAATATTATATCTAATTTAATCTTAAATCAAATGATTAAAATATTTAAGTATTTTTATATTATACATTGTCAAACAGCAAGAGAAAAAAAGTTTGTAAAATACAATAAAATTTGCAATGTTCAAAAAACTGAAAAGCAAAACAACAATTTTAAATAAGAATTATTTCTTCACTTTAAATAAGAAACTGTGAAAATGTAGCAAACTAAACATTATTTTAAAATAAAAAGAGAAATATATCACACAAGAAAACTATTTCGACATTAGGAAAAAATGATTTTAAATCAAAAGCAAACATAAAAATATTAATTACAAGATAAAAGAAATTTTTTATATACCATGATTTTAAACTTTCTGTTGAATAATGTAAACGGTACCGAAGGCAGCAGGAACCCGGACCAATTGGCTAAAAGTATTTAAAAAATTCATTGCTATCGTGTTTTGAGCTATTATAAAAGTTTCAATTGACCGTGAAGTTAGTTCTAGGCGGGGAGTTAGTTAAAAATCGATTGAAAGCTTTGTATTGGTAACGCTGCCGAAGGAAGCAGGGTCCCGAAGCAGTTGGTTAAAAATATTTAAATGCATTTTCAGCGTGTTCTGAACTATTCTGAAAGTTTCAAATGTCTAGCTAGTCGGCAAGTTAGTTAAATAAATTTTCTGTTGAATCACATAAACGCACAGAAGGACCTCAAACAGTTGACTAAAAGTATTAAAAAAATGTATTGTCACAGTGTTCTGAGCTATCCTAAAAATCTCAAATGTGAAGATAGTCGGGAAGTTAGTGAAAAATCTACTGCAAACTTTGTACTGGAAACGCTGCCGAAGGCAGCAGGGTCCCGAAGCAGTTGGTTAAAAATATTTTAAAAATGCATTTTCACCGTGTTCTGAACTATTATGAAAGTTTCAAATGTCTAGCTAGTTGGAAAGTTAGTTAAATAAGTTTTCTGTTGAATCATATAAACGCTGCCGAAGGCAGTAGGAAACTGAAACAGTTCACTAAATGTATTTAAAAAAATTATTGTCACCATGTTCTGGGCTATCCTGAAAGTTTTGGGAGGTTAATGAAAAATCGATTGCAAGCCTTGTACAGTAGTTGGTTAAAAATATTTTAAAAATGCATTTTCACCATGTTCTGAACTATTCTGAAATTTTCAAATGTCTAGCTAGTCGGGAAGTTAGTTAAATAAATTTTCTGTTGAATCATATGAACGCTGCCGAAGGGAGTAGGGTCCTGAAACAGTTGACTAAAAGCATTTTAAAAATGTATTGTCACCGTGTTCTGAGCTATCCTGAAAGTTTCAAATATCTAGCTAGTCGGGAAGTTAGTGAAAAATCGATTGCAAGCTTTGTACTGGTAACACTGCCGAAGGCAGCAGGGTCCCGAGGCAGTTGGTTAAAAATATTTAAAAAATGCAATTTTTCACAGTGTTTTAAACAATTCTGAAAGTTTCAAATGTCTAGCTAGTCGGGAAGTTAGTTAAATAAATTTTCTGTTTAATCATATAAACGCTGCCGAAGGCAGTAGGGACCTGAAACAGTTCACTAAATGTATTAAAAATATGTAGTCACCGTGTTCTGGGCTATCCTGAAAGTTTCAAACGTCTTGCTAGTCGGGAAGTTAGTGAAAAATCGATTGCAAGCTTTGTGCTGGTAACGCTGCCGAAGGCAAAAGGAACCCGAAACAGTTGGCTAAAAGTATTAAAAATATGCATTTTCACCGTGTTCTGAACTATTCTGAAAGTTTCAAATATCCAGCTAGTCGGGAAGTTAGTGAAATAAATTTTCTGTCAAATCATATAAACACTGCCGAAGGCAGTAGGGATTTGAAACAGTTGACTAAAAGTATTAAATAAAATGTATTGTCACACGTGTTTTGAACTGTCCTGAAAGTTTCAGATTTCTAGCTAGTCCTGAAGTTAGTAAAAAAATCGATTGCAAGATTTGTACTGGACAAACAAACAAACAAACAAACAAGAATCGAAGTCAATAAAAACATGATAAAAATCTCGTAGTTGCCTGTGCAGAAACATGATTGATATTCCTTTGCGAATTCCGAAATTTACTTTAGAACAGTCCCTTATTTTCAAAAGAGTACAAGAAGCATACACTGTAAAAAATATATTAAAAAAATCTAAAATAAGTAAAAATTTGTAAGATATTTCGGTAAAGCAATGTTCTAAACTGGAAAGTTCTGTTTATAACCCAAAATGGGTCAGAAAATCTATCTATTTTGAGTTTACAAACTTGTTATGTATGGTCCACTGTCTCATTATATATTTTTTGTCTATAATAAATAAAGACGTTGTAGAAAATATTGTATCACTCACCTCTTATAATAATAATTTAAAAAAAAATAATCTAACATGCGTAGATGATCTAAACGTAAACATTTCGTATGCATACCTATGTTCATTGCAAAAAATAAACCCCAAAATAATTCTATCCAAAAATGGTCTTGTATCCAATTTGGGTTGAAATTTTGGATTATAAACAGAACTTTCCAATTTAGAACATTGCTTTACCCAAATATCTTACACATTTTTACCTATTTTAGATTTTTTTTTTACAGTGTAAGCTTCCTTTCGAAAATTTTAAAAAGGCCTCGAAGTTGAACAAACACAAGGACTCCCGAATTGCATATTTTAACAAAATTGAATGATAATCAAAAATTGCAGTAAATATGAATACACAAGTAATACGTATATATTTACATCATGTCGACTGTGGAAATTCGTAATATAAAGATGAATCTTCTTCATTAAGGAAAAAAAATCAGTTATTTTTTACGATAGTTTAAACATATTTTGAGTGTATAGTATATATAATGAGTATAAACATACATTTACAATGGAATTTTAAATATAACATACCTAACTCATCCTTTTACTTAGACGCCCAAAACCATGCGAAATGACTTGTGCACATTTCTCCCAGTTCCATCTGATTACGTTTCATGATGAATGTTTTTTTTTTTTTAAGTTGCTTGTCGGTGTCTTTAAACAAGCAGTTAGGGAAGGACACTCAACTGGGTTTGTGCTTCCCAGAAACGGTCGTAGTTTCTTGAAAGGTTAATCAGGCCCTGCTCTCCAAACAAATTCATTGTTTAACATTTTCTTTTCTGAGTAATCCCGCATTCAATAACAAAATATAGTTTTAGTATACTTTCTGAAATTTCATTGTTACTATTCTTATTCTGTATTATATTTAATTTGCTATATTTAGAAATCGTCTTATTGCTATCGCAATCACGAAATTTATCTATCTGTCGATCTATCTATCTATCTATCTATATATATATATATATATATATATACTAACTTTGAGTTTTATCTAATTAAAAAAATATATATAAAATAATACGTTTTTTATACAAAAAGATAATTTAATGTAACTAATACTAAGTTTTTAAAAATGGTAGTGAAGTGCATAAAAATAACAACTGTCAAGGATGAACAGCCTAACATGCAAAAATCCTGGAAACTACTATTTGTATTGCAGAATAAATGGCAAAGTAAGACTTATACATGATATATTTATTTAAACCTATAATAAGTGACATTTTAAGAGTTCTTAATACATCATACGGTAAATTAAACATTCAAAATCAGAAATTTCTATGAAAAACAACATAATTAACAGGAAATGCATTGCAAAAATTTCAAAAATCCTAAATTCAGGAGTCACCCATAAAAAGATTCACCCCTGAACTATAAAAAACAATGTGAATATTAAATAACTCTAAATATAGAAATGGATAAAAAAGGTTAATTTAAGCCAAAAAAATTTAATAATATATATTCCTCACCAGCATGACCGGAATGTTACTTTAAAAAATTGTAATCTTGTCAGATTTCAGAAAGTATGGCAAGTTAGCACACTAGAGAGTGTTTCAAAACCTAATCATGAATAAATTACAAGTTTTTTTTATATTAAATTTTTGTAATTAAGATTTACACACACATATTACAACACACATATTAATGATCATAAAAATTAACTTTAAACAAAACATTAAAGATAAAATAATAATAATAATTATCTTAACTTGTTACATATAATTGACATAATAGAAAAGTTATACTTGCATATTATACTATTCAAAAATTAAATGTTTTATCGTTTCACATCAGATTGAGGTTTGATGTTTTTTTTTTGTTTGTTTGTTTGTTTGTTTTGTTTTTGTTTCTCGGATTTGAGTTGGATAGCTGGGTCATATAAATTTGAAAATTTTCTATGAGAATTTGTTTTAATATAACTCATTCAATACTCTCATTTTGAGATTTTTACTACTTTTTAACAAAGTTGAGAAGTGTTTATGACTTTGGTTTCTCTGTCTATCTGTCCGTCTGCGCGCGCTTTACCTTCCGTAAATATTAATGGATTTCTTGGAAACTTATATATGTTATTCAAATTCACTATTTATTACTTCCTATAGAAAATTAAATAAATAGCACTACTAGTTTCTGAGCAGAAAATTACGAAAATATTCGCAACCATTGCGTTCTATTAGAGTTATTTTTATAAATCATATTTTAATAACATTATTTTGAACAAATCTTGATGAAATAAAAATTTATTATTCATATACACAAAAACAAATTTTTATATATATATAATTATCATTGAGATTTACAAGGCGACATAACAGTAATTAGATATCTTATACTCTGTATATAGAAATTGTTGTGATCGAATTAATGTTTTTATTAAGCATTTTTAACTCTTAAGAGTTATGTATATATATATATAAATGAAGGATTTAATAACGTTATAAAATTTAGCATTTAATAGATACATAATACCAACAACTCACACATAAAAGTTTCTGCAATATATATATATATAAATTTTATGTATATTTACACCGATTTAACTGTCACACTGACATAACTTACACCTTTTCCGCTTTTGCAAAAGAATATCAAAGTTATACCCTTACATATGAAATTTACATAAATATAAATCGATATCGCAAAAATCAGTTAATTAGATTTTTACTTTCTCTTACCCATATATATGGTAGAGAAAGTATTGTTTTTGGGTCAAATTTTCTAAATTGAGTTTTTATTATAATTACGCATTTTGAGGTCCTCTGAATCCAAAAAGCCTGTTTTTAGCGGTTGGTCTCTGTGTGTGTGTCAGTGTCTATGTGTGTCTGTTTGTCACCAGCATATCTCAAGAACAAATAGCAGCAGAAAGTCCAAACTTTGTATTCTAAATGTGTATCACATAAGGATGCTACACTAAACTTTTCGTTGAGATCTAGCAAATGGTTCGTGTACAGGGACCCCCAAGAGAATTCAAATACATTACGTCTATAGGGGAAATTGCAGGTAAGTAGAGTTTAAACATCTATAGACTGCTTTGAACCAAATGAAACGAATATATATTTTTTATATGCGTAAAAACATGTTTCATGTAGAATAGGGTATGGAAATCAATCTTTTACAGGGCTACACAAAAGAACTAGATTATAGTGCGACAATACTTTAAAATTGATGGAAGTGTATTTCAAGTTGTGACGTGTGTTATTAATCTAGGATTATATTTATTTGCACCATGTGGTGTGTACATAACCTTCAGACGATATACAGGGCTGCCAATATATAAGCCATAACATTCTTTTTTATTGTTATTGGAAGTGCTTTACTATAATATTTTACCATGTCCAGGAAAGGCGCTCAGGAATTAAAATTAATTCCTCATAGCCATGTGGTAAATAAGGTATTTTTTGAAGCCAAATATTAATGGCTTGGTTTTTTAATAATTACACATTTTGAGGTTTCCTGAATACCGAAGTCAAGTTTTTAACGCTTGATCTTTGTCTGTGTCTCTTAGAGTAAATTAAAAACAAATAACTTCAGGTGATCTAAATGTTGTACTTTGAAGTTAATATGCTTGTTACTAGAAAATATTGGTCAAGATTGATAAGTTTCAAGGAACGTTGCGCGTGGAAGTTGTTTGAATAATTTTAAATTAACTTTTGAATTTAGTAACAGATTTGAATTCTATATAAATGTAGATACAATAATGAAACGGGATGGGGGGTTGATAGGGGCGGTATCCCCCTCACATAGAATTATTTGTCAAATAAAGCTGTTCCGAAGCCTAATTTGAATTATTTTAACATAGGTTTACATAACAGTACTCGTTATCTTACCCCTTCATCTCCAATCTGTATTTATAGTATTAAATTTCAGGAAAAGAGAAAGTAATCCACTTTTCTCCCATCAAGATGTTAAGGACTCAAAATTATTTATTGGAATCAATTTCATATTTAAAAATGAATTAAAAAATGAAAACCCCGGTAAAAAGAGCACACAGAAAAAAGCACTTTTTCAAACTACTATTTGTGAAACACGTGTTAAATATCAAAGAATGCACGCAGATACTTTGGGGGTTATGGCGATGGAGACAAAGTAAAGGTACGTACAGTAAACTCCCGATTTTCCGCGGTGAACGGGGAATAGACAACCGCGAATAATCGAATCAGCGGATAATCCGCAAAATGGTCAAAAAGGGGATATAAATCAAAACATAAAGCCTTTTAAGCAATACTATAATATTTAATTAACAGTTAAGCATGGCTTACATATATACAATTTAAAACATACTAATAAAAATTCCTACTTACATTTTGCTCTATTTTTTAACAAAAAAACAGACAAGCATTTTTGTTTTTTTTTTTTGTACTAAAACACTTTTTCTTAATTTGCGATTGCAATTTCTTTATCAGCATTTTGTCACAAAGTGATACATCGTCCTGTTCCTCGAGATATTTTATAAGTCCATCTGGATGTGCTAGGGCTGAGACGTGGCTCATCCTCTGATGAGTATTATCTCCTTCTTCCTCTTCTTCTTCACCATCTTCTGAAACTCGGTCTAATGCTTAGCCCATAATTTGTTCATCTGTAAGGTGTTCAATACCTGGATCACTGGCGTCACAATTAATCCACTCTTCAATGTTTCCTTCATTGACTTTTTCTCCTCTAGTAACAGGTTTAGCTAAATTTGCCAAATCATGAGCAGAAATTTCTTCCTCCGCTATAAACTCTACCAAAGTATTTTCCACATTTGGTAAAATTTTTCTCCAAGACCTTACCAATGTAGCTGGAAATAAAAACTTCTTCACACACCATAAATTTTAAATCAGCATGACCGGTTTCGAAAGGACGTAGCCTTTGTTCATCAGGTGCAAACAAGTGCAACTGCCTTGGAGGCAAAAGCAAGACAGGCTACGTCCTTTCGAAACCGGTCGTGCTGATTTAAAATTTATGGTGTGTGAAGAAGTTTTTATTTCTTGCTATTGTCTGTACGCCAGTTTTTGAATTTATTTTTGGTGCTTACCAATGTAGACTGCTTAACTTCCTCCCAAGCAGTGTGTATGCCATAAATGCTGTCAAGAATCGTGTAATATCTCCAAAAGCCTTGAAGGTCATTACTCTCTTCGATCTTTTTTTTGTAATAAGTTTGTTCTGTATTTTTAAATTCAGGCCCTTCAGGCCCGCGGATAATCCGACCGCCGATAATCGGGAGTCTACTGTATATATATATATATATATATATATATATATATACGTACATATATTATGAACACCTTTTCAGACATTGTATAAAAAGAAGTGATATCACTTGGAGAACAGGAACAATTAGAAAAAAAAAATAATAATGAAAATCATATAATCATGTATTATTTGCAATAATCTGCATACTTTATTATCATTTTTATACCCTTATTTGGCTATTACTTAATTTATTTACTAAGCATGTATATCTATATCTATATATACGTATATGTAATATTGTCATAAATACTTAATCATAAATTGTCATAAATTTAAATTAACATTAAAGGATGAATGATTTCTTAGTTTCCAAAAATTAGCAAGCCATGTTGACTATATATAAGGGAAGAAATATATATATATATATACACAGATTTCGTTTTACAGATTTTAAATCAAATTTTGTATAATTATAACGTACTAACTATAGAAGACATCATTAGGGTTAAATGTAACTGGAAGGTTGGAAAGGGGGGGGGGGTCAAGAACGAAATATGAAAGGGAAAAAATTATAACTTTTTTCCCCTTTGTTTACATGTTTTTCACACTTTTTTCCCTTTATTAATGTGTTTAAAAAATTTTCTGAATTCAACCAAACTTTTCAATAGTATTACTTAACATTTAAGAAAAAATACGGGGTGGAGGGATGACCTTGAGTAAACCTTTTACCAGGAAAAAAGCAGATGGGGAAAAAGATTGTTCTTTTATCACCTTTTTTTTTTTTTTTTTTTTTTTACCAATTTCAATGAAATTTTGTATAATTATTATTTAATATTAAAAAATTCCCTGTTGCGTTTAGCTACTTTTGAAGAAGTCCAGAGGGCAGGAAAAAGGAAAATAGTGTTACCCACAGTTTTTATTCAGTTTCGCAAAACTTTATAGAATTATTGCTTAGTAATTTAAAAAAAATACAGTGAAGGTTAGATATATCTGTTGAGCGATTGGGACATAGTTGGCAGATGAAAGTAAATACTTAAATTTTATGTCACTTTCTTCTACCCGCCTGCAACTCTCAGTTATATATAAATTCTACGGTGTTTTTCATATAATAATCAAATCTTCATAATGTTTTTATATGTCATTAAATCTTCATAACAATAACAGCCTTAGTTTCACGCGAATCACGCTTGAAAATAACGTCATTGTTACAACAATGTATAAATAAAAGTTTAAAAACAATTAAAAAGTTACATTGTTAAACATGGAGGGATTAAATAATATAAAACGATAATTTAACAGAAAAAAATATATATATATAGCTGTAAAAATGTTCATCAATATAGTATCACCTATGATTTGAAGTAATTGATTTGAATATAAACATAAGAAAAGATAATTCCAAAGAAAACGTAAACATAATGTCAATATGTCGTCGTTAAGTGAGTAATTTTGAACATGATTTTAGTTTCGTTTTATTTTTTATGGTTTAGTTTTTAATTAATAGAATTGTAGAATTTTCATTTACTTTTGTTTTTCTTAATATTGTATTAAAAAATCACCTTGTTATAGCGTAATATTTAGGTAAAGATTTATTTTAGCTTACTTCACGCTTAATTCTTTTTTCAGAATTCTCCAACTTGGCACCGTATATTCGTCTTTATTCAGGAATTTACAACCCTTCACAATGCAAATAAAAGAAGATGGGGGAAAAAAAAAGGATGAAAATGAGTAAAAGCATTATTGAAAAATAAATAATAATAATAGCGCTAAGACGACTGTTAAACATCAGTTATTGAGTTTTTTCATAATTAACTGATACATTAATATTTTCTTGGTACATACATAAGTTAATAGCTCTCGGCGCCAAACTTATCACCATGACTAAAAAAAACGAAATTATAATCTATAAAATATAACAAAATTAAAATATGCGTATAATATACTAAAATGTGTATGTGTGTGTGTGTGTGTTTTTTTTTTTTTTTTTTTTTTTTTTTTGAAATACATACATATATATATATATATATGTGTGTGTGTGTGTATTTCAGATTAAAACCGTGCGCGTACATACATATATTAAAATGTCTGTATATAATATTATAAAAATATAATTTATATAATATTATAAAAAATGTAAATAAACCTTATATTATGTTTCCCTTCAATTCCAACTGAGGGGTAACACAAAAACTGTTGGGGGAGGGGGGGAGGTCCCAAACTAATTGCTTGATTTAATGACACACACACGTAAATCGATAACAAAATTTCAGAATTAAAAAAAAAAAAAAAATCTGGTGTGAAACAACCACACGACTTCCATTACCCACTATTACACGTATTATATGCATTTTTGAAAGATAATGTGATCAGAAAACATAAAAGTGACCTAAAGAGAAAATCGTTAGAGCCGTTTTTGAGATACCAACTTTTACAAAAAATCAATTATTGACCGGAAAACAATAATTACATACAAAAGGATATTTAAAAGTGAGTTAATAGGGCGAGTTTGAAAAAAAAATCCGTACAGCCGTTTTCAAAGCAACGCGCTTGCAAGAGCTGAAATTGAGCTATTTATACAGGACGCCTATCAATTTTTCTGAACTAACCAACTGTATCATTCGAAAGGACATCTAATAGAGTGTTTATATAGAAAATTTGAAGAAAATCGTTAGAGCCGTTTTTGAGATACGGACTTACGGTCCCAGTTCCGGTTTCCGATGTCCTACTTCCGGTTAAACTCAATTATTGACAGAAAAACAATAATTACATACAAAAGCATATTTAAAAGTTAGTTAAAATGGCGAGTTTGAAAAAAATCCGTACAACCGTTTTTAAAGGAACGCCTTTGCGAGGCCTGAAATTGAGCTATTTATACAGGACGCCTATCAATTTTTCTGAACTAACCAACTATATCATTCGAAAGGACATCTAATAGAGTGTTTATATAGCAAGTTTGAAGAAAATCGTTAGAGCCGTTTTTGAGATACGGACTTACGGTCACACTTCCGGTTTCCGATGTCCCACTTCCGGTTTTTCAATTTTCACCAAAATTTGGAAATTTCATCTGTAGACCAGACGTATTTCAATTCTAAAGTTTCGTAGCTCTATCTTTATTAGTTTCTGAGCTATAATAGCCAGAAGATTCTCCACATACATACACACACACACACACACACACATACATACACACTGACCAATTGCCAAAAACCACTTTTTTGGACTCGGGGGACCTTAAAACGTGTAAATCAGGTGAAAACCCGATATCAAATTTTCAGACCGAATACAATACTTCCATTACCTACGGTAGTAGGGTAATGGAAGTAAAAAGGAGAAAATTCAGCACCTTAAGGCGAACAACGAAATCAAATCACTCTTCTTAACGTCACGATGTCGGAAAAGAACTGTACAAAGAAAACACAAAACACCACTCATATATTTATTTAAATGAAAAATTGGAAAATGGGCTTCAAAGTTTTCAGTTAAGTACATTGCGAAAGGTTGAACTGAATTTTACGTCTCTGACTCCAACGATTTTCACTTTGGCCGTAAACATACGCACAGACAATATATATATATATATATATATATATATATATATATATATATATAATGTTATAAACATTTATAAAATAAATACTCAGATTAAAGCTATATTGAAAAGCTACAAACGTATAATAAAATCGCTCAAAACTGCAGCATAGTAGTCAGCGGTCTCCTTTCGTCTTTTAAACTTTCAAACCTGTAATAAAAAAATAAAAATTTTACGCACAGTTGGTATCTTTTTCGACAGCTCAAGCGGGAAAAGATACCTGCGAAAATTTACAATATCCATAGTTCAGGATTCTAAGAAACTAATTATCAAAATGTAATGGAATAAAATAAATAAGCTGTATATAGCGCATTTTTAATGACAGTATGACAATCAAAAAATAGCCAATGGGAGAATCACACTTAGCTCCATAGTTTCATCTCGACCAATAATAATTATAAAATAATAATAATAATAATAGAGATAGGGTGGTTTCAATCCTTTAAAAAAAAAAATAACTCTATTGATAAGTTGGAAAAGTAGTACGCTCTAAACTATAGCACGTTCTTCGAAGATTCTCATTAGTACATCGTAGATCTCGACAAGATAGCTAATAAAAGATATTTTTAGGAGTCGGAAGTTACCCGAAACGTGAAAAATTTTGCAAATCTTCCTTGTGTGCCGGTATATAAAAAAATCAAACATTTTTTTTTTTTAATTACAAATTTTTTTTATTTTGGTAAATTATTTCTGCCAATTAAATATTTGAAATGCTGTTAAATAAATAATATGCGTTGTATATTCATTTTTCATTTCTTCCTGTGGTATGTTTGAAAAGTTTTCATATATACATAATCAGGCTTTATATCTAAACTATATGTAAAATTATAAAAGTATCTCATAAAGAAATGAGTAGAGTAGGCAAAGACATTCGTAAAAACTTTTAAAAATTCTTAATAGTTAGGAAAATGTCGGATTTGCTAATTAAATATCATCAGAACAGACGGCATTTTTTGAGAAGTCCTAAAGTTGTGTTACAAATATCTCAGATGTATGAGATTATCATAACTCTTTAATTAAAAAATATTCAAATTTGAATTGTAATATGGATGAAAATCTCTTCTTAAGTATATAGCTCTTAATTTCTCAATTTTTTTACAAACCAAAATTTACATGTTTACAAGATAAAGTACTCACAATGCCAATGCCATAATACAATAATTTTTGTGTCTGATTATATTTATAAAGGCAACTAAATCGTCTATTCAGGAAAAACATATCTCGCATAGAGACACTTTTTAAAAAACATGTGCATCGTTCTAAATTTATAAAAAAGCACTTAAAAAACACGTACAAGTTTAAAAACATATTTAATTAAAAAAGAGACATATATTTCTAAGCTTTTCGCCCTGATCAACAGGGCATCATCAGGAAATCTATATGATTTGTTTTTACAAAATGTGCAGTTATGTGTTCAAGTACATATATATATTATAATATCAGGTGAGAATTACAGTTAAAACGCTACTTCAGTTCAAAAAATTTCGGAGTCCGTTGGTTCGAGCTGCTGTGCGTTCACATTGAGGCAACATTTGATAACTGGAACTTGCGTAGAAAAAGTCAGTTGGATGGTTACTGGAAAAGCTGGCCTGGTGGTAACAGCTGTGTGAAAAACCTTGTAGGGAATTGGCAGTGAATGGGAATCACAGTCTTCTGGGGAAGTCAGTGGATGGGAACTGGAAACACTGGACTGGCGGTAACAACTGATAAAAAAACTTGTAGGAAACCTGTAGTGGAAAGGAATCAATCTTTTGGAGAAATCAGTGAATGGGAACTGGAAAAGCTAGACTGGCGGTAACAACTGTTGGAGAAGGATGTAGCATAGTCTACAGAAACTTGTATGAAACTTGAAAATGACAAGAAGTTATATACTCTACTGTACTACTATATTTTTCTAATATACTCTACTACTATATTTTTTCTTCACTGAGAAACATTTTTTAAGAGTATAAATTTACGAATATATGTTTGATACCATTAATTGATCAAGCTATAAAGTTATGATAAAACACACACACACACACAAAAAGCGAACTATAGATGACATAAAACTCATTTCACATTCTTCATTTCTAAATAATCAAACAGTTTTTTTCTTTTTATGAGTAGTGGTAGAAGCAGATAGACTTAATCCATATATCACTTTAAAAGAGCATTAAAGGAGACAGAAAACGACAACGTTGTAGACATAATCCGACTGTCGCGAAAATTAGCTGTCATGTCACTCTTGGAGAGCTTAAATCGGCAGGCAAGTACTTTACTCAAACGATGGAATTTAAAATGACGAAATATTCACTAAATATTTTTAGTACAAATGGTTTGTGGACAAAATTATACATAAATAGTGAAATTGCAGTTGATTTTGGTTTTTGAGCTAATTTTCAAAATACGTTTTATAAGTTTTCAAATAAAGTACCATTACGCACATGTGGGGAAACAAAAAATGTTATCTAGAAGGCTTATAAGAGAACTCGACATTTGCAAAAGAAAGAAAGTAATTTTATCATATATTGATAAATAATAATAATAATAATATAATTAAAATAAAAATAACACAAAAATTTTAAAAGTCAAGATGTATTTTTAAAAGTGACTAGGTTCAAGAACAATAATGTAACTATTTTCATTATCAAATTAAAACATTTACTTGCTTCCCAGCATTCTTGTATCTGGTTTGGTGTTCGATGCTAGAGTAATATTTTGTTTGTGAATGCTAAGTAAACGAATATTTTTTCCTTTTTCTTTTTTTTTCTCTTTTTCTTTTTTCTTCTTTTTCTTTTTTTTTTTTTTTTCTTTTTTTTTTTTTTTTTGTCTGTTTTAAAAGTTACGTGGGAGTTGTGTTCGTGGCACTTGTATACGGTGGGATTTGCGCACACTGCCTATTTCCCCTTACTTCTCCCTTCTAATTTCTTAGAAGAAAAGTTTTATCCATTGCCGTTTTACTGACGAAGAGGGTTTTGCGCTCAAAGATAATAGCACCCCACCCCCCCGCCAAATCCCTTCATGCACATATGCACCCACACTATTAAAGTTAATTTTAATTTATTAAAGTTAATTTTAATTAGTTTTTTTTAATCGAAAATATTTTTTAAATAACGTTAGAAGAAGGTTTTATTTATTTTTTAATTAAGTGTGAACCACATTTCCATAGTAAGGGCTACGCTTAACGCATGGAAAACCTTAATTAAAAGCCACACTAATAAACTTAACAGGCCAAGAGGATATTAATGAATATTTTTTATTTTTTATTTTTAAGATAAAGAAAAATTAGAATTTTTTTTTTCATTATTTAAATATATTTTGTACTTTCTGTATTTCATATATAGTAGAGAAAGTATTATTTTGTGTTTGAATTTTTAAAATTAAGTTGTTCCTATAATTACATGTGTTGAGGTCCCTTGAATAATCATCCACCAGCGTCCGAGTAGTTCTGCGCTCAAAGTTGGCAGATGAGAAGTGCCGGGTTCGATCCCAGGTCACGCTCATCGACCTAGTCATTCGGAGTTTTCTGTGGTTTTCTCCGAATCTCACGTAAATACGGAATATGTCCCTTTAGAAAGACCCCCCCTCCCATGGAGGGCATTCCACCCATGCGCCTATGACCATTGCATAGTTAATCGCTTGAATAACCCTTAAATAATCAAATAAAGTTTTTAATACTTGGTCTGTATGTCTATTGCCAGTAACTTGCAAGCAGACATTAGCAGAAAATCCAAATTCGGTATTCCAAATCCTTATTACAACGAAATATTACTCAAAACCTTTCATTGAGATTGTACAAATGGTCCCTGTACTATGCACAGGGAGGCACAAAAGAATTCAAATACTTTACATTTATGTTTAGTATTTCTAATTTGTATGTTTTAGCATTTTTACATTGCACTAAACATGAAATTAACGTATATTTCTTATATGCACAAGAACATATTTCGTATAGAATACGGATTTTATAAATGCCATTCATTATTCCTTTACAGTAAAATACAAAATAATCCGAATAAATTGACAATATAATTAGCATAAAAATAATGTGTGCTTTAATTATTTAAAGGTTAGATTACGCACATACTTAACTAATTACATAGATGCAGGAGGGGGCAAATAAATATAATTTCATTTCAGGGGATTAAATTTCAAGAATTACAAAATTTTATTTTTTATGCAGCCCCGCACAAAAATAATCTAGTAATTTAAAAAGGGCTCCATACACTAATATGGTGATGTACAAAGTTTTAACATTGTATCGTAAAAAAATCTCAGAGATAAGTTTAAACGAAGTTGTTGCGAAATTTGTCACAAATTAAAAAATCGTTACTATCATAAATATCGTTATTTTTTTTTATGTTACCATTCCTTTTACAACGTAATTTTTTCGTAAATTACGCGTATTTTCTCAAATTACATAGAATTTCTGGCAGAAAATAAGACATATTTTTTACAGTGTAGGGGAATGTTTCCAGTTGTGGGCACAGTTTTGATTTTGGCTTATAACTTTTGATAGAGTAAATATTATGCAAACATATGAATGCCAATAGAAGGCTAGAAACCTTAGCTAACGTTTGATAAAGTAACTGTATTGATTCCGTCAACCAGAAAACTTTTATCACCAATTTTGTAAAATAGTCATTTTTTTTCAAAAAAAAAAAAATGTGTACCTGGTTGTGGTTACACTTGAAAAATACGTTAAAAATGGGAATATAATAAGAAAAACCATCATAAATACAGAAAATAACAAATTTCATTCACTTTGTAAGGATTCAGTGGCTAAAATAACAACAGAAAATGGCATTTTCCCAACTTTATTCGTCATCTTCTTCGTCCTCCAAATCAGCAGTGCAATGCTTGCAAGTAAAATAATTTGCATGTATACTGGCACACTTCAACTGCACCAGACGATCACACTCGTTGCATTTGATTGTGCTGACTTTTGTTAGGCATAGTTAGCAGGTGCTCCAAACCAAAAAGGTGATGCAGAAGTCGACATCATTATCTGATTGTGGATATCCCTATTTTTAGCGCGCTTGGCCGGCAGTTTGACAGGTGGAGTTTCCTTATTTTTTCTAGTCTTCTTCTGGAGAGACACAGAAGTTGCGAGGAAGTCCATATTCTCGGGCATTCAATTTTATGGATTTCTTATCTACTGAGCATTCCTAAATGGCTTTAACCAGCGCATTAAAATCCATTTCTTTTGGATCGGTTGACTTTTCCGGGTTGACATGGCTAAAAATGCCTAAAAATACATAAAAACACTAATAAAATATGTTATGTTGACATAAACGACCATATTTAACAATTTGTAAGTCAAACACATGCTTTAAATGAAAAAAAAAAAAGGTATGCCCACAATCGATTTAATGAATGTGCCCACAACCGGGAATGACAGCCATTTTTTATAATGACGGAAAAGGCAATTTTCGGTCCACATTTTGGCTTATTTCGATATTGCATCGCAAAATATAATGAATATACTGCATGAATATACATTACACTTACATTTTTTAATTAATTCACTTCGATTTATGGCATTCTGAAAATATTCACAAATTACTTTTGTGTTGTTTTTTTCTTTTTTCAGATTTTTTTTTTTTTTTTCGATTCTTGCACTTACTAAGCAAATACGTGTATTCATTTCGATGTTAACACAAAAACTACGTACTGTCACAATGAAAATTTGCAGTACTCAAATCCACCATACTTGCTTTCTATTAAAAGATATGGTGGGGTGCCCATAACCAGAGAATGTCCATAACAGGAGACATCCCCCTACTTCTTTCTTTTAGAGATCATACCACTGAAGAAAACAAAATGAAATTTTTTAGGTGGACTTTTGAACGTGGTGCTTTAGGGAAAGAATTGTTAAACTGATGCTATCTCATCATAAAAGCGCTGAAATTTGACTGTAAATTGTATATATATATATATATATATATATATATATATATTGTTCTAAAATTACAATAAATAAAAAAAAATTACAAAAAAAAAAAAAAAAAAAAAAAAAAGGCAAATAGAACAGTTGAGGTTTGTTTTTTATTAACCACCGCAATCCCAATTATTCTTATGATTGTTGTGCTTGAAAATAATGAAAATGGATTGTAGTAATTTATCATTATTTTGATGATATATGTTTTTGACTTGCACTGTTGAAAATTTGGTGTTAGTTTGAACCAAAACTTGGTACTGAAGTAGCTGCAACCACCCGATGGTTTAACCTTTTACCATGATTTGGCATTTTTACGTTGAACCAAATATTAGTATTATGTTTAAAAAAAAAAAAAAAAAAAATCAACCGCGTCGGTGATCGAACTGAAGAAAATTTAAAAGCTTGTTTTTTCATTCTTGTGGGTACCAAAATAAAAGTAAGTTGATCAGAGTCAATTTCTTCTTTGATATGTTCAGGTTTCAGAGTCTCCTGTGTTGATGACGGTTCTTGTTTCACAGAATCTTGTTCAGGTTTTGCAGGCTGCTGTTCAGTTTCTTCATTTAAATGTCGAATCCATGGTAGGTTGTTTTCTTATAAATTCATTTTTCTTTGCAGTAATTCATAATAGCGCTGTACTTTTTCATAATCAGGTAAGGAACTGTTTAATATTTTAAGCAATGCTTTATCCAATTCACTTAATTGCTTTTGAGAAGGCGTGTGTTTGTTCAACGCCTCTTCAGGTACCAAAGCAAATTTTTAGCGAATTCCATTTAAGAGCATGCTGATAGCTGATATGGCAGTGGGTATTAAAACGTTTAAAAATCCACCTTGTTGAACAATCAGTTTCTTTTTGGTGAATAAAGAACCGTTTTTCATTCCAATTTTTCTATGAGTTGTTTTATATTTTGCCAGTGACCGTTTCTGACAAGTAGAGAGAGGTACGTTACCTTTCAAAACATTCAACGTACGTTCACAGATAGCATTGATAGTACGATTAAGTAATTTTTTACGAAAATGCTTACGTAATGCTTTACGGGTACGTATGCATTAATTCCAAATCACGCAGCTGTTACTTCGACAAAGTCATGTTAGCAACTGACTGTTCGCTCTCGCTAATAATTTATTTATACTTGTATAACAACTGAATTTGATTGGATAGAATTTGAGTTCGTAATCTCATGTCTGCATCTGTTTCATTTTTCAAATCGATAAACAAGTATGAAAAGGGTTTCTTTGTAGCAACTTCGTACACTTCTTGAAAAAATTTTGATTTTTTGGGGTACAACTGTCTACCCAAATGCATAATTTGACTCAAGTCACGACGATTTTTAAACAGAAAAATGTATTGAGCATTTAAAGACACGGTTCTAATCTCACCCCCTTTTTGAAAAAAAAAATTGTGTTAAGAAAACAACAATGAGATTTAAATGATGACTACCTTTCATGAATAACGAAGTTTATCGTTACTGCATTCGGACATTAAATCCTCTATCGCAAACAAAGTATTACCATTCAGATAATCTTTATAATTCGATGGAAACCCTTCGATAAAAGTAACACCGTGTATTTTGTCATATAAAGTTTTATAAATACCGTAAAACCATACTACTTTGTCAACGGTAGGATGAAACATTTGTTCTTTAAAATGTAATAAATCTCTCATAAAAAAAAGACTTGCCGCATCCTGTAGGACCGGAGAGAATCATAGTGCAAGGATGTTGCAGACGTGGAAACTCCATGATAAATGAACACAGACACAAATTGTATACAGTTTAAAAAAGTATTTGTTGATAAAAATTAGCAACAAAATTATAGCCTCGATGGTCGTTACAGATATTCTTGGTTACAAACATAGACAAAGAATCTTTCAGGGTTTTTCCCCTGCATCTACAATACAAATAATAAACAAAAAATTGGCCACATACGGCAGTTATAGCATTCTGAAGCACCAGATGATTATAGTTCACGTGTGAAAATCGGGATGCAAAGTTCAGGATAGGTCCTTTAAATTAACTGGGGTCGTTTCCATACGAATCAAAGAATTCCACTTCATCATCAGACTGCATGAAGAAGGCTATCCAGTGGGTTCCAGGTTCAAACAAATCATCTGTGTTACATACGAAGCAAGCAGGATAACGTACAACCACCTCGGGTAGACGATCACTTGGAAAAACATCTAAGAAATATATTTTCGTGATTCTGTCACTGGATAAAATATTCTTGATTTGTAGTGAGTCCATTTTCATTAATTGACAAAGTCACATAAAACGTGTCGGGACTTGGTAATTTCGATTATGTTTTCAAATTCTTCATACACTAACACGGAGAGGGTGGATTGTAACGCCTTAGCGAATTTTATCTCAGTTCTTAAATTTCCTTGTTGTTGTAAGTTGAGATGTGGACCGTCACACAAATCAGGACTTAGATCGAAAGCGTACAAAGTATGTCCATCCACGAAATCTTCTCGTGAAATTTAATTTCCAACATCACGATTAAAACCAGAGAATAATCGATGATGAGGTCTTATATAGCTTTCTTTTTGAAAATTAAATTCCAAAGGTTTGCTAGGAACAGGTTGACCATCCATATACACACTTAAAAAGTTAACATTGTAGTGATGAAAGTAAAAAGGGTTTAAGTCCTATTTACCACTCATAGCAGTATTATCTAACAATCCAATTATGACACGTTTTGGTATAGCACCCAAAAGTACATTATCATGCATAAAAGACATACTTCCCGCAGGTATTGTATAAGTCTTGCATAAAACTCGATTGATGGGATATTTTGCGCAATTTTTTTCCAAAGCTTTAGCATGTCCTAATAAAACTCCAGGATTCACTTTAATTTTGCGAATAAATAGTGAGGCATGTTCCAACACGACGTTATATTTCTTTTCCTGTCCAGTCACTTGCTTCGCCATTAAAAAAAACTGAGGAGTGCTTCGAATCATTTTAAATTTCAAATGCACCATATTCAGTAAAAGTCGATTCTGTTGAAAAATGTCACAGTGTAAAGGTCCGATCATATCCAAAATTTTACTTTTCTTGGTGAGTTCATATCTTTTCACCAATCCTGAGTTTTGAGAAGCAGCTTGTGAGGGGTCGGATACGGTTAAATTATGGTCTTTATAAAAACATTCACAGGTTAACAAACTTTTTTTAGCATCTTCACCATAATTCAACAGAGTTTCGATACAGGCACGGTATGGATAAGTGTTACTCGAAGACGATATTAATCTTTCGTTCAAACTCACTTCCATTTGGGAAAACAATACATGAAAAAATAAATTAACAGGTGCATCAGGTTCATTATCAGCTAGAATAGATTCGTCAACATTCACAATTTTCACTTTTAGGTACATGTGCAAGGAAGATAAATCTATATATTCTTCACCATTACCCGTGATATTAAATTCCACAGGTCTCCCATCGCGAATATTCGCTAGAGGATTAAATTGGATGAAATGTCCTTTTTCAATAGCCGTCTGTGTAGGTGGAATCAAAAACAAGTCCAATGCAGATTTGACGCAGGCAGAAGAATCCTTATAAATAAGACCCGACATGATTAAGCTAAAATATCGTGTGTCTTCATTCTCTTCACTTCGGGACGAATGATGGTTTCGCTAGATCGCTTTCTCTTTTTATAGCGTTGTCCTGAACCAACCATTGTTTTCATTTTTGTAGCAGCTTTCTCAGTTAAATTTTTTCCAGCTTCTTTCAACCGACGTTTGGCAGCATTTTTTATATTGTCACCACGGGACTGGTCGTTCAACACATCCACAACCGTATGAAACAATTGTTTGCCGACAGCTTTTGCACTCGATTTAAAAAGGGGTACGGCTGCTCGAGAAAGAGATCAAAACAATCCACTTAATCCATGTCTTTTTCGTAAGACAGCATCTTGGTAATAGTTCAAACCACTACCTGACTGGTGGATGTAATAATCTTCAAAATATTTCGCGCAACACTTGTAAGGGACAAACATTTTGAGAGATACTTTTGACGAAAATGAAGTTGCACGTGTGACCCCGCGTTCAAATGGCGTGAGTTCACCGAGGTGGTTCCTTATAACGATTTCGAAAGAGTCAAATTATTTTCGACTAACGGGTAAATAGTGCGGTTGACCAAATGAGGTGCAAACCATCTCTCCATCTTTTCCGGTAACATTCACGATACGTAAAAGGGGTGCCAACACGTCACCGACAATCTGAGGTTCTACAATATCTGAATAGATCACCAACACGGATCCACAACATAAGGACTAAAATATGACTGTTCTTTTTTTAGTAAGTCCTTTCAATACGCAGGGTTCGAGCCCTAGAACTTGAGCTAAACCGTCTTCTAAAATTCCTCTCGTTTTTTTCTTTCAAATTGAAACGCATTTTTTTCGTATTGGGGTTAAAAGAGAAAGAAATTTTATTTTCAATATCTTTAATAATAAGTGCTTTTAAAATATCACTGGGCTGGATTATTTATCAATATATCCAAAAGTATCAATATTTTTTTAATATCGCGATAACAATATTTAAGATCTTTAATATTTAAGAACCGATATATTCCTTTAACGATATTACCTAGTGTGCATTGCGTGATCGATCGATATGCCGATAAATAACGTTGAACGCCAATCCTACAATATCCTCTTCAAATTATGCTTCCCCGCTAGCATGCATCAAAGTGCCACCGAACGAACTAGGCAGGGCCGAAACTAGAGGGGGGCGAGCGGGGCATTTGCCCGGGCGCCAGATGGAGAAGGGCGCCGAAAAAGGCTGGTTTTTTGCCTTATTTACACATTTAAAAAAAATTTTTTTTCAAAGTTTAAAAAAAAAAAAGGAAGAAGGAAAGAAAAGAAAAACAATAAAAAAGTCAAATTCTTTTACTCAGGGCAATTTGAATAAAAAAAAAAAAAAAAAAAAAAAAAAGTAGAAAGAAGATTAATAGATAACAGAATTCATTTACAAGGAAAAGCATGGTGGATAGAGTGTTCTCCAAGATTAACAATATTCTTTTAAGGTTAGTGAGTGTGGTAAAATATTCTCGCAATCGAAGAAGTGTAATTTACAAGTGGTCCCTGACTAAGCCAAGTTTTTTAAAAAGTAAATGGTTGGAATATGCGTAGTATATTTGATTAAACTTCAGAAGGCTCTTTAGAACTTATGATTCATAAGGAAAAAAAAATTTCTCAGGGCGCCACCGTGACTATTAAAATAAGTATGTCAAAATAAGGCCATAATGTTATAAAACAATCCAGTGCACTAAAAATAAAAGGGCAAAAAGAATGCAAAATAACTAGTTAATAATTGAGTTAGGAGCTATCATTCACAAGGCTCAGCAAGTCCCTATCAAAGTACTATGACAACTAAAGCCACTACTACCTCCTAACATGTATGTATAATTATAAATATTACAATGAAATAAAATGTCTGTACTTTTACTATACTTTTCACTTCTTTATTCAAAGCATAAGGAAGTATTATGAAACCAATTTGCGAAATGGATTTTGTGTATCGCATAGCTCATAAACGAATAGTCATAGACAGTTGGAAATTTATATTTGGAATTGTTATTTACCAATTTTGGTCTTGGCATGAACTCCCGCTTTTGTGATATCTACGAATTTATGCGATTTTTTGTGACGTCTGTGTGTACGTATGTGTGTGTGTGTATCTCGTATAACTCAAAAACAAGTAGACGTAGTACGTTGCAATTTCACATATAAGTTTCTTACGACAGTTGTTGTGCATCTCTCATTTTGGTGTTTCTGTGCGCCTTTCCCTTTTGGAATATCCACGAATATTGTATCCATGATGCCCAAAAATACAAATTTTTTTGCAATTGTATATAACTTTCCGCCATACAGATTTTAACAGAAATAAATATTAGCGTGAATATTGATAGTTACAAAATTTGTTAACATTCTTGCACGTAGAAAGTAATTCGTAAAGACTTGTAGGTTCTAGATGAATGCATTTTATTTAATAAATATTCTAGAAACAGCCGAATAAAAGTCAATAATCAATTATTATTCTTGAAGGAATCGAATAAACCAGTTTTTCGTACTCATGAACAGCCTACACCCCAGAACAGGAATTTTACTGATTCAGAACAATGGCCAAATGCTTAAAGTTCTTAGATATGTACGCTCAGCTTGCAGTCCAAACAGAAACTGAACTCATCCAGTCTTGCTAGTGATTTATAGAATTTTCGAGATAGTTTTACTCTAGAAACTAATGAATTAACCTGGAAAATTTTACAAGTCGGTTTCTATTAAAGTTAGATCTTCTAAACTTTGACTACCCTAAATTACAGCTTTTCGCCAAAACTGGGTGACAAATTGCCAAATCTTTCGCCATGTCGCAAAATTTGCCGCTAATGCCCATTTCCGTGGAAGTGAAGAAATCTGCCATCTATTTCCCTTTTAACTGTAATACCGTGTATAAAGTAATACGCAAAGAAATAGACAGGCTCTTATCAACAATAATTATAGTAATAACTCTTTCCTTTTTATATTCTCATTAGTGATTTGTAGAACTTTTGATGAAGTTAGTTCTGCGCAAGAAAACAGTAGATCATGCCAGCTTCCAAATTTCGGCAATATTAAGCCACTATTTTTCACCAAAATTAATGCCAGGTTGCCAACTTTGTCGCCAAAGCATTCACTCTGCGACAAGTTGTCATCTACATTGGTGATGAATTTAGTGACATCACGAAATTAGCGATCAAATTTGGCAGAAAATAGTTCAGGATTGCCAAAATCAGCAAGCCCTTTCTCAGTTTTATCGGAGTTAATTTTTTCTATATATTATGATTGTTTCTCACAGCTAATTGTTTGTCAAAGAGTGCAAAAGAAGCACAGACGCGAATTCTGTTGAACACTAAGCTATGCATTTGCCTATGAGAGATTCTGTAAAAAGCTGTAGAATATTATTTCTGAACTAACGATATTCTTATTTTGTGGTGTATATAATCCTATTACCATGAATTTAGTGGTTCTAATAATAGTCTTCTTGGATTGGTTCCGAGAATATTCATAGACTAGAACCTGCCTTTCTATTTTATTTCCTGAAAATGATTTTAAAAAAGATTGTCTACAAATGGCACTGCTCTGCATGAAAATCGGCCCCAACACCATTTTTGCAAATTCTTATTTAAAATAATCTCCTGAATACGATTATGACGCCCATTTTGCCCTATCACCCACCATTATTTGGGGACGCTCCCCTATTTTTATGATTTTCCGGTATTTTTATGGCTATAAATTTGATTTGAAAGGGGTGAAGGGATTGTTTTAACTGTTAAATGTCTTTTGAGGGGCTACAGAAATGAAAAATTCTAAAACATAACATTTGCAGCAAGGGGAAAATTTAGGGGGAGGAGGGAGATTTGCCACTAAAATTACAAATTGCATTTTTTATATTTTATTAATCAATTATTACTATTATTTATTATAAATTATATATTTTTTATTTCAGAGTATTAAAATAATTCTTTTCCATTCTCCAAATCAAATTTATGGCCATAAAACTACCAAACAGTAACAGAAAGGGTGGCGTCTCGAGAAAACGGCGGGTGATTGGGCAAAATAGGGGGTCATATTTGGATTCAGGAGATCATTTTACATGCGAATCAGCAGGAATGGTATCAGGGCTCGAAAAAAAAATTTTTTTTTTGTAGCGCAGTGTATTTCGACAGCTAACGGTTAGTTCGCACTTGATGGATATGAGTAGTTTTTAGATACTTGTTCATATCTGTTATTTTATGCATCTTAATTATATTAAAAACTTAAATATTTGTCTTTATTTCTCTGCAGTATAGTTGATGTAACGACTATAATATTCAAAATATCATTTTAAATTCTCTCAAAAAGATGATATTTTCAGTTTTAAAAGTAATTGAATATGAAATTTACATTCACTTGTTTTAGAATTGTCATTTATAAATACCATTAATTTAAGAGAGAGGAAAAAAAAAGAAACTATCATTAAACCAGTAAAAATAAATAAATAAATAAAAATAATAACTGTAGCTTAATTTAAACCATTCTCTTTAATACGCTTTTCTTCTGTTTTTCCCCTAAAATAATGCTTTGATTCACAACTTCAATCTTTTTTTTTTTTTTTTTTCAAGAAATGCTATAAAGATATAAAACATATACGTTAAAATAAAAATCGTAAAAAAAATCGGCTGGTTGTAGCTCTACTTGTGCTTGTACATTTTTACGCCTGGCGAAGTGTCATGCTAAGTTTTTCGACACGAAACACATGTTGCGATTCTGTTTTGTTTTGTAAACTCTGTTTTTCATAACAAGCATATAATGTATAAAGCTTGTTAAATTCCGTCCTGGAAATGCTGAGATATAGCTGTAAGAAAACGTGGCATACAAGTGCTGCAAGTCGAGCGATATATATCAAAAACTAGACATCACCAGTTCATGTCAGAATTCAACTGCACACTATGTTTCATGGAATTCCGAACATGCAGTTCATAAATTAGCTACAGTATTTGTGTCCCATACAGACACACACACACATCCGTTAAATATAATCATAATACATTTCAAAATCTGTAAAATTATCGAAAATTTGAATTAAATTCAATATTTACTTCTTATGAATGCAGTTGAAAATAAAATGGCCATAAACTTTGTAAATTTTTCTTTGAAATTTTAATTTCTGGTTGGAGGGGGGGGGAGGGAGGGCGCCAAAATCTCTCCTTGCCCCGGGTGAAAAAAATCCTAGTTTCGGCCCTGGAACTACGAACAAAAAGAGCGCCGAATATCTTATACTAATATCCCTTCTCTTCTTTTCCTCCTATTACTCACTGACTAGAGTAGAAAAATATAACCTCAACCCCAAACGATCTCGCTCACAATACATATACTTCCTCTTCCTTTATTCCAGCGAAACCTCAAATCTAAAATATTACTGCTTTAAAAAGTCCGACGTTGAATGAAATCATATCGAATGATTCATTCGTCAAGAAAATTAAGTTATCGCAATATATTGCAACATTATCGACCAGCTTCTCACATTCGTATATCCGCAGACCAATAAATAATATTGCAGCCAGCCGCATGTCTTGCAGGTGAAAACGATATCTGGATGGCGTTTTAGTTCTTCCTGCCATTTGTTCATTGATATTGGTATATTTCAAAGTATCGATATTTACTGGCTACGAGCTTCAGCAGCGAGCTATTGATATTACTAGATTCAGCAGCGTGTACTCTGATCAAAGCCGAACTGCAATATTTCAAATACCGGTGCCTACAAGAAAGCTCTTCGGCAGTTCCTTGCCGCCTATTACTTGCTTTGTTTTCTCATCAATTTTCACCCATTACCGACAAAACTAGGTTTCTCGAAATGCTAATAAAATTTAAAATGGGTTACTCGAAAAAGGGTATAATGCCCCAAATATAAAGAAATAATATATATATATATATATATATACATATATATATATATATATATATATATATATATATATATATATATATATATATATTATGCGAGAGAGAGAGAGAGAGGAGAGATGGAAAATATTTGGGGATATTTCAGTTTTCATGGTTTTAATGATAAAATAAATAATGAAATTGTTTGCATGTATTTAATATTTTTTAGGAATTTTATAAAATTTAAACTTTGGTCCGGAGCAAAATATAATTTCGAATCATTGAACAAGAGTGGATGACTATTTTGTGTCGAGCAGTAATTTACACTTTTCTGACTAATTGAAGTAATGACGCAGTCATATTTCAGAAAAAACACGAAATTTAAAAATCAAAATCAAGTCCTGGGACTGTCACCAAACATTAAGGTCAGACCCAAGACCAACACTATTATTACCGTAAGCACTTTTAGCCTGCTCAAAACAGAACTGCTCGAAAAAAAAGAGAATATACATATGAATATACATATTTTTTTTCTTAATTTTGGTTTCTAGTGAAATTTTGAATCGTGCTGCCGGGTGGTCGTGATATTAAATTAAAATCGCAAATGGTGCTAAATTAGATGATAGCAATAGCTGAAGATTAACAAATACAAGATGTTTAAAGTACACCAAAAGGCGTTATAGTTTATTATTTAATTTTCTGTGAAGTGGGGAAAAAAAGCACGGTTTACGATGACTAGCGGTGAAATAATTGCATGTTTTGAAAATCGGCAATGAAGAAGAGCCATACATTTAAAGTACTTGCAGCAATTAAAGATTTTGAGATTTATTTGGTAAACGATCCTGGCTTTCAGCAATAAACTGCTAGAATATCGCGTGTTGCGATAAAAATAAAACCCCATATTGTAAATAAAACCCATATCACCTATTAACTCTGTTAAAATGTTATTTTAAAATAATTAAAGCTGAAAATCGTAAGAATGGAGGACAAATTATACGCAAGTACACTGAGAAAATTTCAGTAACTGACATCTAGAGTCTAAATTGTGGCTCTAGAAAAAATAGTTCCATGACATCCTTATAAATTCTAGTCCCCTTGGAAAGCGAGTTCTAGAAGCCCCTATCAGAATTCTAGAGCGTTTGCGTATATTATCGAGGGCAAAGTTATTTAGAAATCTCTGCAAATAAATGAGACTACAAGAGGCGGGTTTCAGAAACTATAATCTTGGTTCATTACCCAATTCTAGAAAATCAAGCGAGAATTTCTCGCAATATAAAAGATTTGGAGTATTCAGAATATTGTTTCACAATTTAATATTGTTTCACAATGTGTAAACTAGAAATTCTCGATCATTTCGTCTATTCAGTTTATTTGCGTGCCTTATGCGTCTAGCTCGGAAATCGATATTTCTAGTTAAGGGATTTAGAAAATGTCCATTTATTCATTCTAGAGGAAGGCGGTATAGTTTATTTCTCAATGTATATTTAAAAGAAATGATATAAATTAAAATAAACACAAAACATCGATTCACTCTTTATGCATTTTTTTAATTTTTAATTTTAATTATTATTATTACTTTTTTTTTAATGAAAAAGTTATGGAAGTAATAAACCAGAAAATATATTGAAAACAGTCCACGCTTGTATACATTAAAATTGGTGTTCATTTGTCTTTAAAAAGTAGCAAATGTCTATTTTTCTTTTCCTGACAGAAATATCGATATTAACTTGGTGATATATCGCGATATTTAATTTCTGATATCGTCCAGCTCTAATTCGTAATAACCAGGAGGAAAACGTTTATCGTTTGGTGATTGATTTTCCACACCGAAACCGATTAAGTTATTATTCGGGTTAATGTTATACCAAGTATGCGGGTAAAAAAATTCTACGAGTCCTACTTCACACTCAACTTTCAACTCGATGGGAGTAGGTAATCTCGTAATAAAATGCGAAATTTTATTTTCCGGGTAGTAGTTTAAAGAACTGTCCGAAGGTAACGTCACGTAGAAAGACATGTTGACGAATGATTCTCAAAATGAATGTCGTCTCAATTTATAAATGAAATAAATTAGAAACCGGTATCCATTGGTCAAATTTAGAGAGATAACCTTTACATTTCACTTTATATTCTAATTGTCCTTTACTCATTCACTTTTCTTAAAAAATTTCGATCACAAAGTTCTCTTTAGGTTGGACTTTTTAAAGTTCTTGCGCGTAAATCGTTCCCTGAATCGGTTCGTTCCTCAGGTCTTTGATCCGATAGACGGGCGATTTCCGTGGCACGCACCCGGTCACGACGAATAGTTCTTCCGTCCAGTCAGTTTCATATACTTTTTCAAAAAATATATATTGTTTGGATACTCGAACAGTGTCCCCCGGTTTATACACGCAAGGCTTTCTCTTTTCATTTCCCATATCTCCATACAAAGTAAACTACACGTCGCTTTCTTTTTCCGGCGTTACTTCGAATGGTGCTCTTTTAATACTCAAATGATAAGTATGGTTATAACTTTAAAGAAATTGATCTAACACATCTACGTATCGGTAAATACGACGACTGGTAAAATATTTCTACATTTTAGTTTTTAAAGTGGGGGTTAAATCGTTCTATTACAGACGCTTTCGTGTTGTTAAAATTTCACACCTTCCTCTTAAAGAAATTTTTTAAACTTATTATTCAAAAATTCGGTTCCTGCATCCGTATTCAAACAGTTGGGTTTTCGATAAAGAGAAAAATTTTTTAAATGCTTTCACAATCTCATAATTTTTTTTTTTTTTTTAGATTTCAGAGAAATCGCCCACGCATTCTTTGAGAGAATATCGATACAAGTTAAATGTAGCGAAATCCATCGTTAAGTTTTTGAAGAGAAGTATAATCTGCTAAATCTGCTAAATCTGCTTGCCACTGTTGATCAATTCTGGATATTATGACACGGCTCGTTGGGAATATTTTTCGAATCGGTTTGTGAAGTGAATATGCGTCTATTCCTTGTAACCATTCTCGAATTTTTTTCTTTGATAACTTGCCGCGGACAGCACGGTGTAAGGCATCTACACCTTCAAAACTTGCAACCGCTTTCAGATCTCGATAAGTTTCCTCCATGGCAGCACGCGTGTGAAGGCATTACATTGAAAAGGATAAATTTTCTGTATCGTTCAAATTTAAAATAAAATCAACGTTAAACTTTCCACCTTCAGAAAAAATATAAAGAATTGAAAAGACGACGTACATAACAAAATAAATGCAGAACACGAAATCCTTCCTCTCGCGACGGTAACACGGTTAACACTAGTAGAGAATAAGTAGAGAGAGTAGTAGAGAAGTAGAGAATAAGACCCATGATGTTATAAGTAGTGTTCCTACTGAGTTCTTGAGGAAGGTCGTAGCAAACTTATCTGTTCGTTTAAGACAGATTTCATAGGAGCACACATCGAGTTATAAATTTTGGGAAGATTATGGTGTTTAATAAACTACATGTGTGTAAAGCATTGAGTTTATACCTATAATATTTTAGAAGGGGGGGGGGACAAAATATTTAAAATAAAGATTTACTTTCTGCCCACTCTGAAAAACTTGCCTAATGCGCTCTATTTATTATCCAAAATTAAATTTTGCTTCAGGCAGGATTTTAATTATTATTATTAGTAGTGTTATTATTTGTGTGTGTATGTAATTTATCTTAAAATAATAATAATAATAATAATAATAATTATAACCTTAATTTAAAAAATAAAAATGATAAAAAAAAAAGTATAAAATGTTTTGAAAAGTGAATATTGTAACGTCGTTTGTACAACAATATATACGGAAATAGGAATGAAAAGTTTACATTGACAAGATATATGACATCATCCTCGCCAGAAAGGGTAATGGATTTTTGTCCACGGAGAAAGACAAAAGAAAGAAAGGAAAAAAAAAAAAAAGTTAGTTAAAAGGAAGTGTGGCGTCCAAGAGTAGAGTAAGTAAGAAGTTAGAAGAGAAACTGTTCTTTAAAAAAATGGTAGATGAAGATACAAGAAGTTATTATTATTATTTTATTTATTTATTTATTTATTTTGAAGATAAATTACTATGCTGATCTGGGAGAAGAAAAAAAAAAAAAAAAAAAAAAAAAAAAAGAAAGGAAAATGAATTAATCACAGAATTTACTGTGCAGAGAGATTACAAAGAGATGCAAGAAGATTGTTCCTAGCAATGTTAATAAATTCATTTATCAATAATTGAGACAGCAGGAAAGTAAAATTTTGTTAAACCGAAAAAGTATTATATTCATCAATCTTTTGACAGAAATGTTAGAAAATCTATATTAAAGATGTTCTCTAACAACTACATCACAATCTAATACTCATATTTTTACTACATTTTAATAAAAGAAAAATGGTTCGTAAGTTTCATTTGGATATTATTAATGTTATTCTTGTGAAGTATTTTAAATTATGGATGAAAACGGAAAATATAGCTATTCTAAAAAGAAGATAATAAAAAAAAACTTCATCACATTTTACAATAGATCACTAACGGCCTTATTCACCATTAACTTCAACTCCCGGTTCAACGCAAAAACTTGAAAAGCGTCTAAATGCAGTGTATATCCTTCAAAGAAAATTTGACACGTTGCTTCTGCCATCTAGTATCAATGTTTTCATATAATTTCTGATTGGTTACTTTCAGCTAAAAGATCTTAAAATAACACTGCCGCTAGATGGCAGATGCAATGTGTCAGACTTCGCTAAAAAGTTGAACCCTGCCTTTATACGTTTTTCGAGTTTTCGTTTTCAACCGGGAGTTGAAGTTATTGGTGAATATAGCCGTTTGAGGCAGCATGCCCGGTAGCATCCAGTGAAGCAAAAATAGGTCTTTCACTCAAAATTAAATTCTCTCTAGGACAGAACTTTATTTTATGAATTGTACGAGAAAAGAAAATTTCAAATGGTTTGTACTTAAGATTTTTCGGCTCGCCGTGTGTGTGAGTCGCCAAAGTGTGATAAACAATGTGACGGTCCTCAAGTTTATGGATATGTTCTTTATGTATGCATATATATTTCTTAAGAATGAAATAATTTTCTCTAGAAAAATATTTCAATACAGTGCATCTTTGTAATTCAGTACTAATAGAAATTTTGTTCAATTAAAATAAAGTATTTACGTATCACATTCATTTTTTAAATAGCCACATATAGATGACACTAATAGGTGATTAAAAAAAAAAAAAAAAAAAAAAAAAAAATCGGCTACAAATTTGCTTCAAATATAATAAATTTGATCGAAGTTTAATATATCACAAAAAAAGTTTTAAATATGCTAAGCCGGTTATTTTAAGCATGTCTATCTTGCGAAATATTTACTTTACGGAACAAGTCATTTAACTTCTCAGAAAATTAAGTGAAAAACGCATTAATTTGATGATAACTGGATAGATTTGTTATCCTGTACGATAATTTTTCAAGAAGCTGTATTGATTGGACGAGTAATTATTTAATTTCTTTGGATAGTAATTATATATGCATTTAAAATAATTATTTCTCTGTACTATTTTTTTTTCTTCTGTAATTAAAAAAAAAATTAGTATTGCTTTAAATATACCTAAAATAAAACAAAATGTTTAGATAAATAATTAAAAAGAAGTTTTTTTTTTTTTTTTTTTTTTTTTTTTACCTTATTTTATAGTTAAAACGAAGCTAAAATTTATTTTTTAAGTTATAGAAATTTATTGTATTTTTAAGTTATACATATTACAAATAGAAAAATTTATTTATTTTTTATTCAAGAAAATTAAATAATGATTGATGCATACTTATGAATTACACATATTTCCCGAATAATTCAAACTTGAATTTTATAAGAATTTCAGTTTAAAATTAAATTGAATATATATATATTAATATGAATGAGTTTGGTAGAAGAACGAGAAAAAAATCTTTTATTGACGAAGAAATAAAGAAAATATGGGACAACTTGCCGTCTGACAGTGAAGGTAATTTTTGAATTTCTGGAAAATGTTGATCATAATGATTCATCATACAGTAAAGAAAATATTATTCAATATTCAGTCCCTAAACATGAAAGACCGAGCAGTGTTTTACAAAATGATTAAAATATGAAAAGAGAGAGGCACTGTACCATACATTCCTCCAAACTGCGCGAGACAGGATAAAATTGAACATGTTCACATATGGAATGAAAATCGCAATCGTTGTGAAGTACAAATTGCAAATTCCAATCATTTATTGGATGTGAAAAATAAACTGTAGTGTTATATCCAATAAGGATAGAAATTGTTTTAAAAATTTACATATAGAATAAATTTCAGAATAAATGTACATGTACAAAATGTTTGATAGGTCATTTTAATTTAAATTTTCATCGCAATTTTAATTTTTATAAAGTCTGAACATGGTTAACTAAAATTAGTTTCAATAAAATTTTGATTAAAGTCAATATATTTAAAAAACAATAAATAATTAAGTATTTTATGCCAATATTTATTAATTATATTATTTTAAATGATATTAACGTGGTTTACCTTTTAGTGCTAAATGCATGATGATGCATATATATGCAACAAACCTAAAAAATAAAAAAATAATCAATAAAAAATGTTAAATAATTTTTTAAAAGATTTTTCCATATTCACTTAAGCCATGGCGATGAAAAAAAAATTGTTTAGTTAAAATATAAAAAATCACGCATTGAAGGGTTAAGTTTGAAAATAAAAGAAAAAAATATTTAATAATCATAGATAAAAAACAATATATATTATTCTACAATCAATATATTTTACAGCATTATATATATGTGTGTGTGTTATGCTAATGAAATAAGATGCGAGCTTTTAAACATCTATAGAACATCAACAACATAACGATAAATAAATAAAGAAAGAAAGAAATCGTTTGAATTGTAAATTCAAAATTGTCTTATTCAATTACATCTCATTTGGGCCGATTTTTCCTTTCCTTTCCTTCTTTATCCTTCCTTTTGTTTTTATTATTATTTCTTTATTTTTTTCCCTTACAGAAACATGGCTTATTGCATATTTAAATTGGCGTATATGAAAGGATTAAGGTTTTAGCTATCTTCTTATGCTTGTTTAATGTTTATGCATTCAGATTAAAAATAAAACTTGAAAGATTACATACATTATTTCGAGTTTAAATGTTTTATTTCCCATGGATATCTTAATTAGTATATATGTATTATTCTATCGGGATTTTATATTATTATGCACCAGTGCTCTGTGGTTACAATCAAATAATATGCTTATTAAACAAACGAGCAATATTATTCATAAAAAAAAAAAAAATTATTTAAAACGTATTTTATGAATATGATAGTGGAGTGCAACTAAAACTAATGAATGGAAAGGAGCCTAAATTTATATACAGACTATGGAAGATGTGTGCAGATGATTTCCGCAAAGATGTTAGTACCTAGTCCTCGGCAGGAAGTATTATATTTTGGCGCTGCTGTTATGCATGCATTACAAAATTTGCACAATTGAGATAGATTATTCAATTTTCCTCGTGCATACGTGATTTTAGAGCTTTTCGAAATGAAAAAAGCTAATACTTGCAATAACTATATGGAAAATGGATCATTTTTAATCAAATTTTGAATAGAAGTGTACACGCAGAAATGAATGAGACTCAATATTCTTTTAGTAATCAATGCCAGCGGTAACAGGTGAAGCCTCCCCTTAATAACAATTGGAATAAACATGTAAATGCACAGAATACTAGTCGAAAATGGCTGATTTTCGACTAGTATTTCTCTTGCATTTTCTTTCGTATTTGAATACTTTTATAACAGTACTACATTTGTCGAAATAAGTGAAGTTAAAAGATTCTTCTTGTGGGAAAAGAGCCTAATTAAAATACTTTAAATATTGCAGAAAAATTTAGAACTAAAATTGTGTAATAAAAGAGTTATAATTTATAATTTTTTTTTTTTTTTTTTTTTTTTTTTTTTAATTTATTTCTGATGAAAAGATATATCGGTTTACCTAACTCTAAATTTCAACAAGAATTGTAAAATAAGAATTTGTGAAAGATTCGTAACTTAACACTAGCATTTAATAAAATTAAGATAGACTAAAATTGCACATTTTATTAATATTTAAAAAAAAAAAAAAATTATTTTTCTTGCCTAGGTAGGTACCTTTACACATAAGTTTAACATAAGTTTAATAAGAAAGAAATATCTCTGAAAAATATATTCATTTTAGGTTAAATTCCCTTTCCGTGGGGTAGTTGTATAAAAGTCTCTAATAGTTTTAAGTACCAAACAATCTGTTATTAGATAATAATAACAGGACACTTGGGGTTGGAATATTAAAACCCGAATAAACTACTACGTCAGAAACGCCAAAGAAAAACAATTAAGGTGCATACAGCTGTTTCGGTAGCCTAAAGCGTACCGTCTTCAGTGCAAAAAGAATTCTGAATCAGGAGAAGTGCTCATATATATATAGGAGAGGGACCGGATTTAGTACAACCAATAGGATTAAGGAAGAGGTGCGGAGTGTGGCCAATAGGAAATAAGGAATGTGTAGCTGTGTAAACAGTAGAAAAATTAAGAAAATGTGGACTGGATGTAAAATTTCCAACAATCAGACAAATAGGGAACAGCGAAATCACAATTAACAAGGTTTTTAAAATTTTTATGGATATGAAAAGCTTAAAAAAAATCGAGTTCATGAATGGATTTAGGTCTGCAAATTATTTTAGCTGAATTAAATTCAAAATTATGATTTTCCTCCCAGCAATGTTTAGAAATAGCCGATTTATTGGTTTCTTGTTTGCGGACGTAATTCATATGTTCTTTTAGACGAAATTTAAGACTGCGTTTTGTTTGACCAATATATGATAAACGGCACTGACAGGAAATACTATAAATGCCCCAAGAATTATGCATATCAATAGGATCTTTTAACTGAGAAAAGGTGAGTTTATTGGAAGGCGAAAATATTATTTTAAAATCATATTGTTTGAGAATTTTAGCTATGGTTTGACTAGTTTTAGAAAAATAGGGTAAAACAATACTGATATTAGATGTGACTGATTTAGTAGACGAAATGCGAAGGAGTTGTAATTTTTGGATAGCTTTGTCTATAATGGAAGGGTCATAACCTCTGTCAATTGCGATGGCTTTCAGGTATTTAATTTCAGATTTTAATAAAATAGGATTTGAACAAATATTAAGGGCACGGTTTACAAATGTATAGAAAGCAGCCATTTTTTGGTTAGGTGGGTGACATGAACGTGCATGGGGAGGAAGGGAGACTGCAAATTTTTACGATAGATGGTGGTTGAAAATCCATTTACAGTGCGAGAGACGAGGGTATCAAGAAATGGAAGGGAGCCATTACTTTCTATTTCATATGTGAACTGGATATTACTGTCAATTGAATTTAAGGTTTCTAAAACATGGTCAATATTGTGACGAGATACGTCGATAAGCGTGAAGGTGTCGTCAACGTAACGGGTCCAAAAAGGAAAAGATATTTTTTTAAAAAGCTTGCTTTCGAAATAGTGCATGTAAATGTCTGCGAGAATTGGGGAGAGAGGGGAACCCATGGCTAAACCTTCAGACTGACGATAGAATTTATTTTGGAAAGAAAAAGTGGTTTGGGATAAACAAATGCGGGTAAGAGAAATTAATTCTTGTATTTCAAAAGATGAGAAATGAAACTCTTTTAATCTATTTTCGAGACAGCAGAGGGCGCCACTTATTGGAACATTAGTGAAGAGAGATTTTACATCAAAAGAAACCATAGTGAGATTAGTGTGAGGGCAGTTTTGAATATTTTTGGCAAAATTTATGGAATTCTTAACAGTATAACTATTAGCAACAAGAAGGGGAGCAAAAATTGTGGTAAGAAATTTAGCTAAATTATAGGAAGCAGTACCGATATTAGAGACTATTGGACGAAATGGAATATTGGGTTTGTGAACTTTTGGTAAAGCATAAAATCTGGCACAATTAGCAATACGTTGACGACACCTTCACGCTTATCTACATATCTCGTCACAATATTGACCATGTTTTAGAAACCTTAAATTCAATTGACAGTAATATCCAGTTCACATATGAAATAGAAAATAATGGCTCCCTTCCATTTCTTGATACCCTCGTCTCTCGCACTGTAAATGGATTTTCAACCACCATCTATCGTAAAAATTTGCAGTCTCCCTTCCTCCCCATGCACGTTCATGTCACCCACCTAACCAAAAAAATGGCTGCTTTCTATACATTTGTAAACCGTGCCCTTAATATTTGTTCAAATCCTATTTTATTAAAATCTGAAATTAAATACCTGAAAGCCATCGCAATTGACAGAGGTTATGACCCTTCCATTATAGACAAAGCTATCCAAAAATTACAACTCCTTCGCATTTCGTCTACTAAATCAGTCACATCTAATATCAGTATTGTTTTACCCTATTTTTCTAAAACTAGTCAAACCATAGCTAAAATTCTCAAACAATATGATTTTAAAATAATATTTTCGCCTTCCAATAAACTCACCTTTTCTCAGTTAAAAGATCCTATTGATATGCATAATTCTTGGGGCATTTATAGTATTTCCTGTCAGTGTGGTTTATCATATATTGGTCAAACAAAACGCAGTCTTAAATTTCGTCTAAAAGAACATATGAATTACGTCCGCAAACAAGAAACCAATAAATCGGCTATTTGCTGGGAGGAAAATCATAATTTTGAATTTAATTCAGCTAAAATAATTTGCAGACCTAAATCCATTCACGAACTCGATTTTTTTGAAGCTTTTCATATCTATAAAAAATTTTAAAAACCTTGTAAATTGTGATTTCGCTGTTCCATTTTTGTCTGATTGTTGGAAATTTTACATTCAGTCCACATTTTCTTAATTTTTCTACTGTTTACACAGCTACACATTCCTTATTTCCTATTGGCCACACTCCGCACCTCTTCCTTAATCCTATTGGCCACACTCCGCACCTCTTCCTTAATCCTATTGGTTGTACTAAATCCGGTCCCTCTCCTATATATATGAGCACTTCTCCAGATTCAGAATTCTTTTTGCACTGAAGACGGTACGTTTTAGGCTACCGAAACAGCTGTATGCACCTTAATTGTTTTTCTTTGGCGTTTCTGACGTAGTAGTTTATTCGGGTTTTAATCTGTTATTAGTTCAAAAACTTGTTTTTTTTTAGATACACAAAGTAACTTTATCTTTTTTTAACTTTATATTTAAACCCTATGAAAATTGCCTGTCAGCAATTAGTTGTATATTTCAAAGAACATCACTTTAATATATTGAAATTATTGTTACTTTTTCTTAACCAAGAAATTAAACCAATTGTTTTTAAAACTTTCTAATAATCTTTTCTTTTCTTTTTTTTTTCTTTTAGTTTAGATACTTTTAAATACGGTGGTGCTTACGAAGTTTTCATTCATTATCATTAACCTTCTAGCGGGCGCGCGTATATGAGAGACACACTAGCAGTGGATCTCGTTGTATATCTTAATGTCAGAGAGCATTTGGAACTCTTATCTTTGGCTATTCACTCAGTATATATTGATCTATTTTTAGTTATCTTTTGAACCGCGAGACAATAGTATGAAGCTGTATATTTGCTATTTGTATTTGAAAAATACGCGAGACCGTTCATGTAATGTTTTGTTATATTTCATTTTTTTTTTTTTTTTTCGCTGTTTAAAATGATTCTTTTTGTTTTTGTTTTAAACATTATTATTTTAAATATTTTTAAAATTAATTAACTTTTAACTTTACACTTTTTATTAAAAATGACAAAACATCAACTATATTCTTTATTTTATTTTCAAATAATTCCGATGTTTCTTTGATTACTTTATATTAATTTTGTGCTTTCAGTTATTTTTTTTTTAATGAATAAAAGCTCCAATTGAATGTTCTTATTAATATTCAAATGGTTATGGTATAATTAAAATATTCAGATACTTTAAAATACATATTTTACAGTAGTGTATGTGAAAAATACGTGCGACCTTTCATGTTCGTATAAGCAGCGCGCCCGCTGGAAGGTTAAACACTAAATTTCAATATTTTTTTCCCTCACTTTCTTCATAGAGGCACTAGTTTAGGACCAAACTCTTATTTCACTTTTCTTTTTGTATCCGACAACATCCATTTTACTTATTCCTGAATCTTCGGCAGCTTGTTTCATTGAAAGGATAATTTTTTTATTTATGGCTGTTTCAAGATTTCTTTTTTCGATATTCTATTGACAGTTATGACCGCTTATCTTTCTTCTGACTGTTTTTATTACTTTTCTAATCTTGTTGTGTGATTCTATAGTTTGATTAATATTTTAGATTTGCACTCGTTTCACAAAATGAGTGATTTTTTGACGCAAAAATGACTTAATAAAATCGATAATTTGCTTTTTCAAAAAACAATGGTTTTTCGAAACCATCATCTTCTTATAACATTTTTTTTTTTTTTTTAATTACTGAACGAATTAAAAATTAGGTTTCTGATTTAAACAGAAAAATATATTTCGTCCTAAATCAAATTATATTAGAAAATTTCAAAATTTAGGACAATAATTATGAGAAATGCTTTTATTGAAACGCGTGGTAATTTAATTATGAATTCTTAATTTTTTCTTTTATCTATCATTGCCTCATATAAATGCAAACTAATAATGATATATGAATTCAATGTAAAGAACTATTCTCTAGTGTTAAAAAGGTTATTATTATCATCTATCTCACTATAATGATCTAGAAAGAGATTAGTTTGAAATTATACTTTCCGGCAGTCAATTCAATCAATCATTAAAGAAGAATCATTTCTTTTTTCTTTCTGAATTTTCGTATTCAAATTACTGCAATGTGGAAAAAGAGTTGGAAATAGTATTAGCATTCGTTCTACTTAATCAAGAATTTCTAATCAGACAAATATTTAGCAAGCAGTACACTGTAATTCAGATTTAAATGGTAGTTTGAGATAGTAGGTACCTTAATCAGTCTATAGTAATTAATAAACATTTTTATCGGTATCTCAATAGATAAACGTTTTTCTTCATTAAAGCACGATAAAGAGGTAGTTTAAATCACTATGGATACTTTCCAAAATGTTGTCTATGCCTAAAATCATATATTTTGTAGGCGGCAAGAAAATCTCTGTAAGACAAATTGCTATTTTCATGAACTGTTAACAGACTTTTTTAACATAAGTTTAATAAGAAAGAAATATTTCTGAAAAATATATTCATTTTAGGTTAAATGTCTCTAATAGTTTTAAATACCTAACAATCTGTTATTAGTTCAAAAACTTATTTTTCTTTAGATACACGGAGTAACTTTATCTTTTTGATGAGAAATGCTCATATAAATGGAGCAAAACACAATTAAGTTGTTTCGTAACTTAATAACATGAGTAGAAAATGTTTACACTGAAACTAAAGGCATCTAAACGTAATACAAGATAAAATTCTACTGAAAGGGCATTTAAGACGCGTAAAAGTCTTAATATAAAGCTTAGAAGTTTTACATATGTTAATTTAAGGCATTTGTGTATTTTAATGGATTGGTGACATGAATGAAATAATATAAAGTGTCTTAATGTAGATAATACCTAAAATGTATTAAAACATTCAAGACGAACATCTTAAATTAAAAATGTTTTAAAATAAGACATTTTCCAGTTATAGACATTCGCTCTTGAATTATTATTCTTATTTTACCACTAATTTGAGACTTATACAATAGTCCAGGCAACGAAGGCCAAAATTTGACGAATAGAGGAAAAAAATCGTGTAGTTTTGAAATTTTACATACTCATAGCCGAGAGGGTCCTGAACAACGTACTAAAAGTCCCCGCCCGTGGGGGGTGAGCGGGGGGCAGGGGGGGCATTTAAGGGGGGCACTTTTCAGTTTTTATTCAATATCTTGAAAACTATCGCATTTAGAGAAAAAATGTCAATTACAAAATTAATCTACGTAACATTTCCTACAAAAATGTATATTACATTTTGTTTGTACGATCTTTAGTTTAGAAGATATAGGGAGATGAAATAACACATTTTCTTGAAAAAATTCTTTTTTGCAATAGTAAAATCAACTAAAGTGTGCAATTAAAAGGGTTCTTGTCAAATATTTTCTAATGTAAAAAACAAATACATACATAGGGAATATGCAAGGATAATACAGCATGTTTTGTACGTTTTAAATAATTTTAAGTCTAGTAGGCGTAAGTGGTGGTTTGAGTAAAAATCCAGATAACGAAGACCCAAAATCGATCAACATTAAAAAATATAGTGTAGCTTTGAAATTGAGCACAGTTATAAGGTTAAGTTTCCTGAAAAACAAACTAAAAGTCTCCGACCGTTGTGGGTGAGCGGGGGGCAGAGGGGAGGCATTTAAAGGGGGCAATTTTCAGTTTTTATTAAATATCTTGAAAACTATCGCATTTAGAGAAAAAATGTCAATACAAAATTAATCTACGTAAAATTTCCTACAAAAATGTATAGTACATTTTGTTTGTACGATCAAAAGTTTAGAAGATATAGGGGGAAGATATAACACATTTTCTTGAAAAATACTTTTTTGCAATAGTAAAATTAACTAAAGTGTGTAATTAAAAGTGTTCTGCTCAAATATTTTCTAATATACAAAATAAATATATACATACGGAATATGTAAGGATAATACAGCATGTTTTGTACGTTTTAAAAAATTTTAAGGCGAGTAGGCGTAAGTGGTGGTTTGAGTAAAAATCCAGATAACGAAGACCCAAAATCGATCAACATTAAAAAATATCGTGTAGCTTTGAAATTGAGCACAGTTATAAGGTTAAGTTTACTGAACAACATACTAAAAGTCCCCAACCCTATTCTGTGGTTTTTTTTTTATTATTTTTTATGTTATTTGCAATAGTAATAAAAACTATATTACGTAATTAAAAAGGTTCAGGTTAAATATTTTTTACTCTTACAAATAAATATTTGTATAGAAATATTTGTATGTGTGTGTGCGCGCAATGCACCAAGTTTAAAGAGTGGAAGTCAAAATATACAAATCGAAAAATTCCACTTTTCTGTAAGATATCCGTAAAATACAATGTATGTATATGTTTAGCAGTACAGTATGTATATGTTTAGCGGGAATTATTACATGTATATTACAGATAAATGTAAATTTTTTATACTTTAAAATAAATAGAGAGTAATCTAAATATTTATGCTAAAATATTGTTAATTTTTTTAATGCATGCTTGCCATAAGTAATTTTAAATATTTTAATGTATTATAACATTCACATTTTATGTATTTTATATCTACTATCACTTACAGAGGATTTAAAGAAAATGCAACTTTAGTATGTTGTTCAAGACACTTAACCTTATAACTGTGCTCAATATCAAAGCTATAAGATTTTTTTTAATGTTGATCGGTTTTGGGTCTTCGTTATCTGGATTTTTACCTAAACACCACTTGCGCCTACTAACCTTAAAATTATTTAAAACGTACAAAACATGCTGTATTATCCTTACATATTCCCTATGCATATATTTGTTTTGTACATTAGAAAATATTTTATCAGAATCCTTTTAATTCCACAATTTAGTTAATTTTACTACTGCAAAAAAAAAAAAAAAAAAAAAAAAAAAAAATTCAAGAAAATGTGTTATTTTGTTCCCCTATACCTTCTAAACTATTGATCATACAAACAAAATAGAATATACAATTTTTTCAGGAAATTTCACGTAGATTAATTTTGCAATTGAGATTTTTTTTTTTCTCTAAATGCGATAGTTTTTAAGATACTTAATAAAAACTGAAATGTGCCCCCTTTAAATGCCCCCCCATGGTTAGGGACTTTTAGTATGTTATTCAGAGCACTGAACTTTATAACTGTGCTCAATTTCTAAGCTACACGATTTTTTTTTTTTATGTTGATCGGTTTTGGGTCTTCGTTATCTAGATTTTTACTCAAACCGCCACTTGCGCCTGCTAGCCTTAAAATTATTTAAAACTTACAAAACATGCTGTATTATCCTTGCATATTCCCTATGTATATATTTGATTTTTTACATTAGAAAATATTTGACAAGAACCCTTTTAATTGCACACTTTAGTTGATTTTACTATTGCAAAAAAGAATTTTTCAAGAAAATGTGTTATTGCATCTCCCTATATCTTCTAAACTAATGATCGTACAAACAAAATGTAATATACATTTTTGTAGGAAATTTTACGTAGATTAATTTTGTGATTGACATGTTTTCTCTAAATGCGATAGTTTTTAAGATATTTAATAAAATCTGAAAATTGCCCCCCTTAAATGCCCCCCTGCCCCCCGCTCACCCCCCACGGGCGGGGACTTTTAGTATGTTGTTCAGGACCCCCTCGGCTATGAGTATGCAAAATTTCAAAACTACACGATTTTTTTCCTCTATTTTTCCTATTTTGACTGGACTACAAATCCATTGAGTGAAATAATAAAAATATGTCAAATTTTAATAAAAGATTCACAGAATTTTTAAAATTATTATTATTTAATTAAATGTACTATCTACATTAACGGAAATAATACTCAAAACGATGAAATTAAGTTACTAAAATTGTATTATTTTGAAATGTTTATTTAGGAAAAAAAATTAAATATAAAAATATCAGCATAAAAATTACATTGAACATAATAGATGAGCACAGATGGTATAAATTCTTTCTCGTAAGAATTTATTTTTAGAAATTTATATTTTTTGACTTTTCAATAAATAGTTAGTAATCACAAATTTGCCCTCTTAAATTTCTGCAAGCCAGGGAACTAATAATAATAACAATAATAAGAACATTTCCTTTTCTTTTCAGCTGACAGGTTCTTACCGTTTGAGATTATATATCAACATCGACTTAATAGGTTTCGAATCCTTAATTATATATTTCTATTTTGGGTACAAATAGGTGAAATTTAAATTTAAATACCATGTAATTCCGATTAAACGAATTCTTCAATTTAAAATAAACTTTGCTAGTGTGAATTTATCTCTATAGTCTATATATTTCTATGTGCTGAGACCCGCCCTTCTGTTTTACAGATTCTGATAGATTTCCTCAATTTAACAACATATATCTATATATATATATATATATATATATTTCATAAACTTAAAATAAATATCATAATATTTACTTCGATTGTTGCATTTAAATTTGTTGATAGAAAATTGAAATAGAAAGCTCTCTTTTGTGGGTTATTATTTGCAAAGTGGGATTGTTTATCCTAATAAGAACACACATCTGATTTTTACTTTCTCTTACCCATAAGGTAGAGAAAGTATTGTTTTTGGATCAAATTTTCGAACGCGAGATTTTGTTGTATTTACACGTTTTGAGGTCCCCTGAATACGAAAATCATGTTTTTTGCAAATGGTCTGTGTGTCTGTGTGTCTGTCTGTTATCAGCATATCTCAAAAACAAATTATGGCAGAAAGTTCAAACTTGGTATTATAAATGTGTATTATATAGGGATGCTACAGTAAGCTTTTCGTTAAGATCAAGCAAATGGTTCGTGTACAGGGACAATCAAGAGAATTCTAATACATTACGTCTATGGGGGAAATTGCAGGAAAATAGAGTTTAACGTCTATAGACTGCACTAAACCAAATGAAACAAATATATATTTTTTGTAATAGAGACAGTTAACTGGGAAAAATTTTTAGTTCCCCATCATACTATAGGTATGGGGAACTTAGGTAATCGTGAAAAATTTCGACCTCGGTTTTTTGACTTTTTTACACGTTTTCAGGTGTGAGGAATCCGAAAATGACAAAATTTCTATGGTGTCTATCTGTAGGGTGTCTGTTAGTCTGTTAGTCTGTTAGTGTGTAAGTCCGTTAGTTTGATAGTCTGTGTACTCGATATCTCAAGAACAAATTGTCGCAGAGAGGTCAGATCAGTTTTAAAATATTACTTTCGACACTGGCAAGAACCCTATTTAATTGCAACATTCGAATTTAAAAACTTCGTAAGTTATTAGAAATTTACGATTTTCTTAACATGGAAGAATAGGACAAAAATTCACTTAAACGTGCATTAAATGGAAACTTTTTACTGTAAAAATGTCAGACCAGTTTTAAAATATCAGTTTTGATGCCGGAAGGAACATCGGTAACTATAAATATGCTACTTTGAAAATTTCGCAAGTTATTGGAAATTTACGAATTTCTTAACATGGCAGTATAGGGCAAAATTTCACATAAACGTCAATTTTGAGATATTTTCATCGTAAAGATGTCAGACTACTTTTGAAATATTATTTAGGACACTGGTATGAATATTAATGACTATGAATTTTCCAATATAAAAATGTCGTAAGTTATTGGAAATTTACGAATTTCTTAACATGGCAGCATAGAGCAAAATTTCACATAAACTTCAATCTTGAGGGATATTTTCATCGTAAAGATGTCAAACCACTTTCGAAATATTATTTAGGATACTGGCATGAATATCATAGACTATGATTTTTCCAATTAAAAAAAATTCGTAAGTTATTTGGAATTTACGATTTACTTAACATGCCAGAATAAGGTAAAATTGAGCATAAACTTTCATTTTGAGGCTCATAAATACATTAGACAACTTCAAAATTACATTTATGATATTTGTTTGAACATGATTGAATACAAATATTCTAATAGGAAAATTTCGTAAATTATTCGTAATTTACGATTTTACCAACATAGTGAAATTGTAAATTTTTCATATAAATATGAATTTTGAGGATTATTGCATTGGAAATAGTAGCATGAAAACTAAACAACGGAATTAACCCTGATAAAATAAATTAATAGATTAGAATAAGATAAATATATCGAAGTGAACGGTGGATAGCCTATTAGGCGGGGTTTTCATTCTGTCACTGTATCAAGCTTTTGACAAATTCATTTCTTTTAACATGATTATATCTCTCAAACTAGAAATTTATGAGAACTTAAATATGATGGGGAACTGAGCAGAGTCCACCTATGCCAACTAGTTTGTGTATGTAGGAGCCTCGCCTCCCCCCCCCCACCGGGGGGACGTCCACCCTCGAGGGGAGTAAATTTTTTTAATATTGAGAATAAAATGGACTTTTTTTAGATATTTGGTGTTATACTACTTCTCTAATATGGAAATCGTCTGCCTTATCATAAAAGATAATTTTTTTAAATAATAATTTTAATAAATTATTTTTTAAAAAGAGAAATATTTTTTAATAACCGAATTAAATTCTATATAAATGTAGGTGCATTAATGAAACGGGGGGTTGAGGGGGGCGGTAGCGCCCCTCACACAGAACTAATTATCATATAAAACTCTTTAGAAGCCTAATATGAGTTGTTTAACATAGGTTTACATAACAGTATTTGTTATCTTACCAATTAATCTGCAACCTGTATTTATAGTATTAAATTTCAGGGTAAGAGAAAGTCGTGTGAGTGACACACCAGATTATTATTATTATTTTTTTTTTTTTTTTTTTTTTTTTATTTTTTTTTTTTTTTTTTGCTATAATACTATACGTAGTAGTTCAAGTAGAATAACAATAAAATGTGAAAAAGGAACAAACCATTTTTTTTTTCTTTTGTGAGAAAACTGGAATTTGTTTTGTTTATAAAAATCCTTTATCATAATAAATTTTAATCAACAGTTGGGAAATATTAAAATCACTGCTCTCAACCTTTCTTAAAAATCGCACTGATATTTAAAACTTTGTACCAGTATGAGGCTTGTCTTAGAAAATCCGCAAATTTTAGAAACAAAATGTAATTCCATAGTCACCTTTCAAATTTTGCTACTCTATTTTAATTTATTAAGTTAAAGGAGTGTACTGAATGCACCAAACAAAATAACTACATTAAATAACTTTAAATAACTCTTTAAAATACGATAAATTATGTCTATAGGGATCAACAAAGCGAGCGATCCTTTCTGTGGAGGATCAAAATTATGATGGCATGTTTCCGGATCATTCTTAGGGCTGTTTCCCAAACCATCGCCAAGTACCTATGGTGCAGTACCAGAGCAACGTTAAATCCAACCAACCAATCAACCAACTTAAAAATACACTCACGTTTGTGAAAATTGCAACACCATGAAGGGATTATGCAAATTGAACCAAACTTTCAGGAAATGTAAAGTGAGGTAAGGCATACAAATGATTAGAATTACAAAGCGATTGCGCATGCGTGGAACGAGAGCCGACTCCTTGTCAGTTGATTGTTCCAGGTATATAAACGACTGTAAAGGCGCGTTGAAATCTGTTTATCGTCCTCTGTCTGCGGTAAACGTTTCATTGGTGGTCAATATGCCTCGCCAAAAGCAGAGGGTGTCATACCAACAACTAACGGTGTTCGTACGAGGCCGCATCGTTGGCATGCAAGAGGGTGGATTTTCGTATCGAGAAATCGCAGCCCGCACGCAGTGTAATGCCACAACGGTGATGCGTGTTTGGAAGAAATGGACAGAGGATAACCAATCAAGCCGAAAAACCTGACAGTGCGGCCCGCAATAGAATAACAGCACGAGACGTCAGACACCTCATCCGCATGGCTGTGACGGACGTCCTCTCGTGAGTTAGCACAATGTTGGAGCACGGCTACAGGTGTTTTGTTGTCTAGCTCTATGGTTCTTCGTCGTCTGCTGCAGCATGAACTCCGTGCAAGGATTCCTCTACGCAGGAGTCCCCTCTCGCTGAATCGCAGACGCCTTCGACTTCAATGGGTTCAGCAACACAGCACGTGGCGTGCCCAGTGGCAACAAATTGTTTTCTCTGATGAATCTCGCTACAATCTGGAGTACAATGATGGAAGAGTGCGCGTCAGACGTTACAGGGGAACGTCTGCTTCCACAGTGTGTTATCCAGCGTCATACTGCACAAACGTCTAACATCATGGTGTGGGGAGCTATTGGGTAAAATTTTCCGATCCCATTTAGTGCACATTGCAGGCAACCTCAACAGTGATCACTACGTAAGTAACATTTTGAAGCCAGAGGTCCTTCCCATCCTTCGACACATTCCGGGTGCTGTATTTCAGCAAGATAATGCCCGTGCACATGTTCCTCAAACTGCACAAGTCTTCTTCAGTGCACAACAGGTTTCGCTTCTTCCATGGCCTGCTTATTCCTCAGATATGTCGCCCATCGAGCATGTCTGGGATTTCATTGGTCGGCGACTCGCTGGTATTGGTGGGGCGCACAGTAAGATTGAATTTTGTCCTCATGTCAAAGTCATCTGGAATGCCATTCCCCAGGATCTCATCGCTCAGCGTGGCGGACACGCAAAGTACTGATTTCCGGCGTTCTTTTTTTTTTTTTTTTTTTTTTGGTGTTGTGCATTTGATCATTTATTTCTACCATTATCAGTAATATGTGGAATAAATCTCATTAATTTCTGACAATTCTTTCATGGTGTTGCAATTTTCACAAATATGAGTACATAATAACTAATAATTTATACAGTTTCTATTCACATGATTTGTCTCCCAAAATAAGAAAGATTTTCAAGGGATCCTCTGTAATACCTAAACGGAAGTTTAACTGTATTAACCTTTTTGATCATTTAAGCTATATTTCTATATGAGGAAGCTTTTTATGTAACCAAGTTTTACGTTATTAAACGAACCTGGAACACAATCAGTATTGCCAATTTTAAATTTGTTGCACAGGAAAATTGTCTTTTATATCCATTATTAAAGTTGATAAAGTCCATTATTAAAGTTTAATTACAAACAAACTTATGTGACACTTGTTGTTTTCATTAACTTTTTATTGCTCAAAATATATTAATATTTTTATTTAAAAAAAAAAAAACTTTTTATATATTGTCCAATAAGAAAAATCTATTTTGTCTATTTTTTAATTTATTTAATGGTCTTTTAAACTGTTCTGGGGAATAAATATTATTGTATAAGTTTGAACTTAAAAATAACCTATATCGGGATGTAAGATATCTGGATGAAGTTATGTATCAAATTTGAAAAAAAAAAAAAATCTTTTTATGACTAAAATCGTAAAAGAAAGAATCAATTATGATTTTACATAAATTAAATTATGCCCATTCTGAGTGTTTTTCTGAACCCAATTTAGAGATGTGTGTATATAAAACAAGTCAAAATTTAGTCCGTTTTAAGTATACTTAGAACTCAATTTTTGAACCCAATCTTTGTAACTTATGGTTGTGATATTAGGTTTCCTTACAACACTCTGATAGAAAATAATGTTATCAATTATAATGACCAGCCACCTTATTGCGAGAATTTGATTCCCACTCTAAGACAGGTGTATGCACGAACTCGAAATTTGTTAGAACAGGCAGCTAGTAAACAGGAAAAAATCGCGCAGTAAAATAGCCTGTGATAAGAAACTTAAAGTTGGTGACCTGGTAATGCTATTTACACCAACTATAAAACCTGGTCTTTGCAAAAAGTTTGTTAAATGCAATAGTGGTCCTTTCCGTGTTCTTAGAAAATTAAGCTCAGTTAATTTTGAGATACAACAACTTAGTAACTTAAAAAATGTTCAGATAGTTCATGTCGACAGACTGTCAAAAATTGTAAACAAACCAGTTTTCCCTGTTTTAGAGAGTTTGGATCAAATTGCTGCAAATCCCAGTGATAATCATAACCAGCATGTCAATTTAGGTAAACCTGAGGGTGGTATGGATAATTTACTGGAAGGTAATCAGTTTCAGTGTGGAAATTATGGTGGGTTTAGTTCAGCAAATTTTTATAATGTTTTTATACCCACAGATCAGGGGCAGGGTAGTGAAATTTTTGTTCAGGAGAGTCAACCGGTTCCTTCTTTTGATGCTAACTTAGTAAGCCCCGAGGTCTCTCACCCTATGCCCTGTCCTGCCCACATTGAACAAAGTGTATCTCCGACAGTAAGCGAAGCCGAGCGTTGAAATGATAATATTGAGGAAACTACTCCAAAAAGTGTTCGGACAACAAAAAATGAACTGAATGTAGGAACGGTTTCCAGACCAACACATGATTACAATCTTCGCCCACGTAATAACCTTCGATTTTGAGATTTTGGGGGTCTAAATTTGTAAATAGTAAAATTTTTTTCTCTTTTCCTTTATTTTATATGTTCGCATGTATATATTTAGTTGTGTTTTTCTTATTGTTTTTGCATCGTGTAAATTGTTAGCATTTGTATCTGTGTTTCTTTTTAATGTTTATTAGTAATGTACATATGTATATATATTTGCCTGCATTGTGCTGTGTTATCATTTTAGTGTTAGAAATTTTTTCTTTTATGCGCATGCGTAGTACCTTAAGGCTTAATGGAAATTTTTTTTTGTTCGGGATATCATGTAAGGGGATTTGTCTCAGTCATAATGTAGTAAGCTAGAAATTCTTTAAACTAAATTGGGGGGTAGCAGGTCATGTTTACAATAAAATTGCAGTTAGATTTTTTTTTTTTTGCCTTCTCTCTCTGATACCTTGTCCTTCACAAAACTGGTGGGTGTTTTCATGGAAATAATTTAAGTTAGGAGGATAATGTTGCTGTGTTTGTGCCTGTCTCTCTGTGATCTGTGTTTTCTGGCTGCCTAAAAATTGTGATATAATTTTTTTTTATGTGTGAAAAATATGCTTGTAGGTGAACATACATTTGTTTTTAGTATAAAGTGTATTTTTATTTCTGTATATTCTGCATTTGAGACAGTGTATATTCTCTTTCATGATTATTGATGGTTCTTCTCAGTGATAAGAACACATTTACAAAATTTTTGTTTAGAAAAATTAGAACTCTCGAAGAAATTAAAAACAAAATTTTGCTCTAATCTCTTTTTACATCACAGTCCTTAATGATTGATGCTTGTAGAGAAAATTGTCTCTTCGTCGTCGGTAGGCGCGAATCTTTTAATCTAGTTTCCTCTCTCCCTAAAGGTTTAGTAGTGGTGTATATGGCTCTCATGGGTCGTATAAAAAAATTTATGTATCAAGATAAAAAAAAAAAAGAAGCCTTGTATTTGTTAAAAAGTTTTCAAATGTTGTGTTGTAAAATTTATCATGTAATGGTTTTGTCTATTTGTATGTATATTTGATGTATTTATGTATATATATTGTTTTTTCTAAAATTGCATTTGGGTCGCCAGGAGTGCTCATGTTGTCCCAGTTTTGGTAGTGGTTTATTTAAGAAAAAAAGAATGCTACTCATTGCCTACCCCTGTCGTTAAGTTAGTTGGTCCTAGGGAGTTGTGTCAATTCTGTCTGTTAGTTAAATGATGTATAGATGGCAAATGTTAAGGGTGCATGTCAAGGCTGGTTTGGTTGAATCTTGTTGTGGTCCGACTGGTGCGCTATTGTGAATGCCTTCGTGGTTAAAAGTTTTTGTGCCGTGCTATGTCATCTGTGAATTGCTAGATTTGTTTGAGTTTAAAATTGTCTCTTATGCTTGTGCACGTTTTTCTTATGCTATGCCATGTGGTTTTGGTTCAGATTGGAATTGAAAGTTATGCCTGTGTGGGTGTGTTGAGTTCTTCGAGGGTCTTGAAGCAACGTTAATGCTTTTCTGGGAAGGTTTCTTGGTTCATACAATAGCTGTTTTTCTGGTTTATAATAAAAATGTCTTTAAGGGTGACAAGTTCGATTTGCAGATTGAGACGTCTGTTTGCAGATCGAGGAAAGTTTGGGGTCTTAGCTGTCTTCTGTCTTAGGGTCGATGTTTGACTTTTTGATGGTTGGTCACTTTGCCTTTGGATTTTCGGCTGCTTTTTCAAAAAAAAGAAAAAAAAAATTGCAAATTTTTTTTTTCCTTGGGGTAACGGGGTGTTGTTATGATGCTTGATAACTGTTTGTTCATTTTTTATATTTCATAATTAAAATTTCTATTCTGTAAAAAGAAAAAAAAAGATAAGTTTTCTTAACTACATTTTTTGGTTTCAAGGTAATAATCTTGGTTGTAATCTCGCGTATTGCACGTTAAAAAGAAAATAATCCTTTCTTCAAAAGTACTTTTGTCGAGAGTCCCTTTTGTATATTCTTTTGTGATATCTTTAAGAAACTAGAAGAAGCATTGCCCCGTGCATTCACTTTCACAAAAAGTGCTTTTTTTCTCTCTCTTTTCATCCCTTACAACCGTGAGAGAATATCTGTGTTTCTTGTTCCTAGGTGGAGGAGAATGTTACTTTTCTTCCGTTTTTTGACAGTTAGATGGCTGTGTTGTGTTCAGAGCAGCGTGGGGGCGTGGCTGGGCCGAAGGTCAACAGCTGTGTCTCTCAGCTGTTTGGTTGCTCGGTTGCAGTAATGAGGGAAATAGGGAAATGTCTTAGAGATTATAATGTCTGTCTTTACCTGGGGGGGGGGGGTGAAATTGGGTCTTGCAAGGTTAGCGGACTGTATGGGCGTGAGAATTTTGGTTTGAGAAATATTTGTAAATGAGGGCGTATTAATTTTTAGTAGGAGTGACAAGGGTGATAGCTTCGGTTAGTTGTAGCGAAGCAGACTCTCCTTTTTTAGCTGAGGCGAATGGCAATGAATCATAGGTTAGTTAAGTTTTGTTCAAGTGATTGCGTAGTTTAATCGTTCCGTTTTTCCTGAGGTATTAAGAACTTTTTTTTGTTCTGAGTTTTTTTTTAAGGGAGAGGGACCTTTGGCCCTCTCTCAGAGACGACTTGAGAACTCTCTTAGATTTACCTTGCGTCTCGCTGTGCCTCTTTTTGAGTCTTCATCTCTCAGATGCCCTTGTGACGCTCCATCTCTCTTCGAGGACTGACCGGTGTCCCCATCATCGCTCCCTTGGTCTGATGTTTTGTTTATCTACGACGTAGTTCAATGGTGAAATATAACGATAAGCTGCATCCTTCGGAGCGTGCTCGTAGAAATTTTGGAATTGGCTTTCAGAACATCAGGTACTTCGCTCTACTTCCTTACTGCCGATAGTGAGAGGCTGAAAACCTAGAAAAAGGTGAAGTAGTAATGTTGGCTGAAAGGTCATTCGGAGAGGGCTACCTACGATTTTGGCTTCTCTTAGGAAGTGTTATGACCTGTGATTGAAAATAATGTGACCCCTCCTGGCAGCCTGTTAAGTAGTATTTTGTTCATTTTTCTTTACTCCTTTTTCTTCTTAACTAACTAAGTATGTGCAAAAATAGCATTATTATACTTTACCTATGTTCTGTTGTAATCAGTATTAAAACCTTGAGATATGTTGTTTAGAGAAAAGAAAAAAAATTATCAGTGCCCTTTCCACGTCACTGTTTGGTGATTGTAAGAAGGAGTTATATGTTGTAAGAAAAAAAAACTAGATGTTATCCAAAGGAAACTTGTGTATTTTGAATGTGACTTGACTATAAATAATGATTAAAAATATATGATGTGTGTAATATGTTATGAAAATCAAAATTCTACTTTAAAATAAACCTTTTTCAGTTTTAAAAACTAATTTTATTTGTATGTTTTATTTAGATACTCCTGCCTATTTACTGTGTGAGATAAAATTAATTTTACCTATAGTGGGATTTTGATAGAATAATTTAAGATTAATTTTAGCTTGGGAAACTAAAAGAACTGAAGGGAAAATTCTTCTTATGCGAAATGTGTTGTTTCACCTCGAAAATGGGTTATTAAATTATGGTACTCATTAGAGCTGAAAAAAAAAAAAAAAAAAAAGAATTAACACTTAGGAATTTATTTAACCTGTAGAATGTTCTTCCTAGTGTGTAATATTTATTGCCTTTTTTTATGTGGTGAATATACTTACAGTATAATCTGGAATGCATTGGTTTTGAGATAAAAATTAAAAAGTCGGTTTGGTTACTCGAATGAATTACTTTGAAATTGAATTGGATAGGTAAATTTAAATTTTAATTGCAAAAAAATGAATTGTTTGTCCTGTGAATTAATTCCAGATTATACAATGTTTTTGATTAGTTAGCTATTAAATTTTAGAAGTAATGATTTTAGAACTAATACCTATATACAAAAGGGATCAATCATAATACAAAGATGGAAGTATAACTTCTAAAGCTGAATAAGGTAATTCTCCACTCTCCCAGCGTAAACCCTGACAATAACGAGTTAGCCGCGCAAAAGATTTATCGAGGTTCATACACGTAATGTTTTTCTCCCGAAAATATTCCTGTGCGCAGGCGTAAACAATCATCTGCCCTTGGGTGCAAACCAATAAGCAAATAACCATATTCAGGTGATGTAGCATCGAAAAAAATTTCTTGGAAAGCACGAACTTTACCTGGATACATTTGGCGAGCTAAGATATTAATTTGAGTTTTATCCCTAAGATTTCTAAATAAGAAAATATACTGAGAATTTAGATTAACATTTCGCATTTCTTTACCCCGAACAAAAATATTTTGAGTTAAAAATATAACAAATAAATTTTGGTGAAGACTGCCTTTCTTAAAAAGATTACTTAAGCGAAAATCATTCGCTAATTCTGACATTAAATCGTCTATGACAAGTAAAGCATTTCGGAGTGAATTAAGATTAGACGGTAGCCCTTCTTCAAAATTCACATTTCTCATTGAATTAAAATGTTGTTGGTATTTACCGTAACAATAAATAATATTCGTTGACATAGGATTAAACATCTTACAATCAATCAACTTTTTAACTAGAAATGTTTTTCCAGATTCTGTGGGGCCAGAAATAAGGCAAGTGGATGGGTGTTCTAACTTCAGAAGTTCCATTTGTTAAATGATAAATTTTTCAAAATGATCTCCCTTTTATACTCAACCCCGTCAAAATAAAACATGCATTTTTTTAAAAGTAGGAAAATATTAACAACTGCACACGTTATAGAAAACGTTATACAAACGTTATACACGTTATACAAACACATTTATGAAAATAAATATTTTCTTTTTAAATCATATTTAACCATACCTTTTTTTGACAAACTGAAACATTCAAAAATCATTCTTCTTTCCAGACAGTACATTTACAATAGATTTCATACAGAGTCCTTGACATCGTTTTATTATTAAAAAAATACAATATTGTCCACAGACATTGGACGTTAAACTTTGAAGCGTTGTCTTGTTCCACTGAATTTGAGAATATTTCTTTACAAATCTTATTATATCTTCTCCATAGATTTCGGGAGGTAATCCATAAGAGTCGAAAAAATCAATAGTCTTTTGGTTTTGAATATAAATAGCCAGCCAATGGGATCCTTTTTCATCATGTTTATCAGTATTGAGTACAAGGGAATTTTCTAATGACAGGTATTTTGTCAGAAGGAAAAGCACCTACAAAATATCTAGCAGAAACAGGATCGTGAGATAAAATTGTATGAATCTGCGACGAATTCATCAGTTTCCAAAATCATACAAAATATTTCAAGCTTTGTTGATTTCAATTAAATTTTCAAATTCAGCATACACGATCAGAGAGATTGTTTGTATTAGAGGAGTACTAAACTTAATTTCCAGTCTTAGATTGCTGTGACGAATAAGGTTAAGATGAGAAACATCACATAAGTCAGGCGTCAAATCAAAACGAAATAAAAAAATATGCTTTTGTAAATTCTGACCTTGATAAATACAGTCCTTTTTTTGTCGGCATTCATAAATAAATTTTGATAAGCGCGGATAAATAAACCGTTTTCAAAATTAGGATGAATTGGATTATGAAGAACAGGTTGACCATATGCATAGACGCCTATGAAGTTCATATTGTAATGCTGAAATTCAAAGGGGGACATTTTATAGTTACCGTTAAATGCATCATTGTCTACACAGGCAATCACAATACGATTCGGCATTTGATCAATAAAAATGTTATTCTGAACAAAGCTCATATTTCCGGCAGGAATGGAACAAGTTTTGCAAAGAACTCTATCAATAGGATATTTGGCTGTCGTTTTTTTCTAAGCTTTTGGCATGTCCCAAAACAACACCTGGGCTAACCCTTATTTTTCGAACAAATAAAGAGGCGTGATCAAGGAATACTTTGAATTCCCCTTCACCCCTAAAAATTAAAAAGGAAGATTCTGATTACCTACGAATAAGTTTAATTTTCTCGTTGACCATGTTAAGTAGCAGTCTCTTTTGGTGAAACATATCCAAGTGCAAACAACCCATCATATCAACTGAAGCACTCATTTTAAATAGTTCGCCCGTTTATTAAAACCGTCATTAGGGTTTGGATCTGCCATGTCAAAAACATTCATACGACCAGCAGTGCCTTTGTAAAATAATTCTGAGGAAAGTTAAAGGTTTTCACATCATATCCATGATTAATGTTTCTATCATAGCTCTATAGGTATATGTATTATTACTGTATGAAACAAGTCTTTCATTTAGGCTGATGTCCACTTGGGAAAACATAGAATGTAAGAAAAGGTTGACAGGGCCGACTTTACACTTATCCGTTATAGGCTTGCCATCATTTTTTAAAATTTTTACTTTGATATACAGTTGAGTTTGCGACAAATCAAGATATCTTCACCGCTTCCAGACACATTAAATTCCACAGGACCTCCATCAGATGCATTAGCAAGGGGGTGAAACTCAACCCATTGGCCTCTTTCAATAACTGTTTGAGTGGGGGGTAAAGAAAATAATTCTAGTTCTAATTTAGCGCATTCTGGAGAATATTTTAAAAGAAAAGCAATTTTGTAAAGTATGCGTATGTCTAATCAAAAATATTACGCCCTTGCACTTTCCGTGCTTTCGATGAAATGAAGCGTTTGGAAGGTTTGCGCTTCCTTGTAAGCTTTCCGTGACCGATCATCTCATCCGTTTTTTGAACAGCCTTTCTGGCTAATTTTTTCCCGGTTTCTTTCGTTCGCTATTTTGAGGGAATATTTTAAACTTTTGCCTGACAACACATCGTTCGCTACCATAGTGCCAGTTCGCAAAGTTTCTTTTCCGACTATTTCTGCACCGCTTATTTAAAAGGACATTGTGCTTCGCCTTCGGAATAGTTTAGCAAAAAATCCTCCTATCCCATGTCCTCTGTGTAAAACTGTTCCCTGATAATAAGGCAAACCTTTTCCAGTTTGACCGGCATAATAATCTTCAAACCTTTTCGTTCAACAAGTATAAGGCACCAATATTTTATTGGTCAACAAAATTTTATACGTCAACAAAATTGAAAATGAGAGTTATTTGAAATATAAGGTGCATTTTACATAATTTGCCGCAAACGAAAATTAAAGTGACAAACACTTTGCCTCTTTCAAAAGGTACTAAAGTCCCAGAATGAAGTCTTATATCAATGTGTATTGTTTGGAAATGCTGCCGAATAACAGGTAAGTAAAAAGGTCTTGGATATAATGAGCATTTACAATTTCAACGTCGTTTCCATCTACCGTGACGTACATCATCTACGATTTGAGGTTCCGTTAGTATACATATATCACTGGAAAAGAACACTTTGTATCAGAAACAAACGGACTTTGTTGAAATCCTGAATATTTTCCTGGTTCGAATTCCAATAGCTCTGCTATACCTTTGTGGAGGATTACTTTTGATTTTAAATCCGTCTTAATAGTTACGTTTTTCGTTACTGGGTAATACTGAAACTGAATCTTAGTTTTATGGGATTCTATTGTCATACTTCTAATAAGATCTGGTATCGTTTCATAACAACCTGGGCAGACTCTTCTACCTTCTAGCATTCCATCACCCAAATCAAAACGAAATAAATTATTAGCATTTCGAACATTATACCAAATATGGGGATAAATGAAATCGACTAAAGCCATTTCCCATTCGCCATTTAAATTGATTGGACTAGGAAGCTAGGTCGTAAATTGTGATATTTTAATATGCGGGAAAAAGCTTAAAGAGCTGTCACTGATCAGTGTAACGTAGAAAGACATCGTTTTTAAAATGAAAGGTAAGTTGCACAAATGCTATATTTATATTATTTTGACATATCTGACCCATGTATTGAATTTTTGAGGATAACTCTGAAACTTTACGAAGTATTCAACTTTTCCATAACGTTTTCTTTTTTTCAAAACTTTTTCCACTGGATAAAATCCAGAATCCGAATTTTTTGTAATTCTTGCTTGTAAAAACTTCCTTTTATAATTTCTCCTGTCAAATATTTCAGTTTATAGACAACAGGTACACAAGGTAAAATTTTATAAATTCTAAATATTTCTCTTGTCCAGTTTTGTTCATATCCTTTTACAAAAAACATTTTTTCTCGACTGATGCGAACAGTATCTCCAACTTTCAAATCTGTACGATTAGGTTTTGGAACCAATGTTTGCTGATCGTATAACGTATGCTAAATTTTCTGTTGGTTGAGTACTAATCGTAAAATTGTGGAATTTACAGGACTCTGAATTGCATATTTCTTGATAAGATCCGTGTAGCACTCTTTATCGACGAAAAATTTAATTATTTTTTTCTTTACAAAAAAAAAAAAAAAAAAAAAAAAAAACCTTAACAAGAATAACTTTTTCACAAACTGAGTTAAATTATGCCTATTCCTTCAATTTTTATGAATTTTCAAAATTTCTACAGACTTATGGGACACCTGGTACTTGAAAATTGGTGTTGATTGGGGGTTCGCCGAACTGATGGCCATTTGTGAAGGAACGTCCAATGGGCGGCCATCTCTACCCCTAATAGGAACAGCACATGCATGCCTTGTCCGGATTCAAGCTCGGGCCCTACCAAGTGGGAGTCAGGTACGTTAGCCACCCCATCGTATGAACGGCGCTATCGGGATAATTAATTGCAACAATTTACAGAATAGTTGTTTGACAAGCATAGCATGAAACATTTTGCACGATATTTAGTTCATTTAAAATACATTAATTGACTTTTGAAAAAAAAAAAACTTTTATTTCTTTATTTATATTGTTACGTATTGAAAAAAAAAATAAAAGAAAGAAAGAATGGGGAAAAAAAAAGAAAGAAAGAATGGGGGGAAAAAAAGAAAGAAAGAAAATTCATGCGATTTCAAAGTAAGAAGTTATCGGAAACTTGATTAAGATATATGGCACACAAATAATTAAACGTATAGAACATGTTTATTTCATTTCATTTAAAATTTCATTTGTGCTTTTATATGGTGGAAAATTTCCGTTTCGAAGAAGTGAAGATGCAAAAGTGCTTTCCGTAGTATAATATTACTGTTAATTTAAGGCATTAAATGGCTTCTTCCTGCGTTTTTCCCCTTTTCCCTTTTCTTTTCCGTAAGATCTAATTCACATCCCAAACAATAGAAATAAACGTTACAAATTATGACCCAAATCTGAGACACCCCTCTCTTATATTCCGGTTATTTTTCTGCGCTTTGTTATTCCATTATTTTCTAGTAAACTATAAAAAAAAATTTAAAGTTTTGAAAGGAATAAAATATCTATCCATATATGTGTAATTCCACGTGACTCACATTACAATTTCACGCATTTTCGCAAAATTAAATTCTTTATATATTAAAGAAATATTAAATTTGATTTAAAAATATGTCTTTATAGATATCTTATAAAAAAGAAACAATTGATAACAATATTTAAAAATTAATATGAACAATGATATCCAGATCTAAATTTTGTGAGTTATTATTTAAAAAAATGTAAATCAAGTTTTGTAAATTAATAAAAACTAACAATTTCACCTCTTTAAGAATAACGTAACAAAAAAGTTATATCATTTATATAGAAAAAAAAATAACATTGTTTCAATATTTATTAATAACGTTAATCCATATATTAAATGTGACTCACGTTACCTCATTTTGCCTCTTACATTACGTTTCCTGTTTAAATATTTGAAATTTACTTCAAATACTTACAAATGAAACGAAAATTGCAAATAGTTAACAAAGTGTTTCCAGGTTCTAACTTGTAAACGTCAACCTACAGTATATATATATATAAAAAAAAAAAAAAAAAAAAAAAAAAAAAAACGTGCTCATACACGGCAGACGGGAAAACCGGGTTCGATCACAGGTCGTGCTTGTCGACCTAGCCGTTCGAAGTTTTTCAGGGTTTTGTCCGAAACTCGTGTAAATACGGGTTAGGATCCCTTAGAAACACTCCACCGAGGATTAGGAGACCTCGTGTAGTTTAACGCCAAAGTTAACATCAACACACATGTATGCCAAATTGCGCATTCACATATTGCTTAACAGGAAACGTGTATATGAAAATAAATTGTTAAAAATTTCATCAGAAAAAAAAATGGATTTGTTAAAAAATCTATTTTATATGTCCATTTTAATGGCTAATATTTATTTACGTTTTTTGTTGTCATCCTCTAATAACACAACTTCGCCAAATTCTAGCGGCTTATCCTTGTAGTTTCTTATGGACTTTAACGTAAATATCATAAATATTCCGTGCGAAATCGTAGTCTGAGGTTCTCTCTCATTTTATGCAGATACTTAGCTCGTTTACTGAGCTTCTTTTTATCCAAAATGTCAATGTCAGACACACCAGACTGGGGAATTTCAGGCAAAAACATCTCGGGCCTTAAAGGGGATAAATCGTTCACATCTTCGGACACGTAACTAAGTGGTCTACTGTTAATTATTTTTTCACAATCGCATAAAATGGTTTGCAGTTCTTCATAACCAAGTGCAGCACGCTCCAAAATTTTTCTTAAGATTTGTTTAACCATTTGAATGAGGCGCTCCCACCAACCTCCCCACTACGGGGCGGTCGGAGGGTTAAATTTCCACTGAATCTTTTTGTTCAGCAACTTTGGAGCTAATACACTCCCAATCTAGTGCGTGCAAAAGCTTCTCTGCTCCCCTAAAATTAAATTAGTAGCATTGTCTGAATATATAACTGAAGGTCTTCCACGTCGTGATATGAAACGCCTTAATGATTGCAAAAAAACCTCGGTAGTTAAAGATGTGATCAACTCTAAATGAATTGCTCTATAGACGGCACAGGTAAACAGTACAATATAAGATTTTTGACCTCTTTTCAAATAAAGTGGTCCAGCTAGATCGATGCCTACGATTTCAAAAATAGCTGCATCGTTTACTCGTTCTTTTGGCAAAGGACCTGGTAGAACATCAGATTGTTTGACTTTAAATCTTTGGCATTTAACGCACATTCGTATACAGTTTCGTATAGTCTTACGAGCTCTAATAATCCAATATTTTTCGCGCAAGTATGACATTGTAAATTAACACCAGCGTGTAGTAATTCGTTGTGCGTATTCATTATTAACAATCGAAAAACTGGATGATCGGAAGGCAAAATTACAGGAAATTTAAAATTATTAGTGTCATTTCTACAAGAAATATTTGTTTTTGCTCTGATTAAACCATCACTGTCAATCATCGGTCTAAGGTCTTTAAGCTTGTCGTAATTTGTATTGTTAAATGAATCCTTTTGCGCTAATTTCAGAAGAGCGATTTCAGCTCTTTCAAGTTCGGAAGCTGACAAAATTTTTGAGGAGACACTAGCAAATTTTCTTAACTTAAAATAAAATCTGTATATCCATGCCATCATGCGAATAATTTTTCTTATAGATGAAAAATACTTGTAATACCAGTCGTTGTTGTTGTCGTTTTTACTTAAGGCAATTATTACAGTTTTACGTATTTCTGAGTTAACCAAAATCCTCATCCGGAGAATCCTCTGAATTTGGCCAACTCTCTTCATTATTGCGTAACCAATCGGGTCCCTCCCATCATCTTAGTTGTGACAATTTTTCCGCTGAACATCCTCTGGAAGCTATATCGGCAGGGTTAAGAGCACCTGGAACGTGGCGCCACACGGTGGGAGATGTCAAGGAAATTATTTCACGTGCACGATTTTGGACAAAAGTCCCCCAATTTTGATTTCTTTGAATCCAACATAAAGAAGTAGTAGAATCCGTCCAGCAATGAAAATACTGGGAAATTGCATATCTTCTACCACAGACGAAAGCAACCGAGGGCCGATCAAGCAAGCAAAGAGCTCTAACCGCGGTATAGTTAGAGCCTTTAGAGGCGCTACCCTACTTCTAGCATGTATTAAATTGACGGTCACGTGATCATCTCGACAGACTCTTAAAAATACACACGCCGCGTAAGACTTTTGACTCGCGTCACAAAATACATGCAAACTTAAGGAATCGTTTGGGGAAATTATGTTAAGCCATCTTGGTATTCTTATTTTTGATATTAAATTCAGTTGTGGATCCATGCTGTAAATTTTCGTATTAAGTGATCCGGAAGAATTTCATCCCACTTAAGTTTTAAATTCCATGTTTCCTGCTAAATTAATTTCGGAATCAACGTCACAGGTGCCGTAAATCCAATTGGATCAAAGACTTGATGAGCAATAGCTAAAATTAACCTTTTCGTAATTAGTTTATCGGGCTCATCAATTGACGGGACTTTGCAGGATAAAGTATCACTGTCTGTATACCACGTAAGACCCAAGACGGAGATGTTTTCTTCAGTGATCGATTCATTGTCTGGTTTGACACAATGCAAATTAGATTTCCACCCTCGTAAATGAAAATTGCCTGTAGGCATTATTATTTGTGACTCCAAGATAAACTTTTTCATTTCTAACTCAGAGTTCAAACTAGTTACACAATTGTCAACATATAATGATGTCTTAAGAATTTCTGCAGTATTGCTTAAATTTTCGGGTACTTTACTTAAATGATACTGTAAGGTAGCGGCTAATATATAGGGACTACATGTCAGACCAAAAACAACTCTTTGATGCCAATACTCCTCAATTTGTTCCGAATTATCTCTACCAAACCACAGAAAACGTAAAAAGTCGCGATCCTTTTCTCTTACTGAAATCTGCAAAAACGCCTTTTCTATACCTGACGTAACACCCACATAGTTCTTACGAAATCGATTTAGTATTGTTGAAATAATTTCTATTAAATTAGGTCCCGTAGATAAACAATCATTCAATGAAGGAAAACCCTGAGAATGTGAACTCGCGTTAAACACTGGTCGTAAACTCGTAGTACACCATCCTCTTTTATTATGGGTCTATGCGGTAAATAATGCACCTGTTCTGATTTAGTCTCTGTTACTTTTTCTATTATGCCAAGTGATAACCAATTATCAAAACCCGCATAGTAATCCTCTAATTTCTCGGAATTCACTAATTTTCTTTTCGTGCTAAATAAACTTTTTTCAGCAAGTTTTTTATTGTCAGGTAAGGCCGAATTATCCGTTACCCATGGTAAAGCTATCTCGTATCTGCCGTCGGAATTTACCCGAAGAGTCTCCTTAAAATACTTGTTAGTCTCTTCTTCTAACTCCAGCTTAGTTTTACGGTGTGCAGGATCTTTAATTCCCAATACGTCTAATTTCCACAGATCGCTTACACACTGGTTTTTAACCAAAAGAGAAGAGATAACGAGAGAATGATTACTAGGTGCATTGCTCTTGGTGCCAAAAAATTTTCCTAGAACAGTCCATCCCAATTTAGTCTGTATAGCGGTTAAATTTGATTTAAGGGGTACTATTTTTTCCGTTAACAATTTACCCATAATATCAGCCCCTATTAACAATTTTATTTCCCTATCCACTTTATATTTGTTTTCTAAGTCCGTAAGATGTATACGATACTTATTCAGTTCATTTAACCACGGACCAGATGGGATTTGGCCAAGCTCAGAACAAATACGTTTTTCAGCTAATGCATCAAATTTACATTTATAACTTCTGTCCATACTACTTAATAATGTATAGAATTTAAAACTGTCGAAGGTAGATGGCTTTTTAAATAATTAAATAATTTCTCTACCTTTCAGAAAATTTCGTTATCGTGAATAGTAACTTTAAAAGTATTCCAAAAACTCATGAATTGGGATATTTCACCATTGAATTTCTATATAATTAATTTAAGGACTTACACAAATTTGTTATTCTCACTTAACGGTGTACTGCTATGTTGTAATGTACTTGACACATTTTAATTTACACCAAAATTTTTGCCCAAATTTACTTTTAATTTTTTTTTTTTTTTTTTTTTTTTGTTCTACAGACAGTAGTCGCGATTTTGTCTCCATATTCATAACATACGTTTTTCTTGTTTTCATATTCAGTTAAAGGGATTAATTTTTCTATCTCCTTATCGGCTTCCTGTAGAAGCCTGTTTTTGATAGTCAATTGACTTTAGCTTTCTTCCAAACTTTCAACACATTTAAATGTTCCCCTTTAAATTTCATTCTATAGTATTCACTAGATTCATAACACTTGTTCCCAGAATTTTTCTATTTATTTTGCTTTTGTCGAGTTCCATAGTCAAAGTGTTATAAAGATTCTTGACGTCTTCTCCTAAAAGCTATCCAATATTAGGAAAAACATAAATAAATCTCAATAAATAAATCTAACATAAGCATCATTACTTTCATTCTCATACCAGCACTGATGCACCAAATAATACAGATTCTTGATTCAGAGGTTTTCATAATTAAGAATACTAGAAGAAATGCCGGAGTGCTCAATTGCAACAGAATGAAAAGTGAAAACGATGCAATCTTTTTCTTGATATTTTATTATTATGCTGATATTAAAATACTATGTACAAAATATTTACAAATATATACAGATAAAAGTCTAAAAGAACATGGTAGGAAGAAATCCACTACACTACACAAAGAACTTAATTATTTTTTTACACATACAATTTACTTTTTCATGTAAAGCAAGCGATCTTGGGTAGCCAGGGATTCGAACTCACAATCTTCTGTTCTAGAGGCCAGCACTTTGCCAATCGCTCGATTGAACTCACAACGACTTTTCTTTGCAAAAACAGATAAGGTCAACATCAGCACTGATTGGTTGATAAATCATGTCATACGCACCAACAGACTTCTGGAAAAATTTTGATACCGATTTACAACACAATGTGAATTAGCCAATCTTCAATTATTTTTACAGAACTAGCTGTAAAAATGTACAACAACCTATGCTGTATTTATGTTAAAAAAGTGCTTTATTTTTGCAGAAATTTTTTACAGTGATTGAATATTGTTAACGTTCAAATTATGCCTAAAAATAATTTTCTTTTAAGAATATTTTAAACCTAAATTTGCTATTTTTGACAAAATTAAGAAGTCAGTCAATTCCCATATTGAACAAAAGTCTTTTTTTTTTTTTCTATAAAGACTATGATACTGATTTTTGAGAAAGAAAATCTAACATATTTTTCGAAATCATTTTTATTCGTACACACTAGCACTAAAGACGTAGCTTTATGTCAAGATTTTCATTAGAGGAAAATAATGGGTGAGAATTTCTGACCCTCCTTCAAAAAAAAAAAAAAAAAAAGAATCTTTTGAAAACTATGTGAGATTTCTGAAAAATTAATCGAGACCCCAAATAAACTTTGAATAATAATAATAAATCTTTTACAAGGACACGGAGAATTTGTATCTCCAATTAATACGATTTTTTTCATGGTTTTCGATCTTTATGGTTTCTGTAGTGGGTGCAAAGCAGAAATACCTAGAGCCTAATTCTTACTCATCCAAACAGGTTTTCATTATAGGACCGATTTAAAACTGTGTTCATGAAGTGTTAGGCGTATTCGTACTTTGTATAATTGTGAAATGCGTTTCAGTTAAATGATAAATATTAAATGAGTTTCAATATTCAAACCGTATCGATAACTATGTGTCAACGTTAGTGTTATTGCCAGAGTTCTTACAAAGGGAAATTTGAATACCACTGTTTTTGTATAATAAGTTTAGACATGATTAATCGTTGATATCTATTGACATATCTATATACATCTAAAAAAAAAAAAAAAAAAATCCTATACATACAAATTCTGGTATCCAAATTTCCCTTTGCAAGAACTCTTGTTATTGCATACGTAATTTTCTTCTGAATTATAATTTCATATTTCTGCGTGCTTTTTAAATGGGACCACTAATTCATAGACTGATATATCATGTATACCGTTTGTAAATGTGATGAAAAATTTTCCAAACGCATAAACAATTTAAAGCATTATAAAAAGTTTCTTTTTTTTTGTGTGTGTGTGTGTGTGTGTGTGTGTGTGCGTGTGTTTTAAACGTGTGATCAAAATATTCAGAGCGAATTTTATAATCCTGAATAATTAGAGAAAAAATTATAACCTTCGCTGTATACCAAATTATCCAATGTTACACAAATGAATGAAGAAAAAATTTATAAATTTAGTTTAATCAGATCAGAGTTAACATTCTTTTATTATTAAAATTTGATCATTTATATTTGCAAATTCTACTATATCTATATAAATATACATAAAATCAAATAAGATCTCCATGACTTAGGAAAAAAGAAGAAAAAAAAAATTGGAACTTATTCGGTTCGGTAAATGGCGCAATGAAAAAAAAAGAAAGAAAAAGAAACTTTACAAATTTTTGTCTGTTTGCCTAATAGTTTAGTAAAATTTTTAACACTTTCCAACAAGGTTGAAAAGTGTTAATGACTTCGGTTTGTCTGTCTGTCTGTCCGTCTGTCCGTCTGTCTATCTGTCCGCGCTCTAACTCCCGTAAATATATATGGAATTTCTTGAAACTGATATATGTTATTAAAGTTCACTATTGAATGTACCCTATTGAAAATGGAGCTTATACCTTTTCTGGTTTATGTACAGGGACATCCGAAAGTATTTCAAAGCATTGTGTTCGCTGAGAGGTATTTCTATAAACCCTATTTTCATACCTTTACTGTACACAAATCTTAATGAAATTGAAATATGTTATTCACGTTCACTATTGGATGTTTCCTGTATATGATGAAGTAAATACCACCACTGGTTTGCGTACAGGGACACTCAAAAGTATTCCAAAGCATTGCTTTCTATGAGAGATATTTCTATAAATCAAATTTTATTAACTTTACTTTGCACGAAGTTTTAGGAAATTTAAATGTGTTTTTTATATGAACAAATTAATGCTTTGCATATAATATAGCATGATTAGCATTAGATTTACAGGGTGACACAAAAATATTCAGTTATATTAAGAGATATTAATCAAAATTTGCTAGAATTGTACCTTCGTTTACATTAAGCCTTTTTAACACTTTCTAACATTTTTTAAGTGAGAATATGATTTCAATTTGTGTATCTCACTGACTGTTCTTCTGTCCGTCTGTCTGTCTCTCTGTCTGTTTTTCGGCGCTCTAACTTCCGTAAATATTTATGGAATTTCTTCAAACTGATATATTTTATTCAAGTTCACTATCAGTTGTTCTCTACTGAAAATGGAGTGAATACCTCTTCTGGTTTGTGTACAGGGACACCTAAAAGTGTTCGAAAGCATTATGTTCTATGAGAGGAGTTTCTATAAACCATATTTTAATACCTTTACTGTACAGAAACATTAATGAAATTTTAATATGTTACTCAAGTTCCCTATCAGATGTTTCCTATGTAAAATAGAATATATGTCTAACTAGTTTGTTTACAGGGACACTTCAAAGTATTCCAAAGCATTGCGTTCTATGAGAGTTATTTTTAAAAAACAAATTTTAATAATTTTACTTTGCAGAAAGCTTAATGCAATTGAATATATTGTTCGTAAGCAGAAAAGAAGGCGTTCTGTATAATATAGTATGATTAGTATTATATTTACTGGGCCATACAAAAATATTCAGTTACATTAAGAGCTATTAATAAAAATTTGCTGGAATTGCACTTTCGTTTACATTAAGCTTTTTAACACTTTCGTATAATCTTAGTGAGAATATGATTTCAATTTGTGTATCTGTCTGTTCGATTGTCTATCTTTCTATCTGTTTGTCTCCGTCTCCTACCATCCAAAATTATTCAGAGAATTTTTAAAAAATGATACAATCAAGATCACTATGGAATATTCCTTATTTAAAATGACAATAATAGGTCCTGTACAACTAGTTTGTGTACAGGGTCAACAAAAAAAAAAAAAAAAAAAAAGCATCACGTTTTAGGAAAGACATTTTAAAAAGTTATATTTAAAAAACTTTCTGCTGTAAAAATCATAAAAACATTGGCATGTATTGTTAATATTCTAAAATAATGCTTTGTATTGAATATGATATGATTAACTTTCAGATTTACAGGGCTGCACTAAAATATTCAGATAGATTAAAAGCTGTGATTATAATCTAACGGCTGCATTTTTTTTTGCGTTAAGCCTTTTTAACCCTTTCCAAAATGCCTAAGAGGGATTTTAAAAACAATTAGTCTATCTGTATATTTTTCTGTCCTTCTGTCTGCTGTGTGATAACGTAGGCAAAGAATCTTAAAAGTTATTCGATACAACAATTACGTACAGCTGGAAAGTGTTACTAATCAATGCGTACTGCATGATTTGTCTTTCTTGTTTAATGTATGTTACTCTCTCTTTAATTCACGGCCGGGTGTTGAGGATTTGCAAATGATTATAAAACTAAAAGTGTTCGCTACAGATTTTTGTTAATTTCTCAGTATTCTTAAAATGCCTTTTCTTATGTAAGGAACAAGTACAAGAAATATGACATTAATGTTTACTATAAAATGAGACGTTTATATGCTTGATATTACATGCGCCATGATATTTGATTATTATGCATTTTTTGAAAAATTGATTCATGAATCACACCGACAGTTTTTTTTTTTTCAAAATTCTTTAACTTTTCTACACATATTTGTAATTACTTTCATACCTTTCACTTACTTCTAATTTCCTTTAAATTGCAGATTTAAGAATTATTTTTTTTTCTATGTACTGTATTTTATTTTATTTTTCAATTACTTCCACATAGCGAATATTTTTTTAATTTCCTTCTAGCTTCACATATTAGGATTCTTTTAGCTTTTATGGTATTTACTTAAATCGTAATTGAAAGTGCTAAACATTTCTTAAAATTATTTTAGTTGGACATTTATAGGTCAAACCTTTGTAACATGAACTAACACTTATCATTCTCTTAAGTATGAATAGAAAAAACTGCAGCTTTTGCTAAAAAAAAGTTTATTCTTTTTTTAAATGACTGACTTGATTTATTTATTGTGTGGTGACATTCAAGTAACCTATATTTGATGTCATCAAGTGCGTCATAAGATGTGTTTTTTCATCTTATACGATTAAACATAGAAATATTTGGTAAAGATACACCAAAATAATTTCAATTTACGCTTAAAAATGTTGATAAGGTATTTACATTTACCATAATATTTTTTCCATAATTATATGCCACTAAATAGGTGAAGGTTTTTCACATTTTCTATCTAAATACTTAACATTATCATTTACTGAAATTTGTTTTGCTGCCTGCTTCATTATAACATTATGTTTTCAAATACAAGACAAGCAGACTGATTACAAAGATGCCACAAACCAATCGCTGGCTGTTAGTATTAGAGCTCTGAAAGACTCGGCTTGTATCTAACACAAACCTGAAATCCCTTACAAAATTCTCAAAACAAATTTTGTCGACCCACAGATGAAATGTAAAATATGAAAACATGCTATATTTGGATACAATTATAGAATAGATGGCGAATGTGAAGTGTGGTCTAAAATAACGTCTGTTTTTTCTTTTACGCAGTAAAATGAAAATACAAGATTTTACATAAAGGACCTGACTGTAAAATCTAACAGATTGGAAATCAGATAACTAACTCCACAGCCTGATAAACCATAACAAAATTAGCTGCTAATAACACTAACAGAAAGTAAGAATGTAGTATGTAATATGTAATACATCTTACATACTACATTCGTACTTTCATCTATATTCAATCGAAGAAAATATGATTTCGTAAAAACTTTAGACTTCGGTTTTTCGATGGATTTACATGTTTTGATAGTTGTAGAACATGATTAGACCATTTTTAGAAAATGTGTCGATCTGTCTGTGTGTATGTGTGTGTATGACAAAATTTTTTTGGCAACTGTATCTCAGGAACTATTGCACAGAATTTATACAAACTGATATGTAATTCCACCTTTACATAAATTAGTGCCTATCATCTTTTAGTGAAAATCGTTCAATAAGTGGCGTTGCCCTCCCGCCTTTTCTAATTTTTTAACATGGTAGTACAAGATAAAATTTTCTACAATACTGGTCTTTCCAATCTTTCAAAAACCAATCTTTTTATCATCTTTCCTATTTAAAGCCTTGTCTCAGCCCTTGTAAAAATCGATGAAAGCTAGTCTGATGCTATCTTATATTTAAAAGAAGTTACTTTAAAATTATTTTTTTAAAGCTATTTCATTATTGAACATCTCATTAATGGTTTCGGATTTTCTTCAAGTCATAGAATGTTATTGGCAATATTATTTTTTTAAAAATACCGCATTTACAATAAAATATATATAAATTCATTATATATTATATAAATTCATTTAAAAGCAAATGTTGTTTATGATTTAAAAAAATTATGTTCATTTATTCAATTCAAATAGACCCAATGTTGTAACATGCAATTTTTTGAAGGTTTCGTTGAAAGAATTGCAAAGTAGGTCAAATTTCAACTACTGTTTTCACTGAAAAAAAATTATGGGACTGACATCTAGAATCTGAATTGTGGATCTAGCATAAATAGTTCCACGTTATACTTATAAATTCTAATCCCTATTGGTAGCAAGTTCTAAAATCCCCTGTTAGAATTTTAAAGAGTTTTCCTATATCTCGTGGTCAATCTCCTCTTAAAATCTCTGTAAGAATACAAGAGGTGAATTTTAGTAACCATGATTTGGTTTTATAACCCAATTCTAGAAAATCAAGCGAGAATTTCTCTCAATACAAAAGATTCATAATTTTCATAATATTCATAATATTGTGTCACCATATAGATAAGTGTTGACATGAAATTCTCGATCATTTAATCTACACAGATTATTTGTTTACCTTATACACATAACTTGGAAATCTATATTTCTTGTTTAGGGATTCAGAAAATGGCTACTTATTCATTCTAGATGAAAGCAGTATATATATTTTTTTGGTGTTTGAAGCATAATTTATTTGCTATTATTATCTTACGAACGTTATCCCATTAAAAAAGATAATTGCTTTATTGTACTATTAGAATATATACACGTCAAAAAAGTTTTCTAAAAATTTGAAAAAATGACTGTGGTATCCAGCTGTAACACAAAAAGAACGATAAAATAACTTCAACTTTGACTGTTGTTAGAGCTCGCATGTCGGTTGTTGTTGTTGCAGCTAGTGAACGAGCTGCTAGTTTAATGTTATGCTATAATGTTGTGATTTATGCTATCATATGTTTTGTGGCCGCTTAAAGTAATATTAAAATCTGCGTGCTAGTGAACTATGCTTAATCATTGCCTCCGAAGCTCAACACAAACACGCTCACAATATCGTAGATAAGACATGGCGGCAGCGGTAAAAGTTTTGGTTTCGAATGTGGATAAGAATGGTTTCGACACAAACTGTTTTTAAAAGCATTATAGTGCTTTATAGTGAATGATTTTTTGAAAATACAAGTAGGATAAACATCTTTTGAAGTAAGTTAAAGAACATTATCTTTGTATATTCCATTGACTTTGTTCGAAACGAGGAAAAAAAATTATAATGCCAGAACATTCGACTCCAGCTTATCAGGTTACCCCACCCGAAAGTTTTACTTTCTCTACTCCTGTACTTTGGTCTAAATGGAATTTGGTCTAATGGACGCGTTAATTTATTTTATGGGAGATAATGCATAAGATATTTTTACTTCCTTTGATCTATCTGCAGAAGATAAATTAAAATACGATATCGTAATTAAACGATTCATAAATCACTTTATAGTTAAGAAAAATACAATTTTTGAAAGAGTCCAGTTTAACCAAAGGGTTCAAAAGGAAGAGGGATCAGTCAATGATTATATCACAGCATTATATTCTCTCGCGGAACATTGCGAATATGGTACACTTCATGACGAGTTACTTAAAGATAGAATAGTGGTTGGGATCCAAGATAAAAATTTAAGCGAGAAACTTCAGTTGAATTCAGAACTCTCATTGTGTAGAGCTATAGAAAAAGTTCGATTATCCGAATCTGTCAAGAAACAACAGGAAATTTTAACTACTCTACTGATAAAACCTTAGTTCAAGCGGTGTCAAATGTTAATAAAGTAAAGGCAAAGAAAGCAGGTTATTTTCATCGGGAAGCAAAAACTTCGGGGAAGAGAGGTTTTGATAAAACTTCCGAAAAACAAAAACTTTCTGAGAAATGTAAGTGGTGCGGAAAACAAAAACATGACAGAAAATTTTGTCCCGCTAAAGATGCAAAATGCATGAACTGCTCTAAAATTGGGCACTATGCTAGAGTTTGTTGTCAAAAAGATAAAAAAAAATCAGCTATTTCATTTCTGGGGACAATGTTCATTCTGAAATTGTCAGCACTGAATGGAAGGTCCCAATCCAATATAAAAATGAAACTGTTAATTTCAAAATTGATAGTGGAGCAGATCATACAGTAATACCGAAATCGATTAAAGATTCTGTGTTTACAGATGTAAAAATTACGAAACCCGACAAGCAACTTTGTGGTTCAGATGGTAATGCACTCAAATTATTAGGCAAATTCTATGCAGAAATTAGTTATAAAATGAAAAAATTTACTGAAACAATTTATGTCATTCAAGGTTTACAGAACTGTTTATTAGGGAAGCCCTCAATACAGGCATTTGGACTATGTCCAAGAATTCTAGAAATTGGTTCCATTCATCCCAAGCAAGATTTTCCAGAATTGTTTAGAGGGTTAATAAAGGGATGGTATGAAATCAAACTGAAACCAAATTCAGTTCCTTTTGCTGTTCCTGCACCAAGAAGAATTCCAATTCCTCTTCTCAAGAAAACTGAATCTGAAATTAAAAGTATGGTGTCGCAAGGAATTATTGTACCAGTTGTTAGACCAACAGAGTGGTGTTCTCCAATAATAGTTGTTCCGAAAGGTGATGGAACTGTTCGAATATGTGTCAATTTAATTGAATTAAATAAAAGTGTAGAAAGGGAATTTCATCCCTTACCTTCTGTTGAATATTCTTTAAATTTGTTGACGGATGCCAAAGTTTTCTCAAAATTAGATGCAAACTCTGGTTTTTAGCAGATTACCCTATAGGAAAAATCTTCATACCTAACGACGTTTATTACACCTTTTGGAAGATTTCGATTCTTACGATTACCTTTTCGAATTTCCTCAGTGCCTGAACATTTCCAAAAGAGAATGATGCAGCTCTTAGAAAAGACCTGGGGGACAATTTGTCATATGGTGCGACATTTTAGTATGATGCAAGGATCAAGATGAACATGGTGAAAGATTGAAGTGTGTTTTAGACAAAATTAGGTGTGCTGGTATTACTTTGAATGAAAATAAGTGTAAATTTTCTGTCAACAAGATTTAAATTTTTAGGACATATTGATGACGATGGTATTCATCCAGACGAAGAGAAGTTGCTGCTATAAAGAAGTACCCTCCCCCTACAAATAAAAGCGAATTTAAACAAATGTTAGGCATGGCAAATTACCTTGCAAGATTTGTTCCGAATTTTGCAGAAATGTTATCACCTCTAACGTCAATGTTGAGTAACAAAAAGGAATTTGTCTGGGACAGAGCACAAGAAAAAGCATTTGAAGATTGGAAAAATGTTTTAACTTCACAACCAGTTATAAAGGTGTATGATCCTCCAAAATTGTCTATTGTTACTACGGATGCCTCATCGTACGGAATCGGAGACACTTTACGACAAGAACAGCGTAATGGAAATCCTTGTGTCGTTGCTTATGCTTCCAGAACTCTGACACCTACAGAACGGCGGTACGAATAGAAAAAGAAGCACTAGTCTTGGCTTGGGGCTGTGAAGAGTTTAGAGACTATATTACAGGTATTCCCTTTAGTGGAAACCGACCATAATCCTCTTAAGGAGGAGAAAAGAGTGGAAAAACCAGCTACAAACTTCAATAAGAGACATAGAGCAAGAGATTTGAGTGTCTTAAATCCAGGAGACACAGTGTGGATTACAGACAGGAAAACGTCAGGAAAAATAACCGAAATATTAAACTATCCAACATCATATACAGTGCAATCAGGAAAAAAGCAATATAGAAGGAATATAATGCATCTAATATCCTCACCAGATTTCAACCCAGAGGAAGTAGATTATTCAGATCCAGTAAACTGTAATACGCCTGTAATTAAAGTATCTAGTCCTACTAAAATCAATTCATCAGATTCTAAGGTATCCTCCAGTAAAGGTAAGTATGGGTCCAATCCTTCCTCTGCAGTTATTACTACACCATATGTCACCAGAAGAACCATGGTCGAGAAGTTCATACCCCCAAGAGACTAAATTTTTAAACGAAGGGAGATGTGGTATCCAGCTGTAGCACAAAAAAAGAAGAGCTTCACCTTTGACTGTTGTTAGAGTTCACATGTCGGTTGTTGTTGTTGCAGCTAGTGAACGAGCTGCTAGTTTAATTATATGCTATAATGTTGTGATTTATGTTATCATATGTTTTGTGGCCGCTTAAAGTAATATTAAAATGTGCGTGCTAATGAACTATGCTTAATCATTGCCTCCAAAGTTCGACACAAGCACACGCACAATATCGTAGATAAGACAATGACAACTGAATCATGAACTAGCGCTTATGATTTATGTCACCGAAGAGAGACTATTAATTTTCATTCTTTTAAATTGCTGATTAAACAAATAGTTAAACGGAATAATACTATCTAATACCTGCACTATTAGAAAATTGATAAATCTTGAGTAATTACAAAATTTTTTGTCAAATTTCATGGATACATTATTCACTATTATGTCATTATAGTCCATGGATTACAATTGAAAAGATTACTGAAAGATAAAATATTCATAATTCTACTGTTTTTCTCTATTCAAAAAAGTTGGATACACTTAGAAACACGATTTATGGTTTCCGCACATTTTGACACAACGGAACAAACTGAGCCATGTTCCCGGAACTCTTTGCCGGTCAATACAACAAATCTTTGTAGAACAAAGTTAATTGAAGTTGAAATGTAAATTTGGCATAACAACATAATAAAAGAGCTCGAAATTTCAAAAGAATTTATATGAGACGAATGATTGATGAAACAATTATAATTTAATGTAGTTATTGTGATAGTACTGAAGTTGGAAATTTGAAAACAATTTTCGGTAATTTACCAAACGAACGTATACACTAATTTAAGTATGATCGTTTGGTGTTTTGAAATGAACTTGTCATAAAAATATAACATTAGCCCCGATGTTTTGGAATGAACTTTCCAACCATAATTTTAATTCCAACAACTTAAAGTCTAACCTCAGTTCTGCCGAGAAAAGTGCATGGAAAGATCTAAAATATAATGACAATATTATCGTTACAAAAGCTGATAAGGAAGGACAAACGTTTTGGATAAAACTCATTACGTTGAATGTCACCAGCTTAATTAATGACGGCCCATATACTCGTCTTTCTCGCGACCGACTCATCTGCACAAGAATTAATTAAAATTAAATCTTCTGTCAAGTCTTGCCCTTTGTTATTGGACTTTACCAAAGCTTCTCTCATTCCATCTATATCCAATTGTGCTAGATTTTATGCCCTCCCTAAAGTTCATAAACTCAATATCCCATTTCGTCTATTGTTTCTAATATCGGTACTGTTTCTTATCGTTTAGCTAAATTTTTTACAAGTATTTTTTTCCCTCTTCTTTCTGCCAACACCCAAACTGTGAAAAACTCCATCAGCTTTGCCAAAATTATTCGTAATTTCCATGACACAAGTCTCACTATGGTTTCTTTTGATGAGAAATCACATTTCACTAATGTCCCGATTAGTGGCGCCCTCTCCTGTCTAGACAAGAGATTAAAATAATTTCATTACACAAGCTTTGAAATCCAAGGATTAATTTATCTTACCTGCACTTGTTTATCTCAAACTAACTTAATTTTTCAATGCAAATTTTACCAACAATTTGAAGGTTTACCCATGGGCTCTCCTCTTTCACAAATTCTTGCTGATATTTACATTTCGGCACAATATTGATAACGTATTACATATCATAAATTCAGTTGACAATAACACCCAATTTACATATGAAATTGAAAATAATGGTTCACGCCCTTTCCTTGATATGAAAAGGAAATGAAAAAGGTTTTTACACTACTGTTTATCATAAAAATTTTGTCGTTTCGTTACCTCTCCATGCTCGTTCAAGTCATCCACCTACCCAGAAAATGGCCGCATTTTATAGTTTTTTCAAACGTGCCGTTTAACATTTGTTCAGATCTTGAATCCCTCCATTCTGAAATCAAATATCTTAAAGCAATTGCTATTGACAGAGGTTACAACCCTTCCACTACTGATAAAGCTCTTTTTAAATTACAAAATCTCCATATTTTTCGTACTTCTATGTCTAAGTCCTCTTCCAACATATTGTTTTGCCTTTTTTTTCCCCCCTAAATCTAATTTTGCCATAGCTAAAGTTCTTAAACAATATAACTTTAAAATAATTTTCTCACCCATAAATAAATTAACCCTTTCTAGATTAAAAGACCCTATTGATACACACAACTCTTGGGTTATATATAGTATTCCTTGTCAATGTGGACAATCATATATTGGTCAAACAAAACGTAAGCTCAAGTTTCGCCTTAAAGAACACATGAGTTATATTCAGAAACAAGAAACTTAAAAATCGGCCATTGCTAAGCATTTTTGGGAAAATAACCATAATTTCAACTTTAATTCAGCTAAACTGATCTGTCTGCCTAAACACTTACATGAACTCGACTTTCTAGAAGCTTTCCATATCTATAAAAATAAAAAATATGTCATTTTTTGCGATTTTACTGTACCCCTTCTCTCGGATTGTTGGAAAAAATTACATAAAATTCACATATCCTTAATTTTTGCATAGCTTTCTTCATCTCAAAATCCTATTGGCTTACATCTCCAGTTTTCTAAATTCGTATTGGTTGCTATTCTGACTCTATAATCCGCTTTTATACATATATATACAGTCGGTAACAAAAGTGTCCGAACACTAGCAAAAATTCCTATGTAAAAAAAGTACACTTCATACGGTTTTGTTAAATAAATCCTTGTCGAATCCTCTTCTTAGTCAGTGCAAGAACATGATTCGATAAGGATTTATTTAACAGAACCGTATGAAATGTACTTTTTTTACATAGGAATTTTTGCTAGTGTTCGGACACTTTTGTTACCGACTGTACGAGCAATAATCCACTTCGTCATTCTGCACTGATTCTCTCTGTAACAGGTCCTTCGTGGTGAAAGGGTAATTCTCTCTCTAGCCCGAAACCTGCCCTCAGTTCAGTTCCTCAAGGCTCTCTTGGCGTGCCTTGCCTTTTTAACATCTATATCACCGGTATTCCTAGTAATCCCGACGTCAATTTAGCACTATTTGCTAATGACACAGCGATCATGTTCAGACATACACAACCACACACTGTTTTTGAAATACTCCAAGACTACCTTCATTCGTACGAAATTTGGCCAAAAGTGCTGCCATCTTTTTTACCAATAAATCCTATACGCACAGCAATAACTTCCGTCTGAATAACAAACCTATTCCCTGAGAAACTTCTTATAAACACCTAGGACTTCCTCTAGATTCCAAATTACTATGGTACAAGTATAATTCAGAAGTTCTGAATAAAGCTCAATGTGACATTGCCCCCTTCTATTATTCATTTGCTTGGAATAGCAGCCTGTCTATCAAGAACAAATTGTTACTATACAAATACATGATCCGCCCTATCTTGACCTATGGGTCCGTTGTGTACGGATCTGCTTCAAATTCAGCGCTTGAACGACTTTAAGTTTTCCAAAATAAGCAATTGCGTAGGTATGTTAAGGCCTTTCACTATGTTCGTAATGGCATCATCCATAAAGGCGTGAAAATTTGATCCATCTACGCTGAAATTAGGAAACTTACGATGAAGTTTCACAGGTCTATCCCTAAAGGTCAGAATCCTGTGTTAAACGTCATCAGAAGGTATGATCCTCGAGTGGGCAGGGGACGGAAACGTCCATTTGTCATCCTTTTTAGAGAGGATGGGTTCGTTCCCATGTCTTGTAAGCTTAGGAGGCGGGACCCTTTTGACGTTACCAAACACAGTATTTTAACTCCAAATTTATGTTTCCATAGAATAAATCTCAATTCTTCTACTTATGGCTCCACCCGACGTCTGCAACCCTCTGTGTATTTTCACAGTCGCGTACAGTCAACCTTCTTGCCTGTTACCTTACTATTAGGGAATTGTCTTCTTATTGTAAATAGTTTATTAGTATTTTTGCATTTAAATCTTAATGTAACTATTTTCTTTTACTTAATTTTAATTGTATTCTCGTACCATTTTGTAAATATCTGTGTATAGTCTTTTTAAGTTTAAATTGCTAGGAAAATTCAGGAAAGCATGCAGTTCTGTACTCAGATGGGTCCAAATGTGCCCTTTTTCAAGGAAGATCCGTCTCAGACAGACCGAGGGGGCCCTGAGGCGGGTGTGTGATCCATTTATGTATGAAAAAGAAATAAATGTATATATATATATATTTTTTTTTTTTTTTTGACAGAGCGGGAACTCCAGAATTCCATCAAGTATCTTATAGATTTTAGATATATACCAACCCCTTCATTTCTCCGCCTCTCCTCAAGCTGGCATTTTTTTTTTTTTTCCTCTCTACATCATATCATCACGCCTTCTGCAAGAAATCCTTTCTTTGAAGAAAACTGAATTTGCTTGATCCAGCAATACCTAATCATGCTTCTTCAAATTCAGGTGGAGGTAAGCGGTGTTCTTGTTCACCGTAGGCACTCCTGAATTTCACGTGATGATGATGATGGTCTGCACTGATGATAGGTTTTACACGAACGAAACTGAAATGCACTTAACAATTTTTTACATTGGCATTTTTAACGTTGTGTAAATATTGATATTAATGATATATAATTTCCCAATTTTTATTAGAAGTCTATGGCAGTTTTCTAATTTATCCCACAGGCCGTTACATAGAGATTAAGCCAATCTTAGGCTTAATCTTATCAGATAAAAGAGACACCTCGCAACTGTCCTACTGAAATATTCCTCTTATTATTATTATTATTATTATTATTATTATTATTATTGTATTTTAATTTTACAAACATGTAAGTGACGCTAATAAAAAAAAAGTGTTTAGGGCATGTCAGGTGTAAGAGAAAATGCTAACAGAAGCTTTTAATGAACTTCAGGTCATTGAATAAATCAGGAGTAACAGTAAAATACATAGTTACCTCTGACACTAGGAAGATGGATTTATAATTAAATTTAGACCTACTTTAAATGAAAAATATTTGTTTTCATGCCTGAAACATCTTCACCTTTCGAGAAAAACTCAAGGTATTAGAAAAAATTAAGTTACTTTTTAGTTGCATCATATGAAAATGTCCTCTGGAAGAAAAATATTAAAATTCAACCTCCATGTAATGTTCATTCTAGAAAGAAAAACTAGTATGTTGCAGCCATCACAAAACTTTCTTTTATGCATTTCTATATAAATTCACACCGTGGAAATTATTTATTAAAATAATTATATATCAAAATCTTTTTCCATGATGAGTGCAGACGACTTTTTATGCAGAAAAAAATATAAAAAATGTCGAAATAAATCAATTTTGCGTCCTGCAGACACCTTTAAAAATGCATTTTTTTCTTTTTTCATTAAAAATGAAAAAAAATTTAACTCTGTTTTAAATTACCACAGACCTATGTTTCAACATCTCATTTTTAAGTATTCAAGAATTAAAATACTCATGGTAAAAATTTACACCCCTTGGGTGATAGCGATGCTCGTATCTATATAACACAAAAATGTTATCCTGTTGACTATTAATGTAATACATATATTAATTTCATAATTATTGCCTGAAGATAATCCTTACTGTGCACATTTATATGAAGTTTTTTCCTGCTTCCTTACTAAACATTATTTAAAAACAGACGATATCGCCACCTGTTGAGTGATATGCAGCAAAAGTTAATAGGCACTAATTTACGCCAAAGCGCAATTAAATTAAAATTTTTGTGAAATCCTGTTCATTCGACTTTAATTTAGAAGTGCTGCAAAACTTTTGTCAAATACTACGAGACACACAAACGGACAGACAATTTTTAAAAAATTGTCTAATTGTGTTAGAATTCCTCAAAACATGTAAATCCATCAAAAACCAGAAGTCAAAATTTTTTATGAACCTTAACTTTCTTCTTATGAACATAGAAGAAAGTAAAAAATGTTTATTTTATTTTATTTTATAAATAACGGGAATGGGAAGGAAAATTTAAATAATATTTTCAAATTTTTTATTTTTTATTTAAAGCTATTGATTTAATTTTTATTTAATTTATTACTTGTTTAATTTTTTTTCCTTTTAACCTTCATTCTAATTAAATGAAGGTTAATTACACCTATTAAAAAAAATCTCTATACTTAACATATAGAGAAAGTTTATAAGATGAAATTTACTAATGAAATTTAGCGATGCACCCCTTTCTGCGTTTCTTTTACTTTTAACTGAAAGGTTAAAAATTTGTAGTGTGAGGTTTTTAAGATCAATGATCTGCACTTGAGACTTAAGTCGTATGCCCTCCATGAGGAGCGTCTAAGGAATCACAAGAGTTTCACAGAAAACCACAAAAAACTTCGACCGGTTAGTATTATTGGGGTTCGAACCCGTCACTTCCTGTGTAACATCTTCAATAGCTAAATTTCTCGACCACTGGTAGGGTGTTCCGGTTATCAAACTAGTCCTGTCGTTAAAAGCTTTGAAATTGCATGTCTACCCAATTTATAAAATGTAATCTTGTTCTCCTGTTGCTTTCTGTTCTTTTTGTTCCCTTCCAATTATTTCATTGTAAATTTTTATTTTCCAATGAAGCATTAAAAAAAAAATAATAATAATAAATAAAAAATGCATTTTTTTATTGTAGTCTACATTTTTTGTCTTTTTTTTTACAATGTACAATTACGATTTGTTCAAGTGAAGGAGGAAAATCTGGTAGATTTTTTCGGAAGAAGATTTTTTTCGAGAGAGATTTAAGAGAGATAATAAGATTTTTTTTTTTTTTAAGAGTTATATAATTAACTTTAATATAATTAGAATCATATCCTGAGAATAAAATATTTACAAATGAGTAAAACATATTTTATTTTATAAAAACTTTTATTTTCTGTGTGTGTGTGTGTGTGTTTTCCCCAGAGACAGTGACTAAGGTAGTTGGGCATGAATCAGTGCTTGTAAATATATTTTTTAAAAGAGTAATAATTAGTATTCTGACTTAAAGAAACAAATGTGTTTGTTATTCTAATTACTAACGAAAGATGGCGATACATGCCGTAAACTCAGATTATAACCGTCATCCCAAAACGCTAAAAATAAAAACTTTTAACTCTTGTTGTTTGTTCGTTTAATTTCTTTATCCTTTTGAATTCCTGAAGTATTTTTCTCAAAAGAAATTTACCACAATGTTTTGACAGTCAGACAAACATATTTTTACGAATGCAAAAAGTACTAGATTCTCTGTCTGATTACTTTTTTCTCTATTTTATCTTCAGGTCTCGTCTTTTACAAGTGCCTTTTAAATGATTTTTAAAATGACTGTTTCAAACGCATTTAGAACATATTTTTAATCGAATTTTTCTGTTGATTTAACTTAATGAATTAACTTTATTCACTATTCACGGTGGAACCTTAATAACTCAGTTTTTTCATGACAAGAAAATTACTATTATTTATTATCAGTTATTTTTTGTCTCAGTATATATTAAAAAATTAAAATTAAATTATTTCATAAAAATATTAATGATTAAATATTATTTTTGAGTGGCTTTAAAACAACTTCGTATCCATGGCACCGAATGCTTCCTTAAAAAATCAAGTAATTAAATAAATAAATAAAATTAACCATCAATGAGAAGTTTTGATTATCTCTTCCATTTCTACTCTCCTTATCGTTATACTATGCAAGTGGTCTATACTGGTCGTTATTTTAAAGTACTTCCATATATATTTATACGCTGATTTTTTTTTTTTTTTTTTAATCAGTTTATTTAATGTATTCAGCATTATGAATTATTTATATGAATACTGCAAAAAACAAATTTGTCCATGCAAAACTGTACTTTCATTACTTTCATTTGATCAGTTGGCGCAAAGTCTTTGGCTCTTCCGTAAGAAATATTTTTTAGTACTTGGCTATTTCTTTTACCCCTACAGATAGTTGAAGGAAGATATTGTATTGCCAAGATTTCAAAATTTTTTATTTAATTTTAATTAAAAATTATCAAATTTGGAAAAATTAACAAAAATTTAAATATGGTCATATCATGCATGTCGTGGGGTTTATTATTAGAGAAAGCAATGCATATAACAAAATAATTGATAATATCCCCCCCCCCAATAAAAATCATCAAGTTTACAAGAAAACATGCCCCTAAGTTGCGTGCTCTATTTTACGAATCTTCTAAAGCTATTTTCCCTTCATATTTGTATATTTGAGATTGGAACAGAAAAAAAATCGTTAATATTATTAAATAACTTTCATTCAAAAATCCCTCCCCCCTCTCTAGAAAAAAGCATCATAATTCATCAAGCGATTTGGGAAAAACGAACTATCAAAGTTTAGTCATAAGGAGTCTGACCAGTAAAAATCACCAAAGCGCTATACTCATCTTAACCCTCTGTCTTTAAAAAGTGCAAAATTTTAATGTTATTTTCACTGCACAGTTTTAATTCAACTCGAGATTATAAATGTAAATGTCAAATATGTATATAAATGTAAAATATCATAACAATCCTCATGACTATTATAAAAGATCCTCAAACTGAAATAAAAATGTTAAAAATTCACAATTATATAATTTTGAATTACAAGTGTATTGGGGAAAAAAGAACATTTCAGCGACCGGATATATCCGTCAGCGGCGGTCAGGTGGTAATTCGAACCTGCACTTGGGTGCTACTTCTGGCACAGTCTGTACTTAATAATACTAGCAGTTCCAAAAAGTAGTTCTTTCTAATAATTTTCAATTAAATAGCATGTCGATTCGATGATTAAATAATATGAATATTACCATGTAATAATAGTGGTGTGAATTTGTTAAGGGGTTATGTCTTTCTTGCAAAGCAATTATTCTGTCAGTTATACATTAAAAAATTTAAAAAAATTTCATTCTCAAAAAAAAAAAAACTTGTTTCAGAATGAAGATGATATCGAATACGCTAGAACATGCTTTTACCTGTAATTGTTTTGCTAAAACAATCAGACTGATACCAAAAATTTAGATTTTTGAAATGGTTAAGAATGGGTTCACACAGTTTTATATTGAGCTTTTTGTTTCATTGTCTGATAAATCTTTCAAAACTTTATACGAATACATTATATAATAAATCATAATGATGAAACATATTAATTTTTATTACAGAATTAAATATTTCTCGTGATAAAGAGATACTCTAGTTTTTAGTAACATATAACCAGTTGTTATTTATGCCCAAAAATTATATTGAATTGAAATTTTATTTTAAATTTCACGGTGTTAAAAGTTAAATTTTCAAGAAATTTGATAGTATCTTTATGTAATAATCTATATCGTTATGTAATAATCTATAATGTAATTAAAATTTGAGAATAATTTGATTTACAATCCAAACTGATAAATCGAATCAGCACTATGAAACATTAATATATCATTAAAAAAATTGAAAAAAAAAAAAACAGATTAGATTATCAAACTCCTTTATCTCAAAGCTATTACTCAGTTCTTTTGATAACTTAACTGACAACAGTCTGGCGAAAGTTCTAATTAGTGATAATTCCCTGAAACTTTCATTACATTCCGTAAATGAATATAGAAAAAAGCATAAAACTTTTAATAAGTATAATAATCAATTATGTTTTCTTTTTTTTTTTTTTTTTTTTTTTTTCAAAAATGTTTCGGCTGTTTAAACTTTTCAAAAACCAAAGGTATCCTCAAGACAGTCTTTTTCTAGTACCTTTCAACTGCGACTTCTTGGCAGAATTACAAGCATTCCGAGTTTTTTTTTTTATTATTATTATTTATTCTAGTAGATTAGGTGTTTTGTTTTACATTAAACCTTTCTTTTTGTTGTTGTTTTGTTTTATTTTGTTTTGTGAATTGGGTGGTAAATTTCAACGTTGAAATGAAATACATTATTTTTTTTATTTTAATAAATTTACGATTGCATTTTCATATAGCATACAATGGAAAAATTTTTCTCTTAAATATATAGCATGCAGAAAAAAAAAAAAAAGAAAGAAAGAAAGAAAATGCCTTCTTAAGATATTAATTTAACTGGTTGACGGATTCAGTTAGGATTTCATTATTTCATATCTGTGTGTTGTTCAGTTAGAATTGTACATTCAATTAGGTCTATTAGAGACTTGACTCAAAATATATACGTTAATTAAAAAGTTTTTTTAATTAAAGCTTTTTTTTTTCATTTTACTTAAAAAAGAAAAAAACCCTGCTTTGAAAATTAAAAAAATATTGCAATAAATTATTAGTATTACTGAAAAGCTAAACTTTAAATTGAATAATTCATAAATGATAACAAATTTGTTCTTAGATAAGTAATTCAAAGCGGAATTTTTTATTTATTAGAACTAGGATATTTGTTTATTCGGGGGACCTAGGCCTTAATGGTCTTGATTTTGTTTGTTTGGAGTTTGGGGCATTTTTTTAACATTATGTTTTATCTACAGTTTCAAGTGGATTCCAAAGCATTGGGAATATTTATGCCAAAACCAGGATTCGGCAGCTGACAGCTGAAGACGAAAGCCCTGACCATTCGAATACCAGATGAAGGCCTGGGTGGGTTCCCCTACGTGCGATACTTTTCTAACAGATCCTAGCCCGTATTTACGCGGTTTTAGAAGAAAATCACGAAAAGTTCCGATTGGCTAGACCTACGAGAAAGACCTGGAACCGAATTCGACACCTCACGTCTATTAGTTGTGAGAGCAGAACCTCTCGGCCACTAGACTTAATTGAGGTTAATTCAAAGGTAATAATAAACAATACATACTTATATGTAGTTTAATAACTGGGGCATAACCGGTTATATGTAACAAGTTTTTTAATAAAAATGTTTTGTTGAAAATCATGCTGCATATTAATAAAGCACATGATCTTTTCACCTCTTTTGAAAAAAATGTCAGCAGTCTATATTCTTACGCTGCTATAGTCGGCTGTACATGAGTGCAACAACACTTACTTCTGCACTAAGGAATTTTTCAGCTGATAGTACAGTAGGTGATCAAATTATTAGATTTTTTTTTTTTTTTTTTTTTTTTTTGACATTTTTTCGATTTTCTGAAAAAATACTAGTCGAAATGGCCTGGAACTTCACACATGCAAAGAACATTTAAAAACTCATTTTTTTTTTTTTTTACTATCGATTTAGTTCAGAGTGCAATTAGGGGACCAATCACAAATTTAAGAAGAGCGAAAATACTTTGGATCCTCCCTGTATCATAAAAAGATACAAATGACTTGTAACTTTAAATACATTATTGAACATACTATGTATAGTCAGCAGAAAAAAAAAGCCCCTCCCCCCCTCCAACTAATTTCGACGCAAATCGTCCTATAAGTATGCGGCTGATGTCAATCGATTAGTTATAACTTCTACTTTATAATGGTTTAGTTAGATTTTTCTTAAGGGGTCATCTACATATTAAAACAGCATCAACATCATTTTTTTTTCAATGGCAACCCCTATTTTTGACCTCATATTCAAATTTCTGAGATCAAGACGGTTCGGGAAAAGTCCTATTTGTATACTTTAACTCAATTCTTGGTAGCCTTACAAACATAAATATATTAGGGGTCCGTCCATACATTTAAAAAATAAATAAATTATGATCTACCACAGAATGGACATTATTCATTAGGATTCATACCGGAAAAAAAGTACAAAAATATCTATTGTAAAATAAAACGAAGTTAATTTTCAGAATGTAAAGTGTTTGCTTCTAAATTTATCTGAATAACTACGCTAGACAAAACATAACATGACCAATAAATAGAGACTAGTACTCATACAGAGCGAAAAACAGTCCCGTCGTAAGACAATTTAACATTTCACACAATTAATAAAAATTTTGGATTCCTCTAAGGCGTAAATGACTCATATATATATATATATATACATATATATATATATATATATATATACACATATATATATATATATATATATATACATATATATATATATATATATATATATATATATATATATATATATATGTATGTATATATTTTTTTTTCTTAAATTCGTAAATATAGTTTATGAATTACAAATTTTTAAATAGTTTATATTTAATAAAAATGAAATAGTTCATTACATCACTCCATACGTTAAAATTTAAATAACTTGAGTCATGTGAATCCTACAATATTCAGTTAAAAAATGTACATAGCAAGATAAAATAGTAATAATAATAATAATAATAATAATAATAGCGGTTAAAAATAATAATATTTAATATATATATATATATATATATATATATGTCTACTTCTATTGGGTATATTTTTATTTTGCACAGTAAGCCCTCATGAAAGTGTTTCTATAAAGTGTTACAATAAATTTGAGGCGTACAAACCTATAATATACAGTATATAAAAAAATAGATAACAATATTTAAACAAAAATCTGATAAAGGATATTTAATATTCAGTAAAAAAGGAGATACTGTTGAAAAGCATTCCTGTTTTGAGTAATATGTCATGCCTTTATACGTTTATCTAAAACATCAAATTATTTAACAAATTCATTATTAAATAACTGAAATTTTGTCATCAACAATCCAAACGGTAAATTTCATTCGTTTATATATGCTAGAGTTCTATAAAGAGTTAAACAAAATAAAATTAAGGAAACAAGAAACATTTTTTTAAGTAAAGTTTTGTTTCAGGAAAAGCCAGAGGGTGGGGTTTATTATTTTTTTGGAATGCCATCAAAATTTCCCACCTGTAATGCGTTAATTTTACAAAAAAAAGGTTAATTTGTATCGTAAACACAGAAACCTTACTTAAAAATAATATAAAATAAAAATAAAATAAAATAAAATAAAATAAAATATTTCAGTATTGAACTGAACTTGTATAAATTGATCTGATAATGTATATCCCGCATAACACGATTTCCTGTTGCCCAATACGAATATCCCGCGTTACGCAGGTAGTTTACTGTACTTTAATTCTTAATTTTTGAAATTGTAAGATCAGTATCTATATCTTTAAAAGTAATAAGACATATTACTTTGTTTCCTATTCTTTATCCATAATAAATGTGAATTTTACGCCGTGATTACAATTAATCGAAAATAAATAATGTTGCGCTTTGTTTCAATAATAGATTTTATAAACTATAAAAAAAAAAAAAAAAATTCCACTATTTGATTCTGTAATAAAAAGCTTTTAATAAAAATTTATTATTTTATTATGTTACATCATGCGATAAAATTTAAATAACATAAAGTTTACAAACGGTACAGTAAACAACTGTAAAAATGTCACAACAAGATTAAGACAGAAAATTCGTGGTAAAAATTTTATAAAAAATATCAATTATTATTATTATTATTAATAAAACGATTGTCGAATGAGTATTGCTGTTTCAAACAGTAAGCCTCGCTGTTTTCTAAAACATGACATTTAACTTGAGGTGTACGAGCCCTTCAATATTTAAATACAAAAAAGGACAACAGGGTTAAAGCAGAATTTTAGCAGTGAAAAACTAGAAAAATATATTTAATATTTAAGAAGAAAGACTTAATATATTGATCGGATATGTTCCTATCTTGTAACGTACGCCACGCCTTTACACATTTTTCTAAAAGTTTACATCATAAAAAAAAATATTTTACATGTTTGCAATTAAATTATTTAACTTTTGTCTTCAGCAATCGATGTAGCAAATGACATTGAGTTTTATGCATACCAACGTCATATATATAGAGAGACAAATACGAATATGCAAACTATATTTTTTTATGTTGTTTCAGCGATATAGAGGCGGGGCTTATTTTCTTTTGGATTTCTTTCACAATCTCTCGCCTGCATTGCGATAATTTTACAAAAGTAAGCCAATTTGTATAGGAAACATCGAAATGTTGCTTAGAAAACAATAAGAATAGCATAATGGTAAATTAAAATAATTTTCGTCAGATTATATACAGATATTTTCTTACAGAAGATACAAATTATAACAAATGACGGCCCCCTAAGAGCAACAAAAATGAAATATCACTGTAACTCAAAAAATAATTATAGGAACGAGCTGTAAATTTGGAAACCCATGTTTTTGATGATGCCTATCCTATTCGTGCAAAAATTAACATAGATTATATTTCATAATTTTTTCGAATATGTATTTATAATTAATTTTCCTAATCAAAAAAATGTTTTTTATCAAAAGCGTGCATGGAATATGTTTGGGTTACTTCATTTTAACGCATTAAAAAAAAAAAAAAAAAAAAAAACAGAATTCGATTATAATAATTTTTTGGGAAGACATGCATTAATGTATGTCACATTCATTTAGAATTAGAATCCCCATACTTTGAGAACTTATAAACTCTATGGAAAATTGAGCGAAATATATAAACTATATCATTGTCTGCTATGATTTGATCCAAATAATTCAAATAAATTATAAGAAATGTGGGTTACCCAGAGACACCAGGTTACTACTAACGAAAAATCAATTTCATACCACAATAAAGAAAAAGTAAAATTTATCCTATTAAATTGCAGATAATTATTACAAAAGAATACATTAAAAATTTTCCGGTATTAAGATTACGGGCAATCCGTAATAACTTGGCATCTCTGGGGTTACCATTGAAAAAAATGAAGTTGATGTCAATTTTAATATGTAGACGACCCCCTAAGCAAAATCGAACTACACTATTATAAACTAGACGTTATTACAATTCGATCAGTACCAGCCGCATGGTTCTACGGTAATTTACGGCGAAATTAGGTTGCTGAATGTGCAATATTTGTATGTTTTGATGCGGTATTTTGATATATATATATATATACATATACATTTTTTTTTTTTTTCAAAAATTACTAATTTTTTTAACGAGTTTTTTGCTTATAATTAGAACAGATTTCCATAAAATTTTATAAAAATTGCGGAAAAATTGACAAAACGTTAGAGAAACATTATTCTGAAACATAAAATTCACACGTTTAATATTCGTTGAGATATGAGTATATATTTTTAATAAATATAATTTTACTGCGCATGCGCGAAAGATAGAAATTTTTTTTTCTTTACTGCATAGGTTGAAAGCTAGATATATTGAGCAACTTTTCTCAAAGGCTCATTCGAACAGAGCAAATTGTCGACAAAAGAACCACCTTTTAAGTATTTTCTACAGTTGAAATTTCATAGGGGTTTTTTCACATACTGCGTATTTAATTTGTAGATCCAATTATTTCAACAACATTGCAAAAGTCACTTTTGTGAAAAACCCCTTATAGGCTTGTAACTTTAACATAGTTTAATTTATTTACTTAGATTTGTGCGTTCATAAGGGGTTTCTCACAAAAAAGAACTTTTGCAACGTAATTTAATTGGATCTTCAAATTAAATACGCGGCATGTGTAAAGCCCCTTATGAAAATTCAACTCTGAAAATACCTAAAATCTAGGTCGTTCTTTTGCCGACAATTTCCTTAATTTTTACTCCATTCAAATGAACTTTTGACAAAAGTTGTTCAATATATTTAGCTTTCAATCTATGCAATCAAATTTTTTCTATATTTCGCGCATGTGCAGTAAAATAATATTTACTGAAAATACTCCTATCTCAACGAATATTACACGTGTGAATTTTATGTTTCAGAATAATGTTTCTCTAATGTTTAGTCAGTTTTTCAGCAAGTTTTGTAAAATTTTATGAAAATCCATTCTAGTTATACGTAAAAAACTTGTCAAAAAATGTAATTATATATAATATATGCCTAAATAATTGCGCAATTCCCGCATCAAAACATACAAATATTGTACATAGGGTATGTGGACAACGAATTAAAGTTATAAGTCATTTGTAGCTTTTTGTGATACAGGATGATCCACAGTATTTTCGCTCTTCTTCAATTTGTGATTGGTTCCCTAATTTCACTTTACTAAATCGACAGTGAAAAATATGAGTTTCTAAATGTTCTTTGCATGTATGAAGTTTCAGACCATTACGTTTCGTTTTTTTTTTTTTTTTTTTTTTTTTTGGATAACCGAAAAAATATCCAAAAAAAAAAGAAAATCTATTAATTTGATCACCCACTGTATTTGGTGAGGGAAGATTAAATAATTTATATCAAAAGAAAAACTCTAGTCCAACCTGAAAATTTTTGTGCAATGCCGAAGCTGTTTCAAATTCGTGACTATTGCGCGCGGGAATGAATACTTTTATAAATAAAATATGATGCGTAGAACCAAAGAAATAAATTAAAAAAAAAAATTAACACACTCCGACAAGATAAGTAGCCCATCTCAAAAATGCAATATTTAAAAAGAAAAAAAAATCAATTTAAAGATAAGATAAAACATTAACTAGCTTACAGTAAAACCGATACAAATATTTAATTTGTGTAACAGTTCTACATTTCTCTTTTCTGTCTATCATTTTATGTTAAAAATAAAAGAAAGAAAAATGAAATAAAGAACTGTGGAATTTTAATTGCCCGTTTAAAAAAGAAAAAAAAAAAGTTTCAGTTCCTTACAATTTTTTTAAAATATCGGAAAAATCAGACATTCGCAAAATCTAATTGTTTGTATTGTGGTTTAGGTACAGAAATTATCTGAGACACTTTTTACACAGTTTCTTAGTAAATTTTCGTATTAAATTATATAGATATATACATACTTTTATTTTTAATAGAGATATATGTTTTAAAATAATAGGAGAGTTGTCATCTTTTTTTTTAAACACATATCAGTTGTCACCTGATAGACAAAGGCCGGTTTTGCGATCATGTGTTTTCCGTAAGCATGACAATATTTGAGTGTTAACTTATCTTTTATCAAGTTGGTGTTTATTAATCACCGACGGATATACTATTTTAGTTTACTAAAGCTGTGTTGTTTTTACGTAATAACAAATAAAAAACTAAAGAATGCTTAAGTAACATAAACATTGAAAAATAACAAATAATGAATTTCAAAGAGGTGGTGTGGTGGTGTGTGTAGGTTAAGACAGATTATCATTATCTACACGAAAGATTTTGTGGAGTTCTGTTTGGGAGAGGGAGTCTTTTTACGAGATCCTAGCTAGTACTTACGCGAGTTTCGGAGAAAGCTATCAAGTTCCAAACAGAGCATTTACGAATCTCGCACAAATAAACCAGGGTCGGAATTTGAAACGCGTTAAAAAACATTAAAATCTTTGTTTTAGGACTTATTTTATTATTGAATGTTTAATTAAAACCGTTTCTTAAATGATCACTCTGAACATTATTTTATAAATAATGAAAGACACTGAGGTTTGTCATCCTTCAACCCCAATAACATAGTTTAAAAACAAATTTGTAAAAACTTTCAGCTTTGTGGGTGTTTTTTTTTTTTTTTTTTTTTTTTTTTTATAGTGTGATGTGATTCCATGTGGGCACTGGTTAAACAGGTTTCAGTCAATAACCTGTTTCAGTCGATAACCGACAACGCATAAAAGTTCATGTATTCAAAAACGACTAATATATTTTATGGGACTACCATTAAAAAAAAAAAATACTGAAATCGGTAAATTTCAAACTGGTGTGGATGTAGGTATAGGCGGTTAAAGCCGATTGACTGCACTTAGGTTCTAGGCTTGGATTGAGTGCCCTCTGAGGAAGACTTTTGAGAAGATTCTAGCATGTATTTACGCAATTTTCGGAGAAAACCACGGAAAATTTGGGCCAAAGAGTTCGACCTGCGATTGCTTCGAGAGCAGAAGTGATGTGACTAAATTTCTCTGAATAATTTGAAGTACATTAAATTTAATAACAACTGTAAATGTTTTATAAATTTAAGTACAATACTCATAAAGAGAGGGCTTTTTATATTAGATACATTGATGAACATATTAGATACTTTGATGGCCATTTTAAATGTATAGTATTTTTGATATTATAATGACAATTTAACTTTTCGATCTTTGGTTTATTATTATAAATACATAAGTTTCTATTTTTACTTTCTCGTACTCATGTATGGCAGAGAAAGTATTGCATTGGGATCAAATTTTTGAAACTGAGTTTTTGTGATAATTGTGTACTTTGAGGTCCTACGAATCGGAATATTAGGTTTTTAGCGGGTAGTATGTGTGTCAGTGTCAGTGCTTGTTAACTGCATAACTCAATATATTAATAGGAAATCTAAACGGATATTTAGAAATTTATAATATATATAATGATATTACTTGAAAGTTTTTTCTAAAATAGATCAAACAGCAGTATACAGAGACATACAAAAATTTTAGGTACATTACAGTCTACTTGAAGAATTTCTTGTTAGTAAATTTTAACATTTTGACTGCACGAAACATAATAAAATAAACACACAATTTTTATATGCACAAAAGAATGTTTCCTATAGAATATGGTATGAAAAATATTCAAAATTCATTCATAGGGCCTCACAAAAAAAAAAAATATATATATATATATATATATATATATATATATATATATATATATATATATATATATTGTGAGGCCCTATGAATGAATTTTGAAATATTGTTAATTGTTCTAAGTTTCAATGCACTATGCGGATAGCATACAATATATACACAATAAACAGGGTCAGTTTATTAGGATACATTCTTTTTCATTGGAAATAGTTGATGGTAGTGCTTCACTAAATTGTGCTATGTCGAGAAACACTATCAATACAAAATGTTTCACCAGCACAGCAACTTTAAATATGAATGCAGAGCTGATGTTAAAAATGTCTTCTGTTATAATGCATAATAAGAGAAAGCAGTGTAAGAGCCACACCAGATTATTTTCCCGCTTTTCGACCAACGTTTAAAATAAAAACCAAAATTTCAGCTTATAGTGCATTTTCCCCCATTTAAAACATAAATGAATAAACAGGTAAATGAGAAATAATTACATAAATGTTTATCCTAAACACTTCCATGTAACTATTTTTCTAATATAAAAGACGTGGATTACTTTTTTAAAACATACATACTGTTATGCAGTTAATTTTTAATGGTATTTTTTATAAGAAACAACTTCTTAAATTGGATTCATCAAGGTTAACAGAAAATTTCTGCTTGCATGTTCACTAGATATTGAGAAAAGAAATAGTCTTTCATATTTAGTAGTTGATCATTTGCCAAGAACTTTTCGTTTGGATTATTACTTATTTAAATCAGTAGAACAAGCCTTTTTAAACAGTTTTAGAATTTAAAACAAATCGCAATCAAAAAATATGTTCGAGTTGTTTTCTATTTAGAGTAATAGATCGAGCAAGTGTTTCTTAAATTAACTTACTGTCGTCATAAGTCCTCTCGTTATGAATTTACCTAAAGCAATTTTTCGAAAATTAACTTCCTAACATATTTATACAATCCTTTTCATTTATAAAAAAAGTACAAGCAGTACTTGGATGTTCTCCTTCAAATTCATCAGAATTAAAAATAAATAAATAAATAAACTAGAACTGTTTATACAATGATTTTAAAGAAGTTACTTTAAAATAATATTAACTATTTCTCAAAATTTTAAAAAATTGCTCGTACATACATAAAAAAACAAATCATGCTTTTTTGAGCATTTCAGTGAAAACTTTTATGCCCCAACAGTGCCCAGAGGTTCTGGTCCCGAAGCTGGTAGACCGGATGTACCGGTTCGAAACCAGGTCGCTCTCGTTGAACTAACCGTTCAGACTTTTGAGTGGTTTTTCTCGAAACTAGCATGAATACAGGCTGGGAACCCTCCTAATTAGAAAAGAACCCTATGAAGAGTATATTACTCATACCTAGATCCCTCCTAAAGGCAATAGGCATTAACCCACAACACCAACCCAACAATTGAAAATTTATCAAATTTCTATTATTAATCTTGCAATTTATTACTGATTGAACCTTCCGTTTTCTTGCCTGTTTGTTCAAATATTTAATCTAAAAATAAAGGGGGGGGGGGGTTGAATACTCATTCATATCGCACATATACTTGTTTTTCTTTTCGTGTTGTATAAACCTACAGACAAAATAAAAAGGCATCTTCCAAATTATAGCAGAGTCAAATTAGCTGACACAGACGAGGTTTGAAGTTTGTAAGATCTATTCAAGGTCTTCGGCGTAGTCACTTGGCGGAAGGTTTTCTTTGGCGGTTGCCAATCCCCACGTTGCTTTGAAAGACTATGAGGAGTTCCTTTACGAAAATTTAACGAAAGTCGCGTGCGATGTTTTCCTTTCTCTTGGTGTTCCGAATCCGAAACTAATGAAAGAAAGCAACGGTTTTGTCCAAGAACCAATGGCTACTCCAGAACCGGACGAAGAGGTTAAAGAAGAATATCATGAGTCTAATAACATTGCTGCGGTCAGAGAGCCTGAATTCACCTTAGCTATAAAACCGAAGGGTACACCACTCTTTAAATTGAGGTGATTATTTTTAGATTAGCATTCTTGAGCCTTGCATTTTCGTTGGTAGACATTGTGTTTTGTAGATATATCTGTTTCCACGTCAATAGTCTTAAGTATTTTTTGTCTCTGTCATGTATCATTAAAATTAATTCAATAGGATTTTTATTATCACAATTTTTTGGAGTAATAGTACCTGAAAAAAATACTGTATATTAAGTAATGAAATAATGTCTTAATATACATACGAGTTTTTGTTTGTTTTTCAGCTGTTATTTTATAAATACCTGCTTAATCTTACAAATAAATAAATAAACAAATAAAAATAGAACACATGACTGTTACAAGATTTAGCTCTAATGAGAATTCTAATTTTATCCACACTCCCAAATAAAAATACTTCGCAATCTTTAAAAAATCGTTTAGATTGTGTTTATTTCCTAACAATCTATTTTCTATTTCATTTTTTCTCCTTTTATGTACTATGTTCATCATTACTATTGTGTTTACTAGTATACTGCCTACACACGAGTTACATCGTTTAAATAATTATTGTTTGGAGCTATTTCCTTCACGAAAATCTTCCGTTTCTTACGAGTTTTTATTTATTTATAGTAAAACAAATTTCATGGGATAAAAGATAGCCGAAGAATTAATATATATATATATATGTACATACATACGTAGCCTCTCATACAGATATATTTTCTATATATTGTATAAACTATTGCAATTTTGTTTTCCTTATCAATATCCCGGTTTGAAATAAACAAATATTTACAAGGTACAATATTTGCATTGATTATGAAAAATGAGATAGTAATATTTTATATTCTAATTAATTCCAGTACTAACCCAAACAAGTTTTCTTTCATAATTAACAGAAATGTATCACAATATTTATTATGCACGGAGGTTTACTTATTAGACTATTGAAATTTATTTTTTGTTACTACCTTTTATAAGAATAAGTTGAAATTATTTTTAAGTACATAATATACATAATGTCAGATTTTTATTATTTAGTAATAATTTTTTCACAAACACGTTATTTAGATTTGTAAAAGGATTCTTTAATTGCAAATTAGATTATCATGATGATGACTGAATGAAACCAATTAATTCATAAATAACCAAAATAAGGAATATACATATATTTGGCTGTTAACAAATTCAGTTAAAGGAATTTATTCTGTAGATGTTCAAATATTAATTGACATTGAATATAATAATTTTAATTGTGATTGTTTAGTATATACATAGAGTATGAAGTAATTTCACTGAGGAAAAATATATACCGCTTTCATCTAGAACGATTAAGTAGACATTTTCAGAACCCCTACATTAAAAGTATAGATTTCCATACTTTTCTAGATTGTGAAATAATATGAATATTATAAATATTACGAATCATTTGTATTGCGAGAAATTATCGTTTGGTTTTCTAGAATTGGGTTATAAACCAGCTCGCCTCTTGTATTCACGTTTATTTGTAGAGATTTTTAAATAAGTTTGATCTCTATAGTACAGGAAAGTTCTAGAATTCTAATAGGGGTTTCAAGAATTCGCTATCAAACGGAAGTAAAATTTATAAGAAAGACATGGAACTACTTTTATTAGAGTCACAATTTATTTTCTAATTGTCAGTCACAGATTTTTTTTTTCTTTTTCAATGTTAGTTATACAGAAAAAAGACATTTGCATTTAAAATATAAACATAACAGATTGAAATTTAATCCAAAATTTAACCAAATAATAAAAAAAAAGAAAAAGAAAGAAAATGTGGCTTATCATTTCAACAATTTTTTGCTAAAATTACTACTTTCCCTGTTTAATTACAAATTTAAAATTAAAGGGGAGTTTTCAAAAGTTTTATTTAAAGGTGAATAATCTATTGATAAAATAAGTTTCGTTATGCTACGAAATATTTCTTTATCCATTTAGATAATTTAATACATGAATAATTATTTCTATTACATGTTTGTAGAAAAAATAAATAAATTAATTTTTTAAACACTAACTGAATCAAAAATGTTCGCATAAAACTATTGTTGGTATGATTAATCTGTTGTTCAAAAGAATAATTTCAGTTGATATTTTCTTTTCATACATATTTTCCCCTCGCTATAAAACTATCTGCTATTTTGTAATGTTATCGCATAATATTTGATATGAAAAATGATTATAAAATATTCGATTAAAACATATGCTACATGTATGCCCATAACTAATTGATTAGCTTGTGTTTAGCTATAAATTTGACATATGAAAATCCATAACCCTATTTTTTTTTTCTTTGTTCCTAAAATTTAATGAGTAACATTTACTTACTTAAAATTTAGAAAGTACAGTGTGCTCTTGAAACAGAAAATTAAATATTTATTGATTCAAATACTAAGAAAATTATTTCAACTTAAGTCTTCATTTTTTTTTTTTTTTTTCATAAAATAACTTTATGTGCACTTAAACTACTGAATGTATTTATTTCTGAATGTCACCCTTTTTTTTTATCACTTATACGAATTAATGATTTTAGAAAACATCAAATTTAAATATTTAAGATAAATCAAACTTTTTAATTATAAAATGAAAGAGTTTGAATTATACTTAAAACTGGCTTAAATGTAAGAATTTTTTTAATAATTCTATTCTGAAATTTGAAGAGACGTGTTTTGTGCAGCATAGTGCTGTGAAAAATTGCTAAAAGAGGGATATATATACACCATATATATATATATATATATATATATATATATATATATATAATATCCTTCTTACATGGTTCGATAAATTTGTATATCTGTAAATAGTGATTAAAAAGGAGCATGTATGGAGAAAAGTAACATTTCTCCAAGGGAGGACTCGTCAGACATCATCTTTCCCCAGAATTTACTTCCGGAACACACTGTAAAGTGTCACTATGGATACATTTCTTGAAATAAACATCTTAGTGAAAGGGACCGTAGGCTCATGTGTCTTATGGAGATACAGGGCTTATTGATGGGTATAAAAAAAATTGTTTTGACATGAAAGTGAGCGATGAACATTGCAACTGCAGACAGCTGGGGGGGAAAAAAGCTGTTTAAAAAATGTATTTGCTTAACTTCATATTATTTATCTGTAAAAAGTCTATGCCATATTTTAATAAAATTTATGGTTTTGCTATGCATTTTATGATATGCCATGTTTAAAGTTGTCAATAATTACAAAAATTAATTAAACTGCGTGAAACAAAAGAAAAGAAAAAGCAATAATCAATGTGTGCTTTGGCAGTTATTATTATTATTATTATTTTTTAAATAATTAATTCAAATCAAACAACTAATAAATAAAAATAATGTTTGATCTTTACGTTTAAAAAAATAATAATGATGTAAAAGGTATTATTTATTGCTTAGGCTAATACAATTTTTAGGTATTTACTTTGGCGTGTAATGCATTGGTTTTCGGGGGGAAAAAAAATCGTATCTTCAGTTTTTTCCAAACAGCCACATTGTTGCGATCTGAATCCATGTTATTTTTCATTCATGCTTGTTTCTTTGCTTATACTTTCACTTTTATGAATATTCTCCAATTATATGAATATATTATTTGTACAACGTAAATCGCATACTATTTTGAAGGATCAATACTGGACGAAGATGTACAAATAATTTTTTTCTATGGGCCTATGTAAAGAAAATTGAAATATAATATTTTTTAGTATTGTTTCTTTTTTGCATCATGCTTTATATATCTTAAAAACCTCAATAAAATGCATAAATGCAAAGTTGAAATTTTGTGCTCAAATCTAGAGTAAGAAATGAATACACATAAAGAGACTTACGTATATAGATAGACATTTAATGTATAATAAAGTATGTATTTTTTTCTTTGTCTACATGAAGAAAAGTTTTCAAGAATACCAATGCGTTTCGAATTTCTAGATTGAAAAAAAAAAAAAAAGAGATGTGTAAATATTGATATTATCTGTAAGAAAGCAAAACGTTTTTTAAAACTAAACAAATTCTCATTAATTTTCGACTTTGAAATCCACTTGTAGAAAATGGTAACTTTTATACACAAAATATTAATTTGTTCATTTGCATGGATATATATATCAGAACTTTTGTACCATACATCATAGTAATTAAGATACTAGTAATAAATGCTGTCATGTTACATGTACTGCAGCATTGTTAAATTTCTGTGTACATAAAAACTCATATCGGAAAAATATTCAAAATATTTATCTTCAACAGATTCATACAATATATTAAGCCATAAAGAATAAGAAGTTATTTAATGATGTATTCCTGTGATATTAAGTAATATTTAATCTTTCATTTATTTACTTTCTGGGAAAATGTTTTAAAATTACATAGGAAAATCATTGAACAATAACTCTATATTAACTTGTAAGATTAACAGCTTTCTGATACAAATAACACTTTAGATATAAAAAAGGAGTTTGTGAGGGGGCATTTAAGACGATTTTAAAATGATTCGCGTTATAAAAAGGCCACCAGATAATAACATTAATTAGAAATGTATTTCATACAATTTTATGTTCTCTCCTTTGTTCTCAAGAGTGCTTACAACTTTCATGTTCTCAAAAGTTTCATATAACGTCTTATGTTCTCAAATGGCTTAATAGCTCTCATGTTTTCAAACATGACAAAAAAATAAATGTCACTTTTTTCTTAATTTAATGACAGTTAGCTTTAATCTTAAAGATTAGAAAACAAACACTTCACAAATATAATTCAAAATACACATTACTTTAATCCACCTGTACAAACTAAATTGAAATATAAGTAAATAAAAAAAAATAATAATAACACTATTATCAAAAAAATCGAAATTTGCCTTCATTAAATGATTACGAGGATAAAATGTGATTTGAAAAAAACATATAAATAAATAATTTACATTAATCATAAATTAATAAAGCTTCCTTACCAAGTAAGCAATTGAAAAACATTAGAACAGAATAGTTTTATTTTTATTATTTTTATTCTTCTTAAAACAGTTACAATAGTCTTTCCATGGTTACAAAAAATTTCAATGCCGACTTATTTGCTTAATATTTTTTTTATTTTTTTATAAGTAGAAATTTTGCTCTAATTAAAGATATTTTCGAGGAGTGTCAGTAAATGCCACATCTTTCGATCAAATTGAACACCTTTAAATGTTGGTTTGAATATATTTTTATTGATATGATATACTTGCATTTTATCATTATCAAAATAAAATCAATTTCTGTATTTTATTTTTTAATAAATCTATGGAAAATTTTAAAACCTTTAATTTGAAATTGTAAAATATTTTACTAAATCGCACTAACTAGGTATTTATCTTTTGTCTTGTGAGTTTTGTCGAAGAATTTTTTCTCCCAAAATTAAAAAGAAATATTTGATTGAGAAATGTTTTACATTCCGCCTTACTAAAAACTCCGTCAACGAAAAGCTTGTAACAGTAAAATGAATGATTCTGCATTTTTATGTGGAGTAATCTCAGTTTTAAATACAATGAAAAATAATTATATATATACATATATATATATACATATACATATATATATATATATATATATATATATATATATATATATATATATAATATTTATTTATTTAAAATACGTATGAGTAATATATTCAAATAATTGTACATTTGTATAGTTATTTATTTAAAAGAGACAAAAGTTTACAATATACATTTTCTTTGTTATCATTATGTTTAATATGCAACGCAGTACGTCACAGATACGATTAAAGAATTCTATCACGGTAAATATTTGAAATGATTATTCTCTGCTTAAGATATTAAGTAGCTTAACGAGGCATTATCAGCATGTATAAATCAAGCCAAAACTTGTATCAAATATTTTTATTTATTATTATTTAAAAAATGCATGTTATACTGTTAGCGGATTCGTCATGCTATTTTATAATATGTCTGTTTTACAACATTTATACGTAAATTTTCAAATAGTATTTAGCTGCTTCTTCCTTTTTTCCTTTCCTTTCCTTTTTTTTTTTTTTACAGAAAATTTCCTATTTTCCATTTAATTTCTTATAGTATAAAATTATGATATTAATATATTTTAGTAACAAATGAAATATATTATAGTAATAATATAATTTTCACTATTCCTGTGAAATTATACAACAGACATCAACATACAGCGCATGAATACTGTTCGAGAAATGTTCTACATTACATAATTTGAGATATAAATAAAAAAAAAATTTAAAAATTAAGAAATGTACGTTTATTGTATATTATTTTTTGGAATTATTGTTAGATATAATAAATATATTTTTGTAATCCTTTTAATGTAATTCATTGCTTAATGTTTGCATTTATATACAAAAAATTCTTTAGAATGGCAAGAGCATGTATAAAATCTATATTGTAAGTTATGATATTTATGGCTTAATAAGCATATAAAATTGATTGAAAAAAAAAAAAAATATATATATATATATATATATGTGTGTAATACGCTTTATCGGAGTATAATCAAATTTGAAAGCTTTCAATATGTATCACTCTTATATATCTCCACCCCCAACGTATATTTATGGCTGTTTCTGTAATTTTTATAATATCTTAGTAATATAAATGGTAATATTTATTTTATTTTATAACGTATTTTTCATGGTTCTATATTGGTTATCATTAAGCATAGTTATTAAAATGTACACAGTTATTAAAATTTTATATAAATTTGGTTTATATATATATATATATATATATATATATATATATATATATATATATATATAAACCAAATTTATATAAAATTTTAATATGTTTAATAAGTTTAATATGTTTATTTTTTCTGTTAAATATTCTTAAACAATATTACCAATTAGATTATCTTACTTGTAAATCCCGTTTTTTGAATCGTTTATCATTTCGATTTTAAGGTTTCTTCCTTTCATTAACTGTAACTTTCATTAACTGTTTGTTTCTATGTTTGAATTGTGTTGAATGGGTGGAATATTGCTTCATGATTTTTCTTGTATGTCGTTTTAAATTGTGATTTGGTTTTTCTTATAAATTGTTTTAAAGGTTTTTATTTGGGATTTATTCCTTTTTTTTGCCATTTTCATGTAAGTTTTTTCTAAGTTTTGACAAAGTATCTGGTATCCGGGAGTGTTGACCGGTCGTAAAACATGGGGTGGTCACAACTCCTCCCTGCCATTTAGATACTTTTGTCTCCATTTTTTCTTTAGCTCCTCTTCAGTTACATATGTTGATGTTTTTCTTTTTCATTCTATTTAGATTTATATATATATATATATATATCAATAATTATAATATAATCATTAATTTAGGTTAATAGTATATAGATACTTCAATTAATCTCTTCTAATATGTATACTACATTCATTTACAGAATAATAATATTTTATCATATCCCTAAATGCTCTCAATTTCATAAATATTAATTTATATTTTTAACTTTTAAATCAGCTTATAACACTTGATTTATAAACAAAAGTTTCGTATTCTGTAGAAGTAGCTTTGGTGGGATTTAACTGTATTAAAAATAAACAAATAAAATTTTTAGACATTTCTGGCAAGCCTTAATTTTCACAATTATGTAAAATAAATTTGTTTAAAATAATTCAACCGTTATTAAATAGTTCTGATACTCATTGGCTTTTCCTAAATATATAAAGTAAATTTGTTTAAAACTATAATTTTTTTATATATTCTTTATTTACATTTTTTCTAATATATAATTCGATGTAAAAACATGTATATATATATTTCAGTGAAAAATATGCCTTTTATACTCATTAATAATAATTTTAATAGTCTATTACTTTAATAATTTATTTTATTTTATATTCATTCATACACAAATTATTGGTATAAAAACTATTATGAATTATATTAATATGATTTGTCTTTAATATGGTTTATTAAATAATGCTATAAGAAAAATAAAAAGTATTAACACATTTATTAAAATTTATTCGTCTTAAGTTTTATTTTTCTCACAATATATGGTCTTAGTCTTTCAGAATAAGAGAGCTCCTAATTTCTTAAAATTTGTGATAGCATATCGACAATTTTTGTAATTCTATTGTCAATATAAAAAATATTCTACAAATAATTTATCTTTTAGACTACAATAGTATTATTATATATTATAAATTAGTTAATTAAATATATTACCTCGTGTTATTTATTAATACCTATTAATAGGTAACCATCGAATAACTGAACTTTTTCCTCGTGTCTCAACAGTTAAAATGTCGATCATACGCAACTGTCGTATGTGATAACTGTGATAAGCAACTGTCAATCATACTCGTGCATTCCTGAATTCTCGCCTATATCTTCACGTTTTTCACCGATGAGATGTATTTATATTCATTAATTTATTGGTAATTATTTTTTTACTCTTATTAATTTTACTGAGATGTCAAACAAATTAATTGCGATATTTTGGATTATTTAATCTATTGCTATTATCAGAAATATTTTAGTATTTTCCCCTCTTGCAATAATTTGCCCTTCATAACAATGTTGCCAAGGGAAAATTTTCAAAGTAATACTCATATTTTCTTATTTACATTCGATTAATGTTCATTTGGTATGTTATTTCTGTTTTATATGTTGGATTTTCGCCCTTGATACACATAGCTTCAGTTTATATATATATATATATATATATAATAGTATATATCAGTATATATAATAGCATATATATATATATATCAGTTTATATATATATATATAGAATTTAATACTATATTTTAACAAAAGTTTTCTTTGCAATAACTATCTAACTACAAAAAAAAAAGGGGGGGGGGGGGTTCCTTAAACATTTTAAATTATAAAATACTAATTTTTAACTAAATTTGGAATAATTTTCTAGAAAGTACATCTGAAATAATATCTCTTTTTTTTTCTTCTAGATACAATCACCACGTACATTTTATTTTTAAAAAAAAATTGTCCTATGCTATAGGTTTTTAATAAAATAGAAAAAAAAAAATAGATTTTTTATATTTGTATGATTGGTATATCAAAAACTCCGAAAATTTACTATCGGTTAGAGAATTAGTTTTTGTGTTAATTATTAATTCTTTTACACAAGTGCAATTTTTAAGTAAAATAATATCCTCCTAGTATAATTTAAATTCAGTTTAAATCTCAATTGGTGTAAACAAGGTGTAAACAATGGAAAACACCATTAAACAATGGGAGGAATTCCTCCCATTGTTTAATGGTGTTTTCCATTGCCTGCGGGTTATTCTGTCGAGCTATCTACATGATAGACCAGATGTTCTGCCTAAAGGTTGTCTGAGTGAGTAATGCCCACCGGTTGTCGGCCTGGATAGCTCAATTGGTAGAGCGTTGACCTTGTAAGTCAAAGATCCGGGGTTCGACTCCCGGTCCGGGCATTATTTTCACTCAGTTGGAAAAATAAATTTTCAATATACACGATTTTCTTCCCAATCTGCTGATTGTGTGATATTAATAAATGTATTATTACACTTTATAAGTTAAATGCTACAAGCGTATACATCATAATCGCAGTCATAAATAACATGTTTAATTTTTTTATTCACCTTTATTACAAAAAAATGTATAATGTGAGAAGAAAATTAATTACTTACATCTGTAGCCATGTGAAAATTTTTAGAATTAATGCAAGTTTTCAAATTTTTTTGTTTCATTCTTTCTTAATGAATGTAATAATTAAAAATATATATATATTTGCACTTTTTAATGCAATTTATCTTTCACTCTTAAAAAATAGTCTAGAGGATACTTTTAGCACTTTGCATCAAAATTTAATAGTGTTTAAGACTTCATTTCGTTTGATCGTCAGTCTGCTTTTTTTTTATTTTACTAAGTATTTTTAGAACCACTAGAAAATTATATATGCTATTTAGATTTTTCAGATTTACCTGTAGCATGAATCCTATAAAATACTATCTTACATATAACTCATTACTGCCAACATTTTAATTTATTCCGGAGCATTTTTAGCCCCGTCTTTATTTTGGCAAGGCTATATTTATTTATAAAATAATTTTCTCCCCGATACATAATTACGATAAAATAAGAAAAGAATACTTAAAAAAATTATTGGTATGGATTAAAGGCGGGGCTAAAAATGCTCCGGAATAAAATTGGCAACTCTGATAATAGCATAGGTTTCTAAACGAGAACTCGTATTTCTTAAAAGCACTATTCAACAGCTTTATACAGCGCTAAACATACGAAATCAACATACAATTTTTTAGATGCAATAAAAGATATTTGCTATAGAAAATCATGTGATTAAATTTGATGATTAATTTATAGGGCTAAGCAAAATAATTTGGATTCATTAAATTGTTGGATGTGCACTTTCATTTGTGTTATGTTTTTCTTTAGTGTCCAAGGATCTTCAAAAGTATTTATAATTCAGTATTTATGATTTGACAGGTACCGTTAAAAAGTATTTTGTGGCATTTTAGAGATACGTCTAGAAATGAAAACACGGGCAGACAAGTAGATGATCTGAAGTCGTATACACTTTTAAACTTTGCTAGAGAATGAAAAAAATATTTCCCAAAATATTTTTAAAGAATGAAAAATAAATTCTACCAACAATTGAAATTATTTTCTAAAATTATAGCATGCATTAAAAAAAAAAAAAAATGTAATAACAAAGCAAAAAAAATGAAAAATTACAATTATATTTTGATAATTTTTACTCGTCTGTATGTTAGAAACGTATTAAAACTTTATTGCAGTTTGTACTATAACGCTAAAATATATTCAACTATACTATTATGTAAAATAATAATAACAATAATATGCACCTATTGAAAAGGCAAAAATAAGAAATTAAAATAAATATGTAAAAAGAATATAAGTTAATAAAGAGAAAAACTAGGTATCAGTAACAATACGAGAAGAATTTTGAGACTACTTTCAAGTTACTCATAAATCGGATTAGTTATAATAAAATAAATCTAATAATATTTATAACATAAATGATTCTAAATAAAATTGAATTGCAGAATTTAAAAAATTAATTGATAACATTAAATAGTATAATTAAAAAAATAATTTGCGTATCCAATGTCTAGCATAGTAAAAAAAAAAAAAAAAAAAATAAGCATTCGCTGTAAAATTTAATATTGTCTGTATACTGCGGTAATTATTATCGTATATTTACACATTGCTTGCGAGTTACGTAAATGTAGGCTTCTTCTTCTTTTTTTTAAGAAAACGAGCTCCGGCTTTAGGGGTTCCTTTAAAGAAATATTTCGCTTTAAAAAATGATTTTGCGTAATCATGTTTAACACTTTTTGTGCTGCTGGCGAATATACACGCCAATCGCATTTACGGCATCGATTGTTGAGGATATGATTTAAATAATTTAATCGCGAATACGTAAAACCATTTTGTTAAATAATATAGTTCTTTAGAAGAACGCCAAAAGGGGTTTACTGTTCGAAATAGGAAAATAGCGCGACGACAATGTTCGTACAAAAAGGTAAACTCAAAGGCATATCCAAACCCATGTCAACATTGCAGTGATTAAGGGAAAAAAAATATTGGAAGGGAAAGAAAAGACCTCAACACAGGCACACTCATGGTGAAAAGATGCTTCCAGTCACTGAGCAAACAGAACGCCAAGCGAAATAATTATTTTTGTCTTCTTTCTATCGTCTCGTGGTTAAGAGAGAACGTTTTTTAAGACTTCGAACGCTTTTCTAAAAACATTCTGTGCATTTGTTACTCAAACTTTTTTTTTAGCTATAAAAAAAAAAAATAGTTCTGCTTGCTATGAGGTGTATGCTAAGAATAATTTTCATGTATAATTTGCTTTAAAAATTGATTAAAAAGAGAAAAATTAATGGTTTGAAAAAAATTTTGCAAAATTTTTAATGCTATTTTATTTCCTTTTCTTTCTTCGATATACATAAGACGAAAATATTGGATTTGAGAAAGTTTTCAACCTCAGTCTCTCGATTGATTAACACGTTTTGAACGTCCGAATACATTTTGACCCTTTTTAGAAAATGTCTGTCTCTCTGTGTACCTGTTTGCCCGTGCGTCTGTGTAATACCAAAATTTTATTGACACTGTATCTCACAAACCAATGAACGAAATTTTAATCATTGTCATATTTAGTTGGATCTTGACTTAAATCGGTGCTGACCAATCGCTAAACATGTGATACTGTCATCCGATTTTTTTTTTTTTTTTTTTTTCATAATTTTGTATATGGCAACATAGTATAAAATTTCATACATGTTGACAAGTATTTTTAACTTTTCATTGGGAAATTTATATATATATATATATATATATATATATATATATATATAATAGTAATAGTCAAGTATGTGTATAAATTTTCAATATAGGTAGCTTTCAAAAGAACTCGTCAATACCTTACAACGAATGGGTTTGAACCATAATGCTATGACAATTATTATTGATATTATTTTCAACACATTGTGAAACTGTTTCCCAAACCACTTGCATGATACATATTGCTCGAGTAGAATTTTTTTAGTCAATTTTCATTAACTTTGGATGAAAGTTTAATATTTCGAGGGTAGAAAAAGTCTTAAAACAGGCACATATCTATATCATAATACGTTTGTTAAAAGATTTCATGTAATAGAACAAATTCCAGATGTTTGTAAATATACTGCAACTATGTGTAACTATAGTTGCCAACTTAGCACCTTTTGGCTATCGGAAAATTTTAATATTTTTTTTTATTTTACTTTATCAGTGAAAATCGTTACAGTTCACTGATTAAATAAAATAAATATTTCCATTAAATTTTTCCGGTAGCCAAAAGGTGCTAAGTTGGCAACTATATGTGTGACACTTATAGTGTGCCTATAGTATTTATATGTATTATTAGTAATATGCTTTAATTAGCATACTATTTAGGCCTAGGCATCAAAATTTGTAAGTCAGCAAAATATTTAAAACTACTAAAGTCTTCAAAGCAATTTAATTTTGAACGCAAATGAAAATAATAATAATAATAATAATAATAATAATAATAACTAAAAGATGAAATCGATTAAGTTTTACATAGAATATAAAAATAAATTTCGAAGATTGATCAGCTGTTGCTATCATTATTTCAAAGTGCTTTCATTTCAGAAGTAGAATTATTGTGTTAGAATAATTATGTGTCTTAAATTTAATGATGATTAAAATATCTAATATCGAATCGAAAATTATTATTTTGAAAATAGCTAATTATCTGTTTATTATACTCACAATAGTTTTATATTATTAACGAATAGAGAAACAAAAACATTTGTCTGTTTTACAATAATTAAAATAAAATGTCAATTTATTATATTTAATAATGCCTTCATAAGAAAATTAAATAACTAATTTGTCCTTAATGAAATTATAGTAGTTATTTTATAAATATTATTATAAGTTGATCATTATATGTTTCATGAGATAAAAATGTCAAAGAAGGGCACATTTCATTTTAGTTACATTATACTTATCTTATTATAAATGTATATATGTCTAGAAATGCATCTATCTATCTACCTGCCTACTTATATATATATATCCATTTAACTATCTAGCTACCTGCCTATATATATATTGTTTCCTGATCTGGATTTTTCTTCTTTCATTGAATTCTGTTTTCTCTCTATCACACTTTTTTCGTTATTTCTTTCTTTCTTTATATATATATATATTCAGTTTCAATAATGTGAAAGTAATGAATCTTTTCTTTTTTTTCATAGTGTATTCTGTTAAAATCTCATATTCTCTCTCTCTCTCTCTCTCTCTCTATATATATATATATATATATATATATATATAAACTATAATGTTTAATTTATGTGATTAAAATGAAAAGAATGAGAATGAAGATGAGACAACCATATAATTACCACAGAAACACACATATGCAAATAAGGTAACAATTTATCTTAATTAAATTAAAAAGTAACTTTTACTTACATTAATTTATCAGATTACAAGACCAGTTGAAAACAGAAAACAAGGACCAAACATTGTGATACTTGAGAAGATAAGAATAGTTATGGACAACACTTGAATGAGAAATATCGATCTTAATAATTGAAAGAAACCATTTTAAGTTGAGACAATCAACAACAGGAAAGAAAAAAAAAAATAAAGAAATAAAGAATATATATTCACCCTGCTATCATGCTGCTTAGTTGCGGACGATCGTATACTTATTTCAAGTATCTTTATAATATTTTATCATTATGATCTGCCATCATTAAGCTGTACAGAGTGGATAATATTTTAAAATGTGATATAAATGTTTAATTTAGTTTACATAAAATTATAAATATCAATAATTATTTTAAATTATAATATATATGTATGATTTAGTTCATGTAAAGTTGGTTTATAAATTCAATAATTATATATATATATATATATATATATATATATATATACATATAAATTTTTTTTTCGCGTAATAATATAAAAATTTTCATCTTAACTTTTTCTCTTTTCATATGTTCTTGAAGAGGTTTGGGGGGAAGTTTGAAACGAGTAAAACTTGCTTCACCCGCTTGTTATTTCAGTTTCATCTGTTTGAATTTTGCCCTTGTTTCACATAGTTTTGAGTCTTTATATTAAATGTATATATTCATTTCTTATATTAAATATGTATATATATATATATATATATAGTTTTTTTTTCCTGTAGAACATTTTCTGTTTTTGAAATACGTTTTTTGAAAAAACTGCACGATTTTCTAAGACTCATTTCAGTGACATTCTAGTTATTATATCACAATATACACTAATTCATATATATATATATATATATATATTGAAATACACATAACCATTGGAATTAAAGTCCGAAGATTAACAATTTGCAACACAAACGAAACGATAATTTAACTCTACAACAAACTTAAAAAACTCAAACTGAAACAAAATTAAAAAAAAAAAAGTATTAAAAAGTTATTCGAGAAAAAAGGCAGGTGGCAAGACTTGTGACTTGCTTGTGGAGTTAAGCTTGTTTTACTCCAGCAACACTCCTCCAGAACTCCTCCTAAAACCAGAAAAAAAAAACTAGTATGTTGTGGCCACCACAAGACTTTCTTCTATATTTTGCTATACATATTCAATCAGTAACAATATTTAAAAAAAAAAAAAAAAAAAAAAGATTTTTTTTTTGTAAAAATTAATACATATTCAATCACTAACAATATTTAAAAAAAAAAAAAAAAAAAAAAAAAAAAAAAAAAATCGAATTTTTTTCCAAGTTTTTTTTTTTTTTTTTTTTTGGTTAAAAGTAAAAAAAATCGATAACTTTGTTTTAAATTATCACAGATTTATAGTTCAACCATTCGTTTTAAAGGTATTGACGAGATCTTTCGAATGATACCCATCTTCAAGATTTACGTACCCCCCCAGGGGGGAAGCGATGCCCCCCCATGCACAAAATTTTTTTCCTAGTTACGTACTACTATTATCAATAATTCATATTAATTTTACAATCACAAGTGTAAAATAACTCTTATTATGCACATTTATACGAATTTTTGTCCAATACTGCCATGTTAAAAATTTAGATAAAATGCTATCACAGCGCCTCCTGTTGAGCTATTGATCCCCAAATATAATCAGCACCAGTTTATGTCGGGGACCAACTAAATACCAAGTTTGGTAAAATTTCGTTAAAAAAAAAAAAAAAAAAAAAAAAATACGATTTTTTTTTTTTTTTTAGTTTTTTTTTTGTTAAAAGTAAAAAAAATCGATAACTTTGTTTTAAATTATCACAGGTTTATGGTTCAACCATTCGTTTTAAAGGTATTGACGAGATCTTTCGAATGATACCCATCTTCAAAATTTAACCCTCCCGGGGGGGTACTTACCCCCCAGAGGGGGGAACCGATGCCCCCCCCATGCACAAATTTTTTTTCCTAGTTAACTACTACTATTATCAATAATTCATATTAATTTTACAATCACAAGTTTAAAATAACTCTCTTTATGCCCATTTATACGGAATTTTGTCCTTTGCTGCCATGTTAAAAATTTGCATAAAATGCGATCACAGCGCCACCTGTTGAGCTATTGATCCCCAAATCTAATGGGCACCGGTTCATGTCAGGGTGCAACTAAATACCAAGTTTGGTTAAATTTCATTCATGGGTTCGTGAGATACAGCGTCCACAAAAAAATGATACAGACACACAGACAGACAGACACACAGACAGACATTTTCTAAAAACTATCAATTCGTGTTCAGGACATCCCAAAACGTGTAGATCCGTCAAAAAACGGAGGTCGAAAATTTTCGCGAATCCAATACTTTCTCTATATTACATATAGAAGAAAGTAAAAAAAAATATATATATATATATACTCTACGCCTTTGCTGTAAACACAAGTCAACGTTCTGATGCGCAAACTCCACTGACTTCAAAAACTGGCATCAATTCACTTCACTTCGATATTTTTTATTTTTTATAAAAACTTTGAGCAAAAATGTAATAAACGGAACTGGATAATTCTGTTCAATAGCTTGTTTGTAAAAATGTAACATATCATTTACTTTATCGGAAGTTTCAGGACTTAGTTTATGAACTCGTCTAATTCTATTTAAAAATATTTCTGGAAACTGAAAAATGTAGATTAGATGAAAAATGCAAAAGCTGTATTGTATCAAAATTAAATTTATCTCTTTTATCATAAATTCTATAAATTAGTTTGATATCTTTGATTTCTAAATTAATATTTAAATAGTCAACATTAACAGGATTATAAGAAGAAAGTTTTAATTTTAAAGTGTCTGGGTAAAAGCTGAAATTCACTGTTTCATCAGTTCCATTAAGTTTAACTAGCAGTAAGTCGTCAATATATCTAAAACATTTTGTATTTTTATTTAAAATTAGATTCTTTTCAGACATATATAAGTAAATATCAGCTAAAACTGAACTACAGCTCCCTTCATCGGGATACCGCAAATCTGTCTGTAAATATTATAACCATCATATATATAATTTTCTCTAACAACAAAATTAAATAAGTAGAAAAAATCTCGTCTTTAACAAAATTTAATGTATTATACGCCTCAAAAAAACTCTTAACTTGGTTGATTATGTCAGGTAAATTGATACTATTATACAAATCTTCAAAATCATATGCAAATAATTCAGACACATTATTTAAACTTTTTAAACTATCAATAAGTTCATAACTATTTTTAATTATAAACGAATTGTTATTTTTAAAAACAATATTAAACATATTGTTTAGTTTATTCAATAACGACTTATTGGCGTTTACTATGTATGAACCAAAACCACATGTAACTGTTCTAAATGCAGTGGATGGTCTTATCGATATGTATCGATATGTATCGAACGTTTATCTATATATGTATATATAGATAGATCACTTTTCTCTAAATTTTCAATTAAAATCATTGATATTCAAGCTCTGTTTTTTAGTCACTTTTTTCAACTTTGTTTTATCCGCTTTCTAAACCTGATCTGTTTAATCCAAGATGTTTGTGCAAGTGTATGTTGATTGTATATGCAGTAAAAAAAATGAAAAATACTCTTTTAAATTGCCAATAAAGTATTAAATATATGTCCACAAATATGTTTTTCGGTACCATCTCAGAGCGATAAGCTAGATATTAGTCTTGAATTTCAAATATCTCAATCTGTTTTGCCTGAAATGTTTTTGATGGCTTTGAATACTTTTTTGGAATTAATATTTTCAGATACTTTCCTTGTGACTGATAAATATTTTGCAATAAATTTTCATTTGAGGAGAAGAAGACTTATAAAACATAAGAACTAAAAATGCACAATATTTCCATATCGTGACTTAATTCCCCCACCCCCAGCCTTAAAAAAAAAAAAAAAAAAAAAAAAAGAAAGAAAGAATTGACTACCGCTTCATTCATACCAGAAGCAAAAATTAAGGTAATTATATTTAATATATTGGACTGTTTATAGATGTATCATGCATATGGATAAAAAAGTATTTTTTCTAGTTATTTTTTCCCTTGTCATCAAGCAACTTGTTTACCTTTATAAATTGGAAAAATATGTCTGAAGTAAACTGTGACAAAATTTCCTTTATAAACCTATAATAAAAATTTACTCGAAAAAAAAAGTAATTGTATTTTCGAACACGATTTTCCTAAAAACTTTACACGATATACATTTATTTGAAAATATATGATATTTCCCAATGCACATGTCCTAAATCCCTTTACTCTGCTCAAAAACGATGTAGAAAGCACTTCAATCAGAGTTTGTTATCTCTGGCGAATTAGCACACATTCACAATCACGTTAAGCACCAATTGAATGAGGTGTGCTAAACTAAATTTCAATTTTCCAAATGGGATCAAAACGGGGTCCCCCATCTTAGGAAAGCGAGGGATAAAGTTTTGTTTTGAATGGAATCACTTCGATTTAATTGTAGTGTATTTGTGTGATTATTCGCTTTCTATGCAATTCTTTCCGATATCTATATGCATTATTTTGAGGAAAAACTATTAAAGGTGTTAAATTTAAAATGTCGGTTACGTTACGTAGATGACACTTTCATTCCTGTTGAAAATCATTTTGATATTGCTACCCTTCTCCAAATTTCGAATTATATTGATACCTCATTTTCAATTTACCTACGAGTTAAAAAATTGTAATGAATTTCCCTTCCTTAATGTTCTAGTTACTAGGTGCGATTCTTCTGATAAAACATGTGTATAGAAAACCTTTTTCTGCTTCCAACCCTCTCCATTCTCTCTCAAATCACCCGGCTAAACAGAAAATTGGCACCTTTTACGCCTACGTGTATCGTGCCCATAAAATTTGTTCTGACACTTCTCTTAAAGAAGAACTCAATTATTTAAAATCTGTAGCTATCAGAAGAGGTTTTAGCCCCTCTGTTATTGATAAAGCTCTTAAAAAGTTTAGTAGACCAACTTCTATTTCTACTCTTACTAATTAGTCTAAAATTAAACCTGATAACTTCGTTGTCTTGCCTTTTTTATCTTCCCTTATATTTTGAAATAGCCAAAGTTTCAAAACGTTTTAATTTTCATGTTATTCCCAAACCTGTTAATAAATTTCAATTCCCTTAAACTAAATAATTTATAATAATTAAGAATTATCTTTGTAATAATTACGAATTATCTTACATAGGTCAAACTAAAAGAAATCTTGAATGCCGTTTACGTGAACATTCGCGGTATGTTGCTAAACAAGAACTTTCTAAATCTTCTATTGTTAGGCATAGAAGGGAATCTGACCATAGTTTTAAATTTCTTCAAGCCAAAATTATCTTTTATGCGAAACGTGTTTCCGAATTAGATTTCCTAGAAAATTTAGCTCTCTACCTTAACCGCGATAAAATTGTAAATGAAAAATCTGATTCCACTTTGCTGTCTACAGCTTGGAAAAAAAAATTGTTTAATTCGATTAAACATTCTCCTACATTTTGTAAAAACTAAAACTAGATATTAATAATAAATAATAATATATAAATAAAAATTAATAATAAAATAATAAAATAAAATTAATAATAATTAATAATAATAATAAAATAAAATAAAATAAATATTAAATAAACATATGTAAATTAAAATCATTAAAATCGATTAAAAATAAATAAATAAATGTTAGGTATTTACATAAAAATAAAATCAAAATATATAAATTAATTATTCTAAAACCCCTTCCTTCTATTTTTTGTCTTTGCTCTCTTGTTTCCTGTTTTTTAGTTGTGTTCTCCTTTGGTTTTGCAGACTGCTTCCTAGTGGTTGGCTGTATTGCTCTTCCTCCATTCCTGCTTTGCTTTCAGTCTTGCTTTTGCCTCCAAGGCAGTAGTACATGTTTGCACCTGAAGGAGAAAGGTCACACCCTTGCGAAACCTGTAGTGCTTTCATTAGTTTTATGGTGTGTGTTAAGAAGTTTTTGGGTTTGAATATTTCTAGGGAATTGTCTGTAGAAATACTACACACCATAGGCAATGAATTAGAAATCTGTGAGAGTTTCTACAAATGTTCGTTAGCGGCGTAGATATACAAAATAAATTTTATAGTGTGGTGAATGTTCTGATAGTATTGAAGTTTTCCCTGATGTTACTTGAGGGTAAACAAAAAGCCAAGCTTTACCTGGACATACTGGCAGAACAAATGCATCCAGCAATGTTACACTTTTATTAGATACTTCATGAAAGATAATGCAACTATACATCGTGCCATAATCGTTCAAAATTGATTCAATAAACGTCAACCTGAAGTTCCAACTGCTTCCCTGACCGCCGCAAAACACGGACCTTAATCCAATAAAAAATGTTTGGGGTGTGTTGGAAAAGCGCATCCAGCAGCAAACCTCTCTTCCAACCAATTTAGAGAATCTTAAAGTTAGTTTAGCCAATGCATGGTAATTTTTGGATATAAATGTATTCCAAAATCTTGTAGAATCGATGGCTATATGAATACGAGCTATTATCCATGCAAGAGAAGGTCCAATGTGAAAAAAAAAAAAAAAAAAAAAAAAAAAAAAAGTCCAATAAAATATTACACTAAGGTTTCTATAATTCATATCATATATACTTTTATCCTATTTGGTGAGGTCGACAAATAGTTACATAAACATTTCGTCGTTCCTTTGTCACGATCTGAAGTATCTCATTATGTATTGGCTCAAAGGTTGTAAGCAAATGCGGAACTTCTTATTGTTTGTTTGATCACCGTATTCTCTGCTGAGGATGTTCCCATCAAAAATTATACCTCTGGGGGTCACCGAAGCGGGAGAGCCATCCCTTCCGTGGAGGATGAAAATTGTGATGGTATGTCTCCGGACCACCTCTAGGGGTGTGTCCCAGACCGTCGCCAATTGCCCATCTGCGCAGCATTAGTGCGACGTAAAACCCAACCACCACCTCTGCTGAGGATTTTACACCAGTTTTTTTCGCTGTCTTTTTTCATGAAGGTATGCAAAAGAAGCATGTTACATTTTTTTTTTTTTCGGAATAACCAGCCTCTTCTAAGCCCATTCACAACTGTGGAATTATATTTGATGTTTTTTAGACTAATTCATTGCAGTGGAAGACCTGCAGAGAATGCTCTAGATTTTTCAGTATAACTAAAGCGAACATGTCTAAAGTGTTACTGATCATGGTAAAATTATGAGTCCCAGCATTTAAGTTCTCTTCTAGAGAAGCATTATCTTCAAATGTAGCAGTACAATCTACTTGCGAACAAAAGTATAAACTATTGAAACATATGACAATTCTCCCAGTTCTAACTGCATGTTCAGATAGCAATTCAATTACTTAGAGAAATTTTGATTTCATATTTTAACATATAATAGTAGTTAATATTTAAATAAAAACAATGGACATTTTTTAATAAGTGCTACAAAATACACTTTCAGCACAAAGTGTTGAGACGCGTGCATAAAAGTTGAAGAAGTTACCAGAGATCTGTGAATTGTTTTTACTTCTGTTTGACTTAAAGCTTGTTTATTAGCTAATTTCGTACTTGGTTACTCTTAGCATAAGCGGTAAATGACCTTGAAGTCATGCAATTTTTGGTTTTTCGAAATTTCAAGTTCAAATATTTTTATACTCCAAAAGTCAATCACGCATACCTTACTTTTTTGGGGTATTCTTCATTAATATGTAGTCACTGAAATATATACCTTTGCATTTCATTTTGGCGTAAGAAGATTTTGTGGGTTATAGTTTCACACATAAACTTTTTTTCCCCCCATAGAATTTTGAATGACCTTTGACCCCTATGAGAAGAGACAGCCATAAATATTTATGACCTAATAATTAGTGGGTTCAACTTTGATCTCTCAAAACCTTACAAATAAATAAATAAATAAATAAAATAAACACATGTCTAATAGTTTTACATAAAGAAAATAGTCTGAAAATTTCAGCAAAATCAAAAATATTAACTATCCAAGCCTGCTTGATTTTTAAAAAAATTGACTCCAAAAAAATTGCGTATTTTTAAGCGATTTTGACAAAATGTAAAAATTTTCTAAAAATAGTGATATTATGAATTTACAGTTTAATAATCGCTGAATCCATTTGAAAATTTAGATATTTTAAGGAAAAATAATATTTAATTAGATGCAAGGTCAGCCCTGCGTTGACATTTTATAATTTACAATCAGGTGTTCTTCTAATTGAAAATTGCAAATTTAATGGAAAATAATATTTAATTAAATTCCAGGTCGATGGTTTTTATAAAGTTATTAGATAGCTCACATTGTTCTTCTGCTTTGATTAGTTCATTTTTCAATAGTTTTTATTTTACAAATTAATCTGTATTTCTGTACCCTAAAGATAAAGGACACCATGTCCAAAAACTGTAATTTTTCAGGAGAGCAACTTTTTTATTTTTTCCAAATTTAAATGCATGTTTAAATGCATTTCTTTGAAACTAGCAGTAATCGCTTTGTGATACATTAAAACATTATTTATGACGTAATGTCCTAATGTGATAAAGCAAAAAATGCACACAAAGGACATGTTTCTACTCTTTTTCACACACACACACACACACAAAAAAGTTACAGAATTTTTTTTTTTTAAATTTCATTGTCTTTTAACATGCTTAACTTAACTACGTACCCATGGTACTGTTGTTAAGAAATTTAAAAGTTTAATTTAATTTAATTCAGAAATTTAATTCATCAACCTAAAAATTAATTTTTGATAGAATGGAGTAGAAAGTTGATTTTTACCAACTATGTGAAGACTCAGTGACCTTGCCAACGTAAATTATGTGAGAAGTGCCGAGCTGGTTATCAGCCAGGGTAGCTCTGTGGTTAGAGCATCCGTGAGTTAAGCGGAAGGCGCGGGGTTCCATTCCCGGCTCTGGTATTTTTCACATAGTTGGTAAAAATCAACCTTCTACTCCATTCTATCAAAAATTAATTTAATTTATTAATTATATGTTTTGTGAAAAATAAGAACAAAAGTAGAGAAACAAACAAATAAAAGGAGGGAACTGTATGTTATAGTCTTATCTTAAACAGAAAACAACTTAGTCCTGTTTATTATCAAATTTTTCTGATACTGTTTGTTTCTCGGTTAAAGTCTAATGATCGCTATTATGCATGCATTAGCTCTGCTGCTATTTTATCAAAATAGGAAGGAAACCATCAGAGATAAAATTTCGGAAATGCACATGTTATTAATAGTGTCAACCCCTTTTTGGGGTAGAATCGCCTTTGTTTGTTTTGAACTCGAATTGAAGAATGGACAGTAATTTTTTTAAACCTTTTGAAAAAGGTGTTGCACTAGACAAATTTAAGAACCATAGTGCAACTGAAAAAATGAAAACTTGGAATTAGTATAACAATTCTTTCATTTCTGCGCGATTCCTTTTCCATGCGTTTTAGTGTATTTATAGCCGTATTCACCATTAACTTCGACTTCCAGTTGAATTCGAAAATCTAATAAGTGTTTAAGAAGAGGGTGCGTCAAAGGACAAGGTGGTTCCCAGCAAAATTTGCGTTACTTTTCCCATTTAGCAACACTGTTGTTCTGACTCAGATTTTTAGCTGGGAATAATAAGTCTTACAGTATTTGAAATCTTTGTCACTAGATTTTAAAGGCATTTCGTTATTTTATTGGAAACTAGTACACTGTCCCGAGACGCTTTTCAAGTTTTCGTGTTCAACGAGGTGTCAAAGTTAATGTTGAACACGGCCGTCAATGTACTTCCATATAATACCATGAATTGCATCAATACTTCTCCTTTTTTAGTGCATCATTTAGAACAAAATTTTAGATATTTTTCGTTTGTCTTCTATTGTTCATTCATTCATTCTTATTCTTTCATCTTCTTACTTTTTTTTCGTACTGTACATTTTTTAAGAAGATATTTCTTACACTGTAAAAAAAAAAAAAAAAAAAAAATGTGAAATCATGGTATTTCACAGTATAATTTTAGGGGAAATGACCGTTTTGCTACCTAAACGGTCATTATCCGTACATTAAAGTTTTGAAAGCATAATTTAGGAAATGACCGCATAAGTTTAAGGCAAATGACCTTTTTGCTAGCTAAACGGTCATAGCCCGTAAATTGATGTTTTGAAAGTATAATTTTTTAATTTTTACGTGAAAAAGGCGTTAATCTACGCAAATTGCTCTTATCTTACACCATACCATTTTCTTATCCCTTCAAAACTTCAAATCAAATAACGTTCAAAAATAAAAGCTGGTTTCTGGATTTGAAACCAGATTTATAAAATACAAACTACAACCTAATAGTTGTTTTATCCACTAAACGTATTCTTTTTTCTTTTTCTTTTCTTTTTCTTTTTCTTTTTTTTTTTTTTAATATACAGCATTCTAATTACTCTTAACCCTTTAGTTAAGCCTTAGAAAACGGGAAAATTGAATGTTGTTGCCACAATGCAATTTTTACAATATGCTAAAATAAAGTTTATTTCAATACAAGTTGAATATGTAATTAGCCATTTGAAGATATGTTTTATGATTATTATGTATGATCTTCACTGTTAAAAAACAAAGCTATTTTATCTGAATATGACCATCAGATATGTACATTACATCATATATAACAGGTTCTGCTTTCGAAATATTTCAGTCCTTCCTCCATTCAATGGAATACAGCTATATATATATATATATTCTGCTATTCTAAAAAGTGCAAATACGCCTAACACTTCATAAACACAGTTTTAAATCGGTCCTATAATGAAAACCTGTTTGGATGAGTAAGAATTAGGCTCTAGTTATTTCTGCTTTGCACCCACTACAAAAACCATAAAGATCGAAAACCATGAAAAAAATCGTATTAATTGGAGATACAAATTCTCTGCGTCCATGTAAAAGATTTATTATTATTATTCAAAGTTTATTTGGGGTCTCGATTAATTTTCAGAGATCTCACATAGTTTTCAAAATATTCTTTTTTTTTTTTTTTTTTTTTTTTTTTTTTCTTTTGAAGAAAGGTGAGAAATTCTCACCTATTACTTTTCCTCTAATGAGAATCTTGAAATAAGACTACGTATTTAGTGCTAGTGTTTACGAATAAAAATGATTTCGAAAAATATGTTGGATTTTCTTTCTGAAAAATCAGTATCATATAGGGGGAAAAAAAAAAAAAAAAAAAAAAAAAAAAGGCTTTTGTTTTTCCAATATGAGAATTGACTGACGACTTAATTTTGTCAAAAATAGCAAATTATGTTTTAACCCTTTGCGGCACAAGGTAATTGAGATCATTTAAATTACACTGCCACCGGAATTCACGAACAAAATAAAAATTAAAAAAAAAAATGACGACCTTTTCTGCTATGTTATAAAAGTAACATTTTGCTAAAAAATTTCCGGGATGAATTTTTGCAGTTGAAAATTAACATTAGGTGATGCTGTAATGGCATCACCGCCCCTGAAAGGGTTAAAATAGTCTTAAAAGAAAATAATTTTTATGCATAATTTGAACGTTAACATTATTCAATCACTGTAAAAAAATTCTATAAAAATAAAGCACTTTTTTAACATAAATACAGCATAGGGTGCTGTATATTTTTACAGCTAGTTCTGTAAAAATAATTGAAGATTGGTTAATTCAGATTGTGTTGGAAATCGATATAAAATTTTTTCCAGAAGTCTTTTGGTACGTATGACATGTTTTATCAATCAATCAGTGCTGATGTTGACCTTATCTGTTTTTATAAAGAAAAGTCGTTGTGAGCTCAACGGCGCGATTGGCTAAGTGCTGACCTCTAGAACAGGAGATTATGAGTTCGAATCCCGGGCTACCCAAGATCGCTTGCTTCGCATGAAAAAGTACATTATGTGTGTAAAAAATAATTGAGTCCTTAATGTAGTGGATTTCTCCCTGCACACATGTATAATAATTGCAGGAAATATTTTTAAAGCATTCGAGAAACTCAAACTTTAACTTTTAATTTTACGGTCAATACTATTTTTTTTTTTCAGGTTGGTTGTATGTTTCATCACAACGTAAAATTACTGGCTATTCATCATTCATCGTCTAAATGTTTTTTTACGGGCTTTGTCTGGAATCTCTGCTGCCGGGCTTTGCCCGTAATTTTACTACAGCTTTTTTTACAGTCTATTAAATACCATGCCTCAAAATCGATTCATTTTGAACCTTTTCGTCAAATATTCTTTCCTTTATAGAAAAAAGTACATATGTTATTCGTTTCCTTTGAATCAAAGTAAATAAATCCAGAAAAAATGGGCTTTTTACTTGAATCTAAAACTGTTTTTTTAACACTTTCCATTTGTCTGTCCATCCGTCTTTCAGTAACGCTCTGATTTTCTCAAATATTTTCAAAATATCTTTAAACAGATGTTTCTCAAGTTCACTATGGTATGTTGAAATGACTATTGAAAATGGTATGGAAACGGCGCGAACGCCCACTGCCAACCATCCCAGGCTCTCATAAGCTCATTTGTTCTATTGCTAATGCTCCCCAAGTCATTTGAAGTCTCGCTGAAAGGACAACATCCCACCCAGAAGAACGTCCATTGTTATAAGTGGTACGACTGGTTTGGAATCAGGGGCACTCAAAATAATTCCATTGCATTGTATCTTACGAGAAGCAGTTTTACAAATCATATAAAAATACCTTTGTACTGCACAAAAAGTAATGAAATTGACATTTATTATTCATATGCACAAAAACATGTATTACATAGAATATGGCATGATTAACATTTAGGTTTACAGTGTCACACAAAAATATTCAGATACATAGATATGGGCTATAAATGGAAATTTCTGGAACTGCATTTTCAGCTGTGTTAAGCGTTTTTAAAAATTTCCAACAATGTTTAATAGTGTTTTTAACTTATCTGTCTGTCTTTCAGTTCGCATGTCAGCCGTGCTCTAATTCCCGTTTATATTTACTGAATGTTTGGAAATTAATTCACTAGGTCGTATTCTCTATTCAAAATTATATAAATAGCTCAACTGGTGTGTGTAGAGGGACTTGCAAAAGAATTCCGACGCATTATTGTCTATGAGAGCATGGCGGACCTCTTAGCAGAAAGAGGCGATATTCTCCAAAAATCTTCTAGAGACCTGCTGTTTCACTCGGCTAAATTTGAAATTAATAGGATCTATAAAAAATGTTTTCGAATTGCTGCTGCCAGTGCTACTAAAAATAAATCATGAAGGGTGCTATTAAAACATAACTGTGTTTCGAACTCTCCTCTGGCTGCTGCTGTGGCTGAGTTTAGACTATTGACTGGACATGACTGCCTCCGTGCTCATTTGTTTCGTTTTAATCTGACTGACTCACCTTTTTGTGTTTTGTGTGCTTCTGGACAAGTCATGGACGCTGCTCATCTAGATGTGTGTTTTGCACTTAAGAGTTTAGACTGTATTGTGAAGAAATATTGGAGAGCTCGTTTCCTAATGACCTGATGGTCAATGGCCTGGAATTTGATAAATAATAATAAAAAATAAATTGTCTATGAGAGCTGTACTTTTAAATCATATTTTAATATATGTGTACTCCAAAAGTTATTCTGATTCATTGTAAGATATAAAAGAAAACTATTCAATGTAAATTTTCAGTGTTATGAGGATCTTGTTAATAATTACATGGTGCTTATACAAAGTTTAGACTATATACAAGGCTATATAAAAGCATTTTTTTTTTTTTTCTTTCTCTTTAGAAATAAAGCTATAGAGATAAATCTAATCTTTGACACACTTTAATGCATAATATATATATATATATATATATGCATAAAAAAAGTTTATATATATATATATATATATGCATAAAAACTAGTTTAACTCCACTGGCAAGTCACAAGTCCTGCCGTCTGCCTCCTACCTTTCTTAAATTTCTTAAATTACTTTTTCATAAATTTTGTTTCAGTTTATGTTTTTGTTTAGATTTTATTGAGTTAGTTTATCGTTTCGTTTGTTTTGCAAGTTGTTAATTCATAAACATTGGTTTCTTTAAACATGTATTTCAATATATATATATATATATATATGTAGGTTTCCTGTTTTTAGACAATATTCTTTAAAAGCAATCATTATGTAAAAGCTACAGAAAGCAGTATATTTATGGTTTATTTCTTTTAAATAAAGAAATAAACATTTAAAAAAAAAAACTTTTGTGAGTTTTATTTTTTTCCTAATTAAAAAACACTAGGTTTTTAGATTAAATGATGCAAAAGATACGTACAGGTCGAAAATTTTTATAATCTATGGGACTCGCGTGAATTTTCATGCTGGGATAACATTTAAAAAGCAAAAAACTGTACTTCATAAACATAAGTTCAAAAACACTTCTTAAACTTTAACAAAAATCTAATTTTGTATACAGTAATATAAGTCTATTTTGTAGTTTTCAAATGAGACTTATTTTGTTATTCTATTAATTTAATAAAATCACTTTCTGAATACAAGTTAAAAAATTGTGCTTTCTGTCTGCTAATGATGTAACCAAAGTGCTATATATCAGATTAATATATATATATACACACACAAAATACTCTTTTGGATATAAGAAGATTACCATACCACTTGCCAAATTTCAACAAAATCAAAAAATTATGCATGGTCCGTATGTTGATTTTCCATGGAATGACCCAAATGTAAGTTAAACGGGATAAGCGTTTTACAAACTATAAACTGGCGACTGAGTAAAAAATAAAAAATAAAAATAAAAATAAAAATAATTAACTAATTCTGTGAGGGAAAAATCGCCCTTTAAAAAGAAGTCTCTTACCTTCTCAAAAGTTATTCATTTTTTTTTTTAATGATATATTTAATGTAGCAGATTGTCTTAGAGCCTATTTTAAAAAATAGTTTTCATTGATATTCTAGGATTTTTCTAGATATGTTCCTTTATCTTGAGATTTTGTGCCATAAACATCTACAGAAATATGAATGTAGCACAGTAAATTTCGAGATAATTTTTTACTCTTTTGTAATGCTTTGTAAAACGCTCTAATGCTTGTGTTAAAAAAGTTTTTTTTTTTTTTTTTTTTTTTTTTTTTTGGTAATGCGTCACTTTTTAGTGCATCGTACTCGATGTTAAAAATGTGCTGCCAGAAAAAAAAAAAAATTAATAAAAATAAATAATTTTGTTTTTACGGTTATTTTTATTATTATTCTCTGTGTGTGTTGCAAATCTTAGTAAATAATCTTTAGTAAGCGTTATTTTCATAAAGAAATAGATCACGGCTATAGACCACAATAATTTTAAATATAAAATTTTGGGTTCATATGGAACATTGTATTAAGCTTCAGAGATATATGATCGATTTTCCTCTATTCATTTCTACTATTTTACATTCAATTCCATGTGAAATCTTTCAGAAATTATGCCACATTCAATTCATGGAGAGTATAGATTCGGCGAATAATGCCTATTTATTACCATGTTTTTATTAACTTCTATTCTTGTTTATTTGTGTGTTTGTTTGTCCGGTACAAATCTTGCAATCGAATTTTAACTAACTTCCCTACTAGCTAGACATTTGAAACTTTCACAGTAGCTCAGAACCCGGTGACAACACAATACTTCGAAGTCAGATTTTCGAATAGTTTTCTTTTAATTAAGATATGAAAATAATAAGCTCCTAATACATTATAAATAGTCATTAAAATATTAGCTATAATTTAATTGTTACCAAAAAAAAAAATTTACGAGTTCATTTTCTTTCGACATAAAAATAAATACATTTAATTAAACGTGAGCGTTAAAAAATTGTAAAAGTTAAATTATGCTTCTAACAAAAATTGACTTCATACGCATTGATAAAGTGCTAATGCAGTTAGTTCTATAGCTATGATTCAACAGAAAATTTAAAAACATGGTTTATAAAAAGTTTTTTATATTATAATTATTAATCTGAGTTTCTCCGTAAAAGCTAGGATTAATAATAATATAATTCGAAAAATAATGAAACACGTGCAATACTTTTGATCTTCTAAAATCTTGAATTTTTCTTGCTGACATATGCTAATCTTGACACAATTACAAAATTATTTTCATATTCAAATGAGTGAAATTTTCCCTAATTCTTATTCATTTGCTAAAAAGTCAAAATGCATGTGCCTATGAATGTAATATATTTTTTCTTGTAGTCGATCACTGCTTTATGACCATTTTTCTGAGAGTAGTTTCCGTATGAGGAAAAATTATTTAAAAAGTAAACTATTCGTTTAAAAATTAAACTTTTGAACAGTTTCTGTAAGAATACTAGATTTTCATAGAAAAGAAAAAGGCGTTTTTTGATTCGTGAAATTTGATTAAAAATATTTATAAAATTTATTCCTTTGTAAATAAAAAATGTTTTAGCGGGCGTATCAGCATAAATTAACATAAAAATTAGCATGAAGTATAAAAAAAAAAAAATAGTTGTAGAAAGAATTATTTTGTTAAAATCAATCTTTTTTTTCTTCTTCTTTTTGTTGTTGATGTAGCCTCAGCAAACATTTTGTTTTCAGAACCCAAATTATATTGTTGCTTTAATCAAACGGGTTTGGTGATACAAAAATATTTGTTTAAATTAATAGAATTATTTTGTTGATTTAAAAAAAAATTAGTACTCTTAATTCAGTACATTGCTTGCTCATTGGCTGTTTACAAAGAGATCTATGCAGTAGCTTATTGATTTATCAAGTAAATATTATAATTCTTTCGACCATACTCTTTTGGTTAATTGAAGCAATTTGATTTGGTTAAATGAATAAATTATTGTTAACATGAACGAAAGTCGAAAAATCAGCCAACAAATTAAATTTGATTTTTTCATCAAAACATTTTTTCTGTGTCGAGATTAAAAATATGAATAAAATAAATGACTAAATAAATTAACGCCTCCTAAATCTGCTATTGACAAAAATTCCAGGCAATGCAGATATAAATTTTTAAAGCTAAAATTCCATCTACTTTAGATTATTTTTCTTCTGAATTATGATTCTCGATGCTCTTTCAATTACTTAAAAGCAATCATTGTAACTCATTCTCACTTTTACTCAAAATTCATCACTAACTATAAAATTGTACTCTCGTTTCCCTCGCCTGTTTAATTTTTTTTTCCCTTGCTGCTTTTCAGTTTATTATTTTTTTTTCCATGAGTCATCTTTTAGCTTCCTTTTTTCCCTTCTCTTTTATTTACTTTTATCGGAAAGTATAAACTTTTTTTTTTCTTCAGTTTCTTGGAATCTCAATAAGAATATAACTAAGCTTTATGCTTTATGCAGTTTTTTTTTTTTCTTCTTTTTTTAATGAATGAGTTAGGTACCGTAAACTAAGTTTAAGGAGACATTTGTTTCTTTCGATGTTTGTCTCCATTTTGTTTGGAGAAAAATTTTCCTTTGAAATCCACCCCATTGAATTAATATCATTTTGATTCTAATTGTCGTAACATTTTCGTTTTTTGGTTATCAAAATTTTAAAAAAACTTTTCTAATTTTAATAGTTATCGGATATGTTTCCAGATTTTGTCAATTGTTGCTCGTTGAGCGATAAATGTTTTTCTAACATGGTAGTAAAACAATCTTTGAGATTTTGTCATTATTATTATTATTATTATGAATTTTGTTTTTCTTAGAGCAGAAATAAAAATATCTCTAAATTTTCTGAGAGTAAACAGTTTCATGGGTAAATCCTAAAGAAGTGAATTTAGACTTCGGAAAATCCTTTTGTAGTACTTTACACGCACTTGCCTTTCCTACTTCGCTTTTACATCACTTGAGTGGTTATGAGAATTATAAAAAGTCTGCTCTTGAATCTAATTACTTTTTAGTGTTATATTTTTACAGAAATTAAGAGGTGACATAGCATGTTAAGTGGTAATGAACCTTTCAGTTATCTCTGTGATACGTTTTGTCTTAATATATTACGCACTTTTTATTACGATTCCGATGACAGTCGCATATTGTCCTATGCTATCTATCTATCTATCTATCTATATATATATATATATATATATACATATATATATATATTTGACATTATTTATTATTATTTTTTAAATATTAGCTCATCGTTTTAATTTTTAGTCTACATTTTCCTATGATAAAAAAAAAAAAAAAAAAAAAAAACGAAAATACGAGAAATCTCTCAACAAGAACAAAGCAGAAGTACAAAAATCTTACTTATAAACCTATCATTACGCTTGGGTTATTCAATTTGAAGCAGAGACAGAGTGCCTCACGTCTTTCAAAGTCGGGACTTTCGTAGAAAATATTTAAAATAATGAAGATGTAATACATTATTTTAGACTTACTACATTAAAATATATTTCGTTGAAAAAAAATTATTTTATTGACTGATTTTTAGGTTTATTTGATTTATTAAATTCAGCAAGTCTAATTTGTCTAATTAAAAATAGATTTGTCTAATTAAAAAATCAACTTGCTTCGATTAACCAAAACAATGTGGTTGAAAAAACAGTAATTTTTATTTGATAGATCGATAAGCTATGTCATAGATCTTTCTGAAGAGAGCCAATAAGCTGACCATGTACTGAATCAAAAAAAAAAAAAAAAAAAAAAAAAAAAAAAAAAACGTTTAAGTCAACAAATTTTGTTGATTTGAACAAATATTGGTTGAATCAATTGAGTTGTTCGGTTAAAACAACAAAATAATTTGGGTTCTAGTAACAAAATTTTTGTTGAGGCTATATCCGCAAAAATATTGATACATCTAACAAAATATTTATTGTTTCAACAAAACTCTTTCTGTGCATTTATCAATGAGAAATGCAATGTAATAGCAACCTCATGCCCACCTGCAGGTCTCGCAAACATATATAAAAACTCAAATCCTACAGCTTAAAGACCCCGAATTAACAAACATCATCTTCCCACAAACCCCTATACAAACTTTGACCTGCAGCTGGGATATTCACCCAGGCAAGGATGTTGCCCCACTCATCACCAATTGCACTAAAAATAGTTTCTCTCCCTCTGCTCCAGTGGCGATCTACACTGATGGTTCCAAAACGGACGCCGGGGTTGCAGCAGCGTTTTGCGTGCTGGACCGTGGCACCGTGGCCCATCGGTGGGCCTGCAGGCTCGAGGACTATAATACAGTCTTCCAAGCGGAAATCTATGCCATAGAAAAAGCAATACGCTGGATTGGCGACTCGAACACGAATGATATCTTTAACATCTTCAGCGATAGTCTCTTGGGCCTTCAGGCAATAGCTCGGCATCGGTGCAGACACCCACAAATTCAACAGATAAAAAAACTCTTAACGAATCCTAACTTAACTTGCTCCCTGGCACACGTTTCTGCCCACAGGGGCGTGATCGGCAATGAACTCGCTGACTCCCTTGCAAAAGAAGCAACTGATTTCCCCACCAAGTGTTCCACAATCCCTGCCCCACCCTCCTATGTCAAAAATAGAATCAAAGAAATTATTAATCTCAAATGGCAAAACCTGTGGGATAGTTCAGAGAAGGGTAGGCACACCTTTTCGCTGATCCCACAGGCTCGTATTAATTCCTGGACCCTAACTCCACCTATCACGGCATTTTTAACAGGTCATGGCCCCTTCCCATCTTACCTTTACAAATTTCATTGCCGACGCTCTCCCCTGTGTTCCTGCGGCGAGGAGGGAACTCCGCAACACTATTATTTCCACTGCCCCTTAACAGCACTATATCATATTAGAAATCCCTCTCCCAGACCAATCAATTGGCTGGACAACATTTTAACAAGGAAACCCTTAATTAATAAATTAAATAAAATTTTCTCATTCCTAATGGATTTATGTAATCTAACAAACTAACCTAAAATCACAACTAAAGAAAAATTCTTTCTCCTAAACACATTATTCTTCTATCTCCCTGTTATCTTCCCGTGTGCCCGTAATGCTGCAGTAGCCCTCATAAATGCAAGGGTCTAAACTGGTAGCGTGCCGCTTGTCGTGGAAGGCCACACAGCCTCGCACCCTCTCTCCTATAATCAAGCGGCGCCCCGTGTCGCGGGTAGACTTGTGTCTGGCGCCGCTCTTGTAAATACCCATGCCCATTTGCATCGCCCCTTGTCGCGGGCTGGCTAAGCCAGGCGATGCATGATGTAATTTTTTTTTTTTTTTTTTTTTTTTTTTTTTTTTCAATAAATGTCGGAGCAGCTCACGTGGATTTTCCTGGAAGCGCTCAACACCGCTCTTCGAGCGGTGAGCGGGGGCTGCTCCCTGTTCAATGTAATAGCAATGAAATTTCTGCAAAAGAAAAATAACTCCTCTCAAGTAACACTGGGATTAGACGATCCTTTTCGGGGGTTTACTGTATCTCTAAGCCAGTAAATGCGAATTTCCAAACATTACTCCAATTATCCTTATATCAATAAAAATCAAGGTGAGTCAGTTGAAAACCGCCATTAAATATATTTCTCCCTTTTAAACCTTTAAACAAAAAATTCAGTCCAAATTATTATTAAACCTTGTATTTTTGTCTAAATAAAGAATTGCAGTTATAGCTTCAGTATCAAATATTGTTGGTTTTTCAGAATACGGTCATCTCTCTCTGTCTCTCTCTCATTTTATTTATTTATTTTTTTTTCATTTTATTTACTTATTTATTTATTTATTTTGAAAAAATTTGTGAACACAGTGAATTTAAAATTTAAAAAAAATTAAATTAGGTCGCGAAATTCAAAAAAGTTATATACATTTGAATATTCATACTTATAAGCAGATTTAAAAATTCTACATTTAAACAAAGTCACATTTATTTTAATTCTGTTCTACATTAAATGTAAGAAAAAAAATTAGAATGACTCTACTCAACAAGAAAACAATTTTTTTATGCAATTTTATTATTGGAAGTAGGTATACCCTTAAAGCTGATCTCAAATTCATTTTTTACTTTTTCACTTATTCAGAATGTTATTTACATAAACTTCTTAGATATTTACATTCGTGTGTTCACTATTGCAAACTAATTATTTCACTCTTTCTGTATCTCTAACGAAGTAGTATATTTTTCGTAATCCGGAAAGGCATATAATATATTGAACTTTTATTAAATTATCTTTAAGAAGAATTTTTTTTTTCAATTTATGTCGTCAAAATACGATCTCCCTACAAATCAGGAGCAGACAGCACTTCTACTTTCTTTCTTTTTTTCCCTTAAATGAAATGGCTTTAAATTTTTCATATGATTTTTTTTATCTTATATATTTGTCGATATATTATTCAAAAAAATATTTGATTCTGTCTAGAATCTTCTTAACTAAAATTACACAGGGAAATTCGAACTACAAAAATTCTAAAATGAATTATAATAAATGCATTTTACTTTTTTAATAAATAACATACATTTTCAATGAATACAGATAATAACTTTTTTGCTTCTTTATAAATAAGAAGCCAAAACAGTACATCTGAAATCTCTAATCTTTCTCATTTGTGTCTCGTACCGACTTCTTTTTAGCAGCTGAGAGTGTTTCCCTTCATACAGTTGGAGCAGGAAATGCTGACAGATGCTCAAGGAACAACTTTCTATTTTTAAATCGTTCATCGTACTTACTGTCAGCTATCTTCAGGGTCAAAATAGTTTTGATGATGAAATTCAGAATGTTAAAGTTAACTAATAGAAAAAAATTATAAATGTAGGATAAACTTTTAAATGTAGAAGCTTAATTTAAAAAAAAAAAAAAATAATAATTAAATATCATGATTCAATATCCGCATGAAGTTTTTAAAATACAGTTTTTCATACTCTCGCTGCTTTGAAATATCTAAAAAATTGTAAAAATTGTATGGTTTTAATAATTATTATTTATTAACAACATAAAATTTCTTTCCCTTTTATCAACTTCAGAAATACAGGAGGGGGGGGGGGGAGGTAGCAAAAATTTTGAGAAAAATGTTTTTTTTTTATTATTAATTTTTTGTAACATTCCGAAATGATTACACAGGCCTGTGATGAAATTTTCTTAATAGTCCTCAAGGAGATGTGTTTTTCTTGTACATTTTTGGATGCTGATTAAGAAAAATCTATTCATTTTTTTTCCATCACGTACAGTTTTGACAAAAATGGGATTGTTTGAGTTTAAAACTCCACTCTTCCAACTCCAATCTAAGTTATTTCCTGGAAAATCTAGGTGATGTGAGGAAAGAACAATGATATTTATTTCATCAAGACATCAAAGAAATATAGAGGAGGTATCAGGGATGATGGAGAGTTAACATGTTAGCCGATTATTGTTGGATGCTGCATAAAGAATCCCCCCCCCTCCTTAAGGCCCTCAAGCCGTGCACAACAGAAAAAGCTCAATTGGGATCTTCTACATAAAAAAAAGATAATGCTAGCCTATTTTAATATATATTATATATAAATAATTTCGAGTTTATTACAGCCTCTGTGTAACATTTTCCGATCACATCCTTACTTTGTGAAAAATCCTTACATGATAGAAAGAATCGGCAAGCATTTCTGAATTCAGCGTATCAAAACACATTAGAAACACCCAACGCAGTGAAAAAAAAAATTGAAAAGCATGGTTTCGCAGGCCTGTGTTATATCTGAAATTGAATTCTTAATATAATACTTACTGAAGATGTTTACAAGTGCTATAAACTGACATTTTTTAATATTTATTGAAGTTTCTAAACATTCCGGAAAATAATAGTCCAGTGATAAAGCTATAAAATAATAAAATAACATAGATACAGCACAAGTTAAAATACTAAATCGCTTACAATATTACACTTCCATCTGTAACCGGTATTACGACTGAAATAGCTTAATCACCATCATCAAATTTTATTTTTCAAAGTTCCTAAGAACAGCGTTCCTTTTTCTTTACCTCTAGTATTTGTATGCAGAACAGTAAAATTCAAATCCATAACCAAAGACCAGCAAGACAGAGCTCTTGTAACAATTAGGCCTTAGGGGGTCAGAATTGTCCTCGGAGTAAATTTACGAAAGGTTAATTGATAACTTAATGCATCAGCTTTGCCAGCGGCCAGGAAATTTCGCTCTCCAGGTTGTTAAGGTTGAAATTTCTGTTAAACTTGCATGAAGATCCCTTAAAAAAGCGATTCTCAAACTTTATGCAGTCAGGACGCATTTAAAATTCTACAACTAAATGTAGACGAATTATATACAAATTTACTTCCAAAGTTTCAAGATAATTCCTAAAGAATTTTTCCAGATATTTGACAGTGGAAGCCGTATTATGTTGTTACACACCAGTGTTTTTATTTTTTATTTATTTATTTTTTCTTTTTTCGGTCATTGTTAATATCGTTTTAGTAACTTCTGGCTTTATACCAAAAATTTTTCGGTATTTCATGTACATTTATAAAGCCGTTGTTTCATTAGTCTCTGAATGTCTAAATTAAATAACTTTTACAAACCTGCTCTAATAAATCTATAGTAAAATATTGTTCACCTTTGATTTTACATTTCATTTTTTAAAATAATTTATCAACGTCTATCATAATATGAACATTGGTGAAAAAATTGTAAGCAAACATCATAGATTGCAAAAATGCATAACAGTTGTTTAAGGTCAAGATAATTACGCAGAAATTTTTATCAGACGATAATAATCATAATAATAATAGTAATAATAATAAAGAGAGCCACGAATGCAGTATTAAAACAGCATCGGTGTTATCTCGAAATATATTTCGCACACTTATTCATTTTCAGGTTTTTTTTTTTTTTTCCTGTTTATTATTATTATTATTATTAAATATGCACCGAAACTTAATTAAAAATTTTATATCAAGGATCACAAATAATTCTTTTGTGTTCCTTTGAGTGATGTCATAACTCATTATCGCAAAGTTTAAGGACCCGATGTCTGGAAAGATAAAATCATATCCGCCTAATCTCCGGGTGTCTGCCGCCCCTATGGAGTCGACTATATATATATATTTTAGACAGCGGTGACACTCTTTTGCTGTCACCGCGGCCTGCGTAGGATTACACCACATATTCCTTGTTGTAATTCAATCCGTGCTATCTGTTCTCATCTCGACGAAGACTTAAAACGGAACTTCGAATCAAGACTATAAGTTCGATATCTGCGTAAAAACAATAGATTAAAAAAAAAAATCTATGTTTGTAAACAACACAATTTTGTATCACCAGATGAACAAAATTTTAAAACCTTCTGTAATCCACCATTTCAAAAGGTATTTAACAAGCTTTAATTGCGGTTGTGGAAGTGCGATTTTCTTGTATTAATAGTATAAATGTCATGTTTATTTTTATTATTAATAATAACAATTATCCCACTTTAGGGATGAGTGGGCTATAATAGAATGTGAAAAATTTTACTTAAAACAACCACTGATGACGTATTTAACGAGTCTAATATTTTCAATAGGTTGGTTGGTTGGTTGGGTTTTACTTCGCACTAGTGCTGCGCAGATGGGCAATTATTTTCAATAAGTTATGATAGCTAATTATAAAGTTATGAATGAGTTTAAATATGCAACAGAATCTCTATAATTCGGCACCCAAAGAGGAACAAAAATATATCAATATTCTATTTTCTTTAACTTGATGTTAATTTAAGCTGTTAATTTTTTTTTCTAATTTTCATAATTTATAAATTGTGTTTTACTTTCTTCTTTTTTAATTTAAATTATTCAGTTTCCAAAACCATGTTTATTTATTTTTATTTATTTATTTGTATTTTTTTTTTTTTTCCTTACCTTAAACGTTTTTTCTTTCTCTATTTTTACACAATTTTCTCGTTGAAAAATTACAAAAAGAAAATAAGTTAAACACAGTTGTATGCATTTGATTTTTTTTTAGTCATTTTGAGAAACAACTTGCATACTCCAAAAATTGCATCACAGAACACAATATTATGCTTAAATGTGTCTTCTAAAACCTAAAAGTCTGTTATAAGTTAGCAAGTTTTCTCTCTCGGAAATTATCATTCCCGCAACTATATGAAAATAAGCATCGAGTAACTGGAATGAGGCTCTAAAGTAAAAAGCAATAAGTGAAATAGCAAGTAAATAGCAATATATATATATATATATATATATATATATATATTATATATACCTTTTCAGACATTGCATAAAATGAAATGATATCAGTTGGAGAGCATGAACAATTTGAAAAAGAAGAAAAATTAATGAAACCATTTTAAATTGTAAGCATACAATAATACAATACTTCATCAGGGGCCTCTATTTTATGTTGTATGCAAAGTGTGTATATTTCTGTCGTACTGTATGTATATGCCAAGAATTTTGCAGTACCTAGGTTCTATATACACCAAGTGAGACTAAATAATTGAAAATACAAATCTACAAAAGTTCCACTATAGTTAATCATAAACAAACCTAACAAAAACTTTTAGATGAGTCATAATATAAGAAAATAAAAATCAAAGTAATGTGAAGGAAATTGATTAAAAAAAAAAAAAAACTCAAGAAAGTTGCGCATATAGCAGCAAGTCAAGTCATGTATTAGCATGCTTAGTAAATAAATTAATAGCCAAATAAGGGCATATAAAAGATAAAGTATGCAAATTAAGCAAATTATACAAATAATAAAAGATATAAAACTTTCCAAAATATTCACGCAGCATCAGCGTAATAATTAAAAATGAAAATATTATGAATAGGGATAACTGGGGTAATTTTTAGACACGAAACTTTGGGGTATTTCTTAGACGCACTTGGTGTTTAAAAACTAATAACTCTTATTTGACTTTGTATTTGAATTTAAGTTTTTAAATGTCTTTTCTCATTGCATAAAAATTTCCTAAGCAGTAATCCACATATTAGCAAGTTTCCTATTTCACTAGGAAAATGACTTGGAAGAATTACCTATCAACTTTTACTTTCAATATTTTCAAATTTGTTTATTGTGAATATTTATTTACTTTAGTTGCAGATTTTAAATGGTATTAAAGGAGAAATTCATTACCTTCAAATTTATCAACAGAAAATTGCAGAATTCGTAAACTGAGATGAGTATAAGGCCTTTCTAAAAGGCATTGTTGCATTGTTTTATGCTGGAGTAATTCTTAGACAATCCTTGGGGGTAATATTTAGACATCTTGGGGTAATAATTCTTAGACAATTAAAAAATAGATTTAAATTATTTTTTATATGTTCTAGTCAAAGGTAAATTTAATATAATGTTAAAAAAGGTATTTAAAAGCCCAGTTACTATTGATTTTCCATTTATTGATTATATTAGGCACAATTTAAAAAGAAATCAATAAATATTATAAAACTGTATGTACTTTATTAAAAAATCATATAACTTAAACTATTATATTTACAATTCATAATAAAGTAAAACTTAAGTGAACAAAAACGTTAAGTTACAGTAAAAAACATCAGATTATTACAATGAATATACAGATTACAGCTTGTTAACTATAATCTGATGTCGTTATTTACTTTTTGTGAAAGAACTTGAAAGTGATTGTAAAGCTGGAACTAGATAAGTAAGGTATGAGTAACTGAAACATTTTAAGATGATAATAAATATGGATGCAGTTGCGGTTGTTATAACATCTGATGATTATATGAAAAAAATAAAAGGAAAAGAAGGGGAAATGTTTGATTAAAGGAAAAAAAAAACTTCAAACGAAAAAGTTTTACCAGAAGAATCTGGAAGTTATTCAGATGATGAAAGTTTTCACAGCGATGCATCCTCTGACTTCAGTTTAATGGGCAGTTCTGATGCTACCATTAATATTAAAAAATATGTCTTACCAAAAAGTCCACCATCAACTGAAGCTACACTTAACAAATGTAATAAATAAGATTGCTAGTGATAACTTTTTTGCTGTTTATTATGAAACTCCATATTATATTGGGAAAGTGTTGAAGGTCTTTAAAGAAAATGAAAAGAGCATCTGGAATTGAAATTTTTCAAATGGTATGAGGACAGCAAATTTTTGTGATCTTCAGTACTAGATTTTGAGAAAGTTTCTGAATCTGTTTTATGGTCCAATTCAGACAGATTCTGTTTATTCCTTTAAAATTTCAAGCAAGGATTAGATTGCTGACGTCTATAGAACCCTTAAGAATTTCCATAAGGATGTTTTTGTGAATGAACTAAGAAAAATTAATTGAAGTTATTTGTGTTTCAAATTGAAATGGATAATAGCTTCATGTTAATAAAGTCTGATTTTTGAGTTAATTTACTTTTTAATCCTTCTGCTTTATTGCCACAACTGACTTAGTATCTAGTACATCCAGATTTAATAATTAAACTACGTTTTTAGTTATTGCCATGTTTTCCCTGATTTTTATAAAATGTTATAAAGTGTGCAACCAAACCTGTAACTTGTGTGTGTGTGTGTGTGTGTGCATTAAATTGCCAATTATTTTACCCTATTAAGTCCCAATATAATCAAATGCTGACTGATTAGTACTGTTTGTAAAAACCTTATTTTTCTATTCATAAAACATAGAAATCCAGCGTCTAATACTTACCACGTACATTCCTAAGAATTACCCCCAATTGCTGGGGTAATTCTTAGACACGTTTTTAATTTTTTTTTCTTTATTTACAAAGACATTAATTGAGTATTTCTGATAAGATAATTCAAATATTATTAATAATATAAAAATATAAATGTTGAACTATATCCAAAGAAACCCTTTTATAACAAAAGTTTACTTTTTGTCTAAAAATTACTCCGGTTACCGCTACCTTTTCCGACATTGCATAAAATGAAATTATATCACAACTTGAAAACGGAGAAAAATTAATGAAAACCTTTTAAATTGTAAGCACACAACAATAATAGATATTTATGCATAATATATTTGAAATTAAGAAAATTATAAGAACTGAAAATCATGCATAACAAAGTCAAAATCAAGTATAAAAATCTGAAGCAACACGTGAAATAATGATACAAATAATGATTAATCAAGCGTAAGTAATATATATATATATATATATATATATATATATATATATATATATATATATATATATACACTCATGGACAAAAAAATTAGCACACCAAGAAGGAGTCGTCAAAATGAAAAGAAATTTTACATACGTAATGACTACTTTGATGTAAGTAAATGATTAGAAAATCAAAGAAAAAGAATAATTTATTTCAGAGAAAAAGGCAAAAGAACAGAGGATTTAATACCCTGTTGGGCCCCCTCTAGCGCGAATGCACGATGCGATACGATCGGGCATTGAGGCATACAAGTTCTGTATGATATCTTGAGACATTTCGTTCCATATTTGCTGTAACCTTGCCTCTAGTTCGTTCAAACTCGTGGGATGCCCAACTCGCCGTCCCAAATGATCCCAGATATGCTCGATTGGAGACAAATCTGGGGATCGGGCAGGCCAAGGAAGTGTAGTAACAGTGCGGAGACAGTCTTGTGACAGACTTGCCGTGTGAGGCCGAGCATTGTCTTGTTGAAAAATGGCTTCTGGGAGCCGTTGCATGAGTGGCAACACATGTGGTTGCAGGATGTTACGGAAATACCGCTGGGCTGTCATGGTGCCATGGATCAATACTAGGGGTGACCGTGTATTGTAGGCAATGGCACCCCATAACATCACACCAGCTGTGGATGCAGTGTGCAACTGTAAAGAAAAGGCAGAATTGAGGTATTCCCCCCGTTGCCTCTACGCACGTACATGTTAGTCAACCCTGCCCAAATTGAATCTGGATTCGTCGCTAAGCACGACGTGGTTCCACTCGGTTGCTATCCAACCCCGTCGAGTGTGACACCACTCCAAACGAAGCAGAGGGGGTGGGTAATATTGGCGGCACATGTAATGGACGCCGCGATACCAAGTGTCCTTCAGCCAGGCGCCTTCGTATGGTTCAAGAGGACACAGGGGCCCCTAGTGAAGGTGCTACCTCTGCCTGGATGGCGGCCGATGAAGCAGTTGGCTGTACGCGTGCATTTCTTACGATGTGGCGGTCTTCCCGACGACTGGTCTGTCGAGGGCGTCCTGAGCCTGGTCTTCGTGTACATGACATCTCTCGAGTCCACTGGTCCCAACACCTCCTCACAACACAATCAGAGGGGCCTAATTGACGAGCTACTCGCCTAGCTGACCACCCAGCTTCCATCATGCCGATGATTCTCCCCCTCTCAAACTGCGACAGCTGCTCATATTGTCTTCGAAAACAACGTGATGGCATGTCTACCTCAGCTCTTCCTTTGTAAACGAGTCAGCACACTCAAATAAGCTTTGGTTACCTTTTTTATACTCCACGGAGAACGACAATAAACGCCCTCTACCGGCTATATGTAATGAGCAATCACGCTGCATTTCTAATCATTTGCATATCTCCCCGACATGTGCATTCATGCCAAGTTTCGTTACGATCCCGCAATTATTTCTTGGTGCGCTAATTTTTTTGTCCATGAGTGTATGTATATATATATATATATATATATGAGAATTATTTTCAAATACTTTCTCTTTCCAACATCGTTTTCATGGGAAATTGGAAGAGGGAAAATTTCTAAGTCGTTTTTGATAATAGCAATGGATTTTAAGAATCCACTATATCGCTATTAATTTGTCAGATATCTCAATCTATGCACATATATTTAAGTGAACTATATATATATATATATATATATATATATATATATATATATATATATATTAATAACATTCTGATGAAACTATTTTTATGTTTTTAATTAATTAAATAATTAACTAGTTTTTACTTATTAAAATACCCTGTTCATATAAGCTTATCCAAATATTAAGCATAATTTTCAAAAGAATAAACCACTAAAATTGTATGCTCAAAAATATTTATTAAAACTTTCACTGGTGTTTATAAATGTTTTTCTATTTCCAATTTGTGTAAAATAATAATAATAATAATAATAATAAAAGTGGGTGCTCGTATGTCAGGATCTGTATAACTTTACAATTACTTTATTTTCTAAATTTCAACTAAAACTATGATAATTAAACATTTTTTTTTCTTTTAATTATATGCATTAAAGATCGTTATATTTTCGTAATTGGAGGTGTAATCAAACGGTAAATTTATTTGTAAAAATCTGTCATCTTCACACAATTTCATGTACCACCTCTAAGCAGGGACCGATTTACTCACTTGGAGGCCCAGGGCACTCATGTTTAATGGGCCCCCCTCCCCGTACTTTAATATTTACAATCTGATGTTACATTAATTATACAGAGAAAATATTTTTTCTGCACAGTATTATGCACTAAGGCACTAAAAAAAAAAAAAAAAAAAAAAAGCTGCACTTGGATGTTTTCCTTTTCTTTTTCTGCAATCGCCAATTTTAATTTTAAAAAGTAAATATTCCAACAGATTTTACTATGCCGTCTTCCATGTACACTTTACGATTGATCCAAGTGTTAAGAACAAAACTCAGTTTTCAGGAAAATTGTAATTTTAGAAAGTATTTCACTTTTCAGTATTACTTTTTCAGAGCTTAGTATAAATTTTCAAGAAATTTATATTTTTGCAATAATGGAAAAGTTATAATGAAGGATTAAATGACTGCTGATTTATAAAAGAGCACAATAGTATCACATCTATTGAAGAAAAAATGGCAAACATCGATCATCATAGCAAAATTAAGGAAATTTTCATTTTTTTTAAATGTATGATGCAATTTCTTGGGGCCCCTTCAATGTGAGGGCCCAGGGCACGTGCCCCGAATGCCCTGCCATAAATCAGGCACTGCCTCTAAGTTATCAAAAACCTGGAAATACTACTTCTCCTAAAATATAGATAAGTATTTTCAGTTATCTATTTTGCGTTATTTGAGTTTCCCTTTTCCATTATGCTGGGTATTGTATAGATATATGTCTGAAACTTTTCGTGTTTTATCATTTGTGAGGAAGCCAAATTTAGACTTCAAGTCCATCACACCTCTTGAGTGAATATTCTTATCATAAAAAGTGTTTGAAACCTAAAAATATTTACATAAGGATTGTTTTCTATCAGTCTTTGGTATTTTTTTCTCGTTAAAAATAAATAAATAAATAAGTAAATAAACACCTATTTTTGTCTTTAAAAAATGAAATAAAAAATAAATGAAGTTTCAAACACTTTTATTTTAACATGGATTTTTCTGAATAAAAATATTTTAAAATCTTAATGTATTTTGACCTCGTATGAAAGATAAAAGCTTAAAAATGTAACTTTAGAGAATTGTGAAAAATCAACAACATTTCTGCTTATTTTCGATTATACATTTTATTTTGAAATATTTTTATTACAGAAAAACACAATGTTATTTATTTTCCCCTTTTTTCATCAAACAGATTAAACTATTCTCCAATACTTCATGAGATAATTAATTTCATATATATATATATATATATATATATTAATTAAATCCAAAATTAATGAAAAATGTGAACAATTTCTATAATGAATTCTACTGTATTTAATACTATTTTTAAATTTTTTATTAAAAGCTCATTCTTTTATGCCTTCATGTAATTTTTCAAGCACATTTTTACAAAACTGTAAATTTGAACGAAGAAAATTTTATTTAACTGGTAAGTACGAGTATATAACCGTTAATTTTTAATAACCATAAAGTTACTGATCTAAAAAATCCATAAATACAGAGCTAACTGTTGGCATAAAATGGCAAGATATGTATTTTCATATACTTACATATTTAATGTACGAAATTTTAACGTTATGGAATTTTAGTTGGTAATATTATAACAAACAGAATTAAGGCTGTACATTTGTCAGATTAGACTCTTTCTTTCTTCAAATGCTATCCTATGGAATTTTCATTGCTTCGTTTTATAAAAATAGCTCATTTCAAAATGAAGTTTTTCGAATTCTTTTTTTGAATATTACTTTTTGAATATGTCGCAAATTTTTTGAAAATAATAATAATAATAATAATAATAATAATTTAAATATTTCGTTTAGAGATCCAAACTTAGAGTCATAAATTTACTCGGTGAAATAAAATATTTTATTATTATTATTATTATTTATTTATTTATTTATTTATTTATTTATTTATTATTATTATTATTTTTATTAGTATTACTTTTTTTTTTTTCAAAAAATTGCAGACTAAGCTAATTGCATTGTTGGCCTTTTACATGTGCGTTGATATATAATAAAAATTACTGTTACCTAGTTTTTAATGCTTTCTTTCAAAATAGAAAAATGTTTATCAAAAAAGAATTAAAGTAAAATTAAGGATGCATCAAGATAAATATCTAGAAAATTGCAACGTACTAGGCGAGACGTAGAGTGCGTCTCAAAGTTGTAGAGGCAGGTGATTGTTTGAAATAACAGTTCAAAAAATGAAGCAATAATCACGAAAAAAAAAATAATAATAGGGAATTAGAATATAAGTGTATTACAATAAAGAAATGTAATATAGGTTTTACAGAATTTTTGTAAAAAAAAATAAATATCAAAATATGCTGTCACAAAAATATAAGGACTTTTCGAGTATTTGGTATTTATATTCAATTTTGGATTAATTCTTTTGAGTTATCTTGAAAATCCTACCAAACCTGTTTAGAACTAGAGTGTGGATAAAGTATGGCTGTAATGAGTACCAATTCTGCTCAACTTGTTACTTTAATTTCTGATTCGTCGAAAACTGAAGACCATGTAAGAACTATCCAAAGATTTTCAACTGGATTTAGGTGTGGACTGATGGCTGGTCAGTCTATAATAGTAACTTGATTCTGCATAAACCAAGCTTTTGTTGAGCAGGAGGTGTGAATCGCCGTATCATCCTGTTAGAATTACCAGGACATTTTAATAATACTCAGAGCAATGCCGACCATTAAAAAAAGCAATATCAGCAATATCCGTTGTTCCGTTGAAACAGAACGTGTCTCCACACCATGAGACCCCCCCCCCCCCACCACACACACACACCTCTTTTTTGTCGACAAAAGAACTCATGAGGATTTCGTCGTTGGACCGATGAATGGTAAAACATTTTCTTTTGTGATGAAAAAATATTTAATTTGCTTGTCTCTAATGGGAGCATACTATTTTTGGGATCTATGATGAGAGATTTATGAGTTCTTTTGTCGGTATCATTGTATTTGAAACATTGTAATTTACACTGAATTTAAGCTGCGTTCAAACCCTAGCAACGATGCAGAGCGACAAAGTCATAGACTATCCTTTGTCCGAAAGCGACCCTTGAAATTTTTCACATGTTTACAATGAAGGACATTACTTTTTATCGCTGTTTTACAAAAGAGACCCAAGTTTCCCATGCAATTATCGCAGTAGAACGTTTGTCAGAGGAGAAAACTTCTTTTCCAGCTTCGCGACGACTGAAATCACACATCAAAGGAATATGAATAGAGCCCGCCCTTGTCGCCCTGCAATCACTAGTATTTGAACACAGCTTTAGATGAAAAAATGAATAAAAGCAGAGGTCAACGTTTTTCAAACACATTGTATCTTTTATTTTGTAAAATTCACATGGATATGTGAATTGATGCGTGAAATTGAGAATAATTGATTGCATTGATGCGTGAAATTAAGAATAAATATCAGTTTGTACTGAATAAATATCAGTTTGTATAAAATGTGTAGTTTAAAAATGAAATTGTATTTATTAATATTAACCACCAGCGCATAATTGAATTCAATCATTAAAGTTGTTTCATTTTTTAAATGACTGTATAGATACACTGATGGAAAAAAAAATCCCAACACCAAGAAAAAATTATTGTACAGTAATGAAATTTCAGCAATACATTTGTCTAGGTAACATATTTAATTGATTAAAGTTTCAAGATCACAGGTAGAGCCAATGGCGAGAAGAGCCATTTCAAATGTGAAATGTTGGTACATTAGTAACCGGTGTAACCGCCAGAATTTTGAATGCAAGCATGCAAACGTGCATGCATTGTGTCGTACAGGTGTCGGATATCAGTTTGTGGGATGGAGTTCCATGCCTGTTGCACTTGGGCGGTCAATGCAGGGACGGTTAATGCTGGTTGTGGATGACGCTGGAGTTGTCGTCCAATGATGTCCCATACGTGCTCGATTGGAGAAAGATCTGGTGATCTAGCAGGCCAAGGCAACATGTCGACACTCTGTAAAGCATGTTGGGTTACAACAGCGGTATGAGGGCGAGCGTTATCCTGTTGGAAAACACCCCCTTGAATGCTGTTCATGAATGGCAGCACAACAGGTTGTATCACTAGACTGACGTATAAATTTGCAGTCAGGGTGCGTGGGATAACCACGAGAGTGCTCCTGCTGTCATACGAAATTGCTCCCCAAACCATAACTCCAGGAGTAGGCCCTGTGTGTCTAGGCCGCAGACAGGTCGCTAGCAGGCGTTCACCTGGCCTCCTTCTAACCAACACACGGCTATCACTGCGACAAGGCAGAACCGGCTTTCATCAGAAAACACAACAGATCTCCACTCCGTCCTCCAATGAGCTCTAGCTTGACACCACTCACGTCGCAAACGGCAGTGGTTTGGAGTCAGTGGAATGCACGCTACAGGGCGTCTGGCTCGGAGCTGTCCTTGAAGTAACCGATTTGTAACTGTTCGTTGTGTCACTGTGGTGTCAACTGCAGCTCGAATTTCAGCTGCAGACGCAGTACGATTAGCCACAGCCATACGCCGAACACGGCGGTCTTCCCTCTCAGTAGTGCCACGTGGCCGCCCGGAACCCGGTCTTCTTGAGGCAGTACTTTCCCTTGACCACTGCTGCCAACACTCATGCACAGTGGATACATTCCTGCCAAGTCTTTCTGCAATATCGCGGAAAGAAAACCCACCTTCTCGTAGCCCTACTACACGACCTCGTTCAAACTCAGTGAGCTGTTGATAATGGCTTCTTTGTCTTCTTAGAGGCATCCTTGACTAACATTAACCCACTACGTCAAATCTCAACTGTAAATAACGATCACGAACCTTACAGCGCTTATTTAAAGCAAACCTCATTTGCATGTTCATAGTGTCGCTACTAGAGCCACACTTATGCGCGTAGCTCGAAATTTGAATCGACGTCATCTTTCAGATGTATAAACACGCCTACCAAATTTCGTTTATCTAGCACAGCCCCTTCCTGGTGTTGGGATTTTTTTTTCCATCAGTGTATAATTTTTTCTTTGTTATTAATATTATTGTCTGAGTTGTAATGCCAATGTTAGTCCGTTACTTACAATTACAATGAAATAATTTAATAACTGCATTTCTGTATGGTAAGTAAATGCGATTCCCTTTGAATAAATTTTGGAGTTCATTCAAAGTAAAGGCATAATTGACTTGTTCACAAAAAGTAATCTTTATCTTATCAGTACAAATTCAGTCAATTAAATAAAGTTTATGTAAGTATATGAATGGAAACAGGATGATATATTTTTAACAAGTTATCGTTTTTATGTGTGTTAAAAAAAATATGTCATCTACACATGTTTTATCAATCGTTTAATTTTATATCACTGAAAACAGACTCTAAATTTCTCTTCAATTTCTAAGATATTTTTATTTATATCTCAAAATTGTGGTTATATAAAAGCAAATCCTACACGTGTTTTTTGTTCTCTTTATATAGATGTGAGATTCCAGATTTAAATTGGTTTTTATCGCAGAGCTGAGAAATTTCGAAATCTAAGCTTTTCGAAATATCTCATGGGATCCAAAATATGATTAATTTCTTAGTAAGACAAATATAATTATATCTTTTTGAAACCAAAGTGATTCATACACTCATAACACTCGCAGCATTGTCCAAATGTGCCAATCGATTAGTTGTTATTTTATTTGTTGAAATAATTTGATAAGATAAAATAAAACATTTTATCTGTAACATTTTGCTTTTAGTACAAATGTACTTTCACTCTCGATATGGCTGTTGTACCTCTTATTTAAAATAATTTGATAACATGTGATATTAGATTAATACTAAACATTTTTTTTAATCAGAATTATCACTAAAAATAAATGTATAAAATTATTTCTGCTTTTAAAATATCATATCATTCATAATTTTATTACTCATTATTCAAAATCCTCTGTAATTCGTTTGGGAGGAGTTAGAGAACATTCTTATGTGATTAAACATTTATATAATTATCTTGCGGGGATTTTTTTTTCCGCTAAAAAATTTCTATTTAATATTTTTATTTGAAATATATATATATATATATATGTTTTAAACTTGAAATAATAGAACTGATAATTGCTATATTTGTAAGTATATAAGAGATATATAAAGAAGATTACATAGCTTTTGTCATGAATCATGATCAGGGCTCGTGAAATGCAGTCGCCTGGTCGCCATTGGCGGCCAATATATTTTAACTGGAGACTATGTTTTCAACTTTAAGGAAGCTCAATATGCATATATAGGGGAATGTCTCCGGTTGTGGGCACAGTTTTGATTTTGTCTTATAACTTTTGATAGAGTAAATATATGAACATATGAATACCAATAGAAAGCTAGAACCATTAGCTAACGTTTGATAAAATAACTGTATCGATTCCGTCAGTCAGAAAAATTTTATCACCAATTTTGTGAAGTGGTAATTTTAAGTCAAAAAAAATTTTGTATCAGTTTGTGGGCACACCTGAAAAATACGCTAAAAATGGGAAAATAATAAGGAAAATCACCATAAATGCTGAAAATAACAAAATTTATTTATTTTGTAAGGTCTCAGCAGCCAAACTAACAACCGAAATTGTCATTTTTCCAATTTACGTCATCTTCTACCTTCTTCAAATCAGAAGCGCAATGCTTGCAAATAAAATAATTTTCATGTATAGATTGGCACACTTCAAATGCACCATACGATCATTCTCGTTGCATTTGAGGTGCTCCAAACAAATGATGCAGAAGTCGGCATCATGTCATATGATTGTGGATGTTCCTATTTTTAGCGCGCTTGGCCGGCAGTTTGACAGGTGGAGTTCCCTTATTTTTTCTAGTCTTCTTCTGGAGAGACACAGAAGCTCCGAGGAAGTCCATATTCTCGGGCAATCGATTTTATGGATTTCTTATCTACTAAGCAATCCTAAATGGTTTTAACCAATGCCTTAAAATCCACTTCTTTTGGATCGGTTGACTTTTCCGGGGTTGACATGGCTAAAAATGCCTAAAAATACAAAAAACACACTAATAAAATATGTTATGTTGTCATAAACAATCATATTTGACAATTTGTAAGTCAAACACAGGCTTTAAATGACAGAAACATGGTGCCCACAACCGGTTACATGAAGGTGCCCATAACCGGGAATGACAATCATTTTTATAATGACAGAAAATCTATTTTCAGTCCATAATTTGGCTTAATTCGATATTGCATCACAAAATATATTGCATATACTGCATGAATATGTATTACACTAACGTTTTTGAATTAATTCACGTCGATTTATCGCATTCTAAAAACATTCACAAATTACTTTTGTGTTGCTTTTTTTCAGATTTTTTTTTTTTTTTCGATGCTTACACTTACTAAGCAAATGCGTCTATTCACTTCGGTGTTAACACAAAAACTGTGTACTGTCAAAATACAAGTTTCCCAGTACTCAAATCCATCATATTTGATTATAGTTAAAAAATATGGTGGGGTGTCCAAAACCGGAGAATGGCCATAACAGAAGACATTCCCCTATATAGGGGAGAACCGTGTAATATGGACCATCATGTAATACGGATCATGAGGAAATTTATATGTTCAACACTAGATGGTGAAATCATCTCATTGCCTTTAGTGAATATTATTGTTATCCAAAGCAAGAAGTGACTTGTACAAGCGTAACTGTATTTGGACGATTATGAAATTGAGTTTTCGGTTTATATGATCATTGATGTAACAAGTATGTTAAAATGAAAGTATTACTTTCTACTGTTAGGCAGCTATAATATAATTTTTGCGTTAATAGTAGCAAATGTACTTATTTTCTGAACATTCTAGACATATGTTTCATGGGCGCCAGTTTGCATAGTGATATGATCGGAAACAACGTTGCTCTATTTATGCGTATAATATGAACCATGCTTTGTTGTGTAATATGGACCAGTGGTCCATGATAAAAACAGAGAGGTTTTGTTAGTGCTCGGCGTACATACGTCACACACTCAAAACATTGAGGCTATAGAATAGGCCAGAGAAGCAGGGATAATCAAGCTATCACTTTCTTCGCATACTTCCCAATGAATATAACCTTTGGATCACCCTTTTTTTTCGTCCATTAACTATTATTTTTTTTTCATCCATTTCTACTATTCCCAAGAGATGGACAAGTGTATGAGGGAACATGCTGGACAGTTCCTTTCACAATTCTAAGTGTATCAACTTTTCGGGAAAGACCACTATGGACCACTTGGTCCATATTACACGAACGTATGTGTAATATGGACCACCGACATATTAATAAAATAATTATTTCCTGCAATTATTAATACTTCCCAGAGTGCTTTACTAAGCTTGAACCACGCAACTATACAATTGTAATGAGCAGCCAACAAATTAAATCTTTTTACTTTAATAATTTTAGTTTTATGAGCATTCTTGCTTAGGGGGTCCATATCACACGAATCTCCCCTATACACTCTATAACAAAAAAAAAATCGACGCACCAAGAAGGAGTAATGCAAACTGGGCACAAATTGACACACATACAGGTTTCGATGTAAAATGCAAAATTTTAAAAGTTGGCCACCATTGAATGAGCATGTAACGGTGCAGCACATCTTAACTGCACAATTGGCAGAATATTCAAGAGGAGAAATTTTCATTCCAGGTCATAAATTCTTAGAGAATATTACTCCGTCTACTCAGATAGACAGTAACTATGCCTCGCATACAGGTGCGCAAACAATATGCACAGATGTTAGCATTTGACAAAAGTGTGTAGTTGGGCTTAAAGAAGCCGCTTGGAATAATCTGCGAATTGTTTGACAGCTGGATAGGAGCGATGCCCCTATTATACGACATTAATAGGAATGAGTGAATAATGTCCAAACACAGCGTCAGGGAGGAAGCGGTCGGCCTCAAGAAAGGACAGAACGTCAGAACCGATCAATCCTCAGAGCGGTACTCAAAGCCCCAAATTCATCATTATCATCGATCCTACGTGCAACTGGTACTTCAGTGACTTCAAAGACCATTAATAGGCGGCTCAGAGAAATGGGATTGAGCTCATGGAGTCCTTTGTGCAGACTACTATTAAACTTTGTATACCAACAAGCCCGTTTGCAGTGATATCGGGATCATTCGAACTGGAATGTCACTGAATGGAGTAGAATTGTTTTCAGTGACGAGTCCCACTCCGATTTGAGCCCCGATGACCAGCGAAGGTGCGTTTGGACACTCCCCGAAAAAGGGGGGATTCCAACCTGACTGTCACCAGCCATACAGCCTGACAGCCAGGATTCATGGTCTGGGACGTCATTTCACTTCAAAACAGGACCACTTTGGTTATCATCCGTGGCATCCTTACAGCACAGCTGTACGTCGAAGACATTCTACATCCCGTTGTGTTTCCCTTCATATCACGCTATCCTGATCGTATATTTAAGCATGATAATCCCCGCCCCTGCACAGAGATAGTTTCTACTGCTTATTTTCTTGCTTGTACAACATTATTTTGGTTTGCAAAGTCGCCGGATCTCTCTCCCACGGAGGACGTTTGGAGCATCATAAAAAGGGTCCTACAACCACCTCGGGATTTTGTCAATCTAACGCATCAGTTGGACAGAATTTGGCACGATATATCGCAGGAGCACATGTTCCAACTCTATCAATTAATACCAAGCCGAATAACTGCTTACATAATGGCCAGAAGTAGACCAACACGTTATTGACTTGTTTACTTTCTGAGGCCCTGTCTCTTGACTAAGTCATCCAAATTTACTGAAACTGTAATCATTTGTTTTTCTCCACATGTACATCACATCTAACAATTTTCGTCCCATTCGGATAATTCTTTCTTGTTGCGTCGTTTTTTATTATTATTATAGCGTATATATATATAATATATATGGAAAGCAGGATTTCAATAGCAACAATTCATTATACATGCACGACTAATAACTAATATCCAAATGATAAAAAAGATGTTTTTTTTTTATTCGGAACAGTACCAGATAAACGTATTTGGCTGATTATAGCACAATACTACTCTTAATAAAATATTACAACTGACAGCAGATTTGCTGCTACTTACATTAAAATCTATAGAAGACTCCTCCCTCTTTTTTTTTTTTTTTTACTTACATCTCACGCTTTCTTACTACAGCATGCGCTTGCGATTGTTAAAAAAATGTCATAGTCATGCTATAATAAAATTCAGGAGTTTGTGCTTGAATTAGCGTCCATCCACTCCCACAGATATTTAATATTTTGGTGAAAAATTTGGTCCTACAGTCAAGTCAACGATGTGCTTCGGAGTACCTGCATTTGGTCGCAACCAATGCTTACCTCCAACGAAAAATGAGAAAAACATAAAAATAATTTTCCATAAAATAATTAAAAGCCAAAGGGATGAATTTAGAATTTTGATGTCTGAATAAATCTCCGCGTGAGCAGAGACCAATCAGAGTGATTTTTGGTCCTACAAATCAGGCTATGGTTCCACTCCCGATGTAGACTAACTCTTGCTGTTTAAATTCATGCTCCTCTCACACGTTTTGAGACACTATGTTGAATCCATACACCAATAGGGGATTTAGACCACTTTTCTTCGTCCATGTTTCAAAAGGTGTTAATTAGTGCATCGTTTTAATTTAAGGAATTGGTTTACACTGCTCCTGTTTGCACATGCTTTGTGACCCGCTGCTGAATTATCTATCGATGCCAATGGTGTATCGGTTTAGTGAAAATAATAGAACTGGTTTCATGATGTTTAATTTAAACCAGGTGTTTCTTGATATATCATTCTGTCCTAGTGTATTTGTTTTTTATGCATAGAATTTTAATTGATATATTCAAGTAAATTTCAAAATCGGGTAAAAAAAAAAATAAAAAACGGGGGATATTTTTTGCTGGCTACCAGAAATTTTTGCAGGCGACTAGTTTTTCAAATTCCCGTAGTACTGATCATGATGATATATACTTCTTAAAATGATGTCATCTTTCATGAATCATGTCATCAACCAATGCCATGAATTATGAGGTCATGTATTTCTGTATACTTTTACAACATACATATAAGTAATTGTAATAAAATTAATTTTCGAGCAGATTAGGCTTTCTTTGTATTTACAGCCTTTATTTTTTTATACCTTCTAAATGGTTAGATCTTTGAAAAATCGCTATTACTTCAGTAGATTATAATAATCCGTGACGATGAATAATGTTATGTAACAATTTTAAAATAATTTAAGTTTTGTGCACTTTCACATGAAATTGAATTCTTTAAATAAGGATAAATAAGGATATATATATATAAGATATCGGAAATTGTTTTTAATCATATATCACGTTAAAAATATTAAACAACAAAAAAACTTTTAACACACTTATATGTAGGGGAGAGTGGGGTTGAACGGGACGCAGGATGAATGGGACAATAGATAGATTTTTACGTTTTGCAAGCACCAGAGACTTGACATTTTTTCTGATATATGGCAGCACAGAGATCATTCATTAAGCGTAGTTTCAGAATTATGCTATCCATAGAAGGGCAGAAAAAAATTAAAGTGTCTTTTTCAGATAGCAAAGTAAGTTTTTGCTGATTCAGTTAGGTAGTAGTTAAGACATTAACTATTTTCTTAAAGTTAATGTAACTCTTATACGGTGAAAAGGCATAACTTTTATTGTGTTTATGATATTAAAGAAGAATATTGACAATTGTTCATAATGCCTATTTCCTGTTTTATATGATCATGTGATGGTTGGGATGAATGGGACATTCCCCACTATGTACTAATTTAAAATTTCACACAAGAATTATATTAACCCTCTGTAACTCATGACCTTTAATATTTTTGTGTTTATTTGTTTCGTAATAATTGGAAAAAAATAAAATACACGTGTTTCAGGTTTTTTTTTTATTTCTCATAAATTTCGAAAAAACAACTGTGAGTGTATACGACAGGCTACAGTGCGTGATTACGTTGTAGAACCGATTCTTTGAATTTGAACCACGATCGAACGGTATGTAGCCTACAGTCTACAGTATGGTACAGAGGGTTAAAACGTAAATTAGCCATATTGATTATCAGGATACTTAATTTTGTGGACTTAGGAAAAAAAATTAAATTAATTGTTCTGATTTCTGTTTACAATAATTATGATTAAAAAAAATTATAAGTTAGAATATTGAATGCAACTTAAATCAATAATTTAAAAAAAAAAAAAAAAAAAAAAAACTAATAATAATTTTAAAATCACAATTTCAATCAAGCTAATTAAATAAATCCTGGTGAGTATTAATGTAATACAGAATAGAATGCTGATTTTCCTGATAAGTCGGAAACAAAAGTTTATCTGGATAATTTTTACTCTATTATAATGATTTATCTCTTTCTAGTGTCTTATTTATTTATTTATTTTTAGATTAGGTCTTATTAGATTAAATTACCAAAGCCTAGAGCACTAGGAACTGTGCGAACCAAGACTTTTGCCTTTTGATGTTAATTTGAGTCAATACATCAGTTTATGTTAATTCATAGTGTGTAATAAAATCACATAAACAAATTTAACTTAAAAAAATTATTTACTTTCCATTTTATTTTCATTTCTTTGTTAATTCCTGTCTTGTCCCATTCGTCCCCATACGTGGGAATGAATGAGACAATGCACGTGCATGTAAAAAAAAAATTATCATTAATTAAAAATGATAACTTTTTATTAAATTTAGTATGTTTATACGTAACTGATTACTGAAGTGTACTTATGAGCCATGTTAGAAAATTCTGAAGTACATATGGCCAACGTTATCAATAAAAACGTGAAAAATGTCCCATTCATCCCCGCTCTCCCCTAAACCAAAAAAAGTAGAACAGAAACAAAATTAAAACTAATCCAAAAGGAAAGAAAACAGAAATTAAACTATCAAAAATGCCTCGTATGGAGACTTACGAATGGGGTCACAGCATTCTTTTACGAGAACTCAACTCTCCCCATAGCAGATAATTTAACTAAAACACAATTAAGGCTGTAAGATGTAATTAATAAAATGAAACAAGCAAAATTGATCAGATTTATACTTCAGAATAAAATTCATTAATTAAATCTCTAGTTATATATTCAGGAAAATTCTACAGCCACTATAGATCATTTCAATTCATTTCAAAATGCAATAAGATTCTATCTAAAACAATACATATATATATATATATATATATATAATGTAAAATGTAAATTTATTAAAAATAAATACAACCTGCACTGTAAACAGAAGCGTCTTAAATTCAGACAGAAATGTGTCTGAAATACCAATTCAGACACATAAATGCCTGAAACACTTACGCATTCAAAATTTCGGACGCATGTGCTGTCTTAAATTAAGACACGTAAGTGTCTTTTTTATAAATGAGCTGAGATAAGCGTCTGAATAAGATTGATATGTCTGATATTAAGACATATTACAGTTTAGACACATAAAATTTCATACATTTTACAATTTAGGCACTTAAAAATTCAGACATTACAAATTTCAGGCACTTAGAAATTAAGACATTTGTATTACTTAACAAATTTTCCGTATGGAATCTACTTTAAGCAGCATGCATATCCTGTTTTAACATTTTTTTAACAAATAAATTTGATATTATTTTATATAATATAAGTAATTAACTTATTTAAAATTCTTAGACGCGGAACTTATTCTGTTAAAAATTTAAAAAACAAAGTTAATTTTTATTTAAAGTTCTCACGTGTAATAAAACAAAAAAAATATTAAGATAAACGAAGCATGTAACTTGTAGCTAAGAAAGCGAATTCGTAACTAAACAATTTGTGCATAATTGATTTTTTTCTCGCGTTTTAAAAATCATTTTATGTTTCCTTACACTTCAAAATGTAAAAGAGCAATTTTTTTGGTTTCATGTACATAGCTTGTTTTCTTGCAAATACCAGTTTAAAAAAAAAAATCGTTTAAAATTCATAGTCTACTATTTTTTCATTACGCATTTTACAAAAAAAACTCTAAACCTCTACACATGAAATTTAAGATAATAATATGTATTAAGCTTTACTTCTTATGGACAGTTTTATTTCAAAGACATAAAACTTGGATTTGTTTTACGGATACTAGAGTATATTTCATTATACAAGCAGCGTACAGTGTGAGTACCGATGGCTTGATTGGGAAGACGCCTGACTCTGAATCCGTTGCTTGTCAGTTCGATTCCAGGCGCGAGCAACGGGCGGTATTTTTGTAAAAATAAATGCTTTTTTTTTGTATGCTCTGGGAGATTATAAAATCTATTTTTCACAGGTAAACAGTATAAAACGCATCTTTTTATTTATTTATTTATGAAAAATATTCACTGTAGATAGGATCAAAGATGGCGGTATTTCAGACGTTTCCTGTGTGAAACGATGTGCCTTTTAAGATAATTCAAGTGTCTGAAATAAATAAGACACTTTTAGCATCTTAAAATTGAACACCCATTTTAGACACAATTGTGCCTGAATTTCAGACACTTGTATTTACAGTGTGAAAACAAAAACAAAACCAAACAGATAATATAAATTAACCCAAAAACTTTGAAGCCATCATCAGGTAAGCCACCCAATGCCGAATGGAAAAACAGTATGATGTTTCAAGAGCTACTAGCAAAAACAAAAAGTAACATAACCCCCTACATTTTACCAAGAGAAAAAAAAATAACCACTGCATCTGTAAATGTCAAATGAAAAATTATTTATTGGGTTGGCCAAAAAGTAATTTCGTTTTTTTCTGTATATATGAAAGGGGAATTTTTCATGGGAAACAAAATTTTTTAAAACAATATGCTGTCCATTTTGTTCGATCACCTTTTCCCCCCTTTCAGGCAATTTCAAGATTCCGGACTCAAAAAAGCTTTTATCTTTTTCGGCAAAAAACTGTTCCAAGAACAATTTGATATCCTCATCAGCAGCAAAGGTTCTACCATTCAAAACGTTTTGCAAAGAACGAAACAAATGGCAGTCTGATGGTGCCAAGTCTGATGAATATGGTGGATGTGGTAACACATCCTATCCAAGCTGCAACAAATTTTGAGGCGTGACCAAACTTATATGTGGTCTAGCGTTATCATGGAGAAACACAACACCTTTGTGATTCGCCAATTCTGGACGCTTCTGCTTGATTGCATTATTTAATTTACTCAATTCATTACAGTACATATCAGAATGAATGGTTTGGTTCCTTGGAAGCAATTGAAAATACTCATTAACTTTGAAATACCACCAGACTGACAGCATAACTTTCCTTTGATGAATATTTGCTTTTGAAGTCCTTTGTGCTGGTTCATCACACTTGCACCACGATCTTTCTCTTTGGACGTTTTTATAGACAATCCGTTTTTCATTGCCTGTTACCATACATTTCAAAAAAGGGTCGTTTTCTTCACGTTTCAAGAGTGAATTTCAGATGTCAACACGTTTAGGGAGATGGATTTCTTTGAGCTCATGTGGTACCGAAATATCGAGCTTCGTAACATATCCAGGTTGTTTTAAATAGTTTTCAACACTCAATTTCGATATTTTAAGATTCTCGGCAATCTCTCGTGTCGTTAAATGTCGATTGGATTCAATCAGTGCCTTTATTTTGTCGTCATCAACTTCGATTGACCTTCCTGATCGTGCTGCATCTTTAACATCAAAATCGCCAGACCGAAATTTAGCAAACCAATTCTGACACTGCTGTACTTTTAAGGCATCTACCCCATATACATCATATAACTTTACGTGAGCTTGAACAGTATTCTTCCCTTTTAGGAAGTAATACAACAAAATCTGGCAAAAATGTGCCTTTTGATTTTGCATTTTGAAATCGACACTAAACAAACAATTGCTAAGGAAATTGTGCACTTTTTTTCCCTAAATCGAGTTTGAAATGTCTGCTTTGAAGTTACATAACAACTTTGCAGTTTTAAAGGAAGTTAGTTGCATTTGAAGACAATTATTGTCATTGATTTGAAAAAACGGAATGACTTTTCGTCCAACCCAATAGATACAAAGGAAAAATTATAAAATTACACAATAATATATACAAATAAAAAAACCTATAAAAAAATTGTAGAAAACACTTACCAAAAAAGACAAAATTGCACGAATAAAAAACAGACACAAACATTTGAAAGGAAAGACATTTATAATACTTTAACAATTACAGATAGTATACAACAATTACGGATAGGACATAATTAAGGATATGTATAATATATGTATATATATATATAATATGTATATAATATATATTTTTTTATTCGGTCACACGATATATATATACATATTATGACTTATTTTGCTGTGGACATATCCGTCTAAATTTAACTCTAAAATCATTTATAAGCGACTATCATAAAAGAGAATAATTAATGCGTGCCATTCCATGTGAAACCGACACTGTTAAAAACCTGACCCCCCTCAGATTTTTATGAAATTGGGCTCATTTGTTTGTTCTATAGAGAAATGAATTTATACCTATTAATAAGTCCCTATCTCTTTTAGTTTTTGACATACAGAGCTGCAAAAATGTGTAAAAAATGCAAACTTCCGAAATTTTTCTATTACAAACGTATCCATGTTTCCTTTCCTAATTAACTTAGAGATAAAAGAGTGATATCATTAGAAAGCTTATAATACAGGCTTTCACATGATATATCAAAAGTATATATTTTTAATTTTTTTCACTTTAAGGTCAAACATTTTTACCTTTGACCTTCAATATCTCAAAAAAAAAAAAAAAAAATTGATTTTCTTTTAAAAAATTTATGTTATTCTTACGTTCATTATCTATAATTGCTGTAAGTTTCAACGTGTACGGCCATGGGATACTGAGTTATAAATTAAAATGTAACTCTACCAGTATTTCCATATTAACATAACGTAAGTTTTACAAACAAAATGACCGTCCCATGCTGAAACTTACATTAATTATAGATAATAAACGTAATAATAACATATAATTTTTAAATGAAAATTTCTACTTTTTGAGATATTGAAGTTTAAAGGTCAAAACGTTTGACCTTAAAATGAAAAATTTAAAAAATATATACATGTGATATATCATTTAAAAGCTTGTATTATAACCTTTCTAATGATACTAATCTTATACCTCTAAGTTAATTAGGGAACAAATTATGGGGAAAACTTATGGTATGCTAGTATGAAAATACTGATTTAGGGTTGCATAATAATTTATAACTCAGCATCCCATGGCCGTCCCATGTTGAAATTTGCAATAGTTAATAATAAATGTAAAAATATCATATATATATATCTTTATATATATATTTCTTTTGTGCGTGTGTATGTCACTGAACTCCTCCTAAACGGCTGGACCGAGTTTAATGAAATTTTTTGTGTGTATTCAGGTGGATTCGAGAATGGTTTAGATTAACAATTCAGTCCAATTTAAATAGTTTATTTAATTAATTTATCACTTATAAATTGTTGTTGATTTTGGAATGTTTCACATTGGATCCGGCAGACTGCGCTACGATCGTAGTATCGAATATTCAATAATACGCAAGCGAAGTGATGACGTCACTGGCCGTTCGTGGATGCAAGAAAAATATTTCCTATGTTAATCGCTCATTGGATTTTTTGTAAAAAATTACTAAAAATCGAGGAAAATTACTTCCCGATTTTAATCCCCATATTTGGGTATAGATATGTATTAGTTATCATATGCATGCGTTAGATTGAGTTGTTTTTGCTGTAAAATTGATAAAATTTGAATTTTTAATCTCAAAACTCTGTCATCCTTGGCGGAAAAAAAATATCGCCATATCATCTGGCGAACATATTTAATTTCTTTCAAAAATAATGGTTATTTCAACAACTTATATTAAGAGAGTAATGAATAATATCAAACAATTTCGTACAATACATATTACAAAAATATACATCTGGCATGTATATTTTCATATTACGTTTTTGATCGCCAAATACAAAAAACGCCAAGGAAGACAGAGTTTTGAAATTTAAAATTAAAATTTTGTCAATTTGAGAGCAAAATAACTCAATCTAACACATGCATACGATAACTAATACATATCTATACCCAAATACGGGGATTAAAATCGAGAAATAATTTTCCTCGATTTTTAATAATTTTTTATAAAAAATCCAATGGGAGATTAACATAGGAAATCTTTTTCTTGCATCCAGTGACGTCACACTTCGCTTGCGTATATTCTATTGTAATTCCAGTTTGTCCCGACAGTTGGTGCTGTAATCAAATTCAGGAAAATATTTTGTAACTTCGTGTTATTATTGTTATACAAAAAATTGTGTCCTAATTAAAATATTACATCAAGATGTAGTTAGTGTTTGAAGAGTTTTGAAGTGTGCATAAAAAACTATACATTTTGCAAATTGAGTGCGGAATTGGATTGAGTATTTTATGTAATTTTCTATCAAATTTACACTCGCGTTGATTAACAACCACCCTAACCTACAAATTTATTTGTGTAGTTAATTTATTATGTTTATTTATTTATTTTTTGAATGGAACACCTTTAGTATCGGATTCCTTTAGCAAAATTTGAAATTTGGCACCGAAGTAGCTCGGACGCTTCTCGCCAAGATCTTTAGTTCCACAATTGAGATAGCCATTTCAATTCATCGCAAAAATGGCTTAAAATATTTAAAGTCACCAAAGGGGTCCCATACTTTTGTGCGTGTGTATGTCACTGATATTTTATTTATTTATTTTTTGTATGGAAAATTTGGCACCGAGGTAGTTCGGACGCTTCTCGCCAAGATCTTTAGTTCCACAATTGAGATAGCCATTTCAATTCATCGCAAAAATGGCTTAAAGTATTTAAAGTCACCTATGGGGTCCCATACTTTTGTGCGTGTGTATGTCACTGATATTTTATTTATTTATTTTTTGTATGGAACACCTTTAGTATCGGATCCCTTTGGCAAAATTTGAAATTTGACACCGAAGTAGCTCGAACGCTTCTCGCCAAGATCTTTAGTTCCACAATTGAGATAGCCATTTCAATTCATCGCAAAATGGCTTAAAATATTTAAAGTCACCATAGGGGGTCCCATACTTTTGTGCGTGTGTATGTCACTGAACTCCTCCTAAACGGCTGGACCGATTTTAATGAAATTTTTTGTGTGTCTTCAGGTGGATTCGAGAATGGTTTAGATTTTCAATTCAATCCAATTTAAATTGTTTATTTAATTGTTAATTATGTCTTTTACGTTGTAATCGGAATTTACAGTCACCGTTCACAGCGCTCCATACCTGTTTCACTTATATACCACATCCTTACACACTTACAATAAGTTAGTTATTTTTTTCTAGCAAAATATTCTCTAGAAATAATTTATATGACAAAACAACGTTTGTCGGGTCAGCTAGTATATATATATATATATATATATATATATATATATATATATATATATATATATATTAATTAAATGTGTACTTTTTGAGATATTAAAAGTCAAAGGTCAAAATGTTTGATCTTAAAGTGAAAAAAATTAAAAATGTATACTTGTGATCCATCATTTGAAAGCCTGTATTATAAGCTTTCTAATGATACCAGTGGTTTATCTCTAAGTTAATTAGGAAAGAAATTATGGGCACATTTGTAAAAGAATTTCGGAAATTCGTATTTTTTACCCATTTTTACAGCCCTGTATATCAAAAACTAAAAGAGACAGGGACTAATTAATTGGTATACATTCATTTCTCAAGAGGACAAATAAATGAGCCCAATTTCATAAAAATCTCAGGGGTCAGGTTAAAAATGCTGTTTTTTTTTTTTTTTTTTTTTTTTTTTTTTTTTGTGTGTGTGTGTGTGTGTGTGTGTGTGTCGATATGACATGGAATGATTCATGTAATGAAACATTTAGATAAAATATTTAGAACCTTATTTAAATATTAAAAAAATAGTTTTCACAATAAACAGTTTTGGGTTAGTTACTTACTATATATTTTTTAAATTCTCAGATTTTATGAGTTGTCCATTCTTTATTTTGAATAACACATTTTCAATTATTTAAACTAGTCACTTTCTGTTTGCCAAATAGTTCAGCTAGATTTTATTCCCGTTCAGAGAACGTTGTATATCGGCAAATCAACGTAATTAACCATTTAAATGTTAGTATTGAGCATGCAGGGAAAAAACTTGTAATATATATATGCACGAGATACCTCATATAATTTCAAATGGGATAATGTTTCAAATGTAGTATAGGGTTTATATACAAGTTGTATAGATTGTAGAAGAAAAAATCCAAATAAGTTCTTTACTGTTGTTTCATTCACTGGTTGAAACAAAATATTATGTATGAACTATGTATATTATATATGCTTGTATGAAGGTTGGTTTCCGTAACATATAGGTATTTTTAACTGACTTGTCCCGAGGATGTCATTTAGCATTTGTGTGGGAAAAAAAATAACTGTAGAGCAGCACATTAAACTCAAAACCATACCCGAAAATTTTTGACCCCACCAATGGCCCAGAGGCTCTGCGCTCGAAACGGGTAGTCGGGAAGTGCCGGGTTAGATCCTAGATCATGCTCCTCGACCGAGGCGGTCGGCGTTTTCCGTGGTTTTCTCCAAAACTCGCGTAAATACGGACTAGGATCTCTTAAAAAGATCCCCCATGCACGAAGGACGCATCACCCAGGTCTAGAACCCTCCTGCGTAGTTAATTGGCCTTAACAGTAGCACCAGCACACCAGAGGGATATCAACTTAATAACGCGGAAAATTTACAAAAACTAATCAATGTGTGTTTATGTTTTTAGCCTAGTTTCATACTTTTATTGTTTTTCATAAAATAAATAAATGGTTTCAGTTTTCCTTCATAAAGTAAAGCTGTTATGTTCTGAGGAATCTACTACCTCAAAAGAAATTGATCTAGAACAAAAAATTTTATTATATAATACTATACAATATAGTAAAAAGTTATAAATTACCTGTACCTTTATATAAATTTTTATTGATTATATTGGTTATATTGATTATATTGATTATATTTTTAAGTATTTTACATATTTTATTATTCTAGTTACATATTTTATTATTCTGTTCCTTCAATAGCCTTCTGATTATTTCTTATATTTTCTCTATATTCTCTATATTTCTCTATATTTTCTGATTTTTTGGTATTTTTCTCCTGATTTTTATACAGGATGTCCCATAAATAGTGCCCAAACTTTGCACAATTAGATTCCTAATTGGAAGTACATAAAAAATGCCCGAAGAACTGTACCTGTACGATCTATAGTTTGCGAGAAAAATACGAAAAATAAAGTATGACGTCACAGACGGTGCAAGGAAAAAAAACACTTTATTTGACACATCAACAGCAGTATTTGCAAATATTTATAAAGGCATATGTTCAAAGTGTTCGCATTTATATCGAATATATGCGAATCTTGCTGTTGATGTGTCCAATACGGTGGGTTTTTTTTTTTTTTTTTTTTTTTCACCGGCTGTGATGTCATACTTTGTTTTTCATATTTTTCTCATAAACTATGGATCATATAGGTGCAGTTTTTTGGGCATTTTTTATGTACTCCCAACGAGGAATCTGGCTGTGCAGCGTTTGGGTGCTATTTATGGGACGCCCTGTATAAATATAATGATATTCCATTCTATTTTCAAATGACTTCGCTGTTGATTTTTTTTTATCAGTTATGCTTGTTTAGCACTAATCAGTGTTAAAGTGAAATTCAGATTAAATACAGTGATGATTTGAATTTTTAAAGCTTTGTAATTAATGCTATGAAACCCTGCTCACAATCAGGTTGTCATCACATGAAGAGTATACATAATCACATGTAGCATACACTGCAAAAATATGTAAATTACTTAATTTAATAAATAAATTTTTACAGTATTATGCACTCCAAACTTGCGTTTTTTATAGGACGCATAAAGCTGTGTCTCCAAAATTGCAATGAAAAATTTACAATTTAGAATTTAGAATTTTCAAGAATACTGATTTAATAAATACTATTTTATTATAATTATAAAAATTACAAAAAAGTGATGTTTAACTTCGTGTTTTTATGCAGCTTACTCAAACAAAATACCTGCACAATATGTTCAGTATTTCAAAAAATATTTAAGAAATATCCAAAACGAATTTAACTCTGATAAATATGTATATTTTTATTTTAAAACTTTTCTCCTAGTCATCTTAATTGTAATATCTATTGTCCCAATTTTATTCCTCGATTAAAAATAGTTTGTTAAAAAAATTTTGTTACCAGTTAAATTGTAAATATTATTAAAAATTTTAATAAATACATTAAAATAGAACTAATTTTATTATTATTATTATTATTATTTATTTATTTATTTATTTATTTTATTTATTTATTATTCTTTTTTTAACCTTTTACACTTTTTCGGTAAACATTTAAGAGGATTCAATATTTTTTTCCTGCATAGGGAAAGAAAATAATCCTGGCGCATTTTGTCTATAAACTCTTTTTTTATTCTTGCATGCAATAAGTGCTCAGTCATTCTTCTTCAGATTTCGCTGTCTTTTAATATATTCTATTTAAAATATTTTATTAAAATTAACAGTTACTATGCGATTACCTATTCCGATCACGGTGCTACGACACATATTTAAGGCATCAAGTTTCATAAAATTTCCTAAAAGAAGAATTTTCTATTTTTCAAAGAATTAAAAATATTGCTTGTTTGCTTGAAGAGACAATATCCATGAGTTTGACGCTTTAACAAGATAAAAGTTCTTTCGTATGTTGGCCATAATATAACATAAATTTAAGAAGAGTCTTAAAAATTAAAAAAGAAGCAATATTATGGCGAACGAAATTACGATTACTACCACGATTAAAATTAAATTTACACCTTGAATGCAGAGTGAAAGCTTAATTTTGTTGAATTTGACATGCATTTTTATTTCTTGAATTGAAGACCGTGCCATTTGGGTTTTTGCCCAGTGTTTCATAATCATCACCAAATGAACTCAGTTGAGTGTTTACAATTGTTTTGAACATACCGTTGCTTATAAGAATCAAGTGTTTGTATACTACTGGTACTTTTTCAAGGTCCAAGGGCAACCTACAAAAGCAAATTTTTAACGTTCGTAGCGTTAGTTCTACATAAAAATAAACGATAAGTCTGGCATCTGAAATTCATGTTGTCTGAACACATAATCTAAACAAAGTGTTTCTTTATAGTTTAAATCTGTATTTGAATCTAGCAATTCCGTGAAATTAGTAAACTAGTGAAACTAGCAATTCCGTTTTGTTAATAATGAAGACACGAATGGTGTGTATATTTATTTCTTACGTGAAATTACACAGTTAAATGAAAAATGTTGGACCAAAATGCTATTTTATAGAGATTTTTAAAAGATTATTATTAAAAATTATTTATTATTTTACTTTTTTTTTTCGTCCGAGCAATATTATTCGCAATTTAACATTATTCTAAAATTTTAAGCATCATCTTAACGGTTACAGAATTATTAGTCATATTTGATGATTTTAAAGCATTTTGTTACAAGTTGTAATAAATAAGTCCAGTGTTGTAGCTTATGCAAAAATCTGAGTTAAGAAGTGAATAAATTTTTATTAACGATTCTAACGTTTTGTCTTAATAATATTTATATCCTCCCATGACTTCTCATTTCCAGACTTCTTGAAAATATAAAATGAAGAGGACTAGAGAGTTTTAGATTGTCATGGTATGAAAGTTAAGCTTCAATCCAGCCACAATTCGCATTTCATTCTCGATTTTCAATGCCTTTCTTCATCTATTGGAAATCTAAACATTCTGAAAGCAGTTGTGGTATGATTTGAGCAATTTTTGGCCGCACAACTCTCATTTTATGTGATTTGACAACACTTGAAATTCGGAGCACGTGGGCAGCAATCGCTGAGTGGGAAACAAAATGCCTGATGAGCCAGCCTGTATTGAAGGACCTCTACCGTCATGACTGACTGACGTCATCACACTAGGAGAAAAATAAGGCTAAGACTCCTATATTATAAGAGCTGGCGCAGTGTCTGCCATTTTCTAGCCCGTCTGAGAAAGTGTTGGCGGTAGAAAAAGCTAGGTTACCCGATTAGCGTTGTTATCGCCTTTAAACTTCTATACAGATCAAGTGAGCTAGAACTTCTTATCACGAAACAAACAAGTTGGCAGTTTTAAGAACAACGCCAACATTCTCAAAACTGCAACCCTTCACGTTAAAAGAAATGTACTATTAAAGTTAATTTTAAAAGAATTTAAAATAATAACTTAGAAAAACAGTACATTCATATTAAATTTGTCAAACAACTTTGAAAATAAAATGAAATAATTTGAAAATAAGGGAAATCTTATGCTACAAAGTTGTGCTCCTGCTCCGGGTATCCACGTGTTACATCTGCAATTTATAATCCACTTTTTCTTCTTCCTGGATTAGAAGAAAATATAAACAGGCGGTGCCCTTTTCTGGAGTTATTCGTGCAATTTATTGCCGAAGAACCACCAATAATAAATTACAGCTGGTCTTGTGAACTAGAAAATGGCGGATGCGTCAGCCTATCTTTTCAGCCTATTTTTTCAAACATTGGGGAGTCCCCCCCCCCCCCCAATGTTTGAAAAAATAGGGCGGCATATTGAAGTTTCTGGGGGTGCTGTTTTGCGACTTAAAGTTCATTTGAAAGTGGATCATAATTTTGTTAATTATCGTTAGTTACCAAAAACACTTAAGAGTTTTATGTATCACAAGCTGACCAACTGGTTCCCTGACCAGCAAAAAAAGTTTGCGTTATAATGTCTGACTGTAGCAAACTCCCGTTAGGTGGCGCCTGCGGCACCTTTTAAACTAATTAAGACGCCTAAAACAGTCTGTTTTTCTACCATGCAAACGACCCTTGAAAATTCTCATTGTATTCATGACGCTTAAAAAAATCTGATCATTTCAAATTCCTGTTTGGGGGCGCCTATGGCATGATTTCCCGTTTTGTTCACTTACAATAGCCTGTTCGCTTACCGTACAAAAGACTGCTGAAAATTCTAATCGTATTCGGGACCCTTTAAGAATAAATTAGTAGCAAACTCCAGCTGAGCGGTGCCCTTCCCTGCTCAGGCACCTACAAAATCGTAATGAGGTTTCTGGGGGCGCTGTTTTGCGCCTTGAAGTTAATTTGAAAGTGGATCATAATTTTGTTGATTATCGTTAGTTACCAAAAGCACTTAAGATTTTTATGCATCAGAAGCTGCCTTCAGCGACCAACTGGTTCACCGACCAGCAAAAAAAGTTCGCATTAAAATGTCTGACTGTAGCAAACTCCCGTTAGGTGGTGCCCTCTTAACTAATTAGACGCCTAAAACAGCCTTTTTAAACGGGTATAACAGCCTATTTTCCTACTGTGCAAACAATCCTTGAGAATTCTCTTCGTATTCACGACCCTTAATAAAATCTGATTATAACAAATTCCTGTTTGGGGGCGCCTATGGCATGATTTCCCATTTCAAACACTCACAATAGTCTGTTCGCTTACCGTGCAAAAGACTGTTGAAAACTTTGATCGTATTCAGGACCCTTTAAGAATAAGTTAGCAGCAAACTCCAGCTGAGCGGCGCCCTTCCCTGTTCAGGCACCTACAACAGCTAGAGCCCTCGATTTACAGAGTAGCGACACGCTTTTCTCTTCGCCGCACCCCCTCGGATTGGTCAAGAAGGGTAAGTGACGTCACGGCCGCCATTTTGTGGATGAAACTGATTCTTAGCCATTGCATGTGTATTGAAGAGATCACTATCATCTTTAGATAATTACTGTTTAAAAGAAAAATATGCCTACTTGTTGTGCAGTATTCTGCACTAACAGTAATATAACTGGTTTCCGTTTATTTCGATTACCTTCTGAAAAGCGTAATTTGGGGAGAAGCAAAATTTGGTTCCCGATTGCAAAGAGTTCAAAAGAAATCTAAGAATTGTTATTTTAGCTCAGTTTTTTTATGGTGGTGTGAAGGGAAGAATTTGATGAAAATTCTGAAAAAGATATAATGTCCATATTTTCTGAATTTAAATCTGAGAAGGAAAATAAAAAATATATAGAAGAAGAAAATACTTTGGAAAGAAAACTTTCCTTCGATATAAGTTACGAAAACACAAACAGAGAAATTTTTTCCGATACTTTACAAATAAATGATATTCCAGAAAATATGTTTAAAAAAAATCTATGTTTCGACATCAGTTTAGATAAAAATTATGTGCAAATAATACCTGGTGGCGCATCAAATCGTCGAGAATTGAAAATAAACAAAACCAAAAATGATGCTTTATGCCCTTGCTGGTTGTATCATTTATAAAATTGTGAAAAAACACAAAATTTGTTCTTCATGTATAAACTATATGACTACTAATCAACTAGGTGAAGAAAATGAATCGACAATGCTAATACATTTGAAAAGTTTAAAAAATAAATCAAAATCTACATTTAAATTCTTTCTCGACCTTCAAATTATTTTTCAAGATAAAAATGAGAATTTATTATCCTCTAAACTAAACATGACATCTCTATGTAAATATGTACAAGATTTTTTTTTTCCAACTCTTTGTTCCATTTTTGACTTAATTACTTTTAATTTTTTTAAACATCGTATATATATTTTCATTAAATGGAACAACAATTATCATCAACCAAATCATTCCAAAAAGTGCTCTAGCAAAAGCTTGGGAATGAGAATTGCAGCTTCAGATGTTTTTTAAAATATATTTATTTTCCCTTTTTTAGTATGACAGGATTATTGCTTTCAATATGACATTTCGCGTCGTCATCATTTGCCATGTTTCACTTTGAATATATAAGGATGTTTTTCCATTTAGCAACAATTTAAAAAATATATTAAATTTAAAAATTGATATAAAACCTGCAATAGAAATTTTAAGAAATTTTTATAGTAATCGTTGCTATAAAACGCAACTTTTTTTTGTCTTAAAATATTATGTCAGTTATTTAATATTTTTTTATTTACTTATTTTTACACGTCTTCTATAACTAGATCAGTTGATTTTTCTTTTTTTCTTTTCTTTATATATATATATATATATATATATATATATATATATATATATATTTCTTTGTCAGTTAAACAAATTGAAATTATTCTTTTAAGACTTACCTTATTTTAATCATATATATATATATATATATATATATATATATATTATAAAATTAAGAAATAAATTCAGTAATCGTTGATAAAGAACGCAACACAGATACCTCGTGACTTTATATGGAAATATAAACGAGAAAAAAAAATCCTGTCGCACTAAATTAAATTTTGTTCTGTTCTGGATTTTTTATCTATTACTCATAAAACAAAAACATGCTTCTGTTTATTTATTATTATTATTATTTATTTATTTGAAAGAAATATCCAAAAAGCATCTCATTGTAAATATGCAACTAAATTTATGTTCTATATTAATGAAGAAAGCCATCATATGCTTATCATATTTTAATCAAGTTTTATTTATAAATTTAAATACTTTGTTTCTCATTATTATTATTATGTATGTAATATAAACTGATATTTTTTTTTATAATATTGGTTTTGCATTTTACCCTTTCTCTATAATTCATGACTATACTGAATGAAAACGCTATTTTCTTTGTATAAACAAATAATACTATTGCAATTAACTGTAAAAATGTAATATTAATATTCTGTTATAGTGTTAATGCTATACAATCGCTTTAAAAAATATTGTTTATGTATATATATATATATAATAAACCTGTCTATTTGTTCTTGAAAGAGTTTTTTTTTTTTTTTTTTTTTTTTTTTTTTTTTTTCTAACTGAAGTCGATCTTTTAATTTCAGTAGCTTAATCGAATAAATATTTTTATCTTTTAAAGAAAAATTTGCAAATCTCACCAGCGATAAAATAGAAATAATAATAATAATAATAATATATATATATATATATATATATATATATATATATATATATAGGCACCAGAGAAAAATTCTAAATATCCAAAAATTCGAATTACATATACTATTTTGTCAAAAAGAAGAAATAAATAAAATAAATAAATAAAACTCTACGATCAAAGATTTAACAAATAAACTTTGTATCTAAGAATACTGCTACATTCAACCTCTTTTCCTCCCTCCCCCATTAAATCAATATTTATTTAAGAGCTTAATTATTCAACACTTTAAAAAAAATAGTCAGATATTTTTTATTGCTTCTTTAAGTACAATCTTTGTGTCATAGCATATGACTTCAACCTATCAATTGATACAAAAATGGAATTTTCTACATTACACTGTAAAATATATGTCTTTTTTTCTGCCAGAAATTCTCTGTAATTTGGGAAAATACGTTCTGACAACTTAATTTTTTCGTAAATTACGTGTATTTTCTCAAATTACAGAGAATTTCTGGCAGCAAATAGGACATATTTCTTTTACAGTGAGACATGACTTTCAATTTAAAAAACCCTCGAAGTTCATGTATATGGACCCTATCTTCTGATGCACTAGGTAGGAAATAACTCTTGTATTTCCTTATCCTTCTTTTGAAAGGCTGTTAAAAAAAATAATGCACTTTAGCTGAGAAAAATTTCGGGAACAAATTTTACTGTAATATTTTAAAGGTAATTGTATGATAAATTCGAATTATCCAAAATAGATTTCGAATCATCCATGATTTTTTAACATTATTTTAATACAAAATTCAAGGGACCGAGTAAAAAATTCGAATTATCCAGAATTTCGAATTAAACAAGTTCGAATTATTCAAGTTGCACTGCATAAATATAATTTTTCAATTAAATCATTTATGAAAACTAAATGCAAAACTGGTGTACAATAGATATGTAGACAATAAGACTTCTTCACACACCATAAATTTTAATCCAGCACAACCGGTTTCGAAAGGACGTAGCCTTCCTTCATCAGGTGCAAAAAAACACGTGCTACTGCCTTGGAGGCAAAAGCAAGACCGGTCTTGCTTTTGCCTCCAAGGCAGTAGCACGTGTTTTTTTGCACCTGATGAAGGAAGGCTACGTCCTTTCGAAACCGGTTGTGCTGGATTAAAATTTATGGTGTGTGAAGAAGTCTTATTGTCTACATAAATCATTTATGGATTTTATTTTTTATACTTTAAAAAATTGAAGGGTACTTAAAAATAACATATATTTAAATGTATGCAATCTGCAAAAGTCCTTGTTTTCAACCGTTTAAATCTCTCTCTTTCCTATTAAAACACGAAGAGAGTGGAGGGAGATTATCCACAAAATGGCGTCCGTTTCTCCCGTGTCGCTACTCTGTAAATCGAGGGCTCTAACAACAGCATGTTCGCTTACCATGCAATAACCCTTGAAAATTCTTACCTTAGCAAATTCGCGCTCTGTGGCAACTGCGGCACTCTTCTCCCATTTCAGATACTTACAACTGACTCGTAAGTATGCGCAATCGCTTTCTCAACTCCAAAAACTTAAAATTACGATTTTTCAAGACCTTAGCTCGAAAAAAAAAAGCAGTTTATAGTACGTTATGGCTATTGTATTAAAACGAAATTAGATGAGGTTTGATTTGGTTATAATGATTTCTCACTAACAATTTTTTATTCTAAGTGATCTTTTAAGCAAATTTTTTATTTTAGTTTCATTGCTTAAGAGTTTTAAAATATTTATAAGTCTATAGAATTTAACTAGTGCTTCTTGACATGAAATAGCGCAAGGAAGCTGATTTAACGTCGCATTAATAGGCACATATTGGGCAATTGGCGACAGTTTGGGATTAACGGCCAAGTGGCGGTCCGAAGACATGCCATCACAATTTTTATCTTCTGCGGAAGAGATGGCTCCCCCGCTTCAGTATCTCCTAGAGGTATTATTTGTACGGAGCATGGAGGATATTGCAGCCACGACAGAGTTTACGTGTACCAGAGACTGACTTTCATGATGGTCTTCGATTGGCTCGATTATTGAATCCGCAATCTTTCTGTCAAGCTGGTGGACGTGAGATGCCGGGTACGATCCCAGGTCGCGCTTGTCGGCCTAGTTATTCGGAATTTTCCATGATTTTCTCTGAAACTTGCGTAAATACGGGCTAGGACCCCCTAGAAAGACCTCTACAGAAGGCACTCCCCCTCGGGCCTAGGATCCTAGAGCAGTCAATCAGCCTTTTTCCCAAACACCGACGCCAACACTTAAGTAAGATATAAATTTCTGTACAAAAAAGATTTAATTTTGGACAACGGGACTTTTTTTTAGTTTGTTCTTCCACATAAAGGCATGCGGTAATTGTGTCGCGTTCCTTAGCAATGACTACTACATTTCTTAAAATATTTTTCACACGATATGGGAAAAAAGAAAAACGTTTTTTAATTGGTTTAAATATGTAAAATAACAATAATAAATAAATTACTGTTTTTTTTTTTTTTTTTTTCCTTAAGAGTGAACAATACCTAATTTCATAATAAGAAAACAGCACAGAACTGACGTTTAAAAGCAATAATTACAAAACTTTGAATAAACACCATAAAATGCAATAAACTTGCAATGATTGTTTCGGTTCGAAAGAACACACGATCCTTCGTCCGGCGAAAAAAGTAGGCACAAGTGCTGCAGTCAAAGCGGCAACGCACAAAACCGTTTTAAGTGAACAGCAAAAATACATATATACAGATGAATGTGAACATAAATACTGGTGTGAGGAGAATAGTGCTGACTCTAAAATAAAAGGGCCGCCTGGGGGGAATTCGATAAAAAGGGGCATTATATGTATAATTTGCGGTGTTCTATGTTATGATTTTTGTACGTAACAAAAGTAAATTACTAATTTTCCTTATATATATCTTAATATATATAAATCTCGTGTCACAATGTTTGTCCTCAATGGACTCCTAAACCACTTAACCGATTATAATAAAATTCGCACACCATGTGCAGTTCGATCCAACTTGAGAGATAGGATAGTTTAAATCTCAAATTATAGTCGCAATTTTAATTTATTGCTAATTATTTGTCTGTTATTATTTGACAGTCACAATTATCTGTTAACTCCAAATGATTCTAACAGATGTCGATACCTTTCGACTGGGTTGAAATGAAAGCTGAAATATATTTGGTGCTGCCATCTACACAAAGAATCTTCAACTTTTTAACCTATTAATAAATTTCGTATAATTCAATTATTTCCACTTTTTAAATTTTTGGTGTTAGCATAGCCGGCCACGTGTTACTTAGACTGAAGTGTAAATTGAATTCATATTATAATGAAGATAATACAGTGAAATTAATTCTGTTTTTTACTTATTTGTGCTTCATTGATCAAAACTTTATAATTTAATATATATATATATATATCTTTATATATAAAATTTATTATGTTTGTCCGCGATGAACTCCTAAACTAATGAGCCGATTTTAATGAAATTTGGACACTGTGTGCAATTTGGTCCAACTTGAGAGATAGGATAGTTTTTATTGCAAAATTCGCCTCCCAAAAAGGGGGGGGGAGGGGCCAAAACGTGATTTCACAAACAAACAAACAAACAACAACAACCAAAAAAAAAAAAAAAAAAAAAAAAAAAAATAGAAATGCAGATAGACTGTTCAAAATTGGTATAGAGAGGTTTTAGAGACCTGCAAATCGAATGAGGATATTTTCGAAAGTGTAAAGTTATTAGGAGGGGCGGGTAAGGGGGCGGAGGGGCAAAAAAATAAAAATAGAGTTACATCGCTAAAAATTGGTACATAGAAGTTTTTGATACGTACAAATCGATTGCAGATATTTTCGAATTTGTAAAATTATTAAGAGGAGCGGGAAAGGGGGGGGGCAGAGGAGCAAAATATAAAAATGGAGTTAGATCATTCAAAATTGGTGCATAGAATTTTTGATACCAACAAATCGATTGCGGATATTTTCGAATTTGTAAATTTATTAGGAGGGGCGGGAAGGGGGGCAGAGGGGCAAAAAAATAAAAATAGAGTTACATCGCTAAAAATTGGTACATAGAAGTTTTTGATACGTACAAATCGATTGCAGATATTTTCGAATTTGTAAAATTATTAAGAGGAGCGGGAAAGGGGGGGGGGCAGAGGAGCGAAATATAAAAATGGAGTTAGATCATTCAAAATTGGTGCATAGAATTTTTGATACCAACAAATCGATTGCGGATATTTTCGAATTTGTAAATTTATTAGGAGGGGCGGGAAGGGGGGCAGAGGGGCAAAAAATAAAAATATAGTTAGATCGTTCAAATTGGTGCATACAGGTTTTTGACACCTACAAATAAACTGTAGATATTTTCGAATTTGTAAAATTATTTAGAATAGTGGGAGGGGGGGAGGGCAAAGGGGCAAAATAATAGAAATAAGAGTTAGAACTTTGAAAATTAGTATTATTAAGTTTTAAGGCCCGATAAATCGATTGCGGATATTTTCGAAAGTATAGAGTTATTAAGAAGGGCAGGAACGGTGGATGAAGAAACGGTGCGCATGGTTTGCGCAGGTATACACTGCCGCAGGCAGTGGGGGTCCGAACAGATTATTCCACCAATGAGAGAAGATTTTTTTGTATTTTATATCATTTTCCTTTCGATAATATATGGATTCATTATGAGTGTCGAACATTTTTCCCGATCAGATTTTTTTTTCTCTTTTTTTTTCACATGTTAAAAATTAATGCAATTTTGAGCATTCTTTAATTATAGTGAATCATTTAAAAATAGGGACCAGCGAAGCGGGCTAAGTCTGCTAAGATCAAGGATGTTATCAAGGATGGTCTTTATTCGTAAATAATAATTTTAATATATTGAATATTTTACTACATTATAATTCAACGTATAACATAGCCACAGCAACGCGTGGCCGGGTCTGCTAGTATATATATATATATAGGCTGTATGCATTTGTTATTCCAAGAATGCTGCAGAACTATTGCTAAGAAAGTTTAAAAGTCAGGAAAAAAAATCTAAAGGCCTCTAAACATTTAAAATGTTAGAAAAAGCTACTTGGTACCAAAGTGTTTTTAAAAGGGCTGCCAGGTGCTGAAATATGTTGAAAAAGGGCCACAGGGTGCTAAAATATGTTTAAAAGGGCACCCTGCCAAATTAGCCTAGAGTCGGCACTACAGAATTATGGAATAAAAGAAGAAAATAAATAAATAAATAAATTAGATTAAAAAATGTAACAAAATATAAAAATTTAAAAAATATAAAAATTAAGAAAAAATTGAACTTATGTGAGTAATTTCATAGCATCAGACAAGAACGGGGTAGAACAAATCATTAACAAGTTTTTTCGAATTTTTAAATATGTAAAAATCTTCATGGATCAAATAGGAAGAGAAGACAGGAGATGAAATTATGTTAGTTTTAGTAAAATCAAAACGATTAGGACAATCAATACTCTGGTTGTCCTAAGAAAAATATTTTTCCTAAGTCTCATACAAAAATCTATATATATGTATTTATTTCTGCAAAGCACATTAACCATATCTTTCGAACGTAAGCCCTTCCTTTTATTGAATAGGCTAAATATGTAAGAGAAATTCCATGTCTGCGTATTAATATATAGATTTGCTGGAAAAATTTAGAATGCTCCAAAGATGTATAAAAAAGAAAAAGCTACTAAATGGAGGAAAAAATAAAAGCTGCTAAATGGATGGAAAAAAACAGCTTTTTAAAATTAAAACAAATTAATAATTTATGAGAAAATACTTTTATATTACATTTAGATGAAATTTTGTTAATGATTTGTACTAGTGTTTTATGTAAATGTTTAATTACTGTTTTTTCTCGATGTCACTAATAGCAAATATTGATCGTCTGCTCTTAATTGTGTTATTATTCATGCAATTTTTTGCATGAAAAATCCTGAACAAACAACGGCTGTTGCTAACTATTCGACATCGCATTTAACTTTTATTTCAAATATTTTGTTAAACAAATGTAAAATTTGGTGGTGGTAAAGATGTTAGACAAGCTCCTTGATATCGGCTATGATGCTAGTATGAATATCGTAAACTATGAACATTCTACTTTAAAAAATTTGTAAATTATTCGAAGTTTACAAATTTCTTAACATGGCAGAATAGGGCAAAACTTTGCTTAAAGATGCATTAAGAAGAACAGTTTTATCATAAAGATGTCCCACCCGCTTTTAAATATCAGTTTTGATGCTGGAATGAACATCACTAGCAATGAGCATTCTACTTTGAAAGTTTCATAAGTTATTTGGAATTTAGAATTGTTATACTGTTTTTTGATCTGTTTAAATAGTTAGTTTAGATGAAGCAATATTATTCATTCAGAAATTCAGTTTGATGATGAAGAGTTACTATCGAAGTGGAGTACTTAACAAACTCACAATTCTTGCAAATACATGACCGTACAAGGTAAAAAAAAAAAAAAAAAAAAAATCTAAAATAGGTAAAAATTTGTAAGATATTTGGGTAAAGCAATGTTCCAAATTGGAAAGTTCTGTTTTTAACCCTAAATGGGTCAGAAAATCTATCTATTTTGAGTTTACAAACTTGTTATGTATGGTTCACTATCTTATTTTATATTTTTGTCTATACATACGTATACATACAAAATGTTTACATTTTATAGAGATCATCTACACATATTAGATTTTTTTTATAAGAGGTGAGTGATACAATATTTTCTACAACGTCTTTATTTATTATAGACAAAAATATAAAATAAGATAGTGAACCATACATAACAAGTTTGTAAACTCAAAATAGATAGATTTTCTGACCCATGTTATAAACAGAACTTCCCAATTTGGAACACTGCTTTACCCAAATATCTTACAAATTTTTTACAGAGTAGTTTGCGCTCAGATGACAATAAACCCAGAGAGTTTTGCTAACTTCAAATATTTTATTTGCTTTAAATTAAGGCAAAATATTCTAATATTATTATTACAGCTTGACAAAGAAATCATTCTTTACAAAATATTCGTGATAAAAAGTTATTCTTTTACAAGGATGGAGACACGGGGAGTATAAAGAAAAATACGAAGAGTCTTTACATCTCAGAAGTCGAAGAAAAAGTGATCAAATCTTGGCTCAGTTACTTCTCCTCAAAAATCACAATGTGATCGCCAAACCTAAATCTCAAAGAAACCAAGAGCAACACTCAATTTTTCAGTTACACTCTAATCAGCATATTTTTTTAAATATATTGACGACCCTAATTTTAGCCAAAATATCGTTAAAAAGATCTTAGAAAAATGAAAGATGTACGTTAGAAATCTAACCTGAAGAATTTTATTCACAATAGATGTTTTTACTTGTTATGGTTTGATAAACCTTTGAGCCGATACGAACTACATAACTTTCTTTTCAAAGAGTACATCTGTTCTTTGCTACAAATGACAACGTCAGCAAAAGTCATTCTATTTTATTTTATTGAGGAGAAAGGAGAGCTATCCCAGCTAAAGATTTGCTTCTGATCTTTTATTATTATTATTATTATTATTATTATTATTATTATTATTATTATTATTATTGCAAGAAACAGAAAGAGATTAAATTAGATATTTCGCCCGCTGAGAAACCGCAGACTTGATTTTAAATGGTATGTTTTTAGAATCGCTCTTCATAAAGATGGGAAGTGAATTAAATTCTGAGAGATAATACGTAATTTTGAATATATGATTTTCGATATTGCATATTTCTTCCCTTCGGCTGGGGAAAAAAAAAAAAAAAAAAAAAAAGATGTTGCTCAGAGTTGTCATATGCAAGATATATATATTTTGCATATAAAAGGCAATAAATTTTTATATATAGATGCATAAAATATCAAAAATCGTGTGTAAACATCGTAAAATTTTGAATAAAAATATACAGAGCAGCTACCATTATAATTTTTTTTAAACTTGTGCACAATTTCAATAATATCCGTGAGAATATTCTCCAGTATATATGAATTCTTTTCATGCCTTTCATAATTCTTAATTCATTTGCTATAATGTGCTTAGTTGATATATATCCAAGAATTACTGAAAGTCACAGTATAAAAGCACTAGTAGAATACGTATTGTGTACACACTTGAAAATATCTTCTTTAAGATTTTTGGCCATATAAAAATACTTTATTTGCAAATATTTAATCACTTGTACAAGTAGTAGTAATGTTTCTGATAGACAAATAATAGTGAGTAAAAATGCAAAAATGAAATACATAAAAGCAAAATTACCTAAAATTAAATACACTATTTACCAACTGATGTGTGAATAACTTCAGAAAAATAATAAAAACAAAAACAAAAAATTATGTGTGAATAACACCATAAAAAATATAAGTAAAATTTATTTTGGCCAAGACCAGCCAGGAAAGCTGTTCAACTGTGTTGAGCTTCCACCGTAACACGAACAACCCACCTCACTCTTGTGTGAATCATAAGTATTTTATAACTGGGAACTGAACACAATCCATTGTTGCCAAATTAAGGGACTTTTTTATTCAATAATCACAAATAATTATGAGCAGTGATATTTGGTATACATAATAGACGATTAAACTTAGGAGTGATTAAGCAACCGTTGGAATTACAATTTAATGGTGGATATTGAATAAAAAGTCCCGAAATTTAGCAACATTGACAGAGTTCACCTATGCTAACTAGTTCGTGTACTGTTTGTTATTTTTATGTACTGGTTAACGTAAATAAGAAAGATTAAATAATTAATACAAAGTATTGCTTAAGTGCATATTTTTCTGCCGTAGCATATTGCATACGTTAATGCAAATTTACAAATTGTCAATAAACAGTCAAACATTTAGAAACTGTTAGGTAGTATGCAAAACCTCAAGCGAAAAATAGTTAAAAATAAAAGCTATAATTATGTAGGCAAAATTACATAATTTGACAATATTTATTTTATTTTATCATATTTGTTATTGAAATAAAAATAATATATGTACAAATATCTTTGAAAAGAAAGAAACTTATATGTATTTTTCTTTTTTCTTTTCAGTGCCACATACAAAAGTAGATTGAAGTTTTGCATTTTTCTTCACTTCGTGTTATTCTTTGTCATGTTATCCAAGTTATCAGAAGCGATATTAGACAGCATGGAAATTTTTATTTTGGAACTTGAAGAGCTATATATTCCCAAGAGTTTGCCTTTTGATTGGGTTTATGCCTCAAGCATAATTGCAGCTTTGATTGGTCTGAATGCCCTCTCCCGCAATCGAATAAAATCCCTGACTTCATACGCTGCTGCTACCTTCGTATTAGGTGTCTGTCCGGTTCTTTACGCAGCTGTATATTATTTTAATGATATCACTGAATATGCTGAAAAAAAGCAAGAAGCAAACGTTGAAAAATGGATGGGGTATCCTGTTGCCCTGTATTACTACGGTTTCATAATAGTGTCACTTCAGGTTCATTTCTTTTCAATATATTTTGCTGCGAAACTTATTAAAATTTGGCGAATGAAAATGAAGAGATATTGAAACTCAGTTTTCTCGACAAGTTACAGATGGTTTCTGTCTGCGTTTGAGAAAATCATGCATCAAATTTTTTATAGTCCTCCAAAAGTGATATGACTCTAAAGATGTGAATGTCAAAATGATATTTTCTGAAATATACATCAGACTTTGTCAAACATGTATACATTAATAATGAAGACGATGTTGTTATATATGATAGCATTACCATTTCAAAGGTGTTTAGATTGTTTTAGGAAGTTATGTGATGATTATTTGGAATGTTAATGCTATAAAACGTCATGATAGAAACATTTCAACATTCTTCTATATTTAAGAAAAGAAATATAGTTCACACATTTCCTATTAATTTTCTTACTTTTTCTTTAAATTTAAATTTCATCTTTAGACGAATTTCTATTTATGAAATCAATTGATGGTGTTATATATCTACTTATTCTAGTGGCCTACAAAACATGTAAAATTATTTAACTCAAAAATATGTAACAAAATATAACAACAGAAAAAAATTATTAAATAATGTAAGTAAAAATTATAGAAAAACATTCGATTCATTATGTGGGAAAAAATGTACTTATATACTTTTCATCAAATTGTGCACCTTAATTTAAAATATGACGTAAGTATAAATATTAATAGACTAAAAGTATCAAGAACTGTTATTGACATTTACTATTTCTCACAGAAGTTGTTATTTTCAAACAAAATTTTATTTATATCAAGAAATGCTATCATATTATTATTTTATCTGTTATCTAGAAGAACAGCAACCATTTCTATTTCATTAATTCTCTAGTCTTTATATATAAGAAAACATTTATGTTTTAAATCTGCGTTTGCAACCATGACGGAATTTGGGAAAATATCCATTTAGCTATATAAAAGTCAGAGTGACATTCGCTTTTTTATATTACACTGAATCCGATGCATAGTTCAAACATAGAATGCTGTATAATCAGAAGCAATAAATTTTGCCAAAATGTTGATTTTTCTTATTTTAATCAGTATGCAGTAGGTATTTTGAAATTGCAATTTCTTTAAAAATATTATAATCACAAGTATTACCTTGATAACTAGCAATATAGCTGCTAACATTTCTAATTCTTCAATAAGATTTATCCCCAGTACTTCTGTAAAAGAATATATATCGCATATATTTTCAACGAATAAATAAAATTGAATAAACTAAAAACATTTATAAAATCTTTCTGGTATAAATTATCCGTTGAAAAAAAACAGGAGACTTGGCACCTATGATGTATATACACACACACACATATACATATAACGATATATGTTACATTTTATAAATATTATTTGTTGCTGTTTCTTCTTAAAAGCTCTTAATGTTGCAAAACAAAGAAATATACATAAGATTATTATTTAAAGCAAACAAGAAAATTGAGAAAATATTTAATTCTTGCATATAAAAGTAATAATCTAGTATAAATAATGAAAGACAAAGAAGTTTTTGAAAAAATAACTTTAATATTAGAAAACATATACGTTTCATTTCCAGCAAACATTTAAGAACGGATACGACTGGAGCAGAAAATGGTTTGAAACGTTTTTGGCTGTGTTACTAAGTAGGGGAGATCGGGGTACAATGGACCATGGGGTAAAATGGACCACCCCTATTAAAAAGTAATAATAAACCTATGTTATATATATTTAAGAGGGTTGTGATTGTCACATAAGAACAGTTTCACAGATCATGGAAGATTTAAAAAAAAAAAAAAAAAAAAAAAAAAAGGAAAAAAAGAAATATTCAGCTATGAAGCAGGCAATATAAAGGGTTGTGGATGATAAAAAACCTATTTCATCAGAAAGGTTTTATCATCCACATTGAAATGCCTCAATCTCCAAAGGCAACAGGCATTTCAAAAACAACTCTTACACGGTATGTATAAATACATAAAAATTCTAAATTACTTAACTGGAAAATGACAATAAATCAAGTATTAGATTTAGCCCAAACTATGCATTAGCACATAATTTCGAAGGATGAAGAAGAAATGGTGGAAATTATATAATAGATGCTTGTACAATGAAGTACATTTCAATCACTAAGTGAAATATCCCATTTAAAAATTGTATGTGTTGAATTGAATCCCTTGCCGATAGCTTCCTTGCACAAGGCGGCTACTGAATAAATAAAGGTGCATTAACAATTTTTACTGATACACCAGTGAAAAAGATTATTGAAGGAGAAACATAAAATAAAAATTAATAAATAAACAAACAAAACTTTTTAATTAGAGCCAGAAAAAATTAAAAAAGAAAAAGAAAAATGTTAACTTCTGTTAAAGATAAAAATAAAACTGAAGTCTTACATCATGTTCAAAGCAAAATTATGTATTCGAGTGTTTCTGAGAATATGTCTGTTTATAGTGATACAAAATTCAGTGATAAGGATATAATTTCTCAGCAGGATACTAATTTTAATACTAATAAAATAAGTGTAAATAAATTTTCGTCAAAAATTGGACGAAAAAGATAGTTTCCATTTTGTTGGTTTAATCACAGAAATAAAAGATAAAGAATCCGTTTTTGTGAGATTCATGCAACGAAAACCTAATCAAGATCTCTACATTTTTCCTGAGAGTGTTGATATGTCTCTTGTAAATTTTCAAGCTAATGTGATAATGAGTCTTCCAAACCTTACAACTTCACAAGAAAACAGCAGACTTTCAGTGACACAAAAATCTTTTGGTATATTATTTTCTAATTTTATTGTTCATTAATATACATTATTTGTAAGAATTGAAGATATAAATAAACAAATATAATATATTCTGCATTTTATACTATTAAAAAACACACTACATTCATATACTTTTTAAATTTTACCTGTGGTCCTTAGTACCCCTTGCCGTGGACCATTTTACCACGCGCTTGAGGTTAAAACTGGTCTACTTTGGCAGTTGCTATTAGAAAAATTATATTAAAAAAAGTAAACTAATTATTACTTTTGAATGAGTGCAATATGAACCCCAATATATAGGTAATATGCACATATATTTTCAATAGCCAAAAATCGTTACTTTGTGATTAAGCACTTAAAATTTACAAAAGTGGTTCATTTTACACCCAGTCTCCCCTAATTAAGTGTTGGAATGTGATAACAATAAATTTTAAATATAACCTTAAATTCCATGTTAATATTTTTTTTCTCAAAATTATAAAAAGTTTTTCCGTTAGTCGTTAGAAAAGTTAATGTTTGTGAGTGCAAAGTGATTTTCGATTTTCATTGACACGATTGATAAAATGAATTGCATTCTTGATGTAAATTTTATTTACATAGTGCATGCAAAAATGCATGCACTATATATTAAAACTATGGTTGTAAAATGTTATATCATATTTTAATATTATTGTCAATTTTTATATTGGTACGTAATTTAAATGGTGATATAATTTTTCATTTTAAGTTTTCAATAAAAATTTAGAAATGCTTTTTTGGGTTAGAATTTGCTATTGTGTCAGGACAAATTTTTATCAAAAATTTGAAATGACATTAATACAGATTCAGCTATTAATAGATAATCACAAAACATCAAAACTGTTTAAATTTTTGTCAAAATGTACAATTTTTGATAGTTTATTTTCTTTAATTTTGTTTTGTTTTGACGTGTGACCTACTGTTAAAAATATAAGTTTTTTAATCTCTTTAGGGAAATTCATTTCATAACATACTAAATGTACAAGTTATACAAAAATATCTCATTAAATGATAAAATAGATTCTTTAAGTGTATCTTTATTAATTAAAATGTATCATAATCCTCCTCCTAATAATAATAGTTATTATTATTATTATTATTATTATTAAGGGGTAACAAAACCATCCCTGAAGTGATTAATGCATTATTCGACCATTTTAGTAGTTTCATTCAACTTTGTTGTTCTAAATGTTTAAATCGTTTTGTATAAGTGTGTCAAAATAATGTTCTATATAAACCTTTCAATAAAATATTTCTTTTAGTATTTCTGTATTTTTCATTTTTATTTTATTTTATTTTATTTTTTTATTCCGATTCATGCACTTGACAACAAAAATGTACGATAGCAATAAAAAAAAACTAAAACACTGCACTGCCTTTAACTCTACTGAAAATCCTCGCATAAAAATAATTATTTAATAATATGCATTAAGCATAATAATATATATCAAGCATAAGTCTACGAACATGATAATCGAACTGTCTTTAAACATTTTTAATAAAAATACAAATTTATACAATTTCTAAAAAATATTCCGTTTCTATGTTTCATATAGGGTGGTTATACATTAACTTTTCTTGTTTGAAGTTGAAGGCATGTGTCACTAAAACTAATGAACGAAATGAAACTCAGTTTCGCATACAGATTGCGAAAAGTACAGAGCGATGAATTCCAAGAAAAATAAATCATTAACAAAAGTTGCTGATGAGAGAGATTATGACGTTGTCGAATGCAAGAACAGGTTAACAATTACGAGTTAATTAAAGTAATGCTCACTTGATACAATTAGTAGGAACTGAGTTATGAACAAAACAATCAATTTATGTGATACAATAATCACATAAATTTAATGGTTTGCAATCCCCCAGAACCAATTTCTTAACTAGGAGAGTATAACAGATGTTCAACATCTGACAATCTTTAAGAATATATTGAGAATTTCCTTGAAAATGGTATTACACATATGGCTTAAAAACAGTGGTTAAGTGTTCACGGAACATTTCTTGAAACTTCTTCATCACTTCTTTGAAAAGCTTATAGTGTTTATAAGGCGCTTACACTGTAAAAAAAAATTGTAAAATTACAACGAATATCCCTCATCTTGTGATATGATAAAATCAAGCACTCGAGTTGTAGAAAATTTTCAAGCAGAACGTGCTATTTCCTTACATTCTCTATGACATCACACAGTCATGTGACACAGATACGCGAATGAGCTTCAAACAGAAACTAAAACTTTAAATGTTTATTACGACTTCCGCTATGCTAAACGGTAAACGAAAAAATGGAGGATCGAAGCTGTGATTAGAATCCACCTTAAGTCCAACGACAAACAAGTACGTTATAATTGTTTTAATTTCGACTATTTCTTCTCTTTTTTAATTCTGTCAATATAAGTTCCATAAGGGTCTACGTTTTATTAATGAAATGTAATCTTAATTAAAAGCTCTCTCTCATGAAACTCCATTTTTGGTTTTGAGTAGTAAAAGTTACGACACAGAGATTATTTCCTTCCGCAATAAAACTATTAAACAACTTTTCCAAACTAATTTATTTTAAAAATGATTTAAATTACTATTACTTACTGGGGGAAAAAATGATGTATTAGTTTTAACTCTGAAAAATATTATGGAATTCAAATTAAAAACATTATTTGATAAATTCTTAATATGAAACTTTTTGTGCAATTTCTAGCATTCCATTACAATATTTTTCTTTCTTTAAATTTCAAGTTTCCTTTATTTTATGCATCATGATTACATTTTTATTTTTTAAATTTTGTTCGCTTTTTTAGATAATTTCGATGTAGTTTATTATGCAGAATGTATTGATAATTTTTTTTTTTTTTAACTTGTTTATTTTGTAAAATTAATATATTTGCTAAAATTGTATAGATACATGTATTCTGCAAAATATAGTTTAATACAGCATTGAAAATTGTCATTTTAATTTTCATACGTTCTAAAAAATGTTAAAGTAGTTATAATTATTTGAAGAGCTTATTAAATAATGCTTGGGATTTGACTAATTTAATATTTTTTTAGCGGATTAAAAATTGATACATAATTATTTTTAAAATAGAATCAGCAATATAAGACTGATGTTTTTTTTTTTTTTTTTTTCAACTTAAATGGTTAAATATTTTTAAGTTGAAAAGAAATCGTTACTGTATTACAATTCTAATATTACCTTATAAAATAGAATTTATTGAAAGTTATTATGCATATTATATTTCCTATTAAAATGCATAACGTCTTCAAACTTATATTGACAGAATAAAAAAGATGAAATAAAAAAAAAGAAATTAAAAGAAATTAAAAGAAATATAACTTGTTAATAGTAAACCTATAGTTTCCCGTTTTTTCTTATCGTTATGCTAATTAAATATATTAAAAATTAATCACTCTTAAAATAAAGCTTAAAGAAAAAAAACGTTAGTTGAAAAAACTAAACACTTAATATATTTTCTACTTATCAGGAAAATAAATATATCGTTCAATGAAATGCTATATTAAAGAGCTTTCAAATTTAAATCATCCATTTAAATTTTTCAAACGCGAAACGTAAACAATAGCTAACCTTCCGGAAGTTCCGACTGAGCCGAGTTTCAAAAATTTGCATAAAACATCTCTAAGAACGATAGCCGAAGTCTACGCACGCGCCGCGTCGGCGCATGCCGTGACGTACGTCCGGAAGATCACTTCGTTTCTCCCGCGAAGCTATAAATAGCGAACGCCGATGGTAGTGGGTGTTCGTGGTTGCCTTTGCGGTTACTCTTGCCCTTGCCTCTGTTCATTTTTCGCCGATGCCGGCTTCATAAGATATCGCCGTAATATGTGGCGTTTATTTTTTATATTCAAATAAAATCTTTTCATTTTTAGTTAGTTATAACTCACGTTAATCCTTTTTGTGAGTTCGAAATTTAAATGAAATTTATAGGTGTTCATATCGCGACAATAACAAGTGGAAACAAGAACGTCACGTCTTCTACATAAGTGTCACCAGCTTCTTTCTAATGGCACTTAGTAGTCTTTTCTGCAACCTATATGGGAAATAAAAAGATGTTAAATATTGTCTTAGTACTCACCTTGTTTGTCATCCAGCATCTGCTTTGGTATGTTTGTTATATATAAAAAGTATTTGTCTACTTCAATTATCTTATTGTTATTCATATAAACTTATTGTTATATTTATATAAACTTTTTTTTGAATTTATTGTTTCAATTAAAATACAAATTAAATTAAAATTTGTTATGGTCATTTATTTAACAATTTCTACATATTTATCTTTCAGCATATTTACTTACTCTAGCTTCCATGTATCTAATTCATTTAATTAACTTTAAATGTTGTTACGCTGGTGTTTATGTCTAGAGTAGGCTCCTCTGCTAATTCACTTAGCCTTGGATCTACTTCACACCAGCTAACAAGAGAAATAAAAAGTGGTTATGGGCTTTTCCTTTTTCAGCATGTAAATATGCTGGCCCTTTCATAAATTAATGTTTTTCTGTTTTGTTTGAAAAATAAATTGAAAGTTAAATTTTTTGCATTTATAGTAAAGTTTTGAAACAAGAAATTGTTTGAATTTAGATTAAAAGTTGTTTAATGTTAATAAATGAAAATCTTGAATGTTTTGTTTAATTTAAGTAATAATGACCATTTTTTTGCATATTGTTGAGGGAATATTGTACAACTTTTTTTTTCAGTAAAGTAAAAAAAAAAAAAAAAAAAAAAAACTTTTTGAAATTTCATATATATATATTTGAATAGATTTTCAAGTAATAAATGAATTTACCGAATGTTTAATTCGGGGGGGCAAAGGTTTTTATAAGAAAAATTGTGATATTTTTGATATATTATATTTTTAAATTGTTTGAACCATAATTATACAATTTTTTTTTTACTCAAAAATGGCTGTCAACAATTTACATTCTATTCCCAAACTGAATGCGATTAATTTCGAGGAATGGAGGAGTGACATTAAATTTGTTCTTCTTGACCGGGGACTCTGGGACATAGTTGTTGGTACGGAAACAGCCCCAGTTTTGGCTGATGACAGAAGCAATGCTTCTGCTGTTAATAAATTTAAGTCTAGAGCTAATGCTGCTTTGGCTGTCTTATACTTAAATATAGAAACTGAGTATAGGAAAATTGTAGAAAACGAGGATGACCCCGTAAAGGCATGGAATTTAATTAACAAAAGTTTTGTTCCAGATACTCGTGCACAGCACATGAGTTTATTTTCTGAGCTGTGTGATTGCAAAATATTGCCTGGTGAGGGTGTAAATGTCTTTGCGTCCCGGGTCATGAGGATATTTAAACAAATAGAAAATTCTAAGGGGGGACTGACGGAAATTTTTGCATCTTATCAATTGTTACGTTATCTTCCATCATATTTCGACGGTATCGTTCAAAACATACTGAGATGGGAAGATGATAAATTTACATTCAATGAAATTGTAACTTGCTTAGTAGCCGAGGAAACTAGGCTAAATTTAAGAAATAAAGATAATGAATTAAGTAAAGCTAAAATTTCTGCTCAGTTTTCTCATCTAAATGATACAGGTAAAAATAAGCTTCTAAAACAAAAATTAATTTGTACATTTTGTCATAAGAATGGCCATGCTAGACAAAATTGTTTTTCTCTCAATAGAAGTAGAAATGTTGACTTTAAACCCTCTTTTCAAAACCAAAACTTACCTTCTCAGAATTTCAATCCTAAGAAATCCTTCCAATCAAGAGGTAGACAGAGTAGAAAAAAATCTTCATATCAATCTAGATCAAATTCTAAGACCCGTAATAGTAGTAGGGATTCAAATTCATCTTACTACATTACTGAGGCCAGTTTAGCTCAGCAAACAAATGAATCAGATTGGGTATTCGATTCTGCCGCGTCTCATCATTTTAGTAAAGACCGTGAACTTTTCACATCATTTAAACCTCAACAAAATGAAGAAATGGCTGTAGCCATGGAAGGCATCACTTTGCCAATCGAAGGAAAAGGAGACATTAAATTGCGTTTTGGCCAAAGAAATTTTACTTTAAAGGGAGTGATGTATTCATCAAAGCTTAGGAGAAACCTTATATCAGGGCCACAACTTGACAAAGAAGGTCTACAGTTTATTGGGGGAAGAGGCGAAGTCAAAATTACGTCTAATGATAATATAATGTTCAGAGCAAAATTAAAAAGTGGTGTTTATCGTGTCCAAGCAAAAATCCCAAAATCTATAAAGCAACATGTAACTTTCGAAGCCTCCACAACATCTTCAAAAGAACAGGAAGTTCTAAACCTGTGGCATAAGAGATGCGCTCATGTAAATCCTCAAACTTTGACGCATACAAGTAATAAGAGGGGTGCAAAGGGATTACCATTCTTAAAGGGACATACAGAATTTTTTTGTGAAGATTGCAGGTTGAATAAATTTAAACGCACTTCATTTAAATACAGAAACTTTGTTCGATCCAAGAGACCCTTAGAACTGTTATATACAGATGTTTGGGGACCATGTCAAGTAAGAGGCAAACATGGAGAACGTTATTTTCTATCAATCATGGACGATTATTCCCGTAAAGTATTCATTTATCCTATAGTCCAAAAATCTGAAGTAGCTGAAACCTTAATTAATCACATCAAAAGGGCAGAAAGATTTATAGGTAAACCTTTAATAGCTATCCGCTCAGATAATGGAACAGAGTTTGTCAACAAAGAATTTTCAACATTTTGTCAGGAAAAAGGCATCAAACATGAACTAACAAACACGTTCACTCCAGAACAAAATGGTGCTATTGAACGTTATAACCAAACTGTTATTAATGGAGCCCGTACATCATTATATGAAAGTGGTTTAGACTTTTGTTTTTGGCCAGAAGCCGTTTCACATTTCAATTATGCCTGGAACAGACTATGCCATAAAGATTTTGAAAAATCACCATTTGAATTGTACGGTGGAAGAAAACCATCAATCAGACACCTTAAACCATTTGGATGTGTAGCTTATGTAGGACTGGCAAAACAAAGAAGACAGAAACTGGATCCAAAAGCTGTGAAAGGTTATCTAATTGGATATGCACACCATACCAGAGGATACCGTATTTGGATCCCAGAGCAAAATAAAATAGTAGAATCTTTAAAGGTCACATTTAAAGAAGATCGTTTGTTCAAAACAGAAGCAAGTGGAGCAGTGCTGGGCACCATCAACCAGCATTACACAATTCAAGATGTATTTCCAAAGGATAGTGACGATGATTCTGATGAAGAGGCTGTTGACGAAACTCCTGAAATAGAGTCCAGCGTACCGTCTGAATTATCTGACACTGAGGAATCCTCAGATGATGAAAAACCTGCTCAATCATTAAAGAACATAAAGTTTGAAAGAAAACAAGTTTTAAGAGGTGATAAATCCAGAACAGACGTATACTACTATCCCGAAAATACAAGAACAAGATTAAGATCCCATAGAGACGTTAGAAAATATTGCCAAGAAAACAAAATCAAGTATGACCCCACTAAATTTTCATTCACTCCAATAGAAGAATCTGACTCAGACACAAGTGCCAATTTTTGTCATAATTCCTCTTGACTAGAATTAATTATACCAAGAACTTTCAAACAAGCCCAAAAATCAGACCAATTTCAAGAATGGCTAGAAGCAATGAAAACCGAAATAAAAACCATCCAAGAACGAAAGGTTTGGCATCTTGTAGAACCTCCTCAAAATAAGCAAATAATTGGATGTCGCTGGGTATATGCAATAAAACGAGATGAAGAAGGTCGAATTGCTAAATTCAAGGCAAGGCTTGTAGCTCAAGGTTACGCTCAAGTAAAAGGCGAGAGTTATGAAGAAACTTTTAGTCCTGTTATAAACTTCGATCTAATTCGTTTTTTCTTTTCACTTTTGGTAGTGCAGCACAAGTGGAATCACGTACAATGTGATGTCACTGGCGCATACCTATATGCTCCGCTAGAAGATGAAATATACATGCAGCAACCACCTGGTTTTATTAAACAAGGAGAAGAGAAGTTAGTTTGCAAGCTCGACAAAGCTCTCTATGGCCTTCACCAAAGTGGACGAGCATGGTTTTACGAAATTGACAGAGTTTTATCAAATATTGGTTTTATTAAATTTACTTCTTGCAACTGTGTTTATACATTCAAATTTCAAGTTATCCTATTATTATATGTTGATGACATGGTTTTATTTGGTAAAAGTAAAATGTTTTTAGAGGAAGCCATTAATGTTTTAAAACAAAAGTTCAAATTAAAAATTTTGGGAAGGACAAAGAAACTACTTGGAGTAGAATTTGTTGAAATTGACTCAAAGCTATTCATTCATCAAGAAAGCTATATTCAAGAAATATGCAGTCGTTTTAATAGTTTTAACCCTCCAATTTCATCCTTACCAATCAGCAAAGGCTGTATTTACTCAAAATCAAGCTGTCCTCAAACCGAAGAAGAAACCAAAGAAATGACAAAGTATCCATATCGCAATATTCTAGGGTGTTTATCATATTTATCTAACAGAACAAGACCTGATATAGCATATGCCGTCAATATCTATAGCCAATTCCAATCGAATCCAGGAATTCATCACTGGAATGGGTTGATCAAACTACTGGGATATGTAAAGAAAACCAGCCAATTAAAATTAAAACTTTCATGTGCTGATTCACAGATCATAGCCTACACAGACGCCGACTTTGCTTCAAATCGTGATGATCGGACATCCATAGGTGGACAAATAATATTTCTAGATAGTAGCCCCATCAGTTGGAGGACCTTTAAAGAGAAGGCTGTTAGTTTATCCACTATGGAATCTGAGTTCATTGCCGCTACAGAAGCAGCAAAAGAAATTGTCTGGCTAGATCGAATTCTAGAAGAATGCCAAAGCATGAAGATTATAAAAAATAAGAAAATCTCAAAATTACTAATTGACAATATGGCTGCTATAGACTTTATTAAATCTCCTATAGAGAACAATAGAAGCAAACATATAGAGGTCAAACTATATTTTATTAGAGATCTTGTTATCAAAAATATTTTTGAATTAGTTTTCATTCGTAGCAAATTAAATTTGGCTGACATATTTACTAAGCCACAAACTAAATTTGAATTACAAAAATTTGTGAAAAATCTTTTCTTCGACAATGTTTCAAAAGTTAATCTTAAATTATCAATTTCAAATTTTTCTATGAATTTATAAAATTTAAAAAAATGTAAATTTTCTAAAAATTTTTTTTATGAATTCAAATCCTTAATGAATTCAACTTTTTTTAAGAATTCAAAATTTATGAATTCAAAAATTTAAACTTTTCTATGAATTCAAATGTTTCCTTGAATTCGAGAAAAAAAATTTCAAATTTTGCAAGTTAAGCAAAATCTTTCCAGGTTTAGGCTGGAAGTTTTTTTTGAGAATTTCAATTCTCATTCTTCTTTTGACAGTAAGTCAATTTTTTTTTTTTTATTCAATTGCTCACAGCAATTTTTTGTTAATCTCTCTCTCTCCTCTCCATTCCCGAAATAATCCATTCTGTTCTTTTTGTTAAATATTTGTATGTAATTTATACTTTTATATTGTAAGAAAGAATTGTGTTTATACATATATTTATAATATTGAATGTGATTATACTCATGTTATATTTGTTGTTAAACTTATTATACAAATAATTCATTGTATGAATTTCTTTTCTACAGTTTTTTTTAAAAGAGCATGTTAAAAATCTTTTCAAAACTGGAGGAGAGGTTTGAGTAAACAGGTATATGTTATTTGTGTTTCAAAAACAAATTGTTTTGTAAATCACCTCTATCCAGATATTGATCTCTGTTGCTGTTCAGCTGAAGATCATACCTAATTGTTTTTTTAGTTCTGAAGAAACTGTTAAACTGTTTAGTCACAGTCGTATGATTATACAATTTGTGCAAAGTTTTGCTGGATGCTTTTTCTTTTTATTAACTTTTTAAGCGTAAAAGTGCAAACGATAAGAGGGGGGGCCTTGTTAATAGTAAACCTATAGTTTCCCGTTTTTTCTTATCGTTATGCTAATTAAATATATTAAAAATTAATCACTCTTAAAATAAAGCTTAAAGAAAAAAAACGTTAGTTGAAAAAACTAAACACTTAATATATTTTCTACTTATCAGGAAAATAAATATATCGTTCAATGAAATGCTATATTAAAGAGCTTTCAAATTTAAATCATCCATTTAAATTTTTCAAACGCGAAACGTAAACAATAGCTAACCTTCCGGAAGTTCCGACTGAGCCGAGTTTCAAAAATTTGCATAAAACATCTCTAAGAACGATAGCCGAAGTCTACGCACGCGCCGCGTCGGCGCATGCCGTGACGTACGTCCGGAAGATCACTTCGTTTCTCCCGCGAAGCTATAAATAGCGAACGCCGATGGTAGTGGGTGTTCGTGGTTGCCTTTGCGGTTACTCTTGCCCTTGCCTCTGTTCATTTTTCGCCGATGCCGGCTTCATAAGATATCGCCGTAATATGTGGCGTTTATTTTTTATATTCAAATAAAATCTTTTCATTTTTAGTTAGTTATAACTCACGTTAATCCTTTTTGTGAGTTCGAAATTTAAATGAAATTTATAGGTGTTCATATCGCGACAATAACAAGTGGAAACAAGAACGTCACGTCTTCTACATAAGTGTCACCAGCTTCTTTCTAATGGCACTTAGTAGTCTTTTCTGCAACCTATATGGGAAATAAAAAGATGTTAAATATTGTCTTAGTACTCACCTTGTTTGTCATCCAGCATCTGCTTTGGTATGTTTGTTATATATAAAAAGTATTTGTCTACTTCAATTATCTTATTGTTATTCATATAAACTTATTGTTATATTTATATAAACTTTTTTTTGAATTTATTGTTTCAATTAAAATACAAATTAAATTAAAATTTGTTATGGTCATTTATTTAACAATTTCTACATATTTATCTTTCAGCATATTTACTTACTCTAGCTTCCATGTATCTAATTCATTTAATTAACTTTAAATGTTGTTACGCTGGTGTTTATGTCTAGAGTAGGCTCCTCTGCTAATTCACTTAGCCTTGGATCTACTTCACACCAGCTAACATAACTTTAAAAGAAATAAAAATTAAAACACATATAACTTAAAATAAAAAAATAAATAAAAAGGAAAACTAATATAATCCTTTTTTTTTTTTTCGAATGAAAGAAACAAATACAACACAGCGTGTTGTAAAATTACAACACCCTCTTTGAAAACTGAAGCACGTATTTATGTACAACACACTTGAAATTTACCGCACATGGTGCTGGCAATTTTTTTACCCGCACATTGTAATATAATCTAGCATGTTCATTTTTTTATAGTGTATTTATTGCTATTTGTACGAACTGCCATTGGAAGAACTTACACTGTATCTCCTGAAGAAATCTTCTATGCTCATGCATCTTTTATATTAATTGTACAGATCGCTTGCCACTCCAAAATGCCTCCAAGTCTGTAAAAATATTTGTACAGAAATAAGTTTATTATTATACAAATCTTTGTGCAGTCGGAAAAGAAAAAAAAAAAAACACCCCCAACTAATTTTGTTGCAAATCGTCCTGTAATATGCAGCTAGTGCCAAGTGGTTACTAATAACGTCTAGTTTATAACAGTATACTTAGGGGGTCGTCTATATATTAAAAATAACATCAACTTCCTTTTTTTCAATAGAAACCCCGATTTTTGACATTTTTTTTGGATTACTTGGATCAAATGAGCCCGGAAAATGGTACACTGTAAAAAAATTCTGTAGTAAATTACAGCACAGTGTGCCGGTAAAAGTATTCCCTACTCACTGTGCTGTATTTTTAGAATGTGCAGTAAAATAAATTTGCTGCGATTTTTACTAACGTGTGCTGTAATTTTCACAGTATGCTTTAAAAATATTTCTTTCAATTATTACACAGGCGTGCAGGGCAGTCTGTCATCCACAACACTAAACTACTTATTTATTTTTTTACACATATAATTTACTTTATTTATTTTTTCATGCGGAGCATACGGTCTTGGATAGCCCGGGATTCGAACTCACAATCTCCTGTTCTAGGAGCCAGCACTTTGCCAATCGCGCCTTTGGCCTCACAATGACTTTTCTTTACAAAAACAGATAAAGTCAACATTAGCACTGATTGGTTTATAAATCATGTCATACGCACCAAAAGACTTCTGGAAAAATTTTGATACCGATTTATAGCACAATGTGAAGTAACCAGTCTTCAATTATTTTTACAGAACTAGCTGTAAAAATATACAGCAACCTGTGCTGTATTTATGTTAAAAAAGTGCTTTATTTTTACAGAAATTTTTTTACAGTGTAACTTATATAAATATTACATTATCAAATTGTATAATCACTTTCATCAAAATAAAATAAAATAACAAAAGGAGGTTTTTTTTTTTTTTTTTTTTTTTTTTTTTTTTTTCCCTATTTAGGTCTTGGTTTAGTTAAACAATTTCAACCCATGATTATTTGCTCTTGAAAACACGATGTGCTGCATTTAATCCCAGGTCGTACTTGTATGCCTAGCCGTTTGAAATATTCCGTGGTTTCCTCCGAAACTCCTCTGAATACGGACTAAGACTCCCTATAGAGGACATCACGCCCAGGACAAGGTCACTAGTGCAGACAGTTTTGACCTTAATACCACATAAATTCACCCATGATTGTTAAACAAAAAATTAATTATTATGAAACTTATGTAAAGTAACGACATAATATAAAAATTTTAGCAACACTTTCACATCTGTACATATAAAAATATTTTTTGCAGCATATTTTTATAAATAATAATAATGTAACTAAAAAAAAGGGGGGGGGGGTGGACCTAGGGGCACAGTGGACCACCCCTCTTTAAATCTATTAATATTCAACTCTTTTAGTTTATATGGATACACATGTATGGCAGCATAGCACTAGTTGTATGCAGCCAAAAAATCACATGGGGAACAGTAAGATAACTATTTTGAGCAGTTTTTATGTTTTGAGTTGTTCAAAGTAAATTTTTCACATTGAAGTTTTTAAAATTTTATAAAGATTGAACTAGTGACTATAAATACTATATAGCTGTTAAAAGGAAGATAAGATATTGCTGTTTTTAAATTCCTAAAAATTATTAGTATATTTATTGTCTACATATTATTTTATTATTATTATTTGTTTTACTCTGACACGGGGCACAGTGGACCACCTTCCAGTGTGGCTAAAAGTACAAATTAGATTTAATATATTCGTTTTAGTTAAATTTACAGATACAAATGTAATGTAAAGTATATCTTAAATCATAAATATCTTAATGTTATAATAAAATAAAAATAATAATAAATTTATGAAAGAGTAAGTATTTGAAAAGTAATATAATTATTGTTAATATCTAAATTTATTAACTATTTGAATTATATAGCATTATTTAAAAAAAAATCTAATTTAATAAATAGTAGGAATTATTAATTATTTTTGTTGTTTTTAGAGATCACATATGAAAAGCAAAAGAAATAGCTTAATATATTTTATTTAAATTTATCCTACAAATACAATGTAAATTAATTATATCTCAAAATAATTACAAAAATATTAAATATTCCAATAGTAGTATAATATTTATTAATATCTGAATTTAAAAAAATATTTGATTTATATAATATTAATAAAAGAATAAAAAACAATATCTATTTAAACTTAATAATTTTTTTTACTGAGATTTGATTTCTTATTTGTTTATTTTAATTTAATTTCGGTTATTTTATTTCATGAAAATGCTAGAATTATGTTATTTAGACTAGAATAGTATAAGAAACTAATTTTAGAGAGAAAAAAAAAAAGTAATTTATATTAATTTAGTATATTCAAAAGAGGCCACGGTACCCCGGTGATGGGGCACAGTGGTTCACTTTGTGAGTGCTCACAATTTATTTTTTAATTCATAATGTATTAGAAATATTGTTATAAAAAATTAAGACATATTAAGAAGGGCTTAGAGATTGTTTCTTTTTTATTTTCAAGTACATTGTTTTTCTGTTTTTCTGTTTTTTTTTTTTTTTTTTTTTTTTTGTGAAAAAAAAATTAAGAGTGTAAAAGTGGTCCACTGTGCCCCGTCTCCCTTATCCCCCACTCTCTTTTCACTTGCATTACTGCATCTTAGCAATAAATAGGTAAATTTCTCAGGAATATTGCCTTCAAACTGCACACTTCGTCTAGTTGTCTAAAATTCTTAAATGCGTTAAAAAAATTGCGCAATTTGTTAACGAGAGGGGGGAAGAAATTTTAGTGTCGGCGAAATGGGAATAAACCCAAAAATTTTGTGTGTTAAGAATTTTTTCGTGAACCTCGCGCATAGATTTTTCGAAACTTTCATTTTTAGCTCTTTCTTTAAAAGCTTTGTTTTTAAATTCCAATTATGTGTAAACGAATAAAAAGACAGGAAATATATCTGCACCATTTGAAAGCACACAATACCAACGATGTAACTTTCTTTTCTTTTTTTTTTTTTTTTTTTTTTTTTGAAAAATACGGACATTTAATATTTTTTAACATTAAAAAAAAATATATATATACATATATACAAGTTTTTTTTTTTTTTTTTTTTTTTTTTAGCTTATATTCGCTCATTTCTTATTGAATCTTCCTGTACGAAAATCCAACGGTTCAGTATCTTTATAGGCATAATCAGAAAGGCCATTCTCTTTCCAACCGTATAAAACTTTTAACAAAATACAGATTAGCGGGTCACGTTTTTTTAAATTTAAGAAACATCGAATTTTTCACTGAACATTTAACAACCCAAAACGTTCTAGAGATAAATCTCTCTCTCTCTCTCTCTCTCTCTCTCTCTCTCTCTCTCTCTCGCTATATATATATATATATATATTGTGGTGGTTGGGTGGGCAGATGTTTGATTACGGAGGATGGGTGTTGTTGCTTGGCTGAATGGTTGGGTGGGATTGTGAAATTATATATGTATATTTTTAAAAAATGGGCTCCATTTACTTTGTATTAGAATATATTCCTTATTTTTCCTTAAAATGTTCAATTTCTTCATTATTCAGTTGTCAACTATTCTTAATATTAGTAATCAAACACTAAAACATAATCAATAAATAAATAAATATCCATGTTGCTGTACAGTATCATTATTCTTCATTTGCTCTCATTATTTTTCATCTGCTTTGTACTACTAAACCCATGAATTATTTTGCTTATTTTAATCCTTGTAACTCCAAATGCATCATCCTGTGAGTAATGTTTGTTTTTTATGGTTGTTTTCCATTTGATTCGCTTATTTCTTGAACTAAATAGTTTATTCCACTTTATTCTTCATTTTTAATTTCAATTAATTTCTTGTACTGTAGGGTACCCGTTAGCAATTTGCTATTATAGCTGCTAACGAACAAAATCGTACATTGGTGTCAACGGTAAAAACGGTCACCTTTGACGAGATTTTTTCACCGTTCTGAGCTTTTCCTAAATGAATACATTGGTTTTAATATATTAATGAGACGTATAAATTATGTTTAATTTTATTAAAAAAAAAAAAAAATATTTTGTTTAAAATACTGTCTTAATTGTTTATTTTCTCATTGCTTGTTTGTATCTTTTGATTTGAGTTTCAAAATTATTAAAACTGCAACTAATAATCTAGGAATAAATTTATGGTTAGATTGAAGTTAAATTAAATCAAAAATAAATAAATCAAAAACAAATGTTTCAGTAAATCACAATCAGTCTCCACAGGTTATTTCAATTTGTTGTAATTTCATTCTTATTGGGCGGGTAGAGCCCCGTAGGAATAATGAGCGAAGCGAAATCGGGAGCGGCGGCGAAATCTTCCTCGGGAATTGGTGAACGAAGCGGAGCCCCTAGTTCAAATACAAAAGAAAAATATATATATATATTATTTGTGGATTTTTAGTTAATCAAAGGATCTTCCACACTCTCCTTTACGCTATAAATTAAATTCAATGTGTGCTTAAAACTTTTAACTGTTTATAATTTCCCATTATAATTTTTAGTTATTTATTTCTTTAATAAACCAACATTGTATATAACTATCTAACATTTGGACACTTTCGAATTTAGACTTCTCGCCAAATATCTGGAAGAATTCTTTAGGAATCATCATTAAACTTTGGTAGTGTAAAAAATATGTTATACCTCATATATATGTATTTTAGCAAAATTTGTGAAGAGTACCAGTAAAAAATTTTCAAAAAGTCAAAATGTTTTGGACCACTCTGTAAAAAGTAATGCTTTAAATGCATTTTGGCTGTAACAAGTGATTATGAGGCTCATTATCTGTAAAAAAATTTATGAGGCTACAACATATAATTTTGGAAATATAACGATTTTTTTTTTTTTTTATGAAATAATATTTCCACTTTTTTAATTATAATACGTAGGGTATTAAACCAGGTGCAAAGCCATTTTTAGGAAATATGGCATACTACATTAGACACAACATACTGCAATCAGAACACCACAATATTAAATATCTTGCGAAATATGAGCATTTTTACTAAATTATTTTTAACTACGCATGCGCTAGTTCTTAAAAATTTTCATATTCATCATTTAATAGCAAAAAGTATTGAGCAATTTATATTAAAATCCCAAAAAAAAATCCTGTACATTCAAAAGTTATGAGAGCTAGAAGGAGCAGAATTTTAGTTCTTCTCAAAAAAAAAAAAAAAAAAAAAAAAAGCAGATGATAGGGTTTTTTATCAATATTTATTTAATATCCGCGAACACATGAGGCTACAACATATATTCATGGATATATAATGGTTTCTTTAAAAAATTGCAAAAACAATTTTCACTTTTTTAATTATAACACGTAGGGTATTAGACCCAATGCAAAGCCATTTTGAGGCAATATGGCATACAATAATAGGCACAGCATACAGCAATCAGAATGAAAAAATGTTAAATATCTTACGAACTACAAGCACTTTTACTAAGTAATTTTTAGCTACGCATGCGCAAGCTTTATAAAAATTTCATTTGAATAATTTAATAGCCAAAGGTATTGAGCATCTCATATGAAGACCCCAAAAATATATCGTGTAAATTCAAAACATTACGAGAGATAGATTAAACAGAATTTAAGTTCTTCTCAAAAAAACAAAAGATGTTAGGGGGTTTTATCAATATTTATTTACAATCAGCAAAAATACTGTAATATCATTAGGCGTTGATTGAATCAAATAAAAATGTGTGTAAAATCCCTTATAGTTTAGCTTTTATTTTGTGAGAACTAGAATTCTGTTCATTCTATCTATCATAACTTTTTAATTTACACAATATTTGTTTGGGGTTTTCATATAAGTTGCTCAATCATTTTTGGCTATTAAATTATGAAAATGAAAATTTTTAAAAGCTTGCGCATGCGTAGTTAAAAAGTATTTAGTAAAAATGCTCATATTTTGCAAGATATTTAACATTTTTGCATTCTATTTGTAGTATGGCAAATTTCCTAAAAATGGCTTTGCACTGGGGCTAATAACCTACATGTGATAATTTTAAAAGTGGAAATACTTTTGTATTTAAAAAAAAAAAAAAAAAAAGTTATATCTCCATGAATGTATGTGGTAGATTCATAAAAATTTATACAGTGATAATCAGAAAAATCCTCATAATCACATGCTACAGCCAAAAAGCATCTAAAGACATACTTTTTACAGGGTGATCCAAGACGTTTTGATTTTTATTTAAATTTTTGCTGGTCCCCTTTTCCTCTTCAGGACACAACTGTTGCTGAAATATATGAGGTATAACATGTTCTCTACACTACCAAAGTTTCAAAAAGATTCTTCAAGGACTTTTCTAGATATTTAACAAACGTCTAAATTCGAAAGTGTTCAAATACTTATTGGTAGATAGTGTATACATTTTTCACAAAATTATAAACATAAAAATGTATTTATTTAAGTTTACTTAAACTAATTAGCATGTGCACTGTAAAAAATATGTCGCCCCAAAATTGGTGTTCAAATGCCCTAAAATTAAGTAAACAAACACTGAATTTCGTGTTGACACCGAATCAAGCGTTCAAATAGATTTTAAATGGTGTAAATTAAAATTATATTGCGTCAAACACCACTACTGGTGTATCCTTACACCAGAAATTTCGTGCTTACAAGCACATTCGTGTCTCAGAACACCAATTTGGAAGTTCATTTGAAAACTATCTGGTGACAACGTCAATTTGTTGTTTTGTTTTGGAGTAACATTTTTCCGCCGTTGTGAAAAACTTATAAATGCCGTTTCTAACTTTGCATGTCCCAGGCATGTATATTTATATATTATTTTGCTAAAATAAAGCTTAAAAGTTAAATAAAGTTAAATATGCCTGTGTTGTTTGTACTAATGAATTTCAATATAATATTTATATCTATTATAGTTTATGCACGCTTTACTAAACCTAATTTTATTTCATTCGTCATTAAACTTTCTTCTTGAAATAGTTTTCAGTTATAGTAATAAATAACTTTTGCATCCAAATACTTGTAATCAAATCAAAAATGCAGCTCATACTCTTACAATTGCTTTCATAAATTAAATCATATATAGGCAGAATATATTTCTTTTAAATATAATCATTGACATTGATATAGATCCAATTACCAATCATTGTATAATAAGCAAAACTTTTTTTTATTTTTTTCTGAATACGCAGATCATTTACACAATAGCAGATTTTCGATTTTGCATTTATTTTGTTTGTGTTTGAGCTGAAATACAAAGACAGAGGAGGGGGGGGGAGGGAGGGTATTTTGATTCTCTCTCTTATATATATATATATATATTTTTTTTTAATAGCATAATTGATTTTCTTTTTATACGCGAGTAAACGTGGTTAGTAAATTAATACTAGACTTCAGATTAGAGATGAGCGAGAAGAGAATAATATTTTTGAAGCATCTATCAACAAACATTAAACCTTCTTATATGCATTTGATACTTATCCATAGATTCATCTAAAATTTATCATATTATTTAAACTATTTAAAAGTTTTAAATGTGCATAAAAAATAATTGCCCATTTGAAGAGTTTCATAATGTCACAGCATACATACTAATAGATTTGTAAATATAGTTTTATGTATGGCAATAGCAATTTATCACTGCAGTTAAATCCTTTGTTTGAATTTCGAATAACATAGAATTAATAAACATTGTTTAAATTTTCGCTCTAGATAACTATTTCATAGTAAATAAATAACCTTTATGCATCTTTCCTATGATTAAAAAAGCATTTGCTATTTTCTTGTAAAAAAATAAGAAAGAATTTATAATGTTCTATATTGAGAAGTTTTATTTCATATTAAAAAAAAAGTACCCTATTAAGAAAGATGACACACGAGGAAAAATGGCAAATTTGCGTTTATATCATTAAAAATTTGCATGAAGTACCACAACGTGCACGAAAAGTGTCACATCTCTATTTTGAAATTTGGATAAATTTCGAAATAGAGAAGTAGTTGTGTCAGTTTTATTGCAAGCCAGTCAATGCTTTATAGTTATTTTAAATTGATTTTTCTCAAATACTGCGTTTTTGAATTATATCACTTTTCTTACCGGGGTGTGTTATTATTCTACTTATACAGTTCTGTTTCTTTATAAGTCATATTAGTGTTTTACAGAATTTTAATTTGTGAATTTAGTAGCCCTTGGAATCGAAAAGATTAGTGAACTCTGTATCTAGAATTCGAAAAAAAAAAAAAAAAAAAAAAGGGAAAAATTCGGTAAACTTTATCTGCTGCGTGTAATAAAATGTTAATGTCTGGAAACTGTAAATTTTCAATACTAGCACGTTGAGCGCCACGCAAATTCTTAAAATCCATTGAAATTCCATAATGATTCCTCCTGTAATAAATAAAAATTAAGCAATTTTTTAATACATTTTCAGTCATTAAATGTAATATTTTTAGTTTTATATCCTATTTTATATCCACCACGGATGGTTGAAGCGGCTTTAGCGGTTATTATATTTGACACTGTCAGCCACCGATGGCTGACAGGGAGCGCAATGTTTTAATTTTTTATGGGTACTGCTTTTATACTTTCGGGGTAAAACTTTCACTAAAATGTTTGAAGTATAACATGTTCTGCACACTCCTAAAGATTCAAGATGATTCCTTCAGTACTCAGAAATATATGACAAAATTTTTAGAATCTAGAATGGCTAACATGGCGCTCAACGTGTTAATATGTACGCTTATGCTAGAAATCGGGTTTTAATGTTGAGTTAAAAGTCATTTTAATCATTTTATTTATTTATTTTTTTTTTTATTCTAAACCAGTGAATTTTAACCGATTTTCCATGAACATACAAAAAGCGTTCCGATAATTGATTGGTATTTCTTCATATGTATATTCTTTGTAATTTATTATGCAATAAAAAAGGTGTATAATGTTTTATCTTAAGCTATAACACGCAAATCTCAAATAATGTTTAAGTCAATTTAAGTTTTCGCAACTAACAAAGGTTGTTCATATACGATCACAGGATTTTAATTTACATATTTATAAATAAATATACAGTAAGGGACAAAATAAGAGACGTACTTGAATATTTTCCTTTTCTCTTTCTGCAATCGCCAATTTTATCGTTTAAAAAGCAAATTTTCAAACAGATTTTATTACATCGTCCTCCACGTACACTTTAGGATTGAGCCCAGTGTTAAGAGTCAGTTTTTTTAGGTAGCGGGCAGACTTGGATAGTTGACATTTTTTATTTTGTTGAAATTTTCAGAATATGTTCTTTGTGTAAAATTATTAGACACGTATTTTTTTTTTTTTTTTTTTTTTTTTTGTTTTGTTTTTGAGAAAAAAAAATTCTTGGAGTTTTGGGGGGGTCAAAGATGAAGTCCTCTTTTTTTTTTTTTTTTTTTTACAAAAAGCATACCTACTTACGAAAGCCAATACTTTTTGCGCCAGAAGTGAACTATGGTATTGATAGTTATTTTGTATTCTCCTGTTTCCAGACTAACTATTGGGACATAAATACTTATGGTTGACTCTTGGCACGAAGGTCAAAGGTCATTCAAAATTCTAAAAAATGCAGCGAATGTCCAAATGCAGCGAAAATTGACAATTTAGGACTTCCAAAGTTTGGAATCTCTAAGTTCAATGGAAGTCGAGTTCTGAAAATTTCTGGAATAATTCCTTGGTTTCTAGCATAGAACTACCTCGGAAATTCTATAAACCACTGACATGACTTGATGAATTCAAGTTCTATTTGGACTTCGAACTCTGCAGATTATCTTTGTCCTTGAACTAGGAAAATTCCTGCTTTGTGGGGTACAGGCGGCAGCAAAATGATTCCATCGCTAGTAATAATTCCTATTTAAAAAAGGTACTCTTAATACTATTTTGTTAGATAAATCCTTGTCAAATCATGTCTAAGAACACGATTCGACAAAGATTTAGTTAACAGTATTAAGTGTACTTTTTTTTTTTATATATAGGAATTATTCCTAGCGCTCGAACAGTTTTGCTGCTGACTGTAACTCTATTTGATTTCTGTACTACGAATGACGATTTTAAAAGTACTTGTTGATTATTTGTTATAAAAAAAAAATAATTTTACCCAACTGGTTCCTGAATATTCATTAAATTAAATGCATTCGTCGACTAGAACCTGCTTATATCTTTACAAATTACTTTCTATATACAAAAATATCGATAACTTTCACAACACTATCATTACAGTCTCTATCATTTACTCTTTTTAAAATATATGACGGTAGATCACATATGAGGCCAAAATCTCTGTATCTTTTAATTTTTGTAAATATCTCCAAAACGGAAAGTCACATGAAAGATCAAAAAAAGAAGTGCATAACAAGATGTTATAATAAAATTATACCAATTTGCAATGTATGTGTGTGTGTGTGTATCTCGCATAACTCGGAAACGGTCTACATACAACCGTTTTCGAGTTATGTAAGATACACACACATACATACACACATGCGTACATACAGACGCCACGAAAAGTCGTTTAAATTCGTAGATATCTCTAAAAAGGGAAGCTTGTCTCAAGACCAAAAGTGAAGATTTACAACTAGACGTCATGACAGTCAGAGATAAAAGTACAACATTCTACGATCATTCGGTTTTGAACTATACACGACACAAAATTTACTTCGCAAATCGGGATTACAATAACTTCCTTAGAAACCTTTGGACGGCCCCTGCCTGCCTGGGCTCGGCCAAGCTTAACAGGTTGGATGCCGTTCCCCGGAGCGAATAAATCGCCAGATCACCGCATGGAAGCTGCCTACACCAGACAGTAATCTAATCGCTAAATAGAACGAGCTGTGTCCGATGATTCTTCGTTCAGACTTCATCCATCATTTTCAGGAACTAGGTGGAACTGCTACATCACTTCTGGGCAGCAATGTGACTAGAACACCAGAACTCAGGAATTGCAGGGTAGCCACTTCTGCTTCTTGGACACATAGTTCGAATTGCACACTACACCCTCCAAGGCAGCCACAGTGGAAACGCACAGACACGCTCCTGAATGTTATGGATTTTGGAATAAGTGCACTTACTAGCTGAGAGTCGAAATAACCGGAATTCAACAAAAATTAAAACAATTTTGAATTTAGGCAAGGAGGGAGAAAAGAAAACCGCTGGGGGAGCCGTTAAAGGTAGTAGTGAACACGATAATTAAAACCAAAAGTGGAGGCCATTTGAAAAGGGGAAGGGAACAACACTTAACATTTAAGAAAGAGAAGCTGGACGAGATAGGAACAATGAGATTTAAAAAAAAAAAAAAAAATTGAATACGTGAAGCCACTGGGGGATGAAAGATAGTTTTTGGGCGCATTGCGAAAATTTAGAAGATTTTGAAGTGGCAAGGCCTAAATACACCTAATTGGGAGGGAAATTACTATGCGCAGGGAGACAGAATGGAGAAGAGAAAGAGGGACCTTCGCAATTTTGATCCACCACGGGGGGATGGTACCCCGCGTTGGTAGCCCGATGACTGCTAAACGACCCCATCGAGCACTTGACGGTTCAGCACAGATTAACGAGGGCCAGACACCGCCACACCCTCGTTACAATAACTTCCTTATATTTTGTATAAGGAAGTAAAAATTCTGACATATTTCCAAACATAACTCTATCCCAAATTACCTCAGAAAGCGGATTTTTGGTGTGTGGACTGGTTAAGTGAACCCAATGCACATTATAAATATTTTCGAAAATCCTAGCTCACTCCGTTGAAGCGGGAAGCAAAGAGCACTTCTCCAAAAGAAACGCTGCTCCAAATTATCTAAGGAGGGCAATTTTTTGATGTGCGGCTAATTTAGCTGATTGTTTCGACTATAATTTGATAGTTTATAGCGATAACCTAGAAAGGAAACCACCAAATCGTCAACTGGCTGTCCTTATATAGAATCACATCGTTTCTTTTAAATTATCGTTTATTCTTATTTTTTTTCAAATCACGGGTAAAATTAATTTTTTCTCGAAACATTGTTGCAATTATGACGTCATTCTTTTTCCTGCTAATTCATCCTTTTTTCATCGTCTTATTCGTTCCTCTAAACCAAGTATTAAAAAATTATTTTCTTTATTTCAATGCACTTTTGTATCTATGAAGTTAGCTTTATCGTTATCCCCGTGAAACGTAGGCTTAATTTCGCAGAATTGTTTTTTAATTCAATAGTAATCAATACTGAAATAAAGTAATAAAAGCTATTTAGAGTGTGTTACAAAACACAAAGTATAGAGCCGCATTACATAAAAAATAAGTAAGTTACCATAGGTTTGTGAATTGATCTTGTTGCCACTTTACTTAAGACTTCTTTTTCCACTAATTTCATACCTGTTCACATCTGGCGCAAGCGGTAAATGACATTCAAAGTCACGCAATTTTTGGTTTTTCGCAATTTCAGAGTCAAATATTTTTTTTTGCGTTAGAAGTCAACCACACAAATTTTACTCTTTTGGGGTAGTTATTATTAGTATGTATTTACTGAAGTGTATATGCCTTTTTGGTTCACTTCTGGCGCAAGAAGATCTGGAGGATCAAAGTTAAAAAAGAAATGCTTTTTTTTTTTAGAATTTTGAATGACTTTTGACCTTTGCGCCAAGAGTCAACCATAAGTATTTATGTCCTAATAGTTAATCTGGAAACAGGAGAATACAAAATAGCTATCAATAACATGGTTCAATTCCGAAAAAATATTGACTTTCGTAAATATAGCTATGTTTTTCGAAAAAAAAAAAAAAAAAACATGACTTAATCTTTGACCCCTCAAAACTCCAAGAAATTTTTTTTTTTTCCAAAAAAAAAAAAAAAAAAATATGTGTCTAATAGTTTTACATATAGAACATCTCCTGAAAATTTCAGCAAAATCAAAATTGCCAACTATCCAAACATGCCGAATTTGCCCGATTCTTAAAAAACTGGCTCTTAAAAACAAAATGCAACTGTCAATAAAATTGAGGATAAGGCAAGGATAAGGCAGTTAACGATGCCTATCCGATCGAGTATCCCATCCTCGTCGCAAATATAGTATTTTGTAGGCAGGAGAAGATTTATAAGCCATAACTAGGATATGACGAGGCGTTTCATTTTAAACACATAAAATTTAATAGATGACTATGACAATTACATATGAAAAATACAAGTAACATGAACGACTACATTTTTAAGACTGCTACTAATTCAGTGTAAGTTTTTGATTCAGGGAGATCTGGGAACAGTAAATTTGTAAGTAAATTATATAATTTCGGTCCGATAAAAGTTATTAAAGCACTAACTTTTTTTTCATCCTTAATATCAAACAATATAAAGTTCTGTTCCAGGCTCCTTACATAAATCTCAAACGATTCAACCGAATCATTGAATTCTTTAAAATTTTGAAACATTTTTAATGAAAATATACTAGTTCTAACAATAAAAACATGCAATCTAATAAAAGAACAGAAAGAAAAAAAATAAAATAAATGTGTAAATACCTTTTTTTCTCTCTTTCCCGAAAAAATAAAAAATCGTAGACAACTAATTATCTGTGGCGCCTATGCATTTCCGGCCTGACAGTAGACAAAAACTCACCAACTGCCCGTCTCCGATTGCTTTTCGTTACTTTCGAAATATCAATTTTCTTTATGAAATAAGTAGATTTTGAATAAACACATGTGTAGAAGATATTCCGTTCTTTTTTTATGAACTGCAGATTTCATTTTTAATCATCTTGAAGTAGATATAATTAAAATGTTGAAGAGCAAAACTTCTTTTTGCTTTTTTCTTTTTCATTTCGTCGCCAATATAGTATTTTGTAGGCAGGAGAAGATTTATAAGCCATAACTAGGATATGACGAGGCGTTTCATTTTTTAATCCGCGTAAAAATTGTTCTAACAAATTTTCTGACAGCGAATCGCCTGTAAACGCGCAATGTGTTGTTAATTTCTTTAATCGAACACTAAAATCCTGCACAGATTCGTTATCTCCTTGACAGCATTTTCTAAATTTAATGCGTTCACTGATTTTGTTTGGAATTTTACATAGATGTTTTGTTAAGACATCTACTACGATTAAAAACATTTTCCCCATCATTGGACCAAAAAAGTCTACATGTATTCTGTTCCAAGGTGTTGTAGGCCATTCCCAGTGATGATTTTCCATTTTAGGAGGATTATGTTTTAATTTAATACAAACAGAACAGTTATTTGCTAAATTCTCAATGTCTTTATCAATACTTGGCCACCATACAAAACTACGTGCCAGTGCTTTCATTTTTACTATGCCAAAATGGCCAAAATGCAAATCTTCCAACACTTTTTGTCTATGAACAGTAGGAATTACAACACGATTCCCTTGTAGTATGCAATTATTTAGTATAGAAAAATCCTGTTGTTTATGTCCAAAAAGTAAGTAATTTGGCATCTGTGTGCCTGATATTAAATGTCGGTACATTTCTTTCAATGTTGGATCTCGCTTAGAACTTGCACATAATATCTTTGTATTTAACGGTAACGATGTGATTTGATGAATAAATAAACAATCGGATTCATCAAGGTTGCCAAATAAATTTGGTGACAAAGTTGGTGACACTTTTTCTGGTTGTAGCGAATCGGACGATGGCAGCAGTAAGTCTTCACTACGTAATGGAAGACGTGATAGAGCATCGGCATTTCCGTGCTCTGAAGATTTTTTATATTTAATATCATAATTAAATGTCTGTAAGTATAATGCGTATCTTTGCATTCTAGCTGCCGAAAGTACCGGAATACTTTTTACGGGTGAAAATATGGAAACTAGGGGTTTACTATCTGTATACAGTGTAAATCTCCTACCATATAAAAATTGAAAAAATTTCTTTACACCAAAAATTATTGATAACGCTTCTTTATCTACCTGACTATACCGCTTTTCTGCAGAAGATAAAGTTCTAGAAGCAAAAGCTATGGGTTTTTCGGAGTTATCTGGCATTGTATGCGAAAGTACTGCCGAAATTCCATAAGGAGAAGCATCAGTGGCTAAAATTAAGGGTAATTTAGGATTAAAGTGGGTGAGAATCCTTTCGGAAGTAATTTCCTGTTTAATTGCATTAAATGAATTTTCACATTTTTTAGTCCACTGAAAATTTACATTTTTACGTAATAATTCATTTAGAGGATAAGCAATCGTAGATAATTTAGGAACAAATCTAGAATAGTAAGATACTAAGCCTAGGAACGCTTTTACTTGAGTTACGTTTTGAGGTATTGGAGCATTTAAAATAGCAGAAATTTTTTCTTGCGTTTTGTGTATGCCATTTTTATCAATTTTGTAACCGCAGTATGTAATTTCATCATTCATGAAAAAAGATTTTTCTTTATTTATTTTAAGATTATATTCACGTAACCTTTCTAGCACTTGTTTTAATCGCTCTAAATGTATTTCATCAGTTTCCCCTGAGATACATATATCGTCAATAAAAACTGAAATACCCTCTATACCTTTTAAAATTTGTTCTATAGTTCTCTGCCATATTGCTGGCGAACTGGCAATTCCGTATGGTAATCGCGTAAATTTAAATAAGCCTTTAGGAGTGTTAATAGTAAGTAATTCTTGTGAATTTTCCTCTACCGGTAAATGCAAGTATGCTTGATTTAAGTCAATCTTTGTAAAATGTAATCCACCCCCTAAAGTTGCTAATATATCCTCAATTTTTGGTAGCGGGTATTTGTCAACCTTTAAAAATTTATTTACCGTGACTTTAAAATCGCCGCATAAACGAATTTTCCCATTAGGTTTTACCACCGGAACAATAGGTGTTGCCCATTTACTCGTACTAACAGCTTTTATTATCCCTTCATTTTCTAATCTTTCCAATTCTTCATTTACCGCATTCCTTAATGCATACGTAACTGTTCGCGATTTACAAAATATTGGTGATGAGTCTTTCTCTAAATGTAATTCAGCTTTAACATTTTTAATTTCACCTACGTTATTTGTACTTTGTTTACCGGAACAGTTTGTAAATTGTTTGGGAATATATTAAATGTAGTTATCCAATCCCTACCTAGCAATAAAGGAAAATTGTCTTTTTTAACTAAATATAACTTAACATTCCTAGTTTTGTTTTCGTAAGTTACATTTACTCTAACAAATCCCTCGGGCTGGAAAATTTCTCCCGTGGCTGTCTTTAATTGTACATCAGCAGGAAACATTTTATGTTCTGGAAATAATCTCCGAAAACGATTTATCGGTACGGCGGAAATCGCCGATCCCGTATCAAGTTCCATTTCTGCTTTAGCACTATTTTCTATCAAAACCCAAATTTTTATAGGTTTAGTGCCTTCAGATTGTAACGACAAAATGTCTACAGTATCAAGAACATTTACATTTTTCTTTTGAGTAACATTGTTTTGTGCGTTCCGACACACTTTACTCAAATGACCATGTTTTTTACAAAAATTGCAAACTGCATTAATAAATTTACAAACATTTGCTAAATGAGAGCTATTTCCACAACGATAACAATAAGTTTTACTTTTATTTGCACTCGCAGTTTTGTTCACGTTTTGTTTACTTAAGTTATTTTGAGAATAATTTTGTTTTGGTTTCCTAACACTAACAGAAACTTTATTCAAATTCAAATTTTTATTTTGTAATTCTATCATGTCGTTTTCAGTACTTTGCATAGTTACGGCTTGTTCTACTGCTTTTTCAAATGTTAAATCTTCAACCTGAGACATCAATTTGCTTTGGATTGTTCCTACTGCTAAGGAGCAATGTTCGAATTCCTTTCAATGCCCCCAAAACTCATTACTGAATTGATGAATCCTTCTGCTATGCGAAATCCTCGCCTGAAGTAACCCTGCTCCCTGCTTCTCGCTATTATACAGTCGGCAGCAAAAGTATCCGAGCACTAGCAAAAATTCCTATGTAAAAAATGTACACTTAATACTGTTTTGTTAAATAAATCATTGTCGAATCATGTTCTTAGACTAACAACAGGATTCGAACATGCGCGCCAACTATGTGGGTGCTGTGGGTGCTCAAGCACCCACAGAAATTTTTCCGTGGTTGCGGAGCACCCATGCGCTCACCGCCCAGGGCCGATTTAAAGCATTGGCCGACTGGTCGGGGCCCAGGGGCCCTTGATTTAAGGAGGGGCAAAATTTCACTTGGAGCTAATAAATAATAAAAAATAAATAAATAAATAAGTAAAAATATACAAAGATGCTTTTGAACATAGAACTTCATGAAAATGTTACTTCTGAAAACAAAACAAAACGTTTTACAAAGATAAAATTTTACTCAAATATGAGTTAAACAGTCGGAAAAACAATAGGCTTTCTTTTCAAAGAGTGGTAAAAAACATTGAAAAAATGGTAGGTGTAGGGGCCCGAATGCGTATCAGGGCCTGAGCCCACTTTTGGTTTGATTGGGCTCTGCAGACCTCGCCTACTATGTGGGTTCTGTGGGTGCGGAGCACCCATGCTCTCTGGACCTGATTAAAGCCTTGGCCAACTGGGCTGTGGGGGCCCAAAGGCCCTTGATTTAAGGGGAGGGGCGAAATTTCACTTCGAGCTAAAAAATAAATAAATAAATAAATAAAAATATACAAAAATGCTCTTGAACATAGAACTTCATGAAAATTTTACTTCTGAAAACAAAACGAAACGTTTTACAAAGATAAAATTTTACTCAAATATGCATTTTTGAGTGAAACAGTAGGATAAACAATCGGCTTACTTTTCAAAGAGTGGTAAAGGTAAAGAACATTGAAAAAGTAGTAGGTGTAGGTAGGGGACCGAATGCGTATCAGGGCCTGGACCCATTTTTGGCTTGATCGGGCTCTGCAGGCGCGCCGACTACTTGGATGCTTTGGGTGCTCAAGTGCCCAAGAAACCTTGCCGTGGGTGCTTGGCACCATAACAAAGTTTATGTTAAGAGTATGGTTCGCAAAAATTTCTTAAAGAGGATGGTTTTATATCATTTTTTATTGATTGCAATTAAAATTTGCGTAATTGTCATTTCAACTGTGAAAACTTGATGTTTATACTTAACTGAGAGGGGGCAAACAGGGGAAGAAAATGACATAAAAACCATCGTTCTCTTTACAACTCCTCGGTCAACAGATATATTTAGTCTTTGCAGTATTAGTTTTTCTTCTTTTTTTTTTTTTTTTTATTACTTATTGATAAACTGCTCGGCATGAAAATTCCCTCTGACACCATTTCAGCATATTCTTAGGCAAAATGATCTCCTGATCCTGAATCCGAATATGACGCTCATTTTTCCCTATCACCCACCATTTTTTAAGAATGGCCCTCTATTTTTATCATTTTTCGGTGATTTTATGGCTATAAATTTTACTTTTAGGAGGGAGAGGCTTATTTTAACCGTTAAATATCTTCTGAGGGGCTACAGATTTGGAAAATTCTAAAACATGGACATTTGCGACAAGGGAAAAATTTGGGGGGGGGGAGGGGGAGTTATTTGCCTCTGAAATTATGCATTACATATCTCTTTTTTTTAATCTTATTAATGTTATTTTTTAAACTTTATATGTATATATATATATATGTTATTGTTTTGTTTTTAGATGTTAAATTAATTATTTTTCATTCTTCAAATAAAAAAATTCATGGTCATAAAATTATTGAACAGGGAAAGAAATTAGGGAGGGTGTGGGGTATCTAGAAAACGGCGGGTGACTGGGCAAAATGGGAGTCATATTCGGATTCATGAGGTCATTTTATATAAGAACCAGCAAGAATGGTGTCGGATATCGATTTTTTTGCAGGCAGTATAATTTTACAAACTTTTGCGAAATCGAAAGGAAAAAGACAACACTTTTTTTTTGTTGTTGTTCCTTTGCTCTCCTAAAACTGAATAATGCTTTTTCCAGAAAGTAATAAATATATTTGAAATTCGGGGACAAAAAGTGATAGAAGCATCTCTTCTTTTTTCTCTACTTTTCTCCGGTATAATATAACCTTAGCTGCATTTTGTATCTAATTAGTCAGTAATGATTAAAAAAAAAATAATTGAAATCCATTAAAAAAATTATATAGAATTTTTCATTCGTAAAAAAAAAAAATCTGGAGTGACTCCACTCGACTTTCCGAACATTGAGTAATTAACAGTTTTGTAGATAAAGTAAAGAAAGAGAAGTTGTTAAACAAACAAAAAAGAGAAAACCATAATAGAGTGTTTGAGTATTTTTTTTCTCCATATATTACACGATGTTTTATTTAACGCTACTGAACTTTGAGCCCATAGATCATAATGACAAAGAACTTTTCGCTGTGTCCCTGTAAAATCCTATAAATGCTAGATTCACCAAAATGCTTATAGTTAGTGCAACAGTGATTTATAATATTCATATAAATTTTCAGCTCAATTGAATAAGGTGTTTAGATGCTATCGTACTTTTAAAAATTTGGTCCCATAGGCCATAATGATAAAGAATTTTTCTTTGTGTCCCTGTAAAAAAACTGTAAGTGCTAGATTCACAAAAATCTATACAGTTGGTGCAACTGCGACCTATAATACGTGTACAAATTTTTTACTCCGATTAATAAGGCGTTTAGACGCAATCACACTTTTAAAAATTTGGCCCTATAGGCATAATGATAAAGAATTTTTCTTTGTGTCCCTGTAAAAAAACTATAAGTGATAGATTCTCCAAAATCTATACAGATTGAGTATTTGTGACTTATAATATGTGTATAAATTTTTTGCTCAATTGAATAAGGCGTTTAGATGTCACAATGTTACGGATTTTAATTAAAATTTTAAAAACTATCAACTACATTTAATGAAAATTTTCAAAGAGTGTTACATATATCTAGGAGGAAGGTGGTGCTGAGGAAAAAAAAAAATTGCTTTAAATCGCTTTGTTTACATTTTTAAGAAATTTTGCATAAATATCTCTTATTGTTTATCAAAAATTGAAGAGAAAAGGGTTTCACTACCCGGCGAGAACTAAGGGCTAATATATATTTGTACCATCTTGGTATCGATTTAATGAAATTTCCTAGAAATATTACTTACCGTGCATAAAACACTACATTGAGGTTAAGTATCAGTTTCTTTCTCTTCCTGAGTTTGTACGCAAAAATTCAATGTATGATTTAAATCTGAAAAATGTTACTAAAAAATGAAATGTTTTCTTTTTATCCGTCTCTTTTGCCATCCCCCATCCCCCACGTAGAAATAAAAAACTTACTCTCTCGTTGATGTTTAGCATGAGTTTTACAAGGAGAAATTAAGAAAAGTGCCCTTTCTTCCGGCTCATGGAAGAAAGGGCACTTTTCTTTTTTGTTTCTACGAGGGGAAGGGGGGGGGGAATGGGACAGATTAAAAAAAAAAAAAAAATCTGTTTCAGAATAATCATTTACCAATATTTTATATTAACTTTTAATTAATGTCTGATCTGAACATTGAATTGCATTTTTGCCTATTATCTTAGAAACTGAAAGATACTGCGATACATAGCCCTCCCTAAAAATTTTCATAAATTTTTACCATGACAACTTCGCAGACGATATTTTGAAAAGTAGATCGAAAGCGAAATAAATATCTTTTACTGTCACATAACACAATGTTGCAGTTCAAATTTCCTCGATTTTGGAGAATAAACAAAAATTTATATTTAATTTTACATTTTAATTGCAAATTAAATTTTATTCTAATACGAGTATTTCAAATTCTAATTACGATTAAATTATTTTTAATAAATCATTCGAAGGATATTTTGAAATACTTTTATACTATCGAAAGTGGAATTCAAGATTTCACCCGATTTACACGTTTCGAGGTTTCTTGATTAGGTTTTCTTTGGTATCTCAGCTACTAATTAAAATACATCATTTGAAAGGTTTGTTGATTTGGAATTAAACAGGTCTAAAATTGGGATAAGGCGCCGCAGGCGCCACCGAGCAGGACTTTGCTGAAGTCAGAAATTTGAAAGATCATAACATGGTGAGCGAACAGGTTGTTCCAGATATTGAAACTGAAAGAAGGCGACGTAGGCGCTACCGAGCGGGAATTTACTGAGATTAAAATTTTCATTTAAGCTATTTTCACTATATGTCGCTAAGCTGTCGTAAGACCTGAAACGGGAAAAAGGCGCCGCAGGCGCCACCGAGCGGGAGTTTCGTAAAGTCGGATTATCGCGAACCAGCTGGTCGCCGAAGGCGGCTAGTAAACAATAAAGGACATTTATACAAAATTTCCTATACATATGAAGCAGTATAATTTAAAAACAATCGTATTTTTTTTCTCTTCCTCCTTGTCCCCGATGTATAGGTAAAACTCACCGTAATTTTTCATTAAAAGTAGGTGATAGTTGTTAACATTTTAATTAAAATTGGTAACATTGTGATATTTATACAAGCCTTTTTCTCCTCTGCCCGTATAACCCCCAAGATATATTTAACAATCAGCGTAAATTTTCCTAAAAATTAAATGATATTTGTAATAAATTTTAGTAAAATGCAAAGCACAATGATATAAAACATTATTTGTATCTTTATGTCTCCAGCACTCCCCCCCCCCTCACCCAGACATATGTAACACTCACTGTAATTTTTCATTAACAGTAAGCGACATTTGCACAAAATGTCACAAAAAAAAAAAAAGATAATAAGTGTTGTTTAAATAGATCTTGTTTTTCCTCTGCCCCCACCCTCCCCACCATCACCACACACATACTCGTCCCCCTTTTTAACTACAAATAACTTTCATTATAATTTTAATAAAAAGTAAGTGATAATCAAACAAAGTTTCATACAAATAGCTAGTAATATAAAAACATAGTGCATAAAAAAGTTGCATAGTGATATACTAGCATAGTGATATAAAAACAACTCCTTTTTTTATTCTGTCCCCTCCCGAGATCTGTGTAACACTCACTGTAATTTTTCTTAAACAGTAAGTGGTATATACACAAAGATTTATTTAAATCGATACTAGGCTAGTTAAAAAAAAATATTTTTCATTTCCATCTGCAACCCTCCCCCCCCCCAGGTATATAATACACTCATAAAAAGTAAGTGATAGTTATAGAATATATCATTTAAAACGGTAACATAGTGATATAAAAAGTCATTTTATTTTACTCTGCCTTCCTTTCTCTCTTTAAGCCCCCACCCCAAGTATGTCTGACAATTACTGTAATATTTTCACAAATTGTACGTAATTACACAAAGTTTTTTTTTTTTTTTTTTTTTTAATCGATAATATAGGAAAATATAGAAGAATGCCTTGTGGTGGCTACAACATATTATTTTTTTCATTAATTAATTAATTTATGAAATTGAGAATTTTTTGACAATTTAATTTCTCATATTGGCATGCAGTATGTATAATCATAATATGCACCGCAGAGTATAGAATTTATTAATTGCAAGACAGAAACAGCTTAGTCATTATCTATAAGCAATTTAATTTTGAATGGAATTAAACTTATAATTTATAATAAAAGTTTGGTTATGTAGCTAAAAAATTGATTTTGCACTGAAACTATAAAAGCGGAGTTAAACTATTTTATATTATAAGATTACACTGCATTAGTAAAATTAAAACAAATTCATTAAATGTAATATTTGTTATTACATTAAGATTATTATTTTTATATAATCATTGATTAAAATAACTTTTTATTTAAAAAATAATTTGATGGGGGTAGTTTAGGTGTTAAAGCCGATTGAGAACATGAGAGTCGACGATCATGATCTGGGATCGAACCCGGCACTTCCTGTCTACCAGTTTGGAGAGCAGAACTGCTCGGCTTATTAATTAAAAGTCCAAATAATCTTATTCAGCGATTTCAACAAAGTTAATTATCATAAATTATATTTTTAATAAATAAATTAGTGTTTTTAATTGGAATATTTCATTAAATAATTTTTTAACTAGCTGTATATATATATATATATATATATATATATATATATATATAATTGTTCATAGAAACTAAATCTTTTAATATTAAAAGTGTTTTAAAATAATTTTTTCTACTAAAAGCAGAAAAAATTGTAGTAATCTCAGCTAATTTAATTATTAAAATTTATATTTTTGATAATTCTTTTAGTTTTAAGATAATTAATTTAGTCATTCTATTAAAATTTTTAAAGTAAAATAATTTTAATTCCATTCTTAACTACCTTACCTTTTTCCTCATAATTGTTCACAGCAAATAAAATCTTTTAATAATAAAAGTATTTTAAAATAATATTTTCTATTGAAAGCAGAAAAAGTTGTATTAAGGAGTCACACCTAATTTAATTATTAAAATTTACGTTTTTGATAATTCATTTAGTTCTTAGACAGTTAATTTACTCTTTCTTTTAAAGTTTTCTAAATAAAATAATTTTAATTAGATCCTTATTCCTATAATCAATTATAGAAATAATATTTTTATGTTTAAGAACATTTTGAATTTATTTTTTCAATTTAAGGCTTAAACAACAGTATTAAGCAATTTGAACTAATTTAATTATTAAAAATTTATATTCTTAATAATTGAATTACATTTTATAAATATATATTATTAAATCATTTTTTAATTATTATTTTTTTTATATGTAATCATATATATATATATATATAAGTTTTTTAATAAAAAATATTTTGATGGTTGTGGTTTAAGCTTTAAAACCTATTGAAAACATACGGGTCCTAAGCCTGGGTGAAATGACTTTCATAAGAGTTCTTTCTAAGAAGCCTGTCCTTGATATATGCGATTTTCAGAAAAAAGAAAAAACATGGAAAATTCTGAATGTCTAGGATGACAAACGAACCCGCAATTCCAATCTATCAGGGCCCACCAGCGGCAGAGCGGTTCTGCACTCAAAGCTGGTAGACGTGAGGTGCCGGGTTCGATCCCAGGTCCTCATTCGTCGATCTAGCCGTTCGGAGTTTTCCATGGTTTTCTCAGAAACTTGCAAAAATATGGGCTAGGACCCCTTAGAAAGACCTCCACGGAAGGTACTCCCCCTCGGGCCAAGGACCTTAGAATACTCAATCGACTGTATTCCCAAACACCAACAATAACACCAGTCTATCAGCTTGGAGAGCAGAACCAGTCGGCTACTGAAATAGGCATTTTAGTTAAAAGTTTAAAAAAAATGTATTAAGTAATTTCACCTAATTTAATTATAAAAAATTATATTTTTAATAAATAAATTATTGTTTTTTAATTAGTATATTTTAATGAATAATGTGATTTTTTTTTAAACTAGCTATTTTTATTATTATTAGTATTATTATTATCGTTCAGAGAAAATAAATTGTTTTAATAATATTAAAAGTATTTTAATATAGATTTTACTATTAAAAGCTAAAACAATAATACTTTCCAAGTTTTTTAATTTTTTCCTTTTTTTTTATTATTATTTTCAGGGGGAAAAAAATATATATATTTATATTAAAAGTATTTAGAAATAGATTTTTCAATTAAAAGCTCAAATAGTTTTATTGAACAAATTAATTTTATTATTAATCATTTTGATTTTTAGTAAATGCCGTCATTTTGAATTATATTTTTATATTAAATAATATATATGTATATTTCCTATAATCTGTTATAGAAAAAAATATTTTTTACATTGAAAGTATTTTAATACAGATTTTTCAGTTAAAAGCTACCACATAATATCAATTTATATAACAAGCAATAACAATGGTTAAATCTCAGCAGAAATGTAAAACGTGTTAAAAATATTGGAGAAATGAAAGTACATAGCTATTTACCCCACCTTTTGCCTACATTTTAAAGCACGTGCGGAATCATTTGTCAATGTTTATCTCAGTTACGCCACGTGCGCCTGCTCTATTCCATAATTTGAAAGCAAACAAGTAAATCTTATCTTCAATATCAAAATATACAAGACTGTGGATGATATTGTAGGGATTTTCTTGGGAGTCAATTGTATTTAGTAGTTCGAAAACTACTTTATTTCCGTTCAGCCCACGCATCAATCACTCACACACACGCATAAAAACAGTTCTCTTTATTTACATAGATAATTGCACCTTTACCCATTTATCAAGTTATTGTTACCAATTTTACCGCTGCCTTTTTCCCCCAGTTGCCATTTTTTCCGGTTGCCATTATTTCCGTTGCCATTATTTCCGGTTGCCATTTTTTCCGTTGCCATTATTTCCGTTGCCATTATTTCCGGTTGCCATTTTTTCCGTTGCCATTATTTCCGTTGCCATTTTTTCCGTTGCCATTTTTACCGAGCACCTCGCTAGTTGGTCGATTTGCCGCCCATCCTTCAGTGTTATAAAAAGTGCTCAATCTGTAATAGGTGGCGCTGTTTATAGCGACTACTAACGGGTTAATATAAATATAATATTGTGATTTAAGATATGTAACTTTTATATTATTTTCTTTGGATCTTAGTTTGTGGTGTTGATATATTATACTTAGCTTGAATCTCAAAATAATTTATTTAATTAGTAATAGTGAAAGTACAACCGCTGTAAGGGAAAAAAAAAGACCCTTTTACACCGAACTTCCGAAAAAATAAATAAAATAATTAATAAAATAAAGGTAAATTAATGTAAAATTCTGAAAATAAATGCATTAATAAAAGAGATAGAGAGAAAAACAAACAAACAAAAAATCTGGTACAAATCCATTAGTAGCATAAACCCAGACAGTGAAATGCAGAAAGCCAACTTTAAAGGCACTTTTTACTTGCACTTATTTATTTTTATTTTATTTATATAAATATGATTTTTTTTTTTTTTTTTTTTTTTTTTTTTTTTTTTTTAGGATTTAATATTTTTATATTTAAAAAATCTATATGAAAATAAACATTAAAAATTTTGGCTTTTTTTTTTTTTTTTTTTTTTTCAAACCTGGAATAAAATGAGCCGGCAGGGAGTTAAATTGTGAGCCTAAATTTTGTTTTGATGCGGTATTATATATGTAAAAATTGGAGATAACTAAATTATTAATATTACCAAACTACCATCTAGTTTTAAAGGAATATACACATACATATATATATGGTTAAAATTCCTTTGTGCATTAAACTTTAACAAAAATATTTTGAATTATAATATTTAAAATTTTGTTTTTCCAATGTTTAATTTATGTTTTCTTTCAAATCTGTTAAAATTATAATCTTAAGATGCTGATATAAAAATTGCACTTAGAAGTTTAAGAATAATTATCTCAATTTTAACTCTTTAAATGTTATAATAATAATTTTAAAATCAATATTTAAATAATAATATTAATTTTAACATATTAAATATTTTAGCTTTCTCCTTCAAATCATTTATTTAGTTAGGTTAAAGAAATCATAACACCAGCGAACTTTCAAGAAATAGGTGGTTTTTCAATGTAGTTAATGAGAGAGTTCTCATTGAATTGACTTTTTCTAGTTGGCTACGGATGTTGGAAATGTCAGACTAAACGGATTAATTTGGAGAACACCAATTTTTGGTTTTTCTTTCATACCCTAGAATCAGTCACACAATCAGTAGATTATTTAACTGTGTTTAACATCCTAAATATGCTAATTTACTCTTATATGCTTTAAAGAGGTGGATAAGTTTTTTTTTTTTTCTAATAAAATTATTATAAATCGCGGAATAAAAATAATTCTGTTTCAAAGCCAAATAAGTCAAATATTCAACCTGAAACAATTCTAAAAAAATTGTATCCTCTGGAAAGACATTTCAAATGGAAAAATACATTTCCTTGGATTTCTTACAATGAAATTAAGGTAAAGTGTTTTGTCAAGTATGCAAAGATGCAGCGTTCACCAGTGGCACAAAGCAACTGGGCTTTTTAAAATTCACGGTGAAGTGCCGTTTCGATCCCAGCTCGCACTCATTTGGAGTTTTCCATTGTTTTCTCTGAAACTCAAGTAAATACTCGCTAGGATCACTTAGAAAGACCCCCTTTATACTTTCGAGACAATTGTATGTGTCTGAAAAGGAAGATGGGTGCCACAGAGCGGGAACACGCTAAAATGAGAATTTTCAAGGGTCGTTTGCAGGATAAGCGAACATGCTATTTATTGCAAGTGTCTGAAACAGGGAAAATTTCCATAGGCGCCACCGATTGAGAATTTATGCTATGGCCATATTTTTTAAGGGTCGTTAAATACGATCAGAATTTTCAAAGGTAGTTTGTACGGTACGCAAACAGGCTGTTATAATTGTCTGAAAAGGAAAAAGGGCGTTGGAGGTCCAACCGAGCGGGAATTTCCAAAATCAGACTTTTTAATTCAACATTTTTTGCTAGTTGGCGAATCAGCTGGTCACCAAAGGGGGATAGTGATACATAAATCTTAGCATTTTTGGTACGTAACGCTAATTCACTTTAAAATGAAATTTAAGGCGCATAAAAAAAAAAAAAAAAAAAAAAAATCATGTGCCACAATATTTATTAAAACATTGAAGGAGGGACTCCACTCCCCCCCCTCAAGCTACATCCTTGAGCAGAGCACCCACAGCATTTTTTTAAAGTCGGCGCCCCTGGATTCGAAAAGGATTTATTTAACAAAACTGTATTAAGTGTACTTTTTTTACATAGGAATTTTTGATAGTGTTCGGAGACTTTTGTTACGACTGTAGCTCGGGCAGGCCCTGACTAACGGCAGGGCATACGGGGAAATGCCCTGGGCCCCCCAACAGGTGTATGCAGAAATTCTGCAACCTAAAGAGCTCTTATGCCACTGCAAGGGGGCCCCCAGAATAGACTTGCCCCGGGGCTCCAGGTAGTCTAAGTCGGGCCCTGAGCTCGGGTTTAAAGAAGTTAAAGAACCGTATAGAAAAGACAAAGGGTACTGACAATCCGCTATTTGAAAAAATAATTTGAGTGAGTGTTTTTTATGTCGCACTAGTGTTACACTATGGGTAATTAATTGGGTGGCCAGTTGTCCTCATTTTTAGATTAGATATCTTGCTCAGTTTTAAAAATTTCTAATAGGACCATATTTGCCACCATTCCTAACTATTCTGTCCTCATTTTCTGTTGCTAAAATTTTTTTAGGATTGTATCTAGGTTGTTGAAAATGTTCGTTGGACCTGGGAATAAAATGAAATCTTGTGTATAAAATAACGTTATTATGCAGGTAAAACCTTGTCTAATTTCCTTTGTATATATAAACATGAATTACTGAAATAGTATACACTAAGCGACAAAAAAAAAAAAAAAAAAAAAAAAAAGCCGCACTGCAGAAAAATTGACTTATACCTTTTCCATTTGTAATAGCTTCAAATCTAATGGTTGAAACAAATAAAACTGTCATTTTTGCACAATATCAAAGCGATGAAATGATACCTATGTACAGTCAGTAACAAAAGTCTCCGAACACTAGCGAAAATTCCTATGTAAAAAAAGTACACTTAATACTGTTTTGTTAAATGAATCCTTGCCGAATCCTGTTTGTAGACTGACTAAGAGCAGTATTCGACAAAGATTTATTTAACAAAACTGTGTTAAGTGTACTTTTTTAACATAGAAATTTTTGCTAGTGTTCGGAGACTTTTGTTACCGACTGTACATTTTTGATTTAATAATTCACTTTATTACACTCTACGAAGTAATTATTAAAAATCTAAATAAAACATTATTTTTAAACGGAATAAAATAAACATATACGTTGTACTGTATTATGATTTATTACATGATATAAACAAGTTGTATTTTAATACATGAAGTAAAACTATTTATTTGTCAGATCTAAGCAATTTTTTAATAAAAATATGTATTCTGCATTGAGTTATTCCACCTCTATATGGAATTACTGCTTTAATGCGCAATGGCATAGTATTATGCAGTGTTTTAATATAAATATCAGAAATTTGTCTGTGCCAAATATCATAAATAATTTTTTCTAGTCCTTCCAGATTTGTAGGCTGCAATTTTTTAATCCTCACCCCTTTTCCGCGCTTTTTTATAGACTAAACTTTCGAGCGGATTGAGATTAGGGCTATTTCCAAGTCTGATGAAAAAGAAATTATGCGATATTTTTTGTGGGATTTAACTAAAAGTTAAAAAAGATATGATGTCTTACAGAATTATTAGTGCTCATGGGATAGGATAGGTAGTTTTAATAATTTGAATCGAATAAACGCACCACAGACGCCTTTTAGTATGGTGCAATATCATCTTGAAATTCTGTTTGCGGGAAAGTCTGAGATACCTTCGAAATAGTCGGTCAGGTGCCGTTTTCATAATGGCCGCGTTTTATTTCGAGTTAATGGATCCCTTCAGCATAAAAATTTTCCCGACTCATTGAAAATTTATGCACCTCCGTACCATAATGTATGGAGAATGTGTCACTGTTTTATGAATGCAATTTTCAATAATTTGGTCACATTTTTATTATCATACTAGTTTTTTTTTTTTTTTTTTATCAGCCCGAAACAAAAAAACTTGACTCATAAAAGAAAACCAGATGGGCCTAATAATTAAGTAATATATATTTTTTTTTCATTTTTGGATTTTTTTAATTCTTTTCCTTAGTAATGGCTTATTTTTTTTTTTTTTTTTTTTTTTTTCAGATCTTCAGGTTTTTAACATACTTTGTTTAATTGTTCCAGCACTGTTTTTGAAGAAATTATTTTGCTATGCACATTTTTTTAATCTTTTCTAAGTTATGAGCATGTACAAATCGATTTTTTTAAACTTTTGTTTCTTCACTTGCCATCATCTCGCTTGAATGGGCAACATGGCCGCCTAAAGTCACATTTTCCGTTTAAACAGCCAAAAAAATTTATATGTTCCTAAAAATCCTCTCAGGAATATTTCGTTAACATTTAATTAATTTGCCATCTCCCGTAATAAAATATTTTTTGACTTTCATTCTAAAATTACTACTTTTTGTGGCATCGTTAACTGCCTTATACTTGCCATTTTTGAAATGCTTTCTAAAATTATAATTTTCCTGACAGTTGCATTTTATTTTTAACACTGGACTCAATCCTAAAGTTAATGTAGACGTCAACGTAATAAAATCTGTTCGAAAATTTGCTTTTTAAATGATAAAATTGGCGGGTGCAAAAAGGAAAAAGGAAAATATCCAAGTGCGGCTTTTTTTTTTTTTTTGTCGCGTAGTGTATATTCATCAAATTAAAGTTATAAAAATTACAAGGTAATAGAAAGTCCCCCAGTTGAGCTTTTCTTTATATACAGTCGGCAGCAAAAGTATCCGAGCACCAGCAAAAATTCCTTTGTAAACAATGTGCACTTAATACTATTTTGTTAAATAAATCTTTGTCGAATCATGTTCTTAGACAGTCTAAGAACATAAGTCGACAAAGATTTATTTAACAAAACTGTATTAAGTGTACTTTTTTTATATAGGAATTTTTTCTAGTGCTCGGATTCTTTTGATGCCGACTGTAGAACCTGATATCCAATCGGATATGTGGTAATTTTGATCCAGATATCCAACAGCATTTTGGAAATTGAATAATAATCAGCCGAATACCTGAAATTTTCTAGGTACCCGGTTTATCCCACAGATTATTATACAGATAAGACACTCCCGTATATTCTTCGGTAACCGGAATTTGACTGCAACAACCCTACCCTGACAACACATCTTCTCCAAATGACATCCTCAGGATGTCTTATGGGGGAAAATGACGTCTTTGGACATCCTCGGGACACATCTTCAGGATGTATTGTCGACAAGTGTGTTGTTAGGGTATTGTCAACGGCTGTAAGTTTCTCGAGCTCTCCAGCTTACGCAATCGCTCGTCTTATTTTTATTGTATCTATGTTCATATCGTAATATTAGTGCAACGTTAAACCCAACATCCAACCGACTAACCATTTATTGATGTTTACGTTTGGACTTTGTTATTGTTTACGAATTTGATTGTCGAAAGCAATTTATTTTAAGAAGCAACTACTAAATATTAAGCAAATAAATTTCGAAAATATGCATAAACCAGAAATATTTTTTTTCATTTTAAAGCATTTTGTATTATTTACACCAAGCATTGTTAAATATTTAAGATTTCATACCATACTGCTATTTCAGCATTACAGTTTGTTATATTAATTTGTACTCTTGAACACGAATGTGTTTGGAAAAATTTATTTTCAAACATAATAAAAATTAGTTTTATTTCGTAGAAAATAGCTGTGAATGTTATGATTTTGTAAATTTAAAAGTAGTAGAAAAAGTGAAGGAAAGAAAACTCCACATGCGTTTCCGTTAGCAACTTTATTATTGTTTACAAACTTGATTGTCAAAAGCAATTTATTTTAAGAAGCAAGTGCTAAATATTAAGAAAATAAACTTTGAAAATATACATAAAATAAAAACATTTTTTTTTTTTTTTTTTCATTTTAAGGCATTTTGTATTATTTAAACCAAGCAACGTTAAATATTTAATGATTTCATACTGCTATTTCAGAATTACAGTTTGTAATTTTAATTTGTACTTGAATATGAATATGTTTCACAAAGCATATTTTTAAACATTATAAAAAATAATTTTTATTTCTTAGAGGAATAGCTGTGAATGTTTTGAGGATAATTTTGTGAATTCAAAAAGTGAAGAAAAAGAAAACTTTCCATACTAACCTGCTACTAACTACTCGCGAAATAGAAAAACAATTTTCGATAAAAGATGCTATTCATGTAGACTTAACACATGTAGTTCCCCTCTGTTGACACTAGTGGTGCTACAATATTTCCGGTTCGCGTTTTAGCTTCACTGTCCTATCTGTATGATAATCTGTGGTTTATCCCTAGTAAAATCATCACTAAAGAAATTGATTTTTCGAGTGATAGGTATAGACATTCCTACATTTAAATTTTTTTTTCGAGGCACTGATAGAACCCATTTATTTTCACACTATTGTAGTTAAATTTTCTGCAATGTGTAATTACGATTAAGAGGAAAACATACCCTTCAAGAAAAGTGGTATGATAAAAAGGTGGGTACTAACAATGCTGCGGAATAAATTAAAATTTTGGCATGTCTGCATCGTTGGATTTAAAATATTAAATGAGATCTAAATAGGAATGTTTCTCGTAACTTCAGCTTATAAGAATGAAATTTACTGATATAGTTATTATTTATCTTGCATGCTTATCCTTTAGAAATTATTAAATTAAATTTTTACAGTGCTATTTTATTCCCTAAAACTCAACAGCGTCAAAAATTTCTTTCTTCTTTTCTTTGTTTAGGAAATCAGAAACAAAACTTGTGAATTTCTTTTAATGTTATGAGTTTTAAATTTTAGATTTGAACTTCCTTTCAGTATGAAATATTATAACTGTGGTATTAACATCTTATTTTCTGTTCTTCTTCGCACACTGTCATTAATGAAAGTCGTATATTAGCTTAAATCCTGCAGAAAAATAGGTTTTAACCATTCTACCCCGTATGGGTCGATTCGACCCATTTTTAAAATTGATCTTTCGATATCTTCTACAGATTTTAATTTCGATTGTTCAAACATTATGTATGCCTCAAAAATATGCATTCGTTTAGTATATGATGTTTTCAGTGTCATTGGTTTGTTTTAAACGACCCCAAAAAAATATGTGACATATTACCTGTCTGGGTCGATTTGACCCACATTATTAACATGCATAGAAATGCTTAAAACACCAATTTTTTCTTTTGAGTAGACTTCATTTTCAGGAATAGTCAATAGATGGCGATATTTGTCGGAAACGTAGATGTAAAATGAGCTCCATAGAACTTCTTTTTTAAGACCTAAATTCAATCTATACAAAGTGGGTCGATTCGACCCATACAGGTAAAACGTGCATAGAAACGTGTATTAACATGCATAGAAACGCTTAAAACACCAATTTTTTCTTTTGAGTAGACTTCATTTTCAGGAAAAGTCAATACATGGCGATAGTTGTCGGAAACGTACAGTCGGTAACAAAAGTGTCCGAACACTAGCAAAAATTCCTATTTTAAAAAAGTACACTTCACACTGTTTTGTTAAATAAATCCTTCCCGAATCATGTTCTTACACTGACTAAGAATAGGATTCGACAAGGATTTATTGAACAAAACAGTATTAACTCTACTTTTATTATATAGGAATTTTTGCTAGTGTTCGGACACTTTTGTTACCGACTGTAGATGTAAAATGAGCTCCATAGAAATTCTTTCTTAAGACCTAAATTCAATCTATACAAAGTGGGTCGATTCGACCCATACAGGTAAAACGTAAAATTTTTTCAATAGGGTTGGAAGGTTAAGTGTAATTATCATACTGCTAATTCTGAAAAAAGTTATTTTTTATTTTTTTATTTATGATTTCAACTGAAGTAATTTAAAATAAGCTTATGATACAGAAATGTATATTTGTTCTAATATAAAAGCCTAATTGCGGTTGAATTTTTGTCCGCAGAAATGTCCTCATTTTTAACCTAGATGCCCTCATTTTTTAACCAAAACTGAGTACATTGTACAGTCAGTAAAAACAAAAAAAAAAAAAAAAAGTTCACACCCTCACCTAATTTCGCCGTAAATTGTCGTAGAAACATGTGGCTGGAACCAATGGATTTTTAATAACGTCTAGTTTATAATGGTATAGTTAGATTTTGCTTAGGGGGTCGTCTACCTATTAAAACTGGTATCAATATCATTTTTTTAAAAGGTAACGCCCATTTTTTATAATTTATTTGAATTATTTGGATCAAATCGCTGCGGAAAATGGTATAGTTTATATATTTTGCTCAATTTTTCATAGAGTTATAAGGTGTCAAACTATGGGAATGCTAATGATAAGTGAATGTGACAAACATTAATTCATATCTTTCCAAAAAATTATTATATTCAAATTCTGTTTTTTTCTTTATGTGTTAGAATGAAGTGACCCAAACATATTACATGCATATTTTTGATAAATATACAAACATATTCCATGCAATTATTTGAATTATAAAAATTATTAATAAATTCATATTTGAAAAAATTATGAATTATGACCTATGTTAATTTTTGCACGAATAGAATAGGGATCATCAAAAACATGGGTTTCCAAATTTACAGCTTGTTCCTAACATTATTTTTTGAGTTACAGTGATATTTCATTTTTTATTGTTGTTAGGGGGCCGTCACTTGTTATAATTTGTATCCTCTGTGAGTAAATATCTGTATGTATTTTGACGAAAAACTATTTTAATTTACCTTTATGTTATTCTTATTGTTTTATAGGCATCATTTCGATGTTTATTATACAAACTGCTTATTTTTATAAAATTATCGCAATGCAGGCGAGAGATTGTGAAAGAATTCCATAAGAAACGAAGCCCCGCCTCTATATCGCTCAAATAATAATAATAATAATAATAAACTAGTTTGCATATTCGTATTTGACTCTATATGTGACGCTGGTATGTATAAATCTCAATGACATTTCCTACATCGAATGCTGAAGACAAAATTTAAATGGTTTAATAGGAAATATGTAAAATAATTTTGTTTCATAATGTAAAGGTTTAGAAAAATGTGTAAAGGCGTGGCTTACGTTGCAAGAAGGAGTATACCCGATCCTGAAATGTTAAGTCTTTGTTCTTAAATATTACATAACTTTTCCTAATTTCTCACTGCTAAAATTCTGTTTCAACTCTGTTGTCCCCCCCCCCTTTTTTTTTTGTACTTGAATATTGTACGGTTCGTACACTTCAAGTTAAATGTAATGATTTAGGAAACGCGGTATGAAGAAGGTTATTGTTTCTAAGAGCAACACGCAGTGAACAATACTTTTTTTTTCTTTTTTTATATTAATATAATTAATATTTATTAATTTTTATAAATTTTTTTAAAACGAATTTTCTGTTTTAATCTTGTTGTGACATTTTCGCATTCATTTAATGTACCGTGTGTATGCTAATGCTATCTAAATTTTATCGCATGACGCAACATAATAAGATATTAAATTTTTATTAAATATTTTTTTAATATAGAATGAAATAGTGATTTATATATATATTTTTTTATGAAATCTATTATTGAAACAAAGTGCGATATTTTTTAATTTCGATTATTCTAATCACAGCGTAAAATTCACATTTATTATGGAAAAAGAATTTAAAACATAGTAATATGTCTTATTACTTTTAAAGGTATAGTATAGATCTTAAACAGTTAAAATTAAGAATTCAAGTACAGTAGACGACGGTATAATGGGGGAATATTTATTCTGGACAAGAGGAAATCATTTTATGTGAGACATACCTTATCAGACCAATTTATGCAAATTCAGTTCAACACTGAAAATTTTTATTGTACTTTAATTTGTTGTTTTGTTTTTTATTGTTTTCTAAGTAAGGTTTCGATGTTTACTATAAATATTAACCTATTTTTGAAAAATTAACGCATTGCAGGCGGGAAATTTTGATGGCATTCCAAAAGAATAATAAACCCCACCTTCTGGCTTTTTCTGAAACAATACTTTACTTTTAAAAATGTTTTTTGTTTCCTTAATTTTAGTTTGTTTGACTCTTTATAGAACTCTAGCATATATAAACGAGTGAAATTTACCGTTTCGATTGTTGATGACAAAATTTCAGTTATTTAATCACGAATTTGTGAATTAATTTGATGTTTTAAAGAAACGTATAAAGGCGTGACATATTACTCAAAATAGGAATGATTTTGATCAGTATCTCCTTTTAACTGAATATTAAATATCCTTTCTGAGATTTTAGTTTAAATCTTGTTATATATATTTTTGTATATTGTATATTGGTGGTTTGTAAGCCTCAAATTAAATGTAAAACTTTATAGTAACACTTTCATGCGGGGCTTACTGTATAAAATAAAAATATACCCAACAGAAGTAGATACGCTTTTTTTTCTTTTACAGCCATTAATATTATTATCATTATTACTATTATTTTTTATCTTGCTATCTAGATTTTTGTAATTCAACATTGGAGAGTTCATATGACTCAACCTATTTAAAAATTTTCGTATGAAGTGGAAGTGACGTATTTAACTAATCCACGTTTATTAAAAATAAAAATTTTAAAAATTTTAATTTATAAGCAAATACAGATCACTCTGTAATTTTTTTTTTACTTTATTTTAATTAATATTTCTGTATTTTTTTTCGGGTGTGAAACTTAATAAATGTTTTTTCTGTGGTACCCATGTAGCACAAAAATATCGGCCAATATAAAAATTTGATATCGGTCAATGTAAAATGACCACCCCCCCCCCTAAAAGATATCCAAGAATATTATTTTTTTTATATTTATTAAAGTTGGCCAATATTTACAGACATCTGTAAATATTATATTTTGACATTGTTAAATAACATTTTCAGGTATTGCTTGATATTATATTTTATTACTTTTATGCCTGATATTATATTATAAAATAAATCGTGATCTATAGATCAGGATTTATTTTTTCTAAATGTATAGACGAACCTCTAATACATTTTCGCTTGTAACTTTGTGAAAATTTTTTATTTAAAGTATATAAATAGGACTTTTTCTGAACTGCCTTGGTCTCAGAAATTTGAATATAATATCGGAAATAGGGGCTATCATTAAAAAAAAAAAAAAATGAAGTTGATGACTGTTTTAATATGTAGATGACCCCTTAAGCAACATTTAACTATACCATTATAAACTAGACATTATTACAGATCGATCGGTACCAGCCGCTTGTTTCTACGATAATTTACGGCCAAATTAGGTGGGAGGAGGAGGTGGCTTTTTTTTCCCCTGACTGTACATTTGCACTCATTTTCGCTGTAAAAATCTGGTCAGCTTACAATTAGCGTCGGTCTAGTAATAATAATAAGAAATAAAATAAGAAACAGCTTCCTTGGCAAAAGATATTTAGAGTTTATTTTTTGTCAACGTTTAACCCATGGTATTGGCCAGAGGGCCCATGGTCCTTCTACCTGCATGGTTTAACCCTTTCAGGGGCGGTGATGCCACTACAGCATCACCTAATTTTAATTTTCAACTGCAAAAACTCATCCCGGAAATATTTTAGCAAAACTTTACTTTTATAACATTGCAGAAAACGTCGTCAAATTCTTTTATTTTAATTTTATTCGTGAATTCCGGTGGCAGTGTAATTTAAATGATACGAATTACCTTGCGCCGCAAAGGGCTAAAAAGCTCTAAAGGATGATGTTCAGGCGACTGTCTAGAATTCACCACTATGTGTGGTCCAAGACATGCTATGACCATTTTTATCCTCCGAGGGGAGAGTTGAGGGGCAAAAACACTAAAAGAAATCTGTGGGATAAGCTTTAAAAAATAAAGTACAATCGGCAGCAAAAGTATGCGAGCACTAGCAAAAATTCCTATCAAAAAAGGTACATTTAATACTGTTTTGTTAAGTAAATCCATGTCGAATCATGTTCTTAGACTGACTAAGAACAAGATTCGACAAGGATTTATCTAACAAAACTGTATTAAGTGCACATTTTTTACACAGGAATTTTTGCTAGTGCTTGGATACTTTTGCCGCCGACTGTATTTTCTCTTTAAAAGTCGACCGTCGGTCCTTGCCCATAGCGTACAGTCGGTAACAAAAGTGTCCGAACACTAGCAAAAATTCCTATTTTAAAAAAGTACACTTCACACGGTTTTGTTAAATAAATCCTTCCCGAATCATGTTCTTACACTGACTAAGAATAGGATTCGACAAGGATTTATTGAACAAAACAGTATTAACTCTATTTTTATTATATAGGAATTTTTGCTAGTGTTCGGACACTTTTGTTACCGACTGTACGATTAGTACGACTTATCTCTTAATATTTCATTCATTATCATCTACGAGAAGGGGAAGTAAGAGCACATTTTTTTTTTTTTTTTTTTTGAATTCTCATAGAGAATATCAGTGTTTCTTTTACACATATCTAAGTAGACCAAACGTCCTCGAATCATGAGAACAGTCCTCGAATTTCGACCTACTATGGCCTCAGCAATTTGAAAATCATTTGAAGACAAATGTTCTTGAATTTACAAATTTGACCTCAAATGTCCTCAAATTAAAGCTCTGTCAATTTAGCTCTGTCCTCGAATGGCCTTTCAATCTGAGGACGTTGCGATGATTTGTCCTCAAATTGGTTTTAAAAAATTTGGTCACACATATCCAGGATGGTTAGATAAGGTTGGGTTTTATGTCACACTAGTGCTGCGCAGATGGGAAATTGGCGACGGTCTGGGACACACCCCTAGAGGTGGTCCGGAGACATGCCATCACAATTTTGATCCTCCACGGAAGGGATTACACATATCCAGGGAAAAGTAAAGAAAGGATCACCTTGCTAGCAGAACTCTGACAAGGTGATCATTTAGAGAAACGAAAGTTATAAAAAGAAAGTTTTAAAAAATGTTTGTAAGTGTGTATAAATAACGATTTATTTTATTACTTAATTTTAAAAATTTGTTGTTAGCAGTATTTTAATTATTATTAATATTAGAGGCGGTTCTGAGTCATGCACGACAAGCTGCGTAAGGTGAAAACGTCATTGAAATTCTGCACATAGGCAGATTGTTTTGACTCACAGTATTGTAATTGTATATTTTGGTGAGAATTGAGATATATTTTCTAAAGTAAAGATGTTAGCCTTATTAAATAGGTTTTTAGATTGGCTTAAAAGCATTTTTTGGAAGGAAGAAATGGAATTGACTTTAGTTGGCCTGCAATATTCGGGCAAAACGACATTTGTCAACGTTATATCCGTAAGGGACTTTTTGGTTCTTTTAATCTTATGGTTTTGTTTTATCAGATTTTGTGCTATAGGTGTGGTATGAAATTAATTTTTATAATATTAATATATTTAGAATAAATGTTTTTAATTTATGTTTTGTAAAGCTCTCTGTATCTATCTATTTATATTTTGTTTTCTTAATATTTTTCTCTGTATTGGAATATGTTATTATTTCATTGTAAGTTCTTGTTGCAATACGCTTCATATATTCTGGTTTGTGTATATTTAATTTTCTTCCCAAATTCTGTCTCTTGTTGTCTTAATGTTTTATGCTGAATTTGTCAATTTTTTAAAATTGTAGATTTTATCCTCCTAAACTATATTAAAGAGTTTCTTAGTTGATTTAATTTAAATGGTTCTAATTAAATATTTTCATCTGTTCTTCAGTTTTCTTAAGTACACTGAATATTTTTCTGAAGTGAACAGCTGTTTCGGATAAGGTTGTAGTGATTTAAATCAGTTGGATTTATTTATTTTTTAATGACTTATTTTAAATAACATAGTTATTGGCTTTAGTGGAAGGAAACTGTTTACCTAGCTTAAAAAAAAAGTTTTATAATGATATTTTTCATGTAAATTTAAAAATATAACTTGTGAAACATAACAATATTTCATTTAAATGAAATAATAGGGGAGAGGGGGGCACCTTTTGAACAGTTTTTTGGAAAATCAACATATTTTTTTATTTAGATGATAATTATTAATTTTAATTGTTGCACAAGAAAAAGTAGGAATTTCTTCATCATGTGGGCTAAAAATTAAAAAAAAATTTAAATAAATTAAATATGTTATAAGACTTTAAAAATTGTTAATATTTCTGTTCAAACCTGCCCCATGTAGGGGTATCTTTGAACAAGCTAGGGGCACCTTTGAACAAACATAAACAAAGAGAAATTATGCAGAGTTTTTATCAAATGCTGAATATTTTTAAGGGTTATAAAATAATTAGAATAAAATTAAACATATGCATTTACTGAAAATACTAAATTTTTATTATTTAACCAAATTTATATCCATCAAAATTGACATCAAAACTCATTGCTGAAACAGCGCGTAGGGTACTTCCAGTAATGTTTGGTTGAGGCAGTTTTTTTACAATATCGTTGAAATCCACCAAACTGATATCTGGTGCTTCCGGAAAATAAAATTTATCAATTTCTTTTTTACAGAGAAACTTAACATTAAACTCTATTTTATCCTGTAATTGCAATTCAATCTGACCAACATAGTGAAGAATAGTTTTTTTTTTTTTTTTTTTTTTTTTTTGTAGCAAATTTTACTAAAATAAAATCCTTCACATTCAAAACTTCTGAAACAAGAGTTTTTCGTTCTTCATCCTCCATAACGGTAATAGTATCTTCAAAGTCAGTTTCATCATGCACAGAAAATGTGCCATCTTCATCGCTGCTTGAATCAACAAATGTATGCAGTGTCTTCTTAGTTGTTTTTTCAAAAGCAGAGTTATACTATTTAGATTTTTTTCTTTTGTTCTGACGTGCTTTGTTTTCAGCTTCAATTGCATTTTTCTCAGGAGTCAAAGTCAGTGTCCTGGATCGTCCTTTCTTACGTCCACTAAGTATGATGGTAGATGACCATAATCAAAAGAAATTTTTTCACTATAAATATTTTTAACTTTTTACAAAGGAAGCAAACTTTTCTGTAGGAAAAATGACAACATGCAAGATTGAAAAAACAATAGTAGTAATCAAAAGTGATGTTCACATGCATATAAGTAGAACTTTAATATTAAGTAAACAATAAACCAGCTCATAAATATTTTGTATGTCTTCATTGCCACATTTATTTTTTAAATCCAAAATAAAATAATAGTATTGAGATTGATTTATAACTCTTTTCTTCAAAGCTTTGTTTGTTCAATGGTGCCCCAACATTTTTGTTCAAAGCAGGGTTGGGTTTCTTCCGGAAGAAACTAGTTTCTTCCAGGACAGTGGAAGAAACTGGAAAAAACCGGAAGAAACTGGAAGAAATGGAAGAAACCGGAAGAAATGGAAGAAACTAACCAGAAGACAAAACAGATGTTCAAAATTAAAGTTTATGAACTCAAAGCATAAATATAATGTCAAATCTAAACTATAATCCAATTAATATTAAAAATATTGTTAGAAAAATAAGTTAATTTATAACAAACACTAAATATATATAAGTGATGGGTTTTTACTTTTCAATGCTGATATTTTTAGAACTTTTTGCATATATACTATCTCATATTAGTATACATTCAGACAGTACAAGTGATAATAATTACGGAATTAACCATAATATTTGCACTTTTTTTTTTTAAAGGATACAATTTTTCGTATAAACTCGAAGCTGGTAAACTGTATCAATAAGTAATATACCTACTTTTAAACTCTCCTGCAAGTTCTCTAGGATTAAAAAAAAAAGCATAGTTTGTATTTATCTATTTTAAGTTGAAAAATAAAGTGCAGTATTGAACTACTCTAAAAAACATTTCATTTGTTTTACAGTTTTTAACTCCCTCTAACTCTCAAAAATTTTGTCTAGAGGTTGTGCGGATTATAGGAATTTGTAGATTAGAGATCATTGCCTTTGTTTACAGTTTTCTTTTGCAGATACAAAGTCAGTTATTATTAATTCATGAGAATAGACATCAGAATGGAAAGACGATTTCTAATAAATTTTAGAATAAAGTATTTCTTCAATATTAATAAAACTAATCAATCACATTCACATATGATAAATAATTTAAGCATATTCAAATAATAGGTACCTATAAAATGTAAACAAACATATTTAAAAAATATGAAACTAAATATTTCTGAAAGTTCGGAAATAATATTCATCACTGATTAATTTTGTTAAACATTGATGTAATAGTGATTTGTTTTAAGCACTAGTCTGTATGAATTGCAGGATAATAAATACAAGAATGTTACCCCCCCCCCCTCCCAAGTTGAGTTTCAAAGCAAAGATTAAGCTAAAAATTTGATTTTAAAAAAAAGTAAAAATGTGAGAAATGTGAATTTATTTGAAATATGAGATGTAAATTTCCTTTTCACTGTACTGTATTAGGAAAATGAAGTTTTTGATGACATTTTGTAATACAGTAATTATTGTATACTGGCTCTTTTAATTAACTGAATGTTTGTTAAGAGCTGTTTTATCAGAAAGTATAAGCAAGTGATACAAACTATTATTTATTTACCAGTTAAAGAAATAAAATTGTCTAAATAATAAATTATAAAACTTTACGCTTTTTAAATTGAAATTGATTTTTTTACTGGATTTTGAGTATTTTGGAACGTGATTATCAGATACCGAAGATCACTTCGGTAAAAATCTCATAATTATTAATTAAATATGTAATTAAATTTTTATAGGTATAATTAAAGTTAATTTAGAAAGTCTTTATTCATCAACCTTAATTAATTTTAGAAAAATTGGAGTGGAAGGATGATTTTTTATACCAACTATGTGAAAAATACCAGAGCCGGGAATCGAACCCGGGCCTTCCGCTTAACGCGCGGATGCTCTACCACTGAGCTACCCTGGGTGATAACCAGCTAGGCATTTCTCACATAATATTCATTGGCAAGGTGTTTCGTATATTGTTGTATAATCTTAAAATACTTTAAATAAAGGATAAAGAGAATCTTAAACTCTTACACCAACATGGAATTCTATTCTTGTTTATTTCCAGCTATTACAAAACTGTTGCCACAAATCACAACCTAATACTTTACGTAACATCCTTCCCCTTTTACTTATTAAGAAATTTAGATTAATAATTTTCCATACATTAGTTATACAAATTTTCATTATACATTTATCCCTTTCCTTTTTTAACATCTCTGAAATAAAATACAACCCAATATTAGAATAAAAAAATAGTCAACAGTTCTAGTCTCTATATCTTGAAGGCACTTTTACAACTCGTCCTGACTTAGTGGTATATTGAGGTCTTTCTTGCATCACACCAGTGTTCACTTCTTGTGGTACAGAAGGATTTTTCTGATTCACTTCGGCATCTGGATTTGGTGTTGGTACAACTTCATTGGTTGACCTTCAAATTGTCTTAGTTGGAGTCGAGACATCCGGTACATGTGTTGTAATCTTCTTTTGGTGAGGCGTTCCTCGAAGAAACATTCTATTTCTCACATAGGTTTGTCCATTATCTGTAGTGACTTCAAATCTTCTCGGTGTTAAAGTCTTTGTAACTACAGCTTTCTTCCAGGTTTCATTTCTTTTGTGAGGTTGCATGTATACTACATCTCCTTGTTTATATTCAGGCAGAGCATTTTTCTTATTATCACATTCAGACTTCTTCTGTCTTACATCTTCTTTACGTTGAGTGATTTCAGGATACGAGTTGAAAGACGGCTTGAATAAAGAACTTGAAGTTGGCACTAGAGTTCTTGTCCGCTTACCAAGAAGTAGTTGCGCTGGACTTTTCCCAACATTTTCAATTGGAGTATTTCTATAATTTAAAAGACCTAAGTAGGGATCTTCTTTTGCAAAAAGGCTCTTTTTCATAATCTTCTTCACAATTTTCACAGTACTACTTTATAAATTTCCGTCTGCCACCATGTTTCGTATATTGTTGTATAATCTTAAAATACTTTAAATAAAGGATAAAGAGAATCTTAAACTCTTACACCAACATGGAATTCTATTCTTGTTTATTTCCAGCTATTACAAAACTGTTGCCACAAATCACAACCTAATACTTTACGTAACACAAGGTCACCGAGTCTGCAAACGCAGCTATATCAAGTGACATAATTAATCGTGGTACAACTCCAATAGACCACGAAATTTACACAAAACTAAAATTAAAAATAATTAAAGTTACTTAAAGTTGTTTATAAGACAAATGCATCCATTGTATCTTACAAATCTGCAATTTATAGGATAAATTTTTAAGAAAAACAGTTTCTTCCATTTCTTACACTTGGAAGAAACCTATTTCTTCCGGCCGGTTTTTTCCATGGTTTTTTCCGCGGTTTTTTCCACCTTGGAAGAAACTTGCCAACCCTGGTTCAAAGGTGCCCCATCATATGGAGTTTGGCATTAGAATAATTTACTCAGTTAGGTTTAAGAATTTGAATAAAACAAAACTTAGAAGCTAAAGCTTACAACTTTATTTTGTACAGGTTAGATTCAGGAAAGAGAAAAATACATACCTTGCTTAGACAGCAGTGTGCATGTAAAATGGTAAAGCTTTGGCTAGTTTGTTGCATTGAAACAATAGTAATGTGCTGCCATCATATTAAAAAAATAACATAATTTTCTAGGAAAATATTTAGATTGTTCAAAGGTGCCCCCCTCTCCCCTACTTATATCTTCACTTTAGATTCATCTGTAGTAAACAACATTAAATTAACACAAAAATAATTTATTCATTTAATTTAGTTTTTTTTTTTCTTCCTTTTTTTTTTTTTTTTTTTTATTGTATAGTTTAGTTATTTATACAAGTACAACTTAATGACTGGTGTATGAATTGTACAGACTCCCAAAACTCTGCACTCCTAAAATTTGCAAACTCCAGAAATCCACACATCATAACCAATGTAAATAATAAAATTTATAATTTTTTAAGGGGAAAAAAATCAAGACAGCACTTATTTTAACTGTGAATTTTTTAGAAACTGAATCTAATGAAAATAAGGAAAGGTAATTTTAATGTAATTCTAGGTGTTATAGATAAATACATAGTTTAATAAGACATTTGTATTTGAACAAAAGTAACTGCAGTCGGTAACAAAAGTCTTGGAACACTAGCAAAAATTCCTATATAAAAAAAATACACTTAATACAGTTTTGTTAAATAAATCCTTGTCGAATCCTGTTTTTTTAGACTAAGAACAGGATTCGACAAGGATTTATTTAACAAAACTGTATTAAGTGTACTTTTTTTATATAGGAATTTTGCTAGTGTTCGTAGACTTCTGTTTCCAACTGTAATGTTTAAAGATTGCAAGGAAATAAAAAGAAAAAAGTTTATACTTTTATCTATATTTCTAAATTGTAATAAAATTTATAATACACAAGTCTGTACGGTATCAGAATTTTATATACTTATGCAGGGTTTAACCTGGCAAAAAAGTTTCTTTAGCATTTTAGCTAAAACGTATAAGCAATATTTTAGCTTTTTCGAAAATTAATTCTTTGAATAGTATTGATTTCTCTTTCTTAACTTGGTTATCCTCAATTTTGTTTTCTGTTTGTTTTGTTCATTGATGATTTTAACCAAGCATATATTGTAATTTAAGAAACATGAATCTGCAAAATTTTGTTTCGATTTCAACAAACACAATACTAGCACTGAGAATACATCTATAAAGCAAATTCTTAATTATGTTTTTAAATATTTTTGCATTTAAATTCAACCATTAAAAGTCTAAATTAAATCTGAATATACTAATATTTTCAGTGATTTTGTAATTTCCGTCCACGAATATTTGTATAAAAACTAGAGGTAGTTATATAAAGATATTTTATGAAATAATCTAGTTTTAGCTTTTTAGCAATTCTTACTGACATAGTTTAGCAAAATACAATACCTTTTAGCAAAATGCTAAAAAAAACTAATGCAGTTTAAACCCTGTACTTATGAAGGTAAGTGGTTGTCATTTTTACTTTATGGTGCAAATTTTCATTTGTTAATTCAGGGGTCTGTCCAGAGGAAAACCTGGGTCCGTTAAAAGATCCTTCACAAAATTATTTATCCTGGAAAAAAAAGGACCCTTCACAAAATTGTTTATCCTAAAAAGGGCTTTTCATAAAATTTTTCCTCTTAAAAACAGACTTTTGATAAATCTGTTTTATTTTGAAAACTAATCTGTCATGGTATGAACAGAAAAGCTGATATTCAATTTCTAATTTATAAAAGGTTTCTATGCATATGTGTGAACTTAGCTCTATAAAAGAGAATAGTCATTGTCTAAATGAAACCTTAATTGTAATTTTATTTTGCAAAATTACATTTTTTACAATTTCACAAAAAGAACCATAGCCGAAAAGTTCAGAAGAGCTTGATTTTCATGCTAAATTTAAATTCACAAAATTACATGTAGATTTTTCACAATTTCACAAAATTAGGACCTTGTCTGAGAAGTCTGGGCAGAACCCTGTAATTGGGAAAAATAGTCATCTGGAGGAAATTCCTGGTCAACAACTTTCTGTGGTAATTCATGATCATAATCTTTTATTTTATGTTTAAAAAACTCCTTACCAAAAAAAAAAAAAAAAAAATTGCAGAGGTACTCTGAACTATCTTCTTTAGAACCTTTATTTTATTTATGATTAATATTTATTTAATTTGAAAAAAAAAATATTTTTTCCCCCAATTGCTTGCTAAATTTCTGTAAAAAAAAAAAACATTGGCCTTGATTGTGACACATTTAAACAAAGATCTTTGTCTCAACTTAAAATTTACATATATTGTTTTTCTCTCTTTGGTTAAAATATAAACTACTTTAGCTACTAAAAAGTAATTTTAGATTTTCTAATGCTATTTTAAATAATTTACTAGAGTGTATTAGATACTATTCCATTTATCTGAGGCAAATCTTAGTAACTGGGATAATTCCTGGTCAATGCTTTTCGCATAATTTACCCGTTATTGTCATAGTTAATGGTTTTAATAGTCTGCACCTTTTTGAGTATTAATTGTAACTACAGTGTTCAGTTCACTATATTTTTAATTGACTGTAGCTTCTAATGATGGATAAGGGAACAGGACACTTATTTTTGCATGTATTTTAGTACCAAATTTTTCATGTACAGGCATAGCAGCTACAGTTGTCAGTCAGGCCATTGTGCACAGCTTTCTTTTGAAGACTTGCTAAGCCAACATTTAAAACACACACCAAAAGCAAGAAATTGTTCAGAAATTCAGCAAAAGATTGATATAAATGCAGCTATTATTGCAAATGACTTCCTGAAAGAAAAAGAAACAGTGGCATAGTGTGTGTGTGTAAGGGGGGGGGGGGTCAAAGAGGGCACCTGTCCCAGGCGGCACTTCGCTGGGGGTGGCAAATTTTGATATCAATTGAAATACACTCAAATCAATGAAAATCAAATAAACCAATCAAATCTCTCGTAATTCCTCATAGCGTAGCTCTAGTTCAACGTTAAATATGCTCAAATCAATGAAAATCAAATAAACCAATCAAATCTTTCGTAATTCCTCACAACGTAGCTCTAGTTCAACATAAAATACACTCAAATCAATGAAAATCAAGTAAAACAATCAATTCTCTCGTAATTCCTCATAACATAGCTGTAGTTAAATGTAAAATACACTCAAATCAATGAAAATCAAATAAACCAATCAAATCTCTCCTAAGATTCTCCATTCTGCGTCATTATAGAAATGGGGAGTTTTATTTTCATATTTTTATTAATTAAAAGAAAACTAATCAAAAATTCGAAAATCTGACTTCGATGTGCACAATGACCCTTCGGAGGGCACCTTTGTGTTAAATTACGTGACTGTCCGAGCTACCGTTTTCGAGAACAGTGAAATATACATATATACAGTGGCGGTTCTACATTGAGGGCCAACGGGCACGGCCCCACCTAAATTTTTTCTCGATTAAAATAGTAATAATAATTTTCTTTTTTATAACTGTTCAAAAACATATAAAAAAATAACTACGTCTATCTAACTTTTCTTAATCATCTTTCATTATCATTTATTTGTCAATATGTTTTTTCAGATGTCACAAATCACTAATAACTGAGAGAGACCGCTCCGCTACTTCCCTTTTCCTAATCTAATACAGCGGGCCGATTTCATTCCGCCCGAAATTGGCGTGTTTATTTGTACAGTTTATTCTACTAAAAGATCGGGTTGACATATTTGGCGACTAATTGCTTTACCAGTTTAAGCACGCTGTAATTTTGTCGTCGATGGGCCAGCAGATTCCTGCCCTTTGGAACAAAACTATAGGGAAAAAAACCTTTTCTGTTAACCATGCAATTCACGGATAATATTTGGCGACTTCTGCATTACGTTTTTTTTTTTTTTTTTTTTCCCTCATTGATTTTTCGGTGAATTCTTTAGAGTAAAATATGACAGTTTAAAATTTTAGTGTTTAAAAAAATAAATCTGGTAATAGTCAAAAATATTTTCTAGACCAGCCTTTGAGATAAAAGCTTGTATAAGAATTTAAGATCTCTCTAACTAAAGTGTTTTGAATTTAAATGGGGGGGGGGGGAATAAAAATAATATGCAACTTTTTTTTTTCCTCAGAATAGTGTATTAAAACTTTTATGTAAATAAATTGTAAAATTTTTAGATAAATAATTAATGGATTTACATGGACAAATGGATTAAATAGCTGCATAAAATTGTGATTTATTATTATTATTAAAGGATTTTTCTTCTAAATGCGATTTAATAGAAACATCCGCAATGTTTCTTTTTTCTTTATTTTCTTTTCTTTCTTTCTTTCTTTTTTTTTTTTTAAGATGGTAGCCCGGTTTATTTCTTTATTTGTTGAAAGTTAATTTAAATTATTTTTCATTCATTTATTTAGTTATTTTTAATATGTATCCACATTACATTAATCATGACTTTCTAAATTCCAATAGATAAGAAACATGAATATAACACTTGAAATTCTATAATTAAAAGATTTAGGGATATAATTAGCGTAAGCTAAATATTATACTCTGAGACATTTGAATTTAAATTTTAATGGTGTGTAGTGTTAGGGTTAAAGCCAGTTGACTAAAAGTGCGTCCTACACCTGAGTGGTGTACTCTCTGTAGAAAGTCTTTCTAAGTGCTACATAGCCCTTTTTATTTGAGTTTTGGAGAAAACCATAGTAAACCCCAAATGTATATTTCAACGAAAGCGATCTGGTATCGAACTTGGCAATTTCCGTCTGCTAACTTCCAGATATTTAAATTTTGATATTCCATTGATCAGAACATTGCAGAAGTTTTCAATTGTATTTATAAAACTTTAATTTTTGTGATAATTTTATGCAATGTTTTCCATAGTGTTGACTTTAAGATTCGCCATAAAAAAAAAAAAAAAAAAAAAAAATCCGAAATTTCGTTTTACATCCCATTTTATTAATGTTTGTTTTCATGTTTGAATAATGAATAGTATTAAAGTTAAATTACGCATCATACGATGGATCGGGCCCCACCTGTGAAAATTTGCACGAGCCGCCACTGCATAATATATATATACAAATATTGCTCACTTAATAGTATAAGATGAGGAATGGCAAGAACTAAAGATCTTTTGGAAAGACAGTCTGTTTCACTTCACCAGAAAAGACATGTGGAAATTTATGTTAAAAACAAATAATTAAAAATTCCCGAACCTTTCACATTTGTTTGAAGTTTTACTTATTCTCCCTATTTCAAATGCAGCTGTTGAAAGAGGATTTTCCTTTGTGGGCAGAATCAAAACTGAATGTAGATATCATTCAGAAGAAGATACTCTAGAAGATTTGCTTTGAATTAAGCTTGACGGACCTCAACTGCAAGATTTCTCTCCTGATAATGCAGTGAATGTTTTAGTTCTTTTAGACTTCCAAGCACAAAGCCATATGGCAAAAGAAAAAGGATTGAAAGTGATTCTGATTAGCCTTTTTTTTAGTGAGTAATTTTTATTTGTTGAAAACTCAGTGGCATAAACACGGCGACATAGTTGCAGACAGTTTTTGTCTGCACTGATTAAAAAAAAAAAAAAATTGTCTGCAACTTTCAGATAACAATTCACTTATAAAAATTTCTGTATCAAAACTAAAACTAATACTTTTTAGAAATTTTTATTCATGAATTCATCAACCGTGAATATTTATTTGTCTTTGCCAACGAATATTATGCGAGAAGTGTCTAGCTGGTTGTCAGCCAGGGTAGCTCAGTGGTAGAGCATCCGTGCGTTAAGCGGAGGTGCCCGGGTTCGATTCCCGCCTCTGGTATTTTTCGCATAGTTGGTAATAAATAAAAATATCAACCTTTGCACTCCAATTTGATTTAAATAAAACTAATACTTTTATTATTTATAATTATTTATACAGTAGAGAGCCAGAAATCCAACGACCTAAAATCCGCACAGTTTGCCATATACTAGATACAAACAATGAAATTCACTATTAATAAATTACAAACTCAAATCAGAATTTTGGAAAAAGATCTTGAATACAGATTTTATGTTTGCATTTTATGATTACAAAAAGAAAAACAAAATAATAATATGAAAGACTACGAGACCCAATTTGCTGCTAATGAAATTATTGACAGTATATTAAATTCATCAAAAGAAAATGATTATTGTGATATGATGATATCAATCAGATAAATAACAAACTAATTTTTTAAAATGCTTTCTGATGAAGGCTTAATTTGTAAGGAAGAACTCATTAAAATTCATAGAAAAATAAATTTGTGTTACTACTATTTACAATAAGTAAAAAAATAAATAAATCATGCAGGTTCAAGTTTAGTTTAAAACTAGCTACATGTGAAGAGATTTTATCTAAACTGACAAATATATATATATATATATTTTTTTTTTTTCATTTTATTTTTTTTCGTTATTATTCTTATGTACCTAGTAATTTAATACTCAGTGTTATTATTCACTAGTATGTGTTTAGTTTGAATAATAAAAAGAGAATATTATTCAAAGTGAAAATCATTTTTTATGGGCCCCGAAATCCGCAAAATCCTAAAATCTGCAGAACTTCTGGTCCTGAGCTGTGCAGATTTTTGACTCTCTACTGTATTGTGTTGTGACAAACATTGCTATAAAATATTTAATTGAATAAATACAGTTGTTTATACTATATTGTTCTGTAGTAAAATTGTATTTGCGTATTGTTGCACGAAATCACCACTACCCCCCCCCCCTTCCCCATCAGCTTTCAGGCTTTTTGAGTGTAAGTCATTTTCACCCCCTGATTACACACAAATTTTGCAGACAGATTATAAAATTTTAAAAGCCTGTCACACACAGCTACAAAACTTTCTGCCACTGGGGTTGAAAAAGAAGTATATGATGATAGTGCCAATAAAGAAAAGTTAAAATTTGTCATACTTTTTAGTAGCCTTTATTATGTATATTCAAAATTTATCCAGTTTAATGTTTTTAAAGCTATGTGCACCATTTTTTAATAATGTAATGCAATACATTATATAATTAATTGATAATGTGTGTAAATACTATATTTGTGAAAATAAGGAAGTGTACGGGAAAGGGGGTGATATCTCTTAAAAATTAATATTTCACCCGAAAAAAATTAAGGAACTGCTACTGGAAGTGTCCTTAAATTTATTTGACAAATGCTATGCATTAATTAAAAATTGCTACACACAAATACTTTGGTGTAGCAGAAGTGCTATACAAAATTAACGTATTTTACACGCCGTCCGCTTCCATAAATAGTTGACAACACTGATTATAAATATCCTTTGACTTCAATAAATTTTACTTCATTTTCATTATTTACTTCAAAAACATGTTTCGTTAAAAAGTGATAAAGTGCAATTTTTATCAACTGGAACTGATTATTGGGGGGGGGGAAAGGGGGGGGGGACAAGATTTTTTTTTATAACTTCTACTAATGAAAATTGAGGTTTAAATACTTGTCTTTCCCAGAAGTTTTCTTTAAAGGGCCTCATTCGCTTAAAACTGAAACTTACAAAAATAGGAGAACTTAAAAAGAAAAAAATCAAATTAAAAAATTATATTTCGTAATCAGCTAAAAAAAAATTGTTAAAAAGTGATGAGAAATTTAAAAGAGCTATCGCCCACTGGCAAGTAACTTAATATTTCAATATTGAGACATCTAGGAAGGTAATGGTGGAAGGAAAGGGGGAATAGAGTTTAGAACAATAGATAAAACCCCTTTCAGTATAGTATGTAGTATGTGTCTCTTTCAGCATTATCTGTATAGTGATTCTTAAAATAAATATTGTGCAAAGTATGAATTTTAAAAATTCATTACTAAGTACATGAATTATTTTTAAAGATATCTTCATCTTAAGAGGACTCTCTACTTAACTGTCGCCAGAAACCACAGACCATGTATTTCTATGGGAAAATTTGCCCCTTTATAACTCGTTAACTATTATATATTTTTATATTCTGTTTTTATATTCAGAAAATTCACAACTGGTAGATTTTTTATAGCTTTTAAAAAATTAAGCTTTTTGAATTTTAATAATTTTAATCTAAAAAAGACAAAATTTCCCTTGAGTTTGTTCATTGCTCGTTAGAAATAAAAGCGATATAGTTCGTTATAATCGTCATTTCGATATCATAATTTTTTTATAATAAATTAACAAATTATGATATTGAAAGGCTGAAAAGTGATAAAAATTTCTAAATAACCAGACTAACTATTAATTCAAAAGAAAAAAAATTAAGTTTAAATGCGTATTAATAAAACTGTTCCAAAATATAAATTTTTGCTAAAATTTTTGAATTTTTTCATAAAACTCTGCCTTACACTTAATGTCACACTAGAGGAAGTAATTACTTTTGATTAATGATCTTTGGGTGAGGAGTTCTTTCAAAAGGGAGAGAAATTTTATTTTTATGTTGATTTTTTAAAAACATTTCAGCAATTTAAAACTGTTTTACTCTAATGAAATTTTTCTTTTTTACTTTCTTTTATATGTGTATGTTACCGCTAAAGTGCAGAAATAAGTTAATCTGCAGATTAGCTAGGTACTCTGCACATTAACTAGGCTGATCCGTTAAAGTGAGGAAAATTGTTTTGTTTCTCAAATTACCTAAGTAATCTACGAATTACCTGGATAATCTGCACATTACCTACTAGGTTCTAGTTAAAGTGAAATAAGATATGGTGTAATTTTACAGCACGCTGTGTTGTATTTGTTTTTTTCATTCGGAAAAAAAAGAAAAATTAGTTTTCTTTTTTATTTCTTTCTTTACTTATTTTAATCTGTATGTGCTTTATTTTTTATATCTTTTAAAGTTATATTTGTTTTTAATTTTTTTTTTTTTTTTTTTAATTTCATCTTTTTTATTCTGTCAATATAAGTTTGAAGATGTTATACATTTTTAATATGAAATTATACCATTTAAATTAAAAAAAAAATGTTTTATTGACAACTTATATTGCATTATTATTATTATTATTATGCACCAATTTTTAATTCGCTAAAGAAATATTAAATTAGACAAATCAGAAGCATTATTTAAGAAGCACTTCAAATAATTAAAACTGCTTTAATATTTTTTAGAATGCATGAAAATTAAAATGACAGTTTTCCAATGCTTTATTAAACTATACTTATATCTGTACAAGTTTAGCAAATATATTAATTTTACAATTTAAAAAAAAAAAAAAAAAAAAAAAAAACCTTAACACTTTTTATGTGATAAACTACAATGAAATTATCTGAAAAAGCAAACAAAATTAAAAATAAATAAATAAATAAAAATATAATCATTATATGTAAAATATATAAAAGAAACTTGAAACTGAAAGAAAAAACAAAAGAAATTTAATGATTAAAAAGGAAAAAACTAAGTATAATAATAACTACATATTAAGATATAAAAACCTAACTTTATTTCGTTGTGCCGTTTGAGATCTTTCGAAACCAGGCACCCGGTCCTCATCAGAAACGTTACTTCTGTGGTAGAAAAACTTGACACTGGTCACTCTTCTGTTGATTTCTCATCAGCTGGCTCCAGGTTCTGTTTGGGGCTACTGCGCCGCTATCATTGCATACGCAGTAGCCCCAAACAGAGCCTGGAGCCAGCTGATGAGAAATCAACAGAAGAGTGACCAGTATCAAGTTTTTCCACCACAGAAGTAACGTTTCTGATGAGGACCTGGTGCCCGGTTTCGAAAGATCTCAAATGGCACAACTAAGTAAAGTTAGGTTTTTATATCTTAATATGTAGAAATTTAATGAGTCTAAAAAATGCACAAAATTTTCATATTAAGTATTTATTAAGTGCCATAATGTTTTTCAAAGTTAAAAATGAATACTTTTTTTTTCTTTTTTTTTAATTCAGTAATAGTAATTTAAATCAATTTTACAGTAAATTAGTTTTAAAAAGTTACGGTTTAATAGTTTTAATTCGGAAGGAAATAATTACTGTAATTCAGTGGCGTATCTGGGTGTGCTAGTCATGCGCCACATACCCACAAAATAGTTACTTATATTTCAAAAATATATAGATTTAAAAAAAGGAAAAAAAAAAAAAAGATTCAGCAACAAATGTTTTAGATTCATCCAGTTTTCAAAAACTATACTGAACACAAAGTTCCACTCTACTGATATTCAAGATAATTCCTAGAAAAAATCTGGGAATTCTTTTTCTTTAGTGATGACGTGATACCGTTAATCAGCCACGACCGGTTCTACGTAGGCAAGGCATGCTAATCTTCTAAAGAATACCCTGTATGGGAGATTTTTTCTCTTTTTAGGGAAAATTCATCAGTATGCAGGTGTTAAATGTTCTGAAGTTCCCTCCCATTTGAAGTATAAGGGGTTTTTCGTTATGTAAAGGGTCCAAGTCATGCGGCTCTCTGATAGCATGTCCTTTAGTTTTGGGGATTCTTAAAGCATTAGGGATTTTTTTTCTTTTTATCTTTCGTGGAAATTGTTGTATAGTGACGTGAGAATTTTTTTTTTTTTTTTTTGGATTTTGATTATTTTATTCTTACTTAGCTGTAGTATTTTTCTTGGCTGTAGTATTAGTTTTTTTTATAAGTTTGTGTTTCATTAAGAGCAATGGAAGAAGAAAAATTTTGTGTTATACAAAATCTTATAGTTATTCCGTTTAGTAGATGCTCGCTTACAGAAAAAATTGAAATTGTCAGAAAAAGTAAACCTTGCCCAGTTATGCCCAATTTAATTTGCAGGCATAAAGAAAAAACAAAAAAAAAATATGAAAGATGGTTTAATGTTTCACATTATGAAAATACGGCAGGGTTAACAGGTTCGAAAATTTTAAACAAGTTATTTTGTTGGCCCTGTTTATTTTCAAATAATGGAGGAGTGTTTTTCAAAAATTGGATTCGATAATTTAAGTATGTTAACTGTCTCTATCAATAAACATGAAAAATCAACGAGTCATTGGAAAGCATTTCTACAATTAAATGCCTTTGGGCATACAAGAATAGATCATCAGTTGAATGAACAAAGTAAAATAGCAGATTCTATTCACAATGAAAAAGTAAAAAAAAAAATAGAGAAATACTCAAAAGGTTAATCAATGCTATTTTGTTTTTAGGCAAACGGGAATTACCATTTCGAGGCCATGACGAGTCTGCTGATTCTGATAACAGAGGGAATTATATAGAATTATTAGAATTAATTCGTCAGTATGATCCAGTTTTAGATAGTCATTTAAAAGATGCTACCTACCGTTTTTCGAGGAACGTCTCCATTCATACAGAATGATTTATTAAACTATTAGTTTATTAATTTTAGAAAAAATTAAAGAAGAGATATCAGATATGCACAACTGACTTTTTTGCTATCCTTTTTGACAAAACATCTGATGTAATAAATAAATCACAATTATCAACAGTTTTACATTATGTCGATAAAAATGGTGAAGTGCAAGAAAGGTTCATCGGTTTTACAGACGCAAGTAGCAATCGGTCAGCTTCAGGTTTATTAGAACTAGTTAAAAAAAAAAAACTTTGGAAGATTTTGACTGTGGTAGCAAACTAATTGCTCAAACATATGATGGAGCTGCTGTGATGGCCGGACAAATAAATGGACTGAATAAATTAGTTGAAGATATCTGCCCTTCTGCTTTATTCGTACACTGTTACAGTCACATTTTAAATTTAACATTGCAGCAATCTGCTTCAAGAATAAGGGAATGCAGAGCCTTTTTTCCAAACACTGTCAGCGCTTACAGCATTTTTTTTCAAAGTCTTCGAAGAGAACCCGCATCCTCCAAAAGTTTGTGGGAAAAAAATTACCTAGAGTTTCACCGACCCGTTGGAATTTTTCCTCAATATTAGTGAACACTGTTGAAGAGCAATGTGAATTACTAACATCGTTTTTCTATGATGTTCTCGACAATTCCGATGAATGGGATAATGAAACTGTTGCACAATCGTAAGGATTTATTAATTTTTTGAGCAAACTCAAAACGAGATTCCTCTTAAAATTATTTTCCACTATATTTTCACAAAGAGTATGGATATTGCTTACTGCTTAAAAAAAGTAACAGATGTGTCTAAAATATTGCAAAATATTAGACAGGATGATTTTCAAAGAATATGGGAGGAAACAAATCAAAGAAAAGATAATGATGAGCCTAAAAAAAAAAAAAAAAAAAAAAAAAAAACGCAGAATGAATTATAATGAATTACCAGAAGATGCAGAACTTCAGCAGTTAATGTTTGAAATTATAGATAATATATTGATGCAAATAAGTGAAAGGTTTAAAAACATGGAGAAGATGAGCTTTTTAGCTTTACTCGATTCTTATTTATATGAAAGATTTGAGACACAGTTTCCAGAAAAAGAATTGATATCGCTAGAAAAGCAATATGGAAAATATTTTGATATTTCACGTTTGAAACATGAATTAACTGTAATATATTCATCTTCTGAATTTAAAAATAAACCAGTCTTCGAATTACTAAGATTTGTGAAAGATAATAAATTAAATTTTGGACTGAAGGAATTATATAAACTTATTATATTAATCGTTACAATTCCTGCTACCACATCCAATGTAGAAAGGTCTTTTTCAGCTTTGAAAAGAATTAAAACTTTTTGCCGATCAACTCAAGGACAGGAGAGATTGAACTCTTTACCTTTACTGTCTGAAATTATGTGTCAAAAAAACATTGTGAAAAAATTAAAATCTACATCTGCATTTTATGATGATGTATTGGAAAATTTTCTTAAAGAAAGAAGAGCAGATTTTATTTATAAGTAATAATTAATTTGTAAAATAAAAGTTAGATGAATTTCTAAAAATGTTTTAATATCTTTTTATGTGTCAGGAAAATTACAAATAAATTTTTGAATTATTACCTAAAAATTCACCCCAATCAAAGACTTTCCCCATCAAACATAGGTAAGTGGCAATTTCATTTATTTTTTCTCTATTTTAATAAGAAAATATAAGTATTATTTAAATACATATATAGAATTGTTTTTAAGATTAACGTGGAAATTTGTATTTAAAATTATATTTATGATATAAAAAAAAAATTAAAAGTTTAAGCATTTAATATGAAACATTAACAATTTGAGGAGTAGTGCTTTTTTCTTAGTTGCCTTCAGAGTATGCCCAGAATCAAATATCGCGCTACGCCACTGCTGTAATTGTAATGTAAATTTAATATTTATAATTCAAAATGGAGTTTCACAAGAGACAGCTTTTAATTAAGATTAGATTTCATTAATAAAATGCAGACCTTATCAAACTTATATTGACAGAATTAAAAAAAATTGAAATAAAATCAAAATTAAAAGAATTATAACTGACTTGTTGCTTTGTTAGTCATAATAATAAACTTAATCATGGCTTCGATCCTCCACATTTTGCGTTTGCAGTTTATCATCATAGCGTAGCGGAAGGTATAAAACTGTAAAAGTTTCAGTTTATGTTTGAAGGTCATTCGCGTATCTGTATCACATGGCTGTTTGACGTCATAGTGAATGTAAAAAAACTAAGGCTCGAAACAAACATTTGAACTTTAACGATACAGAAACCGTTAATGTGCAGATTACCTAGTTAAAATGCTGAAAACTCTTGATACTGCACTTTAACGGGTCATTTTAGTTAATCTGCAGATTAGCTAGGTAATCTGCACATTAACTGATTTCTAGCTTTAACGGTAACATATATAAAGTATTGGTTTCTTGAAAATTTTTGAACTCTAGTTTTTGATAGATTTACATGTTTTGGGATGTCCTGAACACAATTCGACTGTTTTTAGAAAATGTCTGTGTCTGTCAGTCCGCCTGTGTATCACAAATTTTATAGATGCTGTATCTCACGAACCAATGAACGAAATTTAACCAAACTTGGTATTTAGTTGGACCCTGACATAAACTGGTGCTGATTAGATTTGGGGATAATTTGCTCAACAGGTAGCACTGTGATCCCATTTTTTCTAAACTTTTATATGGCAGTATAGAACAAAATTTTGTATAAATATACATAATGAGTTATTTTTAATGTGTGATTTTCAAATTAATATGAATTAATAATAATAGTAGTAGTAAACTAGGAAAAGTTTGTACATGTGGAAGCATCGCTTCTCTCCCTGGGGGTGTAAATTTTCAATGTGGGTATCTTTCGAAAGATCTCATCAATTCCTTTAAAACGAATGGCTGAACCATAGAACTGTGATAGTAATGTAAAACAAAGTTATCGATTTTTTTCATTTTTTAATGAAAAAAAACTTTTAAATAATATTTCTTTTGATATTGGCAAAAAATTGACTTTCTTTCGGCGTTTAGTGATATAATTTTGTCAGATAAAAATCATATGCATTTATAATGGAAAATAATTCAATAAATAATTTGTATTGCATGAATTTTGTGTAAAATTATATAGAAGAAACTCTTGTGGTGGCCACATCATACTAGTTTTTTTTTTTTTTTTTTTTTTTTTTAAACCTGTTTAAAAAAAAAAAAAAAAAAAAAAAAAAAAAATCGAGTAGTATAAAAATATGTAAGTTTATGAGTATATTTATGTATTCAGTGTTCAAAGAATTTTAAACTACATTTCTCAAGAAATGTAGAAATAAAATAAGTAAAATCTTATTTTAAAAGTAAACCGGGAAAAATGTCTGGATTTTAGAGATTTCTTGATTTTGGATGTCCTGATTTTCGAGGTTTAACTGTAATAAACTAGGGGAAAAAGTTCGAGCATGTGGTATTACCTCTGGGGGTGGTGTAAATTTTCAATAAGGGTATCTCTCAAAAGATCTCGTCAATACCTGTAAAACGAAGGGTTGAACCATAGATCTGCAATACTTTAAAATAAAGTTATCGATTTTTTTTTTTTTTTTTTTTTTTTTTTTCATTTTTTGACAAAAAAAAAAAAAAAAATTGATTTTCTTTCGACATTTAGTGTTATAATTCTGTCAGATAAAAAGCATCTGCATTTATCACGGAAAAATATTTTCATAAATAATAATTTAATAAATAATTTCTACTGCATGAATTTGTGTAAAATTATATATAGAAGAAAGTCTTGTGATGGCCACAACATACTAGTTTCTTTTACTTTAATGAATACGATCCCCATATAGTAACTGTTGCTAAAGAACACAACACTGTTATGACATTCCTTATATATATAAGTATAAACTAAGGAAAAAAGCTACATCATCCTAAATTATTTAAATTCTGTTTTGCTCAGAACTCTATTTTATTTTCTAAGAAATAGATAGGAGCTTTGGTTTCTTTCTTTGTCTTTTTTTTTTTTTTTTTCCCTCCACTATGGATAGAATTTGTTTTCCTTCATGACGACAGTGGTGTAATATATCCTGTGAAATTATCTTTTTTTATTTGAGTAATGAATTTTTTAATTTGAGTAATGAAGTGTAATTTAAATTTAATTACTTAAGTAAAATTATATAGAAGAAAGTCTTGTGATGGCCACAACATACTAGTTTCTTTTACTTTAACGAATCCGATCCCGATACAGAAACTGTTGCTAAAGAACACAACACTGTTGACATTCCTTATATATGGAAGAAGAGACTGAGAAGAAAACGAAAAAAAGCTGCATCATCCTAAATTAAATTATTTAAATTCTGTTTTGCTCAGAACTCTATTGTATTTTCTAAGAAATAGATAGGAGCTTTGGTTTCTTTCTTTGTCTTTTTTTTTTCCTCCACTATGGATAGAATTTGTTTTCCTTCATGACAACAGTGGTGTAATATATCCTGTGAAATTTGAGTAATGAGACTTCCCACCATGTCTATATTTCCTATATTTTGAAATTTGGCCTTTATTCTTCTATATTTTCAGCAATATCCTATATTTCCTATATATTTTTAACTGATTAATAATGCAGTTGGTGAGGATAATCTTTCAGATTAAAAGACATTCAATTCTAAAAAAAATCTTCTGGGAGATATGAAACATTTTAAACTTTCAAAATCTGTAATAGCAGTGTTAAGTCTGTATCATGAACATAGAATGTGTTTTTTAATTACACCTTGACAGTTTGTTGAAACATCTCCTGCCTTACTAAATGAAAAAATATAGTCTTCATAGAGTTTAAGTTTAAGCTAAAATCCAAAACAAGGGTGGAGATATGAGTTTTATTGTGATCTTCATGTTTTGAAGCCTTCAGCGAAGCTAGCAAGCATAAGAACTGTTATGAAACTTGTAAAAAAAAAAATGAATACAATAAAGTCAGCAAAAGAAAGGGAAAATGTGACACAAAATATAAAACCTCACAGAAGAGAAAATTACAATTATAAAAAGCAGTTGGATTTCAGATCCAACAATAGACAAAAGCAATAAATTGTAATAATATGACTGAGGTGCATATTACACAGGCTTTGTTTCAGCCAGGTTATAAACTATTAATAGACAAATGAGATGAATTGAAAAAAAAATGTGGTGTGTAACAACAAACTTCTGTTACCCACTACAGTGTATTTTATACATACTATTTGGAGATATTGTGGTCAGATAATAATGTAAAATTCACTGAAAATCAGACGCCAACCTATTTTTCTGTAGTAAATGAACTAATGCATGCTTTATAAAGAAATATAAGAGAGTTTATAGAGCAAATTTAAAGAAAATCAGTAGAGCTATTTTTTTTAGACACAATTATCTGAAATCTAAAGCTGACAAGCTGTTTTTGAGATACTGACCTTCGTTTTGGTCCAGTTCCCTGATTTTTCATCCTGTACACCAGACCTTTCTTAGTTACGGAGTTTCGTTGTTGTTCCTTTTTTTTTTTTTTTTTTGAGATATGATGGTCAGAAGATATTCCATACACTAGAGTCCTGCATCGGATCGGGTAACCTGATTTTACCTGAGGTTGATAAAATTTTTTCTCTTGTGGGTCAGGTTCAGGTCGGATTGACTAATCTTTTTTTTCTTGAAGGTCAGGTTCGGGTCGGGTTGACTGAATTTTTTTCATGTGGGTCGGGTTTAGTTTTCAACAAGTTGGGTTGACTTAAGAACATCTTTCAAAATATTTTGTATAACTATAAAAATAAATTTGTAGGCATACTTATAACTTTGTAACTCATTTAAACATACTATATTGTATACTGGACATGTATTGGAGCTCCGTATATATCCGTATCCACGGATATCTGCCAGAGAAAAAGATCCGTATTTGTATCTGGATCCGTTTTCTTTTCTTTAACAAAACTAATAAATATATTTTGTAGAAATTGTATGAAAATTAGAAAAGTATTCTGAATCTTTCTCGACTGTTGTTAATATATAAATTAAAGAAATATAGTATAACCTCGCATTTACATTCTGAAAATTAAAAAGATTTCGAAACTTACATTTTTTTTTTTTTTTTTTTACTTTCTTCTATATTCAATAGAAGAAAGTATTAGATTCGTAAAAATTTTCGACTTCCACTTTTTGGTGGATTTACACGTTTTGAGAGGTCCAGAACACGATTTGACAATTTTTAGAAAATATCAGTGTCTGCCTCTATGTGTGAGTGATAAAAATTTTGTGACAAATGTAAACTACTGCATGTAATTGTATATAAATTTATATGTCGATGCACCTTGACCTAAATTAGTGTACCAACTTTTGGTGCCCATCGCTCAACAGATAGCGCTGCTATACAGCGATTTCCACAATTTAAGTGAAAGGGATAACGCAGATTCTATTGTGTATAATCAAACAAAATTTCATATGTGTAAAGACCATTATGAGACATGCTGATTCAGTTTCGATGCATATCAATCAATAGGTGGAGCTGCTATGCAGCAATTTCTCCGAGAACGGGAAAGCTATAACAACTTCTATGGGGTATAACTATACAAAACCTGATATGCGAGATAATTATTATGAAAACGGATTTTATATTATTTATGGAGAATAAAACTATCTTTCTGTGTATATTTTGTGAAAGTTTCCTCTAAGATGAAAACTGTCTGCATTCATTATGGCAGATAATTTTAATAAATAATAGTTTTAATAAATTATTAGCACTGAGTGAATTTGTATCAGAAAATATAAAAGAAAGTCTTGTGGTAGCCACAACATACTATTTTTATTTTTTATTTTTTTAAATCTTTAATTTTAATGAATTTCAATCCTCGCTTTTATATGAACGAAATTTTGAATTTTCCTTTATTTATACTTGTATCTACAGTAAATATAGAGGAAATACTTGTTATAATTTCATTTCAAAACTAGTATGTTGTGGCTACTATAAGACTTCTATATTTTCCTATAGAAATTCACTCAGTAAAAATATTTTATTGAAATTATCTACCATAATGAATGCAGATGATTTTCATTTTAGAAAAAACTAACACTAAATTTAAGAAAAGAAAGACAGTTTAATTCTCTACAAATAAAGCCTTAAAAAATGCGGCTTCATAATGTTTACCTCATATATCAAATTTCCTACAGTTACAGGGGTCTATCCAGGCAAAAATTGGGACCCTTTTGCTGCCCCTTCACAAAATTCAAATACTTAAAATCAGGGTTGGGTTTTTGACGTCAAAAAGTGGTTTTTGACATGACAATGGTTTAAACCGTCAAAAACCTGTCAGAAACCTCTACTGTCAAAAACCTGTATTTTCAAAATCTATAAATGAGCTAGAATCTGTTTAGAAATAGTATTTAGTAATATTTGCCATATACAAGTGAATATCTAAATATTATACTGTTTATAAATGAACAAATCTTAAAACAATTTGTAGATAATTTATAAAAATTTAGGTAAATTAACAGGTTTATAACCTAAGAAATATATACAAAGTATGCATAGACATATTTTGTATGTTTATTTATATTAATATTTATGAAATTCTAAAATTCCAAAGTTATTTATGAATTTTCACATAAGGCATGAAAACACAGTAATACAGGATTTTTTTTTTCCTTTAAGTAAAACATAATATATTGTGGGTAGTAAATTAATATGAATTTGAAAATAATTATATTTACAATCAGTATTTATTACACTTTATCATTTATTAATATATTTTTATCTATTTATTATTATTATTGATTGTATACAATACATATTTGTACCTGTTTATAACTTGGACTATTGGTGTTTTGGGAGTAAAGCTGATTGACTACTCTAGGATCTTAAGCCTGAGGAGAAGTGCCCTCCGTGGGAGGTCTTTCTAAAGGGTCCTAGCCCGTATTTATGCAAGTTTCGGAGAAAGCTACAAAAAACTCTGAATGTCTAGGCCGACGAGCGTGCCCTGAGATTGAACCTGGCACCTCATGTCTACCAGCTTTGAGCGTAGAACCGCTTGGCCGCTGGTGGACACTACAGCTTAGACTAATAAATCTTTTAAGAATCTGTACGAGTAAATATTAAATCTATTGCAATTTATACACGTCCAGAAAGCATTCATATTGTTCTTGTCTCACGGTAATTATAAGATTTTCAGACGGAATTCAAGCTTGTTTAACATCCAGAGTTACTGCTTTTTCTTATAAACTTTGCAATATCAGCACTCATTTAAAAAAAAAAAAAAAAAAGTTTTTCCATAAAATATTTAAATACAAAATATTAGGCTATGCATTTTTATTTTACGGGTTAAATGCATAATACTAAAATATACAGTGTTATATTGCAAATAAAATGATTTATCAATCAAAATGATCTATCAATGTTTTATAAATCATGAATTTTTAGAAGCCTAAAGTTTTGTTTTTATATTAATCAAAATGTTATAATGTTTCTCTAAAAACATTAATATGTTTACCTTTTAAAACATTTATAAATAATGTTATTAAAAACAACTATATCTTTTAAGTATCACATATACTATATTAAGCATAGTTATAAATAAGTTTCATAATAATATACAAAAGTATCACAGCATATTTTGAATGAACATAGAAATAATTCATAATAAAATTTTAAAAGCCTAAAGTTTTGTTTTTTGTATTAATCACAAAATGTTGTAACAATGTGTTTTTCAAAGAAAATCAATCTATTTACTTTAAAAAAAAATCTTTGTAAACTATATTTTGTTAAACTAAGTTTTTATCCGACAATTAAATTATAAATATAGGTTTTTGACATTTTTGACAAGGAGGTTTTTGACATGACGGTTTTAACCATGGTTTAAACCGTTCAAAACTGTCACGTGTCAAACCTGCCAACCTTGCTTAAAATGAGTCTTTTCACAAAATTCAATTCCAGAAAATGGGTCCCTTCACAAAATTCAGATTTATAAAAACAGCTTTTTCACAAAATTTTGTTTTATAAAAATAATACTTTTGTAAAATTTTTGCATGTTTACAGTATTTTTAATGAGTGTCTATGCTTGTTTAATAAAATACTCTTAACTTGATATTAAAAATTAGATAGAGTAACTGCTAAAATGAAAGGTTTCTAGCAACAGTTCTTTTTTTCACAAAAATATTTTGATTTTTCACAAAAATGAGCCCCAAAAATTAAAACCTGGATCAACCCCTGAGTTCTATGCAATAGAAGTTAAGATATAGCCGTCGCACTCTGAGGGAAATTTGCAATATAGCAGCACCACTTATTGGCTAATGTGCATCCAAATTGAATCAGCATAATGTCATATAATGGCCTTCTTACATGTCATGTTTTGTTGGATTATACATAATAAAACCTGAGATAGCCTTCCATGAAACTGCAGAAATCAACGTATAGTAGCACCAACTGTTGAGATATTGGCACCAAAAGTTGTTAAACGCTAATTTATATTGAGCCGCATCTACATATATATTTATATGCAATTCTGTGCAGTAGTTCCTGAGATTGCCTTCCCTGAAATTGTGAAAATCGTGGTATATCAGCACCACCTTTTGAGCAATTGACACTAAAAGATGATTGGCATTAATTTAGATAAGTATATATGCATATAAATTTATATGCAATTCTCTGCAGTAGTTCCTGAGATACAGCCACCACAAAATTTTTGTCACGCACACACACAGTCAGACATATTCTAAGAATGGTCAAATCATGTTTTGGACCTCTCAAAGCATTGTAAATCCATCGAAAAACAGAAGTCGAGAATTTTTTCGAATCCAGTACTTTCTTCAACTAAATATAGAAGAAAGTAAAAAGCAATGTAAAATAAACACATTTAAAAAACAGATTTCATCAAGGCAGATAATATTCCTTATCATTTTATCTAGAACAAATAAACAATGCACCAAAATTGCAACTGGAGGAAGATAATTTGCTGATCGTGTGAATTTAAAGTGATCGTGGGAAAGCAGATCTTTAATTGCAAATCATATCTGTGCTACCCAGATTAATATAGTAAAGTAAACATTCACATTAAACAAAAGCAATATATAAAGATAAATTTTTTATTTTATTTTTAGTATTTATTTTTCAAAATATAAGCATTAAACAATGAACTACTAACACTGAACTTGATGCACATTTTTGCACTCTTGACACAGCTCACTTTTCAAAACTCACATAAATGGTTAAACATTATTATTAATCTATTTTTTAGATTTTTTTTTTTTTTTTTTTTTTTTTTTTTAATTAATACAATTAGTAATTACATTTTAAATTTTTTAAAAATAATTTACCGACTGTGTGAAAATAAAAAATGATCTTATTTTACCTTGTTTTTCATGATTTTTAGATGAAAAAGTAATGATCATTTAGTTTTCGGGTTTCGGGTCGGGTTCAGGTGTAAAGAAAGCAGGTTCAGGTTGCAAAAATTTCTCTATTGCGGGTTCAGGTCAGTTTTCGGGTTGATGAAAATTTTTTTGTCTGGTTTCGTGTTGATTTAAAATTCATCTGTTGGGTTCATCCGACCCGTGCAGGACTCTACCATACACACATAAATTGACCTAATTCTAAAAGTATTCAATAATAATTAACAAATTTATTGCAATAAATAATAAATGCAGAGTGATTTAGAATCAATCATTCAAATTTGGTGGAAAGGTATGGAATTGGAAATGAAAAGTATTTCTTATAGGAAAGTATGGGCAGAAACAAATGCATAATGTTGAAAAGTGTGTTATGTGTCTACAACTTCTATTTATACGAAAAACTCTCGGAAAAGGTTTAGTTGATAATCATTCTACTAAGTAACTCTATAGAATAACATGTGTTTGTATGAATTGCACTCTCTAATTCTGTGAACTTAATCCCTTGTCAATATGTACCTCAGCTTAAAACATTTGCACATCTAAAGAACTGTGCAAAACTGGATCAATGCCTGGCACAAACATAATAGAGGTAACTACTAATCGACAGGGACAGTTGGAAAACCGTCCTACAGTTTGTTAAAGACCACGTTTCAATACACAAGATATTGCTTGCTGGTTTAGTGTTTTGCTTTTGGTGGGTACAAAGTGAGAAAAGTTTACATCATTTTCATTTGCAAAGAATGTAATTACCTTAAGCAGATAATCTGATTTTTGTCACTCGTTGCTACAGAAAAATTCCATAAAACTTGATTTTATAGTGTATGTCTTTTTTGTTCAGGAAGTTTCTTTCTCTCACAAAAGTATTTTTAGTAGAGCTGTACAGAGTACTTTGCATATACTCGGTATTCGGCCTACTCTGCCAAATTTGGACTAAGTATCAGCCAATGCCGAGTAGTTGTAAGAATTTCATTATTTTTATGTATTATTGAAAGAAATTTATTCATAAGAGTTGTTTATTAATAACTAAACTAAAAAATTATGAAAATATAAATATAGAGTCATTAAACTTTTTCTGCAAACAGCTTTTTGCAGTTAAAACGGGCGAGTTGATTGCCACCAAACTATGTATAGAGACGATTCATGATATGAGCTTATCCATTTTAGTTAAAAGAATTTGAGTATATAACCATCTTGTATGCGTGTAATATGCAAATTTTAAATATACTTTAGCATCCGGTGGCCCTTTTTAAAAACATTTTAATACCAAGGGGCTTTTTCAAACATATTAAATGTTCAGAAGCCTTTAGAAGCTTTCCTTCCTGACATATAACCTTCTAGCAATAGTTTTTCAACATTCCAGAAGAACAATAAATGCATGTAGCCCACACATATACACGTAAAATTAGTAATTCACTTTTGTTACGTACAAAAATCACAACATAGAAGACTGCAAAAAATGCCCTTTTTGAGAAGAGATTGAACTTTTATTGAATTCCCCCAGGGAGTCCTTTTATTCTAGAGTCAGCACTACTATTTCTTTCAATGACTTGTTCAACTTATCTTTTTCTGTAGTTCTTGCAAAATCTAAATCATAATTTTTGTCATCATCTGGCTCATCATCAATTCCTACATTTTCTTCATAAAATTTCATTTTTTCATTTAAAACTTTATGGAAGAAACTACATAAAAGATGGCCAGGTATTAAATTTAAAACTTTTCTTTCTAATATTTTGCCTTTTACAAAGTTATGTTTCTTAAATCTCTTTTGTTTGAAATATGCTTTAAATGCTTGTTATAGGGGGTCCCAGCAAGATTTTTTGTTTTTGTTCAAAGTAAGTAAAATAATAGCTATGTTGCTGGAAGCTAGCTTATCTTGGTAGAGCACATAAAATAAATAGAAAATTTACTATTTTGATTTCCCATAAAACCAATTTTAAATCAAAATGATGACAGGAGGAATAGGACACGATAATTCTCCAAAGACTGTAGAACAGGACATAATTTAATGACGACAACAAACACAATACATACAGAGTAGATGGATCACATTTTAAATAATAGCATGTACAGCGCTGTCAAAGTGGCACTACATTTTAGACTTTCAAACTTTTCAAAAGAAATAAACATGCAGATGAAACTCTGCGAACCTTTCTGAAAGAGAGACTGCTGCTGACTAAGTTTATTACTAAATCTCATGGGGTGTGAGGTCATGTGGTTTTTGATGACGAATGCCTCTATGTAAGTGTTTCGTCATTAGCCTTCGCTGGGAAAACAACCTCACAGGGTGATCTAAGCTAGGAGATGTAGATTTTGGTATTACAACTATTATATAGCTAATAAAAATGATGAAAAAATATAGTGTCTTCTTTGTCATAATTTTGCAAACCTGTTCTCCAAATCAATAGCTGTAATTGCTCTTAATTTAATTTAGGTTTGATTACAAATCCTTTTTTGTTGTTAAGTCTTTATAAGAACAACAAGATGAAAAATTCCTACTTTGCCTACACTTTCAGAGCCTTTCACATTTCAAAGAAAAATCTACTTCCATAATTGAAAAATCTCTTACAAATAAAGAGAAAGAAAAACACTGAAATATGAAGACTTTACAAATTATGTACAGTTAGACATGAGAAGAAAAATTATCAGTTAACAGCTACACAGTTCTGATTAAACTAAATACAGATGGTCAACAGATAACATCTGCCTATGTACCTATAATATGAGTCATCATATCAAAATATTGATTTTACTATTTTTCTATCTCTCCTCCTTTACCCTTTTTTTCTTTTTTTTTCCCTTTCATTCACCCCTTATTCTAAGCCTTTGAGAACACCTTTAAAGCCAAATAAAATTTTTTGTTAATAAGGTAAGTTTAAAAAAAGGATGTTTGTTTTTTCTGACTTGTAACAGTTATCTAGAATATTTTTTTTAATTAAATATATACTTTGTAAAAAATATCCTAATTATATCCCAAATACTTTATTAAAAATACTATTGAAAATTATTTTTATCAAATTTATATTCATGCAGTATTATTATATTACTTTCAAAAAAAATAAATAAATAAATAAATAAATATATATTTTTTAAATAAAATTTGTTTAGAATTCTCTCAAGAGTCAAAATAAAATGTAGTAAGTAGTTTAATTAAATAAAAAGATTTAATTTAACTATAATTTAATATGCTTCCAATTTACAGCCTGAATAAATAAAATTAGTCCACTTTACTGTTGAAATACAATATTTAAAAGCATAAAATAGTAAAAGTAACTATATTTTCTCCTTTATTATGATGAAAATATCACTTTAAATTAATAAATTGAAAATATATTGTATATATTTTTAAAGTTAGCAGTAAGCATATCTAGTACATATGCCTGAATTTAATATTTTTAAAGGTTATAAATTTGATCAGCTCTATGCCGGAAAAACTCAAAACCCCACAAATTCTATTTGATTTTTTTTTCTATTTTTTATCTAGTTTTCAATGGTATAATTGGTTTATTGAGTTCTGGCGAGAGACTCATGTTATAGAAAATTTTTCAAGTAATAAGTAGTCAGAATTTTTTTTTTTTCTTTTTTCTTTTTTTTTTTTTTTTTTTTTTAACACTTTAAGATTTTTTAAACCATATTAATGATTGTTAAACATAAATGTATTTTTACATTTTCATTACCCATTTAATACAGAGTAAAATACAAAAAAAATTAACTCTCTATCTGTAAAAATAATTATTTTAGAGCAAAAAACGTAGAATTATGCAGAGTAGCTGAATGGATACTTCATTGCTTTCAGCTTATTTTCGCTAAAACTTTGAGGTGCTATAATTCTGAAAATAATTGTTGAAGAGAGATAACATTTGGCATAAATTCTTATATCTTTGTATAGAACAAACTCACCAAGTGTCATTAAAATCTGCCAACCTTGGGTGACAACCCCTGGATGATGACATGGAATGACCTGATAGCAAGATACATCATTATGATTACATAAGGCAGATTCTTCACTATACTCCCCCCCCCCCCCCCAAAAAAAAAAAAAAAAAAAAAAAAAACTAAAATAAATTCTACCCTACCTAATTTTTTTTTATGCGACCATGTGTTCGAATGCCTCTCAAAACCTCCTGAGTATGCAACAAAAAGGTTTATTATATCCAGTTCTTTTCTTTGTTTCCTTTTAGCTTAGACAATTAGTGGAAGTGTCAATGGTAATCCCTCTCACCCCTCTCCTTTCCCCAATGTGTACAGATAAGAAAACACCTTTGGGGACAAAAGCTCACAAATAATTTTTCAAGTATAGAGAATTTACTCTCGTTTTGTGATTGGAGGAGTTTACTGTCAATTCTGAAATTTAGACCAACCCTCATATCTTGTTCTAAACCACTTCTAAGCATGTCTGCCATCTTGAATTGAAATATTGAAAAGGTGGATCTTCGCCTTAAGGAGAGTCTCGCCCTTTTTATAACTCATTAACTAATACATACTTTTAAATTTTGTTTACACATTCAGAAAACTCACAACTAAGCAGGTTCTCTTTCTGAAAATTTTTTAATTTTTTGTTATTTTGAAGCTGTAAAGTGCAAATTTTCACAATGTGAAATTTTATTTTTTATGGATTAAAAACAGTATATTAAAAATTTTAAAAATCCATTTTTAGAAAGCGATAACCCGTTTAACAGTTGTGAGTTTTTTTAATGTGAAAACAGAATTTAAAAATATGTATTAGTTAATTTAATGAGTTAAAAAGAAAGGGGTGAAATTCCCATAGAATAACTTTGGCTTCAGCAACAGTAAGTAGTCCTCTTAATCAGTTTCTCGATAAGTCAACTTAATTGTAAGATTTTTCTTTTTTTTAATTAAGCTCTTAAGAACTTAATTAAGGACAAAAGTAGGGAAAGTGGTTCAAAGTTTTAATTGTTCTTAAACTTTTCTACATATTTCTAACTTGGGATGTAAAAGCATCAAACCAGATTAATTCTTATTGGTAAAGTGTATTATTTTTTGTATTTCTTAAAAATGTATATCTTAATAATTATCAATATACTTTCTTTGTAGTCTGGTCAGTTTTGTGATGATATGATACCTACGGTTGGATTTAACATGAGGAAAGTGATGAGAGGAAATGTTACTATTAAGGTAAAATCATCTATATATTTTTAAAGTGTTTGCTTTTATGTTTTGTGTATTTTCAATTTGTTTTTCTCATATTTAATTGATGAAAAGAGCATTTTATTTTAATCTATGAATGAAGATGTTAGGCTTATGGGGGATTTTTTTTTTTTTTTTTTTTTTAATCATTTACACTAGATTATATTTTAATCTGGAGTTATAAAAAATAATTGGCCCTTTTTGTCAAATATTGAATTCTGGACAGATATTTATTTTAAAATAGAATAATGTAAATAATTTTGCATGTAGTGTATCTAACAGGAGGAAAACTTTACAAGGGGCTACCACTAAATTTAGTCTCGAACAAAGCAAGATTTTATCTGTCATAAATGTTTTGGTTTAAAACTTTGTGAGGATCAGTAGTGGCCGCAGAAATTCCCTGACAGAGAAACACCACTTGCCCGACAGGAGGGTACTATTACTATATATATGTAAAGAGTTTATTTTTACGACTATTTAACACGGTGTCATGTCATGCTATTTCTGTGTCTGTCATGGTAAACGTACGCTGCAATATTATCAGTAATATTGCATATTAATTGCTATTAATATTTGTGCCATTTTATTTGTTAATACTCCTTGTGGTTTTGAAGATCACCATGTCATTCTCTGAGTATACAATACTATTTTCTTTTCTTAAGGTTAAATGTACAGGGTGTGAGAAAATCTGTGATAGAGTTAGCAGTAGAAGAAATCTCTTATCCCGGCCTGTACATAAGCCTATGAATGCTTCAATAGAAATGCTCTTATTGTAGTTTAAAATAAAACATTTGCGTATTTGTAACTAAGTTTATATAAATCTGCATGCTTAGATTTTGTTCAAATAAATTAAAAACTGCAGCCTGAAACTTAAGTAATTGAAAGAAATAGATTTAAACCAATTCAAATGTTTAAGAGTCATTTTTTTTAAAAAGTTGGACACTTTTGATAGTTGACATCTTCCATTTTCCCGAAATTTTCAGGATATGTTAGTAATAGTACTGTGATAAGAAAAAGTGAAATTTATTTTTTTCTGAATTTCATTTGTTTGACCTAGAAAGGGGGTCAAAGTTTGAGGCCGTAAATAAATGGTGCCATTTTAATATCATTTTACTCCTAAAGCCATGAGTGACCCATGTCAATTTTTTTAAATATGGATACTACTTGATACTAAGTACATTTTAGCATAAACAGTTTGGTGGGTCACTCATGGCTTTAAAGGCCAAGGTCATTCGAAAATGCAGTTTTCGTTGATTTTTTCCCTGTTTTCATTCTGAATATCTGCTAAGGCCATGAGTGCCCCATAGAAATAATTGTGGGGTTAATTACAAACCTTAGTACAGAACTTAAAAATATTTAAAATTGCATGGGTTACTCTTGGCTTTAGTAGATAAACAGTTTCAAAGTTGTAAATTTTCAAAAAAAGGTCAAATTTAATGGTAAATTACTCTATAAGCCATGAGTCAATAACTGTGAGTGAGAGTTTTAATTATACCCTAGATGGTCTAGTTTTAGACCCAGGTTACAAACCTATGGGGCTTGCAAGATTTATTTAGATATAGTCTATTTTATATCGCCAATGTGTACCTGTTCTATGTAGTACAAAACGCTTGAAACCCGATTTTGTAATACATTAATGCTTGTTTAAAACTTCTCATTTTACATTACAGAGGTCAGCATCAAAATAAATATAAAATAAATATAAAATTAAAAAATCTGGAATAACTCCACTCGGCTTTCCGAACATTGAGTAATTAACAGTTTTGTAGATAAAACCTATAAATGCTAGATTCACCAAAATGCTTATAGTTAGTGCAACAGTGATTTATAATATTAATATAAATTTTCAGCTCAGTTGAATAAGGCGTTTAGATGCTATCGTACTTTTAAAAATTTGGTCCCATAGGCCCTAATGATAAAGAAATATTCTTTGTGTCCCTGTAAAAAAACTGTAAGTGCTAGATTCTCCAAAATCTATACAGATTGAGTATCTGTGACCTATTATGTGTATAATTTTTTTACTCAATTGAATGAGGCATTTAGATGCTATCGCACTTTTAAGATTTTGGTCCCATAGGCCATAATGATAAAGAATTTTTCTCTGCGTCCCTGTAAAAAAAAACTAAGGGCTAGATTCATGAAAATTAATAGAGTTCGTGCTACGGTGACTTCCAGCATTCGTACCAACTTGCAGCTCATTCGAGCAAAGCGTTCAGACGCTAGCGTGTTCACTCACACACACACACATACATATATCATTGCAAAAATAGTGAAAACGGACTCAGGGGACCTCGAAACGTATAGAAATATCAAAATCTGAAATTCATATTTTTGACATGACTACAATACTTTCCTCACTATAGTTTTCGGAAAGTAAAAATTACATAGGGGAGACCAGGGCAAGTTGAAGTACGGGGTAAGTTTGAAACATGGAAATAAAAAATACAATTTTTAAGTTCTTATTTATTGCCAATAAAGGAAAGTACAGACACACAAAACCTACTTTACAATGTAAAAAAAGATGTGTATGTAAACATCTGTCGATTTTATAAGGATAAAACTGTTTTTGAGTACTGTTTTTTACTGTGAGTAAAAAATCAAATTTTTAAGTGATGTTGCATTTTATGTAACAAAAATTGGTGAATGTTTCTGATTGATTCAGCGTTTATAGTGTATACGTGTAGCTTGTTAATCATATGATTTGAAATGCCCACGAGCATAAATACTGGTAGCTTAACATCTCGTGAAGTGAAAATTGTGGGCAGGGGCCAGCTGAAACAAATAAAGGGGAAGCTACTTGAAACACCTGTTTCAATTAGTCTCATGCGCAATTTTCATTATTATTATTTTATATACAGTGTTGTTTTCATCACCCTATATATGTTTTACATAATATAACAATATGCACATTTCAGATGTATCTTAGGTCATTACCCTTCTGAACACTATAGTGAGGAAAGTATTGTAATCATGTCAAAAATCCGAATTTGAGATTTTGATGTTTCTATACGTTTTGAGGTTCCCTGAGTCTGTCTTCACTATTTTTACGATGATATATGTGTGTGAGTGAACACACTAGCGTCTAAACGCATTGCTCGAATGAGCTGTAAGTTGGTACGCATGTTGCAAGTCACCGTAGCATGAACCCTATTGATTTTGATGAATCTAGCACTTATAGTTTTTTTACAGGGACACAAAGAAAAATTGTTTATCATTATGGCCTATGGGACCAAAATCTTAAAAGTGCGATAGCATCTAAACGCCCTATTCAATTGAGCAAAAAATTTATTCACATATTATAGGTCACAGATACTCAGTCTGTATAGAATTTGGAGAATCTAGCACTTATAGTTTTTTTTACAGGGACACAAAGAATATTTCTTTATCATTAGGGCCTATGGGACCAAATTTTTAAAAGTGCGATAGCATCTAAACAACTTATTCAATTGAGCTGAAAATTTATATGAATATTATAAATCACTGTTGCACTAACTATAAGCATTTTGGTGAATCTAGCATTTATAGGTTTTATCTACAAAACTGTTAATTACTCAATGTTCGGAAAGCCGAGTGGAGTTACTCCAGATTTTTTAATTTTATATTTATTTTGATGCTGACCTCTGTAATGTAAAATGGGAAGTTTTAAACAAGCATTAATGTGTTACGAAATTGGGTTTCAAGCATTTTGTACTACATAGAACAGGTACACATTGGCGATATAAAATAGACTATATCTAAATAAATCTTGCAAGGCCCCTAGGTTTGTAACCTGGGTCTAAAACTAGACCATCTAAGGTATAATTAAAACTCTCTCTCATAGTTATTGACTCATGGCTTATAAAGTAATTTACCATCAAATTTTACCTTTTTTTGAAAATTTTCAACTTTGAGACCGTTTATCTACTAAAGCCAAGAGTGACCCATGCAATTTTAAATATTTTTAAGTTCTGTACTAAGGTGTGTAATTAACCCCATAATTATTTCTATGGGGCACTCATGGCCTTAGCAGATATTCAGACTGAAAACAGGGAAAAAATCAACGAAAACTGCATTTTCGAATAACCATGGCCTTTAAAGCCATGAGTGACCCACCAAACTGTTTATGCTAAAATGTACTTAGTATCAAGTAGTATCCGTATTTAAAAAAATTGACATGGGTTTCTCATGTCTTTAGAAGTAAAATGATATTAAAATGGCACCATTTATTTACGGCCTCAAACTTTGACTCCCCCTCTCTAGGTCAAACAAATGAAATTCAGAAAAAAATAAATTTCACTTTTTCTTATCACAGTACTACTAACATATCCTGAAAGTTTCGGGAAAATTGAAAATGTCAACCATGACACATCCATAGACTTTGTCCAGCTTTAAAAAAAAAATGGCTCTTAAATATAATAAACTTAAATTATGAATGACTAGTTTAAATTAGGATAAACGACAGAGACAGGGAAAAAAAAATAGTTTTTATTAAACTGTTAAAATATAAAACATGAATAAAGCCATTTAATATTGTATATTATAAAATTTATAGAAGTGCAAAAACCAATAATATGGATAGGAGATAAACTTCATTATGTAAAGCCAACAGTCATTGTAATCACTTGAAAACACATCTTGAAAATAATATACTTCAAAAATAAACTAAGTCTCTTTGGTACCACTTAAAGCATCTGAAGATAAAACAAATGAGTAGAAAAAACACTTGATAGAAATTCATATATCTTGTTACATCAGGCAGTAAGAACAAGCAGACTAACAAGACTCGCGCATTCTGCTGACGAACATTTTACCAGAGATTTAACTAAAACTTCTCTAAGAATAATGCGGCTGAAGGCCACTACAAAAATGAGAAACAAAACAAAGCAAGGCAAGGAAGTAAATCAGCTTTGCAAAGATTCAGTACTTATAGCTGAAGAAACGATTTGCCAATAAGATACGCAAAACGCCAATAGCGAGGGAAAGCATGTCAGGCTAGCAAGCAGCCAACAGAACATAGTGTTACAGTTACAGAAACATCACTGCCTCATGGAGATTTCGTGAAATGTCAGTATAGCGTGAGTTATGGTGACTGAAGGTTGTAAAGGAGTAAAAGCCAGACATTACTCAATGTTTATGTTAGCAGAAATGATATGCCGGTAAGAATAGGAATGACTTTTAAATAAAGTTTGAAAGATGTTTTAATGAGAAAGATGATTTATAAATGATGATTAAACGATTTAAATTAGTAGGATTATTCAATTTATTAAATTTGTAATTTAATTCAACAAACTAAATTGCCGGTACGGCAAAACTCAAATAGATGGCAAGATAATGTTGGAGGAGAAAAACAACTATCTATACCTAACACAGGGTGCATGAGTCAAGTTCTTAAGTAACATTTTATCTTCGTATCTGTTGATCATACATATATACAATGAAACTTTCCTGTGAAGACCCCCCCCCCTCTCCCAATATCATGCCATAAAAGGTGCAAGGTAGAGAATGAAAATGTTAGTTCTTATGTCTATCTGTTTGAGATCTAAATTTTCCACTCTATTTCTCAATAATGTAACCCACAGTATATTCCTTATTTTTTTTATTAGAAAAATCATGAAATAATCTATTAGTAAGTGGTTATAGCTTTATCTATCTTAGAAGATTAAAAACTGAAAAATGTAACAATAAGTAAATGCTCCTCCTTCTCCCCTTTTTTAAAAGAAAAAAATCTGTTCTCAGAATGTAATAATGTGTGTTAAAATTAATGAAGCAGCATAAATTTATTGTAGTAAATTTCCATTAAAAAAAAAAAAATACTTTAGATGTACAGTCAGGCGAATTTGTGTCTGGTGATATAAATGATTAAAAAAGACAGATTGATGCCTATTTATTTTGTAGAACTGGTAAAAATTGCCCGTGATTACTGATGGTGATCATTTATGATTTATGGCGGTTGATCTGGGGTTTATGAAATCTTGCTAATATCATCCAATATCTTAAAACTGTATTTTGATACTCACTTACCTACACTAAAATTACTTATTTTTGTACCCTCTATCTGCCTTTACATTTGTGCTAGTTGTTTTTGATACTCCTAATACAAATTTTTCTCTCTCTCTCTTCAAAGCATACTTTTATTTATTTTATTTATCCTTTTTGTATTACATACGATACTTTAATTTAATTCGTTTGCTTACTATTCAATAATTTTATGATTTTTATGCTTTAAGATTCTCTTGACTTGCTAATTGAAAGATTAATTTGTATCATATGTTTATATATATATATCCCTTTATAATAAAGTTCTGCGTACAGGCACTTGACAATGATAATGTGCTTCTTTATATGTGTATGTATATATTACACGGCAAATATATCTGCTTAGATTAATTATTTTATATTATCTCGTCTGTGGCCCTTCATGCCCCATTCAACAACGAGAGTGGCCCTCCAGCCAAAAAGGTTGTGCACCCCTAACATAGACTTTCGTATTGCGTGTTTCTGCAATGTGTAAACAATAAAAAATAAAGCAATTTTATTTTTGTGTGAAATAATCCCATATTTCAGCATTCATTTTTTAAAAACATACGAAATTTAACAATTGTCGGTGAAATAAGTTTCTATATTAGCAATTAGTTGCTATTGCATAATTTAAAAAAATTAGCAGTAAAATGGTTAAATGGTTAATATCGCTAATTTAAAAAAATTAGCGGTAAATTCCATATTTCAGCAAACTTATTGCATACATTGGATATCGTCTTCGTAAAAAAGCGCAGATTTCATTGATTACCATAGAGATAAATCCTTTTTCAACAAACAATTAGGATTAAAGTAACCTTATTAAGCAATAGCATGGGTGAAAGTTTTCAGTCTATTGACTGAATTCAGTCTTTTTTTATGTGTTATAACAGGGGTGGCCAACCCGCGGGCCGCATGTGGCCCACCGCGTAGTTTCTTGCGGCCCGCGAGGAGACTAACGACATTTAAAGTTTGACAGCTTTGAAAATTAATAAATACGGTCTGACTTTTCGAAGTGAAAATACCTTTCAACGATTATGATAGCTAAAGAACTGTTGTAATGAAATATTATTAGTTCCATTATTCATTCTTTTTATTATAGTTTTAATATACAGTCATAAATTTTTCATGATATCATTGTTAATTTATGAATGGAAATAAATTAATGTATTCCGCTCCGAATTTTCACCCGACCCTTCCCCGAAAAAAGTATAACAAACATACATACACATATGCATATGTACAGTCATAAAATAATAATAGTAATGATAATTTTCTTCCCCAACTAATTTAACCGTAAATTATCAGCTAATTTATGGCGAAATTTGTTGGGAAAGAATGGGGGGGGGGGTATGACTGTACATACGGTGCGGCCCGAACGAATAAAATAATTTCCAATGCGGCCCACCAAGTGTTTTGGGTTGGACAGGACTGTGTTATAATACAGATAAGCCAATTTTATGGACTTAATCTTTGTTAGGGGCAAATAAAGGTCCCAATTTTTTTCTGAATCAGCCCCTATTAATGTTAGTTAATTCAATTATATTAATAAATAATTTTTATAAGTTTTCATACTTATGCTTATTAATGTAATCCTTGGAAATGTATGTTTTGAATATCTACATACGTTATGTATGAGTTTATTATATTTTACCCAATATTACAAAATATATATATATATACTAATCACATAATTTTTCATGCCGAACGATAATTCATTTAATAAATTTAACATTTACCTTAAATAATGTCCTTAGTTCTTTTTTTCACTATATGCATTTCGAGTACATCCGCACTCATCCTCAGATGAGTTGTGACTCTCTTCATCTGTGCTTGTTGCTGATGGTTGCCGGCTCATCATTTCACTTCGCTTCGTTTCGGTTATATTTATTATTGGATGCCAGTCTGTCTTCTTCACACAATAATCCCAAAAGACTGGCATCCAATAATAAATATAACCGAAACAAAGCGAAGTGAAATGACGAGCCGGCAACCATCAGCAACAAACACAGATGAAGATGAAGAGTCACAACTCACCTGAGGATGAGTGCGGATGCACTCGAGATGCGTATAGTGAAAAAAAGAACTAAGGACATTATTTAAGGTAAATGTTAAATTTATTAAATATATATATACTTCAGTCCAGCGAAAATTTTTTACTTTCACCCATGAGCAATAGCAAAATGATTGCTTATTTCAACAGTCAGCCACAAAACATCGTGAATTTCGGAAATCACCATCGAAAAGATTTCAAATTTTATCAATTAATGCCAAAATATTATCGTATTTTAGCAATTAGTTGCATTTAAGCATAAATTTTTGACAGTTAATAGTAAACTAATCCCGTATTTCTGAATTAGGCCTCAAAATTATTACATATTTTGAGATTCAGCTTTGAAAGAGGCATACATTTTATAGATTAGTGGCGAAATAATCGAGTATTTGGAGATTGAATTTTATAAAGAATATGAATTTCATCGATAAGGCACTAAATATACAAGGATTCGGCAATTGACACAAAAATATCATGAATTTCAGGAACAGCTATAAGGGAGACAAAAAAAAATCATGAATTTTATTGGTTAGCAGCGAAATAATAGCGGTATTTAAGAATTAAATGTGATTGAATGTAAATTTTGATTATAAAAAATGACACCACAGTTAATGGTGAAAATAATCTCATGTTTTCAAAATCAGCTGCAAAATTATTGCGTATTTCAGCATTCAGCTTTGAGAAAAAAGCACAAATTACATTTATTATCTAGGAAATAATTGAGTATTTGGGAATTTAACTTCAAAAACTGCAGAAATTTCATTGATTAGCGACGAAAATAATCATGCATTTCGACGATCGATCGTAAAATTATCGCGAATTTTGGAAATCAGTCTTGAAAAAAGACTGGAATTTTATCGATAACTGGCAAAATTATAGCATATTTTAACAATTAGTTGTGACTATAAATATAAATATTGTTAATTTCACATTTATTTTGCACATACTGTGTAGGTTTTTTTTTTTTTTTTTTTTTTGAAAAAACTAGGTGCATTTACTTATTTTTTAACAATATAACAGATCTTTTTTTTTTACAAAAAAAAAAAAAAAAAAAAAAAAAAAAAAAATCGAGAGAGAAAAATAGATACCTACCATTCCTTATAGGATTATGTGTAATTTAATTATATGGAGAAAAATGCTTAGGGAATCTGCATATTTAAAACCGGCAATAACTTAAAAATATTTGTAGATTACAATTTAAAAATTCTAAAATAAAATTATCTAAAAAATAGATTTAGAAATTTTTTAAGTAAAAATTATTGAATTGTAAATTAGAAATATTTAACAACAAATATTTTACCGGCTCTTAATTATTTTAATTATGCATATATGAAATTTCAGTTCTTTTGGTTAAGTATATTTTGAGCTACACCTAAAAAAAACAAATACCATCAGGAGAACAGATAAGATTGAAAAATAAATTTAACATTAAAAAACTCAAAAATCCCAATAAGTATAATTGCTAAGCTTATTTACTAAATTACTTCAAATTTAGTATCAGAATGTAAAATTTTCTCTTGAATCTAGAAGTCAAAATTATGTCATTGGAAATATAAATTTTAACATTGTTGCATGTTTACATGTATAAATGGCTACTAAGCTTACATTTTTAATAAATAATTAAATTAAAATAGACATGGATCCAAGAAGGATAGTACTTGCTGTGTTTTTCCGTTAATTAGGTGATGAGATAGATGGGTATTCTCTTTTTTATTTGTATTTATTTCATTTTGTTTATTTAGTGGACTGTACATTTTATAAACCATTTAGTGAGTGGGAAAGAAAGTGCCCTTTTTGATAAATCCACCCTGCCCTTAAAAAAAAAAAAAAAAAGTGAACACTATATAAAGCATAAAGTAACTGTGTTTCATTCCCTAGCACTGGTTACTATATTCATTTCTTAAAATTTCTTTTGTGTAGCTTTAGCAGAGGAGTCCCTTGGCACCTTATGTATGAACCCTGGTTTAAGTTACATTTTTTTATTATGTCAGTTCAATTATGACTTTATAACTTGAATTGCTAAAGATAGATCACATTTTTTGAATGAATTTTCTGTCATTTTCTGATGTGTTCTGTTTTAACTTTGTATTTCGCTAAAGAAAATAAATCCCAACTATATCATTTCACTTTTGCAATCATATGTATTTCTTTAAATATTTTATGTTTTAACTTAACCATAAGATAATTTAAAAATCTATGTGCAATGATTAAGAATACTTAGCACGAAAATAGTAATTCTCTTATAATTATGTATTTAGTTTACAAATAATTATATATATGTGCCCTGTGGCAGAAATTTATTATGCTTTCTGCGACAAGCTTCATCAACACCAAAATCTTTCTGTAGGAATAGTTTGTAAAGTTAACATTTACGAATTCAAAGTAAATTATTTTTAAATAGTAAATAATATTCAGTATAACCAATGTATTTAAATTTTAACTAGGCACAAATACATGTATCTGCACTACTGCAAGAAAACACGCTTTTTTTTTTTTAAGAAAGGTAAAAATAAATCTATTGATCTTAATTGCTTAAAATTTTTTGTTCACATTAATATACAATATTGTTTATAAAATATTTAATGAATTCACACCATAAAATGCAGTAACACATCAAAAATAACCTGCAAATTTTTTTAATGCATTTAAATCATGAAATGTCTAAATTAAACGAATGTTACAAATAATTTTACAATTTCATTACATTTTTTTATATTAAACATATATATTTAAATACACATGCATTTATTTCATAAGGTGCAAACCAAACAACATAAAATATAATACAGAACTCAAAATTAAAATACAACAAATTAAAAGTAAAAATTAATATAGAATACTGAATATTATAATGAAATATAAATAATTTACAACATTTATAGTTTTTGAGATTATTAGAAAGATGCACGATAACATTCTAATACATAAAATTAATTTTTTGTATTATATACAAATAGCATAAAGATGTGTATTTGAACACTAAAAAATGTGATTTGACATTAAAGAATTCAGAATTCTGTATAATTATACCATCATTTAAATACATAATGTAAAACAGAATACAAGATCAAAGTAACACAATTATAGACAAAGCATAGTCGAAATATTTTCATAAAGATTGAGGCAAGTAAAATATTTAATTTTTAAGGAAATGTTGAAATCTGAAATGTAACAGATTTCATGGATAAAATCTATAATAGAAAATAATGATTACAGATGAATGAAATAAATAGAAATCAATTAAAGGTAATATTTGATATTGATATCTATACGAATAAGTAAATAAAAATAAATGAAAGCATTTGCTGTTTAATTAGTATTTATTCAAAGCAACTACTATTAGATAAAATTACTTTTGTTTACAAAAAAAAAAAAATCAACAAAACCTTTTGTTTGATTTTTATTCAAAATAACTTATTTAATTTGCAATATTTCAATTAAAAAATAAACATTTTTTAAAAATTCAAATGTTTAAAAAATGAAATGAACAAGCTGTAAAAACTAATGATAAGAGTATTTTTGTAAAATAAATTAATAATTTTTTTAACGACTTCATATGCTTAAGCAACAAAATTTAAAGCTAAGAATTTTAATCACAATTAAATTAATTAATGATTAGTAAAGAAAAAAATTAGAGAAGTTACCAATTTTATAACTTAAGATACCCATTAATACTTATTGCTAAGATCTTTTACTACACATGAAATGCTAAAAATCAATAAAGTGTATTTAAGATTAATTTCTTAATTTTCTATTTTTTGAAACAAGGTTTGAAGCTTCATTTTTTATTTTGCGTATAACTACAGACGTTACAAATTTCCCCATAGTCTTATTTCTGTATATATTTGTGAAATGTATTGCATAGTTTGAATCAAACATTAAAATTAATGCATCTTTAAGAAAGTTGCATGTATTTACTACCACGCACGTATGCACGCTTCGCATACATTAAAGAAAAAAATCACTAGATACAACTAATTTGAAGTGCGTAAATCCGAAAATGTATGTATAAAAATCGGTTCAGCAGCAATCACGCACTTAAAAAGAAAAAAAAAAAATTACTGGATGCAGCTATTTTGTTATGCATGAATCTGAAAATGCATGAAATATGAAATTCGGAAAATGGTCGCAAAGCCACATTCTTTCGAAAAAACATCTTTTTGCAATACAATATGACACGAACGGCAGGCGAGGGGCAAAAACAAAGTTTGGAGACACGAAAATAAAGTTCCGATGTGAAGAGGTTGTTGTTGTTGTCGTGGTGTGACAAGTGCAGAGAGAAAAGAAAAAGTGAATAGACAAGTCAAATGGGACCAAAGGCATGGAGCACAGCCCTGGCCACATCTCCGACTTTTTCAGTGTAAAGGGTGTCGTGGCAGCAGTTGAGGTGGATGTTGAAGAGGGTCGAGGCAACAGAGATGCAATTGAAGAGATGCCTCGGATCCAGCTGAGTTCCTGGGCAGTGCCTGAATTCTGCATAAGTTCTAGAGCCGTCGGGCATGATCTTCATACCTCTCATGTGCCCCGTCCGTAATCTGCTGATGGTAGTGGTGATTTCACGGTCAAGATTAAGCTCCGGAAGGCACCATTTCTTCCGAGGTCCACCGCAGAGCTGATGTTTCGCGATGGCATTTGCATCAAAGCAAGTGGTTTGCATGGGAGGGGGGTTTATATTCCTAGCCTCTTTGGCGAGGGAGTCTGCTTGTTCATTCCCCTCGATGTTGACATGAGCAGGGACACATTGGATGGTGCAGGTTTGTTCTCTGGCAACAATGGTGGACAGAAGCGCGTTGATATCTTGGGCGAGTCTTGTTTTACCTCCTTTAATGGCCTCCAGAGCAGATTTGCAGTCAGAGAAAATGATGATGCCATTCGAGGGAACTGACAGTGTGAGGTAAAGGGCAGGAGCGGCTTTTATGGCGATCAATTCACTAGTGAAGTTGGAGGCGATTTTTCCGGCTGCGACCCGATGTTTGATGGATGTTTGATCTGGAAGGAGAAGGAAGATGCCAGAACCTCCTCTGTCACATTCTGAGTTGGAAGAGCTGTCGGTGTAAGCGGTTACAAGGTCAGGTTTAGAAATCTTGGCTATAGTTTCCATGCCCTTCCTCTTAATGGTTTCTTGTGGTTCTTTTTTCGAACACGGTTCGAGCAGGTCTAAATTGATCTTAACAGTAGACGGTGGTTTGACATCAAAATATGGTTCTTCAATAATGTCAAGGCATGAGTGGTTCAGACTGATGTTATTTCTGATATCTTTGTCGTATTGGAGCGTGGAGGATCTCTTTAACCTTTCTCTGTTGGTCCAGGCCCGAAAAGTAACATTTGAGATGTGTTCCACGCAGCAGCTCCTTTCAAACCTCTTTCAAACCCTCAAAACGCAGCAGCTCCTCCTTTCCTGAACCTCTTTCCTTTTAAGAACTAATAGTGGGTTTGATTGCACCAAGGACTTTATGCATTTCCTTGTTATTATTAATTTTAATATTTCAATCAAATAGAAGATAGCCACAAATCAAAAGCACATTTAAAAAAAAAAAAAAAAAAAAAAAAAAAATGTTAAAAAGTTATATAAGCTACCAACACCCCCCCCCTCCCCCCCCCCAAAAAAACCTCTTTTTTTTTTTTTTTTTTAATTTTGAGCGTATAAAAGTCCAACATGTAACGATATTTTATGAAAAGTTCATTCAAAAATTTGGAAAATTCAGCCAGTGGGTTATGTTTTTCAAATTGACTAATGCTTGAACAAAGGATTTTTCTTTTTTTATATTACAATTAATTTTAGAAGACTATAATATATTGGGACTATAATATATCAAAAATTGTACTTGTTTTTCATACAACTTTACTAAAAGTTACTATATTTTAATCATTTTGTTCAAGAATTAGCCAATTCTATTTTGTAGAAATGGACATAATTTCAGTAAAAGGTGCATTAGTTTTTGAAAAATTGTGTCCACATCTTTTTAGAAGGTCTTCAGAAACCAGGACCCACTTTGTTGAATTTTATAAAAAATTTTAAATGAAAATTTTATAAAATGTTGTTTAAATGTTGCTCATTTGTATGCTCAAAATTTAGTATAAATTTTTTTATTTTATTATATTATAAAAAAGAAAAGAAAGAAATATGCTTTATTTCTTTCTTTCCTTTATCCTTTTTTTTTTTTTTTTTTTTTTTTTTTAAGCCTTCAAAACACATGTAGCCCCTTGAGACAGTGAAGAAAAAAATAATTTACCAGTTATCTAGATTTAAAGTTTCAAATTCGTAGGGTTCTTAATATCCTAGCTTGAACAGATAACAATCTATAATATTTCTAAGACTATAGAAACGCCAAGACATTCTGTTAAAAAAAAAAAAAAAAAAAAAAAAAAAAATCTTCATCCTCATCTGATAAACCTGTTTAATCATTTAGATGAATGAAATCTTGGAACATTAAACTGTATCATGTATGATTAGTTTTGAATAGTTTAGAGTTTAGACTATTGCTTATTAGAGATAAGAACAACTCCTTTTTTTCTGACTATGCCCATACAAGTACTGATTGTTTCTCTGGATTCAAAAGCTATTTTGCTTTTTTCAGATTAGAAGATGTGCTAATAATCATCTCCTTTTTTAAAGTAGCTTTTGTAATATGAAGTGTCTGAAGTGAATGGTAGTTCCAGAACATAAAATTGGTCATTTTTTAAACATTTCAGATTTGGGATATTGGTGGCCAACCTAGATTTAGAAGTATGTGGGAACGATATTGCCGTGGAGTTAATGCCATTGTGTAAGTATAAAAATTGTTCCATTTTACTTTTAAAAGTAACTTGTACTGACTCATTAATTTATTGTTTTAGACATAGTGAGAAAAATTTAAAGTAGGCACTTAATGGTTTTTCTAAAAATTACCAAGAGGGCACTGTTCCACACCGTGTCTACAATTATAACCCTCCAACAGCAGCATACAAAAGCAGGGCTCACAACTTGTCTATAAAGTCTATATATTTAACATTGAGTCTATAAAAGTTATATTTTCAAAAATTAGTCTATAAAGTCTATATTTTTAAGAACTTCCATATTAAAAAATATTTTTCCAGCAGATATGCATATAAAATTGAAGGAAATATGCATATAAAATTTTCAGGTGTCATTTTTATATGCCCCCTCTTTATATGACTTCACTTATAATTTCCATCAATATTATCAATTGTTATTGGTATTATTTTGGTAACTTGTAATGAATATAGTATTGTTAATTGTGGAGGTGTGCATATTAATTATCTTAATTTAGCAGAGTGACAATAATAAACTCAATAAAACAGAGCTGTCTGTAAAATGAAACCACAGTTTATTAAAGAAAACATAAAAATTGTGTACTTTCATAACAACTTCAAAATAATTCACAAGATACTTAGTTTCCACAAAGGCTTCAAAATAATTCACAAGATACTTAATTTTTAGTTTAACTTCCATTATTAATATTCATAATTATTTAATAAATAGTTTTCATAGATTACGAAACTCTGCAACATAGTTAAAAAAACTTAACAAGAAAAAATATGAATTTCTCACAACCTTATTTCCATTAGCAGGTAACTTGATTTAGTCAGACGGAAATCCACTTTCAGACCTTCTACTAGACTTTCTAAATTTGAGAAACTTCCTTTTATCATTTTTAACTCTATAAAAAAAAATACCACCAGATACCTCGCTCATGGCATTGCCACGGTTATTTAAACTTACCAAAGTATTACATATTAGCATAGTGGTGTTGCCATAGCATATTAATGAACTTGTTGCAAAATTTCATGCAAATTTAACTGTTTAAATAAATTATATATGCAAATAAATTCAAAAATAAATTACTTATGAAAATATACATTTTTAAGCATTAATAAACTAATTATATACAAATTCTGAGCTCAGAAAAGGAAAAAATAACTATATATTAAAACAAAAATTAAAGAGTAGTGATCGCAAAACATAATTGCTGTAACATATTGCTGTAACACAACTTGTGATTGCTAAACTAGATTGGCAACTTGGAGAGGAATGGAGTGAAGGAAATTCAATATGGCGATGTAAACAAACTACAAAACTTTAGCACAAGTAAGAAAATGAGGATTTTTTTTATAAATGGTAATCAGGTGGGAAATAACTTTTAATGTGCTCTACAAATCACCTCCCTTTCTCTCCTTATTACCATTTAAAAAAAAAAATATATATATATATATTCAAAATAGATATATACACTGTACTCCCGATTATCCGTGCTAATTAATGCACGGGTGTGCACGTATAATCAAAAAACACGGATAATCCGAAAATGACCAAACACACAGAAAAGTGTGTATATTTGGAGGCTATAAGTAAAGTACACGGTGGTATATAAAATACTTCGGGTTTAATTACGATACTCTACTAATACAAAAAGTAATACATTAAGTACTAGTAATGAAATATGTAATAAAATTTGGCATAACTTTAAAACTTATATAATTACTGTCAGTTGTTCTTCTGGAAGAAGTCTGTTATATTTGTTTGTCTGCAAGCCAACGTGGAATTTTTCCTTATAATTTGGTGAACGTTGCGCACAGATATGACATCATTGAATTCGAAATTATTTTGATGACCCATGTAGTCTAACAGTTGATCTACGCACTGCAATGCTGTTTTGTGACTCACACTTGTTGCATCATGTTCATCTTCATTCTGTTCCCGTTCTTCGCCTGCGCTTTGCTCGCCTGAAACTGCATCCACTATTCCTTGATCTGAAAGAATTTTATAGCCTTTTTCGTTTTTATCTTCGTTCATCCAATCTTCTACATTTTCTTCATCAATATTTTGAAATCCATCAACATCAGAAATAATTTCAACAATTTGAGAAGCTTGTACTTTGTTTTTGTTTGCAGAATCATCTGCATGTATGACCCCAGGCATCAATTTTTTCCAAGCATGAAGCGACGTCGAGTTTTGAATTTCATCCCAAGCTTCAGCAATAAGCTGCACTGCATCAAAGATCGTGAGCTTTTTCCAAAATTTAACGAGATTTTCATCTTCTTTCAATAGCAGTCTCAAAAGATTTCTTCTGTAGATGCGCTTCATTGTTGAGATAACTCCTTGGTCCATTGGCTGGATGAGTGAAATTACATTTGGAGGAAAGAACTTTACAAAAATATCTCCATCACATGACGAAATATCATCCGGATGGCATGGTGCATTGTCAATTAAAAGAACTGCTTTTTTCAGTAGACCTTTTTTCGTAGCCACTCGCTCACATGTGGCACAAATTTCTTATGAAACCACCTTCTAAACAAGTCTGTATCCATCCAAGATGATGATTGAGAATAATAATAAACAGGTATTTTTTTTTTTCAAAATTCTTCCCGAAAGATCTAGGATTTTTAGACTTTCCTATAACAAGGGGTTTCAACCTGAATGTTCCGGAAGCGTTTGCACAGCACATCGCAGTTACTCTCTGCTTTGAAGTTTTAAAACCTGGAGTTTCTTTCTCTTCTTGCGATGCTAATGTTTTAGTTGGGAGGCATTTCCAGTACATACCGGTCTCATCAGCATTAAAAATTTGATCAAGAGACAATTCTTCTTTTTCCCTGTACTCATCAAATTCTTTAATAAATGAATCGGCAGCTGAATAATCTGCACTTAACTTTTCTCTTTTTAATTGTACTTCTCTAATACCATAACGTTTTTTAAACAGAGTCAGCCAACCTGAAGATGCATTAAATGGGGTTTCAATGCCTAAAGCTTTGTGAAAAAACAATGCTTTCTCTAAGCATATAGGACCGGAGATGGGAATGCCTTCTGATCATTTTTGCTTCACCCACTGAATCATACAAGCATTAAGGTTTTCAAAAGATGATTTTTTAACTACTTTTCTTGTTGTTGAAGCTACTCCACTAACACAATCGCGAGTAAATTCCATCAATTTCTGCTTTTGTTTTTTGAAGTCACATATAGTCTGTATGCCAACATCTAACTCCAAAGCTAATTTTTGGGCAGATTCTCCTTTTTCAAGCCTAGAAATTGCATCCAGTTTTTGTTTAATTTTTAAAACTTTTTTGCAGCGTTTCGGTGGCTGTGTAAATTCACTCATTCTGAAAAAGTTATTAAACGCACGGAAAAAATAAGCAGCTCTGACAAAATATTCTGACTCTGACTCAATACAAAGCACACTCTTAGTAACTGGTGATCGTTAAGAACACGAAATGGTTCATCCGGGATTCGAAAAAACGAAAGAATGTATGGGGAATGAAAAAGGGGGAGAGGAAAGGATTAAAACAAGTCTCTCTTTCTTTATCAGCTTAGCCGCTGCCACCTGTTACACGCTTGCAGCTGCTACTGAAACAGACCATTGCATTTGTTTGTAGTGATTATAAGAAAGCCGTTTTGCTTTGTTCTTTTTCCATTCTTAGACGCTAGTTTTACAACGTAATCCAAACAACATTCTTTAGAAAATTATTAAATCTCATTCCATCACGATCCGTCACTTTAAATGCAGTTTTTTTTTTTTTTTTTTTTTTTTGCCCCTGAATGAGAACAGGAAAAAACGAGAAAATTTAAATTTTTGGGCTGCACGGATAATCTGCAAAATGGATAATCCGCACACGGATAATCGGGAGTAGAGTGTATATACCACATTAACAAATTTCAACTTATCTGGATGATTTACCTTGATAAAAAAAATAAAAAATAATAATAAAAATAAAAAAAATAAAAATAAAAAATAAAAACTTCTACAATAGAAATATTTCGTTAATTTTTTTTTCTCTTCTCTCCCCCCCCCCCCCCCCCTCTGCAAAGTCCTAATGATTTAAGTCCATTTAAATAATAGTCTCTAAATTTAACACGTTGATCGCCACGCGAATTCTTAATAAAATCCATTAAAATTCCTTAATGATATTATCATGTAATAAATAAAAATTAAGTAAATTTTAAATAAATTTTAAGTAATTACTTGAAACAGTGTAATATTTTTAGTTTTATATTATATTTTACACTGTCAACCACCGATGGTTGACACGGTTTCATATCATATTTGACACTGTCAGTCACCGATGGCTGACATGGCGATCAACGTGTTAATAAGAGTCTTTGCACAATGATTTTGTTAATAAATCTGCCACATTGTCCTGTGAAGAGACATGCTGAATATCAAACACATTTCTTTGATACAAGTCTCTTAAAAATTTATACTTCAAGTCAATATGTCTATTGTGAACATTATCTGCTTTATTTTTAGTATACAATATAGCTGCAGTACTGTTGCATAACAGTAGTAGTTTGGGGATTGAAATGTCGATACTAGATAAGGTTTTAATACCTCAGTAAGAGTGGTGTTTATAAATTTTAGTTCCTTTGCAGCTTTGCTGGCAGCTGTAAATTCTGCCTCCATGGGAGAAAGGGCTACACAGGTTTGTTTGGTAACTCACCACTGTACAGGTATATCATTCAAAAATATGACAAAACTGGACCACGATTTTCTACTGGCACTCTCGTTTGCCTAAGATGCATCAATATTGGAAACCAGGTATAATGGAGTTTCAGACTGTTAGAGTTTAAGGCCAAGGGATCTTGTGATGGACATGTAAAGAACTCTGAAAAGTGTGCGATAATGCTCTATGGATGGATGTTCTGCATACTGGGACAGTGCTGCTACAGTCCAAGCTATGTCTGGTCTACATCTCTGTGAAATTTATTGAAAACAGCCAAGTAAATTTCTGTAGGGCAAATTCTCTGGAATTTCCTCTCCTTCCATTCTAGATACGGGGATGAAACTAGGTGGTGCAGGTAAATTTACTCTAGAAAGAGAATCAGCATTAAAATTCATTAAACACTTTTCAATGTATTGTTTACAATTTATATTTATCATATTTCCTGCTGTGTCTGATTTAAATTGAATACCAAGCAAAGTTTTAATTTCTCCTAAATTCTTTACTTCATAAATATTTTCAATTACTTTAACAACTTTTCTAACATTTTTCTATTCTTAGCAAATATAGGTAAGTCATCTACATAGACAAGAACTAAGGCTTCATTTTTATATGTATATACACAAGAGACTCCAGGAACTTCTATAAAACCTTTAATTTTAAACGAAGCACAACATAATTATAAAATAAAACAACAGACCTTACTCAGGCTTCATCTTCAGCAATAAGCTTTTCTGGGGACGATCCTCCCCCTTTGTCAATTGCAACTAGTGTTTGCTGGCACTGGCTATTTATAGCCTTATTTCTTCCTTGTAGCAGGTAAGCCAATGGGATCACCCATTTCAGGGATAATAGCTGAATTCAAATTAAGAACGCTTGAAAAAGATATTTTTAAATTAATGAAAGATAAAATTATTTTTTGGGTCAGGTATGTGGATGATGTTTTTGCAATAATTCAGAGAGATCAAAATGTAAACAAAATACTCGATAAATTAAATTTGCTTGACGAAAATATTAAATTTACCTATGAATCTGAACAGAACAGCGAGATCAATTACTTAGATGTTAAAATTAAACATGAAAATAACAAAATAAGAACCACTGTTTACAGGAAACCAATGGCCAGTAACGAAATAGTTAACAATAGAAGTAAAACCCCTTATAAGTATAAAATTAACACAATCCGCAGCTACGTTAACCGCGCAATATTAGTATGCAATAATAAAAAAGACTTAAATAAAGAACTTAAATTTATTAAAAAATTAACCGTTGAAGCCGGATATTCAAAATTTCTTGTTGAAAAATTATATAAAAAAAGAATGAAACAGCTAAATCATATCCCAAACCAGCAAAAAACACAGCAAAAATTTACATTCTCAATACCCTATAACCAAGGAACCTCAAATAAAATAAAAAATACTGCCAATAAATTCAATTTAAACATTCCGATTAAACCCAACCCCAACATTTTTCAAATTATAGGAAATGACAAAGATATTATTCCCCCTTGAAACCACCGGAGTTTATAAAATCCCCATAGAATACCCCGACAAAAGGAGTGCGTAAGAAATTATAAGACCACAAGCGTATTGGTACATTTCTGAAGAAGAGAGCATAATATGCAAATTTTTTGTTACATATTTAAAATTGATCGTGAAACACATCCTATACTAATTCCAACTTTTAAAATAAAATTAAATTTTATTAAAACTTATTCCTTTTTTTTTTTTTTTTCTTTTTTTTTAATTAAAGGCTGTGTCTGTTAAGAAATTATAAGACCACCTGAGAAAATTAACCTATTACACATGATGTCAAACTTAATATAAAGCGCATGCGTCATATTTTGTAAAAGCATTACCTAAAAAGCAAAAGCTTAGGTTTTGAATGTGTTATTTATGATTAATTTGATGATGCCTCTAGGTAAAAAATTATTGGAGTGCGAAGTGAGAAAAATGTTATTTTATAAAGGTTCTGGTAAAACTGAAAGAGATATTGTGAGATTAATGAACCGTTCTGAAACTGCCATTCATAAAGCCATAATTAGAAAAGATTATTCAAACAAAATAAAACGATCTGGTAGAAAAAATATTTTGACAGCACATGATAGACAAATTTTTTGACTGTCAACTAAAAAAGGTCTTTCAACTCATGAAATTTCGAACCATTTCAGCAGAGAAATTTCGCATAGCCTGGAAGAGTCTTAAATTAAATATTAATACGAAATTTATGAAACTGAAGGAAAAAAAACCCAAAGTTATTGGAATGTCATCGAGAAGAAAGACTAAAATGGGCTAAAAACGTCATGTCATGAAATGATGAGTGGAAACAAATTATATTTTCTGATGAAAAGAAATTTAACCTTGATGGTCCTGATGGTTACAAATACTATTGGCATGACTTGAGGAAGTAACCAAAAGAATGCTTCACTCGACAAATGGGTGGAGGATCAGTAATGCTTTGGGGAGCTTTCAGTTATGTGGGAATGTGTGATTTACAACAGATTTCAGGTCATATGACCTCTACACAATATCAGTCTATGCTATGTGATCATATGATACCATTTGGACCTTTTATTAGGTGGTGCTAACTGAAAGTTTCAACAGGGCAATGCTGCTTGTCATACATCTAAATCCACTCAGGAGTGGTTTAAAAAAGGAAAAAATGTTTTGGCATGTCCAAGTCAAAGTCTAAACTTGAACCCCATTGAAAACCTATGGGGTATATTATCTTGCAAAGTTTGTGCTAATAATAAACAATTTCCATCTGCCAATGAACTGGAAGTAGCCATAATAAAAGAATGGCACAATATTTCTAAAACTGAACTTAATCACCTGTTTACTTCAATGAAAAACAGTGTTTGAAGTCATCGGGAAGAATGGATGACCAATATCATAATTTTTTACTTTCCGAACACTATAGTGAGGAAAGTATTGTAATCATGTCAAAAATCCGAATTCGAGATTTTGATGTTTCTATACGTTTCGAGGTCCAACGGGTCCGTTTTCACTATTTTTACGATGATATATGTATGTATGTGTGTATGTCTGTGAGTGAACACGCTAGCGTCTAAACGCTTTGTTCGAATAAGCTGAAAGTTGGTACGTATATTGTAAGTCACCATAGTACGAACCCTATAGATTTTGGTGAATGTAGCACTTATAGTTTTTTTACAGGGACACAAAGAAAAATTCTTTATCATTATGGCCAAGGGACCAAAATCTTAAAAGTGCGATAGCATCTAAACGCCTTATTCAATTGAGCAAAAACTTTATACACATATTGTAGGTCACAGATACTCAATCTGTATAGATTTTGGAGAATCTAGCACTTATAGTTTTTTTACAGGGACACAAAGAAAAATTCTTTGCCAAATTTTTAAAAGTGTGATAGCGTCTAAACGCCTTATTAATCTCAGCAAATAATTTGTACACATGTTATAGGTCACATTTGAACCAACTGTATAGATTTTGGTGAATCTAGCACTTACAGTTTTTTTACAGGGACACAAAGAAAAATTCTTTATCTTTATGGCCTATGAGACCAGCGATAGCATCTAAACGCCTTATTCAATTGAGCTGAAAATTTGTATGAATATTATAAATCACTGTTGCACTAACTATAAGCATTTTGGTGAATCTAGCATTTATAGATTTTTACAGGGACACAACGAAAAATTCTTTATCCTTATGATCAAAGTTCAGTAGCGTTAAATAAAACCTCGTGTGATATATGGAGAAAAATATTCAAACACTCTGTTATGGTTTTCTCTTTTTTGTTTGTTTAGCAACACCTCTTTCTTTATTTTATCTACAAAACTGTTAGTTACTGAATGTTCGGAAAGTCGAGTGGAGTCACTCCAGATTTTTTTTATACTATTTTGTTTTCTGACAAGCGGTCATATTTTAACAGGTTATTTTTCACTTATTTCTAATACATATTTTAATTAAACATTTATTACATTATACCAAATTATTGCAAGCTAATTATAAAAAAATATACAGCAATATGTTATTTTTGTGTATTTAAATTATGATTAGAATCTTTATTTTTCTTATTTACAAAATTAAAATGGTCTTATAATTTCTTAATGGACTGTAGTTAGTGATTTCATATGATGATTCGATTTTAACTTTCCTTATTTCCAGAAAAAATAGCTTTCAGTGGTAACTCGGTCTGTGCCCTGGGCAAACAATTAATAAATATAATTATTTTTAAACAAATATAGGTGCCAAGTATTATGATTTGTCCATAATTATTATGGCATTACGGACAACATATAAAAATCATGGATTATACACTTTTTAAAAAGTCGCGGATATTGTTCGTTAAAAAAAAAAGAAAAGAAACTCCACTAACAATCGACGATCAAACGCACAACAGAAGCATTCCAATTCACAATCTTTCTCCATCCACAACATAAATGTCAATATTCATTTTAAACTCTCTTTATAAGATTCTAGAAACTATAAAGAAATATAATTATACAATATTTCTACCTGATGTAATTATCCCCCCCCCCCCTCTTTTCTCATCTCCAACCAGCCATCGTTGATTAAAGCTGTGCAGAAGCCTTTAGTTTCCCCTTTCTCCATCAGTAACATAAATGTCAATATTCATTTTAAACTTGCTTTATTAAATTCTAGAACCTATAAAGAAGTAGAATTGTTTCATTTCTCATTTATCTAATTATGTATATTTTGACTGCCCCTCCCGCTTCCCAGCTAGTGATCAGGAATTGCTTCTAGAACCAAAAAAGTGATAGAAGTGCTCAATATTTCTCATATGTAATTATTTTTAGGCTTTATTACTGAGCTTGATGAATCTATTTGTTTTTCCTTAATAAATTTAAAATACATACTATACCATCAAACAAAAGATATGCTAGGTTTTATGCAAGATATATAAAGAAAAAAAATAATAAAAATGTTTTATTAAAAAGAGCAATGTTTTAATATTTAATACCATAAAAACAGATATCTATGAAAAAGTGACTATTAACCCATATTGGACCGCCGTCCTATTTATAGGACAGTTGAATTAAATGTCAATAATGTAAAAGAAACATTTAAAATCTGCAAAAACTTGACATAAATTTTTAGAAATAGACTAAATTAATTAAATTACTGTGAAAAATGGAATTTGAAAAAAATATTAATGCTGTAGAATAATAAAGAACTTCTTCTGCTAAATAGTGAGCATGTGCTAGTGAAAAAGCCAAATGGTCCTCAAAGACGATGTCAACTGAAATCATGCAATAAAAAACCTGTTACAATTTGCAACATGTGCAATGTTGGATGTAGAGATTGTTTTTTGGACTTCCATTCGTAAAAATCTTTACAATTTGCAAAATGCTCACTTTTGGACTGTGTATAGACTGTTTTTTGGACTAACAAACAAAATAAAAAAATTTGTAAAATTATTATAATTTTTTAATTTTTTCTTTATTATATGTGTAAGTATCTTATACTGACCATGTTTTTAAAAAATTACATTTTTCTAATAATTCGTTTAATGAGTGGTCCAATATGGGTTAAAAAAAAAGAGAGACAGAGAGAGATTCAAATGCCCCCCCCTCCCCTCCTCCGTTTAAAAGAAAAAAAAATCTTTCAATTTGCAAGAAGGTAAAGAAATATATATTTATTTACTTTTGTTTCAGAATTTTTTCTAATTTATTAATTAATATATATATTTATTTACAAAAACAGTGCAATTCATTATTATATGTGGGTTTGTGCATAAAAATTATTCTGTGACATGGTTCACATTTTCACATTGCATAAGTATATAACTCTGATTACTGATAGCTCTTATTGAAACTTGGCACCTCTAAACAAATCATTGTATCTACACAACCATGGACGTCAGCAGAATGGGGCAAAGGGGGGCACCCCCACCCCCCCACTGGGAAAATTCTACTAAGCATTTTTTCTTTAAATTTAAAACTATGCTATCAGAATTTTATTTAAAAAAATATTTTTTCAGGTTGTGCCCCCCCCCCCCCCTGACATTTTTTCTGGTGACGCCACTGTACACAACGAATGATTTTTACAATGAGACCATGTGAACTCAGTCATCCAGTTACTAAAATAAAAGAGAGAATGCTAGAGGGTGGTTGTGTATGGGCATTTTCTCTCACCTTTTTTAATGTATGTTCAAAAATTAGTTAAGCATTTTATGTATAACAAATTTCGTTACATAAAAATCTTAATTTGTGTATCATCGTTACAGTTATTCCGTCTATTAAGTTTAGTTATTAATATATTTAATGTTAGTCTATTAAGTTTATAAATTTCCAAATTTAGTCTATAAAGTCTATATATTTGAGGTAAAAATTTGTTGTGAGGCCTGCAAAAGCGAGCTATTTAACTAAGCAAGAAAACATATAGGAAAAAAGCAATTTGATCAGAAACAACACATAGAAAGCAAGCAAATCATCATAAAATACAAAAAAATAGAATAAAATTACTAATTAATTTTACTAAAACGATTTAATTGTATGTTGGGGGTTTTACAAAATCTTCTTCCATATTTTCCTATACAAATTCACTCGGTACAAAAAATTAATGAAAATTATTATTTATTAAAATTATTTTCCATGATAAAATAGACTATTTTTTTTTCTTATAGAAATATAACATTAAATGTCCAAAGTGAAATATTGTAAATGTTGTGATGAAATTATTGTAAATAGTAATATATTTATTTTATTGGAGTCGGAAGTATTATCATATACAGTCGGTAACAAAAGTCTCCGAACACTAGCAAAAATTCCTATGTAAAAAAAGTACACTAGATACAGTTTTGTTAATTAAATCCTTGTCGAATCCTGTTTTTAGACTGACTTAAGAACAGGATTCGTCAAGGATTTATTTAACAAAACTGTATTAAGTGCACTTTTTTTACATAGGAATTTTTGCTAGTGTTCGGAGACTTTTGTTACAGACTGTACTAGAATAAGATACTTTGTTTGGTGATCCAGACGTGTTTTGATTATACTGTGGTTCCAATGGCGAGGGAAAAAAGAAGGAACTGAAGCTAATGCAACAACAGCTGCCTTCGCCAGGATAAGCGTTAAAGTTCCTTCTTTCTGGAAACTAGATCCAAAAATATAGTTTCTTCAGCTTGAAGCACAATTTAGAAATGTAAAAATAAAAAGGTTAAAAAATAAATAAAATAAAACCTCCTGATTATAGATTGTTCCATTGTTTGGGGGGAAATTCAGAATGTGTTGGAGGAAAATTTCAGAGGTCTGAACATTTTCTGCACCCCTGCCTAAAAGTTTTACAGTCCATTAAGAAATTATAAGACCACTTTAATTTTGTAAATTATAAGAAAAATAAAGATTCTGATCATAATTTAAATACATAAAATAACATATTGCTCTATATTTTTTTATAATTAGTTTGAAATAACTTGGTATAATGCAATAAATGTTTAATTAAAATATATATTATAAATACGTGAAAAATAACCTGTTAAGAAAATATAAGACCACTTGTCAAAAAACAAAATTGTATAAAAAATTAATGATATTGGTCCTCCATTTTTCCTGATGACTTCAAACACTCTGTTTTTCATTGAAGTAACAAGGTGGTTAAGTTCAGTTATAGAAATATTGTACCATTCTTTTACAATGGCTACTTCTAGTTCATTGGCAGATGAAAATTGTTTATTATTAGCATAAACTTTGCGAGATAATATACCCAATAGGTTTTCCATGGGGTTCAAGTCTGGACTTTGACTTGGCCATGGCAAAACATCATTATTATTTTTCTTTTTTAAACCACTCCTGTGTGGATTTCGATGTATGACAAGCAGCATTGTCCTCTTGAAACATCCAGTTAGCACCACCTAATAAAGGTCCAAACGGTATCATATGATCATATAGCATAGACTGGTATTGTGTAGAGTTCATATGACCCGAAATCCGCTGTAAATCGCACATCCCCTCATAACTAAAAGCTCCCCAAATCATTACTGATCCTCCAACCATTTGTCGACTGAAACATTCTTTTGGTTCCTTCTTCAAGTCATGCCAACAGTGTTTGTAACCATCGGTACCATCAAGCTTTAATTCCGTTTCATCAGAAAATATAATTTGTTTTCACTCATTATTCCATTACATGACATTTTTAGCCCATTTTAATCTTTCTTCTCGATGGCATTTCAATAACTTTGATTTTTTCTCCCATTTCATAAATTTCGTGTTAATATTTAAGACTCTTCCAGACTGTTACATGTAAAGTTTTCTTGCTGAAACGTTTCGAAATTTCACGAGTTGAAAGGCCTTTTTTAGTTGACAGTCTAAAAATTTGTCTATTATCACGTGCTGTCAAAATATTTTTTTCTACCAGATCGTTTTATTTTGTTTGAAGAATCTTTTTTAATTATGGCATTATGAATGGCAGTTTTAGAACGGTTCATTAACCTCGCAATATCTCTTTGATTTACCAGAACCTTTATAAAATAAAATTTTTCTTACTTCGCAATCCGATAATTCTTTACCTCGAGGCATCGTCAAATTAATCGTAGATAACACATTCAAAACCTAAGCCTTTGCTTCTTAGGTAATGCTTTTACAAAATACTGACGCATGCGCTTTATATTGAGTTTGACGTCATATATAATATGCTAATTTTCTCAGGTGGTCTTATAATTCTTAACAGTCACAGTATTTAATTTTTAGAAAAATGAATAAGTTTTAAGGAAATTTAATTTAATTTTAAAAGTTGGAATTAGTATAGGAGGCCTTTTCCTATCAATTTTAAACACGAAACTAAAAACTTGCATCTTATGCTCTCTTCATCAGAAATGCACCAATACGCTTGTGGTCTTATAATTTCTTAACGCACTGTATTTGTTGTATGAATGAGCATGTAAACATGCTCACTCTTTCAACAAACTATCTATTGTTGTAGAATGCACTAGTTTTGATGTTTTCAAACTGAAATTTTGTACTTTTACTGTATACTTATATATTAAATTTTATACAAATCAGTTTTTTTTTTTAAACACATTTTTGTAATCCATTTTTAATGTGTAGTTATATGGTTGATGCTGCTGATCTTGAAAAAATTGAAGCATCTCGAAATGAATTGCATAATCTCTTGGATAAGCCACAGCTGATGGGAATACCTGTGTTGGTTTTGGGCAATAAAAGAGATTTACCTAATGCTCTCGATGAAAAGGAAATCATTGAGCATATGTGAGTATAAACAATTTTTTCTTTCATTGCTATTATATTTACTTATTTTTAGGAATGGATCAGATATTCAGTTTATCTACAACAGGGTTTAAGCTGAGTAAAAATTTTCTTTAGCAAAATGCTAAAATGCCAGAAACAGAAAAAGATGAATATCAGTTTACACATTATTCTAAATGCCTCGATATGTTTGATTTTCGTTTGTAAATTAAACTTAAAAGTTTTTAATCAAGTCTTTAAAGAGTTATACACAGAAGGTAAATTTTTTTTTAATTTGAAATGAAAAACAAAAAAGTAATTAATAATTGTACTTACCACTCTAAACAAACCAATTTGAATATAGTACAAGCATACATTTTAACACATTTATTGGCAGACATGAAAAATATTTTTTAGATTATTACTTTATATTGTAAACTTTCTTAAAGCAATATGAACATCTTAGATGCAACTTATATTCTTTTTCTGGAGGTATAATTATCACTATAGCATGTAAAATTACATTAAGCTTAAACTGTATTTGAAAATAAAAACACAACTTACATAAATAGAAGAAAAAGAAAAAAAAGAAAGTAATATAAGTGAAATTTGTTTATACTATTCAAAGCTTTTTGGTTTACAATTTATAATTTTTCTTTCTTTCATATTAGACCACTTTACAAATGCCTCATGTTTATTTACAAATTGATTTCCTGTGTGCAATTCTTATGCGTAGTTCAGCATTTGATTTTCCTTATATGCATGAACCGATGGATTTTTCTTGATCATTGTCGCAATTTTTTTTCCATGAAAGATTCGTTATAATATTTTCCCCGAAGATTTTATTTTTATTTTTTTTCAATTTGTGTTTAGTAAGATGCTTTAGCAAAAAAGCGAAAACATGTTATTTCATTTTTGCATTTTGGATAAGTCTTTTAGCATTTCGCGAAAAATGCTACTGTAGCGGAAACACTGATCTACAATAGCTGATATTTCAATATCCGAAATACCATCAGATATCAGGATCAAAACCACCAGATATTCAGCTCTATACTACATACCTTTTTTTAAACATTACAAATTTATGACAACATACTACAGAAAATTTCTAAAATTTTGTGTTTTTATCAGTGTACTAAGAAAATTGCCTGGCATTACTTAAGATAATTTAAAATTGAAATATGAAAAGAAATGTGAAAAGAAGTATTGAGCACAGCCCTCGGAGGATGAATTTCCAATTTCCAGAAATTAGTTTTTGAGTATTTGTGTTTAATAATATATGAGGTGTGGCTATTAAATAACGAGACTATTGCTGCTACAGATGAACTACGTATGTGCCAAATCCGAACGACCAACAGCTGCACAGCATAAAGCCGTCTCTTTTGATTACAGCGCCTCCAGTGTTTCTAGAGAAATCAGTCTGGCCGTAACCTTCGTTTGTGTAAGAGGTGTTTGTTTCATTTTGCCGAAAACATAAGTGTAAAAGTAGAGCAACAAATTGTCGCGAAATTTCACGTGAAACTTGATAAACTGCTAGTGAAACTTATCTTTTATTTAAACAAGTTAAGTGATGCTGCTAGACTTTCAAAATCATGGGTCCCTGGGACCCATGAGTTTAAAAAATCTGGGTCCTTTTTTCAAAAAATGGGTCCCCACATAAATGAATTTATATATTGCAGATATACATTCAAATTTTATTCTATTGTAGATGAAAAACAGTTTTTTAGGAATTTTTAACAATCTTTTTGAGATTGTATTAAAAGACAAAATGAGAATTTTTTTTTTTTTCTTTTGAGAAATGAGGAATTATCAGATAGGCAGATAGATTACAAAATTCAGTTACACATTCCACTTCAAATACCAAGTCCCCAACTCTCATTTAACCCCAAAATAACTTACCAGTAAACTGTACTGATAACTTAAATGATGTATTCATAGGTGTAGCCAGCTTTCCGAGCGGGGGGGTGCCCAAATTTTAAACTAAAAGTTACAATATGAATACATTATGAACATAGTGCGCGTATGTATGCATGTGTGCGTTTTAACACATGTGTAAAAGTTACACAAGTTAACACATGTACATTTTAACATATAAATTAAGTAACTTTCTATTAAAATAAATAACTAGACTTGACGCTAAACAGAAATATCAATATTTACACAACGTTAAAAATGCCAATGTAAAAAAATGTTAAATGCAGACTGCAGTTTCGGTAGCGTAAATCGGTGCATTTGGCTGCCTTTGAAATATCATTTGATAAAGTTTGGACTTTCAGAGTAGTGCCACTATCCGTCTAACAGAAAAGGAACAGAAGTTTGAAAATTGATTAAAACAAGGAAAGAATGTTACATAAAAAAATATTGAATAGTGTCCAATATTTGGTTTCAGTACGAAACCAATGAACGTTAAAAGGTTAATTAAAAATCTTAAGCATTAAGTTATAAACGAAAACCTAAAATCTAAAATACGGAAAAACTTATACTATGGAACTTAAATTGCGCACACAAAGTGATAAAGTAGAATTATAATGATATGTTTATTTATAATCTCATTTCATTTCTTTTATTTTACCAGTTTCAAATTATGAACCTATATATATTAATTAATACAATCTTGTAGATACTTTTTTAAAATTATTATTTTATTCGTTCCCATATTCATGAATAGCATTTATTTTCTATATTTTAAAACAATGTTGTACAGTTGTAGTTGTGATGTTAGTTTCAAACAGAATAGTACATACGGGTATTGTGATCGCTGTAAAATTAAAGTGATACTTATTAATAAAGTTGTAATAAACTGTTGTGTGTACCATAATATAAAAATGTGATGTGTGTAAAAGTCGCAAAAATAAATGTATCGAATTGGGGAAAGTGTAGAAACACGCCACAGACCGAACCAAGAGCTGACCATTAGCCAAATAAATTTATGAATTTCCACTGTACATAAAAATTCCATGAAAAATTGCATAAAGTAAAATGAAAACATTAAAAGGGACACATACCAATAAAATTGCACTGAAAATCCCTGCAAAGTAAATGTATCAAAATGGAGGACAGATAAAAAGCTAATGTGGTGTATCACTATTCAACCGTGCACTGGCCATCAGTCGAAAATATTGTCTAGCAACCACCACAATTCAAAATTGCATACATAATCGAATCCAGAAACATTCATTTATAAAATAGCACGAAAAATCATCATGACATAATGTCGAAAATTTTCTACACACACAAATAAACGACTTTGCTATTTAAAAAATTAAAGACTAAATAATGGAGCATATTTTGCGCATACCTTTCTTTGATGTTTGTTTTTTTTTGTGCTGTCTTGAGCTTCCTCTTCAAACTTTCTCTTTTTCTTTGGTTGGAATAATTATTAAGTCCTTCACATTTTTGCACATGATTCCAGCACAGTTTTTCGTTTCTTTTGTCATTCAATACAGCTTTAATAGAATTATACACCACCTTCTCCAGATCCAGGATTTTCAGGAAAGAGGAAATTGTTTTATAAAATTGCACAAGAAGAAGAAATCCGAATAAATATTTACACTGTAGCCTAATTTTTAAAAATTTTCTTTCTTTATTAATTACAAACACAAAATCATCTGTTCATAAATACATAATTTATTTTCAGCTACAAATCGTTTGTCAAAGTTCAAAAGTAATGCAAACGATTATAAAATGTTTTATTATTATTAAGTTTGAGTGACAGCTTTTAAATAAGGTAAAAAAATAAATAAAATGTGGCATTTAGTCACAAAAATAAGATATTGTATACTTGACCGGCCATTTCTGAGGTGCTTTAAAAAAGTTGAAAATTGTCTTAGAAACAATTTTGTTTTGCATGTATTTTTGTGAAGGGGAAGCATGTCTATTGCATCTTCAAAACCCTCTGTTTGATTACTCTACCTGCATTCTTAAAACATTTACTTAAGGCCGCAATAAAAAATATTTTTAAAATGATTCAAATAACTTTCGCCCACAGTAAATTTTTTAAGAAAAGTCTGCTTATGATATGATTAACAATGCTAGTTTGAACTTTCCAGTGTTGTCTCTTTTTTTTTTTTTTTTTTAAATAGCAAATAAGACAGGCCGACGAAGAAATTTTTTGCTTCAGGTTGATATGTTTTTCTGATATATTTTTGGATGCTGATTAAGGAAAACCTATTTAAAAATTTTCCCCATTAAGAAAAAAAAAAAAAAAAAAAAAAAAAAAATTGTTTGAGCTTAAAGCTCCATTTTTTTCGACTCCCATCTAAATTATTTTCCTGAAAATTTGGGTGATGTGAGTGAAGAACAAGGAGAGCTGTTTTATCAAGACATCAAAGAAATGGAAAGCAGGCATCAGAGACGATACATTTTCAACATGTTAGCAGAATATTGTTGCATATTGTATAGACAATTCCCCACACGCACACACACAAGACCCTCAAGCCTTGCGCAAGGTAAAATGCTCTAAAGGGAGATTCGATGTGAAGAAATACATTTAAAGATAATGTGTAAATAAAAGCCTATTTCAATGCATATTTTATATAAATTGTTTCGAATTTGTTATAACTTCTAGACGAATTCTTCCGATTTTCATCATTACTTTGTGAAAATTTCTTACGTAATAGGGGAAAAAAATAATCATTTCTGAATTCAGATTATCAAAACACATTAGAGACACCCAACGCAATACATTAAAAATCTGGAGTGACTCCACTCGACTTTCCGAACATTGAGTAATTAACAGTTTTGTAGATAAAGTAAAGAAAGAGGAGTTGTTAAACAAACAAAAGAGAGAAAATCATAATAGAGTGTTTGAGTATTTTTCTCCATATATTACACGATGTTTTATTTAACGCTACTGAACTTTGAGCCCATAGATCATAATGATAAAGAATTTTTCGTTGTGTCCCTGTAAAATGCTATAAATGCTAGATTCACCAAAATGCTTATATTTAGTGCAACAGTGATTTATAACATTCATATAAATTTTCAGCTCAATTAAATAAGGCGTTTAGATGCTATCGCACTTTTAAAAATTTGGTCCCATAGGCCATAATGATAAAGAATTTTATTTGTGTCCCTGTAAAAAAACTGTAACCTATAATATGTGTACAAATTTTTTGCTCAGATTAGTAAGGCGTTTAGACGCTATCGCACTTTTAAAAATTTAGCCCCATTAAGCCATAATGATAAAGAATTTTTCCTGGTGTCCCTGTAAAAAAACTGTAAGTGCTAGATTCAAATCTATAGGGTTCCTACGATGGTGACTTACAATATACGTATCAACTTTCAGCTTATTTGAACAAAGCATTTAGACGCTAGCGTGTTCACTCACAGGCATACACACACACATACATACACCCACACATACATACACCATCGTAAAAATAGTGGAAACTGACTCAGGGTACCTCGAAACGTATAGAAACATCGAAATCTCAAATTCAGATTTTTGACATGATTACAATACTTTTCTCACTATAGTGTTCGGGAAGTAAATATTTGAAAAGTACGATTTCGCAGACCAGTGTAATCGGGAAAAAAATTACCCGCTAAGTTATTAAGATGCCAGACATGCATTCAAATCGACAATTACTAAAAAAATTATTTTTGCATGCAAAGAACTTCCAAACCTGAAATTATCGCAAATATTTAGTTTTGAAAATTCGACTCCGTAAATAATACTTTCTGTAACTCATGGTAAGGGAAAGTAATTATCATTTTGAAACGCTTTTACTGGACGCAATGTAATTTGGTATGAATGCTTTTAATCGAACCTAACTTTTCTTATCATCTCTTATACGAAAATTATTTTGTATCAATAGAATATGTTTGTTTTATTATGTTTAGTTTACTTTAAAAATGTTGCTGATATGTACAACTAGAAATTTTGTACTTAAACAATAATGTATTTGAACTTTCTGCATGTCATAGTATACGATCATTATGATATAAATTGAATACGATTTTAGACTTCCTGCCAATACCTGCTTTTGAGTTATGCCCATGCAGACTAACCACAAGAACCTGGTTATACAAATGAGCGGACCTCAAGACATACTATTGTAAAAACTATTTCATATTCAAAAATTGGACCGCAAATCATTACATTCTCCAACATGTATGGGTAAGAGAAAGTTAAAAAAATGTTTATTAAAAAGTAATGACAAAAAAAAAAAACTTGACTCTCTGTTAAGGCCACGAGTTTAAATAAACTAAATCATTTTATCGCCTCTTTTCCTGCTTTTCCTTAAAGAAAAAACAAACTACTAATTTCCTTTTATTTTTATTTATTTATTTTATTTATTTATTTATTTATTTATTTATTTATTAATTTTTTTTTTTTTTTTTTTTACCAAGAAAAGTTACTTTGCAAGTTTTTGTCAGAAATGTGCAAGTAAACTTGGATTTATGAACAATTTAGATTATTCTCTTAAATATATTTTACCACCATGTTTAAGAAAGTGTCTTTCTATTGCATAGAATCATTGGTATTAGTAATAACAACTTTTCTTTTAACCTTCAAATCTTTTTTTTTTCTGTCTTCAATATGTTTTTGTTAAATATACTGAATGTATGTTCGTGAGCGGGGGGTTCCCGGGCACCCAGGGCACCCCCCCTGGCTACGCGCATGGTATTAGACAAAAAAATAAGTGTACTACTCGTATGTTAATGAAATTACTATAATAATAATATTCTGATATTAGGAAAAATATTTTATTTTTTGCTTAACACAGCAAACACATTACTTTTATTTAATACTTAGGCTTTGTTAATAATAAAGTTTTTTTAATCTTAATACAGATATGTCATATTCCTGTAATTACGTTTTTTCATCCGGTTTATTTGTTTTTTGTTCCAACGAATTTAGAATGCAGGATGCGATTCAATGTATCGACACATTTTAACTGGTAACTTTTCGTATCAGTACTTCATCTTTGCGTTTCAGAACTTTGATTTTGTTTTCACATCGGCCCAGCCACTCGTGTGTGTTTAGCGCATATCATATTGGAATTAGATAGAAATGGTTTTTGAATTCTTTGAAAGAATGGTTTTGCAACAATTTTTCGAATTTCATATTTCGGTTAAGCTTTGATAGAAGGCACCCATTGGTGATTCTTTATACAGTGATGCAATTTGGTGTATTGTGCACTTTTTACCAATAATTTTTTCGCATCGAAACTTCATTTTTTCGTCTCGGAGTTGGAACTTTGTTTTTGATTTTGCGCCGTCTGCTTGTTTGTGTTTATAGTATAGGATATGTTCTTTTTCCTTAGTGGTAAAATGGAGTTTTAAAGGTTTTTGTTTTCTTCTTCAGAGCAGATTGCTTTAAAAATATAAGGAAAATATTAGTTTTAAACAAGAAATATATTTTTAATTTTGTTTTAAGAACAAAAATTGTGCGTTCCCTGGGACCCACCGCACAATTTTTCACCCACCGCATTTTTCACCTCCTGCCTCTGATTTTTTGCATAATTTACGTGCTATAGTGCATTAACTGCATCACTGAAGTTTATGGCGATGAATGTTGGTCACGTGCGTGAGTTTTTGAGTGGTTCAAGTGTTTTCAAGAGGACCGAGAAGACGTTGGAGATGACTGCCCGGATCGCCCTTCCACGTCCAAAACGGAGGTAAATATTGAAAAAGTCGCTAATATGGTTCGATCTGACCATCGGTTATCAATTCATGCGATTGCTGAAACTATAGGAATTAACAAAGAATGTGTAAGGCAAATTTTACATAACAATTTGAACATGTAAAAAATGTGCGTGAAAATGGTGCCTAAAATTCTCACACTCGAACAAAAAGAAGTGCGTAAAAATGTTTGTACTGACACTTTAGATGCCATTAAAAATGACCTGAACTTATTGGAAAGAGTCATAATATGTGACGAATCTTGGTTTTTCACTTACGATCCTGAAACTAAGCGCCAATCGATGCATTGGAAGAGTCCAACTTCACCGAAAGCTAAAAAAGCTTGCATGAGCAAATCAAAATTCAAAGTGATGATGATAGTTTTTTTCGACATTCATGGGATTGTGTACCTTCACTGCGTTCCTGAAGGTCAAACTATTAATCAGAATTGCTATCTTTTGGTGCTCGCTCAACTCTGGGAAAGAGTAAGGAAAAAACGACCTGAATTGTGGAAGAACAAGTCATTCGTTCTCCATCAAGACAACGTCCCGGCTCATATTGCATTGTCTGTTAAAATGTTTCTGAATATAAACTACTACATCAGAAACGCCAAAAGAAAAATATTTGCGATGCATACAGCTGTTTCAGTAGCCTTAAGCGTACCGTCTTCAGTGCAAAAAGAATTCTGAATCTGGAGAAGTTGTTGTATATATAGGAGAGCGACCGAATTTAGTTCAATCAATAGGATTACGGAAAAGGTGGGGAGTGTGACCAATAGGAATTTAAGAATGTTAGCTGTGTAAACAGTAGAAAAATTAAGAAAATGTGGACTGAATGTAAAATTTTCAACAATCAGATAAATAGGGAACAGCAAAATCACAATTTACAAGGTTTTTAAAATTTTTATAAATATGAAAAGCTTCAAAGAAATAGAGTTCATGAATGGATTTAGATCTGCAAATTATTTTAGCTGAATTAAATTTAAAATTATGATTTTCCTCCCAGCAATGTTTAGAAATAGCCGATTTATTGGTTTCTTGTTTGCGGACGTAATTCATATGTTTTAGACGAAATTTAAGACTGTGTTTAGTTTGGCCAATATATGATAAACCACACTTACAGGAAATACTATAAATGCCCCAAGAATTATGCATATCAATGGGATCTTTTAACTGAGAAAAGGTGAGTTTATTGGAAGGCGAAAATATTATTTTAAAATCATATTGTTTGAGAATTTTAGCTATGGTTTGACTGGATTTAGGAAAATAGGGTAAAACAATACTGATATTAGAAGACTGATTTAGTAGACGAAATACGAGGGAGCTGTAATTTTTGGATGGCTTTGTCTATAGTGGAAGGGTCATAACCTCTGTCAATTGCAATGGCTTTCAGGTATTTGATTTCAGATTTTAGTAAAATAGGATTTGAACAAATATTAAGGGCACGGTTTACAAAAGTATAGAAAGCAGCCATTTTTTGGTTAGGTGGGTGACATGAACGCGCATAGGGAGGAAGGGAGACTGCAAAATTTTTACGATAGACGGTGGTTGAAAATCCATTTACAGTATGAGAGGTGAGGGTATCAAGAAATAGAAGGGATCCATTATTTTCTATTTCATACATAAACTGGATATTACTGTCAATTGAATTTAAAGTTTCTAAGGCATGGTCAATATTGTGACGAGATATGTTGATAAGCTTGAAGGTGTCGTCAACGTAACGGGTCCAAAAAGGAAAAGATATTTTCTTAAAGAGCTTGCTTTCGAAATAGTGCATGTAAATATCTGTGAGAATTGGGGAGAGAGGGGAACCCATAGCTAAACCTTCAGACTGACGATAGAATTTATTTTGGGAAAGAAAAAGTGGTTTGTGATAAACAAATGCGGGTAAGAGAAATTAATTCTTGTATTTCAAAAGATGTGAAATGAAACTCTTTTAATCTATTTTCGAGACAGCAGAGGGCGCCACTTATTGGAACATTAGTGAAAAGAGATTTTACATCAAAAGAAACCATAGTGAGATTAGTGTGAGGGCAGTTTTGAATATTTTTTTTGCAAATTTTATGGAATTCTTAACAGTATAACTATTAGCAGTGAGAAGGGGAGTGAAAATTGTGAGAAATTTAGCTAAATTATAAGAAGCAGTACGATATTAGAGACTGTGGGACGAAATGGAATATTGGGTTTGTGAACTTTCGGTAAAGCATAAAATCTGGCACAATTAGCAATAGAAAGGGATAAGGTGAGATTTAGACGAGTCCAATAACAAGGGGCAAGATTTTATAGCAGATTTAATTTTATTTAATTCTTTAGGAGAGGGGTCATGGGGTAGAGGAATATAGGGCCATCTAGCCAAGTACAGCATCCCAGTTTTAGACCACCTGCCTTATTCATCTAACCTGGCCCCATATGATTTTTATCTGTTCCCCCAAATCAAATATGCATTAAAAGGAAAAGAGTGCAATAACTGGAATAACCTAAATTATTTAACATATGAATATTGCAATTTTTAGCCTTCACACTTCGTAGTTGTTTGTTGATATAATAAAAACTTCATATATCCTCTTAACAAATATTTATAATTAACAAGTATTTTGAAATAATTAAATAATTTTTTTTTTTTTTTTTTTTTTTGTAATCAAGAATTTTTTTAGAATTAAAAAAAAAGAAGAGCACTACAGGCTTCAAATGTATTACCCAACTGAATTAAAAAATTGATGAAATACTCATAGAGCAATGTGAAAAAATTAGGAGAAAATTCCCCTTATATATTTTTGAGTGATATTTTTCAAAATATTGCGAGATTCTTGCAATCCCACCCCCAGTCAGAGTTTTTTTTTTTTTTTTTTTTTTTTTATTCCTAATGTGTAAACTCTATCTATTCATTTTACCCCATTTAACAAATTTAAGAAAAACTTGGAAAAAAAAAAAAAATCCTTAGACTGAAGAGCTAAAAAAGTTGGTAAATGTACACCTTGTATAGGGTCCCAGTGAACATGCAGAAAGTGCTGCAACATGTTGTCTTGAATAATGTCTGAAAGTGTGCTAGAGGTAATTCACAACATAAATCCTGCAGGGCAATCAACAAATTCATAAGATTTTGAGGGGGAGAGGAGATCTCGTCTCACATTGCAAGACATCCCAGATATGCTGAAAAATATTCATGTATGGGTATTTAGGTGGCTAATGGATATTACTGAAGACAGAGAAGTGTTCCTGGAGCCACTTAGTAGTAAACCTTGTCGTGTTTGGTGTTGTACTGTCCTGCTGGAATTGTCCAAGTCTGTCAGGATGCACAAATGACACGAAAGTTTGCAGGTTGATCGGACAGGATGCCTGCATATCTGTCACTTATCAGAGTCAGCACTTGACATATCAGGTGTCCCATATCACACAAACTACACGTTCTCCATAATATGACAGAGCCTCTGCCAGCTTAAGCAGTCCTCTGCTGACATGTAGAATTCATGGATAGAGTCATGCAGTCAACAACGGTACATGATTGGGCTTTTGGCTCTAAAAACTCATGTCAGTGATGGTCAGTTGAATAGATTGCACACTGGCACTCGTTGATAGTACAACATTCAAATCTGCAGCAATTTGAAAAAGGGTTGTGTGTTTGTTATGCTTAATTATTCTCTTCAGTTGTCGGTCCTGTTCTTTCATAACAATTTCAAATTTAGCATTCTAAGTAAAATAAACATATTTTTAATGTGAAGAACAATAAATAACTTTATGCCAGAAATTCACTGTTGTACCAACTTTAGAAGATTCACCAAATTACTATGACAAATAAAAAAACATAATAGAAATAATTTACCAAAATAGATTCACTCAGACAGCAAGTAGTCTATTTTCTGTGGTTAATTACCATGCTATTTTAAAATACTTTATTTTTCTAGTATAAAAATAACATAACAATACATGCTACTTTCTTGTGTTTAGAAATAAAAATTGCTTTCGTTTAAGGGAAGCTAGGGAGACTTGACCCAGTTTTTAGTTTTTCATATTTTTTGTATAACAGTTGGAGCTGAATAAAAAATATGAGCAAATAGTCTGTTATTTTGTACATACTGTGGCTAAAGATAATAGCACAATTCTTATTAGAAATGGTTAAAAAATATATAAATTACTTAAGTCAGCACATGGGTCAAGTGTCCTTAAGCCTAGGGAGACTTAACCCCTCCCCCCCCCCCTCATAAAAGTGAGAAAACTCATAGGTATTGAAACAAAAAACATAAAATTTGTGATTTAAACATTTTCTGCTTTTATTTTGTAGATTTTAGTGAATACAAAAAATGGTTTGTTTTCTTTTGTTTTTTTCAAACTTTGTACTTTCACATCAAGAGCCTTCCTTGCTTTTATTTTGTTGGAAATCGTTTAGACTAGCAGATCACCTCCTTTTTTTTTTCTAGTTAGGGCCTTGATATTACTCATCATAGTAATGAGGATTTAATGAAGTGGTACTTAATTCTACCATTGGTACATAAAGGTCGAGAAAAATGTTAGGCCCTTATATTTTTTCTGAGATTCCTAGTGGCAGAATGTTTGCTGATTGCTTATAGCTAAGTCAGAAAAACCTAACTCTCTCTCTCTCTCACTCACACACAAACCAAAAAAAAAAAAGTGCTACATGATAAATGGAAATACATCTGTGCTATTATAATTAGTTGGGAAAAGTATTATTTAATTAAAAAAAATATATAAAAGAGAATGTTCTTTATAGTTATTCAAAGATCAATCAAGAATTTCATACTACTAAAAGATAAGGGCAAAAAAAATCTTAAAAATACAAATCTCCTCCAATTTTGATTTAGGAATTGATAGTTCATTTAAAGTGATGTTATTCTGAGAAACAAAATAACAAAAAATTGTGCAATTGAGCTATTTAAATATTTCACAATGTATTATATTTTTATTATGAATGTAATACATTTCAAAATGTGATGTAAAGTTTCATAAAATATTAATTCTAAAGATCGTTAAAATGAAAGAATATCTAGAAATTAAGGTAATTTAAAGAAGATAAAAAATTTGAGTTATTTAAAACAAAGAAGGTTCCCTTCTTTGTTTATTTAAAACACTTGATTAAGTATTATTTTTCATCAAAGTTGAAGAACTAAGATTTTTAAAATTCATGTTGGGTAGGGATTTTTTTTTTTTTTTATGCACTTGGGCTGGTCAGAGGGTCATCTGTATATAAATTTAGATTCTTTTAATTGCCTCTCTAATGTTACAATTTGTCGAAGAAAACAATGTAGCTTTATTTACAAATTATATCCAACCTATAAAGGTACACTGAAAAGATTTTATAGGTTTTAGTTCTAGTTTTATTGTGCAATTTTCGTACATAAAGAAAAATTGATTTAGAAGGGTTAGCTTAGTAAAAGTTCTATTGTTACTAAAAAAAACATTGATAGAAATCTACGATACTGCTCATTTTATTCAGCCATTCACACAAAGTACTAGATATTTGTTGTGACTGTGGTGGCGAGTAGCCGCGTATTGATAAAGATAATGATGAACTTGTATAAACATTTAATTAACATTTAGCACCATACATTACTTTATACATATATACAGATTCTACGAGCATTTTGATGTAGTTTAATAGTCGATAATATTGTTCATGGAAAATAGTCGCATCGATGTGAATAGAATAGAATAATTTTTCATCTATGTTGCCAGATTCCTTTACAATAATTCTCCCCCACTTGAAAACATACAGTGCCGAGTCAACCTTTAAGATAAAATATAATCTTGCAGGTATGCTGGTTGGCGCCTCGTTCTAGTAGATCTTCGTACAGGTGGTGAAGGAGTCTGTGGTTGATCTGTGGCTGGATATGTGTTCAGCTCATTTCCTTGAGGATTGATAACTTGATAATAAGCAGGGTCATGATTTGTGTTATGGGAGGATTTCTGGTGTGGAATTGATGGCGATGCTATATTTTCCCTTTGAACATTTGATTTCTGTAGTTGATTAATATGCCTCTTGATTTCCCTGCCTTCATCTAATTTAACTATATAGTGAATATGTCCAAGTTTTCTAGTTATAACTCCTAGTTTCCATACGGTTTTATTGTTTATAAAGAATTTTGCTCTCACTCTCTCCTCCGCATAGATTTTTCGAGTGTGAGGTCTAATCTTCTGTTCAGACTTCTTTTCGTGGTATGGAAACAGTGCGTCAAGTTTAATACGAATTTGGCGATTTAGATACATTTCTGCTGGTGACTTCCCATTTGCTAAAGGGGTTGCTCGATATCGAAAAAGAATTTTTTGAAGTTTTAAGTGGATGGGAAGATTTTCTGTGGCCATTGATTTTAGTCGATCTTTCAGTGTTTGCACGTTCCGTTCCGCAAGGCCATTGGTCGCTGGGTGTCCTGGTGCGATAAATTTTTGCTTTATTCCATTCATACGACAGAAATTTTTAAATGTTTCCTTCGTGAAAATTTTAGCATTATCAGAAACTATAACTAGTGGATATCCATGCATTGCAAAAATTTCGCTAAGTAATTTCATGGTAATGTCAGCATTTGGAGCTTTCTGTGAGACTTTGATTTCTACCCAATGTGATTTTGCATCCACAACGAGTAGGTAATAAAATCCCTGGAAAGGACCTGCATAATCGATATGAATTCTATCCCAATTATTAATTGGTAAATCCCAGTGGTGAAGGGGTGCCTTCGCGGGATTATGTCTCACTGAAGAACAATCTGGGCAAGATTTTACTAAGTTTTCTATGTCCTTGTCGATATTCTTCCATATACAATAACGTCGAGCTAACTGTTTCATTTTTGTTATTCCAATATGCGTAGAATGTAATTCTTTTAGGACTTCAGGCTGCAGTTTTCTCGGTATTACAATGCGATTACTCTTAAATAAAATTCCATCATCCAAAATGTAGTCACTGTTGATGGAGCTTGATTGAAGTTCTTTTTTGATCTGTGACAACTCCTGATCATTTTCTGTTTCTCGTATGATAGTATCTGCAATTAGAGTTTCAGTTGATATTTCAAAAATATTAGATGCACATATTTGATGAACTTCGTCGTTTATATATGTGTCTGCCGATGCGTAATTCTGGTTGACAGGAGATCTAGATAAACAATCTACATTTTGATTTTCCAATCCTTTCCTAAATTTGACGGTGTAATCAAATCCAGCTAAATAAGAAGCATAGCGCAACAGTCGAGCTGATGTCATTTTTGGAAGACTTGCTTTTCTATGAAATATCCTGGATAAGGGCTGGTTATCAGTGATTAGGACGAAATTTCTACCATAAAGATAATCGAAAAAGTGAGAAAATCCAAATACGATTGCTAAAGCTTCTCGGTCAAGTTGAGAGTAATTTCTTTCAGCTTCTGTTAAGGAACGGGAAGCGAAAGCGATTGGCTTTTCTACATCATCGATGGTATGTGATAAGATAGCAGCAACTCCGACTGGACTAGCATCTGTCGCTAGTGTAACAGGTAATTCAGGATTGAAAGGTACTAACACTCTGTCACTGGATATCTCTTCTTTAAGCTTAATGAAAGCCTGCTCACTTTCTTTATTCCAGCAAAATTTCTGATGTTTCCGCAGAAGCTTGCGTAAAGGGTAAGTAATGGTCGAAACGTTTGGTATGAATCGAGAATAGTAAGTTACCATACCTAAAAATTGGCGCAGTTCTTGAACATTCTTTGGTCGTGGCATGCGTGTTATAGCTTCAACTTTTGTAGGTGATCGTGATATTTTATTGTTTTCTATTACATGACCTAAATATTCAATTTTTGTTCGAAAAAATTCACATTTCTTGCTATTCACGTGTAAATCGTAGTCACGTAATCTTTCTACACATGCAAGGAGGTTCTTTGAGCATTCTTCTTTGGTTTTACCATGAACGACAATATCATCAAAATAAGCGATGGTTTTTTGTAAACCCTTCAGGATTTGATCAATTACCCGGTTAAATTCAGCAGGTGCAGTTTTAATTCCAAAGCTTAACCTATTCATCCTGTATGTCCCTCGATGTGTCGAAATAGTTTGGATAATGCTGCTCTCATCATCAGTTTTTAAGTGAAGATAAGCTTTAAACAAGTCTAACTTGCAGAAATACTTCGAATTCCTAAGACTGTTTAATACTTCATTGATTTTCCTTATTGGATAATTTGCATTCATCAGTAGGTCGTTAACTCCAACTTTATAGTCAACACAGAGTCTAACTGTTCCATCCGCTTTAGGAATTACAACCAACGGTGATCCCCAATCACTTGTAATTGATTTAGATATTATTCCAGCTGCTTCGAGATCATCAAGTTCTTTTTCAACTTTTTCTCGTAAAGCATAGGGTACATTTCGTTCAGGAGTGTAACTAGGTTTTGCTCCATCACGTAACTTCAATTTGATTAAGAAATTCGGTACACAACCAACCTTTTGTTCGAACACTTCTGGAAAAAGATTTATAATCTCCGAGACATCATTGATTGCAGCGATTTTATTTCTTATTCTATTTTGGGGGTTGTTTTCTGTATCGATTTCATGTAGATTGATTTTTAAATGTCTAACCCATACTCTGCCTAGAAGAGGATCATACCCATCAGGAACGACATATAAATATTCATTAGATATACACCCTTTATATTCAACCTTCACTCGCACTTTCCCTAAGGGCACAAACACATTTTCAGTATATGATCTAAAAACAATATTTGTTGGTTCAAACTGTTCCTTGAGACCTAACCTTTTAAATTGACTTTCTGGTATGAGAGTGTATCCTGCTCCTGTGTCGACTTCAAATTTTTGATAGCGATTTTCGATTTTTACTGTAGTAAAATATTTCTTAGCATCAGGGGCAGAATCTGAGATATGGTTATCGTAGATATCAACAATCGTGTTTATGTTATTATTTTCATATATTTCTATTTGATTAAGTGGTATTCTTGGACTATTTGATCTTTTAGCTTTAAGTAATGTCTTGATACAGGCTCTTTGTACATGTCCAGTTGATTTACACGACTTACACTTCAAATTATTTGGATTAATACGACAGTCCTTTGATAAATGGTTATTTCTCGCACAGCGTAGGCACAAATTATTTATGCCAAGTTTTTCGAAATCAATTTGATTTTGTTTGGATTTCATGCGCTGTTGGGAAAAAGCCTCTTTTTTCTTTATGTTTTGAGTGTTAAAGGATGTTTTCACGTATTTCGATTGCTTATTACTTGTGGTGACTTTATTGATATCCTCTGAGATAGATGTACTGGTGTTTAAAGTTTTTGATAACTCGCGACTGTCAATTTTTGAAGCTTCAAGTGCAATAGCTTTATCAACAATATCGTTGAAATTTTTTAATTCTGATTGCAAGAGTTGCTCTTTGATCCAACTATCTTTAATGCCACGAATAAATTGTGCTCTAAGGAAAATATCAGCAACAGATACCTTTTTACTGCATTCACAGTCAACACTAAACTCTCATTCGGAAATATCACGCCGTAATTCTGCCACATATTCGGAAATAGAACTGTCCTGTTTTTGATAAGTTGACAAAAAGTAATGTTGTGAAACTAAAGGATTTTCCTTTGGTGCTAAATGATTTTCTAGTACTTTAAGTAGTTCATCATATTCTAATTCACTGGGAGCCTTTGGCGCAATAACAGCCGCCAAGATATTGTAATTTGATGCTCCTATAGAATTTAACAAAATTTGTGCGCTTTTATATTTATCATGAAAAAATCTTTCATCATTAAATAATTTTCGAAACGTTGACGATAATATTTAAAATTTTCTTTCTTATTATCAAAACATTCAAAAGGAGGAATATGGGAAATGTTAACAACTGGAATCTTTGTTGAGTTAGTATTACTGCTATTATTAGCCATTTCAGATTTGTCTCTTGACAACAACTGTTCAATGAGCATTTGTTGGCCCCAATTTAGAGTATCAAGCAATTTCTGAAATTGTTCTGGATCCATTATCTATTTAAAATGTAAATTATAACTTTTTTCAATAAATAATTATATTGTATATAAAAATTAAGTTGAATTGAAAATAAAACAACTTTACCTCGTCGCCAAAACTGTTGTGACTGTGGTGGCGAGTAGCCGCGTATTGATAAAGATAATGATGAACTTGTATAAACATTTAATTAACATTTAGCACCATACATTACTTTATACATATATACAGATTCTACGAGCATTTTGATGTAGTTTGATAGTCGATAATATTGTTCATGGAAAATAGTCACATCGATGTAAATAGAATAGAATAGAATAATTTTTCATCTATGTTGCCAGATTCCTTTACAATAATATTGTTTTGTTTTTTTTGCCTTTTATGATATGTATGATTGAAACATCTTTTAGCACTCTCTGGAGTGGGAAAACCTGGATTAAGAGTAATGACTGAAAATAGACTTATGAGTTTATAAAGATGTTATCAGTATTGATTTTTGTACAACCTAATTGATTTGATTATCTAAATTTAAAGATACTTACTGTACCCCCTCTGAAAAAAGTTATGTTGGTGCCCATGTATAGTATATTCTTCAAATCCTACTCCATTTAAAGTTCAGTGTGCATTTATTTTTAAGGTTAAAGAAGACCATTTAAATAGAGAAGTCAAAATGTTAGTTAATTGCAAGAGTTATATTTATGGTGTAAAATCAATAAATTATATCATTTTGTAATTACGAAGACTTTTTTTTTAATCTTTAAATAAATTAACCATAATTATAGGTGACAAAATGCAGATTTTTTGAAAAAAAAATATGTTTTGGGAAATGTTTATAAAATGTTTGAAATATCAAACACCTTTTTTTGCCTATTAGCATTTTTTGGGAAAATGTTTAATCTGCTTCATGAACAAGATAAATGAATAAAGAAAAAAAGAAACTTGAGAAAAATTGTACTAACTTAATTGAAATTGAACAATAGACATTAATTCTTTGTGATGATTGTTACCACTTTTCTTATTTTTGAAGGATATTTTAAGCCAGATATGATTTTCTTATACATTCAAAAAGTAAACGATACCTAGGTTACTTTACTTGAAACTAGATTTATCAGCTATACTATATTTACTTATTACAGGAACCTGTCAGCTATTCAAGATAGGGAAATTTGTTGCTACTCCATATCTTGTAAAGAAAAAGACAACATAGGTAAGTTGATAAAATTTTTCATTTATTTTATTTTTCTCATGATATATATATATATATTTTTTTTTTTCACTCATATTTTATGCAAGTTTCTTTTTAAAGGTTAAAAATACATAGATTCACCAGTGTAGCTTTGAAAGTGAGCACAGTCATAACTGAGAGTGCCTGAAAAACATAGTGATTGAATTCAGGGCAGGGGAGCATTTAAAAGGGGGTCATTTTTCAGTTTTTCTGTAAGATCTTAAACTCTATGGAATTTAGCAGAATTTAGACGAACAGCTGGCATTCATTGTTCATATGTTTCTTGCATTCAATGTACACCTGAGCTGAGTGGGTACTTTTAGAAGATGAGTTCAAAATTATGCATATAATCACAAAAGATGAATCTTAAGAATAATAATTAAAAATAATTTATGTTCAGTGTGGATTATGTCTGTTACAGATTAACTGTTTGTTCTGTTAAAAAAAATAAACAGGAATGCAAATATTTAAACAAAAAATATGTTCATAATTGTTTTAATACATGCCAATATTATGCAGATTTCCTATGTCATACTATATTATAAATTTTGTGTGTATTTATACATGGATTTAAAAAAAAAAAAAAAAAAAAAAAAAAAGGTAATTTAATTTTAAGATTGTGTAATTTAACTCTACTAAATTCCATTGTTTACAAGACATCTAATAAAAACTGGACATGCCTGCCCACTTTCTATGCTTAACAGCCCATGCTCAACTTTCCAACCCCCATCCCTTTACAGACAAGTAATTTAATAGTTATGGAATTGCATCGCAGAAAGTTTATTTTTACGGAATCTTTCTATCTTCTCTTGAAATTATTTTCCTCCTTGATTGCTTTGATCCCTGAGTTCTTCATTTTGTCGTTTTGCATTGCACTTTTACAGATATTTTGTATGCCTTTCTCCTTCAGAATCTTTACTTCACCTTTATTCAAACTGATTTCGAAAATAAAACAAACACTCTGGTTATTGTAATAGAAAACGCTCACGGGTTGAAACAGTACATTCACACGTTCGAACTGAATAACATAGATGTTCAGCTGAGGCAGCGTACTACAGGATGAGAAGAGGCAGGAGGAAAGGGAGAGCTTTTTAATTGAAAAGGGGGTGAGGGGGTAGGCAGGTTTTTTTTTTTTTTTTCTTTTCTTTAATCTTCTTTGCTACAAAGCAGATGTCATTTTCTAAGGTCAGACAGCTGAATATGTCCCTTCCTTTCTTTCCGTTTTCTACTAAACGTTTATGCACCAACCCATTTCTTTGAGTTGTATTTTATTAGCTTGAGAAAAAATGGCGACTTTCAAGAGGCTGTAACAGGCTTGCTATTAGTACTACAAAAAAGTTGTAATGAAGAAAATTGTAGGAAATTTAATCTTCTTTAAACTTTATAATAGAAAAATATCGCTAAATTTAGACATTTCTGAGATATTTCAAAAAACGCCAAAAAAGTAGTAAATTTTCGAGGTTTTTCAGCCGACAAAAATTCTCCCGGGGTCGATCATGTTGGATAACATGTTTTTTCATATTGACACTAATATGTACAAATTAAAAAAGAAAAATCTTCTACCCCCACCTTTTACTAGGTAAGCCCTTTTTTACATACCTATTGACTGGACTATATGGATAAGAAAAAAAAAACTATGTATTAAAATTCTTTAATTAAAAGTAAGTATAATGTTTTTCTAATGTACAAAACTCAAAACTTTTAATAATTGCAAACAAACATTAAAATGTAAAATTATATTAACTGGAGGGTTTAAAATCTTACGCAGAATTGAGTTAGTAAATGGTGCAGGCAATGCCAAAAGGGTCTGCTAGTATAAACTTATGGTCACAAAAACAACTTTCTTGCATATGGAAAAGTGGATTGTAAATAAATAGGCAAGTTCTAGACAATGAATGCCACACTATTTGACTCACATTTTTTAAACAATCTAATAAAACTTTTACTCATAATGTAAAAGTCATAAAAACTGAATTAGAGCATAAATATCACTTATTCAGGAACAGCAGTCAATGCCTCTTTTTACAGTTATGGAAAAAATTAGGAGAAATTTTATAAATCATTCTAGAAAAACTCAGCTAACTCCGTACTAGATTGAGATAGGGTTTCCATATTTCTTAGCCCTAAAGCTATTACTTTCAGCCAAATTTGTTTGCTAAAGTAGCCAAGTTCAACTGGCTTCGTAACCTTTACAAGCTATAAGTTAAATTGATTTGATAAAAATATATTTGTTTTTTGTCGCAATAAATCTTCTGAGAAGAGTTTTACCACTGAATATCTTCCTCCGGATATCCATATCCGGAGTGCAGATATCCGGTACCCCGTCAGATATTTGAAATTCAGCCAAATAGGCCAGATACCGGATATCCGTTTCATCCCTATTTCTTAGTATGCTTTGGTTAACGCCGTGGTAGTTTTTCTGGTAGTAATATCATGGCTGTGTTCTTTAATTCTAGTTTTTATTTTCGATTTACCTATTTAACATTTTTTATTTCCTTTACTGTTGGAAAAGGAGATTTTACAAATACCAGTGGTTTCTAATTGGGGGGGGGGGGGATATCTTTACTGATTCTGATAATCTGAAAAATGTTAGAATTGGGTTTAACAGGAATGTTAATATTATGTTTTGTGGCAATATTTTTAATTTTAATGAGTGCACCACAGTCATATAGAATTAAAGTAGTGAAATTAAGAGGGGGTTTTTGATAGCTTTTTCAACATTAATATTTATTAGTTTAAAGCTCCGTGTTTGTGTAATTATTTAAGATTTGAGTGTTATTTGATATTCCTGGGTATTTTTAATTGAGGCTGTAATTTTCAGGGATTTTAAGAAAATGTTTCTTAAAAAAACTCACATTCACTGTTAACCCTTTATCGATAAGTTACACCACATGGCAGAAATTTGGTTCACTTAAAAATGGATATAATGATTTTGATGAAAGTTTCGGATAAAGTGTTTTTTGGGAGCTAAATCGATTGGAAATTTACCCATTTTCAAATTTGCATTTGCTGTTAATCTTTATCAGCCAATTGCAAATTACGACTACAAAATTGATTAGATATATCCTCATCTTCAGGAAAAATTGCCTTTTATATTAACCCTTTGACTGTGGTTTGCAAAATATGGCAAAAATTGGGTTTTCCCGAAAATGAATATAATGATTTTGATGAACATTTAGGGTTATATGTTTTTTGGAGTAAAAAAAATGATCAAACTTAACTTTTCATAAAAATTGGTGTTTACTGTTAACCCTTTATCTGTTGGTAACAAAATATGATAGAAATTGAGTTTACTTGTAAATTAATATAATGATTTGATTAATGTTTGGGGTTAAGAATTGTTGGGAGGAAAAATTAATTAGATTTATCCTCATTTTCAGAAAATCTTGCATTTGCTGCGCTAACCCTTTATCCACCGGCTGCAACATAAATAAAAAAAAAAAAAAAAAAATTATGAAACATTGGGTAGGTTTACTAGGAAATAGTTATGACAATTTTAATAAAAACTTAAATTTACGTGCTTTTTGATATGACAAATCCATCTGATTTAACCTCCTCTTCACAAAAATTAGCCTTTATAAGTTTTTTTTTTTATGAAAAACTTATCTCACATATCCACATCTCGAGGAAAGTTAGATTTCACTGCTGTGTTAACCCTCGCTCCTCTATTGCAAAATATGGCTAGAATTTGGTTTTCTTGGAAACTGCTAGAACGATTTTGATAAGTATTTAAGGTTTAGGTGTTTTTTTATGTGAAAATTCAAACTGAATTTCCCTCATCTTCATGAAAGTTAATTGTTTAGAGTTAGCCTTCATTCTTCCCTTTGCAAAATTACAACCAAAACTTTCTAGGAAATGGCTGTAACAGTTTTGATAAATACTTAACTTTAAGAATTTTTTAGTTAAAAATTTTATATGATAATTCGATAGTTAATAGTTAAAGGTTTGATATGATAATTCGGTTTTCTTTATCTCCAAGAAAATTAGCTTTCTGTGTAACTCACACTCCGCCCTGGGCAAACAAATAATAAATATCTTTTAAACAAATTACTGTGTCTACATAATGAACGATTTTTACAACAAAACAGAGTGAACTTGGTTATCCAGGTTCTAAAATAGAGAGAATGCAAGAGGGTAGTTGAGAGGTGGGCATATGTTCTGTTTTTAACTCTTTCAAAAAGTAATGTTACTTTAAAACTCATATACAATTTGAATAAAATTATGTATATATATATTTAAAAAAAAAAAAAAAAAAAAAAAAAGCTTGCATTATAACCCTGGCTTTCTTGAGTAGTTCTTGTCTATTTTACAGACTTTTATTTTTATGTTTTCTAGTTATTTAAAAATTATTCTATGGTAACTTTTTTTTTTTCTTTCCCTAGATATAACATTACAGTGGCTTATTTCTCATTCAAAGTCTCACAGTCACTGAGAATAAATTTTTATCATGATCATGTACACCATGTGATGGTTAAAGATGGACTCTACACTAAAATCTAGATCAGCTGGCATCACATTGTGAGCACATCCTAAATTGAAACTTTTTTATCCAAGTAGTGAAGTGTGGTGGATTTTGTATACCCAGCTGTTCATTTATATTGTGTGTGTTTCCATTGTACATTGGCTGGTATTGTAAGTACATTGGAACTCAACGATGAAGTTAAAGATTGTCATTGTAATTACTTTTATAAAGTTCTTATGAAAGTTAATATCTTTTTATTCTTATCAGCTCAAAACTTTCATTATCGAGAATTTTTTTTTATTTTTTTTTTTTCTGGATTGTTTTATTTAGTCAATATTGAGTGCTAATAAGATACTTGGTTTTTATGTATGTTTTTACTTTGTTTTAAAACAATTTGTATATTCTGATTTTGGCATATATAGCATTTATGTGTTTTTTTTTTTTTTTTTTTTTTTTTTCATCACCTCTGTACACATTTATGTATTTATCTTCAGTTGCTATTCAGCAGTTAAATTGAGCCTTCATGCTTAATTATTTAAAACTTTATTTTATATAGCAGTGAGGCATTTGTATAATTTGATGCATACTTACCAACTCTCTCAATTTTGGCAGACAACTTCCAAATTTTCGACCTATCTTCCGATCAGAAGTTAAAAATTTCCAATTTATCATAAAAGAGAGAAAATTACAAAATAACTCATTATAGACGGAAAGTTAAACATTGTTTATTCCAAAAACTATATCAGGCATATGTTTTTTCTGCGAATTCGTGGAAATCTGCAATTTTTTTTTTCCTAATTTGTAAAATTCTGAGAATTAATTTCTGCTGTGTTTAAAAAAAATCACGGATATCATTCGTTTATAAAAAAGAACTCATCTATTTTTTTTGTCCCACCTCCTTTTCTTATCTTCAAGTAGCGATCAACAGTTAAATGTTCTGCAGAAGCCTTTTGTTTCTCAATCTTGCTCTATCCACAACATAATGGACAATATTAATTTTAAACGTGTTCTGGCAGAATTGAAACAGATAGTGAAAACATTTTCAGCTAATGTCTAATTTTATTAGTTGTTTCCCATTTTGTCTTTGTAAATTCAATTTTTTTTTTTTTTTCATTTTTACAGCTTTTGTAATTTTTTTTTCTTAAAATTTTAAATTAGAAATTTAAGAAATCGCATGATATTAATTGTTGTAAAAATTAAGAATATATATGTAAAATTATGGAAATGTACTTTGTATTAAAAAAAAATCTTCCTAATTTTGAACATGAATCTTCGTATTAAAATCACACAATCAACTGATTGGAAGAAAATCATATTTATTGAATTTTTTTTTTTTTCCCCGACTGAGTGAAAATGGCCGGTCCAGGCATTATTTTCACTCAGTCTGGGAAAAAAAAAAAAAAAAATGAATCTTATAATTATCTTTCTAATTTTTTAAGGTTGGCAAGTATGTTGATGGCATTTGCTTCTCTTGTCATTATTGTGCATGTTTATATATTTCTTACTTTTATTTTAACTTTGCATATGCTTACTTACTGATATATAATTATTGCATGTTTTTTTTTACTTTGTTATTGGAAATTGATCAAAGCTGTAACTGGTATTTTATAACATTCTTTGATAGCACTATTAGAGAAAACATAAGCCTTTTCATATGTATTCCTATTTATTAATGCCTTTGATTTTATTATTCATATTTCCTTTCTTATAGGAGCAGGTTTTTGAATTACTAAAAATTTTACTTCAAATAATTGTTTGATAAATATTTCACATATGAAATATTTAGTAAATGTATTTGTTGTATTTTCAAGTAATAGTTTTCATTTCAGCAACTTGTGATTTAGTTCGTAGATTTTTATTTTTGTTTAACATTCCAGAATAAACATTCCAGCTGATTTATTTATTGTTTATTTACCTAAGTATGTTTTTGCCTAAAAAAAATTTCTAATTGGCAAAAAGTCTCATTCTGTTATTCTTTATAAGTGTAAATGGGGTTCCATTTTTGTCGATTCAGTTTCTGGGAAAATTTGACCAAAATTTTTGTTTATTCAAATTGACTTTTCATTCTATCGGAAATTATTTATAGCATTTTGTTGATGATTATAATTTTATTCTTTATAATTAAATTGCAGAAATAATTTCTAAATATACTTTTTTTTTTTTTTTTTAGTTTAACATTTTTCTAATTTTTATTTTTGTAACTATGGAATCTTTAATTTCTTAAGTCTTTATAAATATCTTACTTTTATTCTGCAAAGTTTTGATACATTGATAAAGATATTATAGTGCCCAAATTTAGTAAAATATCCTTTCTTTTTTTAAAAACTATATGCAGCTATAGATTTCTTTGCTTTAGTAGGACCTTGTTGAATACTGTTTCAGTTCTTTCTAGTGTGTCATTGTCCTCTGAGTAGGATCTTGAAACATCTATTTTACTATTATGTATGCATATATTTTTTCTAATTATTAAAGCCAGTACTTTTTGCAATTGAAAAATGTTCAGGATTTTCTTTTGAAATATATATATTTCAATTTTATTATTATGATTGGACTTTTTGTGAAATATTTGTATGACATTGTTCTATAATATTGTATTTGTTTCATGTAACATTGCCCTACAATAGTACAATAGTTTTAAGTTATTCATTTCATTTAGTAATTAAAAAAATTCTATTTTCCCTTTACACTTTCTTTTTATTTCTGTTTTTTATAGTTTATCCTTATGCCTGAAATAAATTCATGTACTTAATGTTATTTAACTTGTAATTAATGTTTTTTTTTTTTTTTTTTTTTTAACTAGGTTTTGATTTTACGATTTCATCTTTATGTATTATAAATGTTTTACTAAAGATGTGGGGCATAGAGGCATTTAACTTGAAGAATTTGTGCCTTTGTATGCTCTTTTCTATTGTTGTGTAATATAAAGTGCTTGAATATTTGTGATATCTTTTCACCTTGTGTAAATTTGTTGCTTATATATACAATGTAAGTAAAATGCAGATTAATTAGAAAATAGATATTTCTTTCATTCTTTTATCATGTGTTTGTTTTATTTTACTAATAAATCGAGTATGATAGTTTGTTTATATTTTAAACTTTTTTTTTTTTTTTTTTTCTTTTCGTGATACAAATTTCAGCTTGAACTCCTTTCCTGCAGTACTCAATATTTAAGTTCAATCATTAAACCATGTATATTAGGTTGAGATTGTTTGATGTAATTATCTTAGATCGTATTTTGGTTCTAAATTGTTTTCTATGAAAGCAATTTGTTTTATATTATAAATGCATATAATATATATATTATTATTATTATTATTTTTGGGGAACAAAGTCCTGATTTATATGAAGTAAATGAGAATTTTTATTTTTATTTCTTTTGTTTTAAATGTACTCAGATTTAATAAAAAATTGATTAATTTATTTTTCATTTTTAGGATTTATACATATATGTATTATTAATAACATGCAGGCTTAATTGAATTTATCCATTTCTTTGGAAGGAAAAAGTAGCAGTTTCATTTAATGAGTTAATATTTCCAATTATCAGTATAAATTATAACTCTTTCATAATAAAACATTACTTTTTAATGAATTTTACTTCTGAAAACCCTTTGCCATGAGAATTGATTTGTGAAAAATATGAAATATTTTAAAGTTTAATTATAGCTTCATGAACTAAATGCTCTATTAAAGTTGTGCTGTATGGGCATTTTAATCACTAACAATTTTATACATTTAATTAAGTCTTTAAATTTTTAATAGGTTATTTTTATTTATTTAAGTTTAATTTTAACTTCATGAACTAAATGATCTATTTAAGTCATGCTCTGTGGGCTTCTTAATCACTAACAATTTTATGCATTTAATTAGTCTTTAAAGTTTTAAGAGGTTATTTATTTGATGAATTGAAGAATAATATTTCTAAGTTTGTTATTTTATATAAATAAAGTAGTTTTAACTTTCACCTTCAGTCAACAGAAAAAATAATTTATTTTTCAAACAAAGAGTTTTTATTTTGAAAGTTTAGCAATTGTGCTGTTACAAAATTTTAGACGATACAATTTGATAATTTTTCGATCTAGAAATTTTTATGATTTCATTGTAATGATATATTGCCTTTTGGTATTTTCAGAATGCTATGTTGCTATATCTGTGTAATTTTTTAATAAGAGATTTCGACTAAAACTTTTTAAATTTTTTAAGCTTGTTATTATACATTATTTCACGAATGTTTTAGACATAAAGTATTATGGCTTTTCCATTGTTAAACCTCTGTTAACTGATTTTAATTAAACTAAAAATTATTATTATCAACAATCATTTGCTGTTTTTCAAAAGTTCAATCTGCTATTGTATCTATCTATGCTATTAGTATCGTTATATGTTAGTAATACAACTGTTGACAAAACTTTGAAAGGTGGTATGTTGAATTGCAGTTTCTAATTTTTTTTATATATATATTTCAAAATTCTGTATTTTAAAAATACTTAATATGATATTCCAAATATGAAGCATTTCAACATACTGTCTTTGGAAGTAACATGTAAAATTTAAGCTGTTTAACTACATTTTACTTATAGTAAGAGAAATACTATTTTTTCTTTTTAATTATTATTATTTGTTTTGTGGAAAATAAAATTTAAATTATAAACTTTGTTAGTTTTTATTTCATATTTTCAGCTTCTTATATTAACTCTGACATTAGCTAAGAAATTGTACTTTAACCTATTTAAATTATTTTTTAAAGGAGTAAAAGGTCCATTCATTTCAGCTGAGGAAAAAGCATTATCTGGCCAGAAATCTAAACTGTTTCTTGGTGTTGCTCTTATAGGATTAAATTGACTTTAAAGTAAGCAATGTGACTAGGTGTATAACGTTGAATTGAGGGATTCTTGTATAGGTCATTCCATAACAGAATCCAGGTTCAAACTACTCTAAAAGATGGGCGATGTAAAACAGACTAATTTATACTGCATAATAGAATTTATTTTGGAAAGACTTTGTAAAGTTCCATGATGAGTTCATGGCGGTGGCGTGCTGATTTCGACATGCCAATTCTGAACATAGTCAAAGTCCCTCTTTGTAAGGGATTAAAGTGTTGAAGGAATTTGTCTTAGAAGGATTATTTTATACTTGGTCCACTCCCTAAACTCTATTGACTGGAAATGTAGCCAAGGTGAATTTTGGCAATAAATTTACTAGTTTTAAGTAATTTTTTTCTTATTAGGAAGAAAAGCAAACAAAACAGGAAAAACGCTTGTCTCTGATGATGTACTTCCATAATCAACATGGATTGTATAAATTTGCATAAATTGCTTTGGACAACTTTTAAATGTTCCATCAAAAAAAAAAAAAAAATGTGTTACTTGCATTTTCAGATTCATGCATAGCAAAGTAGGGGTGTCCAGTGATGTTTTTTTTTTTATTTGTTGTTGTTTTTGTTTTAACATGTGTGGTAGTGATTGCCACGGAACAGAGTTACGTGCGTTTTCAGAGTCATGCACAGCAAGGTAGGGGTGTCCAGTAATTTTTTTTTTTTTTGTTTTAACATGTGTGGTAGTGATTGCCGCAAAATTGAGTTACGTGCGTTTTCAGATTCATACACAGTGAGGTAAAGGTCCAGTGTAGGGTAGTCCAGTGATGTTTTTTTGGTTTTTACGTGCGTGGTAGGAATTGCTGTGGATTTGAGTTGTGGGCATACTCACATTCATACACAGTGCGGTAGGGGTGTGCAGTGATGTGCTTTTCGTTTTTACATCCGTGGTAGGGATTGCTGCGGAACAGAGTTACAGGCATTCTCAAATTTTCAAGTCAAAAAGGAAGAAATCACCTGCATGCCCGGTCCTGCTATTTCCAGCCGTGCAAATGGGAATCGCACAACTGGGAATAATTCTTTCCATAGACTCCGTAATATACTGATTAAAACATTCAACATTAATTTTAGGTAATGTTAGAAAGCACAAAAAATTAGTCACATTGACAGTGTGTGAAAAACTAGTAAATTTATCGCCAAAATTTACCTTGGCTATATTTTCGGTCAATAGACATTAGGGAGTGGGCCAAGTATAAAATAATCCTTTTAAGACAAATTCAGTCAACACTTTAATCCCTTACAAAGAGGGACTTTGACTATGTCTGGAATTGGCGCATCAAACGTTGAACAAGGCAAAGTACTGATAACACACCTATCGGAATTGCTATTGAAGGGAGAATTTGAATTGTATAAATGGTTTTCCAACAATGAACAGATGCTTAGGGACACAGACTTAATAAATCAATAAAAAGAGTCAAAATCCATACCCATTAAAGCAATTAAGATGTTGGAAACAGAATGGCATCCTAGTGAAGACTTATTTACTTGTAGTGGGCCACGCCTCAAGTAATTACTCCTATTACTAACAGAAAAATATTGTCAGTTATTTTGAGCATTTTTTTATCCATTAGGTTGGATTGCTCCATTCATAATATCCGCTAAGATCTCTTTACAAGAACTTTGGAAATTATAACTATCATGGGACAAGCATACTCCTGGCAGCATCAATGAAATTGGTTACAAATTTGTGAGAAATTACCCTCTTTAAAACACATTCACATCCCTAGAAAAATATTAATTATAGATCCGAGTAAGATTGAATTGCATGCATTCTGTGATGCTTCTGAAAAGACTTACACAGCTGTTTTTTTTTTTTTTTTTTTTTTTTTTTTTTTTTTTTTTAGGTCTGTATCTGAAAATATAATGAAATAAAAGTACAAAATTTAACAGCAAAAACACGTGTAGCTCCTCTAAAATCAATTTCACTCTTGCGATTAGAGTTATGTGGTGCTTTACTCTTAGCTCATTTAGTTAAAGCTGTTTTACCCGCATTACACATAAACATTGATGCAATTTATGATTGGACTGACTCAACCATTCTTTCTTGGCTTGATGCTGAAACTTTTAAATGGCAATTATTTGCTGCTAACAGAATAGCAGAAATTCAAATAAAATTACCTAGTGTACACTGGAATCACATAAAATGTGCATGAAATCCTGCTGACTGTGCTTCTCGTGGAATACAACCTACAGAATTAATTTCGTACAATTTGTGGTGGGCTGGATCTCATTGATTATCCACACCTGACATTCTCAATTCTAGCTCAATTGTGATAGATAAAGAAGCACTGAAGAAAGGAAGAAAAACAGTCTGTATACAATTTCGCAAATTCAAGAAGAACCTTTATCTGTCACATCAAATATATCTTTTACAAAACTGTAACGTGTAATCGCATGGTGTGTACATTTCATTTCAAATGCAATAGTAAAATTACCAGAGAGAACATTAACGCATTTAACCAGCAGCGAAATTTCTAGTGCAACAAATTGCAAAATTAAACTTGTTCAAGTTTACCACCTTTCAAAACGAAATTCATTGTGTTTGACATCAGGAAATATCGTGCCTCCTAGTCGTAATATTGCTAGTCTTTGGACAACACAAATTTGTTGAGAGTAGGTTAGGCTGACCAGTTCAAAGTACTCTTATAATAGAGAAGTGTTAAAAATTGTTACAATTATCCAATTACATATGTATTTTTTCATTCCTAATAAATAAGGACTTAAAGTATTATTGATTAATGATTTATTTTCAACATTTTTTTTTTTTTTACTTTGAAAAATGTCTTCAAAATAAAAAAAGTCTTAATGTCCCAAGAAAATGGGAACATATAGTCAGTTTAGAGTAGGTTTCTGAAGAAGAAAATGACTTTTAGACTTTCTAAATGAGGCAAAAGATTTTTGGATCAAATGGTTTCATTTTATTTTAGTTATAAACACACAGGATCTTATAAGTAGATGGCAGCTATACCTGTATGGATAAGGGGGAGGGGAAGCCAGCAGGAGTTACAGATCCTTTTTCCACAAAGTTTTCGGGAGAAGTGATTACAAAAATTCACAGAAACTTGATTTGTCAGTTTTTCTTCTGATGAGTGGGAACCCTCTTCGCCAAAACTTCCTAGTTTGTTACCAGTAAAAGATAAAGTATTTTCCCGTCCTTGAATATCTGCATACAAATCCTAGACCATTTTATAGCAGAGTTAGCTTACTTTTTGCAACGGGACCAATTTCATTATTTAAAAGTGTCGCCAATAAAGAAACCAGGACCAAACTCTTATGAAGATCATTTTAAAAGAATCACTGATATAGCAATTATTATATAAGTGAATGCAACTTGTAAAACCAAATAAGGATTGACTTAATGAATCTTAACACAGATAATTTTTACAAATGAAGTTCAAACTATGAGAAAGAATTTATTGTTTCACACGTCCAATTTGACTTTTGAATAAGAAATCTTTTAATAAAGTTAGGGATAAAATAAATATTACAGTATTCAATAATTGGGAAAGTATATTAATTTGAAAAGAAAATTTTTAAGTACACTTAGACTTTGGATAATTAGTAAAGGATTTGCTGCATTCATTTTAAGCTTTTTGAATATGAAAATTTCTCATGTATAAATTTAAAATATTTTGTCTTTACTTTGAAAAAATTAAATTAAAAATTCTTTTTGATATTCTTATAATTAATTTTAAGTTAATATTTATGCATATGTGATAATTTAATACCACAAGTGGACGATTAAACTTTGCCGAGTAATCGGAAAATGAGAAACACCCAATTTTATTGCTGAAAAAAAACATTTGACTGAAATTATCATTAGGCATTTTCATATTAAGTATTTAAATGCCACTCTTGAACTTTTACTTTCCTTAATAAAGCAAAAATATTAGATCATAGCAGCTAGATCCGTTATTAGAGCATTAGTTGAAAAATGTGTAACATGTTACAGATGTAGAGCTCAAGCTGCTACATGAATTATAACTGACTTGCAAGAAAAATGAATAATTTAATACAGACCATTGATTTGGACATCGCAGGTCCTTTTATGATAAAGAATTGAACAGGACGTGGTCAAAAATCCTTCAAATGCTTTGTTTATATATGTGTGTGCTGTTCAACAAAAGGTACCCACTTAGAAATTGCAGGAGATTTATCCATCAATGCATTCTTAAGTACATTAAAAAGATTCATTTCCAGAAGAATACTGTATCTATCATTAATAGTAACTGTGAGACAAATTTCAAGGGTGCTTATAAGGAATTACAAAGATATTTTTCTCAATTCAAACAAAAACGAAGAAAGTTCAAAGTTTTAGCATCCAAAGAAATAAAATGGAATTTCAATCCTCCTGAAACCCCACATTTCCATGGTCTTTGGGAATCCACAGTAAAATCTATGAAGTACCATCTTAAAAGAACAGTAGGTGACACCGTACTTACTTATCCAGAGTTTACTACATTGCTAGCCTAAATTGACGCCTGTCTCAATTCTAGGTCACTCAGCTCAGCTTCTTCAGATCCTTGTGCCTATTCAGTGCTAACAACAGCACACTTCATTTTGGGTATATCACTAACAGCCTTGCCTGAGCCTGATGTTAGCAAAGTTAAAGCAACTTACGTGGTTGAAATAATTGGATCTTTAAATTAATTACGCGGCATGTGAAAAACCCCTTATGCAATTTATTAGCTCATTCTTTTGCCTACAATCTGCTTAATTTTTTCTCTATTCAAATGAACTTTTGACAAAAGTTGCCCAATATATCTAGCTTTTAACCTATTCAAAAAAAAAAATTTCTGTCTTTCACGCATGCACAGTGAAAATATTTTTAATAAAAATGCTCATATTTCAGGATATATTTAAGATATTTGTACATACCATATTTTCAAAAGTGCTTTTTTTTTTCAATTTATCTGAAAGTGGAAACAATTTTCGTTTAAAACTGTGTATATTATAAAAAGAAAACATACTGATTGTTTTTTTATGTTTTAAAATAAATAATTATATCTCTGTTTTTTAACATGGTATCGTCACACAAATTGTACTGGGTCTATATTAACATATCCTAAAGTTACTGATCATTTTGTCCATTTAATGATACAGGGTGATCACAAACATTGATTTTGCTCAATTTGTTACTGGCCCCGTAAATGTTTTCATAAACCAATCTTCACTGAAGAACATGAGGAAGACCCAGTTCTTCGAATACCCAATGTTTCAAAGCATTTCATAGAGAGAAGTTTTTAAACTGAAAAAAAAACCTGCTCGTTTTCAAATTTTGCTAAACTTTTGAGCATGAGTGTACAACAGAGATTAAGTGGTGTAAGAAAAACAAAAATGTCAATTAATGACTTAGTGTTTATAAAAGATGAGAACCTACCTCCCGAAAGGGAAAATGGGACGAATTACTGACATCTATCCTGGTACAGACAACGAAATTAGAGTAGTAACTGTTCGAACTAATAATTGTTACATAAAACGTCTTATTGTTAAACTTTGTCCTTTTCCAACAGACTCGAATTATTGACTTACTGACATTAAATAATATGGAACCTTTAATTTTATTGCTTTGAATTAATATTTTTTTCTATTTTATAGTTAAAATTATGTGATTAATCTTCATGCAATTTGAAACCTTCATCCTTAAGGTGCCTGCCTACCGTCGTGATTTTTCTTAATTGAAAAATTGCCTATTAATGTGCATTATATGATAGAATAATACTTTTACAAAACATCATAAGTCAAATTTAAATAAAGATATTTTTATTCTGTAAATTTTATTTAGATTATTGAAAGGTCCTTAAGGGAGTAAACTACTCTTAAAACTATAACCACGTTATTTAATATTTTAGAGAAGATAACATTTTTACGTGCTGAAAAAAGTCATGAATATACATGGCAGTTCATAATTTCTATCGACAAAAAAAACAAAAAATAATTTAGCTATATTCATTATCATAGTTCAATCCCTAAAACAACTCCTCTAGAATAATTTGTCAAAGTTTCATAACGTTTCAATTATAACTTTTGGAGTTATAATGTTTTGGGATAAAGCAAAACGCTAAATATCTCATTTTGAGAAAAAGCAGAAAATAAAAACAGGATTTTACCTATTAAATAAAAAATAATTTTAATAAGTTCCTGATTTATTTTAAAGCTTTTTATTTTCTTTTTTAAATTCATTTTATATTCAGTAACAAATTTTGATTCTTATATTGAGTAAAACATTTATGTATGTAAACAAACGTTTACGGTCACTTCCGGTTTCAAAAACTGGCGAGTGACTAATATTAAAATGCCTGTAACACAACTTCTAAGCAAGATTGAAACAAAATTCAAGCTGATTTAGAAAGCTAAAATGTCAGGCTTTAATACTAACCCAAAAATGGGAAATCTGAGTTTTAACCAAAAATTGCATTTTAAAGATAGGCAGGCACCTTAAAGGTTTCAAGGCAGCCGGTATGATTAAGAGCAAGTATTCTAACCAGCAGATGGTGCCATACTTCAACAAACTGTGAGTAACTTTTTTTCTATTTCTCTCTCAGTTGTCATGTAGTGACCAAAGATTAAGCAGCAGACGGCTGCTCGCATGTGTTAATTTTCACTAAAGTGTTAAAGAGTTATCGACAGTCCTAATGTTTATTACAGTCCTAAAATATTGTCTAATTTAAGGGAATGAACTAGCGCAAAAATGATCCTCTAATTAAATAAAAAGAATGATTTTTTTTTTTTTTTTTTTAAATAAGAAACCTATCTGACATACCCTGAACTTCAGAAAAATTAGCATTTACTTCTGTGAGCGCTAATTAGCATTATACGTCCCTCCACCAATGCAAAATATGGCAAGAATTTGTTTTTCTTGGAAACTGCTAGAATGCTTTTAATAAATATTTAACGTTTGGTGTTTTTTTGGATGACACTTCAAACTGAATTTTCCTTATCTTCAGGAAAATTGAAGTTCACAATTAACACTCACTCCGCCTGTTACAAAACTGCAGCAGAAACTTGGTTTTCTTCTTGGTTTTGATGATTTTGATAAAAACTTAGCTTCAAGGATTTTTCGAAGTAAGAAACCAATGTGGTTTATTCTCATTTTTATGAAAATGATCGTCCACTGTAAACTTTCACTCCGTAAGTGGCAAAGTACATTGTAAAAAAAAAATTTTTAACGTTACTCTTGTACATCAGATACTTTCCTGATTTTAAGTTTGGGTCATGTTCCTGAGTATAACAAGATTTCATCCATGAAACATTCCTGATTTCAGGAATGTAGTATTATTTTGAATGAAAGTATATTTGATGATTATTGATATATTCAAGAAACAGTAGTAGTAAATATTGGGCCCATTAGCTGCCGAAAATTTTCCAGTAAAATGCCAAAATTTTTTTCCAGTGTACGGCAGAGATTTGGTTCTCTTTCGAGAAACTTTTGGAATGATTTTGATAAAAATTTAGATTTAAGACTTTTTTTTTTTGCTGTTTACATTTGAATTGGAAGCATAAAAATCTGCTGTTCTCTTTAGAACATTTAGTGTTCACCAGTAACCCACGCTTCTCCCAGAATGGCAAAAACTTAGTTTCTGTCGAAAGTACTTGAATAAATTTTGATACATATTTAAAGTTAGTGTATTTTTGAGATGACATTTCGATCTGAAATATCCTCATCTTTAGTATAATTAGCGTTCGCTGGTAATCTGCACACCACCCAGGCGAAATACAGCAGAAACTTTATTTTCTTGGAAATCGCTAGAATGATTTTAAAAAATATGTACTAGGGCGATTCAGAAAGCAATGCCTCCAACACCACTACTTTACCGATTGTACTGCGAACATTTTGAACTATTTATCATTAATTCACTGATGCTTAAGCTATAGAATGTCACTTGTTTCACTTTCCTATCTCTTCTCGTTCCAGAGTAATCGAGCAATCAGCACTTAGTGGTGATGTTTGTTTGAAACAGCGTGCTGTAATTGAATTTCTGACTTCGGAAAATTGTGCATCTATCAACATTTATTGCTGCCTAACTGCAGTTTACGGAAATTCCTGTGTTGACGTCAGCACTGTGTGAAGGTGAGAAAGGACTATGAAAGACCAAAATCCCATCACATCAAACCTCCAGGATCAATACCAAAGTGAACGGCCTGCAACATCCTCTGATAAGAATCCTCAACATCAGGTAGACGAGTTGATTCAGGGCAATCGCAGGACTGTAAGGGCCAACGCTATACTTATGACATGGAGGTGGAAGCATCTGTTTGGCAATGGTGTCGCCAACAGCCATTACAATTTTTCACCGACTGCATGAAAAACCTTGTTTCACGCTTGCGCAAGTGTGTTGCCCATAATGAAAACTATGTTGAAAAATAATGCCATCATTTGTAGCTGACATTTTAAGCTTTTCACTGACACCTGTATCAATGCTATCTGTCAAACACAAAGGTATCTCATTGGAGGCATTACTTTCAGAATGAACCTCGTATATGTATAGTTGGTAACAAAAGTGTCCGAACACTAGCAAAAATTCCTATGTAAAAAAAAGTACACTTCATACGGTTTTGTTAAATAAATCTTTGTCGCATCCTGTTCTTAGTCAGTATAAGAACCTAATTCAATAAGGATTTTTTTTAACAAAACCGTATGAAGTGTACTTTTTTCACATAGGAGTTTGCTTGTGCTCAGACACTTGTTACCGACTGTATATTAGAGTTTTTTTTTCTTTTAAGTTTAAAAACCAGTCTTACTTATCTTGTTTCTGTCGCTGACCTTTGCCTGGAACAAAGTATAGCACAAATCTGGTTTTCTAGGAAACTGTTTGAATGGTTTTGATAAGAAATGTTAGAAGTTTTATATGATAATTCGATTTGAACTTTTCTTATTTTCAGGAAAACCAGCTTTCAGTGGTAACCCGCGCTCCAAATTGGGCAAACAAATAAGAAAAATAATTATCTGAAAACAAACCATTTTATCTACACTAACGAAAGATTTTTGAATTCAATCATCCATATACTTAAATATTCATTCATATTTTATTTCCCTACCGTTAATTCTTTCTTTTCTTTCTTCCTTAACTAATATTGTGCAGCACTAGTGTGACTTAAAACCCAACCAACCAACCATCATTAACTAATTTTTATATCTATAGATTTACCCATCAGTATTTTATGCTTTGTAAAATGCACACATTATTTTCAGAAGAAAGAATTTAGTATTTGCGAAAGTGTGATTAGTCATTTCTTTTAATTTATACACTCATGTTTGTGAAAATTGCAAAACCATGAAAGAATTGTCAGAAATTAATGAAATTTATTCCACATATTACTGATAGTGGTACAAATAAACGACCAAATGTACGAGACAAAAAAGAAAAAAAAAATGTCTGAAATTGGTACTTTGTGTGTCTGCTATGCTGAGCGATGAGAGCCTGTACACGTCGTAACATTGAATCATACAGGTTCTGAATATAATCATGGGGAATGACATTCAAGATAGCTTCGACTTGACGCCAAAGTTCAATCTTTCTGTGCACCCTACCAGTTGTACGAGAAAGTCGCCGACCAATGAAATCCCAGACATGCTCGATGGGTGACATATCCGGGGAATAAGCAGGCCATGGAAGAAGTAAAACCTGTTGTGAACTGAAAAAGGCTTGTGCAGTCTGAGAAACATATGCATGGGCATTATCCTGCTGAAATACAGCACCCGGAATGTGCCGAAGAATGGGAAAGACCTCTAGCTCAAAAATTTTCCTTATCTAGCAATCACTGTTGAGGTTACCACAATGTGCACTAGATGGGATCGAAAATTATACCCAATAGCTCCTGTCACCATGATGCTAGGCATTTGTGCAGTATGACGCTGGAAAACACTGTGAGAGCAGACATTTCCCCCTGTAATGTCCGACACGTACTTTTCCATCATTGTACTCCAGATTGTAGCGAGATTCATCGGAGAAAACAATTTGTTGCCACTGGGCATGCCACATGCTGTGTTGCTGAGCCCATTGAAGTCGGAGGCATCTGTGATTCAGCGAGAGGGGAATCCTGCATAGAGGAACTCTTGCATGCAATTCATGCTGCAGCAAACGGCAATGAACCGATGAGCTAGACAACAAAACACCTGTAGCCGTGCTCCAACATTGTGCTAATACATGAGAGGAAGCTGTATGGTCCCCGTCACAGCCATGCAGATCAGGTGTCTGTCGTCTCATGCCATTGTTCTATTGCATGCCCCACGGCCAGTTTTTTGGCTTGTTTGATTCTCCTCTGTCCATTTCTTCCAAACACACATCACTGCGTGCGGGCTGCGATTTCTCGATATGAAAATCCACCCTCTTGCATACCAACGGTGCGGCCTCATACGAACTCTGTTAGTTGTTGGTATGGCACTATGGCATTGAATTCTGCCACATACTCTATCAAAACACACTTTGCCTACAGGAACTTACTTTGTAAGATTTGACGTCACCACTTGGCACTGAATTAAGCCACATAGTCTAGCAAAACATACTTTGCCTACATGAACTTGCTTTGTGAGCTTTGACGTCACTACTTCAGAGGGGTGTGGCTTACACTTACTTTTTTCCCCAAGGATGGCAACGGCGAAGCTGGTGGTCTCGCTGAAGATAGACTGCTAAAAGAGTGTGGTGAAAAATAACATTGTAGATTTTTTTATCATCTCATCACGATATCGATTTAATGCAAAGTCATCGAAATGAGTTTAAAATATTATGTAAAATATAAATATTATCCAATGTTTACAAAGAAACCCTTTTATAGTTAGATCTACAAGGATGATTATAGATTGAAATTTTGCAGAAGGCATATTTTACTATGTGTGTCTGTTATGGTACAACAAGAAAATCTGGATGCAGCAAAAAGTGTTAAGTTTTGCCCCCTTTTTAAAGGGATTTGTGCAGTGGCGCACCCAGAATTTCTGTCTGGAGGGGGCTGAAGAATAATCGGGTCATGTAGTACAGTAAATAGGTTTATGGGCATATACGCACACATACATACAGTAAAGAATCTGCTTTAAATATTTCTTTTGAAATAAGTAAACGAATGAATGAAATTGAATTTAAGTTGAATAGCGCAATCGAGAAATTTATATTTGTATATAACAAGCTAAGTTACTGTAGTTCGGTCAGTTGGAATTGACACTGAGCTTGTAAACATTAAAGTTATCTGTTCATCTATGATAAATTAAAAAATTTCGTGTACTATATGACAAGCTAGTGAACACAAAATTCATCCGAAATGAAATGCCTTCCCCCATATTTCCATTTAAAATAAAATTTGATCAAATTTAATACTCTTTTGCGCTGCTTTACATGCGTATGCAGTAACACGTAAGTAATTAAGAAATTATAATAATTATAGCCAAATAAAAGCTACAGTTGTAATATGTAGGAATTATAACAGGATTTCAGTGTAAATTTTTACATTGCTATTTTCATTTAATTATCTGGAGTATTGGGGCGATGCTTCTAGGTTCGGTTAACAGAAACAAGTCGGACGTGTTGTCTTCGTGGGTGTTAGTCAACACAGCAAGCAGAGGGCAGAACTTCTTAATATCCTAAAACGTTAATTCTATTCTAATATATATTACTTAGAATTTTAATTTGTTCAGTTAGCAAATATTTCAAGCGTTACCTTTCTGAGTTCATTACAGGATACTGTATTCCAGTATAATATTTATATATATTGTGAAATTTGAATTTTTATAACAGGAAAAAATTGCATTATCCAAAAATGAAGCTTAGATCTCAGTGCCATGAGAGGCAAAAATGAAAACTGTGCATGGACCGTACTGTATGTTCTACTAACCGTGATAAAAATAAATAAGTGACCCCATCCTCAGAAGCATCTGTAAAATATCTTAACATATTGCTGTCGGGGTATTTTCTTATTTTGAACAGTAAACTATGCCTTTTGGCATTCCTCTAAATCGTTATATTTTTAGAGAAATAATTTTGCGTATTTGAGATTAAACCAATTAAATTTTATCTTCAATTGATGTGAAATTTCACTAGCATGTACAGTCGGTAACAAAAGTGTCCGAATACTAGTAAAAATTCCTATGTACGAAAAGTACACTTCGTACGGTTTTGTTAAATAAATCCTTGTCGAATCCTGTTCTTAGTGTAAGAACATGATTCGATAAGGATTTATTTAACAAAACCGTATGAAGTGTACTTTTTTTACATAGGAATTTTTGCTAGTGTTCGGACACTTTTGTTACCGACTGTATATGTGCTAGTGGCATATAAAAGGTGTAGCGAATATGCAAATTTCATTTTTAATTTAAAATATTGTTTTAGAGGAACGACTAAGAGCAGGGCTGATCTTATCAAACGAGAATTTTTATTTGCTGATACGAATGTTTTAATTTTGCCCAAGGACAAAACAGACTTTCACAAAGATGCTATAAATACTCACGAATTAAAATATAAAATTTTATGAGCCTGGTATCCCATTTTTCTGACAAATACATCCCCGCTTACTTTCACATCAGATTGCTTCTCCTGATTGACTTTTTCGGTACTCCCTCGATTTCATAGTAACAGTATATGCTTTAGGGCCTTAGAAGCCGATTCCTAAAAATTGCAATGGAATGTCTAGGGTATCTTTCAACTAAAAAACAAAGAACTAGTTCACTGTTTTTGTGTTTGAATGTAAGAATTTCAAAAATTTAAGGTTTAATTTATAAACTTTATTTTTGCTTACAATATATGTGTTTGAATAATATTTTCTCATGCATGTTTTTCCTGCATGTCAGCTGGTTCTGGAGGGGGCTTCAGCCCCCTAAGCCCCCTCCGTGGGTGCGCCACTGGATTTGTGAATTATATAATATAGATTTAAAATGTAAATGTAATATGTTAATTCAGTAAATTAAAAATAGTCAAGTTCTGTAACATGATGTTGTGGTTCCTGTTATGTTTGTGATGAACTGCCATGCCTATTTCTCTTTGTTAGACATCAAATATCATGGAAAAGCCACACCACTGATTCGGTAAGTACTTTCAATGTACATATATTTCTGACATAACCATCTTCAATGCATAAGAGGAACTTGGCCTATAAATATTTATGTTTAAAAGTATATCTCCTTTTACTAAGGAAGTAATTATTTTAAATTTAATTGTAATTATAAAAAGACCTAGTTTGTTTTAGAGTTTTCCACTAATGATTTCATAACACAGGCACCCTCCGTTTTTGATGAAGCATATTGACCACCAATGAAACTTTTACCACAGACAGAGGACGATAAACAGATTTAAACGTACCTTTACGGTCCTTTATATACCTAGATAAAGCAACTGATAAGGAGTCGGTGTTGGATATGAAGGATTTCATATCCACAAACACTCTCTTACAAATTTAACATTTTTCTCCATTTACAAATAAAACATTTCTCTCCATTAAAATATGCCTTATACCCTGGTTCCACTGGTCATAGTTACCGACTCTAATTTCGGGATTGTGTATGAAGCCATTTTTTTTTTTATTATTATTTAACTAACTAAATATCTTTTATTCAAAAAAAAATTTCAATTTTTACAGTTTAGTTAGTTTTTACTGTTTAATGTAGAAAAATTTTAAGAAAAATGATGTTTTTATACTAAAACTATATCCCCTCCCCCCCACCAAAACTATCTCAAAGTTAATGAGGGGGTGTTAAGATACTTCATGCTTTTACACTAGAACAAAAATTTGAACTCCGCAATTTATAAAAAAACTCCGCAAAAAAATTACGTTAGCAAAACTTCAGCCCATAACCAAAAAATGTTGGATATGAAGGATTTCATATCCACAAACACTCTCTTACAAATTTACTTTAGCAGAGTGCAGATTATTAGCAGTGAGGCTTGGCTGAAAGTTTTGAAGTTTATGTGAATGCAGAGTTTTAAATTTTACTTAAATTATCTTTATATTCAATTTAAATTAAAAATATAAATGCATGAAGTGAAATAATCACAAAGTATTAATTAACCAAATAAGTTTATTAAAGTTTAATAAAACATGTAAACAAAAAATATATCAAAGTATAATAAAGTAATAGTTCATCTTATAACAAAATAAGTTTCATTATTTGAATTAATTAATATTTACTTAATATTTTACAACTTAATTGCCGATGATAAAAGATATCCAAAATTATGACAAAAATGATGTTTAAATGTCTAAATGATATTTAAATGGCTAAATGATAAAATGGCTTCATGACCCGATAGTAAAAGTTCATATCTGAGCAGTAAGAGAAATAAAGTTATTTTAAATATAAGTCAAAAGTTCTTCATAAAAGTTCTTTTACCTGTTTAAATCTTTTACTTCACTAAAAGGAAGAAAGTAAACTTAACCTATACCAAACTATCACGTTAGGCCAACAGGTACTCAATCCCCCCATTAAACCTAACGCGAACAACAAAACAATTAGAAAAATCAAAATAAGAAAAGCCTCCAGCTCATCACACTTCACAGCTGTCTATATCTTCTTTCACCTAATCAACATTCATATCGAAAGCGAAAGTTCTAGATTCTGCATCAGATTTCATACTGTGTTCAACTGTTTACAGATGGATTCTCGAAAATTCGGTAAGTTACGGGAACGGAAGAATCAGCAAATCAGTGATCACATGTCCTACAGTGAATTAGGGAACTCTTTTATTGCTAGCCGTTATGAGTGTAGGACCAGAATGAGCGATGCTGCCAATGGTAAGTAAACAATGTAATTGAAAAATAAAGATTGAATTAATTTCCATTAATAGAATTAATCCTAAAATGTAAGGTATACGTTTTTGTTTTGTATTTTACTATTAATAAAGATTTATTTTACTCTTACTAACATATAAAGATTTAAAGGGATCCTTGATGATGGGATTAATAAAGGGGCCTATTACAAACAATCCCCCCCCCCTCTCATCATCCAATGTCCCACAGACGAAGTGCATATTGCACAAAGAAAAAAAAAAAACACACTAACTCAATTCTCTTGAGTTAAACCACTAAAAATATTTAAAGATTATATCTCTACAACTTACAGTTAATTTGTTACCTTTAAATTAGAAAATATTTTACTACTTTTACCAAAAATACTGCTCATTTTTTCTTCACTATCAGATCATGATTACAAAACAATCAAAAATATATTAAAGTTCGAACTGCCTATTTTTTTTTCTTTATATAACCACAAAAATTCATTGTAAATAAATAACATTTTCTTTTTACAAACATTTAAATAATCACATATATTTGCACACTATACAACTAATATAAATAACTGCTAAATTGATATACCTCATTTATCATATAACAGTTCATTTAACTCTACTTTGAATGCATATTAAATATGAGAATATTTATAAACTGTAGAAACAACAATGCAGGATAACACGTTCACAGATCATTCATCCATCATCTTTTGTGTGTGGGGCCCCATTTCATACTATATTTTACCATTCACTCTCAAAAAGGATTTATAACAGAAAATAATATCAAATTATATATACATATATTCATACATCATTGTTTCTATGAAACTTAAACTATATCAGTATGTATTTTTTAACATTTCTTTTACAATTGAACAACTATAAATACAGCGTCATAAGTTAAGCGGGACCTAGGGGCAGTTCCAATAAAAACTAAATAAAATGAGGACTCACTGACTTAAAATTATTAACATGCCCGCGATATGCCCTAGCATGACAACAAACCTCCAGTGGGCACTATCTCATGAAAATCATCTGGCATTTACAATGAAGACCCTTGCGAGACTCTTCATAGGGCTGCTCTGATTAGCTGAGAATGACTCAGTAGTGGCTGTTAATCATACTGACAGGAAAATTAAATGCTTAACTTAATGACAAGTAAACTTTTTTTTTCAAGATTAAATTGCATATCAAAGTAGCTTTATACAAGTGTGCATTTTAAAACAAAAAGAGAGTCCATATCAAACAATACATTAATCAAATTTAAATTCTTTTATAAAACAATGTACTTCAATTATGCAATATACTAATAAATTATATGCAAAACTACTTAGTTCACAAAAATATTACTTATAAATTTGTTTAGGTCATTCTTGGTGAGTGGCTTGGTAAAGGCATCAGCCAAATTAGATTTACTTTGTACAAATCGCAAATCAAATTTATTTTCATTTACCAGATTTCTGACAATAACATCTATGTGCTTGGTACAGTGATTTTCGATTGAGGATTTTACAAAGTCAATAGTGGCCATATTATCTATATATAAAATAGGTTGAGTTTTACTGCCTGAGATAATTTTACGATTATAACATTCATTTAAAATATTATTGAACCAAGTTAATTCTCAGGCTGCTTCAGTCATAGCTACGAATTCAGCTTCCATCGTTGACAGGCTTACGCTACATTCTTTAAAGGTTTGCCAACTGATGGGAGAATTTCCTATCAAAACTAATTGACCACAGAGCGAAGTTCAATCATCACGATTAGCAGCAAAATCTGTATCTGAATAGGTTATTAATTGAATTTTTTTTACATGTTAAATTTAAAGTTTTTTAGTATGTACCACATATCCTAGTAATTTTAACAGACCATCCCAGTGGGTCATACCAGGATTAGATTGAAATTGGCTTAATACATTCACCGCATAAGCTATGTTAGGTCTGGTACGATTAGATATAAACGATAAACAACCTGATATGCTTCTGTATGGTAAATGAGACATTTCAGAAATTTCAACATCAGTTTTAGGACATGTACTCTTAGAATATATAGAACCTTTACTTATGGGTAGGGAGGTAATTAGCAATTTAAATTTACTAAACCTTTTATACACTTCTTCAATGTACATTTGTTGATTTATGAAGATCTCTCCTTGAGATTCTTCAATCTCTACCTCTTCAAATTCTACACCTTATAACTTCTTAATTCTACCCATAATTTTAATATCAAACTTATCTTTAAGCAGGTCTAATACATTATCTATTACCTTCTGATTTCTGCCAAAGATTACAAAATCATCTACATATAAAGCTAAAACTATATCATTTCTATATGTATAGGTACAATTGCACCATTCAAATTTCTTAAAACCTATATTAAGTAAAACCTGATGCATTTCAAAAAACCATTGTCTACCCGATTGATGTAGACCATACAGAGCCTTTTCTAATTTACAAAATTTACTTTCCTGTTCTGCAATTATAAAACCTAATGGTTGTGACATATAAGCTTTTTCATCTAGAGGGGCATATAGATAAGCACCAGTAATGTCGCACTGTGTATGGGACCTGCCATTAAGTGATACTAAAATAGAGAAGAAAAACCATAAGACACCAAAGTTTACGACTGGGCAAAAGGTCATATCATATGACTCACCCTTGACCTGTTTAAAGCCTTGAGCTACTAAACGGACTTTGAAATGTATGATTTTCTCCTTTCCATTACGCTAAATGGTATACACCCAGCAACATCCAATAGGTATTACATTTGGTGGCAAATCTACTAAATGCCATACTCCCCTCTCATACATTATATCTGTTTCTTTTTACATGGCTTTAAGCCATTCATCTGTTTGATCTGATTTTACTGCTTGTTTATATGTCTCAGAGATGATTACTTTATCTAGTCTGCTAGATTCACCTAGGCTAGAAGATACAGTCCTTTTATCACTATCTTTTGTAACCTTCCCCCCCCCCCCCCCCCGTTACCAAACCTCTATATGTATTAGAATCTTTAAAACTAAATAACTTAGGGTCAAAGTATATTTGATGTTTATTACAATAATTTCTTACATCTTTTAATGTCCTTAACCTTTCAGTTTTACCTTCCTCATAATAGTATATATCAGTTCGTGAGCCATCTCTTCTTAAAACTGATTTTCTAACCCATGTTACATGTCTAAGACCTGAACTACTATCACTGTCACTCTCATCGGATGATGATTGAGACATTTCATCACCACTGTCTGAGGATTCAGAAGAGGTTTCAGAGGGTTCAAAGACATTCTCAACGATTTCCCTACTTCCATATTTGCTCAAACTTGTGGAATCTGTTTTATCATTGACAAACACTATGAAAACGTTGAAAATACTTTAATGAGCGCGCATTATGTTATTTAGAAAATTGGAACTCGCAACACGAACCCAAACATTAACTCTGGTGTTGCCATACACAAAACATAAACTATTTACAAAAATATCGATAGTTAATCGATTACATCACATCTCCCCTCTTTTAAAAGTCATTAGTCCAAAAATCTCGACCACTGCGAGTTTTACGAAGGTTGAGTTCTGGAGGAGGAGCACTATTAGTAGTCATTACAGGTGGATCAGTCATAACTTCATTTGGATTGTCCACATTGTCCTGGATTGTTGGCACATTATCCTGGATCGTTGGCACATGTTTTGAAAACTCTTTGGACAAGGCAGGATTTACTTCATTATCATCAGTCCAACAGAAATCCGGTGGAAGCGACGATGGATGTAAATGGGTCCTATTTCGTCGGAACTCACCACGGGGTGTTTCTACAATGTATGAACGAGGGGCTGAATGAAGACTTTTTATCTTCCCATAGGATTTTAAATCCTTGATCCAAACAGGTTGACCTACTTCAATGATGGGAGGTTTCTGGCTCCATGATGTTGATCAAAATTACGTTTTTGTCTTTCCCTCATCTCCGTTTCTTTTTCCCTTAAAGTATTAAAATTAGCAAGGCTAGGCATCAGCATTTCATGTGCAGATGGTACAGGTGTGCGTAATTTCCTTCCCATTAACAATTCAGCTGGACTGTACCCATTCTCTAATGGTGTGGATCTAATTGCAAGTAACATCAGATAGGGATCTTCTGATTGCGATTTTAAGTAGTGATTTTTAAAATTCTTTACCATGGACTCAATGAATCCATTACTCTGAGGGAATTTTGGGCTTGAGGTCACAATGGAAAACTTGTATGTTTTAGCAAATTTATAATATTCAGAACCAATGACCTGCGAAAACTATGTTCCATTGTCACTTCGTACAACCTCGGGTATGCAGTGTCTTGCAAAAATTGACTTCATATGGTTTATGACAACTAAAGAAGAAAGATTTTCTACTTTCGCCACTTCAAAAAATCTTGAATAATAATCAGCAATGATGACATGCCAGTGTTCTTTTAGTTTTAGTAAATCAACTCTAACGACTTGCCATGGTCTCTCTGGAAGGTTGCTTGGAATTAGAGGTTCTTTATGATGGCTCTGATATTGAATACACTTCTCGCAATTTTTAATTAATGTTTCAATATCCTTGGATATGCCTGGCCACCAGACTGATTGTTGAGCTCTGGCACGGCATTTGGTTATTCCTTGGTGTCCATCATGAATTCGATCTAAAATTTCTCTTTGAAGCTTTTCAAGAATTACGATTCTTGCATCTTTAAACAAAATCCCATTTTGAAGAGATAAGGAATGTCTATGTGACTAGAATTTCATTTTTAGGCCACCCACTTTCGCAATATTTAATAAGCATCTTGCAAATGAGGTCTTCACTTTGCAACTGTATTATTTCATCCAATCTTTTGTCGGTTGCAGGAAGAGAATCAATAACGTTTTGGACATATGCAGCTATTTCTTCAGATAATTCTTCATCTCCCTTTTCTGTCAAAGGACTTCGAGACAAAGTATCGGCTATAACAAGCTCTTTTCCAGGTTTATGCGAAATTGCATAATCATATCTCATCAGCCTGAGTTTCATTCTTTGTAAACGAGGAGTTAGCATGTCTAAAGGTTTTGACATAAAAATCGGTACTAACGGCTTATGGTCAGTTTCTATATGCACTTTTTTGCCTAATATATAGTCTCTGAATCTATCACAAGACCACACTATGGCCAATGCTTCTTTTTCAATTTGAGCATAGCGCTTTTCTGTTTCTGACAGGGTTCTAGAAGCATAACAAATTGGTAATTTATAACCATTTTCCATGTGGCACAAAGCTGCACCAAGACCATAAGATGACGCATCACATGAAATATAAATTTCCTTCTCAAGGCTTAACATTGATAATCCGGGTGTTTGGCAAAGTTCTTTCTTAATTTTCTGAAAGGAAGCGTCTTGAGCTGGCCCCCATATCCACTCACTATTATGTTTCAATAATTCATACAGCGGATTAACTACGTCAGCCATTCGTGGAATAAACTTGTTTAAAAATCCACTCATACCTAAAAATCTTTTTAATTCTTTCACCGAATAAGGCCTAGGCAGGTTTGCTATAGCTTCAGTTTTCTTTAGATCTGGTTTGATACCTCCCTTCGATATTGTATGCCCAAGAAATTTCACTTCTTTAACTTTAAATTGGCATTTTTCTTTGTTAAGGGTCCACCCTGCAGCTTGCTTAAAACTTCCCTCAAACGCTGATCATGTTCCTTTTCAGTAGCTCCAAAAATTACAAATTCATCCATCAGTCCTACAATGCCTGGAGCATCTGGAACTGTTTCACGAATTCTTTTCTGAAAAACTTCTGGAGCGGATTTAATTCCGAAGGGCAAACGTTTAAATCTATATCTTCCAAAAGGAGTAATGAAAGTAGTCAATTTAGATGATTCTGTGTCTAAGGGAACTTGCCAGAACCCAGAATTGGCATCAATGATGCTAAAAACCTGTGCACCATCAAATTGGCTAAGATGGCTAATTGGCTAATCTACTGATGTCATTGGGAAATATTCTCTTTCGATATTATCATTCAACTTTGACAAGTCTACACAAATTCTTATTTCACCTGATTTCTTTGGGACCAAAACCACTGGAGCACACCAATGGGTTGGTTCATCAACAACTTCAATAACGCCTTGTTCAATCATAGTATTTTAAGCTTGTCGCAGTTTACTCTTTAAAGGTAAAGGAACCTTACGTGGAACTGCTAACGCATAAGGTTTAGCTCCTGGCTTCAACTTAATATGATATGCTTTCTGAATTTTCCCGACTCCCTCAAACAATTTGGGAAACTCTTTATATGGATCAAAATTGGAATCTATTTTATTGATTCTCATAACAAGATTTAATTTCTCGCTTGCACTGCAGCTGAGCAAAGGGTGTTGCAACTCATTAATCACAAAAATCTTCTCTTCAATTTCACGATTTTTATTTGACAAATTGCCTTCAAAAACAACCAACTGTATTAAGTTTTTTATTTCCTGGATCATATAATGATCTATGTGATTTTCCTAATTTTATATTTAATAACTTGTTCTTGTAAATTTCATACGGTATAACAGTAACATCTGCACCCGTATCAATTTTAAATTCAATAGGAATATTTTCAACATGAATTTCTACATTCCACTGCCTTTTCTTTTTGCAATTTGAACTCGCTGATTCCTCAATATGGCCTAAAAATGAATCCTGTGTGGCATTTTCAATTTCATTAACCTGAAATTTCGTTTTACAAACTTTCGAATAATGACCGATTTTTTTACATTTATTGCAAATTGCTTTAAGCGCTGGACAGTTTTGTTTTGTATGTTTTTGATATTTACCACATCGAGAACAAAAATTCTGAGTTTTATTTTTGTCTAACGAACTATCGTGTTTTTGTTTTGGTTTCGTTTTATAATTCACAATTTTTCCTACAGAACAAATATTAGATGTGGCATGATTAGTAAAGGCTTCTTGTTGTTTCTGAATCGTTTCTGCCTGTCTGGCAACATTAATTGCTTTTTCTAATGTTAGTTCCGTTTCTAACTGCAAACGCTCTGACACTTTCTTGTCACGTATACCGCACACGATTCTATCCCTAATCATTTCATCTTGAAATGCAACAGGAAAATCACACGTTATAACTAAATTATATAATGCAGTAACGAAATTTTCGATGTTTTCCCCTTCTTGAAAGCTAGAATAAAATTTATATCTTTCATAAATGACATTCTTAGTTGGAATAAAGTATTTTTCGAAAGCTTCCTTAACTTTAGCATAATCGGATTTATCAGCTTCCGAAAGTGTAAAAGATGCTAATATTTCTTCTGCTTGCTGGCCCATTAGATAAATTAGAGAATTTACCTGATCTACAGCAGGCTTTCTTTGGAGTCCAGACGCTGCTCGAAATCTTTCGAATCGTCCTATCCATTTATTCCAGTCTTCGGGGCGAAAATTATAAGGTTCAGGGGCTGGTATTTGATACATGTTAATCAAAGTTTACTTAATTTATAAGCTGCCACCATATTTTATCTTGGACAAACACCATAAAAACGTTGAAAATACTTTAATGAGCGCGCACCATGTTATTTACAAAATCGGAACTCTCAACACGAACCCAAACATTAACTCTGGTGTTGCCATACACAAAACATAAACTATTTACAAAAATATCGATAGTTAATCGATTACATCACAGAATCCGATACATTATCAGCTCTATGACAACTACTGGGCTCCAGCACTGCTCCATTAACTGCGTCTTTATAATATACATCTTCATCAAAAGCAACATTAATAGTTACAACTATACTATTATTCTCAGGTATCCAAATACGGTAACCTTTGGTCTTAATGGCATAACCTACCATATACCCTTTTCGAGCCCTCTCATCAAGTTTTCCTCGATGTTGCTTTGGTATTCCAATATATGCTACTACACCGAACGGTTTAAGATGTTTTACAGAAGGTTTTGTGCCTCCGAACAGCTCAAATGGGGTCTTTCCCAACTTGCTATGGCAAACTCGATTCCACGTATAAGTACTATACGATATGGCCTTGGGCCACAAACTAGCAGGTAGTCCTGACTCATTTAAAACTGTCCGAGCACTACTAACCACAGTCTGATTAAATCGTTCACACGGACCATTTTGTTCGGGAGTATACACATTGGTAAGCTCGTGTCGGATACTCTTTTCAGTAAAATATGCCTGCATTCTACTATTTACAAATTCACTTCCATTATCTAACCGAAATGCTTTTACCCTGCGGTCAAGAAAAGTTTCTACTCTAATAATGTGATTTTTAACAATTTCGAAAACTTCCGTTTTCTCTTTTATCGGATAAACTGCACATTTACGTGAGTAGTCATCGATAATGGACAAGTAGTATCGTTCTCCCATTCTACCTCTTTCTTGCTGTGGTCCTCATACATCGGCATATAAAAGATCTAAAACACCCTTTGACCTAATTCGATTAATTGGTTTAAATGAAACTCTTTTAAATTTATTTATTCTGCAGGACTCACACTTATAACCAATATTTTTAAAAATTGGCATACCCCTCACATGTTCCTTTTTACTTGTATATACCAAAGTGGGTATATTTATATGGCTAAACCTTCTATGCCCTAACTTTAGTTGGTGCCGCAAATGAAACATTTTTCTTTTTATTATTTAAAATTTTAGGCGAAACATAATAAATACCATCTCCGAGGGTTGCCTTAAAAAGTAATTTATCATCATTATCTACAACTTTTACCAAGCCACTCCCACCATAAAATTTTGCACCATCTACATCTAAACGAGGTCCTCAAAATAAATTACGTCTAAGTTTAGGTGTATACATTACATTCTTTAATAATATTATACGTTGACCAAATTTTACTTTTAAAACACCCTTTCCTTCTACGGGGAAATCGATTCCATCAATAGCTACACTTTAAAGATTCATTATCTACAGGTGTAAATTCAATAAAAAAGTTTTTGTTATTTACAAAATGATGTGTTGCTGCAGTATTGAAGAGGAATTGTGTTGTTTCATTTGATTCACTTAAACAAGGACAAGTAATAAGATCAGATGAAATATTAGACTTACATAATTTTGTCTTTTGTCTAGTCTGTTTGGGCTCAGTCCTCTCAATACGACGTCTTGAGTCAGACGCTGGGCTTGCTGAGTATCGACAACTTGACCGTTGAACACTATTTCTTGAATTAGGCGATCCACAACGTCTACAGATACAGGAAGAATCTTTAGTCTGTCTATTTATGCTTCTTGATGGACGGTTACATTTCCTTTTCCTCCTTAAAGGACAGAATTTTGCAAAATGTCCAGGTTTTTCACGATTAAAGCTTTCTTTACTTGAGATTTAACTTCTGTGTGACTAACTTTTATACTGTCTTTATCACATAACTTAATTCTTGTTTCTTCTGCTACAAGAGTTTCTACAATGTTTTAAAGTTAAACCGTTCATCTTGCCATCGTAGAATCACTTGAACTATACTATATCAGACCTTAAACGAGTCTCATTCAGTTCACTAAATATTTGCATATGATATGCTTTAGAATCAGGCTTGTAATACTTTTCTAAAGTAGCCCATACATCCACAGGATCCTTGATGTTTTCTATTATTTTGTGATACTGCTCAGATATATTGAGATAAATAAGCGACAAAGCTGTATTAGCTCTAAATTCATATGAGCTCAATTCTTTCTTATACTCCTTATCCTCTAATTTATCTGGAGCAGGTGGTTCAGGTTTTGTTTCAGAAGTCTCTATTAACTTCCAAACATTTCTCTCCATTAAAATACGCCTTATACCCTGGTTCCACTGGTCATAGTTATCTGACTCTAATTTCAGGATTGTGTATGAAGCCATTTTTTTATTATTATTTAATTAACTAAATAATTATCTTTTATTCAAAATTTTTTTTTTCAATTTTTACAGTTTAGTTAGTTTTTACTGTTTAATGTAGAAAAATTTTAAGAAAAATGACGTTTTTATAGTAAAACGATATCGCCTCCCCCCCCCCCCCCCCCCACTAAAACTATCTTAAAGTTAATGAGGGGGTGTTAAGATACTTCATGCTTTTACACTAGAACAAAAATTTGAACTCCGCGATTTATAAAAAAACTCCGCAAAAAAATTACGTTAGCAAAACTTCAGCCCATAACCAAAAAATGTTGGATATGAAGGATTTCATATCCACAAACACTCTCTTACAAATTTACTTTAGCAGAGTGCAGATTATTAGCAGTGAGGCGTGGCTGAAAGTTTTGAAGTTTATGTGAACGCAGAGTTTTAAATTTTACTTAAATTATCTTTATATTCAATTTAAATTAAAAATATAAATGCATGAAGTCAAATAATCACAAAGTATTAATTAACCAAATAAGTTTATTAAAGTTTAATAAAACATATGTAAACAAAAAATATAACAAAGTATAATAAAGTAATAGTTCATCTTATAACAAAATAAGTTTCATTATTTGAATTAATTAATATTTACTTAACGTTTTGCATCTTAATTGCAAACGATAAAAGATACCAAAAAAATATGACCAAGACGTTAAAACGATGTTTAAATGTCTAAACGATATTTAAATGATGTTTAAATGGCTAAATGATAAAATGGCTTCATGACCCGATAGTAAAAATTCATATTATCTGAGCAGTAAGAAAAATAAAGTTATTTTAAATAAAAGTCAAAAGTTTTTCATAAAGTTCTTTTACCTGTTTAAATCTTTTACTTCACTAAAAGGAAGAAAATAAACTTAACTTATACTAAACTATCACGTTAGGCCAACAGGTACTCAATCCTCCATTAAACCTAACGCGAATAACGAAACATTAAAGAAAAATCAAAATAAGAATAGCCTCCAGCCCATCTCGCAAACTTCCCAGCTGTCTATTTATATCTTCTTTCACCTAATTAACATTAAAATCCAGTTGAATATCATAAAAATTCATGACTATGTCGGTGATTAAATGAACTGTTTTTCAGCTGTTTTCTAAAAAGATCTATACGATAAGGGGTCATTCACAAATGAAAATTTTTATCATAAAAAACATTTCATTTTTCTTTTTAAACAATTCATTATTCTTTTTTATATATATACATGGGTAATACATTTTTAAAAATAGAATCACAAATTTTGTTTTAAATTTCATTGTGTAACATAGATTTTCTGATACTAATTTTCATTTGTAAATGATCCCTTATCGTAAAAACCTTTTTAGAAAACAGCTCTTTTAATCACGAATATCTCTATTAATTTCATGGTATTAAACCGAAAACTATGTCAAAGTTTTTTCTACAGTCCATGCATGCGCAGTAACAAATCATTTTTTCAACTGCTCACATCTCTTTTAATATTAAATGTATTTGGTTTACACTATAGTATAACGATTTAGGCATATGTATTTATATTTTTTGAAAGTTTAATTAAATTTGGAGTAAAACCTTTAGAGTTATGAATTAAAAACTTGCGAAAAAATTTTGCATTTTTCTTTTAAATGAAATGTTAATAACTGTTTAAATATTCGAGCTATCCTCACAATACTCTACACACGTATAAAATGAACATTTATAACCATATCTAAAATTTACAGATGAATCGACGCATTTCCAGATACAGGGTAAACACAAATACTTTTTATGTTATTGGATTTATTGTTGGTTCCTGAGGGCCTTTGTGACAAATCTTTGCTGAAAAATATGAGCCATTATTTTGTCCAACACCTGCATGTACACTGTAAAACATTTCAATAAAATTCAGAGATTTGACCGTTAAATTTTACGGTCAGCTGTCTTCTTTTAGGGAAAAGTCCAATGCCTGTATTTGTAACAAAGTTCTGTAAAATTCAGTGTGTTGACCGTTTATTAAAGGTCACTTCTCTTCTTCGAGAAAAAAGTTATGGAACCTTTACGGGCATAACTTTTTTTTTTTTTTTTTTACGGACAGTGACTGTAAAAATTTTTACGGTCACTGACCGACAAAATGTGTTCAAATTTTTTACAGTGTAGGACGTTCCAAAAAGATTGAAACGCTGTTTAATATTTTATCTGTTAGAGATGAGAGGGTAATGAAAATTGCAAAAGTGTACAAAATAAGATAGAAAATAAAACTACGCCAATAAAAAATCTTCCTGTTAATTTTCAAAAAATTACATTTTTTAAATTTTTATACGACCCTCCCCTAGACAAATTTGCTCAATTACAAAGTTTTTATTTTCAATGCAACAACATCATTGCAAAAAACCGCATTCTTGTATCTTTAAAACTGAATGAATTATACTTAATTGAAAACTGAACTCTAACTATAGAGACCACATATCAAAATAGAAATGTAAATTTGTGACATATTATAAAACGATAAAGTGTATCATGGAGCATTTGCATTAAAACTATTCTTGAGTATGTTGGATTGATTCGCGATCAAGTCACGTAATCTAAACTTTTTATGTATTTAAACTGACATTTATTTTTATTTTAAAATAAATAAAGAAATAATATGCGCATCTACGTAATTTGTCTTCAAATTTGTAACTTTTTTTTTTTTTTCAAAACTATGTTCTAATAAATGTCTACTCATACACAGACAATTTTTTTTCTTGCATTTAATTATAATATGAACGTTTTAAATATTTATCTGAAATAACTTTTAAAAAATGCATAATGAAATGCAGACGATATTTTTTTAATTCACTTTTTATTCCCAGAATTATTTAATTTCAATAAAACTCAACCGATTTTTTTTTTTTTTTTTTTTTTTTTTTTTTTTTTTTTACATTTTAAAAAAAGGCATAATTATGTAGCAATGAAACTTGCATAACGAGATTTGAAGATTTTAAGAATTTTCATCCTCTTTGTGAAATCTGAGTTCATTTATTATTATTTATTATGATTATTATTATTTTAAATCAGCTTAAAATAAAATTGTCGTACTAAAATGTTTCAAAGTCGTTATTAAACAAGATGCTAAATTTGAAACACATTTTAAAATTCTAAGGATTAATTTAAATGCATTTGAGAATTTTTTGACACGTTGTTTTTGATCTAAACATTTCCGTTATCAATTTGTAAATGATCCCTATTTTCACCGAAAAGCCAGCCTTTTAAATGATACGGAAAAATGGCATAAGGCACTTTTTTGCCTGTATCATAATTCGGTTGGTTATTAAGATATAGTTATGCGGTTTTTTTCCAATGGTCCTGTTGAATGAAAAATAAAAACTTATGCAACTTTTTAAAAATTAAGAGGTTATTTTTCTTGATGCAGTCCTCTTTCGTACCTTAATCTGGACGTATTTTCAATTTACTTTGTTCATTTATCTGTAACTGGTAAAGAAATTAAACGCGTTTTAACCTTTTTGGGACATAACGCAATGCTTGATATTGTAAACATTCATAAATCAGATGGAAAGAAAGTACGCAACATAGCATATACAGTAAACGACAAAAAAAAAGCCTCACTGCAGAAAAATTGACTTATACCTTTTGTGCTTGTAATAATTTAAAAATTAATGATTGCAACAAATAAAATTGTTTTGTTTGTATAATACGGAAGTCATAACATGATACCTATGTACATTTTCGATTTAATAATTTGTTTTATTACCACTCTATGAAGTATTTAATAAAAATCTACATAAAATTTTCTTTTTAAACATAATGTAATAAACATACACTTTGTATCCTATTATGATTTATTATAGGAAATAAACACGTTATATTTAATATATAAAATAAAACTATTTATTTGTTAGATCTAAACGATTATTTAATAAAAATATGTATTCTGGATTGGATAATTCCGCCTTTATATGGAATTACTGCTTTAATGAGTAATGGCATAGTATTTTACAGTTTTTAACATGAAACTCAGAAATTTCACTTTGCCAAATATCGTAATTATTTTTTTCTAGTTCTTTCAAAGTTGTAGACTACTAATTTCTAATCCCCATCCTCTTTTATACACTAAACATTTCCGAGCGGATTGAGATTAGGACAATTTTCAAGTCTAATAAAGAAGAAATCCTGCTATATTCTTTGTGGGATTTAATTTTAGGTAAAAAAAGTTATGATAACTTACAAAATTATAGATGCTCATGAGAATGGATAAGTAATTTTAACACCTTGAATTGAATCGAATAAATGTATCACAAGCGCCATAAAACAAGGTGCATTATCATTTTGAAATGCTGATTATGGAAGAGTCTGAAATAATCTCAAAATAGTCGGTCAGGTATCAATTTTTTAATAGCGAAGTTTTATTTCGGGTTAACTGATCCCTTGAACATGAAAATTTGCCAGACTCACCGAAGCATTCTGCATTTTCGTATCGTATTGTACGGGGAATATGTCATTGTTTTAAAAGTGCGATTTTCATTAAGTCAGTCACATTTTCGTGATCAGATCTGCTTGTTTCCGTCAGTTCGAAATAAGTTAAACTTGACTCATCAGAGAGAACAACTTCAGCCTAACAATTAATTGATCATTTTTTTAACCCTCTAATGTCTTGTTTTTCTAATTCTTTTCGTTAAGAATGAATTTTTTTCAGATTTTCTGGCAATAAAACCTGCTTTGTTTAATTGTTATTTCATTGTATTTAGATAAATTATGTTACTAAACTCTTTTTCTGAATCCCTGCTATGTTCTGAATGTAATACAAACAGATTTTTTAAGCACTAGCTTTTTAACTTGCGATCATCTCGACTGGATGAGTAACGTGGCCGCCTAAGGACAAATGTGCAGTTAAGTAACCAAATATATTATATCTTGCTAAAAACCAGATTACTAATATTTTGCTAACATTTAATCATTTTGACATCACACGTATTAAAATATTTTTTTGATTTTCGCTCTAAAATTAATATTTTTTGTGGTATCGTTAATTGCCTTATTCTCGCCATGTTTGAAATACTTCGTAAAATTACTATTTTCCGAACAATTACATCTTGTTTTTAACACTTGACTCAATCCTAAATTGCACGCGGAACACAACGTAATAAAATCTGTTCAAAAATTTACTTTTGAAACAATAAAATTATCGATTATAAGAAGAAAAATGGAAAATATCCAAGTGCGGCTTTCTTTTTCTTTTTTTTTTTTTTTTTTGTCGCTTAGTGTATCATAAAAAAAGGCAGTTTTTTCAGTGACGCAGCAAAGCTCAAACAAAGCTTAGCAGCGACACTCTATATATACAGCTAATTTAACATCAAAGGAATTTGGAAACGTCGACATTTAATATCTCAGTAAATAGGCGATATTTTGATCTGATGTTTTCTGAATAATCTTTTATCTTCTGCCTGATGCTATCTTGAAAGTTTCACACTTCAACATTGTATATATTTTGAGATCTGGAGTTGCAATTTAGGACTTCAAAGGAAAAATGTGTTATCGCGTGACTTTTTTTTTCTCGAAAACGGCTCGAAGAAATTTTATAAATTTGATATATGATATTAATTTATATTGTCTGAGAAGCATGACGTGCCCCGTTTTTTCCAAAAAACTCTTGTTTCTTAAATAATTTAGCTTAAAAATCGAACTATTTTTTCCTCCGCCATGCATGCATTTCTTCTGCGTACTCCCAGAATTCAGAACAGGCGTCATTCGGTTTTCTGAGGCTGTGGTTGGTTGGTTTAATCTGAATGCAGTCAATAGAATATTTAGATTTTTTTTTATTAAATGCAAAAAATAAACATCATTGTTTGTTTTAAATATTTATTATATATTTAAAATAAAAGAAGTATTTTTTAATTATAGATATTTTATTTTATCGTAATTTATAATAATAAAAAAAAAAAAAATTAAAGCAAAAAAGTTTAAATCACTCATGCACACGAATTTATACTATGGTCCATGGTCTTTGGAGCGCATGCGTACTTTAGTGAGCGCCAAAAGTTTTGGATCTGGATAAAGACTAGGGCTAACTCGTTTGGCTTGTTTACACACTGTATCCCTCCGCTTGTGGCTTGTTATGATACGTGTTTTTTCTTTTTTTGTTTTTTTTTCAAAATCAATACAATAGTTTATTGATAAGCATTGTGGATTAAATTTTTAACGGTTTCTTTGATGATTAACTAGACTGAAAAATTATTGTTTGACGTATGTGTTTATTAAATATTTTGTCACATACTAAGACAATATTATTTCAGTCACCAATTATAAAATCCGATATTCGGGAGTCACACTATAAGTTAAAATATATATATATTGCACTACCCTTTTTTTCAGATAAGTGTTTTTTTATGTATATCATACTAATAAGTTATGCATTACATTTTCTTTTTATTTATTTATATTTTACATTCCTCGAGTCACATAGTTTTCTTTACATTGACAAACAACTGTTTTTTCTTGCTTATATTTATAAATTGTATTTTAATAAGATAATTATAAATTTTTTTCACAGAAGACTAGATTTTAATAACTATTTAGTGTTGCTTTATTCAGGGGTGAAACTTTTCAAGGGCTATCCCTGAATTCAGGGTTTTTGGAAATTTTACTTTCTCTGAATTTCATGTTAAATTATTTTGTTTTTGCAGAAATTCCTCATTTTTAATGTTTAATTAAAATGTAGTTGTTTCCTTAAAATGTATTAAGAGCTCTTCAAATATCACTTATAATAAGTAGCCATGTAATATATCACTAATAAATGTGCCCTATCTGCATGCAGGTATTAGTTTTCAGGGTTTTTGTGGCCATTGCTATTTGGACCATCAGTGCAATTAGTGTGGAGGCTATTCGGGCCGCTTCCTTGTTGCGTTGGTCATAATGATTTTGCTTGTTTGATCTTGAATTTTCTCTGTAATATACTAATGCAGGGCCTAAATTTCAACTCCGATTACACTCACCCCAAAAAAGGTTATACTCGCCGCAAAATAGGGTTGTCTTTCTTTCTTTTTTCTTTCTTTTTTTTTTTTTTTTTTTTTTTTTTTTCTGTATTTCTTTTTTACGCATTTTGGGTTTTTTATTTTTTCTAACTATCTGAAATGCTTGTACAAATATGTCTAAAATTATATATATTAAAAGTGTATCATATATATCATCATGCCTCATAATCATCTATAATCAAAAATCATTATAATGCATTGTATTTGAGATCTGAAATAAAGTTTAAAATATCTATAAATGCGAAGAGTCATTAAAAAAAAAAAAAAAAAAAAACTTTGTCAATCAACATTCTGTGAAAATCTTATTACGCAAGATTAAGCTTCATTATTTAAATATTTATATATTTAACTTTTACATCAGAAATGTCAGATTAACGAGTCTCTAGTTGGTAATTCACAGATTACCTAGGTAATTTGAGAAATGAAACGGATCACTTTAGTTCCCCCTAGCACTTTAGCAGTAACATCCATAAGTGCTTTAGTTCACCCTAACACTTTAGCGGTAACATCCATAAAATCACAATCATCACTTTACGCCAAACTTTTGGCAAGATTTAAAAAAATCAATTTTGTCAGTTTTTATATTTACAAAACCGTTTATATATATATATAGGAATATATAAATGTAGAAATACAGAAACAAATGAATGAATTAAACCCCAAAAAACACTGAGATCTTCATCAGGGAGGCCCCTCAGTGTAGGGGTGAACGAGAAGTTTCTGAAAGGACAGTAGCTATAAGCTAATAACTATCCTTAGCCCCCAACTTCTCACCAAACAGTAAACCACCAATAACTGAAAAGAAATCAAACATATATATAATATATAAAACTACTAAAAAATCTTCATAAAATTATCAAATTGTAGAAGTTACAAAATTACATCAAGTTAATTTGTTTTCCAGATGAAGGGTTGTATTCTTATTTCATTTTATACTTTCTTGTTTACATTCAGTAATTCTTTATTGTATTGTATATATTTTTTAAATGAATTGATGTAATTTTGTAACTTCTACATTTTGATAATTTTATGAAGTTTTTTTTTTAGTAGTTTTATATATTATATATATGTTTGATTTCTTTTCAGTTATTGGTGGTTTTCTGTTTGGTGAGAAGTTGGGGGCTAAGGATAGTTATTAGCTTATAGCTACTGTCCTTTCAGAAACTTCTCGTTCCCCCCTACACTGAGGGGCCTCCCTGATGAAGATCTCAGTGTTTTTTGGGGTTTAATTTCATTCATTTGTTTATATATTTCTACATTTATATATTCCTACATCTAAGTTTTACATTTCCTTTCGCTGCAATTTTGCACATTGGTTTGTAATTCTCCTTTTGGTTTTTCTAATCTGTAAAACTTATATATTCATAAATTCATGTCAATAGTTTTCTATATATATATCATATTAAAAAAATTCTTACTTTGTCAGTTTCAACATATATACTTAAAATAAAAAAAATTCAGCAAGTACAAAAATACATAAATGCTGTTTGCAGAAAAATTTTCCAAATTATAAAAAATTTCAAATATCAAAAAAAAAAAAACTTATAGCTATTACTTAGTTTGTATACAACCAAAAATTTGCCATCATGATAATTTATGAAATACTGAATCAATTTGAACCAAATTTTTGCTTATGGAACCTGAAAATATATAAATAGTTTAAATGGATATTTTATGGTAGTTCTCATTTTGCTTGAAGATGAAATACATGGTATTTGACTTATTTTAAAAATCAGTTGACCAGCAGATAATTAAAAATTTTCTTCTACTGTTTGTTCTAAGTAAGTTTTTAATATTTCAATTCATGATAGTTCAGCATCATTAAGATGAAATATTTAATAATACTGGGATTTTCAAAGGAATTTCATAAAACAGCACTTTGTTTTCAACGCCAATATCCTATAGCTTGCAAAAATTCATTTTTAGCCATTAGTGAGAAACCTTTCAGTTAAAAATAGATTTTGTTACTCATTTAAAAAAAAAATAACACATAAAAATTTTATAAAGGACTGAAATTCAGTTTTATTGAAGAATTTTCAGTTTTTTGTGAAAAGAAAGCAAACAGACATTTTACAATTTTTAAGTTTTAGAAAATTTTGAATGTGAGCAAATTTCTTGTAGAAATATATTAAAAATATCCATTTCACGTATAATTCATGATTGTTTAGCATCATTAAAATGAAATATGCAATAATAGGTATAGTGATTTTCATAAGAATTTCAAAAATAATACTTTGTTTTCAATGCCGATATTTCTGGATCAACAAGATTCTGTTAATTTTGAGCCATGTTATTATACTATTATAAGAAAAGTTTTTTTTCAAAGTTTTGTACTAATTACTTACAATGTTATTACTGTATGTATTATAACTGCAGTGAAAACTTTTTATTTTTAATTAACAAATCCCAAAACAAAGACGTATGTAGGTTTAAATAAAATTAATATATAGGAAAGAAGTTGCCAATGCAAATTACGAATATTCCACGAAACTTTGAGTATATATCAGCCAGGCCGGCCAAAGCTTTGACCTTACCAAGGCTTCATTCCATCTCTAATTTTTACTGTATATTTACCAAAAAATCTGCTCAACGTTCAAAAATTTTCAAATTGTAAAAATTGTTAAGTATCTGCTTACTTCTTTTTTCCACAAAAAACTGAAAATTCATTAATAAAACTGCATTTTAATCCTTAATAATACTGTTATATGTTATTTGTTTAAAAAGTTAGTAATAAAATCTATTTTTAACTAAATGTTTTCATACTAATGGCTGAAATCAAATTTTGGAAGGGGTTGGTTATTGGTGTTGTAAACGCCAAGTACTATTTTTTGAAATTCCTATAAAAATCCCTGTATTATTCCATATTTGATCTTAATGATGCTAAACAATCATGAATTATACTTCAAATTAATTTATTATGAATATTTTTATTATATTTTTACAAGAAATTTGCTCAACATCAAAATTTTCCAAAATGTAAAAATCGTAAAGTTTCCTGTTTACTTTTTGTTCACAAAAAAAAACTGAAAATTCATGAATAAAACTGAATTTTAATCCTTTATTAAATTTTTATACGTTATATATTTCAAAAATGAGTAACAAAATCTATTTTCAACTAAAAGATTTCTCACTAATGGCTAAAAATCAATTTTTGCAAGCTACCCAATATAGGCGTTGAAAACAATGTATTATTTTTGAAATTCCTATGAAAATACCTGTGTTATTGCATATTTTATCTTAATGATGCTAAACTATCATGAATTATACCTCAGATAAGTCTATTATAAATATTTTTACTATATATTTACAAAAAATTGCTCAACGTTCAAAAGTTTTCAAAACGTTAAATCTGCGAAGAATTTTTTTACTTTTTTTTTTCACAAAAAGCTGAAATTTCACGAATAAAACTTAATTTTAATCCTTTTTAAAACTTTCATAAGTTATATATTTCAAAAATAAGTAACAAAATCTATTTTTAACTAAAAGGTTTCTCATTAATGGCCAAAAATCAATTTTTGCAAGCTACCCAGTATCGGCATTGAAAACAAAGTGCTATTTTTTGAAATTCCTTTGAAAACCCCTGCATATTTCATCTTAATGATGCTAAACTATCATGAATTATACCTCAAATAAGTCTCTTATAAATATTTTTACTATATATTTACAAAAAAATTGCTCAACATTCAAAAGTTTTTAAAACGTTAAATCTGCGAAGAATTTGTTTAATTTTTTTTCACAAAAAGCTGAAAATTCATTAATAAAATTGAATTTTAATCCTTCATAATAACTGCTATGTTGTATTTATTAAAAAACAAAAACAAATTAACTAAAAGATTTCTTAATATTGTGTAAAACCAATTTTTGGAAGCTACCAGATACATTAGAAAAAAAAGTGGCAGCTATGTGATAGAAAAAAAAGAATCAACCTACCCTTCCTATGAGCTGGAAGTACTTGTTTTAATCTTTAGATCAGTTGATCATTAACCCCTAAAAAGTAATGATATCAGAACAAAAACCCTTAGCGGGTTAAAAGTTTGTGACGCAGCATTTTATTTCGATATGAATAGGAAATATGGGTCTTAAAAGTAATGATATCAAATTTTGAGTGACGCTTTGCTGTGTTAATTGAAATATATTACATAGATTTTCTTATTTCATCATTTTTTTTTCTTCGATTTACATCACAGTGTATACATAATATTTTCAACTTCAGCACGAAAAAATATATAGAATTTACTCCCTGATACTTTTTCATCTGCACCTCGTGAATTCAAAATATGAGTTTTAAAAGAAATGATATAATTTCTGTGACGCCTCAGTGTTACTTTAAAAGATTTATTTTTAGATTTCATTACAATTACATTTGTTTTGTTGAATAAAGTATGTTTACACATTGAAATAATGCTTTTAATTTTCAAATATATTGTCAAATAATCACACTTCTACTGAATTTATATTATAAATTGAAATTATCTAGTTCAATAAATTGATTTATCTATTGCGTCACGCTATCCAAAACTGTAAATAAAAATTATGTAAATGTTTTCTTTGCATCACACAATCTCTTTGCATACATTTTCACTTAGTACTATGATACAAAGTAACATTTACAAAATTTTTACTTACAGTTTTGGATAGCGTGACGCAGTAGACAAATCAATTTATTGAACTAGATAATTTCAATTTATAATATAAATTCAGTAAAAGTGTGATTATTTGACAGTATATTTGAAAATTAAAAGCATTATTTCAATGTGCAAATATGCTTTATTCAACAAAACAAATGTAATTGTAATGAAATCTAAAAATAAATCTTTTAAAGTAACACTGAGGCGTCACAGAAATGATATCATTTCTTTTAAAACTCATATTTTGAATTCACGAGGTGCAGATGAAAAAGTATCAAGTAGTAAATTCTATATATTTTTTCGTGCTGAAGTTGAAAATATTATGTATACACTGTGATGTAAATAGAAGAAAAAAAACAAATGATGAAATAAGAAAATCTATGTAATATATTTCAATTAATACAAAGCGTCACTCAAAATTTGATATCATTACTTTTAAGACCCATATTTCCTATTCATATCGAAATAAAATGCTGCATCACAAACTTTTAACCCGTTAAGGGTTTTTGTTCGGATATATACTACATGAAACATGATCTACTACATGTATGTAGATGCTCTGTTAATTCGTAATTTTAGTAGCAAATTAGCCATCGGTGAAACAACAAGACTTAATGTAAAAGAAAAACAATTAATCAAAACATGTTAAATTTGTGAAGATTGTCATTAATATTTAGAGAATAGCAATGCCTGCATTGAAATCATAAATATAAGCTATAACCTTCATTTTTTATTGAAATATTTACAATCAAAATACTCTTTCTTATTATGATTTGCTGAAAGGATTTTCTAATGAAACTGGAACGTTATACGGATCATTATCTACGGATATTTCATCTTGAAATGCGATCTTGTTTCGTTTTCTTCTTCTTTTGTATTTATTATCTGCTTTGAAACTCAATCTTGCTCCATTACTCGGTTTTTTATAGAGTAAAAATCCTTTTTTCGATTCTTTTTCAGATGTGCTATCAGAATACTCATTTTTTAAAGGAAAGACTGAATCTTTTCTCCTACGTATTTTAGATTTCGTAATTCTGGCATTTATTGTTCTTGTTTGAATGCTAACTGAAATTCCTTTCTCTTTAGTTTGTTTAAAATGTTCAGGTCTATTATTTACGTCTAATTGTTTTTCTGGAAGATTAAAAGGTTCTTCACACATGCACTTTTTTTGAAAGTTGTAGTCATTTAAACCGACTATTTCAGCTTGATTATCCTTAATCTGAAGCATTTCAAGTTTAGTGGTATATGGTTGAGAATACTCTGATAATACAGGCGTAATTGTTTGGTTAAATGAGTTAGACAATACATTTTGCTGAATATTTTGCGTAGTTTGTTTGTTTGAAGAACTTGATAGTAAGTTTTCCAAGTTATTGAAACATGGAACTGCAGTTGGGTTTTGTTGACAAACTTCTAGATGAAGTAAATTATTGTTTCGAATTTCTTGTTCGTTAGGAATTGTAGATAAAGTTGAATTATCTCCTTCGAAAGCTAAATTAACATGTACATTTGAATTATCAGCACATTCTTTGTATTCAGGAGGTTTAGTAACCAATTTAGAACTTTCAGTTTTTTGTTTATCTGATTCTTTGTTTTCAGTTGGCTTCGATTTTTCAATAGGTTTTTCGATATCTATTCCTGATGCCGAAGTTACTTGTGACAGCAAGTCATTGAATCCAGCATTATTTGCGGCAGCATTAGTTGAATTGCTTGTGTTTTCCGAAGTAGCTGTATCTAAGTACACTGGAGTTGGTGTAGGATTCCATTCTTGCACTACCTTTCCCATACGCAATCGAGCTGTAGGTTGTTTTGATCTAAATAAATTGTACCTTTTTCGAACTTCTGAAGCTTTGCCTCCGAATTTACGCAGTTCTTGAATTGTTCTTTTACCCACTCGCTGCAAAAGAAAAGTATATAAATTTACAACACAGTAATCGAATTTATTTATTAATAAGAAAATTCATTTCATTAAATTCGCAAGAATAAAAGTTTAAATGTTTACTTTTTGTAGTATTTTGAATGGATTTCATTATGAGTGATATTGCACCCTGTCAAAGTGAAACAAGTAAAAAAAAATAACAATTTTAAGTTTATGTCAAGGAAATATGTGCATGCAGTGCCCCAACTTACTCGAAAAGCGTCACATTTCTATATTGCAACTTATCCGGCTTAGTCAGGTTTTTTTTTTTTTTTTTTTTTCCTGTGTGTGTGTGTGTGTGTGTGTAAGCTTTTCAATGCTTTATCGTTAAGTCTTTTTTTTTTTTTTTTTTCAAATTGTGCAATTTTGTGGTATTACTAAAAATCGATACAAAGGTAAAATTTTTATACTTAATATTTCATACTGATAAAATTTAAAGATATGAATATCCAGCCAGATTTGTATAATCTCACAAGATAAGTATCTTCCGGCGGCATCTCTTAGTTTGACAACCTAAAATTACTGGATAAACACAAATTAATTAAACGATATCACATACTGCCCCAGTCATAGGTCCCTAGCGTAGGCAATTGGGTTTAGCCCATTTACAGTGCCGTCTTATATTGCGTTCCTAATTACAATGATTTTGGAGAGAGTTTGGCGCAGTGTTGCCAGATTTTGCGACTTTTTTATTCAATATCCTCCACTAAATTTTAAATGTAAATGTTGTTTAATCACTTCGAAGATTAAGTGTTCATTATGTATATCAAATATCACTTCTTAAAATTACTGGTGACTATTGAATAAAAGGAGTAGAAAATCTGGCAACACTGGTTTGGCGAGTTATAAGCTGAACTTTGAAAAGAATTCTCAGATTGAGTTAAATTAGTCAAAAAATCTCAATGCATAATTTGATTACTTTTTAATATAAGACAAAATAAGATATAATTTATTTAATTTAAAATAATTTTCTTAATATAATTTGCACTTTAAATTTTTATAAACTAATGCAGACATAAATTGTAATGACCCTGTTTTAATAATCATTGATCATTAAGCAAAATAAATAGATGAAGCTTTATATTTAAACGTAATGTTTCCGAATGCAGTACAAAATCGTACCCAAACGTAACGCATTGCTTCCAACTCAATTACAAACACTCTTGCAAATTTGAAATAGCCTCTTGTAAAACCGACTGCAATTCCAAATCTGTGTTAACAAAATCAGACTTTTGTCAGTAAATTTCTTAGAATCAAAAATTTTTGTGATATCTTCAAGTTTCACACATCTTGAAAGTCTAAAATGACTTAAGAAAATTTTCTGTGTGTGTGTGCCTATGTATGTGGGTCGTTGTGTCTGTAACGTTATTTTTGTCCGGGTATCGCGTGAGAACGGCAACGGAATTCAATTACACTTGGCATGAATTTAAGTCTGTACCCAACTAAAATTATATATATACACTTTTGCGAAATTCACCCCCACCCCCCTGGTGAGTGCATGAGGCAAAAACATGATTATAAGCATAGCTAGACTCCATATTACTTCACGGTGAAGAAATTGCACATAAGGAGACTAGATTTAAGTACAAAAAAAAAAAAAAAAAAAAAAAAAAAAAAAAAAAAAACTTTTTTTCTGCAATTTTGAAATGTTCGATTTTTAAGGGGAGGAGGGGGAAATTTTGCAAATTCCAGATTTTTGAGTAGAACTCTACCAAAAATGGTGCAAAGATGTTGAAAGCATGCGTATCTTCAGGATACTCCCAAAATCCCATTTTTAGTTTTTTTGTGATTTTTATTTATTTATTTATTTATTTTGGGGGGGGGGGGGGTGTCGTTACAAAAAGTCAAAGTACCCCTTTTAACGCTACATTTGTCCTGGGGAATTTACGAGAGCTGTGACCACGAATTTTGGTGCGTGGATTATTTATGTATGACACTAAAGTAACGGAATTTTATGAAATTTCCCCCCTTTCCCCCTGGATGGGTAGGAAGCAGAACAACGTTTGTAAGCATAACTCGGCTCCAAATTACTTCACGGTAAAGAAATTGCACATGGGTAGACTAGACTTAAGTGCAAGGAAAAAAAACTTTCTGCAATTTGAATTTTCGATTTTTAAGGAAAGGGGGGGGGGGGAAGAAATCGATTTTCGAGGGAAAATTTCTCAAATTCCGGATTTTTGAGAATAACTCTACCTAAAATAATACAAAGATCCCATACAGCCACTGATATCCATTAGACGTCTAAATTACATCCAATGACCCATAAAAGGTACAAAATATCTAAAGAATGTAAATTAAAAGTCCTGGATATCCAGTTCTAATTATAGATATCTATTAGATGTTTAAATATAGACGAAATTTAGACGTGCTTTTTCGATATCTAATAGATGTAAAATGGTAGACCAAAAGATGATTTAGATATTTTCAGTATCTGTTAGATCTAACAAGTCCAATTATTGGATATTTGGAGATTTACTGGATATGTAACAGACATCTAATGGATGTAAAAAAGAGTGACATTTGTCGTGCTAATATATGTCTGTAGAATATTTATAGAAGTTTAGTGGATCATTTTAAAACTTTTATACATGTTTATAGATGTCTTATGAATGTAAGTGGCTGTGTGGGATGTTGAAAATAGCCATGCGTCTTCTTTAGGATATTTCTTCTCGCTTGTGGTCGAGAGGAGGAGGGGAAATAAATACGTTTCCAAGCGTAAATTTGCTCCAAATTATCTCAGTAAGATTAATTTTTATGTGTGGGTATGTTATGCGTACCCAACACGCACTATAAAGTGATCCTGTGCATCCTCCTCCTCCTTTAAAGGCAGGAAGTGGGAAGCATGTTTTCAAAAATAATTCTACCCCAAATTATCTCAGGAAAGCGATTTTTTAATGTATCGGTAAGTTATGCGTACCCAATACACACATTACAAAGAAGGTTTGCGAAATCATTTCAAAAAACACGTTTTCATGTTTAAATTTGATCCAAATTATCTTAGAAAAAAGATTTTTAATGTGTGGTTCGGTTATATGTATTCAACACGTAGTACAGAGAGATTTTGCGAATTTCCCCCCTCCCACGATTTAAGAAAGGGTGTGGGAAAAACACGTTTTCAAACATAATTCTGCTCCGATTTATCTCAGGAAGATGATTTTTACATGTGTTTGTTGGTTGGTTGATTATGTGTATGAAACACGCAATATAACGGTATTTTGCGAAGTCTCCCCCCCCTTCTTTGGTGAGTGGGGCAAAAAACACAGTTTCAAGTTGAAATCTGTTTCAAATTACCTTAGAAGGGAGAAATTTGGTGTGCAGGTGTTAATTAAGAATACGCAATATGCACTTTGGTAGGATTTTGCGAAATTTCTAACTTACCCGCGGGGAAGTGGGAAGTTAAATGCAGGTAAATAGCTGCCGAAGGCAGTAGGAAACCGGACTTCTCCTGTTGCGAGCGGGAACTTTAACTTGAGTTTCAAATGATTTCAATGTTTTTAAATTTTGATTTTTTCAGATTTTATTAATGATATGGAATTTTCAGAATTCTTTTAAGTATAGTGACCAGCGAAGCGGGCAAAGCCTTCTAGCTAGACAATATGGCGGAAATATTGCTCAAAAATAAATAAATAAAATATCGATGGCGAAAATTTTTAAATTTAACGATATTGCTTAACGAGAAAACAAATTCACACGAAAAAAGATAATTTAAAGTCGTAGAAAAATATCGTTTGTCAAAAGAGGCTGCATTATTCCTGAGAGATGCATTTGCATTGAAACCATATCTAAATGAGAATTTTATAAGTTATGTCAATTTTAATACATTAACATAAAATTTTAAGTTCTTTTTTAGATTATAACCAAGCATATAATTCTGAATATTTTATATTTATGAAGCAATATTTTATTAAGTATCATTTTACTTTTGAAATTTTTATGGTTTTTATTATTGAAAATAATGACAAGTCTACAAAAATAATCAGATGAGTATTTTAAAATGTGCATTTACTCAATCTTAAAATTAAACTGAAGGGTATGTTTTATGTATATTATTTTTTAAAAATTAATATCGAAATGCTTTTATTGTAAATGGAACTAACAATTTGCTGATATTTATTATAGTAAAACTTTAGTACAGAGTGGTAGCGTTTGTATAATTACATTCTTCAATGTACAAAAAAAAAAAAAAAAAAAAAAAAGAAAAAAGAAAAAAGAAAGCCGCTGCACTGGATTGTAAATTTTAGATGATATCTATTTAAAAGTTGGTTTAAATTAATCTAAACAACAAATATATAAAGTTTTAAAAGTATTACATCAATAGAGGATCACTTACTATACATTATATAAGAAATTTTCCATTTTATGGATTTAAATTTTTATTAGTAAGTGATGAAAAAACGTAAAATTTTAATTGAAAAATATTGCATTGTATAGTGTGCATGACATTTATCAACAATACTAAAATATTATTGTTAAATTGTGATGCTTATTTGTCTACCTAGTCAATTTAGTTATTGGAATTAAAAATAATTAAATAAGTGAAGCAAAATATTACAGAAATACTACCAAATGATTCATAATAATAGCCATAAAAAATACCTTATTAATTGAAAAATAATCTTCAAATTTATTAAAAAGACATGATTAAAAAAATAAAAAGTAGTTTTATTTACAAAAAAAAAAAAAAAAAAAAAAAAAAAATAGAAGTATATTTTTATATTTATCATTAAAAAGAAAAAAAAAAAATACTCTATGTCTACATTGCTTCTTTTTCTTAGGCAATTACTAATCTTATTTGATCATATTATTGACCATATTATTTAAAGTTTTATATTGCCATTTTGGTTCTAGGAAAAAACGTTCCTGAAAAAAAAAAAAAAAAACCCTAAAATTTTCGAAATTTCACACTTATACCTTGTACGTCAAATTATTGACGAAATTTATTTATTTTTTCAAAATTATAAACGAAATTATATTTGACAGAGACATCAATTTAATTAAGTAATTGAATTTGGTCTAGCCCACTTTCGATAAAACTAATGTAAATACTTACTTGCCTTGTGATTTTTAATATACAAAAACATTTTTTCTCTATGACTCTGTTTAGTAAATTTTTAGATCCTGGCAAAAAATACTTTGCTTCAAAGCAGTATTGTGCCCGGTACAAGGATATTTATAGGGATATCCTTGGATCGACATCCAGTTACCTATTATCTCCTCCTCCTTTACTTCAATTGAGAACATGCGGTTCTAATAGATGTAAAACTTGCCCTATGGCCTCTCACACACAATTGAATAATAATCAATCTTTGGTTCCATTTTGTCAGGCATACAATGTTATTTATAAAATCAGTTGTGGTCATTGTAAACTTAGTTATATTGGTGAAACTTCAACTCCTCTACATTTACGCATTAATCAGCATCGATCAGATTCTAAAAACCTTTCAGCTGCACCTTCTAAATCAACTATAGAATTACAACACTTTAAATCACATAATTTTAATTCATGTACCATAGAGATTGTAAAAATTCAGAAAAATAAAAGTGAGCGTCTATTTCTTGAATCAAAATTTATGCAATATTATAATACAATTTATCCATATGGCCTAAATTCCGAATACTTTAGTAAAACTATTAAAGCATATTCTAATATCAACCCTCTACATGATTATTCGACTATTTATGCACAACTCAATCACAAAATTAACAATAAAACTTCTAGAACTAAACGAGGTAGTAAAAAAACAGATTTAATCTTTTCTAAAAGTGCCATTATTAAACTCATTTCAGATCTACAGACTAATTACTTATCTAACTATAACTGGTTCATTATTCGAAAATTTATTTTTGCAATTAAAAAGAAATACTTAGTAAACTTTCTGAATGTCTTTCAAAGCCAATCCTATAATAAACATTTTTCAGACATTTTTTATGATATTATAATGAACAAAATCAAACAATTTAATTTAAAAATTAATAAAAAGCCCAACAAATTTAAAACAAATACTCAATTAATTGTGAATTTTACAAATCAAATATTGAACAGTATTAACATTACGTCTATCATTAATGACAAAGAATGTATGTTTCCGATTAAAGATTTAAATCTATCTCGTACCTTCAAATATCCTCTTCCTCTTGGAAGAAAGATATTCAATTATAATTCTGTATCTAAGTCTACCTCTTTTACTAACACTGTAACCTGTAAATGCAATGATCCTTCTTTGTCAAAATTTATTGACAGAGACCATGGACACATTATCACAGGTAATCTCAATATTATTGACAATTATCAATTAAAAAAATTCATGAAATTTGGCACCAAATTTAGACTTCCAGTTAAAACTAACATTCCACAAATCTTACAACAGTTTTCTTATGACCTAGATTTATTTATTTATAAAATATCTATTACTCATAATAAACCTATTGCCTACTTCACTCAATGGAAAGTTTTAGTGTTACAAAAAATCAAAAATGCATTATTTATCAATTCTTCAAATCTGGTGTTATTTAAAAAATCTGTACTTCTTAACTCGATCAAATCACTACAGGATGACTTTGTGATCACTTATGTTGACAAATCACCTAATAATTATGCCATTATTTGTAAATCCTACTATCTCTCTATTTTAAACTCTTCAATCAATAATAGTAACATTTTCAGTTTAACTAATAATAACCTTATTATTAATAACCGAAAAATACATAATTACTATAAACTACTTCAACTTCCCTTCAATAACTTTAATTATCCTTATATAGTTCTCATACCTAAGTTTCACAAATCTCCAATTAAATTTCGCACTGTCACTGTTGGGTGTAACACTTATAACAACAATGCTAATAAAGCTCTACTGGATATTCTAAAACAAATTTACAAATGTACTTGCAAAGTTGATAATTTACACTGTCTTAAAAATAGCTTTCAATTAATTCAATACATCAAATCGCTCGATTCAATAGACAATATTATGACATTTGACTTTCAAGATCTTTTCAATAATATTGAGTTATCAGATCTTAGTAATATCATTTACAGTCTTTTTTTAGAATATAAAGCTCAAATTAATCTTCCTTACAATTTTAAAGAAGAAAAATTTAAAACACTTCTTAACTTTGTTATCCATAATAATTATATCTTCCACAACAATGCTATCTATTTGCAACAATTAGGCATTCCACAAGGAGGTTGTAGCTCCAGTATTTTGGCAGATCTCTATCTTTATTATTATGAAAAGCAAATTTGCAATGATCATGTTCGATTTTATCGTTACATCGATGATATTATTGTATTTTATCTCAACAAGAATTCACAAAATGGCTTTTCCTTCAATTATCCACCTAATTTAAAGCTAACTCAAAATACTCTGACTAATCAATCTATTAACTTTTTAGATCTCAAAATAATCATCGATGGTAATAAACTTTACACAGATATCTATGACAAACGGCAAGATTTTTGTTTTAATGTAAATTTATTTACACATTTTAATTCATGTCTGCATCTTTCGGTATTTAGAAACATCATCATTAACCATTTATTTCGAATTAATAATTTATGCTCTGCAAAGTTTAAAAACAAGAATATTAATAAACTGATCACAGCCACTGCTAAAATGGGTTTTCCTAAAAACTTTGTATTTTCTATTTTATATCCTTAACCATGTCTCTGTCAGTACAAAAAAAAAAAAAAAAAAAAAAAAAAAAAAAAAAAAAGCTGTGTACAGTCTTGTGTATATCAACAAAAAAATTATAAAATAATAAAAGACAATAAAAAAGGTGGCGGTTGGGTGGGCAGATGTTTGATTACGGAGGTGGGGTGGTGTGGTAAGGCTGGATGGTTGGGTGGGTATGTGAAATTAAATTAAAAAAAAAAAAAAAAGTAGAAGGCTTGTTGCATTTGCTTTGTATTACTATGCAAACTTTCATTTTCCATTAAAATTTCAGTTTTTTCCTTTTTGAGTTGTCAACTATATTTAATGTTCTAATTATACTGTTAAACACAATGTGTTCAATCGGTGAATTTCATTGTGGCTTCGTGGTTTCATTGTTGTTCATCTGCTTTGAAATTTGCATTTTTATATCCATATGGTTCCTGTTCTGGTTGTGGCAGGCTGGGGGAGTGTTGCCGGCATAAAACTAGTGTAACCCCACAGGCAAGTCACAAGTCTTGCCGCCTGCCTCCTTCTTCCTATCTTGTGTTTCTTAGGTTGTTTTTTCATTAATTTTGATAAGTTTATGGTTTTAAGTTAAGATTTGTTGTTTTACTTTATTGATTCGTTTGTTTTGCAGGCTGCTAATTAATAGATCTGGTTTCTTTACATTAGTGTATTTCATCCACTGATGATTTTTTTTTTTTTTTTTTTAATCTTATTGGTCATTGGTGTTTCAGTGATCTTCTATCTGTTGCTTGGCTTCTACTATGCTTAATAGATCATCTTTATTATATATATATATATATATATATATATATTAAGTTTCATTTCCTTTCTATTTGTAACAGTTTTAGTTTATTAAAGTACAATTTAAAGATTTACTGACTGTAGATCGTTATGTATGTTATTTCATGTGGCACCACTACTACAGAATTGTAAATGATATATATACTATTTTTCAATAGGAAAGTTTTCTGTCAGTCGCGGTGCTAAATACTTGAGGGTACTTCCGCAAAATATCTCAAGAAATCTCCGACTCAAATATATAATACATTACGTTTTTTTAATAATTCACTTTCAGCAGGACCGCAGTGTATGTTAGAGCAAGTTTTACCTTGCAGATGAGTATCTCGCTATCTGCAGAGGGCGACATTGAATGATTTTCTTTTAAACCTGTGATTGCATATTTTATTTCAAATTCTTCATTCTTTTAGTTTTGTACAAATTTTATTCATTTAAGTTGTTGTTAAAGAGACATCTTTGAATGGTGCCAAACTAATTAATAATTTGTATGTTTGCTCTTAAGAAATGTTGATATAGAATAAAAGAACAACAAATAGCAAATACCAAAAATGAAAATACATGTAACGATGTAACATCTTTTACGAGTCTAAATAATTAAGAACGATCTTTCTTCAGGTGATAAAATAGGGCATGAATACTGCTTGAAAGTTGCAATGGGCAAAGGGAAATTTTAACACTTTGAAAATTCTGATTTCAGTTTCGCGCAAGAGTGCAATAGTTTTTTAATTATTGTTACTCAAGCGTAACTTGCAAGTATTAGGATTTTTATACCAGTATTTACTTCATACGATTTGTAGTGGTTTTTGTAATTAAACAATATCCTGATGAAAAAGAATTAGTAAATAACGTAATGTATTATTTTTTTGAGAAGGGGGTTCCTTCAAGTATTTTGCGGGAGGGCCCTCAAGTTGTTAGCGCCGCCACTCATACAAAACTTTTCTATTGAAGAATAAAATATGCAACCTTTAGAATTCTGCTGTAATGGTGCCATATAAAATAATTTGATTTACATAAGGATGTAAAGGCAGTAAGTCTTTTAATTATACTTTACTTTAATAAACTAAAACTGTTACAAATAAAAGAAATTTATGCATGTAATTGAAACTTATTACAATATAATATACGTGAAAAAGTATACGCATCATTATGCACATAATTAACGCAATCTTGAAAAGGAATTCCAGCGCAATATTGACTACGAATATTAAGTGTTTTTTAGTTTTATAAATGATGTCTTAGGTTTAATATTTTATAAATGCATACTGTTCACTTTTTTTTTCTTTCTGCAGCAAAGCGAATTTATTCGGTAACTAAGGGCTGTGTTAAATTGTTGTAAGTAGATTTTTCAAGTTAAAACTAGAACGAATAGATTACATGTAAATTTAGGGACTAAATTTTTAGGTTTGCGATTTCTTAAATTCTTCATTGTATTATTAATATCCTGTCTTAGATTTTGAAACACAAAACAATATTATTGTTCTGAAATATTTCCCGATCAAGCCCTTTTCTTTTAAGTGGTAAGAATCTTTCACTTGACATTGATATAATAAACATAACACAGTGTCCGAAACAGAAAAAAAAAAAAAAAAAAAAAAAAAAACTCTTTATCATTGATATAATTTTTATAATAAATAAATAAAATAATAAAATAATTTTAAATGTGAATCAAGAAAAATGCAATTGTAAAGCAAAGGAGAAGGAGGTAGTAAAGTATTCCCTCTCAGAAAAAAAAGGAAAGACGATTGTACCCTCAATGAAAGTTTGAAAAGTCGGTGACTACAGTCGGCTGCAAAATTATTCGAGCACTAGGCAATAATTCCTATGTTTAAAAAGTACACTTAAGACTGTTTTGCTAAGTAAATCCTTGTCGAATCATGATCTTAGACTGATTAAGAACATGACTCGACAAGGATTTATTTAACAAAGCTGTATTAAGTGTACTTTTTTTTGGCAAGGATTATTGCTAGTGCTCGAATAATTTTGCAGCCGACTGTATGTTTGTGCATGTTAACTGCTATTATGTAAAACGATAAAGAAGAAAGTTTTGTGATGGGCAAAGCATGCTATGTTTTTTATATAATTTCGTTTTTAATTTTGAATGATAAGTATTCTTCATTAATAATTTGACCTACATGATGTAAGCGTGAAAATTCGAAAATTTTATAATTTATTTCCGGGGGATATTTTCTCCAGAGACTTTTTCTTTGGCGGAGGGGGGGGGGGGGGGAGAGGGGACGTTTTTTCCTGATATCGTCATATCTGTTAATGTTGGGAATTTTATGAAAATATATGTACATCTTTAGAGTACCTAAACTGTATTTCCATCATTTACATGTCATATTTAGCCGCCCAGACGGTGTCGTGTTTAGCGTCCCTGACTCCTACACGGTTGGGCCTGGGTTCGAATCCCGGACAAGGCATGGATGTGTTGTCCCTGTTAGGGGTAGCGAGGACCGCCCATTGGGTGCTCCCCTTCACAAATGGTCATCAATTCGGCGCCCCCCCCGGCCAATGCTTAGTTGCAAGTGCCGCACCATTGGGGGGGGGGATGTTATATTTATCCCTTTAAATCTACTTTAAAAAAAACTAGTATGTTGTAGCCATCACAAAACTTTCTTCTATGACATTCTATATAACAGCGCCACTTGCTGTTTAACATGTGTACAAAAGTTTATTCATAGCTTCTCACGATAAAAGTTTTACATGTGCAGTTTGGTCCAATATTAGTCAACAAATGCTGAGATGTAGCCATGTGAAATATCATAATAGCAGCTACAGCTATCGGCCGATATAAACCTAAATTAATTGAGCATTCGTTTTTATAATGATTATCTCACATATCGGGTTTCGTGCAGTTATATGCGACAGAATCTGAAACTGAGCAATTCTATTAACGGGGTAAATTCCAACGCAGTAGCGCTACCTGTTGGCTGATATACACCCAAATTGAATCCGTATATTGTTTCATGATGGTTCTCTCATATACCAAGTTATGTGCAGTTATAAGCAATAGAATCTGAGATTATTTAAAGAGCAATAGAACCTGAGCAAGAGAACTTTCTCGTAAATTGTGGATATCGCTGTATAGCAACGCCCCCTGTTGAGCGACTGGCACCAAAAAGGCAAAGATTATTCTAAAAATTGTCAAATCGTGTTCTGGATCTCTCAAAACATGTAAATCCATCGAAAACCGGAAGATGAAAATGTTTGCGAATCCGATGCTTTCTTCTATTCAATACAGAAGAAAGTGAAAATTGTAAGCAGTACATACTGCCTGTACACATAGTCTATTCTTTATGTATCTTAAATCCAAGTCATCATTAATATCACAGTTATATAATTTTAAATAATTAAAATGATTTTCTTATTAGATTTTATTTTGTTTTAATTTTAGCTTGCACAGATTAATTATAATTTTAGTTGTAGACTGCATTTCAGTCTATATTTAAAAAAATTCTCACCTAATCAAATAACTTTGTAAAGTATATTTATAATTTAGGGATGTGTTACATGTGTTATGCAGAATATTTTTTAAATTTTTTAGTAAATTTTAATAATTTTAAAATTGACTATAAGTAGTTAAAATAATTGCATTTATTCCTTCTTTATTATTTGTTTGTCTGTTTATTGATAACATATACAGTCGGTAACAAAAGTGTCCGAACACTAGCAAAAATTCTTATGTAAAAAAAGTACACTTCATACGGTTTTGTTAAATAAATCCTTAACGAATCATGTTCTTACACTGACTAAGAACAGAATTCGACAAGGATTTATTTAACAAAACCGTATGAAGTGTACTTTTTTTATATAAGAATTTTTGCTAGTGTTCGGACACTTTTTTTACATAAGAATTTTTGCTAATGTTCAGAAACTTTTGTTACCGACTGTACATGCATCAGATTTGTATGCTTTATATATTACATTCTTTCTCAAAAGTTTAGCAAGATTTTTAAACAATCAGTTTTTTTCAGTTTAAAAATTTATCTCTGGATGAAATGTTCTCAAACACTGGGTATGTAAAAAACAGGATCGTTCTCATGTTTTTCAATAATGATTAGGTTACAACAATAGGTAAGGGGTCGGGAACAAATTCAGCAAAATCAATAATATTTACGATCGCCCAGTATCACTAAATAAACGATATGATCTGTAACTGTAGGATTTGTCTATATAAACACAATTTAACATTTTATTGCATTTGTTTAACGGTAGCATGTTGAATAAAGATGATATAAACATTTATTTAAAAGCCTGAAAAAAAAGCATGTTTTTTATTTAGAATATGCAGAATTTTAAACGAAAGTTGTTGCCACTTTTAGATAAATTAAAAAAAAAAAAAATTCTGAAACATAGTACTGCAATTGGAACACAAATATACTAAATATCTCATGAAATATGAGCAACTTGTTGACAAGTGTTACAACTGCGCATGTGCAAACGATTAAAAAAAAAAACTTTTTTTTTTTTTTTTTTTTTTTTTTTGGTAGTCAAACGTCTTTTTCACCTCATACCACAATCATTGTCTAATATCGATGAAATTCAGACAGTTGTACGCAAAAAAAGTAATCAGTTTTTCAGTTATTGACCACAATTGAATTTCTCTTCAGGGTCATTCACAAATTGATGTTTTTTTTATAAGTCAATAGATAACTGCACTGAAATAAGTATATATATATTCACTTAATGCTTTAAATACGCTTACATATTAAGAAATGATAAAAGGTACGTCGTGAATATTGTAATAAATTTTAGTTTATGCATTAAATCGCAACAAAATTTGTTCAATTCCTCAGTTTAATAATTAATAAATAAATAATCACTAATTACTTAATAATATAATAAAATGAAATAAAAATGAAGATTTATTTTATCTTATTTATATATTTAAACTTTTACTAAAAGTATATAGAATATTTAACTACATGTTGCTATACAAAGAAATAAAATAATTTAGTGTAGCACTGACACTGTTCTCTCTTTCCGAGTTACAGTTTAAGGTTCAACATATGAAATACTGTATCTGAATGTTTCTACTGTATGACACTTCAAAACAATTTTAGATTTGACAAAATTTCTGCTTGAGGAATATATGTCAGAATTTTTTTTGTGTGACCTTTAAACGAAGGACGAGTAGTTTTCATACTATAGTCTATATGAAACATGTTTTTTGTGCATAAAAAGGATGTCGATTTCATTTTGTTTAGTGCAGTCTAAAGGTGTTTAACTGCGCCTATTAAACATTTCGCAGACAGACGTAATATATTCATATAATTTGCGAGGACGTTGTACGCGAACATTTTGTCTCTTTTCAATAAAACGTTTCAAGGAGCATCCTCATTATGATGCGAATTCAGAATACCACGTTTGAAATTTCTCTGGTCTGGTGTAATTGTCACTGATATTTCTTTCTGAGATATGTTGGCGAGAAACATACAAATACGCAGGCCAACTGCTGAAAAAAGTAGATTTTTCAGATTCAGAGGATCTAAAAGTGTATACATATACCAAAAATCTCAATTTCGAAAGTTTGACCCAAAGACAATATACTGTGGTGGACAAGATATTTGACTATCAAATTAGGCAAAAAAAAAAAAAAAAAAAAAAAATTACATGCGCTGTTAAAATACTTCTCAAAAGAATGATCATACATACCCCGTGCTTAAAAACATTTTATCCACAGATAAATTTTTAAATTGAAAAATACTAATCGTTTTCTAATCTTGCTAAATTTTTGAGCTAGAGTTCATTTATATAATACCAATATTCACAGAGTTATATTTATTTTCAAAATGAAAATAATAATAATAATAATAATAAATAAAATAAAGAATGAAAAACTACTGAATTTTTATTCGGATGCTTTTCGATGCATGCTTTCTTGTTTCCTATTGGTTTATCGTTCATCACAATCATTTGTAATTGCATGCCGCCAAAAAAAAAATCTTTAAAGGTCAATAAAATGCAAACATTTAAGTCAAAATCGTAACATTCAAGTAGTTTATTGTGAATATTACTATGCAGTCAGTATTTTGCCATCTCAGCTTTACATTTTGTTACTAATTGCAGCCGTTTTGGCATGTATCTGTGGCTACATCAGGCTATATCTAGGATGATATGCCAGATCTCTGGCTACATCAATCACATAATCGACTTCTCTAGCAGAATCGAGGTACTGGATTTCTCATCCATTTTAATCTTCTTTCGACTCATTGTGTAGAGTGGGAATACCGATGTAAGTTCTCAAACTTGAACGAAATAATACTGGCCGTCGCGTCGGGAGCAAAGAGCGAACAACCTCACTATAAAAGTCCACGAGGCGAACTGAATGTTGGTACGTAGAAAAAGTTGTCTGAGACCGATTAACACACGCCACGCGTCATTAGTAGGCTTCGCCACATTTTTACGTCTAAAACGGGAAATGACATGTATTTATTATTATTATTATTATTTATTTATTTATTTATTTTTTTGCTTGCTCTGTACTTTTATCCTTTCGTATAATCCCTGTTTGGGTAATGCTTCATTTTGATGTTTTAGAAATAAGTTTTTTTTTTCTGTCTTTTCAGGGGAAAAAAAAAAAAAAACTTGTTTTCCCTAATGAAAAACTTTCTAAAATACAGGCATATAAAAAAAAAAAAAAAAAAAAAAAAAAAAAAGAAGAAGAAGAAAGGTTTTTTAATGCACCATTTTTGGCTAGAGAGTTGGCTACAAAAGTTTTAAAATTTGAACTTTTTAAAAAATAAATGACAAAGCTGTTTAACCTAATTTTATTACGATGTTATTTGGAAATTTCTGCAATTTAGTGTTTATTTTTAACATGCTTTTATTAGCTTCACCTGTATGTATGTTTGTATGTATGTTTGTAACCGCTCTTTGAGCAAACAAAAATTCTATATTGTAAAAAAAGCCTACGTGAACGCTGTGGCTGTGAGGTAAACCTCCGGGCTACGAACCTAAAGGTCTAACGTTCGAGCCCAGTCAGGGAAGATTTTTTAAAAATGGCTTTTGCTTAATTCTAAATTATTATTTTAATTAAAGATTTAAAAGTATGTAATTATTATGGTGTATCACTCACACCAATTTCTCTTACCCTGCATTTTAATACTATAAAGATAGATATTTTGTGCTTTTTAGTTCACATTTCAATAAAAGTGTGTTCTTTAATTTTTTAAAACTATAATTTTACTATCTTCAATAAGCAAAAGAAGGTGTGGTTTAATGTTTTTGGGGGCACCCAGTTCATTTGAACTTTCTAGTGTATTAATTTAGTGAAACCTTTTTTATATGAAAAATTAACTTATTGCTTTTTAAAACATCTTCCCAGAAATGATGTACCCATAACTAATTGTTCAGTTCATTTAAACAAAGCAGCTTTAAATAATATCAAGTTATTGATAAAAAGATTACAAAATAGTATTTTGAAAAATAGACAATTTTTAAAAAGCTCCATTATTTGTGAGAAGAGTTTAATTTAATGAAAATGTGTATGCAAGTCGATATGATGCTGAATTCAGCAGTGTTGGGTTCACTGAAGCAGCTTACTTAAATTTTGTTTGCCCTAAAAAAAAAAAAAAAATTAATGATGCCATAAATGCATAAACATCCACGACAGTTGTTACCTAAATTAAATATTTATTGCAGTACTGAGTTTCTTCGTTTTGTTTGTGATTTTATGCTGAGTTTTTTTTTTTTTTTTTTTTTTCAGAAATGCGCGACCTGTTTTAAAACATAGCTCAACCTGCACTAGTGTGCAAAACTTAAAAAAAAAAAAAAAAAAAAAGTCATTTTTAAGCATGCAGCCATGGAATTATAAAAAAGGACCTTTTGCTATCAGTACAATGAAGAACCATCTCAATAGAAAGGTGGTGAATATGTAAATATGAGGAGCAAGGCGTCAGATAAAATACATGAGCACGAAAAATGACTGTAGTTAGCGTGATCTTAAAAAGGAAGAGGTAAAGCATATTTTCTGAAATCCGCAGCCAGAGAATGTGAAATCGTGGCTAAAATAAGCGATCAAAGCACCTTTACACGTCGAAGAGTGATTGGCAGGGGTATGCTTTCATCCATTTATTCATCAGACATCAGGGAAAGAAACCGTCCTGGTGTAAATATGTGCGGAGGCGTCATGATAAATGATGGAGGAAGTTCAACATTTTCAACAAAGGTTCACTGACAAAGAGATAGTTACTGAGATGAAGTTATCCTCCCTCCCCCACGACTTTTACGAGGTACCATTGGATCAAATTTTGTTTTTATAGACGACGACGCAAAATTACACAGATCCTATGCTTTCAGGAACTTCTGAAATGTGAAGATATCCACAGGAGAAGTGGATTGGCCAACGGGCTTCCCTTATTTAAATCCTATTGAACACATATGGGGAGCTTTGAGGATATGCCTGGCTGTACGATCATATTTCCAGACAACTGACACAGATATTCATTATAAAATGGGTCTTCTTACTTTAAGAAATGTTAGATAATTTGGTGTTGAGTAGCGATTGATGGTGTTACGCAATCATTGCAGTTAAAAAAGTCATGTTCTTTGCTAAGAGAGTTTGATTTGTTTTTCTTCCTCTCAGACAGTATTTTGTAACAACGCCATTCTGTCAATAAAAACATTTTCTGTTCCTTTCTATACTGCATGCGCCCTACTCATTTTTTTCTTTCTACTTTTTTGTTTTGTTGCTTTGGTAACTCTGTAATATGATTTTCATGTTTCCTAGTTGATTTATTTGTGGTATTCTAGCAAAATAAGAAAATTTATTTAAGTTTTTCTAGTGTATAAATGAATTTATAATATTTTAGATTCTAGTCAGTTTTTGAATTTGTAATTTTGTAGATTCTTAAAATCCTTACATTTTCAAATACTTACTTTCCATAAAGACAATGCTTGCTTCTTTTCTTTTGCTTTGCTTTTGAGCTTCGTTTTTATTACAATAACACCTCTGACTTCAGTCTCTTTGTCTGGAGATGGCATTTTTATGGAATAGGTGTTAAGAAATTCTTTAGCTGATTTGCAATCGATAGCCTTTTCTAAAGCAACTATTATATTTGCCCACTGTAAAAGAAAAATTAAACATTGAAACTTCCGTATATCATGTAAGTACATTGTGTTGTGTCACATTGAATTACATAATAAAATACATTTTCCAGACCAAAAATTTTTGTCAAGACTATGGTTGTACTGCAATGCTTCTTACGACAAGAAGTTTTGTTTAAACAAAGAAAAATGTTAGCTCCAAATGTTGCTCATATGTGGCACTGTACCTTAAAAACAGCAAGAAAATACATCAAAGACGCAAGGTAATTACAATATTTCAATATACGCGCTCTTTATAGCACGAACCACATGCAAACGGCAATCCAATTCAATTCATGTGCTCTCTAGCATTGGCTGTGGAAGGTACTGCATTATATGTTTTATTCGTGTCTTCAATGTCAGCCACGTGAAAAGCATACACTTGGTCCTTTGCATAATTTTAACAGAAGAAATCAAGAGGGGTACAGTCTGGGAATGGAGATGGCCATAGCAAAATTACAAGAAACAAAATATTGGGACATGTAGCGTAATAAAAAAAAAAAAAAAAAAAACATTTGGAACTATTTATTTACTTATTTATTTATTTTTAAACCAAACTTTGCATTGTAAGAAACATTTTAGTGCAAACCACACTCTCATACACTATTTACTTGATTTTATGTTTTAGATAAAAATGTGTCACGTATTTTTTCTCCCACCTGTATTAACTTCTTTTCTTACACTACCTACCACTAAGTATTTGGACACTTCCGTATTCGACGTTTTGTCAAACAGCTAGAAACGTTCTTCAGGAATTATCTTGAAATTTTCCGAGTATAAAGAACATGTTATGCCTCATATATTTCAGCAAACGTTTTGTCTTGAAGATAAAAAAGGGGACCAGCAAAAAAGTAAACAAAAGTCAAAACGTTTAGGATTACTCTGTAAAAAGTAATGCATGAAATCCGTTTTTGCTGTAATTATGAGAATTCTTCTAATTATCTGTATAAATTTTTATGGGGCTACCACATATATACATTGACATATAATAATTTCTTAAAAAAAAAAGAAAAAAAAAAAAAAACTTTTTAAATTATAACACATAGGATATTAGACCCAATGCAAAGTCATTTTTATGAAACTTGACGTACTACATTAGATACAACACATTGCAATCAGAATAAAAAAATGCTAAATATCTTACGAAACATGAGCATTTGCATTAAATAATTTTTAACTACGCATGCACAAGATTAAAAAAAATTTGTCTGTAGGGAAGAGTGGGGTTGAATGGGACAATAGCTAGATTTTTATGTTTTGCAAGCACCAGAAACTTGACATTTTTTCTGATATATGGCAGCACTGAGATCATTCATAAAGTGTAGTTTCAGAATTGTGCTATCCATAGAAAGGCAGAAAAAAAATTAAAGTGTCTTTTTCAGCTGCCAAAGTAAGTTTTTGCTGATTCAATTAGCTAGTAGTTAAGACATTAACTATTTGCTTAAAGTTAATATAACTCTTATATGGTGAAAAGGCATAATTTTTTATTGTGTTTATGATATTCAAGAAGAATATTGACAATTGTTCATTAAGCCTATTTCCTGTTTTATATGATCATGTGACGGTTGGGATGAATGGGACACTCCCCACTATGTACTAATTTAAAATTTTACACAAGAATTATATTAAAATGTAAATTAGCCATATTGATTATCAGGATTCTTGATTTTGTGGACTTAGAAAAAAAAAAATGAAATTAATTGTTCTGATTTTTGTTTATAATTATGATTAAAAGAATTGTAAGTTAGAATATTCAATGCAACTTAAATCAATAATTCAAAAAAAAAAAATAAATAAATAAATAAACTAATAATAATTTGATTAAAATCACAATTTCGATCAAACTAATTAAATAAATCCTGGTGAGTATTAATGGAATACAGAATAGAATGCTGATTTCCCTGATTAGCCGGAAACAAAAATTTATCTCGATAATTTGTACTCTGTTATAATGATTTATCTCTTTCTAGTGCCTTATTTATTTATTTATTTTTAGATTAGGTCTTATTAGAATACATTACCAAAGCCTAGAGCACTAGGAACTGTGCGAACCAAAGGACTTTTGCTTTTTGATGTTAATTTGAGTCAATACATCAGTTTATATAAAATAACATCTCATATAGAGGCATCATAAACACACGTGTCATTGTAGAAAACCACAAATTTTATTTAAAAAAAAAATTCACTTTAAAACACGTATAAAACGATACATTTAATTAAAATCATCTATATTACATCTTGTCAAGGTCTTTCGCCCTGAGCATCAGGGCATCATCAGGACAAAGCCCTTTTTAGTTGGAAGTACAGTAACAGTTTAATTGTATTAACCCCCAAAGTATTCTTCATTAAAGTGACTCAACCGTTGCAACTTTTAAAAAAGTTTTCTCCATGTTTCCTGTGGAAATCTAAATTAATACAAGTTCCCTTTACTACAGACTACAAGCTGCTCCATAGAAGCATAATAAAGTTCAACTTGATTTAAGTCCAAGAAAGCCTCAACCGTTGCACAAGTATCTCCATGGTAATCAAGGAAAGCTCGACTAAATTTAGAATTAAAGTTTTCAGATTGTTTCATCTGTGGTTAATCTGTTTCATCTGTTTCAACTGTTTTATCTGTTTCAACTGTTTCATCTATAGTAACTGTAACTTGTGTTTTGTATATATAATTAAACTGTTACTGTACTTCTAACTAAAAATGGTTTTGTCCTGATGATGCCCTGATGCTCAGGGCGAAAGGCCTTGACAAGATGTAATATAGATGATTTTAATTAAATGTATCGTGTTACACGTGTTTTAAAGTGAATTTTTTTTAATAAAATTTGTGGTTTTAATATCATTTTATGTTAATTTCAGTAAATTCATAGTGTGTAATAAAATCAAATAAACCAATTTAACTTTAAAAATTTATTTACTTTCCGTTTTGTTTTCTTTTCTTTGTTAATTCCAGTCCTGTTCCATTCATCCCCATAGGTGTGGATGAATGGGACAATGCACATGCATGTAAAAAAAATCATTATTAATTAAAAATGATAACTTTTATTAAAGTTAGTATGTTTATATGTAACTAATTACGGAAGTGTACTTATAAGCCGTGTTACAAAATTCTGAATTACATATGGCCAACATTATCAATAAAAACATGAAAAACGTCCCATTTATTCCCACTCTCTCCTATAATTTAATAGCCAAAAGTATTGAGCTACTTATATGAAAACCCCAAACAAATATCGTGTAAATTCAAAAAGAATGAGTTATAGAATGAACAGAATTTCAGTCCCCCCCCCCTCTCTCTCTCAAAAAAAAAAAAAAAAAAAAAAAAAGAAAAGAGAGAGGTTAGGGGGTTTTTATCAAAATTTATTTACAATCAGCGAACGCTGCATTACCATTGTGCATTGATTGAATCGAAATAAAAATGTGAGTAAGACTTCTTATAGTTTAGCTTTTATTTTGAGAAGAACTGAAATTCTGCTCATTCTGTCTCGCCTAACTCTTTGAACACGATATTTGCTTGGGGATTTCACATAAGTAGCTCAATACCTTTGGCTATTAAATTATGCAAAGGGAATTTTTTAAAAGCTTGCGCATGCGTAGTTAAAAATTATTTAGTAAAAATGCTTATGTTTCGTACAATATTTAACATTTTTTCAATATGCTATGTCTAATGTAGTGCGCCAAGTTTCCTAAAAATGGCCTTGTACGGGGGTCGCAAATTCTTTTTTTTTTTTTTTTTTTTTTTTTTTAAGAAACCGTTATATTTCCATGAATATATGTGGTAGCCTCATAAAAACTTATATAAATATTTAAAAAAATCTCGATAATTACATACTACAGCCAAAATGCATTTCAAGCATTACGTTTTACAGGGTGATCCAAAACATTTTGACTTTTGTTAAATTTTTTAATAGTTTTCTTTTCCTCTTCAGGACAAAATTTTTGCTGAAATATACGAGGTATAACATGTTCTATATACTTCAAAAGTTTAAAGATAATTCCTGAAGAATTTTTTTAGATGTTTGACAAAGCGTCTAAATTCGAATGCATCTAAATACTGGTAGATAGTGCATAAACTAAATAATATAATAATTACTTTTAGTTAATATACAGTACTTAAAAGTAGCAATACATAATAAAAAAATCTAATTCAAAACAATTAGTGAAAACATAACTATTCTTTTTGAATTATCTTCTCTAAGATGATATGAAATATAGTCATGTCTTTTAGTCCATTTATTAACGAAAAAATCTTTTAGGAAAGCTACTTTAACAAACATGCCTGAAATAACGTGAATAATACATGAATTTCTCATGAAAAAAGTACTTAAAACATTGGCACTATAATAAGAGAATGGTTTGATATTCATAAATAAAAAGCTTTTTCATAATGACCTTTCGAATTGTCACTTAAAATGTTTTCATTTAAATCAGACTGTTAAAAAAATAAAATAAATAAATAAATAAAAAATAGAAAATATTCGTTCCTTCTTTGTATTTTAGTTTCAGATTAGGCTGCACTGTTTTGTATACAGGGTGTTTGAAAAGAGTTCCGACAAACTTTAAGGGTAGACCAGGCATACCGAAACAAATTATTTTTATATAGAAATATATAGGAGGAAGCATCATATATGCTTACTAGAGGACGTTGTTTGGCCGAAAGTGAATTGGGCAACACGAGCCATCATCATTCCAGTCAAAGACGTAGCGAAAGTAGAATGGAGTTGTACAGAAATGAAGAGATGGCAGACATGCATCTTGTGCATGGAGAAGCTAATGGGCGAGCAACGATACGTTTGAATCGTCAAAAAGAATCAGCACGAGTTGTTGAAGCAGCAGCACGTGTCCATGAGAGACCTGGACGGTTTGAAAGCATTCGCAAATCTATGATTCGTCGTTGTGAGGCTCGCATTGTTGCAGATGGCAAGAATTTTGTGCTCCTTCCGTAACATTATGCACACAGTATTTAGTAAACTTGTTTTTGTAACCCGTATCTGCATTGATTTATTTTGTATACTTGTCTCGCACTGTAAAAAAAAAAAAAAAAAGTTTTTAAGGCAAAATGGACAGACACCCATATTACCAGCACACTCTGCTGTTAAATAAGGCAATTTACAGCAGAAACGTCTCTAAAGAGAGACCCTTTTACGGTTGTTTCCGCTGTAAATTACTTCTTTCTTTCTTTTTTCCCTGAACCCATATTGCCAGCACATTGCTATAAATCTACAATTTTTTCTTTTTGTAGTACGTTAACCGCTCCTACATGACGTTTCTACCTATATGTTTTAATGTTAAAAAGATTTGTTTCGGTATGCCTGACCTATCCTTAAAGTTTGTCGGAACTCTTTTGAAACAGCCTGTATCCGCTACCATTATGACCATTTTGTCCATAAATGACCAGTTACTTTCGATTTCAGAAATTTTGTCAAACATCTAGAAATATTCTTGAAGCATGAATTATCTTGAAACTTTGAGCGTGTTAAAAACATGTTATACCTCATATATATCAGAAAGTTTTTGTCCCGAAAGTTAAAAAGGGACTCGTAAAAATTAAAGAAAAACAAAATGTTTGGAATAATTGTGTAAAAAATAATGATTGAAATGCATTCTGGCTATAGCATGTGCACATACTGTAACATAATGATAATCAAAAGGCTTTTTCTAATTAGCTGCATTCTGTCACGAGATATTCGTGTCATTTGTTAAATTTTAAAATTGATTTTAAATAAATAAATAAATAGATTTTAATCCCTTACTTATTTATTATATTAAAAAGAAGGTAGGTTTAATTATTTATAGTGCAATAGCAGTTCTCCTCGTTAAAATTTGTTTTATTTAGATAATCCCTTGTTTGTCTGTTTCCCTGATAAATACTAAAAGGTGTGGAATGTACTAAGTGTCCCATAAGTCGTTAAAAGCATCATTAGCGCTTATATTGTTCGAAAACGAATGCGCCTCTTTCTAGGAATCCTGAAAGCCTTGCCGAATCATGTTCTTAGGCAGACTAAGAACATGACTCAACAAGGATTTATTTAACAAAGCAGTATTAAGTGTACTTTTTTAAGACGGGGATTATCGCTAGTGCTCCGATACTTTTGCTGCGGAGTGTACTATTCGACTTGTGATCTACGATAGCTGCGATTGTTACAATAGTATGCCTCCCATAATTGGATTTTATAGGCGTCACATCAGTGACTATTCTAAAAGGACCATAAACCTAACAAATCTCACTAAAGAGAAAAATAAGTTTGTTTGGACTGAGGCTGAGGCAGAATTTAAAGATCTTAAGCAAGAGCTTGCAAAAATTCCTTCACTACGTCTTCCGGACATGTTGAAAGAGTTTATTATATATATATTGATAGTTCTGCGGTAGCGATGAGTGTGGTTTTCCTCACCCTGCAGCTTTTGCTAGTCGCAAACTTAAGGAGGCTGAGAGCAGGTACTCTGCTACTGAAAGAGGGTTGTTGGCTGTGGTGTGAGCCGTGCAATATTTTAAGTGCTATGTTTTTCACTGAAAGTTTATAGATTATACTGATCATGCCGTGCTTACTCATGCTTCAAAATTGAGGGATTCCACGTCGAGAATTGCCAGGTGGTGGTGTGCACTTAATGAATTCAACTTCGAGCCGAGATACATAAATGGAAAATGCAATTCAGTTGCTGTTTTTTTGTCAAGATTTGTTGACCACACATTGGAGTTTGTCAGTGATGAAAGTGTTCAAGAGTGTAATTTTGTAGAAAATTCTGGTCAGGAAATGCACATATTGAGCAGCAGTTCATTGTTGAATGAGATTAAATTAGCTCAGGAAAAAGATCGTTTTTGTAAAAATGTTAGCGCACGTTTATGTAAAGATTTAACTATTAAACCTGTTACTTATAATTTTTTTCTTAAGGATAAAATTATCATGTGTTCAAAATTGTCCCCTGAATCTAAAAGAGAAGCGGGTGCGACAATTGTCTTACCAAAAGCTCTAGTCCCAAAAAATTTTAGTATTACTCACGATTCTGCTTTAGCATGCCATGCTGGTTTTTATAAAACATTTAATCGTATTTGAGCTAATGTCTTTTGGCAAGGCATGTATGCTAATGTAAAAAGACTTTTAGCCTCTTGTCAGTCTTGTTTGTAGTTCAGAGCTCATAAACCCAAATGTTAGCTGAACTCCAAAGGTTAGAAATCCCCGACGCCCCCTTTACGATCATACACTCAGATGTTTGTGGGCCTTATCCCATCACTGAGAGGGGAAATAAATATATAATTGTGTACTTGGACAGTTTTTCAAAATGGCCTGAAGCATTCGCAGTCCCCAACATCACTGCTGATATAGTCGCAGAAACTCTTGCAGAATTTATATGTAGGGACGGAACTCCTGCCAAATTTGTTACTGATAAAGGTACGAACTATATGAGTCAAGCCATTACTCAGGTATATAAGAAGTTAGATATAAACCATGTACACACATCGAGTTTCCACCTCGCTTCAAACGTTCAGGTAGAACGCAACTATTCAACAATAAACCATGCTCTCGCTCACCTTGTAAATGCTCACCATAATGATTGGGATGTGAAGTTAAAATTTGCTTTGTTAGCTCTGAGGTCGAGTATTCACTCAACGATTGATGAGTCTCCTTTTTTTGTTACTTATGGTCGTGACATTAGGCTGCTTTACTACATTCTTGTGGAAGGCAATGTAATTAACTCTAATGATCAACCCTCATACTGCGAAAATTTTATGCTCTCTCTAAGGCAGATGTATTCTCAGACTAGAAAATTGTTAGAGCAGGCGGCTATTAAGCAGGAAAATTCAAGTAGTAAAATAGTCTGTGATAAAAAATTAAAAGTTGGTGATCTTGTTATGTTATTTACTCCTACTATAAAACCTGGACTTAGTAAAAAATTTAATAAATGCAATAGTGGTCCGTTTCGAGCTCTCCGAAAATTAAGTTCTGTAAATTTTGAGATACAGCAATTCAGTAATCTAAAAAATATGCAAATAGTTCATGTCGACAAGTTATCAAAAATTGTAAACAAACTGGTTTTCCCTGGATTAGAGAGTTTGGATCAAATTAATACAAATGTCAGTAAATTTCATATTCAGTGTGGTAACCTAAATCAGCCTGAGGGTGTTGTAAAATTTAAATAGTATGGGGGAGTTCTGTCAGTGTTAAGTTTTAGGATATTCACCAACTAGTTTCGTTTATTAAATAAACAAAAGGAAAATTTGGATCTGTTTTAGATTTGATGGTTGACCTGACTCTCTGGTTGGTGTCATATGCATTGTACAAAAATTAAAATAAAAGTTTTTTTTTTAATCCACTATACGATTCTGAATTACGTTTAAGGTTAAACATTTGATATCTGTTTAGTTGATTGGAATTATTTCTTATTTAAGTAACCTTGTGTAAGGTGGCTCAGTGGTTAGTGCACTGACTTTTGTGATTTTGTGTTAGACTTTAAGTTTGAATTTTAAAATAAACATAAATCAAGTGATTCATAAAAGATTGCACAAAGTAAATAAATAAATTAAAAAAAACCAAAAAAAAAAAAAAAAAAAAAAAACCATAACAATTCAATTACACGAGACTGGCGCATGTATTCACATAGATATAAATGTTTCTTTAAAAAACTGAAAAATAATCACTTTATTATAACATACAGGGTATTAAAAGACAATTTAATGCAATTTTTAGGAAACTTTACATACAATATTAGTCACAGCATACTGCATTACTGCATTCAGAATATAAAAATATTAAATGCCTAATAAAATGTGAGCATTTTTCCTAAATAGCTTTTAACTGCACGTTAGCAAGCTTTAAAGAAGTTTTTTTTTTTTTTTTTGCATTATTTATTAGCCAAATGTATTGAGCAACTTATATAAAAACTCCAAACAAACAAAAAAAAAAAAAAAAAAAAAAAAGAAAAAGAAAAAGAAAGAAAAAGAAAAAGAACAACGACAACAAAAAAAAAACTTCAAAATTAAAAATGTTATCGTTGTTAGAATGAACTGGATTTCACTTCCACTCAATAAAAGGGATATGATAAGGGGTTTTATCAATATTTATTTACAAGCAACGAATATTATATTACCACTGATTGAATAAAATAAAAATTTGGTTAGAATCCCTTATACTTTTGCTTTTTAGAGGAATTGGAATTCAATTCACTTTATTAACGAAAACTTTTTGAATTTTTGCGATATTTGCTTGGTGTTTTTATACAAGTCGCTTAATAAATTTGGCGAATAAATTATGCAAATGAAATGTTACAACTTGCGTTTGCACAGTTAAAACTTATTTAGTAAAAGTGCTCATATTTCATTACATATTCATTATTTTAACATGTTTTTATTAATTTCGATTCTTGTTTGTTTGTTTGTTTGTCCAGTACAAATCTTGCAATCGATTTTTAACTATCTTACCGACTAACTACACATTTGAAACTTTCAGGACTGGTCAGAACACCGTGACAATACAATTTTTTAATACTTTTAGACAACTGTTTCAAGTCTCTACTCGTTTATATGATTCAACAGAAAATTTATTTAATCCCGACTAGCTAGACATTTGAAACTTTCAGGATAGTTCAAAACACGGAGAAAATGCATTTTAAAAATATTTTTAACCAACTGTTATGGGACCCTGCTGCCTTTGGCAGCGTTATCAGTACAAAGCTTGCAGTCGATTTTTCACTAACTTCCCGACAAGCTAAACATTTGAAACTTTCAGGATAGCCCAGAACACGGTGACAATGCATTTTCTTCAATACGTTTAGTCAACTGTTTCAGTTTCCTACTGCCTTCGGCAGCATTTATATGATTCAACAGAAAATTTATTTAAATAACTTCCCGACTAGCTAGACATTTGAAACTTTCAGAATAGTTCAGAACACGGTGAAAATGCATTTTTAAAATATTTTTAACCAACTGCTTCAGGACTCTCCTGACAACGGCAGAGTTGCCAGTACAAAGCTTGCAATCGATTTGTCACTAACTTCCCGACTAGATAGACATTTGAAACTTTCAGGATAGCTCAGAACACGGTGATAATTTATTTTTATTTTTTATTTTTAATTTTAATCAACTGTTTCAGGTCCCTACTGTCTTTGGCAGCGTTTCTATGATTCAACAGAAAATTTATTTAACTAACTTCACGAGGTGAAAATTCATTTTTTCAGAATTAGGTGAAAATGCATTTTAAAAATATTTTTAAACAACCGTTTCGGGTTCTTGCTGCCTTCGGCAGCATTACCAGTACAAAGCTTGCAATCAATTTTTCACTAACTTCCCAACTAGCTAGACATTTGAAACTTTCAGGATAGCTCAGAACACGGTGACAATACATTTTTAAAATAATTTTAGTCAACTGTTTAAGGTCCCTTCTGCCTTCGGAAGCGTTTATATGATTCAACAGAACATTTATTTAACTAACTTCTCGACTAGCTAGGCATTTGAAACTTTCAGAATAGTTCAAAACACGGTGAAAATGCATTTTTAAAATATTTTTAACCAACTGCTTCGGGACCCTGCTTCCTTCGGCAGCGTTACCAATACAAGGCTTGCAATCGCGTTTTAACTAAGTTCCCGGACATTTGAAACTTTTATAATAGCTCAAAACACGATAGCAATGAATTTTTTTAATACTTTTAGCCAGTTGTTCCGGGTTCCCGCTGCCTTCGGTACCGTTTATATGATTCAACAGAAAATTTAAAAACATGGTATATAAAAAGTTCTTTTTATCGTGTAATTATTTATATTCTGATTGCAGTATATTGTGTCTAATGTAGTACGTCAAGTTTCCTAAAAATGACATTGCATTGTGTTTAATATCCTGTATATTGTTTTTTTTAAAAAAAAAAAAAAAAAAAAAAAGTATATATTTTTGCAGTTTTTTAAAGAAACCTTTATATCTCCATGAATATATGCTCTGGTTTCATATAATTGTATATAAATAACAACAACAACAGAAAAGCTTATAATCACATGCTGCATCCAGAACCACAGGCTGATCCCAAACATTTTGTTTTTCTTTAATATTTTACTGGTCCCCTTTTTGTTTTCGGGCAAAATTTTTACCGAAATATATGAAGTACAAAATGTTCTTCACATGCCTAAAGTTTCTGTTCAAGATAATTGGTCTGCAATTTTCCTAGATATTCGAAAGAACGTCTGAATCCGAAAGTGTCCGGTCATTTATGGAAAAGGTAATGTATTTTGTATATACTATTTCATATAAGTTTTTGGCAATATTTGATAAAAGATATTCATTAAAAGTATTATTTAATACGATTAATTTGAAAGAAGCAAATGACAAAATGTTTTGTACCTGTTTCACCCATTCTTTCTCTGATTGTTCAATGACTTCACAGTATGTGTTTCCCATCATAGCAATAAGCATGTTCAATAAAAGAATTGGAGTAAATACCATAAACACAGCAAAGACCAGCTGAGTCAGTTTTTGGTAATAGGTTTCTCGAAATTCCTCATACTGAAAAAAAAAAAAAAAAAAAAAAAAAAAATGAAAGAAAGAAAGGAAGAAATATATGCTACAGAATGGATGATACATAATAATTATTGCAAATGTTAATTATAAATAATATTATACGGTAGAAAATTATGAACAAATATAGCACCATTAGAAGACAACAACGGATAATTTATAAAATATCGTCTGAAGAACGAGAATAATACCCTTATTAGGCGCATTTACAAACTATTTGCCTACAGGGTAGCCGAGTGGTTTGCTCTGCCGCCTTCACAGGTGCCAGGTTCAAAGTATGAATATTCTTCGTAGTGATTTAGACCATAAATTTAGACCCTTTTAAGCCGTAAGTCTAATGAGCTTTATGTACAAAATAATGACCGTAGACGTAGAGCAACACCCTAAATCTAAACTATTTGTGAAACAAAATACTGTGACTAAAAGTAAATTTCGTACTAGGGGCGAGGCGTGGTTCAGAAAACTATGGAAGTGCTGAAGCGACGTGCTTCCAAAAGCAGAGGAAGAATAAATTCAGTCTTTCGACGAGGCGACGTTACTTGATTACTTTTTGACCCGTTAGTAGTCGCTAGTTGGTCGATTTGCCGCCCATCCTTCAGTGTTGCCAGATTTTTTTATTCAATAGCCACCAAGAATTTTTAGAAGTGGCGTTTGATATACATAAAACGCGAATAAAATCGAAGAAACGTCGATCACATCACTTCTTAAAATTATTGGTGACAATTAAATAAAAAGTTCGCAATCTGTAATAGGTGGCGCTGTCCATAGCGACTACTAACGAGTTAAAAATCTTAAATAGGGGAAGCGCTGCTTCCATCGCTTCCATGGACGCTTCGTCACTGGTTCGTACAATATGCTTTTCCTGTTCAATTTGTGATTTTAAAAATGAAAAATAGAAAAATGAAGCTTTGATGCAATCAAAGTAAAATATAAATTAAAACTCTTAATATCTTGTGCAAATTCGTACATTAGGCTTTTCCTGTTCAATTTGAGATTTTAATAGTGGGAAGGAAAAAAAAAAAAAAAACTTTTATACAATTAGAGTAAAATATCAAATAAAACTCTTGATATCTTGCGAAAATAACTAAGTTTTAGGCAGTATATGAACCACAAAGTACATATATTTATATAAGCATGAATATATATGTATAGAATTTGTTCATTATACAAAAATCTCATTTTTTGGAAATATTAAAACTTGATACTTTATTTTAGCACGTTATTTGGTAGCTTCTATTTTTAATCTCCGACAAAAAAGAGGGATGCTATAAGTTTGATGCTTTGGTCTGTCTGTGACAATGTTTTCAAATGAACAGATCGATTTCCATGTTTTTTTTTTTTTTTTTTTTTTTTAATTAGAACGACAATTTAATAGGAGTAGTTCTTAGCTATGTTTGATGAAAATTTGTTTGATAGATTAAAAAAAAAAATTAATTAAATTGAGTTTTTTAGGCCACTTTGCATTGATATTTTAAAAGTTGCGAGCTGGCAATCCTCCAACTTACAAATCATGTTTTTTGATTATAGAAGTATAAAGACGCTTTTAAAAAAATCGCGAAATTTAAACCGATTGACAAAAATTAAAAATTGGCTATAAAAATTGATTACGAGTTCACAGTTCAAAAATCTCTAAATTTGGTTGAAAATAAAAAATATCTTAGCGATTTTATTAAAATTGCTTAAAATGTAATTCTTTTCAGGCCACTTTGCATTGATATTTTAAAATTTGTGGGCTGTTAATCTCCCAATTTCCAACACATGCTAGATAATAAGTTTTTATTTATTTATTTATTTTTAGTCTATAAAGCTTTTTCTTTAATTATGCTAAAAGATTTTATTACGAATTCATAGGCAAAATTTGCTAAATTTGACTGAAAATTAGAGATTTAAAGAATAATAATATTTAATTAAGTTTAAGATCAACCCTGCGCTGGATCTTTATAATTTCGCATTTTTTCAATTGAAAATCACAGATTTTATAGAAAAAAATTATTTAACTAAATTGAAGGTCAGAGATTCTTATAAAGCTTCCTTTACATTGGTTCTTGATGTATTCCATGTAGAATAAATTCTATTGATTATTTCCCCGATTTTACATGGAAATTTTTCTAATTTGATATGATGAATAATCAGCGATCGTTCACATTCAGAAGTTTGTTCACGCTGGCACCTTATGACGATAACGTCAAATTTTAAACTTACTTTTGTTAGAAATAAAACATATACATCTTAATATTTATAATAACTGAGGTTTACCGATAAAAATATGTTTATAGTTTAATTTAAATTTCCCTAACTAGCATTTTCACAATCTACCTGTTGAAAATTAAAATTTTATTCTATTTAAGTGTAAATTCATTTACATTACCTGTCGTATTTCTGTAATTGAAATAATTTTGTAAAATTAAATGAAGTGGGATTTTGTATTATAACGTAAGTTTCCTGAGTACAGTTACTGATAAAACAAGTAAATTCAGTAAGATTACACGAAAGTTTTCGGTATTTATTATTAATAAAATCCTTGTATTCTATACTGAAAGTTTCCGGGTAAAAAGACAAAAATAATATCTGTAACGCTACAACAATTTCATAGTTTACATACAAGCAGAGAACATGTGACTGTTTCATAGTACACATACCAGAAGAGCACCTACTATCGATTTTTTAGTATGTTTACTAAGGAAGTTGTTAAGTTTTATGCAATAACGTAGTAACTTCAGAAGACGCTCTATTGGTTACTGGAAAAGCGTGAAAAATACCAGATTTGCTAGAGAGTGTACTACTACATATATTTTTAAAGTTTAGTTCCAATGCAACAACAACTTTAGGGAGAGAATTAAGTAGCTTTCCACCAGTCATTGCGAGGCTATTCTGTGTATGAGAGTAACTTTAACATTCAAACTGACAGCTATTATAAAGTACATAATAGCTAACTGTTAAGAATAGCCATAACTTTTATTCACCATATTGACTAGCGATTTTATTAAAATATTTTCATTATTTAAAAAAAATATCATGTCTTTACTTAAATGCTTCACATTAATGGAAATTTACCCAGTTTTATTTTAACGTACTATAGTTTAACTTCTGATCGTCGTTTATAAATAGACACAATAGGAATTACTTACTTTTAACTAATTTTTGTAAAGTTATATATATATATATATAGATATAGATATCTATTAACAGGAATTTTATAAATATATAAGTTCAACAGATTAGAAAAACCAATAGGAGTTTTATTTCATTCATTTGTTTATATATTTCTACATATATATATATATATATATATAGTAATTGTCATCCCCCCTCCCATACTAGGGGGTGTGAATTTTTCATATGAGTATTTTTCAAAAGAACTCCTCAAAATCTTTAAGCGATTGATTGAGCCATGTATCTGTGATAATTTGAAACAAATTTATCTATTTTTTTCTTTTTCAACGAAAGAAAGAAAATGCATTTTCTAAGATGTCTATAAGGCAAAAAATTGACTTTTTTTCGATATTTAGGGTTATAATTTACTGTGGTGAAAATTGTCTGCACACATCATGGAAAATAATTTAAAAAATAATAATTTCAATTAATAATTTTACTGCGGGAATTTGTATAGGGAAATACAGAAGGAAGTTTTGTGATGGTACTAGTTTAAAAATGTCAACGTTAAACATTGTGTTAATTTAAAATGGTCAATTGAAATGCAGATTTCTTACCTCATATGAACCAAGAGTCATGTGAAAAAGACTCATCCATGTGATTGGATAGGTGCCAAAACTTTTGCTAGATTTTTTTTCAGATGGGGGTTGCTTGAACAGGAAGTAGAAGGCTTAGAAACAAAGCAATGAAAAAATATAGTAATCGGTAGAAAAAATATATATCTATATATAACTTATGGGGGAAAAAATTGAAAAACCAGAATAACAGGCTTATTAATTATATTCAACTATTTACAAACTATTGTGTGAAATAGAATATTTGTTTAATGAAACTGACTTCACAATACTAAATTAAAGAACTGGTGTATAAAAAAGTGTAAAACAACTGCTATAGTAGCAAGTGTTTTGCACCTGGAGAAGAAAGGCTGCGTCCTTTCGAAACCGGTAGTGCTTTCATTAATTTTATGGTGTGTGAAGAAGTTTTTAAGTTTAAATAGAACGACTTCAGTCATCTTTAAAGCCCATGATTAAACAAGAATGAGGAATTTGCACACATGGGGAGACTGGTCAAATGTATTTTTATCTGATAAATCTAGACCCACAGTTTCCAAAAATGTTCTCAAAAATGAAAAAAAAAATCTATCAGTCATTTGTAAATTAATTTTAAAATATAGCTAAATCCACCTGACTCTAAAAAGGGGAGAGTTTCGTCGTGAGGTCACACTTTATGACGCTCCCAAAGGAAACTAGCAGTGCAACCTAAGGCTCCTATATGATACGACATGGCGCAGTGGCAGTGTCCGCCATTATTCAGTCCATCTGGAAAAATGTTGGCGGTAGAAAAAGCTATGTTACCTGATTTGCGTTGTTATCGCCTTTAAACTTCTACACAGATCGTGTGAGCTAGAACTTCTTATTAGAGATGGGCGTTATTTCATGTATTATAATAAATAATACTGTTATTGTACAAGAACCTATTCACATTGTAATATATTATTGAAAAGATCATGTTAAATAAATAGCATTTTTACCTTATCTCTCTGCACGCCAAGAGAGAGAGAGAGAGAGAGAGAGAGAGAGAGAGAGTCATATCTTTGGCAATGTGCCAGTAAAACGCAAACAGAAATTATATTATTCTTTAACAGGAAATAAACGAAGCAGTGAAATATTCTGGCTAGCTTTTATGTAATGACTTAAATAAATAATATTTAATCATTTCGTTGGTTCCATATCAGTCAATTAAATTTTTTTGAAAAAGTAATTGATTTGATTATTTAACATCTTTGTAATATTTTGTTGTAAGTATTATTTTAAACCGATTGTTATGGTGTATTGATTTAGTTTAAATATCGGTATAGTCTGCCTGTGAAATTTAACTTCGTAGGTTACATATTAGTCAAATATTCTTTTGAAATATGTGATAACTTTGATTATTTTACATCTTTCTAGTATTTTATTTAAAACTTAAATTAATAACTACAATTTTGTCTCATATATTTATAAGTGTGTAAACTGAAGTCTAACGAACGCAACGATCGTATATCAAAAACTTTTGTTAACTGCTGAACACTTAAATAAACTTAAAATTTATTTGAGCTTTGCGCGTTATAGCTTAAAATGAATCGTTATATACATACATGTCATTACATATTGAATTAAAAAAAATAATAATAACAGTTTACATATAAGAAATACTAATCAATTACACTGCTCTGCACGAAAATTGACCCCAATACCATTCATGCAAATTCTTATGTAAAATGACTTCCTGAATCCGAATATGACGTACATTTTGTCCCATCACCAACCGTTTTTTGGGGACGCCACCCTATTTATATCAATGTTAGGCAATTTTACAGCTATAAATTTGATTTAGAGAGAGGTAGAGGATTATCTTAACTGTTAAATATATTCTGAGGGTCTACAGTGGTGAAAAATTCTAAAACATGAACATTTGTACAGTCGACAGCAAAAGTATCCTTGCACTAGCAAAAATTCCTATATAAAAAATGTACACTTAATACTGTTTTATTAAATAAATCCTTGTCGAATCCTGTTCTTAGTCAGTGTAAGAACATTATTGGACAAGGCTTTGTTTAACAAAGCAGTATTAAGAGTACTTTTTTTATATAGGAATTTTTGCTAGTGCTCGGATACTTTTGCTGCCGACTGTAGCAAGGGGGAAATTTAGACAGGGGGGGGGGGAGATATTCGCCACTAAAATTAGAAATTACATTTGTTATATTTTTATTAATCTATTATTATTATACCTTGTTATTATTTTTTTAAACAGTTAAAATAATCTTTTTCTAACATTTAAGTAAAATTCATGGCTATAAAACTGCCGAATAGCGATAAACATTGCGAGAGGGGGTGGCGTCCCGCAAAAACCGTGGGTGATGGGGCAAAATGCAGATGATATTCGGATTAAGAAGGTTATTTTACATAAGAATCAACAAAAATGGTATCAGGGCTCAATTTTTTTTTTTTTTGCAGCGCAGTGTTATCAGAATGTTTTTTGTACGTTCATGGAAAGCCGGTTAAGATCCACTCTGTTTTGAACAAAATTTAAATTTTAAAATGATTTTAAACTTTTATTTACACAGTAATATTAAAAAAAAAAATTCCAGTCATTAACTTTTTTATTACACGGGTTGGATAAAATTTACCAAAAACCTTTTTTAATTCTAAATGATAAATTAATTTAAATAAATTTAACTTCAATAAATATATTTTTTATCACTATAAGTTTGCGAAATAAATGCACAGTGTTGATTTATTCAAATTTTAAACCAATTTTTTAATTAAAAACTATGAAAAGTTAAAAGAATTAAACATTCATTGAATTTAATTTATAGTGTGTAGGATAGTATCGAAGATCGTATTAACTAAAAATCTACAAAAACGAATTTATTTGTGTTAGAATAGGGATTTATTTTGAAATGTGCTTAATTAAAAGGTGTCGCCCTATTTCTTATTTCCTCCATCAAAAGAAAAAAGAAAGAAAGAAAAGAAACACACGCACACCTATATTATCGTTGATGCACTTTTTTTATTTGGAAGGTGAGGGAGGAGGGCGACGTTAAAACTGAAAGAGAATTTTTACTAAAATATATAAAATGTTCCTGCTTTTGCAGTCATTTTCATTCATTTATGTATTTTTTTATGAACAAAATCCTGGTTTTTGGAACTACATTAAAGCACCGTTTATACGTCTTTCAAGGGACTGACGTAAAAAGACGTATAAATGAAAAGACGTATATTTGAAATTTTAAATATAATTCTTTGATTACTATAAATTTAAGGACACTTGAACAAACTTTATGTGAAAATATTAATTAATAAAATTTCTTAAGTTAGTAAATGTGTATTATACGTTTTTTTAAAGACAATAATTAATTAAAAAAGAAAAATTTATTATAAAAAGTGAAAAAAATCAAACTATTAATGCATGACTGGGTACTAATTACATGTATTATATATTGAGCAGTATTATGTTATATTTCTTCAGAATTATATGAACGCATTTCGAATAATAATTATATATATTGCGTATGTTTAATGATAAGTATTTGATTTATGTCCATACACATAGTTATTCAATAACATTAAAAATCGTTAATATTCGTCTGGTTTGCTGCTCGTCTATGAGTATTAAAAATTCTACTGTGATATCAATTGATTCTTTGGTCAGTATTCTCCGATCTTTCCTGTGTGTCCTTCCATTTAAGATGCTTTCTAGGAAAAATTTGTCTTATTTAGAATGGAAAATAATGACAGGCCGAGAAATTTTACGAATTTTAGTAAATTGGAAAAGACGTATAACCGATACTAGCCACGTACAAATGAAGAATATTTGCATTAAAATGAATAGGAAAGAATCGTGACTTCACTAAAAGAACGTATAAACTAGAGACGTATAAACAGTGCTTTACTGCATATTGATTTTATAAATGGGAGTCAGTAAAAAAACTGCTGGGAGTAGTAAGATAATAATAATAATATGAAAGTTCAGTTTAAATAATTACAGCTGTCCATAATTTGGATTCGAAAAAAGAAATAAATGGAATTTCCGAATTATATTTTTACAGTGCTGTACGTGTTAATTTCCAAAGCATTTATTTTCAGCTAAAAATAAATTTATTATTATTATTATTATTTAGATTTTAAAATTATTTAAAATTATAAATTAGTAATTGCAATTTCGAAAATGCAAAAGACTTTCCAAATTAATTAAAATACCAAATATACATATAACTTAAGAAAATGTGACTTAAATATACGTTAAAAATTATGCGTTTTTTAGAGGTAAAATTAAATATTCTTAACAAAAAAGCACTTCAATACATTATAGAAATTTATATAAATAGTTGTCAACTGTTTTATCTTATAATTTTGAGGTTATTAAATATTACACTATTCGGTAAATATTTGTTTAGCAAACAATTTTCAAATATATTAAATTTACTTGCATTCGGCGAGGAAGTAGTTTGTTCACCAAATTGTATTATATCTTTGTCTTTCTCTCCAATTATTCGAAAGCATTTTATTTTATTTTATTTATTTATTTTTTACAGATAATCTACTGGGATTCTGCCGATAAATTTGACTGATATATTACGAAAGTAACTTGTGCCAGCAGATATTTTTTTTTTTTTTTTTAAGAATAAACTGAGTATGCGCTTTACGTAGACTTTTCTTATCAGTAAAAAATGCTGTAAAAAATTACTAAAAATGAGCTCCTGTCTACAATAACCAAACAAAGCGTCCTATTTGGCTATTCCATTATTGTGATTTTTTAAGTACGGTTGCAAAAGAGATTAAGTACATTAAGATGTTCTTTCACTTCGATAGACTGACGATCTACACGTCGAGCACTTGACAGTGAGAAGCACTTGACAGTGAGAAGTGCTCGACAGAAAGTCGAGCACTTGACAGTGCAGAATAGAATAACAAAGACCAGAACCATAACATTCGAAATTATAAGTAACATTATTTAATATCTCAATTAATTCAGCTGTGACAACAATATCTGCAAATCCACCTATGCTCATTAGTTTTTAATAATGACATTTATAGAAACAAGAAACCCCTATATGATAAGGATTTTTCACAAGAAAAAAAAGTCGCTTTTTGTTCCAGTTTTCGTCTTTTTTATCTTGACTACATTATTATAGTGGCAAAACTGCAAGATTATAAATTACCAACCAAGATTTTCAAGATAGTTGCAAGATTTCGCATGTAAGAACTATGAAGTTCTAGTAGAGATTTTTACAAAATTTTCTTACAATTTAGTAAAATTGTACGAAATGCAAGAAGTGTTGAGTACTACAAAGTACTAGTTTTACATACGTGCTTCCTCTTTTAAATGTTTTTATTTTAGTTTATCTATTTCCCCATTAATTTTAGATAATAAAATATTCTATTATTAAATGGATACTTGGCGCTGGATTATTAAAACCAATAAAAATTACAACGTTAGAAAGGCTGAAGAGAAAAAAAAAATATGGGAAGCATACAGCTGTTTCGGTAGCCTTCAGCGTACCGTCTTCAGTGCATAAAGATAATTGGAACAAGTCGGCGTTCTATTCCAATTGTCTTTATGCACTGAAGACGGCACGCTAAAGGCTACCGAAACAGCTGTATGCTTCCCGTATTTTTTTCTCTTCGGCGTTCCTAACGTTGTAATTTTTATTGGTTTTAATAGAATATTCTATTACAATTTCATTTTACCATGTTTTTATTAACTTCGATTCTTGTGTGTTTGTTTGTCAGGGACAAATCTTGCAATCGATTTTTAACTAACTTCCCGACTAGTTAGATATTTGAAATTTTCAAGACAGCTCACAACACGGTGACAATACATTTTTCTAATAATTTTAGTCAACTGCTTCAGGTTCCGCTGCCTTCGGCAGCGTTTATATGATTCGGCAGAAAATTTATTTAACTAACTTCCCGACTAGCTAGACATTTGAAACTTTCAGAATAGTTCGGAATAAGGTTAAAATGCATATTTTTAATACCTTTAGCCAACTGTTTCGGGTTCCCGCTGCCTTCGGCAGCGTTATCAGTACAAGGAATGCAATCGATTTATTCCTAATTTTCAGACTAGCTAGACATTTGAAACTTTCAGGATAGCTCAAAACACGGTGACAATACATTTTTTAAATACTTTTAGTCAGCGGTTTCAGGTCCCCACTGCCTTCGGCAGCGTTTATATGATTCAACAGAAAATTTATTTAACTAACTTCCCGACTAGCTAGACATTGGAAACTTTCAGAATAATTCAGAACACGGTGAAAATGCATTTTAAAAATATTTTTAACCAAATGTTTCGGGTACATGCTGCCTTCGGCAGCGTTACCAGTACAAAGCTTACAATCGATTTTTCACTAACTTCCCGACTAGCTAGACATTTGAAACTTTTATAATAGCTCAAAACACGAGAGCAATGAATTTTTTTAAAAATTTATCCAATTGCTCCGGGTTCCCGCTGCCTTCGGTAGCGTTTATATGATTGAACAGAAAATTTAAAAACATGGTATATAAAAAGATCTTTTTATATTCTTTTTTCATGGTATATAAAAGATCTTGTAATTATTTTGTATCGTCTGCAAACTAATGTAAATACACATAGCGGATAAATGTATTATAACGTAAAAATAAATCGAAAATTTAATTTATTTTAAATGCATGCAATATTGAAAAATTACATATAAATAAAAATATTAGATATAACATAAAGACATGACGTCACATTTTTTGAACGATAACTTACATTTTTAAAACTGCTAGACTGCTCTGTTTCAGTTCCTCGGGATCAATGAACGAAGGATATTATATTGGGTGATTAAATTAATTCTGGCTGTTGATGAAAAGAGGGCAATAGTTGTGCTAATGCCGCAAAGCAAAGAGTGACATCAGAAATATTTAACAGTTTAAAAATTTCAGATTCTCTCTGCTTTTTCAGATTCTGTGAATTACTTTCGAGTAGAGTTTAAAGAACAGACATACACTGATGGAAAAAAAAATCCCAACACCAAGAAAAAATTATTGTACAGTAGTGAAATTTCAGCAATACATTTGTCTAGGTAATATATTTAATTGATTAAAGTTTCAAGATCACAGGTAGAGCCATTGGCGAGAAGAGCCATTTCAAATGTGAAATGTTGGTACATTAGTAACCAGTGTAACCGCCAGAATTTTGAATGCAAGCATGCAAACGTGCATGCATTGTGTCGTACAGGTGTCGGATATCAGTTTGTGGGATGGAGTTCCATGCCTGTTGCACTTGTGCGGTTAATGCAGGGACGGTTAATGCTGGTTGTGGATGACGCTGGAGTTGTCGTCCAATGATGTCCCATACGTGCTCGATTGGAGAAAGATCTGGTGATCTAGCAGGCCAAGGCAACATGTCGACACTCTGTAGAGCATGTTGGGTTACAACAGCGGTATGAGGGCGAGCGTTATCCTGTTAGAAAACACCCCTTGAATGCTGTTCATGAATGGCAGCACAACAGGTTGTATCACTAGACTGACGTACAAATTTGCAGTCAGGGTGCGTGGGATAACCACGAGAGTGCTCCTGCTGTCATACGAAATTGCTCCCCAAACCATAACTCCAGGAGTAGGCCCTGTGTGTCTAGGCCGCAGACAGGTCGCTATCAGGCGTTCACCTGGCCTCCTTCTAACCAACACACGGCTATCACTGCGACCAAGGCAGAACCGGCTTTCATCAGAAAACACAACAGATCTCCACTCCGTCCTCCAATGAGCTCTAGCTTGACACCACTCAAGTCGCAAAAGGCAGTAGTTTGGAGTCAGTGGAATGCACGCTACAGGGCGTCTGGCTCGGAGCTGTCCTTAAAGTAACCGATTTGTAACAGTTCATTGTGTCACTGTGGTGCCAACTGCAGCTCGAATTTCAGCTGCAGACGCAGTACGATTAGCCACAGCCATACGCCGAACACGGCGGCCTTCCCTCTCAGTTGTGCCATGTGGCCGTCCGGAACCCGGTCTTCTTGAGGCAGTACCTTCCCTTGACCACTGCTGCCAACATTCATGCACAGTGGATACATTACTGCCAAGTCTTTCTGCAATATCGCGGAAAGAAAACCCACCTTCTCGTAGCCCTACTACACGACCTCGTTCAAACTCAGTGAGCTGTTGATAATGGCTTCTTTGTCTTCTTAGAGGCATCCTTGACTAACATTAACCCACTACGTCAAATCTCAACTGTAAATAACGATCACGAACCTTACAGCGCTTATTTAAAGCAAACCTCATTTGCATGTTCATAGTCTCGCTACTAGCGCCACACTTATGTGCGTAGCTCGAAATTTGAATCGACGTCATCTTTCAGATGTATAAACACGCCTATCAAATTTCGTTTATCTAGCACAGCTCCTTCCTGGTGTTGGGATTTTTTTTTCCCATCAGTGTATTTAGTGATTTGAACGTGTCGCGTTTTGTTCCTGAAAAACTGCATTTGCGGAACTTACTCTTCTGCTTTCATTTAAAGAAATCTACCGAGGAATGTCATCGTTTGCTAGTGAAAACATAAGGAGAACATGTTCTATCGGAAAAAACGATATTGGTTTCGACGATTCAAAGGCAACCTTTTAAGGTGAATGACAAAATGCGCCCTGGTCAGCCGAAAAGTTTAACGATGAACAGTTAGAGACATTATTGGCGGAAGATTCATCTCAGATGCTTATTCAATGGACAATATTCTTCCTTTGGGTTCGAGACTATAGGAAATCAGCTGTTTTCGGTAAACAATCCTCAACTCTACCATAGCAAAGCACTGTGGCCTGTAAATTTTTATCTTGCAATATTATTTATAAGAGTTACAGATTATATGAAATTGAAGTAAGAGTGATATAGTGATACCTTTGTTTTGTTTTTAATCCGGTTTTTGTAATATACTTTCATATTAATCAACATATATAATATTAAAAGTTGCCATGTGAACTGTGGTGATGTTAGGAAATTTAAATGGATGTTCCATTTAATAAATTCCTTTATTAAAGTGATCGAAATTCTAATTATTTAAGCTTTGATGTCTATATCCAATGTAATCAATGACATCTTTTTTATATTTATTAAATTACTAGCAGGCAACGCCCGCTTCGCTGGTCCCTATTTTTAAATGAATCACTATAATTACTGAATTCCCAAAATTGCATTAATTTTTATCACGTGAAAAAAAAAAAAAAAAAAAAAAAAAAAAGGAACAAAATCTGATTAGGAAAAATTTCGCACCTTGCTCTCACTGCCTTCGGAAAAAATTCCCAAAATGCTCTAACTCTTATTTCTATTATTTTCCCCCTTCGCCCCCCCTCCTATTTATCCTAATAATTTTACAAATTCGAAAATATCCGCAATCGATTTGTAAGTATCAAAAACCTCCAGTTTTGAACGATCTATCTCTATTTTTATTTTTTGCCCCCCCCCTCTCCCCTCCCTCTTCCCGGCCCTCCTAATAACTTTGCACTTTCGAAAATATCCCCACTCGACTTGCAGGCCACTAAAACCTATCTGTACCAATTTTGAACGGCCTAACTGCAGTTCTATTTGTTTTTGCCCATATCCCCCCCCTTCCCGCCCCTCCTAATAATTTTACAAATTCGAAAATATCTGCAATCGATTTGTAAGTATCGAAAACCTCTTTATACCAATTTTGAATGATCTAACTCTATTTTTATTCCCCCCTTCTCGCCCCTCCTAATAACTTTACACTTTCGAAAATATCCCCATTCGACTTGCAGGCCTTTAAAACCTATCTGTACCAGTTTGGAACGGTCTAACTGTATTTCTATTTGTTTTTGCCCCATAGCACTCCCTTCCTTGCTGCCCCACCTGGGGGCTGAATTTCTAAAATTCCAGAAATTGGTTTTTAGATATTTTCATTAGCTATATTTTAGAGCAAAAATTTCACGTATATCTGTTTTTTTGTTTGAGATATATAGGATTATGTAAAATCACGTTTAACGCATGTGAAATCACGTTTTGCCCCCTCCCCCCCCCTTGGGGACCGAATTTCTAAAATTCCAGAAATCGATTTTTAGACATTTGTATTACCTATATTTTAAAGCAAAAATTTTACGGATATCTTTTTTTTTTTTTTTTTTTTTTGAGATATGAAGGATTTTGTGAAATCACGTTTTGCCCCCCTTCCCCCCTTTGGGGGCGAATTTTGTAAAATCGCTTCTTAGTGGATGCCTACGTCATAGAAAGAACATTGTCACAAAATTTCATGCTTCTAGGTCCAGGGGTTTGGTCTGGGCGATGATGAATCACCCCCTCACTCACTCACTCAGTCAGGAAGAACGATTTTATATATAGAGATAATGTGATTTGTTTGAAATCTTTAATTTTGTTTGTAATAGGATTCGCTATTTTCGTTTTAAACATTGATATTAGTTTCATGATTCATAGTGATGATTGATTTACTTTTTACGCATTTAATTTTTATTATCTTTTATTCATTATATATATATGTGTGTGTGTATAAAATGTTCTGCAATTTTACAATAGGGAATAGTCTTAACTTTACCATTCGATTCAGTTGTTTACATTTCTCTTTTGTTCTTGTTTAAACAGATATCTGATTATTACGTTTCACTGGAGAAACATATAGACTGGAAAATGTTATGTGTAACATTATAAAACGGTATTTTGAATCTAATTTGTTTACAAAACATCGGCCACGTGTTTGGCGATTTTACCTACTGTGGAGTCACAGGAATATTGTCCATTGCCTGAAACACTAAATGTAGATGCAGATGCGACAACTGTTAGTAAGCATTTGAAAGCAGTGGGGATGATGCAGAAATAGGGAAACTCAGTACCACAGGAACTGACAGATAAAGACATTGCAAACATTTGTTAAGTATTGCTTCAAAGTAAAAAAAAAAAAAAAAAATAGAAATCATTTTTGCATCACATTGTTACTTGTGATGAAAAGTGGATTCGTTATGACAGTCCGAAGGGCAAGAGATTGTCGACGCTTCAAGGCGAATTATCAACATCAACGTCAAAACCGAATATTCATGGTAAGAAGATTATGTTGAACAATTGATAGGATCAAGTCGGTGTGGTGTATTATGAACTGCTGCAACCGGTTCAAACAGTAAATATTGAACACTACGAACTGCAATGAGGAATTTGCACACATTGGGGATTTGAACAAAATCCTAATTTTCTGGTAGTTTTAAGCTCATAAATTTCAAAAAGTTTATTAAAAATGTAAAAAAATGTGCTCATTAATTTTAAAAATAACTTTAAAAATAACCAAAAATCACGTGACTTGAAAACGCTGCCGGACGTCACACTTTATGATGCTTCAATGTTTACATTTTGTTAGCCTAGTTAGCAAGCAGCAAATTATCAATCGTTTATGTGATTTCTGATCATTTCTTTTTCATCTTATAATTTAATATCATTATTACCAATTTCCATTATCATTATTTTCAATTGTTTTCTTTTCATGACGGTTGTCCAATGTTTTCGTTTAATATAGAGCCCCCTAAATAAAATAATAGGCCGGCGCATCACCGCCATTTTTTTGCCTCCGAAGAGGACAGCATTCCCGCTTGGCGTCCTTATCGCTTCCCGAATAATTTTAAGGAATCTTGATCTGCAGCTAATCCGGCCAAGATAAGAACAATAAACAACAATAATATTCTTAAAAACACATTTTTTTCACAGTACATTCTCAGGATGTCATTTTATTCTGAGGATATCCAATGGATGTACTGGAGTAAGATGTGTTGTTACGGCGGTTTCTGTTTCTTTCACAAAATGTCGCCAAAACTCAAATACACAGTCTGCGAACACTTTATATTTACTTCTTGAATGATTATAGCAGTTTATCGCTAAAAAAACTTCCATATCATAGTTTACTTAGCTAAAATTATGAAATATAATAAAACAAGTTACTTTAAAGTAACGTAAGACGATAAAAAAAATGTTTGTCCTTTGTTTATCAGAGAAACTCGCTGGGTACACGTGGCAACCCTAAGGCAACAAAATGCCTGATGCGCCAGCTCGTATATATAGGAGCCTTAGTTTAATAGGATCCTGTGGAACGCTAAAGAACAGCTTTTGAGAAGCATTAGCCGTCATATTAGTGCAGAGTGGTACAATACAATATATATACTACGATTTTTTAATATCCGTCATTATTATAAAATACAAAACCTATTTAGCTGATTCAAGAAGCAAAGCAAAGCACGAAATCAAATGTAAACAACGATTACTCCCGTTTGTTGTTTGTTGTCATAAAGAGTGACGTCACGATATATTATACTGCGTTTTCTCTATAGAATAAATAGTACGATGTTAAAAATGTTATAAATCAATAATTAGATAAGAAAATGTATGTATTTATTTTCTTACCTTTTCATTTTCTATTATATAAGAATAAAATCAGAAAACGTGCAAATCCCTCATTATTCAATTTAAATTCCGCACTTAAAGAAAAACGCCCGTAGTATACTCAAAGACAGGACAAAGTCATTCTGCATCATGGCACTGCCAAACCACATGTTGCAAACCAAGTGAAAGAAACCCTGAAGGGACTTCGATGGGTTGTCTTACTCCACTGCCATATTCCCCACACACCGTCCCTTCCAATTATCATTCGGTCCATGCAGCATAGCATTTCTGAACAACACTTTATATATTTTAACTGGCTGCATGAATGGATTACCTCAAAAGGATTTGATTTTTTATTTTTATCGCGAAATTCATTTCTTACCCGCAAAGTGGGAAAACGTTGTAGGTGCTGAAGGACACTATTTTCAGTAAATTATCTTGTACCATTTTATTAGAATAAACTTTCTGTCCAACGAACAGAGCAAATTAATTCAAGTACCCAATTTGGCTATACATATTTCGTATTTGGCATTAAAAACACAAAATTTAGCAATTTTCTTTTGAAGCTATTATTATGCGATTCAACAGCTAAAATTTTTACTGGAGAATTAAATACAATGTACACTAATTTCAGTATATTTTTTTTTCCAAGAAAATCGGCATATAGCCCCTCAAAGAGTTTTTTCTTGTTAGTAGATTGTACATTATGTTACAAATGAAATATAAACATAACATTTTCAATTTAGATAAATGTTTCAATTTAAATGAATTTTCATTGTTTTTTGATATAGTCTGTCATTTTTACATTAATTAAGATTAAATCATGTGAATTTATTTTATGAAAAATAAAACGATTTTGCATTATAAAAACCTTGAGTGAAGCCAAAGAGAAAAATCGTGTAAATAATACTAAACCGAAACATGTCTCCAACAATCATGCTGTAAATCATCGTCACGAAAGGTCCAGTGAGTTTGACAGCTCTATATAAAGAAACATAAAAGTTATTAATATTGCATAAAGAGGGAAATATAATTTTCGCAATAAAGCATAAAAATGTGTGACTAATAATTTGCTAATAATTTTAACTGTAAATAAATGACTCACTAATTATGTATATATATATTTTTTAAATAAAATTTGCAAAATGTTCATTTCATATTTTATTTATACACACTAATTTTAAAAATTTTAATGGCATGATTTATCATAATTCAGACCATTAAGCTCAACGTATTCCTATTTAATTAAGTGCAAGTTGCTTTGCGAATCAGTTAAAACATATGCTACCTAGATTTAATATATATATATATATATATATATATATATATATAAGCAAACATAATAAAGGACAAAAATAATAAAAAATTGTTTAGCGTCAAAATAATTAAGCAGGTTTCTTCACCAGTTGAAATGTATGCACGCCTTTACACAGCTTTTGTGCCTAACTTTTATCTCCTGTTGATGGGTCATGGTAATTGTTTTCGACACGAAAGAACTATTGCATGATTTTTCAATATATTGTGTGTGTTTGCATAAAAAATTCTTATGTTTTATTACTGCAAGTTCTTAGATTTTATTATTACCAATGTTTCGGTGTATTTAACTGCTACATAAATAAATATTTATCAAGATATAATAGTGCGCGTTTAAAAATTCTGAAATATTTTTTTAAGTGCACAAAATCTATATGATATTTCTCTAATGTGGGTCAGTTACGATTAAATTTTATTGAAATAATATGATAGTGACTTTATAAAATACGCGAGGATAAAAAATAATACATAAGAAATAATAAGCACGCGGACTCAGTTCAGTGATCTATTAGAAAAATATGACATTTGTCCGATGAGATCATTTTATAGAAAAATCTATTTTGAAAAGTTGCATCTTTACAATCTTTGCAAGCGTCATTTTAAACCTTTCAATACTTTAAAGATATAAACAAAATATGAACTTTTGTCATAAATTGACTAAAAAACGCAATAATAAAAAACATAATCAAAATAGGTGCTAAGTTAAAAAAAAAAAAAAAAAAAAAAAAAAAAATGCCAAAATGAATAAATTAAAAAATAAATTAAAAGACATCGTCAACATGGCGGGAAATTTTTTTAAAGTCGCCATACGGGTCTTATGCTACAGTTGACCTGCCTGGGGAAGTATGAAAACTGAGTCATCAAACATGAAAAACTAACAAGAAAATCTGACTTATCGCCTTATATTACAATTTCTTCTTTTAGATGTGGACGAAAGAGGAAGTTTATTGCACAAAACAAAAAGCTCTCAACCATAGACTTTATATATATAGACTACGCCACCAATAGGACTTCCCATTATAGTGAATGTCTTCAACATGAGGGTGTTATCTGAAACCTTCATCCTTTGTGGTCAGCGCCGTATGTCACGTGACAGAGAGTTGAGGGAGATTCTTCCATCAGAAAGCACTTATTTTTGTAAGAATTCAAACAAAAAATTCTCCCCTTCAGAATGATTTCTCACAAAAGAAATTTTTTTATAATTAATGTATGACATTTTAGCTTTCCAAGGACGCGTAAATCTAAAGGCTTAAATAAAAAGTGTGTGTACAATACAGAAATTAAAAACTCAAAACTACTTTCTTTCCTACGGAAAAATCACATAATATTCATTCTCGTTTCTCTCACCAGGTCTGCACCACGTGATAATTTCGCTGGGGAAGCTACTTCATGTCGCAGACAGATAATGAGAGGGGATGCGTGGTCTATCTATATAAGGTCTATGCTCTCAACGGTTTGGGGGAAGCAAACTCGCCAAGTTCTTGCAAACGTGCCGCTGGAATATATGCAAAAGTCCCTCGTAAATATATCCAAACGTTAAAAATTGTCCAATAATGGTGGTGCTTATGTGAAATTTCAGTTATGGATAATAAAACTGGTTATGTATTAAAAAAGTTATAAACAATTTTATCAAGGGAGTTAATTATTATTATTGGCCGCTCTGTATAAGCATCAGCATATAAGTACGCAAACTGATTTATTTAAAAACATAACAATTTCCTTTCATAACATAATGTTTTAGCAAAGAGTGAAAAAGCGAAGAACAACAGTGTAATGAAATGTAACGTAAAGTAAATTTTGAAAAGATTGAGGAGGTTGTAAGTTCATAAAAAATATATTGTTTTCTTTAAATAAAACTTCTTTAGAACAGATTTCAAGATTGATTGTTTGAAATTTAGACATATATATTTAAACTGATTTCGAATAATATTTGAGGGGAAAAATATTTAGTTTTTCTTCTCAAAGTATCTGGTAGAATTATTAAGATAGTCAAAGCTCATTTTTGGCGAGAAAGATAATTGCTAAACATTTTTAAAGAAGGCAAATGTATACTTAATTTACTCAAATCACCTCACAGAATAAGAAAAAAAAAAAAAAATAGAACTTTAAAACAGCAAAAACATAAGCAGATTTTTAAAATAAAAAATTAACCCTTTTTTAAACAAGAATTCTTTTTTTAATGCGTAATTTGGTTTGATTTTTCTGAAGTTATAGTCTTGGTAAATTATGGTATATTAAATAGAATAATTGCTCTCAATTTTTAGAAATTTTAGGTCTTACAATTTACTTGATTTAACGTTCTAAAAATCAGACTAAAAGTATTTGTATTAAAATCATAATATAATAATGCCTGTAGAGTTATGTAATCCTGCATATTTTTTATATTTCATAATCTAAAAAATACCCATTATATATATATATATATATATATATATATATATACACTGAGTGACAAAAATATTATGACAACCTGACATTTTCAGACGTTTTGTCAAGTGTCTCAAAAAGTACTGGACGAGTTATCTTGAAACTTCAGCAGTGTACTGAACAATTCAACATGTTATGGCTCATATATTCCAATGAAAGTTACAAAGTTCCTTTCCGAAAGCAAAAGGGAATTCAGTTAAAAAGGAAAATTTTGAAATATCCCTGTAAAACACGTAATTCTTGAAATGCGTTCTGTCTGTAGCATGTGATTAAGAGGCTTCTTATTATTATTTGCATAAATTTTTATGAGCATAAATATTTATGGAGATATAGTGCTTTCATTAAACGATTGCACGAAAATTTACCACATTTTTAGTTATAATTCTCGAAGGATTAAACGCAGAGCAAAACCATTTTTTAGGAAACATACTATATTAGACACAGCATACTTCAGTCAGAATGCAAAAACATTAAATATCTAATGAAATACTGGAATTTTTACTAAATAGTTTTTAACTGCATTCGCAAGTTTTAACGAAATTTCATTTGCACAGTTTTATTGTCCAATTTGCTTCTTATATGGAAACCTCGAACAAACATCGAGTAATTTCGAAAAGTTGTATACGCGATAGAATGAACTGAATTTCAGTTCCTCTAAACATAAGAAAAACGATAAAGAGATTTTATCAATATTTATTCGCAGTCAACGAACTCTATATTACCATTTATTGAATCAACATAAATATGTGAATAAAACCTGTTATAGTTTAGCTCTTTTTATTATTATTTATTTGAGAGAAACTGAATAGCAATTCATTGTATCGCGCACAACTTTTTGAATTTAAACGATGTTTTTTTTACGGTTTTCATATAAGTAGCTTAATACTTTTGGCTATTGAATTATGCAAATGAAATTTCGTTAAAGCTTGTGCATGTGTAGTTGAAAAATATTTAGTAAAAATGCTCACATTTCATTCGATAGTTAATATCTTTGCATTCTGATTGAAGTATGCTGTTTCTATTATTGCATGCCAAGTTTCGAAAAAAATGACTACGGTCTGGGTTCAATACATTGAGTTTTAAAATGAAGAAAGTTACAGTTTTTTTTGTGCAATTTTTTAAAGAAAACGCTCTATCTCCATGAATATAGGATAAAAATTTATATAGATAATAAAAAGAAGCCTTTTAATCCCATGCTACAGCCAGAACGTATTTCCAGTATTAATTTTTACAATGTGATTTCAAATATTTTCATTTTTCGTTAATTTGTTACTGGTCTCCCTTTTATTTTTTGAGCAAAACTTTCACTGATATACCGGGTGATCCAAAAGTCAGAACCAACTTTAAAATTGAATAATTCGAAAACGAATCAAGATACAAAGATACGGTTTGCACCAAACGGATGAAAACGAAACCGGATTTTGTGTGGCAAAGGAAAGAAATTAGTTCTGTTGGCGACCAACAGATGGCGCTATAGTGTTTTATTTCACCAAAAGATGATTTACAAATGAAAAAAAATGTTGACAACTTACAAATCACCGTAATTACAGTTAATTAGTACTACTACAGTAACAGTTCAATGTCCATCATTCAGAAGTACAGCTGTGATATGATTCAACACATCGTTCATAGCATTTAGTAGCATTTCTTGCGTTACGGCAGACAAATTTTGGCGGATGGCATCTTTCAGTGCTGCTACTGATGCCGGCTGGTCACGGTACACTTTTGACTTCCAAGAATCCCCACAGCCAAAAGTCACAGGGTGTCAGATCGGGAGATCTTGGAGGCCATGCGTGATTAAAGTAGCGACTAAGAATGCGATATTTCGATGCATATAAGCTTCGAATACCATTACCTGCTGTAGTTGTTCCTTTTTATATCGTTTGTTGCTTTGCATAATCCTACATCAAAAATACGTCAGCGCCATCTGTTGGTCGCCAACAGAACCATTTTTTTTCGTTGCCACAAAAAACCCGGCTACTTTTCGATCCGTTTGGTGCAAACCGTATCTTTGTATCTTGATTCGTTTTCGAATTATTCAATTTTAAAGTTGGTCCTGACTTTTGGATCACCCTGTATATGAAGTATGACATATTCAGTATACTCCTGATGTTTCAAGATGATTTGTCTAGTACTTTTTTAGATATTTGACAAATTTTCTGAAAGTGTCAGGTGGTCATAATAATTTGGCCACTCAGTGTATATTTAGCTAAAATGTTTGGAATAATGTTGAAATATTTTCTTTTGTGAATATTTTCTATATGTAGATTTACAAATGTTGTCGATAAATAAAGAACAAAACTTAATGCTTCTACGTTTTTTCAGTGAAAGGATATTTCACCTTTAGAAACTACATTCTTTAACGACTACGTAGAAAATCAGTTTTATGACATCCATTTTGTAAGCTAAAGTTTTCTAAGTTTACATTTGAAGTACGAAAAATTAATAAAAGCGAATAAATAATAGATCTTACCCAGCAAAAAATATTAAGTAAAACCAGGAGCATGGAATCGCCAATGTCAGAAGAACATCTTCTGTTTCTCTGTCTCCAACCACACGACATGGAATGCATGATAATATTAGGAAACAGGAAAGAAGAAAAAATGTTTTGACGGGACTTGTAGTCTGAAAAAAATTAAATTCATTACATTTAGTTTTACATATCATGCATAGTATAAGCATTTGAGAAAAATATGTACAAGATGGCTCAATTGTTAACGTTGAGAAATTATAATTTATTCAATTTTCTATGATTATATAGTTGTAAAATTTTATTGAATACTAGCAGGCTACGGCCGCTTCGCTGGTCACTATATTTAAATGATTTTTCAACAGAATTGAATTACTATTTACTTTTTATATCGCATTATAAAAAAAAAAAAAGAAAATAATAATAATTACTTACATTGAAATCGCCCTAAACCTTACTTCGGGTACCTGCAGCCTACTAGGTCTTTTTTCGCCCGCACTGCATCGGGTCCAGGTTATCACTGCCTGCAGAAATGTTTTTTCCGGGTACTTCAATTTTGGCATTTATTTGGGTAGATTTGTTATGATTTAGGAACTACGATTTCAAAGATGACTGAATCTCAGTATCTATTAAATATTTAAGTTTCACTATTCAGTAGCAAATTTTTCATTATTCGCATGAAATAATATATATATATATATATATATATGTCAAAAAAAAAAAAAAAAAAAAACTGAACTGGAAAACTTTTCTGGCAACAATTAAATTTAAAATTAATATTTAAATGGCTAATTTTAAAGCTATTATAAAGAAATTATTTTTATATTTTAATTAATTAAAAAATAATAATCCAATGAATAGAAAAAAAAATCTCGAATGATCTTCACGAATGCTTTTTAAAATATTTTTAATACTTAAAATATTTCATCTCTTGCAGAAGTGAAACATGTATATTTTTCTTTAAAAATTACTTATTGATGAAACGTTTATATTTTTATAACCATGCCTCTTCAAGAATAAATATTTATTTTATGATTTTTAGGGCTCCAGTGTTTTTTTTTTTCCCCTTTCATTTAAATTTTTATTTTGTGCGTTTTAATAACTAAAAGAAAACTAATCAGAATTTCTTATTACACTGTTTAGACAACGACATGTTTTCTTTTACAATTGACATCTTATCTATGAATTATCTGCAAGAGAAGTAACACATCTACCACGGAGTATCGAACCCACGACCATCGCATTAACTTGACGCTTTAACCGACTGAGCCATTGAGCGACACAACGGAATCCTCACATTTACTTCAAAATGGAAACGCCTTGTTTTTTAGTGTGACACAGAAACACTATGGCAAAATCCAATTTCAATAAAACGAAAAATTTAATTAAAAGAAAACTAATCAAAATTTCGAAAATCGGGCTTCGAGCTGCACCAGGAGAGGTCATTACGAACCTCCGTGCAAATTTGTGTAACTCTGCTGTTAGCCGATTTCCTAAAAAGCTCTGGACATACATACACAATGACACACACACACACACACAAACACACAAACATCGTATTTTATTATATGTATAGATGATATGCATTAGTATACGAGTTTTTACTATCAATCAAAGCTTTCCAGAGCAAGCTCGTTCACGCAATGTTAAAAAATGTCGCACAGCAAACTCAACGGCAGCGCTTCTAGTCGTGCAGTGGCTGCGGTACCCAAATAAAAGCTGTGAAAAGCCCGCTCTTATTGTGCTTTCTTTAAATATGTTATCTCTTATGTTTTTAATGAAAATAAGTATTAATTCTGGCCCTAAATGAACATTATAGATGTGATTATTTACTTGAAATTATTAGCGTACATTTGACTTTAAATACAAAATATGTTAGATGTTCGCTAATAATTTCAAGTAAATAATTACATCTACAGTGTTCACTTAGAGCTAGAATTAATTAGTGTAAAATACAACTTGTTAAATCGATCTTCTAATTCTGTAAATTGTATTGTAAATACAAAAAATCCATGCATTATTAATTTAAGAAGAAAATGTTAATATACGCAATTTTCTAAATAAAAATTTTGGTTAAAAAAAGGAATTAAAACTTTGGAAAAGAAATCGCTTATAAAAGATGACTTTATCATTAATGCATTTATTTAGAAAAAAAAAAAAAAAAAGCACTATTTAATGTTTCATAAAATAAATCATACGCAGACGAAATCATTCACAAAAATATTGTCATCCAATCACAATGTGTTTGTAATCGCTTTAAAACCAAATTTAGGAATAATAAAATAACATTTAGGAATGAACAAATATAATATACCCTAACTTGTTTTAACTTCATAACAAATGAAAGTTACCGAATTAAAAATTCCATAGATTTTCTCTTGATCCGTAATAGATGAAAATATGAAGAAATTAAGATGTCAATCATTACATAAATTTTAAGAAGTATTCAAAAAGTACTTTTTAAAAATTAATTGTAAAATATGTTACTTATCTTAAAATACGGGAAAGTATGCAAAATACGAATATTTTAAAAATACATGAATTGTTCTGTTCAGATCTGAATTCGTTCAAGCTACAATTCTATTTTAATTTCAAATATGGAGCGACGAGTAAAATTCTGTTCGAGCACGCGCAGTTTCAGCCTGTATAATTCAGGTACCACCAGTACCAGATGGCTTTGCCATCGATCATTGACGTAACTATGACGTAACCATGACATAACTACGCAACCCATTGCTCCATTGTGATGAATACGCTTACTAGTACTCGCTTTGCTATCAATAAGCAAGTATGCAGTAAAGGGAACAAGAAAGATAATTATTATAAAAGAAGAATTAAAATTAGCATAATTTTTGGAAGAGATGATTTGTTTTGTATTCTTTAAAACAATTGGGGAATATGCATTAGATTTAAAATTAATGGAGGTATATTTTCGTGTAATAATCTATCGTTGAAGCAGTGATAAGCCAAATTCTAAAAAGTGCCAAATTAGTGGAAATTTTAACTTACTAGACTAACAAAAAAACTCATTAATCCTTGGGCAAGAATTTCTTGAACTTGTTGTACTATACCAAAACCGACGCAACCAATACACGTTATTATCTCACAGCAATACCGTACCTAAAAAGAAAAAAAAATCACATTTTAAATGTTTAAATACAATATTTTCCATTCACTAGATTGTGCAAACTTTGCTGAAGTGCCACAAAGTAATATAGGAATGCTTAACAATATAACGACTAAAGTGGAGTTTCTAAAATTTTATAAATGTACTAATATCTATCATTGAATTCAAAATTTACTTAAAATTTATTAACTAAATTTGTATCTAAAATTAATTTACTTACAATTGTAGTGACATCATACTTTCCTAGTAAAGGTTCTCTTGTCGTAGGTCGTATGTACACGGCGATACTTAAATTAAGAAGATGAAACAACATCATCATCAGTTTTCGATAAAAATGACGCTGAAATTATATATATTAAATTGACTACCTTATTGTTTTTTAAAACATTAACGGCACAATAAGTTTGTTTATATAAAAGGTAGTGTTGGGCATAATTGATTAAAAAGTAATTGAATTACAACTGAATTACAATTAAATTACAATTAAAATTATTTTATTGTCAATCGATTAACAAGTAATTGATTACAAATAAATTGAATAAGTAATTCAGTTTATTTTCAATCAATTACTTGTTAATTGCTTGACATTAAAATAATTATAATTGTAATTTAATTGTAATTCAGTTGTAATTCATTTACTTTTTAATCAATTATGCCCAACACTGAAAAGTTGTAACAATAAGCCTATCAAGAAACATAAGCATGTATTTATCATTTCATTGTAGGTAAAGTAATCAAACTTCAAGGGCCCTGCAGACAAAAAGAGAAATCATAAAAGAGAAATAATATTTATGTGACCTGTTTATTTTACTGCTCTACAGAAATGTCTACAGTGTAAGCATTTAGTCTCCTTACTCACTGTATCTCCATCCGTGTTTTTTTTTTTTTTTCCCTTCTTTTCTGGGGCTTATACGAATAACAGAGTGTATGTGAAAAAAGTAAGCGTGCTCACTTACCTTATTGCGACCATTGAAATAGAAATACAGTCAATATCCATACATGTGTTCGAATCTGGTGCTGTTAATTAAAACTTGCGCCTTTGGGATTTCATAAGTAATTAAGAATCCACATGGAGCTCACGATATTGTAAATTCTACATGATGCTATATACAATGCTTTTTGAACAATCACATTGTTTATAATAACTTGGGAACAATACACATTTCATTTTAGCATCTCTTTCCACACCCTGATTATTATTAATTACAGACATTTTTCTCTTAGTAATAAGAAACTGAAAAGAATAATCAAGAAAATTTATCTTCAGAAATTCAGAATTATTTACTTATTAATTTTAATTAACAAAAGAAAATGTTTTGCCTATAATCAAGTTGTATAAAAATGAGCGTTAATGAACAACATATTCATAAATTTAACATAACTTAAGAGAAGGTATGTTTAAAAAACGCAAAATACGTTTTTGTAGGAAAAAACCGGGCCGACGAAAATTTTTTTGAAAATATTTTCTTCAACAGCGTAAGAAAAGAAATAGATTTTTTAATGTGTTGATCAACAGTTAATTCGAGCTTTAGATTATGTCTCTCAATTAGTGAGCGTCAAGGTCATTTAAAACTTATGTTAACCTATAGAAAAATAGTCTCTACAAATATTCATAACATAATACATATTATTAGAAGCTTTTTATATGAAATTGACTTCGTCATTGTGTCTTGGTGTCACGCTATTAAACAAGGCGTCTCCATTTTAGAGTAAAGATAAGCTATTCCCTTCGTCGCTCCTTGGCTTAGTTGGTTAGAGCGTCATATTAATAACGAGGTGGTCCAGAGTTCGATCCCCGAAGGTCCGGCGTGTTAATTTTTGCAGATATTTAGTAGAAAAGATGTCAATTGATAAAAGAAAATTTTTCATTGACTACACAGTATCTTAAGAATTTTTCAAGTTTTTTTAACAAACTTTTCTTTTTTAGATACTAAAAAATACAAAATATTTTAGATATCAAAAAACACAGAATTAAAAAATACATAAACAATTTTTTTAGAAGCTTTTTATTGAAAATGGATTTTGTCATCGTGTTTTCGTGTCACACTGAAAAACAAAATGCCTCCACTTTAAAGTAAAATGTTAGCACTTTTTTTCGTCACTTGTTAGTTCAATTGGATAGAGCGTCATGTTTATTACGCAATGGTTGCAAGTTCGAAGACCGATGTGTTACTTTATTGCATATAATTAATAGGAAAGATGTCAAATGATAAAATAAAGCTCCTTCGTTGTCTACACACTATCCTAAAAATTTCTCATTATTATTTTTTTTTTTTAAGAAATTCCTTTAAGTTACTAAAACGCACAAGAATAAAAACGTAATTAAAAAAAAAAAAAATAGATGGAAGTTTTTATTGTGTAGCCTTAAAACAAATTATATATATATATATATATATATATATATATATATTCATGCAAGGACATGCTATAAAAAATAAATAAAAGTTTTAACAATAAGAAAACTGTTAGAAAAATATAAATATTTCACTTTGTAAGAGATGAAATTTTTTTTATGTTTAAAATATTTTAAAAAGCATTCGAGAACAATATTCTTTTTGTATAAGTATTTGTTGGAATCTTTTAGCATGTTCTATGAATTTTCTTTACTGTTCTTTGATATTTGATTAGAGCGTGTCGTGGGTTTGATTCTCCAATGGCCGATGTGTTAATGTTTGCATATAATTAATATAGAAAAGGTGTCAATTGATAAAAGAAAAATTTTCAAAGTCTACACAGTATCCTGATAATTTCTTATTCTTTTTTTAGAAGCTTTCTTTATAACACAAAAGCAGAAAAAAAAAAAAAAAAAAAAAACATTTTTTTAACAGTAGAAGCTGGAGCCCCGAAAAGCATAAAATAAGAATTTATTCTTGCAAAGACATCCTGTAAAAAAATGAAAGTTTCAACACTAAGAAAATTTCACAGAAAAATATAGATATTTCACTTTTGCAAGAGATGAAATTTTTTAAATATTCAAAATATTTCAAAAAGCTTTCGAGACCTTTGAAATTTATGGTTTATACATACTTATGTAGAAACTAATGACTAAGAATATTGGTCTCGATAGCTTTTTAAAATAACTTGAATATTTAAAAATTTTCATCTCTTGCAAAGGTGAAATATCTATATTTTTCTGTAAAATTTTCTTAGAGTTGAAACGTTCATTTATTTACAGCATATCTTTGCAAGAATAAATTCTTATTTTATGCTTTTCAGGGCTCCACAATAAAAAGCTTCTATTGTTAAAAAATGCTTATTATTTTTTTTTAACTTTAATTTTTATTTTTAAATTCTTTTTTCACATTTATTAAATTCATGACCGTCAAAATCATCCCTTTTCCAAGACTTGATTTTTTTTTTTTTTTTTTTTTCAGTTTTTTAAATTTATTTTGAAGTTGTAAAATGAAAATTTTCCTTTGGTGGGAAATTTAGCATTTAACAACTTCAAAATAAAATATTAAAAGCTTGAAAAATATTTTTTTGAAAACTGAGGCATAATTTAAGGGTCACGAGTTTTATGAATGTGAAAACGAAAGTTTAAAAATATGTATTATGTAAGGAATAATAATGTAAATTGCTTTTCCATAGGTTAACATGAGTTTGGATGATCTCGACATTGACTAATAGAAAGACTTAAGCGCAAAAATTACTTACTTATTTATCTAAAATGATATTGTCCAGTTCATAACTGCTAAAATGTAAGAACGGGGAAATTGTGTTATGAAATGCCCCCTCCCCCCCCCCCCAAAAAAAAAGAAAAAAAATAATAATAATAGTCCTTTCCGATTCACCCACTTTTAAAACAATTTACACTTTCTCAAATTATCTGGTAATACTGTTTCTATTTTCATTCTGCCCTTCTGTTTATTTTTCTTTTCCTATATCGATAACAGGGTAGTTTAAGGGAAGACGCGGTAGATTTTTTTTAATATTTCTGTAAAATCCCCCATTGTGGTTATATTTGTTATTTATTGATATTTTACGAAAAATTATACCTTTGAGTACATAATAAAAATATATTTCAAAAATATTACAAAAACTTTGAAAAAAAAAAAAAAGTTTTCCTTAACGCTGTCGATTTTGACATTTTACCTAATCATGGGGTAAGATGGCCGTCTATTTAAGAGTAAAATTCCTTATGGGATTTCAATGTAAAACACACATTTTTACGAAACATTATACATTTATTTTAAAACCCATGATTAGCATATAGACATTGTTAAAACAAAATATTATCTTTTATCTTAATTAATATTTTTGCTAAAATTAATACCTAGATGTAACTTAAAGCAACAAAGAAGATAATCAGACATCTTTCCTTAATATAAAAATACCGGCATCTTACTTTAAAAAAATGTTATCTTACCCCAAAACGTTGAAGACGTAAATGCTTATTAACTTACGAAAGAGGAACCGGCTTCCTTTATCCCTTTGGAGAGGGGCCCACCAGCGGCCGAGCGGTTCTGCGCTCAAAGCTGGTAGACGAGAGGTGCCGGGTTCGATCCCCGGTCGCGCTCGTCGGCCTAGCCGTTCGGAGTTTTCCGTGGTTTCCTCCGAAACTTGCGTAAATACGGGCTAGGACCCCTTAGAAAGACCTCCACGGAAGGCACTCCCCCTCAGGCCTAGGACCCCCAGTGTTGTCAATCGGCCTTAATCCCTAACACCAACACCTAACACCATAATTTTAAAAATTAAAATTATCCGAATTATTATTTTTTCCTTTTTAAATTACGGTTTGCATAATTAACTAAACAAGGGACAAGTGAAAATTTTTAACATTTACTAGATAAAGAGATATGGATTATCGATTCCAACTAATTTAAGAAATTCCTAAATTTCGCAGAAAAAAGTAACATACGTCTGATTACTAATGTACATTTCGTATGAGTAGCCGGTGTCCCGTATAAGTTGACCACGTGTCTTGTCCACGTGTTGTCACGGCATCTTGTCCAACACAGTATCTTACCTCAACTTACCAAACGGGAAAAGCTTTCTGCTGCTTGTGCCTTGTGAAGACTTATACTAAATTATTTCGATCAAAAATACGTAGCTTTCTCATTTGTTTTATATATATATATATATATATATATATATATATATTTTAGAAAGTATTTTTTTACAATGTGCATGATATATATAGTATCATAATGCATTTTCATACACAATTTCGTATAAAAATATTTCTTATTAAAGTGGATCATCTTAGCATTTTTAAGTCGCTAATATTTCCAAGTGAAATGTAATATGCATGTAGCATATATATATATATATATATATATATATATAATTATTAAATATTAATACTTTTCAATTTTAATTTTAAGATTATTATTAATATATATATATTATGATTATGTATACAATTAAATGTAAATTGAGATAAATTTAAGGTAACATTATTAACATTAAACTTGAAAAGAAATACATTCTTTTTCCTTACTTGAGCAAACGTTTTCCATTTCTCTTCAAGAAGTCGTTGGATGACACCACCTTCTAACATATCCAGATGCTCAGTTGAATTTCCCTTCAATATTATCATAAGAGCAGAATTCAGATCTAAAATTAAACGGCTTTTAAACGACTTAATTAATTGTGTTGTGTCTACGTGCATGTGATACAAATGCAAAGAAATTAGTTAAAGATTCGTTATAAAAGTAAAACATACCAATTCCAAAAAAAAAATAAAAAATAAAATAAAATAAAATAAAATAAAATAAAATAAAAATAAATAAATAAATAAATAAATAAAAATTGTAAAGAGTGAGTAAAAGTAGTGAGTAAACGAAAAAACTTGCAAAAAAAAAAATATATTTTTTTAAATTAAATTAATTATAGTTTTTTAAATTATTCTTGATTTTGGTTAAATTCTAATATACAGATTTTTTGTTATTTAAGGTATATTTTATCGAGTTTTATCCCGAGTTATCTTACCATGAATGAACTATCATGTATGAAATAGTTGAATGGTTTTAAGTAGAAAATGAACTTTTTCTCACAGGTAATTAGCTATCCAATATAATATATTTATAATAGTTAAAGCTATATTTTATCTTTAGTGGGGGTAGTATAACCTGTATTTGTCGAGACACCTATGGACTCGAAGAGAAATAAACATAATCCTCAGTATTTGTGCTTTATTGATGCTGTTATCCCTCTATCAGACTAGTATGCTAGACTCATTGTAAGTCTTTGTCGATAAAGCAAAAATAGACTCAAGGGAATTTTTACAACACAGAAGAGCTGATAGCTCCAGGCTAGCATGGGCCTCGAACTCACTAACTTTAGCTTAAAGGCGATTAGAAGAAGGTTCGACATGATCAGGGAGAACTCTGTCCTTAGTATTTGTAAAGTACTGAAAAAAAAAAATTCTTAAATATTAATATCATTGACAAACATCATATCGAGAGATCGGTAATTTTCTTAAATATACAAACATTCTTACATTTTTCAATGAGAATCTTTTATTCTCTAAAGCGACAAAATAGTGACGATTATATTTGAATTTAATTTTAACCAACAAATAGGCAATCTCTAAGCATTTCTAAGAGAAATACCATAATTTTAAATTTATTACAGATAAAATAATTTGCAAATCTAAATCTACGTTTGAACTTAATTTCTTTAAAACTTTTTACATCTATAAGAATCTTTAAAATATTTTTAATTGTGATTTCACTGTAACTCTTTATCTGATTATTGGAAATTTTGCATTCAATCGACAATTTTTTCTACATTTTCTACAACTATCGTTTCTCAATTTCTTATTGGTTAATCCCCCCATTTCAATCAATTCTATTGGTTGATAAACAGTCATAGAATCCGATACCTTTCTTATATATAGGAACATTTTTTTTTTCGTTAATTTATTCTCTGATAAAACGAAAGTTAAATGTTACTGAAATAGCTATTTTCAGTTTGATTATTCTTTTTGGCGTTCTTACACGTTGATGACATTTCCTATGTTTATTTATCTAGCGCGAAGTCTCCAATTAATATTACAATTACCCATAGCGCAGTACTAGTGCGACGTTAAAAACCAAACCAACCAACCAACCAATTAATATTACAGGTTTTATATTTAATAAAGTTAAAATTTGATACTGGAGTTTGGAGAAAAGAATAAGAAATTAAGAATTAAGGTATAAACAATAAACGAATTAATAAATAAAAATTCCTTGTACGAAACTTTCTGATGCACTTGCTACCAATGGGATAAATCGAAAATAATTTTAAACCTTGGTGTATATCCTGTCTTGAGGAGTACTACGCATTATTATAATATATAATTAACCTAGACTGAATTCTAGTACCAAAATGTATCACGTTAAGAACATAATTGATCAAAATTATTAAGTTACTATTGAGATTACTCAAGTAAAGTTGTGTAAAGATAGTTGTAAACATTTGTGTTGCAAAACTTACTTGCTCGACCGTTGGGCTGAATACTGTCTAGAGCATTTAATGGGTAACCAGAGCACGTAATATTACTATATCTCCAAAACTCCTGGATAACGGAAAAACAAAAATTAAACAATTATACTAATAAAATCAATGAAAGTCATAAATACAGTATAACTAATACTTGAAATGTTTATTCGTGATAACAAGAAGCGATTAACATGTATTATCTCATACTGATTTGCTGGCAATTCGCAGCACAGCACAAATTACTGTAGATTATATAACCCAAAATTTCCAGCGTAATTTTTAATGATGGTAATAGGCGATTATTTTATGGGTACCGTATAGAAGACCCTAGACACACACACACACACACACACACACACACGCACACAAACTTTTTTTTTTTAAGCTTAAATGGTAGCAGGATATTTTTCATATCGCAGAAAAAAGGTTATTATATGCTTTTCTGAATAAACCTTCTTTTGTTTTATCTCCAATTACCTTATTGCGGAATTCCTCTCTTCGTACCAGTTTTTAGAGGATATATCTAAAAAGATATGTAAGAGAAGTAAATATATTCCCCCAACAGAAACGAATGATTGAACACCATAAAGATGAAATATTTTATGTATGAAATGGCAAATGTTTTTGCACTATCTTTAGGTATTTATAATTTCAATGTTATAAAATTTTAACTTTAAATATTCCAATTTCAAACTGAAAGGTAGTACCTGGCTTATTCTTGCGTATTCAACATTTTACATGGCAATATTTTTGAGCCAGCTACAACATAATGGTGAAAGGAACTTTTAATAATAGTGTTGCAAATATTTTATGGCTCTGACAAGAAGATATTGGAATAATTAATTACGTTTAGAGGAAAATATGGGGTTGATGTAAACTATATTATGAAAAAGAAATAAAAAGATTAATAGGCCGTTTAATTCTTTACTTTTGAGGCTTATGAGTATGGCTTTTTAAGTTGCCAGGGACCAAACTTGCTCACCACCCCCAATCTGGAGAACCAGGATGTTTCTTTTCGTCTGACACCTACCCTTCGACCTGTCCGGCCTGGGAGGCCCTACCGGTAGGAAGATATTGCCGGCATAGCTCTCAGGGTCAGTAGTTACTATATTGTACTATACTATGTACTCAACTATATGGAAGTGAGACTTGGATGCTTATATATACTATGTACATATAGTGTACACTATATATACTATGTACTCTACTACATGGAAGCGGGACTTGGACGCTCAAAAAGAGTTATGAAAGAGAAATAAAATCTTCAGATATGAAATTTCTAAGGAGTGTGAAGGAGTATTCCATAATGGATAAAATAAGAAATGCTGACATCAGAAGGGAACTAAAAATTAAGCCAATAACACATAGCAATAATGAACTACAGAAATAAATCGAGAGAATATTTAAAACGAACATTTAAAACTGACCATATACTAAAGGCAGCCTTGAAATACAGGGTGTCCAAGAATTATCTTTACAACTTTGAAATTTAATAACTTTTGAAATAAAAAAGATATTCACATTCTGTGTTCTGCAGTTATTAGTGCAACTCATAAAGTTTTGTTCTGTTTAGGTTAGCCAGTTGTAACTGAGCATGTGGACCCCACAGGAGAAAGCACAATGTGTGGCATGGTTCATTGAGAGCAAATCGGACACACAAGTTCAACGCAATTGCAGGACCAAATTTGGCAAGGCGCCACCATGCAGACCCACCATCCGTGCATGGCACACCAGCTTCATGACCACAGGCTCAGAGTTACATAAGAAAGGAGCAGGACGACCCAGCACAAGTGATGAAACTGTTGAGCGGGTTCGCGAAGCATTCCAGCGCAGTCCCAAAAAATCAGTTCTTATGTAACACTGAGCCTGTGGTCATGAAGCTGGTGTGCCATGCACGGATGGTGGGTCTGGATGGTGGCGTCTTGCCAAATTTGGTCCTGCAATTGCGTTGAACTTGTGTGTCCGATTTGCTCTCAATGAACCATGCCACACATTGTGCTTTCTCCTGTGGGGTCTACATGCTCAGTTACAACTGGCTAACCTAAACAGAACAAAACTTTATGAGTTGCACTAATAACTGCAGAACACAGAATGTGAATATCCTTTTTATTTCAAAAGTTATTAAATTTCAAAGTTGTAAAGATAATTCTTGGACACCCTGTATAGACCAACGGGGAGAAGAGACAGAGGAAGTCTACGTAAAAGATGGAATGAGGCCGGAAAAGTTTGTAGCCTTCAGCCGTGTTGTTGATGATAATGATGATGATGAAATAAAATTGATCAGTGCAGTTCTACTTGTCACGTTATTCAACAAATAGACGCATCTTAAGTCATAAGGCTGCTATAAGGGGAATGGGGCTCAAAATGCAAAAGGAACGATGCGCAAATGAAAGTTGACATTTTTTTAACCATAATATCTATACGTTTTAATGATAAAAAGTATAGCAATCTATTAGACACTTTTGGCGAGACACTTAAACAGTCCTCTCGTAAAAAAATCTGATGTGGGCACCACATGACTTCCTTATACACTTTTAGAAATATACATAATGTTAAAAAACATTGTCACTGGACCCGAAACAGTTGGCTAAAAATATTTAAAAAAAAATGCATACGTAAAAAAAAAAAAATATATATTGTGCCTTGAGGGGACTCATGTCAAAGTTGTGCCTTGGGGGGGACTCAAGTCAAAGTTGGGCCTGGGGGGGGGGACTCATGTCAAAGTTGGGCCTTGGGGGGACTCATGTCAAAGTTGTACCTTGGGGGTGACTCATGTCAAAGTTGTGCCTTGGGGGGGACTCATGTGCCTTGGTGGGGACTCATGTCAAAGTTGTACCTTGGGGAGGGGACTCATGTCAAAGTTTTGCCTTGGGGGGGACTCATGTCAAAGTTGTGCCTTGGGGGGACTCATGTCAAAGTTGTACCTTGGGGGGGACTCATGTCAAAGTCGTGCCTTGGGGAGGGGACTCATGTCAAAGTTGTGCCTTGGGGGGACTCATGTCAAAGGTGTGCCTTGGGGGGGGGACTCATGTCAAAGTTGTGCCTTGGGGGGGGGGACTCGTGTCAACGTGTTCTGAACTTTTCTGAAAGTTTCAAATGTCTAGTTAGTCGAGAAGTCAGTTAAATTGTAAGATTTGTCCAAACAGTTTTTGAGCAATTACCATTTTTGATACATTTTGCCCATTATGAACCTAATTTTCCTAAATATCTCCAAAACGGAAAATCATATAAAGTCCAAAAAGGGAGGTGCACAACTAGGTGTTATAACAAACCTATGTACCAATTCGCAACTTTCTACGTCCAACGGTTTTTGAGTTATGCGACATACACCCACACACAGATACACATACATACAGACGTCACGAAAAATCGTGTAAAGTCGCTTATATCTCTAAAACGAGAGCTCGTGTTAAGACGAAACTTGCAGGTGTGCAACTAGACATCATGACTGTCACACGTATAAATTGGCAACATTCAGCGATCATTCGTTTTCGAGCAATGTGAAATACAAAATCCATTTCGCAAATCGGGATTACTATACTTCCTTATACTTTGTATAAGGAAGTAAAAATGCATGCATACGTAAAAAAAAAAAAAAATGTGCCTTGGTGGGGACTCATGTCAAAGTTGTGCCTTGGGGGGGACTCATGTCATAGTTTTGCCTTGGGGGGGACTCATGTCAAAGTTGGGCCTTGGGGGGGGGGGGGACTCATGTCAAAGTCGTGCCTTGGGGAGGGGACTCATGTCAAAGTTGTGCCTTCGGGGGGACTCATGTCAAAGTTGTGCCTTGGGGGGGGGGGACTCATGTCAACGTGTTTTGAACTTTTCTGAAAGTTTCAAATGTCTAGCTAGTCGAGAAGTCAGTTAAATTGCAAGATTTGTCCAAACCGTTTCTGAGCAATTACCGTTTTTTGATACATTTTGCCCATTATGAACCTAATTTTCCTAAATATCTCCAAAACGGAAAATCATATAAAGTCCAAAAAGGGAGGTGCACAACTAGGTGTTATAACAAACCTATGTACCAATTCGCAACTTTCTACGTCCAACGGTTTTTGAGTTATGCGACATACACCCACACACAGACACACATACATACAGACGTCACGAAAAATCGTGTAAAGTCGCTTATATCTCTAAAACGAGAGCTCGTGTTAAGACGAAACTTGCAGGTGTGCAACTAGACATCATGACTGTCACACGTATAAATTGGCAACATTCAGCGATCATTCGTTTTCGAGCAATGTGAAATACAAAATCCATTTCGCAAATCGGGATTACTATACTTCCTTATACTTTGTATAAGGAAGTAAAAATGCATGCATACGTAAAAAAAAAAAAAAATGTGCCTTGGTGGGGACTCATGTCAAAGTTGTGCCTTGGGGGGGACTCATGTCATAGTTTTGCCTTGGGGGGGACTCATGTCAAAGTTGGGCCTTGGGGGGGGGGGACTCATGTCAAAGTCGTGCCTTGGGGAGGGGACTCATGTCAAAGTTGTGCCTTCGGGGGGACTCATGTCAAAGTTGTGCCTTGGGGGGGGGGACTCATGTCAACGTGTTTTGAACTTTTCTGAAAGTTTCAAATGTCTAGCTAGTCGAGAAGTCAGTTAAATTGCAAGATTTGTCCAAACCGTTTCTGAGCAATTACCGTTTTTTGATACATTTTGCCCATTATGAACCTAATTTTCCTAAATATCTCCAAAACGGAAAATCATATAAAGTCCAAAAAGGGAGGTGCACAACTAGGTGTTATAACAAACCTATGTACCAATTCGCAACTTTCTACGTCCAACCGTTTTTGAGTTATGCGACATACACCCACACACACACACACACACACACAGACACACATACATACAGACGTCACGAAAAATCGTGTAAAGTCGCTTATATCTCTAAAACGAGAGCTCGTGTTAAGACGAAACTTGCAGGTGTGCAACTAGACATCATGACTGTCACACGTATAAATTGGCAACATTCAGCGATCATTCGTTTTCGAGCAATGTGAAATACAAAATCCATTTCGCAAATCGGGATTACTATACTTCCTTATACTTTGTAAAAGGAAGTAATATATGAGTGTAGTTTTTGATTAAATTTATTTTTTCTGATAATTTTTTTATTGTAATTTTAGATCTGCACAAAACGTTCTTTAAGATGATTAAATTTACATTAAATTTATTCTTAAAATAATGACTATTTTATTCCGAAATCCTAAACATGATAATTAAGTAATTTCATAAATATTGCATGCTAAGATTAAAGAAATATTTTATATAACTGTGAGTTAAATAATTTTTCATGCTTAAATTGAAAAATCGCTCGAAATTTTCGATGAAAATATAAATACTTTTCAAAAACCGAACACTCCCCTCCCCCCTCATACATATATAAAGAAAATAAATCTTAACATATACAAAATTCTACGTTTTGCAAATTTTTTTTCTAACACAGAATTCAACAAAAAAATATGATTTCAAGATACCTAACAAGGAAGGTGTCCTTAAAGCACGTACTCAAAATATTGTGAAAAAAAAATTACAGAGATACTACTTACATAGGTAATACAAGATTAGTCAAATTTTTCGGCAGAATCTCACTAAAAAATCTAAAATAAATAAATAAATGAAATACTTTCGAATATTTGGTGCAAAAAGACAAAAAATGCACACGATTTGGCGAGCAACATCTTTCCTGCCAAATACAAGTAATTTTAATGCGTTTAAGAATTTCTCGCAAAACAAATGTTTCTGAATAGCATTATAGTAAATATAGTTTGAAATTAATTGATGAAAGAGTTGCCTTTTTGTCATACAAGCTTATATAGTATATGCATGTATCCTTTTATATTTATACTTCATTGTAGCTTTGAATTTATTTATTTATTTATTTTTAACCTTGCGAGTTGCAAATATTTAAATTTCAGCCAAATACACGTTTAAGTTATATATATCTTTAGATTTTAATAGGTAATTGAAAAATCTGTATTTTGCAAGTTGCAAATAATTATTCTTACTTTTAGTTAATGTTTAATAGGAATTTTACAATTCGAAAAATTAAATTAATTATATTTTTTTTATTGAAGACAATGTCTTTGAAAATTAGCATGTATAATGTTGTTTGGATGCTGTATAAACAATACAGAGGAAAAATATGGTACTCATAAATGTTATTTTATTAAAAATGAAATGAAAAAAAAACCACATTGTTAAAATAATATATATATATATATGAGTGTGTAAGTTATGAAAAATTTGCCGACATTTCTGATGATGCATATCCTTCGTCTAACGAAATATCATAATATTCGGATGAAAATGAGTATACTACCGAATTGCCTCGTAAAAATGTGAAGTTTGTGAAGCCCAGAAATTCATGGCGCAGTTTAAATGTGTCCAAACGAAATTTAAATATGTAAAAACGTGATTTGTATCATTGGAAGAAAAAAATAGAAAATATAACTAATCGTAGAGAAAAAGGGAAAGAAATAAAAAGGTTTTTTCTTGGAGGAGGGGGGGGGGGGTAGAATTACATCTTCTAATGAAGCATCTTTCAATATCAAACCGTATGCTCATAAAAAAATATTTTTATTTATGCATTTTTGTCAATCCAAAAACCTGTTTTACTCCTCCTCCTAATCTATGATTATTACTTGACGTCATTAAGAGCTTAAAATTTTAATTCGTTACATTTTCTATTAAAATTTGGTTTAAAGTTTGAATAAATTATCAAAAGATACACGGTTTAAAAATTGCAGCTATACAAATGTACTTTTTTAAGTTAAACTTATTTAAATTAATTTGGTATGTAGAGTTAAAAATTTGGTATATTTTATCTAGCCGGTGTAAAAAACGTAAATTGCAATTAAAAAACTGTAAATTTTCTATTTATATTGTAATCTATACTGAAATTTGAGAGAATTTAATTTAAGTTTGAAATAATTTTTATCAATTGAAATTTTGATTTAAATTACTAGTTGTTAAATCAGTATTATTCAAAAACACAAAACAGTGCACTGATAAGTGATTCCCGTTTACCAATGTTTCATTTCCAAACTGTTATGTCCATTCTTTTTAATTTATTATGCTATATAAATAAATGTGCGTATTGTTTTACTTTAAGCCATAATGTTTAAAGCTCAGTAAAACTTAATCGTAGTTTTAGTATTTTATACGTTAAATTAGAGGTTGCACAATTTAATCGTTAGGTTTACCTATACACATATATGACAAAATTGTAGTTATAAATGTGTATTTATTTAAAGTGAACTTTTTCAAACTAGCTTAGTATGAAGAGTATGGAAAACGTTTTTCTATAATGAGTATTTATCAAAAATCCGTTTTACATCAGCTTTCAAGTCTATTCTGTCGCCAAGAATATCCAAGAATCGGAACTTTCTAATATTTTTTTACGGACGATTTTTTTTTTTTTTTTATGAATATACATAACCTCACGAGGAGAGTTTTCTGTAATTTTCTTCAAATTTTTCGTGTATGCGCCTGTGGAGACCTTCATTGTAAAAGAAAAACATTCCCCCTCTAAATATTTGAAAAAAAAAAATAAATAAATAAATAAATAAATAAAAATAAATACATTGACCTATTTTTAATCCTTAAATTATTTTTTTACGTTGATCATGACCCAAGTTTTCATTCAGATATAAATTGCCAGTCAAGGTCGTATAGCTATTCTTCCCATTTACAATTTGAACTTATCTCAAAATAAAAATTGAAAAATTGTCTTCTAATTAAAGTCTAATATTTTTCGCATGTTTCGATGTATCCGTTGCGTAGATACCCAATGTTTCAGAATTCTAAGGCACTACTGATCATGTTCTAATCACTGTTTTCCAATAATACAAGCGAAGATCAATGTCAGGAAGCCATATGAAGATATTCGTGTTTCACCACTTTCATTTCGTGTCAAGGTATTATAAAATGTCGTTGTCGATTTCGGAAACAAGTACATTATTGTACACATCTTTCACAAAAAACATAAATGCATAATTTAAGCATTACTTACAAATAAATTTAATTAACAACATTAAAACTATCCAGATTTTTTAGTTATTAAATAGTGCATGAATTTAAGAAATAAATGTATGCTTTAAATATTTATGTATGTTTTAAAAATATCTATATATATTTTTTAAATTTTCTTAGTGTTGTAACTTTTATTTATTTATAGCATGTCTTTGCAAGAATAAATTTTTATTATATGCTTTTCAGGGCTCCACAATAAAAAGCTTCTACTGTTAAAAAATGTATTTTTTTCTTAAATTTTTATTTTCTGCTTTTTAGTTGTAATTAAAGCTTCTAAAAATACGAATAAAAAATTCCTAGGATACTGTGTAGACTTGGAAAGATTTTCTTTTATCAATTCACACCTTTTCTATTAATTATATGCAAAAATTAACACATCGGCCCTTGGAGAATCGAACCCACGACACGCTCTAACCAAAAATCAAAGAACAGTAAAGAAAGCCATGTAACATGCTAAAAGATTCCAACAAATGCTTATCCAAAAGAATATTGTTCTCGAATGCTTTTTTAAGTATTTTGAATATTTAAAAAATTTTATCTCTTGCAAAGTGAAATGTTTATATTTTTGTGTTTCAACAATTTTCTTATTGTTGAAACTTTCATTTATTTATTTATTTATTTATTTATTTTGATAGTATGTCCTTGCAAGAATATCTTTTTAATGCTTTTTAGGGCTACACAATAAAAACTTCCAGTTTTTTTTTTTTTTTTTTTTTTTTAAATCTTGTGCGTTTTAGTAACTAAAAGAAGCGTTTTCTTTAAAAAAAAAATAATAATAATCAAATTTTTTTAGGATAGTGTGTAAATAACGAAGGATCTTTATTTTATCATTTGACATCTTTCCTATTAATTATATGCAATAAAGTAACACATCGGTCTTCGAACTTATAATCATGACGTTATATTATATCACCATGACGCTCTATCCAATAGATCTAACAATTGACGAATTACGTTAAAGTGGAGGCGTTTTGTTTTTCCGTGTGACGCGAAAACACGATGACAAAATCCAATTTCGGTAAAATTTATTTATTTATTTATTTTTTACTTAAAACATTTTTTTTTTTTTGTGTGTGCTTTTCTAATATCTAAAATATTTTGTATTTTTTAATATCTTTAAAAAAAAAAAAAAAAAAAAAAAAAAAGTTTCTTTAAAATAACTCTTCAAAAATTTTTAGGATACTGCGTAATCAACGAAAATTTTTCTTTTATCAATTGACACCTTTTCTTCTAATTATATGCAAAAATTAACACGCCGGACATTCGGGGATCGAACTCACCACCACCGCATTATTAATATGACGCTCTAACCAAGTAAGACAAGGAGCGACAAGCAGAATAGCTCATATTTACTTTAAAATGCAGGCGCCTTGTTTATTAGCGTGACACGAAGACACGATGACGAAGTCAATTTCATATAAAAAGCTCAAAAATAAATAAATAAATATATAAAAATACAAAAAGAAAGAAAAGTTTCTAGCGAAAAACATAAAAAAAAAAAAAAAATAGCATCAAGCTAAAATTGTAAAACAAAAATGTTAAAATAAATGCAGCTAATTTTTTTTTTTTTTTTTTTCTATAAAAAATCTCGTGCATAAATGCACTTTTATTAATAATTTTGATAAAACACTTTTACTGCATTAAACAAAAATAAAAATGTACTTAATAAAAATACGGCCTGGTTTGGTGTAAGTTATTTATTTGTTTACACCTTTTTTTTTGGGGGGGGGGAGGGGGGAGGGGGGAGGAAGGCAAGAGTTAAAAAAACATTTTAAGTAATAAAAATTAATTTAAAGCAACCTTATTTATAAATATGAAAAAAGAAATTAAAAAAACAAAGCTAATATTATATAGCTACAAATTTCTACATCAAGTGCCATTTTTTAATGGCTTAGTGTTGCCCTAAATATCTGAAAAATTGCTTAGATGTTTGTGCATTTGAAAGGAAGTCTGTTACAGCGTATCCCATAAACAGAGTTCGCACGGATATGCCTTTTTTGTAGGAATCGTCCACAGTATTTTTTAAAGATTTTTTTTTTATTTTTTTATAGGCTTCTATTATAACAAAAATTGCAGTATAAAATTAGAGGTTTAAAAGATCAAGGAAAATGTAGGAACGTACGAACTCTGATATAAAAAAAAAAAAAAAAAAAAAAAAAACTTTGAGTGCATAATAACATACACATTTATTGATGAAATTAAGTCGTGCAGGACATTTGACTAATGTCATATTTCCTTTATAATGACAGGTACCATACACTGAAAATATGTGTAAATTACTTAACTTAATAAATAATTCTTTTGTTATTGTGCACTCGAAAATTGCGTTCTTTATAGAACCCTCTGTATAAAGCAATACATCCAATCACCAGTGGACTAAATAATCTTTTGAAAAAAATAACAATATATATATATATTTTTTCTAAAATATATAAAACCAATGTTGCAACAATAAATCTCATATACCTATCTCATTTTTGCGTTCAACTTAAGCCTCAAAATATGATAGTCAGAACTGGAGTAAGTTTTGAACTTACATGTAATAATTTTAACTAATATTCACGCCTAGAAAAAATTATAAATCTTTACATCGGAACTAAATAATATTACAATAAATAAATATTCAGTGTCTTACCAATGAGCTAAATTCTAACATTTCTCTAAATATTGTATTTCGTCCCAATTTACAGGCTAATGTAAGAGGAGTTAGTCCGTATTTATTGCATAGATTGTCCGAAGCAGGTCTATGGGGATGCCTTAATGTGTATCCATACATCTTCTACAAGGGGGAAAAAAGCACATTTAATGATGAAAGAATTTTATTTAATAAATATTTGCTTTAAATTAGTGAAATGTCCATCAAAGTGAGCCACAAGGGAAAGTTTTTAGTTTTGCAGAAATCAAAGCATTTAGAAATGTAAAATATAACAGTTCTTAATACAAATTTATAATTATATTACTATAGTTATATAACTGAATCTTGCATATTTACTATATAATGCATAGGGGAGAGTGGGGATGTATGGGACATTTTTCATGTTTTTATTGATAACATTGGCCTTATGTAAATCAGAATTTTGTAACATGGCTCATAAGTGCACTTCAGTAATCAGTTACATATTAACATACTAACTTTAATAAAAAGTTATCATTTTTAATTAATAATAATTTTTTTACATGCATGTGCATTGTCCCTTTCATCCCCACCTATGGGGATGAATGGGACATGATTGGGGATGAATGGGACAGGACTGGAATTAACAAAGAAAAAAGCAAAATGGAAAGTAAATAAATTTTTAAAGTTAAATTGGTTTATTTGATTTTATTACACACTATGAATTTACTGAAATTAACATAAACTGATGTATTGATTCAAATTAACATCAAAAAGCAAAAGTCCTTTGGTTCGCACAGTTCCTAGTGCTCTAGGCTTTGGTAATTTATTCTAATAGGACCTAATCTAAAAATAAATAAATAAATAAGACACTAAAAAGAGATAAATCATTATAATAGAGTACAAATTATCCAAATAAATTTTTGTTTCCGGCTAATCAGGAAAATCAGCATTATATTCTGTATTACATTAATACTCACCAGGATTTATTTAATTAGCTTGATCGAAAATGTGATTTTAATCAAATTATTATTAGTTTATATATTTATTTATTTTTTAAATTATTGATTTAAGTTGCATTGAATATTCTAACTTACAATTTTTTCAATCATAATTATTATAAACAAAAATCAGAACAATTAATTTCAATTTTTTTTTCCTAAGTCCACAAAATTAAGAATCCTGAAAATCAATATGGCTAATTTACGTTTTAATATAATTCTTGCGTAAAATTTTAAATTATTACATAGTGGGGAGTGTCCCATTCATCCCCATTTAAACTGTGCATTCGTCCCAACCGTCACATGATCATATAAAACAGGAAATAGGAAACAGGAAAATTTTAAATTTATTAATAGCTTGATGCACAGCTGTCTTGATGACATTTATCCTCAAACTTATTTAACGTTCAGAAAATCCAGTTTTATGCAGGGTAAATATTGCTGACCTTTTTGTAACAGTGCGTGAAGGTTTTTTTACCCATTACAATAATTACACAACAGCACTGTCTACGACACAATTCAATAAACAACTGGCGACAAACGTGCCGGGCACCTACATTTATAGCAGTCGAGTGCGTCTGATGCAATCAGCACATGCGATGACGCAATAATCTGCGAAAATGATGCAATGGGTTAAAATATTGAAAATCGGCTACTGGTCTTAAACTTTTACAAATGTCTGTATAATGTGTCGAAACTAATCCATCTATGTGTGTGTATGTGTGTGCATGTTTAACTAAAGTTTATTTAAAGTAAATTACTTGATATTCATTTCAAATATAATACTGGGGGCACAAATCAGTTCAGTCTTTTTTTTTTTTTTTTTGGTTAAAAATGCATTTATTTCAGAACAAAATAAACGAACCGATTAATCAAAATAATGTTCTTCTGGCTGTTACTTTTTCCCACCTTTCAGGCAATTTTCGAAATCCGTCTCGAAAAAAATGTCTCGACTTTTGAGGCGATCCAAGTTAGAAGCCAATTTTCGATATTTTCGAAAGAAGTAAATCAGTGACTTGCCAAATCTTCAGAATCCGTGGTAACAACCAGTAGTCAGAGTGGGCAATGTCCAGGGAATACGGTGGGTGCTATAAAATATCTCACTTGAGCGTTTCCAAACATTTTTTAGGAATTTTGCGATAGAAGTCCGAGCGTTATTATGCAGAAAAATAATTTTGTCATGTCTTTGCTCGTATTCCGGCTGTTTTTTCTTGTAAGGCATGGCTCAAACGAATGAATTGCAGCTTATCCGATCACCCATGATGGAATCACGAGGTTGAAGTAGTTTATAGTATACAACATGCTTTTGGTACCACGAGATACAAAGCATGACCTTCGAATCATGAATATTTTTTTTTTGGTGTTGATGTTTAGGTCGGTAGCAACGATTGAGTTGTCACAGAATATCAATTTCTCATCCTCAGTCACAATCCGATGTAAAAAAAAAAAAAAAAAAAAAAAAAAAAAAAAACTTTCTTTGTCGCCTTTGAATCAGTTTCCGCAAGTGAAAAATCGTCTTTCATCGTCTCTTGGTTCTTGGTTTCAACTCACATGGTACCCAATTGCCTTGCTTTTGAGTACTTCTCATGGATTGCAATCGTACGGAAATTGCTTGTTGAGCCACTCAGAGTTATTTTGCATGCGCCCCTAGCGTTTGACTTGGATCTTCATTCAGTAATGCCTTCAATTCTTTATCTTCGAATTTTTTGGTTGTTCAGAGTGAGGCTTATCTTCAATGCTGAAATCACTATTCGTGAAACGTCTAAACTATTCCTTACATGATTTATCAGTTGGTGCATTGTCACCATAAACTTCCACAAGCATTCGATGCACTTCAGCTGCACTTTTCTCCCAATTAAAGCACAAATCTAAAACCTCCCGCGAATGCTGCTTAATTTACACAATATTTGACATATTCAACACGGTAATGAACAAGGTTTTTGCGTTAAACTCAAAATAATATAAACTGAATATTATTGACCGATGTATAACTTCTCTGAAACTGCTGAAATCAGCTGTCACTATGAAACAGATATAACAGAAGCAAAACCTTTTAAAAACAAACCGAACTAATTTATACACCCAATATTTTTGTCCTTAAGAGATTGGAACATTTCTGTGCTTTTTAAAATAAAATTTTTGTTTTTCTGCAGTTTTAATGGTTATTTTGTGATTGTGAATAGTGATGTTTCTCTTAGAAAATTAGCTGTGATGAAAGGACTTCCTTCAGAATAAAAATTATGCGTAAGTCGAACCAGCGCAAAAAGCAAACATTTCGCAAATATTTGTGTGTGCAATAACGAACTCTGCCATTCGTATGTGAATATAGAAATTCCCGAGTAGGAAAATGTGGTCGAAAACTAAAATTTAATCCAAGAACAAAATGAAAAAGTTTACAAATCACTAAAATAATCAAATAGTATAATGAGTATGTAAAATTAGAGATTTTGCTGTCTGAATAACAATTATCGCAGTAACTCACATAAACACGGGCAGTTTCCTTACAAAGGTTATTTTCCCTTCGAAAGACCCCTAAAGAAAACGTCTCACCCAGACCTAGATCCATCGATATGATAATCGTCTTTAACCCTTTGTGGTGCAAGGTAATTCAGATCATTTAAATTACACTGTCACCTGAATTAACAAACAAGACTAAATTGAAAGAAATTTTAAATTTTCAGTTTGAAAAAAGCGGTCTTTTCTGCTACCTTATAAACGAAAATTTTCCCTAAAATTTTTCCGGTATGAGTTTTTGCAGCTGAAGCCATATAGTAAGTGGTAAATATATTCCCAATGCACGGGTAAGGGTTAATCACAACACCAACACCAACTTTTCGCAGCTCGATGCTGTGCACGCCGTCCGCCCATAAAGTTAATAAATAAATAAATAATAATAATAATAAACCTGTGAAAAGTATCCCAAGGCGTATTGAATTTTGATAAAAAATAGGAAGTTGCATACTAAATACTATCCATAAGGATATTTCTTTTCTACAGATTCTTATTTCATTGACAAAACAAAACGTTTTTACAAAAAATTTCAGTTATTCTAATAATTTTTATACGTTTTTATATTATTAAACATTAATCTTATATAAAATGAATTTTTTCTTACAAAACTCACCGCATTGAATTTCTAATCAGAAAATAAAACTTTTAAAGATTAAAAAAATAAATAATCATAAAATTAATTTTAAAAATACACTTTTAATATGATTTATCACCCTCATAAAGAAAAATTTGGGTATGCCCAGATTAAGTTGATATCATTGCATTCTTCCTAGAAAACGGATAAATATTTAAGTTAATTATTCCGTCTTTTAGTAATTACTCATTGCGTAGAAAAATATTCTTGAAAATGTAAATGAACTGATTCATTGTTTCGAATAAACTCAGAGATAAAAATTAGTAGTGTTTTGAAGCATTAACGTGTGTTCTCCAGTTACCTGTTACATAACTTAAAGTAATTTTGATTTTGTGATAATTGAATTACTTTGGTCTTAATGTTTACGCTTTCCTATGGCTATTTTTTTCTTCTAATATTTTTAGTTATTTGAATGGAGCGTGCAAAAAATAATTTAATAGCTGTATACTAGAAAATGAGATTATTAGAAGAAATAATCGTAAAACCAAAATTCACTTTAACGTGTCCGTTTCTTAAACGATTGTTGTAGAACATGCTATTTGTCATCCATTAAAGCATTCGATTAATGTGTATCCTATTTTCATGCCTTAGTATTAAAGAGCATATTTTTCTTGGAAAATTACGGAACTACTTGGAGACTAATAAGCAGACGAAATAAATTTATTTCCTTAAAGTAAATTCTCTGAAATGTATTTTGATTTTTATATGTAATAATGCCTTTAAATTAGTATTCCAAAGGACCAAAGAAAAATTGCACCTGATGTTAACCTACAAAAATTTCTCAGCTTTAATATATATATATATACGGAAATGATGAACCCCTGAAGAGAAATTTTTTACACGATTTTGAGCCTTTTCAATTATTATTATTATTTTTATTTATTTAAACTACTGGTTTTAAAATGTTTAAAATATTTCATTAGATCTTATTTTCTTAATTTTTCAATTTTAAATCGATTTTGGTACACTTTATATTCAATATCACACAGCTCAATATTTTGCAGTTAATAACACTGCTCGGCATGATAATTGCCTCTGACACCATTTCAACATACTCTTAGGTGAAATGACTTCCAGAATCCGAATATGACGCCCATTTTACCCTATCGCCCACCGTTCTTTAAGAATGTTATTTTTATCATTTTTCGGTGATTTTATGGCTATAAATTTGATTTTTAGGAGGGGGGAGGATTGTTTTAACCGTTAAATATCTACTGAGGCGCTACAGGGTTAGAAAATTTTAAAACATGGACATTTGCGACAAGGGAAAACTTTTGTGGGGGATTTTCCACTGAAGTTATGCATTACATATCTTATATTTTTTTAATCTGTTATTAATGTTAATTTTTAAACTTTATATTATTTTGTCTTTAGGTGTTAAATTAATTATTTTTTATTCTTCAAATTAAATTCATGGTCTCAATATTATCGAACAGCGAAAGAAATTGAGGGAGGGGGTTGTGTATCTAATCTAGAAAACGGTGGGTGACTGGGCAAAATGGGAGTCATATTCGGATTCAGGAGGTCATTTTACATAAGAATCAGTCAGAATGGTATCAGATCTCGATTTTTTTTTTTTTTTTTTTTTTTTTTTTTTTTTTTTTTTAAGAGCAGTGTTATCAAGGAATTATGTTACGACAAGTCTGTAGTGAATAAATTCAGTTCTAATTAAACCATTACTTAATTTGCTGATAATTTGGATTTCGGTGGCATATAATCGTCTATTACTTTTATTCTACTGAGTCTTAAATTATTATTTTTTAATCTAATTTTAATAAATATACACTAAGCGATAAAAAAAAAAAAAAAAAAAAAAAAGCCGCACTTGGATATTTTCCATTTTTCTCTCTGTAATCGCTAATTTTATTGTTTCAAATGTAAATTTTTGAACAGATTTTATTACGTTGTGTTCCAGGTGCAATTTAGGATTGAGCCAAGTGTTAAAAACAAGATTCAATTGTTCGGAAAATTGTAATTTTAGAAAGTGTTTCAAAAGTGGCAAGAATGAGGCAATTAACGCTACCACAAAAAATATTAATTTTAGAGCGAAATTTTTTTTTTTTTTTTTTTTTTTTTTTTTTAATACGTGGGATGTCAAAGTGATTAAATGTTAACAAAATATTAGTGATCTGGTATTTAGCAATACATAATATTTTTTGGCTATTTTAAACTGCACATTTGTCCTTAGGCGGCCACGTTACTCATCCAGTCGAGATGACCGCAAGTTAAAAAGTCAGCGCTTAAAAAATCTGTTTGTGTTACGCTTAGAACATAGCAGGGATTCAGAAAACGTGTTTAGTAAGATAATTTATCTAAATGCAGTGAAATAACAATTAAACAAAGCAGGTTTAATTGCAGGAAAATCTGAAAAAAAATTCATTTTTAACGAAAATAATTAGAAAACCCAGACATTAAAAGGTAAAAAATTTAAAAAAGGATCAATTAATCATTGAGCTAAAGTTGTTCTCTCTGATGAGTCAAGTTTAACTTATTTCAAACTGATGGAAACAAGCAGATTTGATCACGAAAATGTGACTGGACTTAATGAAAATCTCACTTTTAAAACAATGACATATTCCCCGCACATTTCGACACGAAAATGCATAATTTTTCGGTGAGTCTGGCAAATGTTCATGTTCAAGGGATCAATTAACCTGAAATAAAACTTGGCCATTAAAAAATTGTTACCTGACCGACTACTTTGGGTGTATTTCAGACTCTTCCATAATCAGCATTTCAAGATGATAATGCACCTTGTTATATGGCGCTTGTGATACATTTATTTGATTCAAGTTGTGAAAATTACTTATCTATTCTCATGAGCAGCTATAATTTTGTAAGTTATCATAACTTTTTTTACTTAAAATTAAATCCCACAAAGAATATATCAGAATTTCTTCTTTATTAGACCTGGAAATTGTCCAAATCTCAATCCGCTCGAAAATGTTTAGTCTATAAAAGAGGGTGGGGATTAAAAATTTGTAGCCTACAACTTTGAAAGAACTAGAAAAAAATATTTATGATATCTGGCACAATGCTTAATGCTTTACTTTGCACAATGCTTAATGCAATTGAAATATATTATTCGTATGCACAAACGAATTCCTTGTATAACATATAGTATGATTAGAAGTAGATTTACAAGGCCACACAAAAATATTCAGTTAAATTAAGAGCTATTAATAAAAATTTGCTGGAATTGCACTTTCGTTTACATTAAGCGTTTTAACACTATTTTATAATTTTTGTGGGAATATGATTTCAATTTGTGTATCTGTATGTTCGATTGTCTATCTCTCTATCTGTTTGTCTCCGTCTCCTACCGTCCATAAATATTTTGAGAATTTTTAAAATATGATACAACAAGTTCACTATGGAATGTTCCCTATTTAAAATGACATTAATAGGTCCTGTACAACTAATTTGTGTACAAGGTCAAGAAAAAAAAAATGCATTACGTTGTAGAAAAGACATTTTTAAAAGTTATATTTAAAAAACTTTCAACTGTAAAAATCATAAAAACATTGACATGTATTGTTAATATTCTAAAATAATATTTTGTATAGAATATGATATGATTAACGTTCAGATTTACAGTACTACACTAAAATATTCAGATAGATTAAGAACTGTAAGGCATGATTTTAAAATCAATTGGACTATCTGCATATTTTTCAGTCCTTTTGTCTGTTGTGTGATAGCGTAGGCAAATAATATTAAATGCTATACGATACAAGAATTACGTACAGTTGGAAAGTATTACTAATCAATGCGTACTGCATGATTTTTCTTTCTTGTTAAATAAATACGTTTGTCTCTGCTTTCTTTCTTTCTTTTTTTTATTTTGTATACATAAAATCAATCTTTTTTTTTTTTTTTTTTTTTTTTTTCCCCACAAGATTGAACGTTCAATTCACTATTTGTGTCATTATGCCGATTCTACATTTTATCACAAATATTTTATATCGATAACCGAAAATACATTGTTTTTAAATAAGAGTTCTTGCAATTAAAAAAGGCCCTAAGGTACTTACTAATTTATCTCGAATGACTAATACATGCAGTATACTGTTTCCAAATGTGTCTGTCATATTAGGATCAGCCCCATGCTTTAATAATAAATTGTAACTGGATTCATCTTCACAACATGCGGCCCATGCTAGCGGGTACTCTCCGAAATAACTCAGTCCTATATAAATAAATAAATAAATAAGTTAGAGGAAGAATATTTTGAAGAATGTATAAAATGGTTCAGAATGTCAAGCGTTTATTGTTTGATTTGAATATATATTTTAATTGAAATGCAAAATAACAACAGTAAAAATCTGGATTTCAGTGGCCCACTTTGGCGTCATATTAGGATCAGCCCCATGCTTTAACCCTTTCAGGGGCGGTGGCTAGAGGGTCTATCCACCTACTTTAGAAATTTTTCTCTAGGTGTGCAGTGGCTACTTTTTCTATCCACTTCTATGAAAAGTCAATATGTACTTCTAAAATTGAAATAGAGATGGCAGCTCTACAGTAACTTTAAGCAGGATGTGCCTGTGACTTTTTTAAATGGACAAGTTGCGGGAAAAAATTTTGAAGTTTCTATTATATATTTTTATGAAAAATAAATTTTTATTCAAAAGTATTTGGTAGTGTAAATATACTGTAATGCACCTTTTAAATACAACAGATTTACATATTATCTCAGATCATTAATTTTAGTTTGATTTTTAGGAGCATCTTTTAGGTGGATAGACCCTCTAGCCATCGCACACATATGTCAGGGGAGATACCATAAGACAGGCTGTGCTGGGGAAAAGAATCTCAATTTCTTTTCCTTTGAGATAAACAAAGAGGGTCTTTTGGGGTTAGTGAACTGTGATAAATATAAACAGTAAGGGATAGCAGAATGTAAATACAGACATAAATAAGCGTGGGAGGGTTCTTACAAAAAAGCTATTCAGTATTTCTGTTTACAGTATAGAGAGAGGCTGCTTTTTTCTATTGCTCTTATATCGTGATTTTTAAAAATAAATTTTTATTTCCATAGCTTTTAAATTTAGTTAATTTCTCTAAAAAATCTTAAATTCAATTTATATATCTTAATTTTTATCACAATAATTCATAGAAAAGGCTTATCTTTGGATGAAGCTATTGCTCTGTTTGAAGAGCTACACTCAGATGATGATTCTGCAGTATCTGGATCAGGAACAAGTGATAATGAGGAATATGTTCCAGATTTAAATGAAGAAGAAATTGTTTCAAGTTCGGAAGATGAACAATCCAGTGAAATAGAAGGTCCTTCTAGCTCAAGAGGGCGAGTAAACTGGAGCAAAAATTTTCAAGTTCGCCAATCTGTTCCAGAATTTATGGAAGAAAGTGGCCCTGCACCTGAGGTCCTTGATATTGATAATCCAACACCACTTGGAATATTTTTTATGTTTATGGCAATGACATTTTGGGAAGATTTAGTTTTTCAAACAAACTTGTATGCTACCCAGTTAGGAAAATCTTTTACTCCAATAGATATAGAAGAAGTTTTAAGATTTATTGCTATAAATCTTCTTATGGGAATAAAACGCTTGCCCAGCTATAGATATAATTGAATTACTATAACTTTTATTCCTTAAATAGTGAATAATTTTTTCTTATTACTAATGCATAAAGGTTTCTAAACAAATTTTAAACAGCCCATATATCTGTGTATATATATATATAATAAATAATTAAAAAAGGATAAAAAAGCATTATAATTTAAGTAATAATTAATTATTGTTACATTGTATTATTATAATTACATTTTCAAGGCATAGTTTCAATTTTTATTCCTTAAATATATAAATATTTATTTCCATTCAAAAATTAAGGTACGTGACGTATGTGCGCAGTGGCTAGAACGTCTAGCCCCCACCCGCAAAAAAATCAACACATGCTGAATTTTTTTCTTCATCAAATATGACTTGTAGGGGATGTTTACTTTATGATATATATATATATTTAAAAGGAAATTCAATCATTTTTACTTAGTGCCCCTGAAAGGGTTAATAATAAATTGTAACTGGATTCATCTTTACAACATACGATCCATGCTAGAGGGTACTCTCTGAAATAACTCAATCCTAATCTATACATACCTATCTATATATATAATAAAATAAGATGTTTGTGTGTGTGTGTCATTGTGTATTTTTGTTCGGAGCATTTTAGGAAAACGGCTGATCGCAGAGCTACACAAATTTACATGGAGGTTCCTAATGACCTCGCCTGATGCACCTCGAAGCCCTATTTTCGAATTTTTGATTAGTTTTCTTTTAATTAGAAGTTTTTGTTTCATTGAAATTGGATTTTGCCATAGTGTTTCCGTGTCACGCTAAGAAAAACACATCTTTCCATTTGAAAGTAAATATGATGCATTTCTTATGTCGGTTAACGGCTCAGTCGGTTAAAGCGTCAAGTTATGGTTGTGGTGGTCGTGGGTTCGATACTCAGTGGCGGGTGTGTTGCTTTTTTATTATGCAGATATTAATAGATAAGAAATCAATTGTAAAAAAAAAAAAAAAAAAAAAAAAAAAAAAAAAAACATTTCATTGTCTACACAGTATCCTAAGAAATTCTGATTTTTTTTAAAGCTTTTTTTTCGTTACTAAAACGTACAAAATAAAAATTTAAGTGGAAAAAAAAATACTGGAGCCCTAAGAATCATAAAACATATATTTATTCTTGGAGAGACATGGGTATAAAAATAAATGTTTCATCAGTAAATAAATTTCAAAGAAAAACATAGATGTTTCACTTTTGTAAAAGATAAAATATTTTAATTAATCAAAATAGTCTAGATCGTAGAGCTTGTGAGGTAGTAGTATATTAGCGTAATGCTACAATTAAAATTCACACTTTAAGAGTAACACATGAATACGAAGGTTTTAGGATTCAGTTGTCTAGTAGAGTTAGTTCTTATGGCAAACTAAATTCTAATCTGCGATATGCTAATTTTATAAAGTATTTTGGAAATTAATGGATATAAAAGGAGAAGGAAGATTGCTTTTGAGTTAGTTAGTTGGAGAGAGAGAGGTTGGTGATTAGTTAGTTGGAAGGAGAGTAAGAGAGTTAGTTAGAAGGTAGGCTGTTGAGTTAGCTGCTTAGAGTAGTGTATTAGATGATGGTTGTCGAGTAGTACCGTGGTATAGGGAATCCTCCCGAGTACGAAAGACTAGTAGCAGCAGTGAGAGCTAATGAATTTAAATAAAGTAGTTGAGAGTAATTGTGGTTATCTATTGATAATTAAAGGATTTGTGAAGGCTGCCCATTTAAACTTATAAAGATATTAAATATAATTAAAGTCCAACGCCCACCTTTTTCTATTAAGCTCAAATAAAAGCTCATTTATTTTATAAAGCTGACTTTGTCTTCACTTCATAATTTACTTAAGTATTTCAGTTCCAGCTTCAATTTTAAGTTAAAGGATGGCGACGACATTTAGGTCGTCACACTGGCGCCCAACTCCGCTCGAATCCCCCCCCCCCCCGAGCAAGTATTTTTTGACGGCACCACGAGTGTGCTTCAATTTTTTGAGCAGCTTGAATATTTTTTTGACTTTTATAAAATTAGGATTGCAGAAAAATATGCTTGGTTAGCATATGCCCTCAGAGGAGAACCGAGACAGTGGCATAAATTAATCGCCTGCCATTCACTTGGGCCAAATCCAACGTATGACGATTTAAAACGCAAAGTTATCGATCTCTTTGCCACTCGGTATGATAGACTACGATTGGAGCATGACCGCTCCCTCCCCCCCTCACGAACGTCAGTGGGAAGCGGTAATAAAGCCAATGGAAAAACCGCAACAAGTTATTAAGTCGCAGGAAGCAAGCTCTACTAATTTAAATCAATCTAAAACTGACGACAAAAACGTTAATCCTTGTGACAAAAACCAAACTCAAGTTAAACCAAATGAACAAACTTCGCTTGCAAACAGCGATACAGACCAATTTACGTCTGTTACTCAGCCTTTGGCTACGGATGAAAAATCCGATAAAATATCTAGCGTAGCGACGGCGGTGGAAAAGAAAAATACGATTGAACCTAATTGTGGAAATCAATCCCTTGCTCTAAATGAAACGAATGTTCAGCTAAATTCTACTGTTCAAGCCTCATATATCCCTCATTCGCATTTAAATGCTGAACCGGTTCAAGCCGAAATATCAAATGTAACTGAAGCTCGGGTAACAGAAATTGAAAGTAATAACTGCGGCCGCTAAAACCGTTAAACGGACCGACAATGTTGTGCTTTCCACTAGTGAAGTGAAAGGTCTTAAGGGCGTGCATCCGGAAATGAAGATTTCTATTCAACATGGCCACCCAGGTTCTAAGAAAAAATTGGGGTTGGCCTAACTTTAAAAACTGACAGCCTACAGCTCCAATCAGTGAATAGTAGAATTCCCCTATTAGTTGAAAAATTATCTTCTTGACTACCTTAATTATTTTGACACTTCCTCTCCTAGCTGTGGGGTGACACAGGTGATAAGAGACAGTTTCCCACCTGTATTCAATTATCTACAAGAACGCCGCTAAAAAAATATACAAACTATCGCATCGCTCAGTGAAATATTTTGTGAAACGTAAATCACTAAAATAAATAGATTTAAGATTTAAATTATAATGTCAAGAAATTTAATCTTATTAAATGAATAAATGAAAATTCTTTACACAAAATGTTTCGGAACAGAAGAAAATATTTTTTTTAATTATAAATACATGCATAAAATATATGAATATTAAAAACAAAATGTTTATTGAATTATTTATACTACATATATAGTTTCAGACAGTACATAAAATAGCTCTCTCTCTCTTGTCGAAAGATTCAAACACACGATAGTGTGTTTTAAAAAATAGTGGTTGATTTTTTTTTTTTTTTTTCTTAAGTTTTAATAGGAAATATGTTTACTCAAAAGTTTTTTTTTAATTCTAACTATTTACTTTCTTTCACGTATACACAGGGTAAAGAAAGTATTGTTTTTCGGTCAAATTTTCGAAATTGAGTTTTTTTTTTTCTTTATTATATAATTATACGTTTTGAAATCCTCTGCATTGGAAAATGTTTTTAGCGGTTGGTTTGTGTGTGTACCTGTCTGTTATCAGCATATATCAAGAACAAATAATAGCAGAAAGTCCAAACTTGGTATTTTAAATGGGTTTCATATAAATATGCTACACTAAATTTTTTCCTTGAGACAAAGCAAATGGTTCACGTACAGGAATATCCAAGAAAATTCAAATACATGATGTTTATGGGGTTCAAAGTTCAAATAAATTATGTTCTGATAAGTACAATTTAACATCAATAGGCTGATTAAACAAAAGTGAGTAACAATTTTTTTTTAAATGCATAAAAGCATGTTTTGTGTAGATTGTGGTATGGAAATCATTCATCATTCGTTTACAAGCTCCAAAGTATTTGGATATATTGAGGCTATACTTGGAAATTCCTTGAATTATAACTAATTTTGTGTTAGAAGTTTTTCAAGTAAGAATAAATTTAAATACACAACATTGTTTATCGACAATATACAGAGCTACCCAAAATTAAGCTAAACGCTCTTTTGTATTGAATGTAATTGATGGAAGTGCTTTGCTATATTTTATTATGCCGACGAACACTTGCTCACGAAGCAAAATTAATTTTTCATATTCATACTGTATGTAAACGAATTACTTTTAGTAGTTTTATTCTCAACTCTAGTTTTTTTTTTTTTTTTTTTTTTTTTTTTCTTTTCTTCATAATATCACATTTTGAGGTTCCCTGGTTATAAAAGTCCATTATTTAGCGGTTGATCTGTATATATATCTGTTATCAGAATAACATAAAAACAGATAACTGCAGGAAATTCAAAAGTGGTATTTTGAAGTTCGTATTAGGTTGCCACTTAAAATTTTGAGCAAGGTTGTAAAGTTTGAAGTCAAATTAGTAACAGCCTTGATTATTATTCATTTGTTTATTTTTACAATTATGCATTATAAATAAGTGGGTTTGATGGAGGAGGGAAGTATACCTCTTACAAAGAAATACATGTGAAATAAAACTGTTCCATATGTTCTAAAAATGTTCCGCAATTTTAGATTTTTTTTAAGTACATTATTTTTATTATCGTATGCTATTGATCTTAAAACTTAATATGCAATATATATATATATATATAATGAAAACCTTTTTAAAAAATTTCAGTAAATATTCAATATAATTTTCTTTCATTATTTTATTACAATATGACATTTTCCTGTTCCTCCCTTAAAATTTTAGTCTTGAGTTTAAACAGTTTTAAGATTTAATTAAGTAGAATTACAGTTCAAGGAAAAATTTTATTTATTTATTTATTTATTTTTGGGTCTAATTTTAATGTAATTTTCGAATTTTGATGAAATATAATCCGACACACGCAGAGCTGCAAATACTTTAATTAAGAAAACTTTAAAAATTAAAAAGTAAAATAATACGTTCATTTCCTGATATTTTAACTGTGGATCTATGATAAATAACACCCGTGAAGTTGGAATATTTACAAGGCTTTTAGTTTAGAACCTCATCCCCCACCGCCCTTATTATTTCCCAAAATAATTTACATCTATGCAGAAAGGAAAAGCAATAAATTATAAAACATTTAGGATAACAAAATTAATAATTTCAATAATTTTCTACTTGCAACTTTAAGTAAAATCAATCCAATATGCAGAGATCCCCTCCAAGGTGATTCTAAAGCTCCCCTGTTTTCTGCAATTCTAAATTCTGCTCTTCCAAACTTCACAATTTCATCGCTCCAACGGCACTATTATATATTTCCTAACCCATAGTTTTATTTTTCATTCCTTTATTTAATTATTTTTAACAAATTATTAATATTTTAAAGTTATGTCCAGACATTACAATTTACAATTTTTTAAAGTCATAAAATTAGTTAAATAAAAAAAAAAAATCTTTGTGATATTAAAGAAAAAACTTCAAATCAGACTCTTTCTACCGTCTATGTCTCTATGATGGGTTGGTTTGTCTGCTGTTTGACACTGATATAACAAACAAAATCAAATTTGTCAAATCAAATCAAAAATATTTTATCAATTTCACCCACGATAGCTAATTCTTTTAGCACAAAAGTGCTGGAAAATCTTTCTTTATCTATGCATATTTTTAATTTATTTTAGTAACTTCCTTTTATATAAAAATCAACCTCTGACTCTTTTTTTTTTTTACAATATATATAAATGTCATAGTAATGGGGAAAATGTTTTATAAATTATGAATGATGCATGGGTTCTGAAACAAATTTTTTTTTGTTTAATCTGTCTCTCTTCCCCCCCCCCCTTCCCCTCGTAAAAACAAAAATTTTTTGCTATTGTTCGTATTTAGAAGTATTTTACAAGAAACAATTAAGAAAAGTGCCCTTTCTTCCGGTATCTTTTTTTCCGCGATCCGGAAAAAAGGGCACTTTTCTTAATTTGCGAATCAAAAAAGTGCCCTTTTTTTCCCCAGGTGCCCCTTTTTCCGGGATCCGCATAAACTTGCACCCATTTGACGCAACTTTTGTGACAACGATTTATACATACGACATAACAGCATACTGCGAATATCCCATTCGAAGCACAGTATAAATATACAAAGAAAAAATTCGCTTATTCGATTTTCATTGAATTACTAATTTAATTAACACATTTTCTTGAATAGCAACCCTACCACTAACCAAAAGATTTTACTCTCTAAGCCATGAGAAGTGTTTGGTTCGATTCAAGGCAGCACTCGTCAGCCTAGCACTAGGAGTTTTCCATCGTTTTCTCCAAAACACACGTTAATATGGATTAGGACCCCTTAAAAAGATTCTCACAGAATCCATTCCACCTAGACTTTTTCTAAATTAATAATAATAATAATGAATACGAATTATAATAGCTTTAATTATAATAGCTTTACTTTTACAGCAAATGCAATAAAGGTTTCAGATTCTCTGTTTTAGGTTGGGACGTCATAATTACAACACTATACTATAATAAAAAATTTAATAAAAATTAATATCCATAATTTGAAATGGACACAAAATAAAAATAAGATAATTATTCCGTTAGAATTTTATGCTTTTGTATTGTTATTATTATTATTTTGCCGGAGATTTGCGTTATTTATATCATTTTTAATAGAAAACGTGCCAAAGCTACCTTGAATAACATATATCAGTTTCAAAGCATTCTACAAAAAAAAAAAATAAATAAAAATAAATAAAATAAAATAAAATAAAATAAATAAATAAATAAATAAAAAATAAATAAATAAAAATAACGGAATGTTGAAAAAAAAAAGAAAAAAAAAAATAATCTGGTGTGTCACTCACACGACTTTCTCTTACCCTGAACTTTAATACTATAAATATAGGTTGGAGATTAAGAGGTAAGATAAAGATATTATGTAAACCTATGTTAAACAATTTAAATTAGGCTTCGGAAGAGTTTTGTATGATAATTAATTCTGTGTGAGGGGGGCTCCCGCCCCCCTCAACCCCCCGTTTCATTAACGCACCTACATTTATATAGAATATAATTCGGTTATTAAAAAATAATTCTATTTTTTAAAAATAATTTATTAAAATTATTATTTAAAAAAATTATCTTTTATAATAATGCAGACGATTTCCATATTAGAGAAGTAGTATGACACTAAATATCCAAAAAAAAGTCCATTTTATTCTCAATAAAAAATATAAAAAAATATTTTTTTTCTAAGTTTTTATTTTATTTATTTATTTTATTTTTTTTTTTTTTCGTTAAAAGTGAAAAAAATCGATAACTTTGTTTTAAATTATCGCAAATCGATGGTTCAACTATTCGTTTTAAAGGTATTGGCGAGCTCTTTTGAAAGATACCCATCATGAAAATTTACTCCCCTCGAGGGTGGACTTCCCCCCCAGTGGTGGTATTTACTCCATTTTATACAGGAAACATCCGATAGTGAACTTGTTTAACATATTTCAATTTCATTAAGATTTTTGTACAGTAAGGGTATGAAAATAGGGTTTATAGAAATGCCTGTCATAGAACGCAATGCTTTGAAATATTTTAGGGGGTCCCTGTACACAAATCAGTAGAGGTATAAGCTTTTTTTTTTTCGTTAAAAGTAAAAAAAAAAAAAAAATCGATAACTTTGTTTTGAATTATCGCAGATCGATGGTTCAACCATTCGTTTTAAAGGTATTGGCGAGCTCTTTTGAAAGATACCCATCATGAAAATTTACTCCCCTCGACGGGGGACTCCCCCCCCGCCAGTGGGGGAGGCGAGGCTCCTACATACACAATTTTTTTTCCCAGTTGACTATCTCTATTAAAATATATATATATTCGTTTCATTTGGTTTAGTGCAGTCTATAGACGTTAAACTCTACCATACCTGCAATTTCCCCCATAGACGTAATGTATTAGAATTCTCTTGATTGTCCCTGTACACGAACCATTTGCTTGATCTTAACGAAAAGCTTACTGTAGCATCCCTATATGATACACATTTAGAATACCAAGTTTGAACTTTCTGCCATAATTTGTTTTTGAGATATGCTGATAACAGACAGACACACAGACACACACACAGACACAGACCATTTGCTAAAAACACGATTTTCGTAGTCAGGGGACCTCAAAACGTGTAAATATAACAAAATCTCGCGTTCGAAAATTTGACCCAAAAACAATACTTTCTCTACCTTATGGGTAAGAGAAAGTAAAAAAGAGGAGAAGCATTGAAAGTTACGAATACTTCAATTACAAATAATAATAATAATAATAAATAATTATGACATGTTAATTTTTTAATATTCTTATTTTTGAACATAATAAGAAACAAAGCTAAGTTACGGTTTAATATTAACAAGACCTAAATCACAACCCCTATCATACTAAAATACTTTGTATGTGCACGGCAATAGAACAGACTTTTTCAAACTCTAAAACCTAAAAATACTTTAATTGAAAAAAATATCAGCAAAAAAATTGAAATTTAAGAAATAAAATAGTATATTGATTTCAAAATATTTATATTCATAATCTAAATATTTTGTATCGTGACTGAAATTTGGAATTTTCTTTGAAAAAAGAAAACATAGAATAAAGTTTTATATTCAACTATAATATTAAAAAGGAAAGAATTTTGTTTATAAATTTTATCCTTCATATATATATATTACCCTTCGCACAGATACATTCATTAGTATGATAGATAGTCCCTAATTAGACGAAAAATAAACAGATGAAAAAATTGCCACAACACACAAAAGCCAATTTGGTCAGTATTATATATATATATATATATATATATACATTCATATATATACATACATATATATATATATATATATATATATATATATATATGTATGTATGTATATATATGTGCACATTTTAAACTACAAGTATGAATATTGGCAAAAGCATTTGTTAATTACTCTCTGTACATTTGTTTTTATTAAGATATCAAACAAAATAAAACTGCTGTACAAATAAATAGGAAAAAGAATTCAAAGCTATACACAAATAAACTTTTATTGACAAAAACAACATTACAAAATATCAGACAAATTTAGTAATTTTTAATTTGATTGGTTAATCAATTATTATTTCTGATTTCTATGTGTCTTCTCTCATTTGTCTATTATTCAATCAGATAATGTGTTTAATTACACAGGCATACAAAAATGAAGTTTACAAAATTTGATTTGATGATTTCAGCTGACCTTTATGTTTTTTGATATGCTGAAACCGAAAATGCAGCCCATTTTTCTCTATCACGTATTGATTTTTGTCAATACAGGGTGTTTACCGACACGATTTCTTATATATACCAACATAACAATCGGTTTGTTGATATGGTTTTAAGTCGCACTTAGGGCTTCACAATTTCAACAATAGGCCTCTATGATTAATTAATCATGGAGAAATACTATAAAACTTATTATATAATTATATTGGTGGAAGAGTAATGGAAAAAATTGTACCCTGTTTTGACAAAAATCTATACGTGATAGAGACAAACTGGCTTCACTTTCGGTTTCAGAAAACCAAAAAACATAAATATCAGCCAAAATTATAAAATCAAAATTTTACATGTCGGCCTGTGTTATCTATCTCCCGTGGATAATTTTTAAGTTTAACATCAAATGAGTTTTCAGATACATTTTTCGATGCTGTAACATATTTTATATTGGTATTTGACAAATGAATTTATCGTTTTCTTGCTTTCAGTTGTATTTCTTTCATTATTTACATATACTATATATACATAAATATACACACACAAATAAATATATGATGTAAAATAAGAGCATGACAAGGTACTATAAAAACTGAAAAATAAATAAATAAATAAAAATAAATTGGAAATTAAAAGCCAAATTACATTTTCTGCATTAAATTTGTTGCATTCATTTTCTTATTTAATCAAATAAATTATCACATTTTTCTAATTAAAAAATCAATAACAATGAACGTATTTGCATTTGCAAAACAAAGATATCAAAGGGTAGTATTTAAACTCAGGAAAGTAAAATAAACAAGAACCGAAAACTGAAAACTATGTACACTCTAGGAACAAAATAAAAACGTTCTCTATAATAATAGCCATATTTTTTCAGCGGTTACGCTGAGAACTAACATTATAGCTGCAATAAAACATCGAAATAAATAAATTTTTTGTCAAAACGATACGATAATGGTGTAATTAATAAAATACGAAGGGAGAAAAGGGGATATTTATATATGGACAATATTTAAGCACGCGGACTTAGCTCAATGAACTAATAAGAAAAAATGACGACATTTGTCTGATGAGATTATTTTACGGACAATGTCTTTTTAACAGATGCTTCTTTAAAACCTTTGCAAGCGTCATTTTAAATGTAGCAATACTTTAAAGATATATACAGAATATGAACTTTTGTGACATAAATTGAATAAAAAACACTATCATAAAAAATATAATCAAAATAGGAATTATTTATTATTATTATTATTTTTTTTTAACAATATATATATATATATATATATATATATATATATATATATATATATATATACCAAAATTAATAAAAAGTCACCGCCAACATGACGATAAAAATTTAAAAGGCATCCTGGGAGTCCTATATTAAAACTGCACCGCCTGTGGAAGCATGAAAATTGGGCCGTGAACCATGAATTTTATTTGGAAACCTTTCTTTGAATGATTTTGGTTTTAATAATAATTGGCTTCTTGTAAATTAAAATTTTAATTAGGTGGTTGAATTGTATAATATTTATGAGTTTTAAAGTTTTAAGGTAAATAAGAAAAAAAATAAAGTGCAAAAATTTCGCACGGGTCTGCTAGAAATAAATAAATAAATAAAATCCCATATTAGTTTTTTAATTGAAATACTAATTTTACATTTTTTTTTTTTTTTTTTTTTTTTTTTTTTTTTTTATGGTCGCACTTCCGGTTTCGGATGTCCTACTTCCAGTTTTCCCATTTTCACCAAAATTTGAAAAATTAATCTGTGCACCAGACCTATCTCAATTCTGAAGTTTCTTTGTTCTATCTGTATTAGTTTCCGAGATATACCAGCTAGAAAATTCCCCACACACATATACACATATACACGCACACTGACCAATTGACAAAAACCACTTTTTTGGACACAGGAGACCTTAAAACATGTAATTGAGGTGAAATCTCGATATCGAAATTTTTGACGGAATACAATACTTCCATTAGTAAAAATCGAGTAGGTTTTATCCTTTGTTATTTTAAGAAGTAGATAGAAAATTAAAACTTCAAGCTTTAGGCACGGAAAATTGAAGGAGATTTTCCCAAATTAAAGTAATAATAATAATAATAAACTTTTTACTTTCATTATCCGACTACCGTGGGTAATGAAAGTATTGTATTCGGTTCAAAAATTTCATGTCGAGTTTTCACTTGATTTACGTGTTTTAAGGTCTCCTGAGTCCAAAAAAGCAGTTTATGGCAATTGGTCAGTGTGTGTGTGCATGTATGGGGTGAGTCTTTTGACTGTCATATCTGTGAAACCAATAAAGGTAGAACAATGAAACTTCAGAATTGAGTTAGGTCTGATGTGCCGATGAATTTTAACTTTTGGTTAAAATTTGGAAAGCCGGAAGGGAGATATATGAAGCCGGAAGTAGGACCCTAAGTCCGTATCTCAAAAACGACTCTAACGATTTTCTTCAAAGCTGCTATATAAACACCATATAAGATTTCCTTTCGTATGTAATAGTTGGTTAGTTCATGAAAATGAATTTGAGGTCTCGCAAGTGCATTTCTTTAAAAACGGCTGTAGTAATTTTTGTACAAACTCGCCATAATAAATCTCTTTTAGATACCCTTTCGTATGTAACTGTTGTCAATAATTGAGTTTGAAAAACTTTGGTGGATGTCGATGTCTCAAAAATGGTTCTTACGATTTTCTTGAAAATTGCTACATAAATCTCATTTTAGATATCCTTTAGCATATATTACGTGGCTATTACAGGAAAATTGACAATCATCCTCATTAGGTAGGTCAGTTTTAGATCTCGGAAATCAGTATTTTTTAAAAGCGGCTCTACCTTTTTTTTTTTTAACTTGGTATGTAAACTCTGTTTGTATAACTTTACACATGTATCAGTTTTCTTTCGCTGGAAAATTGTTAAGTGTCTAATTTGTTAGGCTAATTTTACGTTTTTTGACCTTACATTATGTCAAAAAAGTGCATATAATAAATGTAATAGTAGGTAATGGACTTTTGTTTTTTCACCGGATGTTTTCGAAATGGTAAAATTATCTAACTGTACATTAAAAATATATAGAAAGCATTATATACCGTCCCAAATTAACTAAAAGATTATTAGTAAAAAGTATTAGAAAAAGTAGGTATCCTAGATTTTTTTTTTTTTTTTTTTTTTTTAATAAGAGAGAGAGAAAGAGAGAGAGAGATAGAGAGAGAGAGATATAAGAAGAACAATTACACGAAAAAAATCATCGCTAAATCGAAACAAAAATTTAAAAGTTGCCAAAGGGGTCGTATACTAAAGGTGTAACGCAAAATGGTCTAGATATTACGATTATTAATTTTATTTTTCTATTCTAAATATATATATCTATATATAAATATATACCTACTGATTTTTAGAATAATATTTCGTAATAAAAAGTTTTAAATAGTACTTATATATTTCAATTAGACAATAAATATGAAGATTTCTTGAATTTCATTTTTCTACTTTTGGTTTATGTTATGCACTAGTGAGTAATATCCCTATTCAGTGAAAGGTAAAGCGGCGAATAGACGTGCAGAGTGCCGCAGGGGTAAATAAGTGAAGCGAGTAAGGGGCAGAGCACCCTAGTAATAATAATAATAATAATAATAAAAAAAAAAAAATCTAACGATTGCTCTGCTTAGGAAAAGCTATCACCAAATTGAGAAAAATTTCATAATCAAATCGTACCGGTACATATATATATATATATGTTTGTATGTATTATCATTACTATTATTATTATTTTATTTTTATTTTTCACGTGTAAATGAATTTATGCCAAGGACAAAATAAATTAATTAAATTAATTAATAAACTCATAAGTTCATTTATTTATTTATTATTATTATTATTTATTTATTTATTTTTATATTTTCAATTAAATATTTAATAATTCTAAAACTATTATCGGAGACACAAACATTTTTTTTTTTTTTTTTGGTAATATATATATAAAAAAAAATATTAGATTTTTAAGCAAAGAGTTCTCTCTCTCTTTTTTTTTTCTTTAATGCATTTGGACTCTGAAAAAGAAAAATTCTGTGTGGACCCAGAAAGTATGTTTTAACGACACCATTATCCCCCTTCCCCTTTCGACATGAACGATATCATCAATCAACCTTAATGACTTCCCGTAAGTTTCGCGGGGCGTTCCCGATGGGAGGCGGAGAAATCTGCTAAAATTGAGGTTTTTCAATTTAAAAATTAAAGTTTCTTATATTCTCATTAATAGAGATTTAAATAAAACAATTTATAAAAACATTAATAAAAAGCTTGGTTTTCTTGAGAAAGCGACACGCTATACAGATTTCAGATATTGCAATTTGTTGATAAGTTAGAGGCTAGTAAAGCAACACAAGTGTATTTTTCGCATTTTACAGCTTAAAAATAAAGGGTTAAAAATTAAATATAACAGTTTTTGTTTCACGGGTCTTCAGTGTATGGTTGTGAATTTTCTGATTGTGAAAACAGAATTAAAAAAAATTCATTAGGTAATGTGTAATTCTATAAACAAATTTCGCCATAGAATAACACAGGCTTTGGATGACCTTGACGATCCGTGATGCACCCCCTTAAAGCCTGTAAGCCCTCCAGGACCTCCAAATGTGGGAGTAGAGAGCAAGTTGCATCTCCGGGAACTATGAACAGTGAAAAGGCTCTGGTTGTGAACCCCCCCCCTCTGAGAGTGACCAGGCATCAGGTTCGAACTCTCCTCAGGACAACAGCGATCCTGCAACATCTGACCTGAATCTGCAAGCCACCAACGCTGCAACTCCACTGACCAGTCTGACGAGCATCTCTAATTTTGCTGATATCAAGGAAGCGATATCTCAGGTGCTATGGTTCTATATTTTTTTCATTATAAAGTGTATTTCTAGAAGAGCAGTCATAAAATCTAGGACATGTAGTAAACCCTTTTGGACTTTCAACTATGAGCTAAAAGCCGTGAACTTTCTAAAATATCACAAGTCTAAATTTAAACTTGGAGCATGAACTTTTAATTTCGGAAATTTCATGTTTTGATTACATGCCATAAATTTTTTTCTGTTATATAATATATTCATGTATGTACGTAAATGTTTTCTGTTTTAGCCAACACCTGCAGTGATTAGTACGATAAATTTTCTTACCTTTTTTGTATATAAACTTTCTCTCTAGTTTTTGACATGATGTATATGTATATACTCTAATGCTTTTCTATTTCCTAGCCAGCAACGGCAGTTTTGAAAAAACTTTTTCAAAAATTTGTATATATTCATTATCTATATTTCTCTAAATGTCTTATAAATTGTATAACATGAAATTTTATAAGTGTATAAACATTTTTCTCTATAGTTTTGTAAATGATCTATATGTATGTACGTGAATCTTTTTTATTTCCCAGCCATCAACTGCAGTTTTGAAAACTTTTTGAAATATTTTGTATTCTTATCTATGTTTTTCTAAATGTCGTAAATTGTATAAAATGAATATTTCTTATTTTTAAACTCTTGAATTTTCACTAAGAGTTCTATGTATGTATATATTAGTATGGGGTAAAAAGAGAATTTTTTTTAAAGCTATTTTGCATGTAAATTCGCGTTTAACAATTAACCTTAATAACACTAACAATTTAGTTTCTTCCGTATGCAAATAGCTAGCTGAAAATATTGGTTACCTATAAATTATATGTCAAACTCTTATCTATATAAAGCTATAGTGTACCTTCTCTTTTGATTTATACGTTCAAAAGAATTTTGTATTTTAGAACTCCTCTGATTCAAACTCTCCGTCCAGTCGTTGATCTGAAAATCCAGGCTGATTTCTTCAAATTGTTACTTTTCACATGAAAAAAGAAGTATTTTTGGAAGCGTGCCAGCCACTTTCCTTCTCTGAAGTCGAAAAAAGTTTTGGGGAGCGTGCCAACAGCGTATCTCCTTCAAGATTCATCTGAGAGTGGACAACTGCAAATCTTTTTTTTTGATAAACACCTGAAATAAAGACTCTTTTTTGCTATCATTTTGCACAATTTAAATTTGAATAATGACTGATCGCATTTTTGTGTTTAAGCGATCCCTTTTGTACTAAAGTTTTTTTAATTAATGAAATTTTTCTCCTTTCCATGTAAGGAAAGATGACTGTAATTCCCCGCTGTAAAAACGTTGGACTTCTAGTTAACTAAATTGAGTACAAACGCTTTTCCGGTGTAAAGCGACTTAGATTGAGCATAATAAGAAACATTTTTAAAAAGCTAAGTGTCCGGTTTTTTGGCCCTGTACTCTTAAAATGTTTTTCCCTATTACATTTTAAAAGCAAATAGTTATTCTTGGGCAGTCTAATTTAAGTTTCCCCCCTCTTTTTTTCTCTAAAGTCTTATACAGTTAATTTTAGCAGTAAGTAACTGCGGCAATTTTTCAATTAACATAGCATTGTTTTAGTTTAAAATTTTCACGGGTAAAAACCCGTTGGGGATTTTTACGTAAAAATTTTTCTTTTGGGGAGGAACTGTGAGGTAGTAGTATATTAGCGTAATGCTACAATTAAAATTCACACTTTAAGGGTAACACATGAATACGAAGGTTTTAGGATTCAGTTGTCTAGTAGAGTTAGTTCTTATGGCAAACTAAATTCTAATCTGCGATATGCTAATTTTATAAAGTATTTTGGAAATTGATGGATATAAAAGGAGAAGGAAGATTGCTTTTGAGTTAGTTAGTTGGAGAGAGAGAGGATGGTGGTTAGTTAGTTGGAAGGAGAGTAAGAGAGTTAGTTAGATGGTAGGCTGTTGAGTTAGCTTCTTAGAGTAGTGTATTAGATGATGGTTGTCGAGTAGTACCGTGGTATAGGGAATCCTCCCGAGTACGAAAGACTAGTAGCACCAGTGAGAGCTAATAAATTTAAATAAAGTAGTTGAGAGTAATTGTGGTTATCTATTGATAATTAAAGTATTTGTGAAGGCTGCCCATTTAAACTTATAAAGATATTAAATATAATTAAAGTCCAACACCCACCTTTTTCTATTAAGCTCAAATAAAAGCTCATTTATTTTATAAAGCTGATTTTGTCTTCACTTCATAATTTACTTAAGTATTTCAGTTTCAGCTTCAATTTTAAGTTAAAGGATGGCGACGACATTTAGGTCGTCACAAGCTACACAAATTTGCATGGAGGTTGGTAATGACATCTCTTGATGTACCTCGAAGGCCGATTTTCGAATTTTTGATTAGTTTTCTTTTAATTAGAAGTTTTTTTTCCTTAGTTGGATTTTGCCATAGTGTTTTAGTTCATAGGTCAATGGTTCAGATGGTTAAAGCGTCAAGTTATGATTGCGGTGGTCGTGGGTTCGATACTCGGTGGCGGGGTGTGTTACTTTTTTATGCAATATTAATAAATAAGATGTCAATTGTAAAAGAACAGATTACATTGCCTACACAGTATCCTAAGAAATTCTTATTAGTATTTTTTAATGCTTTCTTTTAGTTACTAAAACGCACAAAATAAAAATTTAAGTGAAAAAAAAAAAAAAAAAAAAAAACACTTGAGCCCTAAAATTATAATATATATATTTATTCTTAGAGAGACATGGCTATAAAAAAAATAAACATTTCATCAATAAGTAAATTTTAAAAAAATATATAGATGTTTCCCTTTTGTAAGAGATGAAATATCTTAACTTCTCAAAATATTCTATGAAGCATTCGAGAACAACATTCGAGATTCTTTTTATATTGTTAGATATTTAACTTTGTTTTTTAATTAATTAAAATATTAAAATAATTTCTTTGTAATAGTTTTAAAATTAGCCATTTAAATATTAGTTTTTAATTTAATTGTTTCCGAAAAGTTTTCCCGTTCATTGTTTTCGGCAAAAAAAGAAATATATTTTCACGCGAATAATGAAAATTTTGCTACTGAATAATGAAATTAAAATATTTAATAGATGCTAAGATACAGTCATCTTTGAAATCGTAGTTTCTAAATAATAACAAATCTACCTGTCGTCGATAAATACCCAAATGGAAGTATCTGGAAAAGACCTTTCTACAGCCAGTGGTAACCTGAACCCGATGCAGTGCGATCGAAAAGACCTGCCGTAGGCAGCAGGTACCCAAAGCAAGTTTTAGGGCGATTTCAATGTAAGGTAAAGACACCAGTGCTCGTCACCCCTAAAATCTGCACCAGTAGTCGTCACCCTCTTAAAAGAAGTGTTAAAATAACCGTTTTATAACCTGTATGAATTTGAATCTACCCGCATAAGATTCTCCAAAGCCAATTCCAAAAAGTTCGATTTCAACTATTGGGGAAGGGTAGGGAGAAACAAAATAAGGGAAGTATACGTTAAATTACAATTGAATTAAGTCAACGTAAAGCAAATGATTAAGGGAATAGATTTGCATTTCTTGATATATTTTGTTGTTCGCTGCTTTTCACATTGCTCATAAAGCATTGTTTGTAATGCTTATGAAGTGCAGAATACGATTTATGTGCAACTTTTTAAAATTTGACATAATATAAAGGTTTTTAAGGTATGACGACTACTGGTGCATATTTTGCACGTTTTACCAGTGCACGTTACCCCTGACGAACACTGGTGTTTTAACATTTTTAATAACTGGGTAACATTTTTGATGAAAAATACTATATTTTCGTTTAGAATTATGATGGTATAACTTTTACTTTAATTTGACTATCGGCACCAGTAGTCGTCAGGGGTATTCGTAAATGTAAACAAATGTATTTTAACCTCAAGAACGTGAACTTTATTGCACTTGTAACTCTTGTATAGCTTGTTTAAATAAATTCAGTCATGGTACCTTTAATTCACTATGACTGACTTTAAACCACCTAAAATTTTCCATATTATTTTGCTGGAAAAATTAAACAATGGCACATAAACATATTCAGTTATAAAGCGCTTTTTCTAGTTTTCTGTTATATATTTTAGAAAAACAGACATGATTACTCCATACATCTGTCTAATGTATTTTTAATTTTTATGGTGTCATGGTTTTGCGAAGATGTATTTAAGTGATATTTAAGTTTTTTATTGACCGTAATAATTTAATTTTAATTCATATATATTTCGAAAATGACAAATTACAAAGGCTTAATTTCATAGTTAGCATGACTGTGAGTCGGTTCAAAATTATGTTAAGGCTTTTTTGTTATGTGAGATGCAGGTGAATAAAAACTTATATAGAAAATATTAAACATTAAAAACATTTCTTAAGCAAGTTTTCTGTTTATACATTATATTAATTATGCAAGATAAACAAATAGTTAAAATGTTGATAAAAATTACCCTGTTGACTGTTCTTAAATAATTAAAATTGTAAGATAATATTTGATAACATTAATTAACATTAACATTTGATAACATTAATATTCATAATATTTGATAACATTAGCTTGATGTGTAGAATAATAATAGCAAGCTTTGCCACCTTCGCTGGTCCCTATATTTAAATAAAATAGGAAAAATCCCTATCATTATCAAAAAAAAAAAAAAAAAAAAACTTTGAAATCAGTCGAAACTGCAGTTAATGTTCCCGCTGGCTTCTGTAATGGCTTTCCGTCGAGCAATATGATGATTGTTTTCTACTGCCTTCGGCATAGACTGAATCGCTTTTTACCCCCCCCCCCCCTTTTTCCACGGGTAAATTTAGAATCTTAACGAAATATTATCGAATTACATATTCCGTACTTTTAACCAATACCCAAACATCAAAACTCGCCTTTTTGAATTAATTTGGAGTAGAGCTAAGGTTAAAAACGTGTTTTTTGTCCGCCCAGCCGAGGGAAGAGGGGAAGGGTAATTTTGCAAAATCGCCTTACAATGCGTCTAAGGTACACAAACACAACCAACCAACGCATAAAAAAAAATCCCCTCTCGAAAATAATTTGCAGCAGAGTTGAGCTTGAAAACATATATATATATATATATATATATATATATATATATATATATATATATTCCACTCTCACATAGACGAAAGATCTTCGCAAAATCTCTTTATACTAGGTGTTGGATGCATATGACCAACTCACACATCAGAAATCGCCTTTGTAAGATTATTTAGAGCAGAGTTATGCGTAGAAATACGTTTTTGCTACCCTTTCTCAAAATTTGGTCGGAAAGAATTACGCAAAATACCTTTACAGTATTTTTGGGTACGCATAACCAATCAACGCATCAAAAAATTGCTTTCCTGATATAATTTGGAGAATAATTACTCTTGAAAACGTGTTTTTGCATCCACCCCACACTTAATGAGGAAAGAGAGGTGAAGGATTTCTCAAAATTCCTTTATAGTATGTGTTAGGTACGCATAATCAACCCATGCATTAAAAAAAAAAAATTCAATACAAAAAGAATTTTTTATATACCGTGTTTTAAATTTTTCTGTTGAATCATATAAATGCTATGCTATTGAAGGCAGCGAGAACCTGAAACAATTGGCTAAAAGTAATTTAAAAAAACATCGCCACTGTGTTCTGAGCTATTCTGAAAATTTCAAAAGTCTAGGTAGTCGGAAAGATTGATGATCGGGACGAGTACATGATTGATGAATTATATAAACGCTACTGAAGGCAGCGAGGACCCGAAACAATTGGCTAAAAGTATTAAAAAATGCATTGTTATCGTGTTTTGAGCTATTCTAAAAGTTTCAAATGTCTAGCTAGTCGAGAAGTTAGTTAAATAAATTTTCTGTTGAATCATGTGAACGCTACCGAAGGTAGCGGGGACCCGAAACAGTTTGCTAAAAATATTTAAAAAATGCATTGTCACCGTGTTTTGAGCTATTCTGAAAGTTTCAAATGTCTGGCTGGTCGGGAAAAAAGTTAAATAAATTTTCTGTTGAACCATATAAACGCTGCCGAAGGCAGCAGTGACTCGAAACAATTAGCTAAAAATATTTAAAAAATCCATTGTTACCGTCTTCTGAGCTTTTCTGAAAGTTTCAAATGTCAACCTAGTCGAGAAGTCAGTTAAAAATCGATTGCAAGATTTGTACTGATAACGCTGCCGAAGGCTGCAGGAACCCGGAGCACTTGGCTAAAAGTATTTAAAAAATGCATTTTCATCGTGTTCTGAACTATTCTAAAAGTTTCAAATGTCTAGGTAGTCGGGACGTTAGTTAAAAATCAGTTGTAAGATTTATACTGGACAAACAAACAAGAATACGCGTTAATAAAAAGCATGGTAAAACCAATCTTACTGCGATAATTTGGAACAAAGCCACTCTTAAAAACGAGATTATTACCCCCTCCCCTGCTACTTACCCTCTGATTTAATTAAAGATATTTTTGAGATTGAATAAAATTTTGAAAACTTTTCTTAAAAGCAAATAATTTTCAAATTATTTCACATATGAATTTGTTTTATTCGCAATATTTTGAATTTTACCATTTAATGTTTTGTGTTTTAAACCCTAAGAATGGATTTGTGTTCTAAATATGTTCCAAAGATATTCTGTTTCAATAATATTCTGTTAATTTTGCAAAAACGCAATTAAAATCAAACTATTGAGCAAATTGTTGCGTTTTATTTACATGACGACCACTGGTGCAATCACCTGACGACTACTGGTGAAATGCAGTTTTCAAGTGACGAGCACTGGTGCATTTTTATAGGTTTAATTTTTATTTAAAAATAAAAATTGGCTTAACGTATTGAAAAAATGAAAGTGTCTAACAACAACTAGAAGAATCAGTGTATAAAATAGACCGAAGTATAATATTGATACATAAATTCCACATGAATGCCACGCGAAAAAACAAACATTTTAAAAATAAGGCCTTAAGAGTGACGAGCACTGGTGTCGTTACCTTAGGTAATTTTTTTTTTTTTAGTTTTATTTATAATGTGATATAAAAAATAAATAGTGATTCAATTCTTTTGAAAAATCATTTAAATATAGCGACCAGCGAAGCGGGCATAGCCTGCTAGTAATAAAATAAGATGTTTGTGTGTGTGTGTGTCATTGTGTATGTATATCCGGAGCATTTTAAGAAAACGGCTGATCACAGAACTACACAAATTTACATGGAGGTTCATAATGACCTCTCCTGAAGCACCTCGAAGCCGATTTTAGAATTTTTGATTAGTTTTCTTTTAATTAGACTTTATATGTTTCATTGAAATTGGATTATGCAATAGTGTTTCAGTGCCACGCTATGCCACGCTATTCCTTATATTGGTCAATGGCACATTCGGTTAAAGCATCAAATTGTTAATACGATGGTCGAGAGTTCGATACACGGTGGCGAATGTGTTACTTTTTTTGCAGATAATTAATAGATAAGATGTCAATTGTAAAAAAAAAAACATTTCATTGTTTACACAGTATCCTAAGAAATTCTAATTAGATTTTTTAAAAGCTGTCTTTTAGTTACTAAAACGCACAAAATAAAAATTGAAGTGGAAAAAGAAAAAAAAAAAAAAAAAAAAAAAGAACTTTGGAGCCCTAAAAATTATAAAATAAATATTTATTCTTGAAGAGCTATGGCTATAAAAAAATCACCTTGTCATCAGTAAGTAAATTTTAAAGAAAAATATAGATGCTTCACTTTTGCAAGAGATGAAATGTTTTAACTAATCAAAATATTTTAAAAAGCATTCGAGAACAACATTCGAGATTTTTTTTATATTTGTTAGATGTTTGATTTTTTTTTCAATTAATTAAAATATGAAAATAATTTCCTTATAATAGCTTTAAAATTAGCCATTTAAATATTAGTTTTAAATGTAATTGTTGCCAAAAAAGTTTTCCAGTTCAGTTTTTTCGACAAAAAAGAATATATATACAGTGTGTCCTAAAAGTTCCAGTATTGACGCTGATGTAATTTTTATTTACAAAACAACAAACCTTAAAACGATTATTTTTACTCTAATGATAAAAGGCACATTTAAAATAACGGAGAAAAATATATAGAACTTATATTTATAATAAATGTTCGAAATGTTCACCTTTTTCTACGAGGCAAAGCTGAAATCGTTTGCGCATGTTTTTAGAAACGCGTTTTAACATGATGGAAGTGACTTCTTGTATCCTTTGAGTAATGGTAATTTTTAGATCGTCTACTGTTTTAGGATTATCTGTATAAACTTCGTTCTTTAAATATACTCACAGAAAAAAGTCCAGAATGCTTAGATCAGGGAATCGAGGTGGCCAAAGATTTCTTGAGATGAGTCGATAGCCAAAAAAATCTTCAAGCATGTCCATGGTTTCATTACTTGTGTGGCATGTTGCACCATCTTGTTGGAACCAAGAATCTCATTCAGTGACTTCTAACATAGCAAGAAATTGCTGGATAAGTTCCCTGTATACAGAACCATCAACAGTTGATTTGAAAAACAGAGGTCCAATAATCCTTTTTCGTGATACAGCACACCATACGTTAATTTTTTGAGAATGTAAAGGTTTATGCATTAATGAATGAGGATTGGTCGTTGCCCAAAAGCGAGAGTTTTGCGTGTTCAGGCAACTGCTTAAATGAAACCATGCCTAATCGAAGAAAAATGCTTTGTCTAAAATGTTGCTGCTGTTGCGAATAAAACTACGGAGCCACTGGCAATAATGAAACCGCTTCTCAATGTTTTGCGGCTTAATCTCCTGTACCATTTTTACGCGAAAAGCACGTAAATTCTTAAATTCGTAAATTCTCTTAAAGCCTTATGTGTTGATCTACGAGATGTGCCTATTTCTTGTGCCAAACACCTAACGGATTTTTGAGGAGTTTGCAACGTTCTTCGTTGAGTGTCTTGAAGAAAGGCTGGTGTAACGACTTTAGGTCTTCCACTCCTGTGCTTGTCTTCCAAAGAAACTGTGTTACAAAATCGTCGAACGAGCTGATATAACATATTTTTACTCGGTACTGCATCATCTGTATATTTATATCGCCAAAAATCTTTGCATCTTTCATACGATTTGCATTAAAAATAAGCCCCAAGCAGCGCAATTCTCTGAATGCGTGATAAACTCATTTCACTATGAAGAACAAAATAACATAAAATTTTATTCTCACACAACTTGAGCGAGAAAAGAAGGAAACGATAAAAATTAAATAATTGATGCAATGATAAGCAGACGATAAAATTTAATATTAAAAAAAAAAAATTCTGGACATGAGTTCTTTAAGTTAGAGTACTGGAACTTTTAGGACACACTGTATATATATATATATATATATATATATATATATATTTTTTTTTTTCCACGCTAATAATGAAAAAATTGCTACTGAATAGTGAAACTTAAATATTTAATAGATGCTGAGATACAGTCATCTTTGAAATCGTAGTTCCTAAATAATAACAATCCTACCTTTCGCCGATATATACCCAAATTAAAGTACCCGGAATAGACCTTTCTACAGACAGTGGTAACCTGGACCCCATGCAGTGCGGGCGGAAAAAGACAAGCAAGGTTTAGGGCGATTTCAATGGAAGTATATATATATATATATATATATATATAATGTGATATAAATAATAAACAGTGATTCAATTCTTTTGAAAAATCATTTAAATATAGTGCCAGCGAAGCGGGCGTTGCCTGCTAGTAAATAATTAAATAATATGAAGAATACTTTGAAGAATGTATGAAATGATATCAGAATGGCAAGTGTGTGTGTGTTTATAGCTTGATTTGAATATATATTTTAAGTGAAGTACAAAATAACAACAGTAAAAATTTGGATTTCAGTTGCCCACTTTGACGTCATATTAGGATCAGCCCCACGCTTTCATAATAAATTGTAACTGGATTCATCTTCACCACATGCGGCCCAAGCTAGAGGGTACTCTCAGAAATAACTCAATCCTGGAAAAATATATAAGAGTAATATTTTGAAGAACGTGTGAATGGTTTCAGAATGGCAAGTGCGTTTACTGTTTGATTTGAATATATATTTTAATTGAAGTACTAAAAACAATAGTTAAAATCTGAATTTCAGTTGCCCACGTAAACAAAACGAAAAATACTGACAATATTCCGATATTATCTTATTGTTATGTTTCTAAGATATTCTGTGCTGTTAGAGTTAGCAATAAACATGTTCCTAGAACATTCTATAAACACTACTCAGTGAGAAACCTTTTTTAAAGGACAATAAAAGTTACAAAAACATCGTACCTAAGGTAAAGCTAGGAGGGATCACGCGGTAGGAGAGACTGCGTACACAGGGGATAAACAGGAAAGAGTAGAGTGGGTGAGTTGCAATTTCAGGTGGTTGTGCAACATCAATAGTGAAGTCCCGACTTGAATGTGCATGTTAATTGCTCCGAGAGTCTATGATAAAAAAGTGGTTATTTTGCCTCGTTAAATATATTTATATATATAATCCTTGAATTTTCACAACCCTTCCTAGGAATTTCAATACAATGGTAGTAGCATGAAATATATTTAATTTAGACAATTTCTCATAAGCTAATAACTTAGATTAACGGTACGAGTACCACGATTTTCTCTAAAAGCAAATAATTATTTAATAAAAGAATACGCAATCTCTCCTCCCAGAGTGGGAAAGTTTGCGCTTTTGCTACTTAAGAGAGACTGCGCATTGACTATACTAATAGTGAGTTCGCAGCTAACTGGTAGTGCCAAGACAATGAGGACGAGTTTGTTGAATATCTGAAACTGTGGAAATAATTCGAGAAGTGAGTGGACTATTTCAACCCATTCGAGACGGCGCATCGTTTTGGAGATTGTCCATAGAATCGGAAATTGAACATTATTCAGAAGTGGCAAGAACGACAAAAGTCACTCCTCTGGTGGTATTTACTTTTCGAATGCTAGTGTTAGCCTATGAAAAATTTATCGCAAAGTATTTAAATGTATATCTGTTTATTTTTGCAATATTTTTAAGTATGATACTCAAGTTTTGTTCAGCTGTCTGCTGCTTAAATAGAAACGATAAAACTAAGTGAAAGCAAAAAATATCAGCCTACTCAAACTTCTTTTTAAGTACTGCAATGATCTAAATTTCAATGAAAAAAAATAAATTAAATAAACATAAAGGATTTTAAAGTTGAAACGAGAAGATTTCAAGCCACGTGAAATTTAGGTTTTGTATTTTAAGCATTTTTCTGTGGAAGATTTCGAGGGAAAAAAAAATACTTTAACAAATAGTAAACGGTGGGCGGATTCTGTGCTTAAAAGTGAGTGGGACTATAGTTCATTCAACGAAAGAAGAGAACGAAACTAAATAAAAGGGTTGCACAAAAAAAGCCAAGAAGTTTCACTTTCAGCCGAAATCCCCAATTTGGAGAATTTAATTTTTTTCCTTACTTAAATGGTTTGTTTTTAATTCTCTTCTTCACTGGACTCAAAGAACTTTTCTCACTCTCCATTATGGTAAAATACGAAATCACACGAAAAAATTATCAAATTTAACAATTTGACAATAGCACGAGCAAAACAGTGCAAATAAAGAAAAAAAAAGAAATTCACACTTTCTGTTTGGCACTCCTGGCAGAATGCCAGGTTTTTCAATGCAGCCAAACCGCACGTGCGTTTATTTAGTTTCGTTCTCTCGATAGAATGAATGGACTATAGTCATATAGCATTTTACACATATGGTGTGCTACCTTTTTTTCTTATTTTTTTCGAAAATGTATTGCACACACGATATGCAATACCTACCCATCTGCAATACCTACTCATGTCCAATTTCTACCCATGTGCACAATCACTCTTAACCTATAAGGAGAGATTGCGCAAAATAACTCTCTTGGTTTTATAACAGTTGTTGTTTTAAATTATAACAGAACAACAAAATAGTAATAGAAATACACAGAAGAAAGACCAATTCAAAATTATGCACCAATAGTTTTGAAAATTTAATATTTGGATATTTTAATGACGTTCTGTTGAATTGTGCGCAAACTCTCCTAACTTTCCTTATTCAAAAATTTGATTTTGAGATAAATGTGAAAAACAAATTTGCGGTGATGTCCTGTGCACAGAAATCAAGTTTTATTGCAACACAAGAATAAATTAATACATAATAGGATATCACATAAGAACATGCTAGTTTTTTGATGGAAACATTTGAAAAAAAATGTTATGCCGAACTCCAGTTATAAGAAAATAAATATTTAGAGGCTAGATTTTAATTCAGAATATGCAATTATGGACTCCATGGTGATAAATCATATACTTTTTACTTATCATCTAGCATTGCATTCAAGTATAACTCGATACCTGTCGCTATTGTTTTGGGCATCTGTTACAAACATTTGCGCAAAAATTGTTAATAACGATAGGCATTAATTTATATTCCCTTTCCTACATATCTTCCCATCATGTCTGGCCGTCAGTTTAAATGTGCTGGGCTCGAATCTCAGTTCAGACATGGATGATATGATAGATTCAAAATCCATTTAAACCTCATGTCCCTGTCTAATTAAACTGCAAAAAATAACCAGAGAGCGACACCACAAACCCCATAAAACTCTTTGTTTTTATAATCAGTAAGAGGTATCAGACTATTTCTTTGCGTATTTTTGGAAAATTGAACATTATAGATCTACTATTAGTCGAAAATTTTTTAAGTTTTTTAGTGGTAATATTAAACTATGTAAACTTTTGTTAACTATTTTGTTGCGTATTGAATGACGCATTTGAAGCAAATATGGATAGATCTTGTTTTGAAGCTCATTGAGGAAATAAGACCCGGAAAATTTTAAGCACTTGAAATTAGAAGGTAACTAATAATTTAAATTTATTACTTAATAATTTTAAATTGTATGAAAAATGTGACTTGGACTGTTATGGAATCCAGAAATTTTACACGAAAGAAAATTCGTTTAAAACTGTTTACAACTCTTAATAACAGGAGACTTGGCGTTGGAATATAAAAACCCGAATAAACTTCTACGTCAGACACGCCAAAGAAAAATATTGGAAATGCATACAACTGTTTCCGTAGCCTTAATCCTTTTTGCACCGAAGACGGTACGCTTAAGGCTACCGAAACAGCTGTATGCATTTCCAATATTTTTCTTTGGCGTTTCTGACGTAGTATTTTATTCGGGTTTTAATGTTTACAACTCTATTTTTCGGGGGGGGGGGGGGGGGGAGTAAAAAAAGCACAAATTTTAATTTAAAAACTATTTGCTCTAATATACATCTAACTATTTAATAATTTAATAAATACGTTTCTGTAAACAATAGCAATGGTATATTTTGACGTCTTACCTTCGAAATTTGTTTTTGGACGAGGTAAGGGCCACTGTTGATCTATTGGCATGAAAAATTTTCCGTTAGCTCTTTGAAGAACATTGCAGCCAACTTCAATTAATTTTTTTACTAATTTACCATTTTCATATGCAATAGCAAAATGTATTGCACTGGCACCTGAAAAATTTGAGATCAGAAAGTATCACTGGCAGAAAAAAAATTAAGTACCAAAACTTAATTCTTACTAAATAATTATACATTGATATTTATTTTTGAAAATTTTACAGAAATTGATGAAATATTGAGTAGATATTTAGTAAGTAGTTGTTAACAGTTTTTAATTTATTTAACAAATATCCTATAGTGTATTCTTCACAATATAGAACGCCAATTAGTACTTAAATATAATCTGTAATGTCTGTAATATTCTCCATCCAAGCAATTCGATTTTCTTTCTTCGGAAGGAATTTTGATCGCTACAAATGTCAGCATACCGTTTGAATACAGAGCTACAAAATGAAAAATTATTTCCATGTGATCATTTTAGGGAATGAAACGATTCTCCTTCATGTGACCATCATATTAAAATAATAGTATGATAATGGCATGATGTGTGTCGTGTCCCATACCCACAAAACGTTTCAGTTATGTTGAAAAAAAAAATATAATACATATTTCATTATTGTAACACACTTTAAGTATGATTTCTGATATCTTTTCGAAACTATCATTCTTTTCAATGTTCTATCTGTTAATTAATGAAACTTTTTTGTTGCTTTTCTGCTTTTCTTTTTTTTACGATCTCAAACATTTCTAATTTTTTTTAACTAATCTGAAAGCAAACTAAACGTTTTGAAGCATTTCTGTAATACTGACAACATTTCGATGTGACCTAATTATTACGTTTCTAAAACGTTTTGTGTTGTTTAGGGCTCGATTTTGCTTTCTTTCGAAATTTATTCTTCGATAGCTAAACTGCTGTTTTTGACATACAAACACACAGAAAAAAAAAGTCCGAGGATATAAGATTAGTTTAAATTTCAAATCTAGATGAAGTTAATATGTATATATATACGTTCATATCATCCACCTATATGAACTTCTGCTTTCTTTCTGTACTCATGTCTACAATTTTCCGCCTGAGGAAGAATAGTACTTAATTTATTAAAACTGAGATAGTTGTTGCGATTTTTTCATTTTATGGCGTTTGCTTACAAAGTTTACAGTTATTGTCTTTCAACTCCAGTATTTGAGTGCATTTTATTGCAGTCGTTAAGTCATGTCTCTAAAATATCACTGTTACACTGTTACTCAATACTATAATTCTATTAACATACGACTTTTTGCGTAAAACTGCTTTCATTCAAAGTAAAAATCCATTACTTTCTTTACTCTGCTTTAAATTTCTACAAATGGGAAAGTTAAGTAGATTTTTAGTTTTTCAAAATTAATATATTTTTATTATTTATTTTACCTTGTTTTCGAGTGTTTTTAATCATTACTTTGGATAATTAAATACATCGAATTTTATCATACATAAGAAAAGCTTTGTATAAAGCAATCGCAATTAAATCAATCCAATTGCATTTTCGGATCTGATTAACTCCAATGTGAATCCATGCCTAGATTATTACTCCAGTTAAAAAAAAGAAAAAAAAGAAAGAAAGAAAGAAAGAAAAAAGAACACACAAATATCCACGCAGCGTTTTTGAAAATATTTATCTATGAATTTATATGTTCAGGTTATCTATATACAGGGGGCAAAATGCTATCATCAGACGGTTTTTATTTTCGTAACTGTTCTTCAAACAAAAGGACTTACTTCTAAATACAAAAATATTTTAAATGATGTAAAGTAACAATGTCATACCACAGAAAAATCTAGAAAATCTATTTTATATAAAATACAAGATAAAACTTTAATATGGTCCTTAGTTATATTGTTGCGTACTTGGGGGTTCGTGAGTTGTCCGAGAATAAAAGGCAAAACTTACAAAAATTCAGTAATTTATTCACAGAAAGTTCCTGAAAAATACAGGTCTATAAACCAAGTATCAGCTTCAATTCAACCAGTAAACACAGCTTAAACAACAGCTGTCAATAGCAAATCCACAGTGCAAACTGTATAGCAATAACACTTGAAGCAAGTCTCTTTCAAAGAGGCTTAAAGCAATCCAACATTGGCAGAAGCTGGTCTCAGACTGAACTAAACTGACTGACTGCCTTGGCGGGAAAGCGGCCTTTATATACCTCTGTAGAAAAGTGTGGAACGTTCCAGAAATCTCCATATCTCATCAGCCAATGGGATTAGAGCTTCCATATTTGGTATATCCCATATAAGGATTTTCTCGCCACGGTCGCCAAAAAAATCGCCAAGGTGGGAAAAAGTCGCCAAATTTGGCGCCAAATCCATTACCTGCCTTATTGAGCCTTTTTAATGCGTTTTTAAGGGAAAATAAGGCTATTTCAACGCTAAAACGACTAGAAATGCACAAAATTAGCACTTTATCAACTTACTAAGCCTCTTTAAAAGAATTTATACAAAAATAAACACAATTATTTACAATTTTGTAACAATATTTACAAAAGTAATCTTGATGCACTAACATGAAAACCAAACAAACAAACAGATTTAAAAATAATAATAATAATAATAATAATAATAATAATAAATGAAGACGAGAAAGCAAAGAAGCATTCTTTTTTACACGATAAAATTGACGAATTTTTTTCATTTTAAAATTTAAACTGAATTTTCAAGATCTTATACGGAGAGAAAAATGGAATATTGAACTGTTTTTAGTTGTAGACGAATACTTCATTTTTGTTTTTCATGTTAGTGTATCATGATCATATTACCGAATCATGGTCATATTACCGAATATAATTAAAAAGACCTGAGGAACATATATAAAAATTTAGATTTTGTAATTTTTGCTAAATTGATTCTCTGGAATTTTTCGCGGCATGACGTCGTTACTTACTTCATTTGCAATATTTTTGCAACTAGAAATATGCCCTAAAAAACGAAGACCGTCTAATGACATTATTTTTTACTTTGTATATCTAACTGACGATTTAATTGCCAAGAATATGTATTATGTAATCTATATAGAACTGCAAATTAGTTTTTAACTATCTCAATATGCCTGACTCCCATACATTTCAGAGATTTCTATTAATATTTTTTTCTAATATTGCAGTTGTACGGTTCTAGGAAGAAACGTTCCCCGGAAAACATCCCCGGAAAAAATGTCCCCAGGAAAAAACGTCCCTTGGAAAGAATGTCCCCAGGAAAAAACGTCCCATGGAATAAATGTCCCCTGGAATAAACGTCCCCTGGAAAAAACGTCCCCAGTAAAAACGTCCCCAGTAAAAACGTCCCTCCGGGAAAACATCGTCGGAAATAAGGAAATTTCGAAAATTCACACATATATTTTGTTGGTATAATTATTGACAAAATTTATTTATTGTTCAAAATTAAATACAAAATTACATACTATGCTTTGTCCATCAAAAAACTTTTTTCTACATCATTTTTTATAATAACGGTTAACATGAACAAACATAAGCATCGACTTTTCAAAATTGCATTGGGATTGGGTACACAATCGGACTTTCCTTTTTCCTAAGAGGTAATGATTTTCTCCATCCCCTTCCCTCCTTCATTGCTTTGCAGTCAAGTTTTCCTTAATTCGAATGTAATGAGTTTCTTTTCTTTTCTTTTTTTTTTTTTTTTTTAATAAATATTTATATCAGAGATAAAAAGCAAACTTTTTCTGTTCCGGGTACTCTGCTGTGTTCTTTATGTCAATGTAAAGTGAAACATCGTTACCATTTAAAGGAAAAAGCTTGATTGGAAAATGTTTCAGAACAATAATTTTATTTCATGTCCCAAAATTTAAAACGGTTTACTTACAACAATTTAACGATAGATTGAAATTTTAAATTCAAACCATCATTTTCAAAATTAAAAAACACTTAATTTCGTAGTTCATATTGTGCTGGAATTCCTTTTTATAATTCTGTTAAATATTTCCATAATAGTGAGTGCATTTTTTCCACGCATATTATATTGTAGTAAGTTTCAATTACATTTATTTTTCTCTATTTGTAACAGTTTTAGTTAATTAAAATGCAATTCAAAGACTTACTGACTGTAGACCGTTATGTAAATAAAATTATTTTACGTGGTAGCACTACAAGAGTAATGTAAATGATATATAGATATACTATTTTTCAATAGGAATGCCCTGTATCAGTGGCGGAGCCAACAACTTGTAAGCCCTTCCACAAAAAAAAAGTTAAGGAATCTCCTACTCAAATAAAGAATACATTACGCTTTTTAATAATTCACCGTCAGCTGTATGTTTGTGCAAGTTTCACCTTGCAGATGGGCACAATCCGAAAAGAGGGCGTCATTTAATGATTTTCTTTTAAATATGTGATTCCATATTTTATTTTCAAATACTTCATTTTCTTTCTCTTTCTCTTTTTTTTTTTTTTTTTTTCCAAATTTATATTCTGGTAATAGTATACAGATTTTATTTTTATATAAGCGTTATTTTGAAATGCTGAAATGCTTTTGTTTATCTTTTTAGTGCGCGAGTTCAATCATATGTAAACAAAACTGTTTTATGTATAAAGCTTACACAAAAATAAAAGTATAATTACTATAAACAAGAAGTTATTCTTCTGTTGTATAAATAAACGAGGTATTTAAGCTCTTGTTGAATAGCCATCTTTAACCCTTTCATGCGCGGTGGGATATATTTTATACCACCTAATTTCACTTCCCAACTGCAAGAATTCATCCCAGAAAATTTTTAGAAAAAACTTACGTTTTTAACATATCAGAAAAAGGCCGGTTTTTTTAACCTTAAAATTCAAAATTTCTTTTACTTTACTTTAGTTCACGAATTTGTAATTTAAAGGATCCGAATGTTCTTGCGCCGGAAAAGGTTAAAGGGTGCCAGACTATTTAATCATTTGTATGTTTGCTTTTGTTTTAAAAATGTTGATATAGAATAAAAAACAGCAAATAATAAACATTAAAAATTCAAAAACATGTAAACTTTTTCGAGTCTAAATAATTAAATACAATCCTTAATCAGGTAATAAAAGGTGGGCACATGTGCAGCTTGAAATTTGCATTGGGCAAGGGCATACATAATTACTTTGAAAATTCTTGTTTCATTTTTGCGCAAGGTTACAGTATTTTTTAATTATTGTTATTTAAGCATTGCTTGCAAGTATTATAATTTATAGTAGTTTTCTTTGATTAAAGAATGTCTTGCTGAAAGTTAGTTATTAAAAAACGTAATGTATTATTATTATTATTGTTATTTTGAGTATAGGTTTCCTTAAAATAATTTGCAGGAGGGCCCTCAAGTTGTTAACACTGCCACTCATACAGAACTTTCCTACTGAAAAATAATATATATAGAAATTAGAATATTTTTATAGTGGTGCCACATTAAAAAAAAAAAAAAAAAAAATGATTTACATAACGATCTGCAGTCAGTAAGTCTTTTAATTGTACTTCAATAAACTAAAACTGTTAAGAACAGAAAAAAAAAAAAATTATACGTGTAATTGAAACTTACCCCAATATAACATGCGTGGAAAAAGTATACGCATCATTAAGCATATATTTAACAGAATCATAAAAAAAAGATTCCAGCACTATATGGACTACGAACATTAAGGACTTTTTCGTTTTGTAAATGACGGTTTGGATTTAAAATTTTGTATAATTGAATACTAAATGCATACTATTATTTTTTCTTGTTATTTTTTCTGGAACAAAGCGAATCTATTTGGTATCCAAGTGCTTGCTGTAAATTGTTGCAAGTAGAATTTTCAAGTTATTGTTCGCAAATTTAGAGACTAAACTTTTAGATTTGGGATTTCTTATTTTCTTCATTGTATTATTAATTTCTCGTCTTACATTTTTGGTACACAAAATAAAATTATTTTTCTGAAATATTTTTCAATCAAGCCATTTTCTTTTAAATGGTAACAATGTTTCATTTGGCATTGGCCTAAAGAACACAGCAAAGTGCTCGGAGGAAAAAAAAAAAAAAAAAAAAAAAAAAGTTAATCCTTTTCTTTCATATAAAATAATAAATAAATATAAATAAATCTGAAACAAGAAAAGCTTGACTATAAAGCAAATGAGGAGAATGCGGGAGGGGGTGAGATCATTGACTCTCAGAAAGAAGGAAAGACAGATTATGCACCCAATGAATGTTTGAAAAGTCGGCGCCGATGTTTGTGCATGTTAACCGCTATTGTATAAAATGATACAGAAAAAGTTTTGTGATAGCCAAAACATATTTTTTTTTTTTCATTTGGATTTAATTTTTGTTTTTAATTTTGAACAATAAATAAACCACCTTAGTAAATTGTCCTAAAAGATATAAATGTGAAATTTCGAAAATGTCGTAATTTATTTTCGGGGACGTTTTATCCAGGGAATGTTTTTTCCGGGGGACGTTTTTACCGGGGGACGTTTTCTCCTGGGAGCGTTTTTTCTTGATAGCCAGTTGTACAGCATGAAGTCATTAGCAAAGAAAAACTAGTCAACCGCATAGTTAATTTGCGACGAAAATGTAACATCTTTAATTAATCATACCTTTTATTACCTGTAGAAATCATAACCAGTCATCTATTTACCTTACGGAAAGTGATAAACAAGGAGTTTGATAAATGGGAAGAAAAAAAAACGAGCTTAAATCTCGTTATTAGTGTTGCAATACATATTTTTACTCTTAGGGTTTTTTTTTTTTTTTTTTTTTTTTTTTTTTGAGTACTGAGATTTTTTTGTTGTTACTATGCTTTTATTAACTCGCTTTCTTGTTTATTTGTTTGTTTGTCCAGTACAAATCTTGCAATCGGTTTTTAACTAACTTCCCGACTAGCTACTAGACATTTGAAACTTTTAGAATAACTCAGAACGCGACAACTCAGACAACGCAATACCTCGAAGCCCGATTTTCAAAATTTTGATTAGTTTTCTTTTAATTAATTAAAATATGAAAATAATAACCTCCTAATAGCTTTAAAATTAGCCACTTAAATATTAGATATAATTTAATTGTCTCCAAAAGAAAAAAAAAATTACGAGTTCATTTTCTTTCGACATAAAAATAAATACATTTAATTAAACGTGGACATTAAAGAACTATAAAAAGTTAAATTAGTCATCTGACAAAAATTGACGTCATTATAACTTTAAAAATTTTCTATACATTGATAAAGTGCTAATGTAGTTCATGATGCTAATATATCTAATAGGATTAATATTTTATTTTTAAAACCAACTTTTTTTTATATCGCTTTCAACTCGCTTTCTTGTTTGTCCAGTAAAAATCTTGCAATCGATTTTAGCTAACTTCCCGACTAGCTAGACATTTGAAACTTTTAGAATAGCTCAGAACACGATGACATTGTATTTGTAATTATTCGGGTAATGTGTCAAGTTTATAAGATTCAACAGAAAATTTAAGAACTTGCTATATAAGAAAGTTTTTTATCTTGTAATTTTTTTTATATAAAGTTATTGTTGTAACTTGGACTTATATTCAAGCCATTTTCGATGTCACGTGGTGGAAATGAGATTCGCAAGTGGAGTCAAATTTGATTAATTTTACTATAAGGATATTTTCGTAAGTATTTAATTAATTTTTGTTTTTATGCAGTTTGTTGAGGAATGATAAAGAAAATTTCTGTAAATTTATAAAATAAGTTTAAATAAAAGTATGCATAATCACATAATAAGTGAAATATATCAATATTTTGTATGATTAAGATGGTTGTAAAAGAATTACCATAATATTCTTCACCTTCAATGATGTCTTGAGCAAGTGCAGGATACAGATCAAGTAAATATATAGCAATATGTGTGTGAACATCCGTATTGCAAATTACCAGAACGTGGAGAAGTGATTCCCCAAGCATTCCTCTTTCATCTAGCTTCCAACAAATCTTTCGGCGTTTATTTTCTTTTATGCCATTGTTTAAATTTACTATTGTCTGAAAAAGGAGAAAGAAAATTGTGTTAATTATGACTAATTACACAAAATATCGGATGAATTGAAATTTTAACTAAAGAAAAGGACAATTTTAAGTAGTAATCTTTTGCTTAAAAACGTAATGAACATTTGAAGACTGAAATGAACAAAAAAGAGCAATTTAAAAGTCCTATTAAATATATAACTATTTGGACTATTACTGAAATTCTTAATAATATATATGTTAGTATCCCTATTACATGTATACCAACAAGAAATAAAAAGACTGAGAATGAACGAAAGGTATAAAATGATTAATACTTTTAAAGATTAACATAAATCTTTACATTCTTTCATGGTTTATTTGAATTATGAGAAATGTCCGTTCACTGATGCAACTCACACCACTCTTGGATTATACTCCAAAAAAGGATGGCCGCTGGTGTCTGCTGGTTCTAAAAAACGCAAAAAAGAACGCGGCCGATAAGAAGCAATATCCCCTCATTTTCCCTCCTCTCATCCCATTTTGACAAAAATCACAGTAAACCAGACGCGTGCGCAATAACATAGAAGAAACAAAAACAAACATTATACATAACATATGTCTTGTATAAGTAAGAGTTGTGTAATCGCACATTTATTCTTAATACCATTATTATAAAAATTTCTCGATAACCATCTAGTTTCTTAATGAAAACTATACACTTGAGAGAAATAAATGAAATAAGAAGAGAAGCAACCTAGATCATATTTTCAGTTAATATCTACTCAAATATGGGTCCAAATTAATACATATATTTTAGTTAATCCTCTCAAACTTAAATGTTGTTTGTTTTGGTTCTTACTCTTCGGTCATTTTTTCTGTACCTTAAGGAACATGAGACCGGGACCTACATTTTAAAGTGTCTCCGAACCACTACGAACATACATGCAACTGGAATTAGACACCGACAGCTGACAAAATCCTAGACATGGATTAAAAATGGATTCAGAGTGAAAATAATACTTATATATTTTTTACTATAGCGCAAAATGTTCAGTATCCGTTTCCCCTAATTTAAGTTACTACTTAACTCCATACTTACCATTACGTGTAATGTCATTGTGGGAAATATATCATTTGTGACTAGGAGAAGGGATAAATTAAAGCCATACAAATTTTCTTTCTTTGAAAAAGGGGTCCAAATTCCGCCGCTTTATTTTATCTAGTATTTACTCATTTATTTTATTAGGAACTATAATTAAAACAACACAAAGCATTTTCATAAATTACGTTCAATAGAAAAGAATGTTCAGCTTAATTTTAGGTAACCCTATTGTCTATTAACTATATGCACATCACATTGTGTTCTTAAATTTAGTTTTATATGAAAAACACCTAACACAAAATGAAATACACTTACAGCAATTTCCAAATATAGTCCAAATATATCCACATACTTTAAGTAGCATTGTAAAAGAATGATGAATGATTTCCATTCCACAATCTGCATGAAGCATGTATTTATGCATATAAAAAAAGTACGTTTATTCCATTTTGTTTAGAGCCGCCTATAGAAGTTACACTGTACTTACCAAAAATTTCCCCATAGGCGTAATATACAATTTGAATTCGCTTGGATGTCGCTGTACACGAACAATTTTTTTTATCTTAACAAAAAGTATAGTGTGGAATCCCTCTATGATACAGATTAAAAATACAGAGTTTGGACAGCCATCTATTATTTGTTCGTGAATTATTGTAATAATAAACACATAAACCAACCGTTGAAAACATGATTTTCGAATTCTTGGGACCTCAAAACGTGTAAATATATCAAAAACTCAATTTTGAAAATTTGATCCTAAAACAATATTTTCTCTGCCGTGTATATGGGTAAGAGAAAGTAAAAAATTGTTCTAAAAATTTCATTTAAACACATTTTCAATGAACTAATAACATTTTGTTAAATAAAACTCACATAATCTATGTGAATTTTACTGGAATAAAGATGGGATTATTTAGATATTTATAATTTTACGTAAATATTCATTATTTATAAATTTCCATTTACATATATTTATTTTTTAAGTATTGCGTTAAGAGAAAATTACATATTATGCAAAATATATGTATTACTTTTTATAATTAATTTCTTTTTCTTAAAATTTACAGTCTCAGAGGTAATGCATGATAGATTTTATAAAAATGAATGTTTCATTTCTAATTATTCACAGTTAAACACCTGCTTTCAAACTATCGCTTTTAGTATAAACAGCTACCCGATATCGGTTTTGGTGCATTATTTATTTGTTAAAGAATAATACATATGCCTTACTGAATCTGTCTCTCAGACGTTTTATTATTTTATATTATTTTTCAATTAAATCACAACATGTATTTCCTTTATAAACTCTGTATATATTAGGTGTAAACGGCAGGATATTCAAAATTTCGACATGTAAATGTGAAGACGGGAGTTCATTGTATACATAGGAAAACTGAAGGGATTTAAAAGAAAAATTGTAAATTACGGGAAAAAGTAGATTCTGAGAACGTAAAAGAGAAGCTATGCTGAATTTCTTTTAGTTATACATTAAAGATAATTTATAATGAGTTATAACAGTTTTTTCCTGATTATCTGAAAATTTCTACAAAAGATCCGTATTTGATCCGTTGAAGAAAAAAAACGGATTCGGATACGGATACGGATAATTTTTTATCACTGATACGGATCCGGACCCGAATACGGATCTTCTTTTTCTCACGGATGTCTGCGGATACGGATACTGATACGGAGCTCCAGCACATGTCTAATTCACAGTACCACAGTACATTCTCAAGATGTCCTTTCATCCTCAGGATATCCAGTGGATGTACTGGAGATAAGCTGCGATGTTAGGGTTGTTTCTGTTTCTAATACAAATCATAACTTTTGAAAAAAAGAGAGAGAGAGAGAGAGATTACCGATAAAAAGTGAAAATCTTTTTTTTTTTTTTTTTTTTTTATTCCTTTTTCTGTTTTTTTTTTTTTTTTTTTTTTCTGCATATATTATTCTCTTGCAAAAAAGAAAAAAATTAGCATAAATGTAATTTAGGACACGGAAACAAAACAACTTTGGCGATTCCACAAAATGTCGCCAAAACTCAAACACGGAGTAATAAAAGGTCTTCTTAAAATTAATTTACGGTTATTAATGTAAATATTATGGTTAAAATAACACTTTTTTTTTTTTTTTTTTTTTTTACATTCGCACGTGTCAAAAATACAAAGAAAAATATAAGTAAATAAAAGTAATATAATTTCATTCTTCTTAAATTATCTTCTGGAAATCTGAACATTTTATATTCTTTTCCTGAGCGATTATAGCAGTTTATCGCTTTATAGCAGTATATCAAAAACCGCTTTATAGTAGTTTTTTCAACAACCTTCCATATTGCAGTTAACTAGCTAAAATTACGAAAAATAATAAAAGAAATAACACCGAAGTGACACAATACGACAGAAGCAATGACTGCCGTTTGTTTATCTATGAATGCGCTGGGTACATGTGGCAACCCTAAGGCAGCAACATATTTGATGCGCCAGCTCGTATACATAGGAACTTTATTATATACTAGACACTCAAAGTAAAGACTTTTTTTTTTAATGTGTCACTACATTGTTAAAAAAAAACATATGTTTGAAAATAACAAAAAAATACCTGCTTGTTTTTTTTTTTCCCAATTAATTTTGATTTGAAAATAATTATGAGCTGTTTTCAGTTCTTTAAGCATCGAAACCGAGACGTTCATTATTCACGTTTATTACTTCCATTAAGATTAAGGAGCTATTTTTGCCTGATCATTAGAATGATTTAAATATTTAGTAAGACTGAAGAAGTATTATCCCACGGGCGATATAATATGAGAAAAATAAATGCAATATGTAATTATGTAATAAATGTAATATATAAGACATAATATGTAAGCTTAGAGGTAAAGCGCTCCTTTACAGTTTGGTTAGTTCCCGGTTCGATTCTGGCTATTTCCGGGACGAAAACATTCCGAAACAACAGATGGCAGCACTTGTGCCCGCATTTGACATTTTATCATTTCACAGTGAGTGATGACCACGGAGTATTATTTATCACTTAAATAATACTCCGTGGTGATGACTCAAAAGTGACAACATATGGAATCTCTTTTGAGTAGAGCCCCTATAAAGATATAGGTGCCTTACTTTTGAGAAGAGGAGTGTCTCAAAAACAAACACGCATTGTGTCATTTTTGGGAAGATAGTGAATTTTGAAATAAGAACACAATTTTTTTTCAAATCTTAAGTCATTTCGGAGCTATTCGGTATACATGATGTGCTTTAAAATAAGCGATTTTTCTTAATATTAAGAACTCAGATTTTACAGTGATTAATCCATTGTTGTCCAATTTTTAAATTTTGCATGCTGTTCTGTTATTGTATAACCATTGTCAAGATTTTTATATTTAATATATATATATATATATATATATATATATTTAATTGTCGAAATAACAAATTCATCAAAAAACTTGATGCAAGAACATTTACGAATGTGTAGACCACGAGTTAGTTACCTATGGAATTTGACACAAACATTAATTAATTAATTGAAATAAAATAAAATGAAAGTACTCTTACTTCATTAGTAGTCCCCATGTTTCTTTCTTCACCTTCACCATTGTTGTACATATATTTCAAAATTTCGCTCGTTGCAATGCTTTCTAGTTCTTTTTGTCCCTCCAGCAAATATCTTTCAATTAACGTGCCCGCTTTCTTAAAATTAGCAAACTTGTATAGAGGAACTTCTTTATCAACTTCATCTCTACTTACAATTTCATCCAATAGTGAAGTTGCTAGATTGGAAGCACCTCGATCAGTGAAACGTAAAAGATTTTCTATGGAATATTTTCCCATTACTTCTCAGTTACCTATAATTAATAGAAATATACCACTTCTGCATTTAAAAAACATCGTAGAAAACATGACTAATTAATGGTTAATAATTAGTTAATATTAAGATTGTTTTTTTTTTTTGTTTTTTTTTTTATAATCACATGCCATGAAAACTTCCTTATTTTATTATGAATAATTTTATATAGCGGAGAAGTATTTTTAATTGATTTAATTTTTATGCTATAATTTATTCCACATTACCTTTTAACAAATTATTTGCCAGCACTACACATATCTCAGGAAAACCAATGACGCTGGATTTGATTAAAGAAAATTTAATTCATCATTCTTCCCCATTCAATCCAATAAGATTTTTGATGCTTTGAATTTTCAGGATATCTCGTTCAAAAAGGAAGTTTTTCGAATTATGTTTTTTGAATTCCACTCTTCAAACATGTAGTTTCTTTTTTTCTTAGTGAGTAATTTAAAAAATAAAAAATAAATAAATTTAAATATTTTACCTCATTAAACAAACTTAAGTGTCTAATTTTCAATCTCAAAAATAAATATTTAATTATTATTATTATTTTAACTGCTCAGTAAGAAAAAAGGTAATATGTTTAAAAAATGGAATTAAAAAAAAAAACAGAATTCGAAAAACTTCATTTTTGAACGAAATATCCTGATAATACAAAGTAGGGATGTACCGGATCATCAAAAACTGTGATCTGCGGATACGGATATAAATACGGATATCAGTTTTTCTATATCCGCGGATACGGATACGGATACGGATCTTTGAAAAATCCATAATAATTAAGTACATGCGTAACAATTTTTGCTTCCGTTACCCGTTTACCGTAAGTAATGAAAGTAACGTATTCAGTTTCGATATCGATTTTTCACCTGATTTACATATTTTAAGGTTCAAAAATGTGTTTTTTGGAAATTATTCATTGTGTGTGCGTGTATATGTATGTGTAGGAGGTGGGCGTGTATCTTCTGACAATGACTGATGAATCTTTTAAATCTAAAGATAGAACGACGGAACTTTATATTTAAAACTTCATATTTCAATTTTTGGTGAAAATTAAATAATAATAATAATAAAATAAACTGGAAATGGGACAAGAAAAACAGAAAAAGACAAATCTGCATCTCAAACAAAGCTGTAATACGTTTTTTTTTTTTTTTTTTTTTTTTTTTTTTTTTTACAATGTCGTTATATAAACCCTCTTTCAGATATCTGTTCGTTTGTATTAGTCGGTTTTTTCAAGAGAATTGATAAGCAGTGTTCGTGAACATAGTAAAACATAGCAAAGCATTTTTATAAATTAAGTTCAATATAAAAGAATTTTCAGCTTAATTTTAGGTAGCTCTGTATATTGTCTATACACTATATGCACATCGTATCGTGTTCTTAAATTTAGATTTATATGAAAAACACCAACACAGAATTAAATAAATTTCCAGTAATTTCCAAATACCGTCCCAATATATCCAAATACTTTAAGTAGCCCTGTAAACGAATGATAAATGATTTCCATTCCACAATCTGCACGAAGTATGTATTTATGCATATAAAAAGTAATTTTATTCCATTTTGTTTAGGGCAGCCTATAGATGTTGCAGTATACTTACAAAAATTTTCCCTTATAGACGTAATATATTGGAATTCCTTTGAATGTTGCTGTACACGAACCATTTACTTGATCTTAACAAAAAGTTTAGTGTGAAATTACTATATGATACAGATTTAGAATACAGAGTTTGGACTGCCTGCTACTATTTGTTCGTGAGATATTCTAATGAGACACACACACACACAGACCAACCGCTAAAGACATGATTTTCGGATTCATGTACCTAAAAAATTGTAAATATAACAAAAAATTAATTTTTAGAATTTAATCCAAGAACAATATTTTCTCTGTGAAGTGAAAGTAAAAAACTGTTCCAAAAAATTTCATTTAAACACATTTTCAATGAACTAATAACATTTATTATATAAAACTTATATAATCTATGTGGATTTTATTGAAAAAAAAAGATAGGATTATTTAGATACTTAGAATTTTACGTAACTATTCATTATTTATACATTTCCATTTTTTTATATTTATTTTTTAAGTATTACTTTAAGAGAAAATTATATATTATGTAAAATGTCTGTAATACTTTTTTATAATTAATTTCTTTTTCTTAAACTTTACAGTCTCAGAGATAATGCATGATCAATCTTTTAAAAATGAATGTTTCATTTCTAATGATTGACAGTTAATCACCTGCTTTCAAATTGTTGCTTTAAGTATAAACAGCTATCTGATATCGATTTTGGTGCATTATTTATTTGTTAAAGAATATTATCATCTGCCTTACTTAATCCGTCTCTCAGATATTTTTATTTTATATTACTTTTTTAATTAAATCACAGCATGTATTTCATTTATAAACGCGGTATATATTAAGTGCAAACGGCGGGAAATTCAAAATTTCGTCATGTAAAAGCGAATTGAAGTTTATTGCATAAATAAGAAAAATGAAGGGATTTAAAAGAAAAATTGTAAATTACAGGAAAATGTAAATTCCGAGAACGTAAGAGCGAGACTATACTGCATTTCTTTTAGCTATAATTAAATTTAGTTTATAATGAGTTATAAGAGCTTCTTCCTGATTTTCTGGAAATTTCTACAAAAGATCCGTATTAGATCCGTTGAAGAAAAAAAACTGATCCGGATCCGGATCTTTTATTTCTGGTGGATATCCGTGGATACGGATACGGATACGGATCTCCGGCACCTGTCTGATACAAAGCAACAAAAGTCCTATTGGATTACATGGGGAAGGAGAAAAGTGGTATCTGACTACTGGAGACTATTAATGGGTTGAAATGGTAAAATATCAATGTCCTTGTAGAATTGCTCTTAAAATATTTAAGATCTTAAATTATTTGGAATTGACTTTTTAATAAAAATAAAATTATGCGCTGAAAACATATGTTTCGTGAAATGTTTCAGAAAGTTGTAAGCATGTTTATGCGGGAAAGAAAAGCAAAAAACAAAAACATACAGTTTCTATAACGTACACAAACATCAAACCGTCTCAATTATATATATATTAAAAACAAAAACTATTTTATTTACGAGACAAAACTTTAGTTAAAATACATTTAAAAACAAAATATACCTTTAAAAACATTTAAAATTTAGACGTTTCGAAATCCGTCCAGGGTTCCTCGTCAGTATCACTACAACATAATTTGCAAGCATTACATGAATACACAAGGAATTTATAGAAGTACAGAATATTTAGGAGCCAGTGTGCATGTTTCATTGATAGTGTAGAGATGGCTGACAGTGTGCCAACTCTCAAGGAAAATACGTGATTTATAATTATCATAGCCCGAATTTAGAACTTTTATATTATCGAAGTCAGGAATATGATCGGTTTCTATTGAATGGATTACAATTTTAGAATTTTGGTTGCAATTTTTATATAACGGCTTTCGAAACGTCTAAATTTTAAATGTTTTTAAATGTATATTTTGTTTTTAAATGTATTTACTAAAGTTTTGTCTCGTAAATAAAATAGTTTTTGTTTTTAATACAGTTTCTAATTTGTTTGAGAAAAAGAGGGAGAAGGTTAAGTGAAAGTGTGTAATTGAATGTTACACTGGCAGCCGATTTACTCTTATTTCATTAAAAGGCATCTAAACTCTGATTTAAGTTGGAATTTTGAAGAAGCAAATTTAAAATTATGCAAAGTCAATTGGCTGATCGTGTATTATTATTATTTATTATTATTATTTTGATATAATCTTAGAAGTTTATGCATTTTAGTAGTCAAACTGAAAGCACATTTTTTAGTTTAGACTATTGAAGCGGTTTAAGCGAGTTTATCAATATTCGAATGACAGTTTCTTTTGAGAATGCAAGTGTTCACTTATGTAAAATGTTCGTTCAGATTACTGTGAGATTTAAGCTTCTTTTCTCTACTAGTTTATCCTTAATTGAATAAACTTTCATGTTTGTTACTTTAAAACTAATAGTTTTTTTTTAAATTTAAATACATAATAGATGAGCAAAATAATATCGTGTGCCTTATGTATTAAAATGATGACTATGTAAAAGCCCTGATGTTGGTGCAAAAATTCGGAAATGAGTATACAAAATATCCATTTGTGACACTCAGGCTATTTTTATAAGATACAAGTGTTCTCATATTATTAATACAGAACACTAAGCAGAGTACAATAATATAAATCAGTTTATGAACGGTTGCATCGATACATACATATGACGACTTCAGTTAGAAAGATATAAAAAATATTATCAGAAAATGTTCAAAAATACACAATGCTTAAATGAAAAATTGTGCATGTACCTAGAATATTAATAAAATTTGGAAAAAAAAATTGGATTTAGTAAACTCTCTTATATTATAAAAACAAAATTTAGAATATAATATATTGGTTAAACTCTCTCTCAGAATTTATAAATTTCATATTTGTATGAATTTTTTTTAACGAGGTTACAACTTTGTCCTTTTCAAATACATGAAAGTTTTATAAGTATGCAAGATTCCCAAATAAGGCATTTTAAACAATGAATGAAACTGCATTTATCTATTGTAAAGTGATTGGTTTATTATCTTGAAAAACTTCGCTTGAATATTTTAAAATTTACATACAGGTTTTTTCTTTGTTGATTTAGTTTGCTTTAAAGTAAAGTTTGCGAAGCGGAATTCAGATCAGGTTTCCTTAAAATTTTTCGTCTCATGGTACATGGGAACATATAATTAATCTACTGCGGCATACTTACATTGTGCATACATACACACACAGTAAATAAATAAAATGAAATAAAATTTATAACAATAACAAAATGCACATTGCCATCCCCTCTTGATATAAAGAAAAATAATTTAGTGATTATTTGTAAAGAAGAGAGTAAGAGAAGGTTTGTAAATACAAAGGAATAAGCTTCCTCAATTATCATCAGCTTTCACTCTTCTTTTTAATTTTTTAAAATTTTAAATACATGTAAAATTATAAGCGAATACTATAACTTGCTGTTTATTTTAATATAATAAATGCTTATTTTACTGAATAATCGTGCGAAGATTTTAATATTCATAAATAGAAAAAAAAAAAAAAAATCTGAAACAGACATTTATTTTTCTGAAAATAAGTCTACCACAAAGCGTGTTTTAGTTTTAGGGTAACTCTTTAGTAGCATTTGCATCCGCTGTAAAGTACTTTATTGCCAGTATCGCTTGTGTTTTACGCCAAACATGTCATTGGACCTGATTATGAAACACAAATCTCAATCTTTCAGTTTTACTTGAACCTTTTTACTTGTAATTCATTTTTCTTCACGGTGTAACAATATAAAAATTGATTGTATTTTCAATTTTTCAATCCTTCAAACCATGCAATAATTTAATCATAATTTTAGCTTTTGCAATAATTAAAATTACTTAACTTAATTCGTATTTAAAAATAAGAATTTGAAATAATGTATACTTACCTGTATTTAAAAATCAGAATTAAAAAAAAAAAAAAAAAGATATTTAAGTATTTTTTGAAAAACTTGAATTTTTTAAAAACAAAGCTTATCCGACTAATAGGAGAAATCACTAATAGAATCCTCTCTTTAAAAAAATGTCGATTTTAGGTATACATTACGTAGTTTGAGAATAACAATACTTTTATGAATCTATTGATAATAAGTTACTCTTTAAATAATATATATCATTTATATTTATTAAAAATTTTATTTAAGTATTAGTAAAATTTTTAAATATTTTATTTCTTTAAATTCCATTCACACAAATAATTGAAATCTTTGCATAATGCTGTAATACGTTTTAAAAGACACATTTTCAAAACAAAATTCCCTATGTGAAATAAGTATGCGTGATTTTAGTCATGTTGTTCTCTGAAAGAATGTAATTTATTCCGATGAAGAAAAAATTATTGAATGAAATATTGGTTTTGTTGAAAACAGCCAATTGAATTATGAATACACTTTATGAATAAGCCCTCTCCCCTAAAAAATGACTATGCTTCTATTTTTCTTTTTTTCTTCTTCTTTCTTTACTTTTTTTCTTTCTAAATAAAGCTTATAATTGAGATGATATGGAAAACTAATTAAAACAAATTCTTTTTTAAGAAATTTACACGCAGTAGTTTATTAATTTGTATGGACAAGTATTTTTTTTTTTTTTTTCTCATTAGAAATATTTTCCTTGTATCAAATTAGGAAATATTTTATCACCGAATTGCTTCATAATCTCTTATTCCGAAGAAGCCAAATGGTGCCATATTTTTCATATCTGTCTAGCTTTCTTCCATAGCATTACAATATATTTTTTAAACTTTATTTTTTATTTATTTATTTTTTTAAATATATATTTTTTTAAATATGTATTATTGAAGACATGTCTCAAATGTTATTATTATTTTTTTTTTTAATAATTTACTTTGATTTAATAAAAAGTGAATGTTTCAAAAGTGTTATGTTTCAAAAGTACAGGGTGATCTAAAAGTCACAGAAAAAAATAAGTATTATTCAAAAAGCATTGACCATAGCACCACTATACGGTTTTCACTGAAATGCACAGAAAGACAGGGGGATTTTTTTAGGTAACAAAATATTTATTAGCAAATTAGTATATATTTTTTTCATCAGGTGGCGCTTAAATTGTAAAATTACTTTTTTAGAGTGTCTCAGTATTTTTAACAACTTAACAAGGATTATAAATGCTCAGTGTGACGGACATCATTCATTAAATTGACAATCAGACGTTGTGCATTGGAAATTCTAAAAAAAGCTTCAGCATTCAAAATATGGCGTCATTTGATCAGGAGAATCTGTTTAAAATGTGAAAGGATGCTACAAATACAGCGCGATATGCTGGTGAAAAATATAACTAATATTTTTTCTTATAAAAAAAAAATCTCATGCTCTTCTGTGCGTTTCAGGGAAAATTGCATAGAGCTACAGTCAGTACTTCTTAAATAATATATATGTGTGTGTGTGTGTGTGTGTGTGTGTTTCTGTAACTTTTGAATCACCCAATATATTGGGACAGCATTTTTATGATTAAAAAAAAAAAAAAAAATTAAAAACCGCAGAAAATAAATTAACGCTAACACATAAAGTTAGTATAAATTTTGAAAAGTTGTTTATTTTCCATCATGTAGATACATAAATTATATTAAATATGGATTACATTAAATTTGAAACAAACAAGAGTAAGAGTAACAAAAATTATGAGGAATCATTTTTTTTTTTTCAAACTTTCCTATCTTTCGAACTGTCTGTGTTTCTGTGTTTAACAGTTTTAAGCTATAATTTTTTTAGCAATATGATCTCTCAATTCAATACGAATTTGCATTTTTTTTTTTTTTTTTTTTTTTTTTAATTCGATATGATAGTTTGTTACTTATATGAAATAAAACTTCAAAAAACGCTTAAGTAATATGCTAATCTTAAATATAAAAATGTGAATTTATAGTTTTTAGTAAAACGTAATTCAGTCCAGCGACTTTTTGCACATGAATCAAAATATCAAAATACTTAAAATTTCATATATTATTTTATTATTGTTATCTTTATTTTATTTTATTTATTTATTATTACTATTATTATTATTATTATTATTTTACATTACAAAATTTTAATGCTTAATTTTTTATATTGCAAAAATTTAAATATGACAGCAACTGCTTAACGAAAGATGGCAATTTTATTTACAAACATGTAAAAATGATTTTTTTTAAGGAATAAAATAAAAACGAATTATTGATTAAAATTTTAACTGAAATTATTTATGGAACTTTAACCATAGATTATTTGGCTCTATATAGTAATTTTTTTTTTTTTTTTTTTTTTTTTTTTTTTAAGCAGGGGGAATTTGTAAGAGCTTGGTATCTCAAAATTTTTTAAACTATTAGAAGAAAACTTCATAAAAATGTTTAAACAGCATTATTTTTCAGTTTTCCTTTTTTAGAAATTAAATATATTTTAGTTTTATAAATTTAAATCATAAACATACATCTAATTTTAAGTAGAGATAATAACATTTAAATAACTCACCTTAATGGTGTAATGCTTACTTAGGAGAATTAGATGTATAATATCTAATTAAAATAACCTACTATTTAGAAAATCATGTTCTTGCGACATAATATATTATGTGAAGAAGGTTTATTAAAGCACAAAATTTTCTAGTAATTATTTCACATTAAAACATTTTACAAAATGTTGAAAAAAAAAAATTCATCAATCATTTAAAGTTCAAAAATACTTATTTTTATAAAAGAACTTTTGAAATTAGCGTTCCTTATTATGTTAGTTGAAGGGATTGGAAATAATTTTGCTATGAAACTTTTGTCCTGAAGAGATATTTTTTATTGCGATACGATTTTAAGAATAAAAATCCAACTAAAGTTGGGTAGAGCAAATAAAAATGAAACGTTTTTTTTTTCTTTCTTTTAGTCAATTTAAAAATAACGGTCCATTTAAAAGTAAACTTGTTAACAAAATTTAGACTTCATTTTGAAGAATACATAAATATTAGGTTTCAACAAACAACGTAATCGACCAGTACAGCATTTTGTAAATATCATGACTGATTTCATCTCATTGCACCTGAAGAAGAAAGGCCACGTGCTTTCGAAACCGGTAGCGCTTTCTTTAATTTTATGATGTGTGGAGAAGTTTTCAAATTTAAATATTGTTTTAATTTAATTGTAATGTGAGAAAATGAGAAATCTTGCATAAACAAGGTTCTTTAGGGGAATATAGCATCGTTACAAGCAAGGCAATCTGGATCAACTTTGATACCTCGTTTTTCCCAAATCCCTTGATGTATTTTAATCTATATATATGTATATATACAACAATTACAACTTCATACGTTATATATATATATATATATATATATATCAGCTAATTGTTTTTGTTCCAATCTCAAATGTCTAAATATGAAAAGGAAACTATCCTGTAAAGAATCGTCATGTCAATAACGCAGCTTATGGGCTTGTTTTCTTGTAAACAACTTCACCGATTTTATAGATTTCTTGAGAATTTGTTTATTATCAGTTAGTCTGAAATGTGTATCGATTTTTTTTAAATACATCCTGCAATACGATTACCATTTAAATTTCAGTCATTTTTTTATATTAAAAAAATTAATTTCAATAATATTAAAAATTTTAAAACTTTAAATAAAAATGCCGATACAATATCTTCCTACAAGTGTATTTTATCAACTGGGGAAAAAAGATCAGCCGAAATGGTTTTATACTTTAAGCAAAAACATGTCCCAAGTCCCTTTCCCTTCCGTGGAGGACCAAAATTGTGATGGCATGTCTCCGGACCACCTCTAGGGTGTGTCTCAGACCGTCGCCAATTGCCCATCTGCGTACCACTAGTGCGATGTAAAAACCCAACCAACCAACCCAAGTCCCGAAAAAGAAAGAAAAGGAAACTGTTGTATAATAGAGTCGAAAATTTCCTGCCTCAAAAAGTTAAAGAAGTATTTTCAGTCAGTTCTGTTCATAAGAAAATATTTCTATTTCTGTTTAATTTGATATAATTAGATATAAACATTAGTTTAAAAACATTAGCTAAAAAACAAAATTCTTTAGATACAGTCGGTAACAAAAGTGTCCGAACACTAGCAAAGATACGGTTTTGTTAAATAAATCCTTATCGAATCATGTTCTGACACTGACTAAGAACAGGATTCGACAAGGATTTATTTAACAAAACCGTATGAAGTGTACTTTTTTTACATAGGAATTTTTGCTAGTGTTCGGACACTTTTGTTACCGACTGTACTTCTGATTAATTTACCAGAAAAATCTAAAGAATGTTTTAACTAAATTTTTAAAATTATTATTTGACAATTTTAATGTTAAATGAGGAATTTAAAAAAAATTTCAAGCTGGTTAAAATAAATAAATAAATAGGTAGACCTATTGTGTGTTATAAGTATCACACATTAAATTTATTTTCGCTTTAAAATCGTAATGGGTAAATGTAATTGTGAAATATTCGTTAATAAGTTTGATATGAATTTCAGATAATTTTTAATGAAAATGAGATAATCAATAAAATGATTTTTGACAATTGTGATTTTTTTAAGGAAATGGATCTTTTGCTTCTTTTTTGAAACATGAAAATTCTGAAACTAGATGATGAGTTTCATTTATAAAATGGAAAATATTTAAGAGAAAGGTGATAATGAATAAAATGATTTTTGAAATGTAAGTTTTGAAATTAATAGATCCACTGTGTATCAAAATAATTTGCTTAAAATATAAAGAGTCAACATTCTAAAATATATATATATATATATATATATATCACAAGTTTTAATTAATAATTTGGATTAATTTGTATGACAGATATTCACCTTTAAATTTTTGTGAAAAACATTTTGTTTTTAAGATTTAAAAAATTAATTCATTTTGTAGAAATGGTGATCAATAAATAATGATAATAATCTGGATTTGTTGTATATACTAGAAATTAAACAACTATGAAAGTATATTTAAGAAATGACTTTTAAATGTAATAGACCGATTGTGAATATACAATTTTTGTGTCTCTCAAGTACCCAAGTAAATGTATTAGTGATAAAATTACAAGGTGTATTTAAAATATAAAAGTAAATTATATAATCATGAATTAATATGAAAATAATTAACTAAAAATTATGAATCATACATTTTAATAAATAGAGCCTTAAAACCTCAAGTACCATTCTTATTATAACGAAATCAGTTCCTTTAAATGATCCTTTTGCGATGTTGAGCCAGAACCTTTAGGTCACATTTGGAGAGGGAATTTAAAAAAATACTTTAAGACGAATTTCGCCCTTATTGAAACTATTACGAGAAGGCAAATGTTCTCGTACTACAAGCTAGTGATATTCTTTTAGCAATATTATGTTTCCTTTATAATTGATAATTTTATGTATAACTTTCTATTAATCAATTACACAGAACTTAATTCAAAAATTGTAAAATACTTACTAAACTCATATACATTTGTGCATCTAAAATCTCATTTCAAAAATTAAATGCAAGTAATAAATATTGGTAATACTTGTAATAAATAAGGCATCAAAATTTAGATAGTTTTAGGAAAAAAAACTTTAAGTTTTTGAGCTAGTCAGTAATTATCTAATAATTATTCTGCATAAAGAAACAGGGAGAAATATAAATTTGTCTGAATATGACTTTTACCGATCATATAAACTGCAATTAATTAAAATAATAATAATAATAATAATAATAAGGAATTGCAAACTGTTCAGCATTTCACATTAATTGAAGAATTTTATCACAAGAAATAAGAATAAGAATAAAAAGCACCGTAGAGGACTGTACACCACAAAATGAAAAAAAGGAAAAAAAAAACAGAAAATAAATAAATCACAATGCTTACTTTAAGGGACGTTTACTTATATATATATATATATATATATTTCAAAAAATGATATGTTAGTAACAACCTAAAATTAAACTTCAAGATAAATAACTAGATGAATAACTAAAATCAGCGCACGCCACACTCACTATTTTGAATACCCCTTCTTTTGAAATATTAATAATCGTTTTCAGTATTTCCCTTCGACTAAATAATACAGCGATTGCTTTATATAATTAGCGGTATATAAATTAGTGACTCCGTGGAATCCTGAATTACTTATAAAGTATTTTATTAATTATGCCATATTCACTTTCATTACTTTCAGTTATGCTGGTCACAATTGTATTTATTTATTTATTTATTGTATCATTTAATTTTCAAGAATATCTGTTTTTCCATTTAATTTATGCGTTTATATTTATTTGTCATTTAAGAAATCATAAAAATTTAATATATATATATATTCAATTTTTCTCATGTTTTTCCTGTTTCAATATTAATTTTCAAAACGAAACTGTCATAAATTAACTCTCTAAATAAAGCACCAAAAATTAAAAAATAGCAATAATGCAGTTTATGATGCATGTTGGAATGCACAAATATGTAAATAAACTATTTAGAGATTTCAGCTGTGTAAAACTTACGTATTATTTTGGTATTTTCCATTAGTTTGCTTCTTTTAAGTATTTTCTCAAGATGTTAGGAAAATGTAATTTCACTGATCTTAGTCATCACGATAGCAGTGATTTGTTTGAGATTTCAGGTGACCCACTAAAGTCTTAAGTGGAAATAGCGCAGGCGCCAATATTCAAGGTCTTCGAACAACTTCCAAACAAACCAAAAATTGTGTTATTGGTTATTTTTAATTTCCCATTTTTTATTTTGTTCAATATTCCTTTCCTTTACTTTTCGAATGAAAGAAATACATTTCATCTAATTTATATTACTTCCATCGTTTCTTATCATTTACTTCTCTCTCTCTCTCTCTCTCTCTCTCTCTCTTTTCTTTTCTTTTCTTTTCTTTTCTTTTTTTTTTTTTTTTTTTAATTCAGTACACGAAAACTTCTACTAATAAATAAATATTATGGTCAATCACCTGAATTTCGAGAATAAATGAACTGATACAACAAATATATATTTAAATGGTAAAAATTATTATTTACCAGAATAGTATTAATTTAACATTTTAGTAGAATCGTTAAGAATGCGAGTAATTTTCTTGAAATGTTTTAATATTATAGATAGTCAAATAAAGGATAAGAAAACATTTATTCAACGTAGTAATGCTTAAAACACAAACATACTGCCGCCATACACAGGGTGTCCTATAAAGCTTGACCTTTGCTTAAGTTCTTAAACATTGAACTTAGACATATAGCATACTTTAATACTATAATTATGTAAAACATGGTACGAGATTTCATAAAATCAATTAGTTTTCAAGGGATTAAGTTCCACTAGTTGGTGTTACTATCCTTTGCTATTAATGCCTTGAACTACAAATATTTATAACAATGAATTTTAAAATAACATTATTAGATTTACTGATAAAATTTGCATTTTCTGTGATTTTGCTGTTTTTTTTTTTCTTTGTAGTTTTTAATAAGGAAATAAAATTTTGTTTTCTTTGTCTCTCATTTCTTTTAACTGATTTCATGTACCCTTTGTTTTTATAAGACTGAAATATGTATGAAGAATTCATTTATTCTGCTAAAATTTTAGCTTTGTATTAACATATGATATTTTTACGAATGTTTAGTATTGATACCACAAAATGTCATCATGACCAGTGATAAGCCCCGTTAACAACTGACTCATTTGACTTCTAAGACCAGTATTAAAACTTCAAAACTTCTTCACACACCATAAAATTTAAGCCAGCACAACCGGTTTCGAAAGGACGAGGCCTTTCTTCTTCAGGTGCAAAAACACGTGCTACTGCCTTGGAGGTAAAAGCAAGGCTAGAAGCAGGGTGAAAACCAGAGGGGGAGGAGTAACACAACTAACCAATAGGAAGCAACCAGCAAGGCTAATCAGAGAGGGATATAACAAAACAAACAGAAAAAAATAAATAAAATAAAATAAAATAAAGGGAGAGAGAGAGAGAAGGAATATATTTTTTTTAATTTTATTTATTGTTTTATTGTATTTTTAATTTTATATATTCATTTATTTAATTTTATTATTATTTATTTATTAATATTTAACCTTTTTTTTTATCAGTTTTGTTCCATTTTTATTTATATTGTTGTTATTAATATATTAAGGAAACTATTTAATTGAACTAAACAAATTTTTCCAAGCTGTAGACAGCAAAGTGGAATCAGATTTTTCATTGACAATTTTATCACGATTAAGGTAAAGGGGCCGCGGTAGCCCAGTCGGTAGAGCGCCGGCCTCGTAATTGGAAGATTGCGGGTTTGGTACTCGAGCCGGCCAAAGACCGTCGTGTACACTAATGGTGGCTGGTGCACGTAAAATCTGTCGTGGCCGCAATGTCCTCCATGTTCCCATCAAAAATTATACCTCTGGGGTCACCGAAGCAGGAGAGCCATCCCTTCCGTGGAGGATCAAAATTGTGATGGCATTTCTCTGAACCACCTCCAGGGGTGTGCCCCAGACCGTCGCCAATTGCCCATCTGCGCCGCACTAGTGTGATGTAAAACCCAACCATCCACGATTAAGGTAAATAGCTAAATTTTTCAAAAAATCCAGTTCAGCAACGCGTTTGGCGTAAAGGATAATTTTGGCACGCTGAAAATAAAAACTATGATAAAATTCCCAACTATGCAGATTTAGATAGAAGATTTAGATATTTCTTCTTTAATAATATACCCAGAATGTTCTTGTAAATGGCATTCAAGATTTCTTTTTGTTTGACCAATGTCAGATAAATCGCAATTATTACAAGGGACATATAAATACCAAACTTTTTAAGTTCAGGAACAGGGGATTTAGTTGAAGGGAATTGAAATTTATTGACAGGTTTAAAAATAACATGAAAATTAAAACGCTTCAAAAATTTCGCTAATTAAAAACATAAAGGGGGATAGAAAGGCAAGACAACAAGATTATCGGGTTTAATTTTATCCTCACTGGAAAGAGTTGAATTATAAGTCGGTCTACTGAATTTTTTAATAGCTTTATGAATAATAGAGGGGCTAAAACCTCTTTTGATTGCAACAAACTTTAAATAATTAAGTTCTTCTTTAAGAGAAGAAGTATCGGAACAAATTTTAAGGGCATGATATACGTAAGTGTAAAAGGTGCCGATTTTTTTGTTTAGACGGATAATTAGAGAGAGCATGGGGAGGGTTGGAAACAGAGAAATGTTTCCTGTACACAAAAGTTTTAAAAGACGTATCACACCTAGTAACTAAAACATCAAGAAAAGGAAGTTGATTGCGATTTTCTAACTCGAAGGTAAACTGAATATGGGTATCAATAGAATTCGTAATTTGAAGAATGGCAGAAATATCAAAAGGATTTTCAACAAGAATGAATGTGTCATCTACGTAACGTAACCAGCATTTTAAATTTAACACCTTTAATAATTTTTCCTCAAAAGAATGCATATACACTCTTAAAAATTTCCGTTCAACGTTGAACCAGCGAATGGGTCTAGCTAAGAGAAAATTCCAAACAATGGAACACTTGCTTTCTCGAAAAATGTGATCATGGTTCAACTTTCAACATGGTTCAAAGTTTAACCAACCCATGGGAATACCTTTAGTCCAGAACACCGCTTTGCGCATGCTCGCTCAGAAGCCTGCTCCGCTGCTCACGTGACTTATGACGAGACGACTTGTTCTTGTTTGTGCTTACGGTCAAGTTTTGTGAAAGTTTCAGGTAGTTTCAGTTTCAGAAAGATATTTCAAGCAAAGAGTTTCTAATAGATAAGAAGGGAAGGCTACGGAAACCGTAACTAGTGCATATAGCTTTGCTGGAAATAGGTACGTTTTTCCCCGCTCCGTCTGCGAAATCGCCAAGTATTTCGTGGCAAGCCTCAAAAGCGTCACGGCGCGCACCATTTTGAAATTGAATGAAGTTGTCAGTTGTCGTTGACCGTTGTCGTTATCCTCTATCCTGTTAAAAGTGATGTGTCAATTTGTGATGATGTGAAATCATAATGGATTAAACACAGCCTGGAACTACTTTTAGTTTCATTGTAGTCCTGAAGGGTAAAGGATAATTTACTTAATACTTGCAAGCAGGTACAATCCTTAAAAGCTCAAAGTTTTAATATTCTTTGGCTTTGGGATTTGTACCTGCTAGTATTTCCAAGTTGTTGAAGCTATATTTACTTAAGGAAGCCTTAGTAATGAAGTGAGTGTTTTATTATTATTATTATTGTTATTTTCTTCTTTAATTTTGTATTTGAGTCTTTAATTTTGAGGTGTTGATCTAGGTTTAAAATTTTGGTACACTTTTTTAAATTAATAAATACTCTTGTAAATTTCTACTGTTTTTATAAAAAAAAAAAAAAAAAAAAAAAAAAAAAGATATCGAGTAAAGCTTTAAACTTTAGCATTAGCAGTTAACCGATTTCCTGTTTAATATAAAAATATATAATATTAAGCTACCAATGTTTTATTGAACTAAGTGTGTGCATATGCAGTAATTTCATACAATATTGAAAACAGATTTTAGTCATAGAAAAATTTGAATTAATCATTTACTTAAACAAAATGTTTTTGCAATGCTTGTTTATGAATTTAAATTTTGTGAAGAGAGCAAGCAACCTAACACTCCCAATTTTAGTTTAGATTTTATTTATTATTGTTGTTGTTGTTGTTAAAATTATAGCCATTTGATTTTCTTTTAATTGCAAATTTTAATTTCTGTTTACATTGATTAAATTTTCTATCAGTAACTGCATTAACAATTTTATTGGAAATAATAATAATGATAATCAAGCACATTTAAGAGATGAAGCAAAATTTTTGGATAAACAGATTAGTCAATGTACAATGTCTGTTAAAACAATTTAGGCAACTTAGATTAATATGCATCCTGAAAATATTGTAAATATATGTGTTCTGGATTGTAAAAGAGGAATGTGCAATATTTTATTTTATTTTATTTTTTATTTTATTTATTTATTTTTTTTTTTTTTAAGCAGTGCTTAAAATTATTTTAATCCTTAAAATGTGTTCTCTTTATTTAAGACTTATGAAATTTCATGTAAAATTTATCATTCTAGTACGTTGTATCCATTACAAATTTTTTTCCTATATCAGTTTAAATAACAGTACAGTACCAGGTACCACCTATTAATTAAATGCACAAAAAATTTAATTAACATAGCTTCTCACAACAAATGTTTTAAATATACCTACTTTTTAGTGTAATTTTAAGTAATAGGTGTTGAGATACAGCAATGTAGAAAATTATAGACATTTATAGCAGTGCCACCTATCGGTCGATATACACTCATATTTAATAAAAATTTCAGCACCAAAATGACCTTCAAAAGTCAGGGAATATCAAAAAGATCCCTGTTTATGATATTGAACTTTCATTTGGTTATTGATCATTAAAAAAATAATTATGGTTCTATTTAAATTAACACGGTGGAATCTAGTTTAAATTTTAATACATGCTAATTTGTAAGAGTTAACTCTATTTATAGTTGCACAGTCAAACCTCGTTAATACATCACTCTGCACACACTCTGCACACCTTTTTCTTAGTCCCCAAATTCCTTTAACTCCGCATAACAAGTCAAACCGCTTAACACAGTTTTTCAGAAGTCCCAAAAGTGATGTATTAATGAGGTTTGACTGTAATTATATTTATCACAAAACAGTTTAGCTTAACCGAGTGGCTGCTAATCACAAGTTTAAATTAAGATTTGTTCTATTCTGGTTTTTAAAACTAATTTTATGCCACTTAAATTATGCATTAATCTTGTTTTGTTGTCAACATTTTTAACTGTGGAAATTTTCTTATTTAATTATTATAACTGAAATATACTTGTGGTTAAAGTTTGGTTTCAGAAACAAAAATAGCGAGGGAATAAATTAAAAGAATATGGACTTGGAAAGAAATAGAATAAAGTCATATATTGCCACCACCGTAGGGTAAAGCTTCTAAATTTTATCACCATTGCTCTTTCAGAGCAGTTTAATCAATTTTTTGACATTATTTCAATTTTATGCTATATAAATAGCAATGCAATACACACATGTGATTCTTATCACGCTTGTTAATTTTAGTGACTTAAGACTAATTGCACAAATGTGAGCTTACATAGCTTTTGTACTCCCAAGATATTAATGTATGCAAAATTTATTCTAGTGCAATACTTGTCTTAGGACATTATAATTTGCATAAAAAGTGAAGTAAAAAAGAAAAGCCATGGAATTCGCAAAAACAGTATAATATAATGAATTGGGGGCATAAAATGGCCGAATATAATGAAAAAAAAAAAAGAAATTGACTCTACTGTGAATAAAATAAGTGGGTTAATGTTTATTTTATTTAAAAAAAGAAAAAATTAATTTTGTCTAAATTATAGGCAAAAACCTGATTTGGTTGTCAAAAACCAGTTAGTAATTGAACTATGTTTTGTATATATTTTTTACTACTAGTTGGAATTATGTTTTGAGTATATGTTTAACTACTATTTGGAATTCGGATGAATCATACAGTTCCTGGCCAAATTATTAGACCAAAGCAAAAACACAGATAGAAATACATTATATATTTATTAGAATGATCAACTAACTATGATGAGCACAGATACTGAAATTCGGCTATGTAATAAGCACATATGAGTTCATATTTTTCTGTGAAAGTTCGAACAAAAATGTATATAGGGAACCGATAGAGAAAAATAAAATATTTTGAATACGCTGTGTCATTAAATCAATGAAATGATTTGGAACTTCTACAGTTAGTCTTGCTTATTATGTGCCAATTTTTACCTCAATTTTCATAGAACTAGCACATATTTAAAAAGATATAACTGTTCTTTTTTTTTTTCTTTTCATTTTTCCATGTTCAAATTGATATATATTTTTTTAATCAACGTTTGTCAATCTGTGATTTTTTTTATCCACCTGCATTTCCTTGACTTTAAAAATTTACTTGCTTAATAAGAGATGTTTCGCAAATTGGCAAATTTTTGGAAAAAAAAAAAAAAAAAAACTTTCATTTTAAACTTGGAAACAGGGAAATAAAGACTGAATTTTGTTTTTGTTAAAAAAAAAAAAAAAAAAAAAAATCTTTCTAAATGTTTGTGCCAGTTCTACGAAAATTGAGGCAAAAACTGGTGCATAATAAGCAAGACCAACAAGTTTCAAATCGTTTCTTTCATTTAATGATAGGGTTTTCAAAACATTTTGCTACTGTCTAATTTTTATCTGCTACTTGTATGCATTTCTGTCTGAACACTCACTGAAAATATGAACTGATACATAGATATTACATAACCAAAGTTTCGTTTCTGTACTCATTGTAGTTAATTGATCATTCTAATAAATTTCCATACATTTATCTGTTTTTTGCTTTGGTATAATAATTTGGCCATGCACTGTAGGGTTCATCCTAATTCCAAATAGAGGTTCAACATAGTTCCAAACTGTGGCTACACCTTTTTTCAAAACATGGTTCAATCTAATTCCAAACTATAGTTTTACCTTTTCCCAAAACATGGCTCAACATAATTCCTAATTATGGTTTTACCTTTTCCCTAAACATGATTCAACGTAGTTCCAAATTATGGTTACACTTTTTCCCAAAACTTGGTTCTTCCTTTTCTGAAAATATGGTTCAACCTTTTCCCAAAACATGGTTCAACGTAGTTCCAAAGTATGGCTGAAAGCAAGTACCATGTTATGGAGACAGGTTTTGCCATCATATGGATGCACCCAGCATTGAACCATATTTTGGTTCAACGTCGAACCAAAATTTTTTACAGTGTATATATCGGCAAGAATAGGAGATAAATGATTGCCCATACTTAAACCATCACACTGTTTATAAAATTTGTTATTAAATTCAAAAGCAGTTTGGGAAACACAAAGTTTAGTTAGATTCACAAATTCTTTGATTTCAATGTCAAAATAATGAAATTCGCGTAACCTTTTTTTCTAAACAATTAAGCGCACCTTCAGTGGGGACATTAGTAAATACATCCAGAGATAACATTGAGCAATTTTCAGGATTCAGATTATTGAGCTTATTAACAAACTCATATGAGTTTTTTATAGTATGACTATTAGTGCTACATAAAGAAGAAAAAAAATAGAAGCTAAAAATTTAGAGAGGGGATAAGTAGCAGTACCAATATTCGATACAATAGGTCTGAGGGGGAACATGATTTTTATGAACTTTAGATAAAGCATAAAAACGAGCACAAATTGCTGAAGAAGGAAAAACCGGGGATTTTAGTCGTGCTTTTGCCTACAAGGCAGTAGCACGTGTTTTTGCACCTAAAGAAGAAAGGCCTCGTCCTTTCGAAACCGGTTGTGCTGGCTTAAATTTTATGGTGTGTAAAGAAGTTTTGAAGTTTTAATATTGATTGTACACCAGTTTTAAATTTAGTTTTGTTCTAAGACCAGGTCCAGTTGTGACACAGCTGAGTATTCTCTCAAATTTAGAAAGTGGAACTAATATCAAGTCCTTTCATTCAAAATTAGATTGTGACGCTCCAATATATTTATAAGAGGTTATATTCTGCAAATTTTTAGAAGAGATTTATCTTTTTTTTTTTTTTTTTTTTTTTTGAAAGTTATGCGCAGATTTCTAGTACATATAGAAAAAAAAAAGGGGGGGGGGGGTTCTAGCTTTATATTTATATGATTATCACACAAGGGAAGATTAAAGAGCGATTTACAAATTAGATTCATTTTAAATAAAATATAATGCACAATAAACACTATAACAATAACGCACATTGCATTTATTATAATGAAACGGACATACATTATTAAGATGCCTGGAAACATATTCTTTTAGAAGAAAAAGGTGCATGTGGAACAGGGTTTACAGGATTATACAAAAGAATTGTGATTTTATATGTATTTTATGCGTAGTAACTACGGGATGTGTATCTATTTTGCATAAAGAATGTAAATATTTTAATGAAAAGGTCCTTCTTGGTTAAACACTTCTTTTTAGGTGTCTGTATCTATATTGGCAATATAAATAGAACACTTACGAGTTTAACTGTTTTATCGGTATCTATAAAAATACTTGATGCATTTTCTTGGAATTTCAAGAACATAAGTAGCATATTTATACCTTATGTATTTTTGGCGAAAGTTTTATCACAGAGTCAAAAGGGAGACCAGTAACAAAATAAATAAAAAAGGGATATTTGGGATTACCCTGTAAAAATAATGCTTAAATGGATTATAACTGTAGTGTGCAGTTATAAGGTTTCTTTTAATGTTCTATATTCATTTATATGTGAATACCACTTATATTCATGGAAGTATGAATGCTTCATTAAAAATAGAAAAAGTTTTGGTACGTTTTTTGTATATCACACGCAGGATTTTCAGACCAATACAATTTCATTTTTAGAAAACTTGAGCAAACACACACTGCAACCAGAATATAAAAAAATTAAATTTCTGATGAAATATGAAAAATTTAACTAAATAATGTTAAACTGCGCATGAGCTAGCATTAAAAATTTTTGTTTGCATCAGAACCTGATTATGACCTGCTGGGGCCCAAGGCCCAGGATGATTTTGGTGCCCCCCCCCCCCTCCTCGAACAGATTAAAGTTTTTTTTTTCTATTTTATTTAATTTGTGCACTAAGTTTGATTGCTGGCAACAAAGTTAAGGCATCACCATCATAAGAAATTAGTTTTCACTTCTTTTGCAAAGAGACCTCAAATCATTATTATTATTATTATTTTATTTATTTATTTATTTATTTATTTATTTTTTTGGAGGAGGAGGAGATATTTTTCTTCTGTGACTGTTGGAAATCACTTCCATAAAAATGTAATTTTTTACATTATTTAATACTTTATAATGCTGTTTTCTTTTTTAATCCTAATCTATCTCATTCATAACCATACAAAGTCAGCGGGTATGTAAGTATTAACACATGACCAAATACTATTATAAATGCAAAGATATTTTCCCTTAGTATGCCACAAAATTCTTTAATTTATATTATATAACTGTAAGTCTGTCAGTGAAACTTTCTCTGGATTTTTAGATCCGCTGTAAAAAATTATATCCATTCAACCGATCTCCACGAAAACTGGTACATTTCATAATCTAGCTAATGCTGTATTTTTTAATTTAATCGGATAATTGGTCAAAAGGTATTTTAAAAATCCCTGTTTTCAACTAAAGACTATTATCCTTGGCTAACTTTCAGTTAATTTTTTAAGGAAATCTTTGCAAAAAATAGCACTTTAAATTAAAAAACTGTTTTGATGCCCCTAGATAAAGGTGCCCTAAGCCTAGGACTAGTCGGCCTGTGCGATAATCAGGCCCTGGTTTGCATAATTTATCAGCTAAATGTATAGGGTTTCTCTTTCAAAAGGGAAGGGAAAAAAAAAAAAAAAAAACTAAGCAAGTATGGTAAAAAATATTTAAAAAAAATATCAGCGCTATAATGAGTGGAATTTCAGGTGTTCAGAGAATGAAATAAAACGTTAAAAAGTTTTTTCCAAATTCTTATTTTCAACTAATCAATGATTACATAGTGTATGTTGATTAAAAATAGAATTTACAATAAAACCCTTTATCACCCCACTCTTAAAACAGAAAAGGGAATTTGGTCAATTTTTCTTCAAGCCATTTTTCACACATTCCTCGTATTGAAAGGCAAATTCTCATGCTGAATATATTCCTTTCAAACCACTGAGTTACTAACAATAACAAGCAGGTAATTTACAAATGGATTCTATATAAGTTTTAAAAGAATTAAAGTCTACAGAATTTCTTGAATAACTCAGTTCAAAAATCAGAATGTAATTAGTTTCTTTAGACTAGGAATATTATTCCTTATGTTGATTTTAATTTTAAATAAAAAGTTGTAACTAACTTGTTGAAATTTTTACATCTGTTTTAGTAAATAAATTAGTTTTAATGAATATAATAAAAGTATAATAGATATATTATAAGATAAATGTAAAATATACAGTAGATGATCAAACTATTTTTTTTTTTTTTGACATTCTTTCTATTTTCTTAAAAAATACTGGTCAAAAGGGCCTTGAACTTCAAGCATGCAAAAAGCATTTATAAGCTCCCATTTTTCTCTATCGTTTAGTCAGGAGTGTAATTAGGGGACCATCCTGAAATTGAAGAAAAGTACAAATACTTTGAATCCCTCTGTATCATAAACAAGAACGCAAAATCATGCGGTACGCATTCATTATTAACACTTTCTAAATGTACGTAATTGTGTCCCTGTACACAAGCCAGTAGAGATAATCACTACATTTTCAATAGGGAACAACCGATTGTGAAGTTCAATATCGTATATCAGTTTCAAGAAATTTCATGCATATTTACATAAGTTAGAGTGCGGATAGACAGACGGACAGACAGACAAGCCGAAGTCATTAACATTTTTAACCTTATTGGAAAGTGTTAAAAACATTTAGAAAACGATAAAAACTATTAATATAAATGAAATGCAATTCCAACAAATTTCTTATAATAACCATTAATGTAACTGAATATTTTTGTGTGGCCCTGTAAATTTAATGCTAATCATACTGTATTCTATGGAAAGCATTTTCTTGTGCATATGAATAATCTATTTTAATTTTATTAAGATTTGTGCAAAGGAAAGTTCTTTAAATTTGTTTATAGAAATACCTCTCATAGAATGCAATGCTTAGGAATACTTTCGGGTGTCCCGGTATACATACCAATTATGGTATTCACTCCATTTTGAATAGGGAACATCCGATATTGGACTTAAATAACATCTTTCAATTTCATTAAGATTGGTGTAAAGTAACGGTATTAAAATAGGGTTTATAAAAATACCTCTCAGAGGAGGACACAATGCTTTGAAAAACTTTCGGGTGTCCCTGTACACAAACCAGTAAAGGTGTTCACTCCATTTTCGATAGGGAACATCCGATAGTGAACTTGAATAACATATATTAGCTCGAACCCGTCGAATTTGACGGTGACTTTAATTGACCGTAATATTTCAAAAATCGTCGCTCTTCGATTGTCCCTGTCCGTTTTTTAAATCCGCATATTTAAATGTCACCAAGGTCTTGGAGAAAACGGACAGGAACAACTGAAGAGCGACGCGGACGTGAGATGGCTTGCGACAGAAAGTAAACAAAAAATTTCGCGTCAATTCAGCTTACTTTAACAATTCTACGCTAGATGGCGGTGAAAGGACTGAAATCTTAAAAATTTGTTTTTAACTATCTTTATGGAGTAAAAAAAAAAAGAGTACAAATGGAATGACGAATGAGCACGAATACAGTTACAAATTCTAATTGAGTATTTCATTAAAGACGATATTTTGGATCCAGCCATCGGCCACGGGACGTCCAGGTGAGACCTCGAGAGTGATCTTGACTGCCACGGCACATAAAGTTGAATTCGACGGTCACTTTATTGTCCGTAATGTTTCAAAAATCGTCGCTCTTCGATTGTTCCTGCCCGTTTTTTTTTTATCCGCATATTTAAATGTCACCAAGGTCTTGGAGAAAACGGACAGGAACAATCGAAGAGCGACGTGGACGTGAGATGACTTATGACAGAAAGTAAACAAAAAATTTCGCGCCAATTCAGCTTACTTTAGCAACTCTACGCTATATGATGGTGAAATGATTGAAATCTTTAAAATTTGTTTTTGACTATCTTTATTATAAATAAAAATCCTTTAGTTGCACTTTCCACCGCTAGGGGACGCAGTGTGTTCTGTACGAACATCTTAGTTCCACTTTCCAATGCCAGGGGCGCAGAGTGTTCTTGTACGAACATCACCAATGGTCAGGAAATACCAAAACCTTTAAAAGAAGGTGTAACATGATATCGTCATAGCTCATGTAACCCGGGTAATAATGGTATGTAAAGGTAAGTTTATTATCTTTATTATACGATCCAAGACCTTTCAAATAAGGTGTCACATGGTGGTGTCAACTGCAAAATCCTTTAGTTGCACTTTCCACCGCCAGGGGACGCAAAGAGTTCTTGTACGAACATCACCAACGGTCAGGAAATACCAAGACCTTTAAAAAAAGGTGTAACATGATAGGGTCATAGCTCACGTAACCCGGGTAATAATGGCATGTAAAGGTAAGTTTATTATCATTATTATACGTTCCAAGACCTTTCAAATAAGGTGTCACATGGTGGTGTCAACTGCAAAATCCTTTAGTTGCACTTTCCACCACCAGGAGGCGCAGTGTATTCTGTACGAACATCACCAACTGTAAGGAAATACCAAGACCTTTAAATAAAGGTGTAACATGATAGGGTCATAGCTCACGTAACCCGGGTAATAATGGCATGTAAAGGTAAGTTTATTATCATTATTATACGTTCCAAGACCTTTCAAATAAGGTGTCAACTGCAAAATCCTTTAGTTGCACTTTCCACCACCAGGGGACGCAAAGTGTTCTTGTACGAACATCACCAACGGTCAGAAAATACCAAGACCTTTAAAAAAGGTGTAACATGATAGGGTCATAGCCCATGTAACCCGGGTAAAAATGGTATGAAAGGCAAGTTTATTATCTTTATTATACGTTCCAAGACCTTTTAAATAAGGTGTCACATGATAGTGTCAACTGCAAAATCCTTTAGTTGCACTTTCCACCGCCAAGGGGCGCAGTGTGTTCTGTACGAACATCACCAATGGTCAGGAAACGCCAATACCTTTAAAATAAGGTGTAACATGATAGTGTCTAAAACAAAATCACCTAGTTCCAATTTTCACCACCAGGGGCGCACTACATTGTATACGAACATTACCAATCGACATGAAATTTCAAGATCTTTAAAATGAGGTGCTACATGTGTGGGTCTAGAATGGATTTCCCTATCAAACTGATTTCCCCCCTTTCCCCCATCTAAATCTATTTTTCCCCTTCCCACCCCCCCTCCCTTCAAAATCGAAAATTCCAAATTCGCAGTAAGTGATTTTTTAGTATTCGACTCTAGTCTCCATATGTACAATTTCTTCACCGTGAAGTAATTTGGAGCTGAGTTAAGCTCGTAAACGTGTTTTTAACCCTGCCCCCCCCAGGGGGGGGACCGTTCGACTTTTTTTATTTTTCTCTTTTGATGACACATCTACAGACCAAGACTTTTTTTTAGACACCTCAACCAAATTTTTACACCTAGCCGTTCTCTCAATTTAGTGGAGGCAGACAAAAACACGTTTCAAATTAATATATAGATCAACTACTAAGTAATTGGAAAGTTGCGGGTTCGTTTCTCGAGCCAGCAAAAGACCGTCGTGTACACTAATGGTGTCTGGTGCACGTAAAATCTGTCTTGGCCGCAATATCCTCTATGTTCCTATCAAAATTTTATCTCTGGGGGTTACCTGTAGGGGGAGAGTCATCCTTTCCGCGGAGGATCAAAATTGGGATGGCATGTCTCCGGACAACCTCTAGGGGTGAGTCCCAGACCGTCGCCAATTGCCGTTTGCGCAGCACTAGTGCGATGTAGAACCCAACCATCCATCCATCCAAATTTAGATAAGGAGTCAAAGAAAATGGCTTAAGCAATGTTTTTATCTTTATTATACGATCCAAGACCTTTCAAATAAGGTGTCACATGGTGGTGTCAACTGCAAAATCCTTTAGTTGCACTTTCCACCGCCAGGGGACGCAAAGAGTTCTTGTACGAACATCACCAACGGTCAGGAAATACCAAGACCTTTAAAAAAAGGTGTAGCATGATAGGGTCATAGCTCACGTAACCCGGGTAATAATGGCATGTAAAGGTAAGTTTATTATCATAATTATACGTTCCAAGACCTTTCAAATAAGGTGTCACATAGTGGTGTCAACTGCAAAATCCTTTAGTTGCACTTTCCACCACCAGGGGACGCAAAGAGTTCTTGTACGAACATCACCAACGGTCAGAAAATACCAAGACCTTTAAAAAAGGTGTAACATGATAGGGTCATAGCCCATGTAACCCGGGTAAAAATGGTATGCAAAGGCAAGTTTATTATCTTTATTATACTTTCGAAGACCTTTTAAATAAGGTGTCACATGATAGTGTCAACTGCAAAATCCTTTAGTTGCACTTTCCATCGCCAAGGGGCGCAGTGTGTCCTGTACGAACATCACCAATGGTCAGGAAACACCAATACCTTTAAAATAAGGTGTAACATGATAGGGTCTAAAACAAAATCACCTAGTTCCAATTTTCACCACCAGGGGCGCACTACATTGTATACGAACATTACCAATCGACATGAAATTTCAAGATCTTTAAAATGAGGTGCTACATGTGTGGGTCTAGAACGGATTTCCCTATCAAACTGATTTCCCCCCTTTCCCCCATCCAAATCTATTTTTTTCCCTTCCCGCCCCCCCCCCCCCCTTCAAAATCGAAAATTCCAAATTCGCAGTAAGTGATTTTTTAGTATTCGACTCTAGTCTCCATATGTACAATTTCTTCACCGTGAAGTAATTTGGAGCTGAGTTAAGCTCGTAAACGTGTTTTTAACCCTGCCCCCCCAGGAGGGGACCGTTCGACTTTTTTTATTTTTCTCTTTTGATGACACATCTACAGACCAAGACTTTTTTTTAGACACCTCAACCAAATTTTTACACCTAGCCGTTCTCTCAATTTAGTGGAGGCAGACAAAAACACGTTTCAAATTAATATATAGATCAACTACTAAGTAATTGGAAAGTTGCGGGTTCGTTTCTCGAGCCAGCAAAAGACCGTCGTGTACACTAATGGTGTCTGGTGCACGTAAAATCTGTCTTGGCCTCAATATCCTCCATGTTCCTATCAAAATTTTATCTCTGGGGGTTACCTGTAGGGGGAGAGTCATCCTTTCCGCGGAGGATCAAAATTGGGATGGCATGTCTCCGGACAACCTCTAGGGGTGAGTCCCAGACCGTCGCCAATTGCCGTTTGCGCAGCACTAGTGCGACGTAAAAACCAACCAACCAACCTTGTAAATTTTGAAAAGGATTTAGATAATTTCATTTTAAAACTTTCTTATAAATATATTTTGTCTGTAGATGATTTTTATAAACAGAAAATAGAAATGTTTAAACTGTTTAAAAATAAATGTTTATTTTATTTTAATTACTTTAATAAAAAGAGGAATAAAAATAAACTTACCTATCTAATAAATAGCATTGAGGATTTAAAAAAAATAATTTTATTATTTCCACTGTATATAAAGCATATAACAATTTTGCTATTACGGGTAAGAAATGTTATAAAAAGTTTCTTCAAAATGGATACTTAAGTAACGACACTTTTAAAAAAGTAAATACTTCTCCTTCAGTTATAAAAAATCGCTTAAGTGCATTTAGTAAAAAATTAAATTTTAAAATTACTAATTTTAAATTCTCTTTCTTACTTATTACCACTAAATTTCATAAAAAAAAAAAAAAAAAACAACAGTTAATTTTAGGTTTGTTACTTGTGGTACGTTTAGTTATGGACATATTGCTTACAAAAAGTTTCTTCATTTGTTAAATAGAGTTCTTATAATAGTATTTAACATCTTAATAGCATTAAACATGAAAGTAGTTTTATAATCATTAACAATATTTTAGTTTTAGATTATATTAATAGTAACAATTCTATTATATATTCGATTAACACGTTTGATTTTAAAAATTTACTCGGAAGCATCCTCATTATGACATTATTATGGTTTGTAATAAAATATATGGCAAATTTAGCTCAATTGTGGACTGTGAAAGGGAATACTGGATTAATTTAGTTAAATTTTGTATTTTTAAAAATATTTATACAATGATAGTGAATATTTTTTACAAATTAAAGGAATTCCTATGGGAAATTGTTGTTCTAGTGTTTAATTGCAGTAATTTGTTAGAGGTTTCTGTTGATATTTATCCTAAGGAATTAATTTTAAAACACATTAGTAATGAAGGTATAATTTCTTTTTAAATTTAAGATTGAAGTTAGTCAAGAGTTCTTGGATTATTAGTTTTTATGATGAAATGTTAGATTTCGATTTTAAAGTTATAAGTTTAACTAATTGGTCATCGTGTATTGCCAAAAAAGTTTTGAAAAAAATTTTGTTTTTCCAAATTGCTAGAATTAAAAAAATTTGCAACAATGGCAATAGTCTCGAAGTTGCATGGCATAATTTATCCAAATTCACGAGGTCGAATGGTTATCTTTCTTATATTTTCAGTGCTATCTGTAACTGTTAAAATTACGTAAATGTCTTAAATTTTAGATGCCTTGATTTTTAATTATCTTTTATTTTTTTCGTTTTTGGTATGTGATGTTTACAATCTTTTTATAAGTTTTTACGCTTTTATTTGTATTTATTGATATATAATTTTGTTTATTTTTCCTTTGTATTTAATTAATTCTTCATTCATAACTTTGAGCTACATTGAAAAAGGCCTTTTTTTTTTTTTCTTTGGTAAGATGTATGGAACCAAGATACTTTTAGCTTTTGCAAGTGTCTCTTGAAACATTTTACTACTCTTCCTCCCCCATGCGTTTGAGAGGGTCTCTCTGATGATAGCCTCAATGCTTTTTGGGTTAATTATCTTTCTGGTTTTATTGTTATTTTTCTGTTTATAGTTATTTTATTTATATATATGTGGTTGTGAACACACAAGGTGTTCGAAAAATCTTTATCTAGGCTTTAATTCGCTAAATATTGATTGTAGACATTGTAACAAATTACAAAGATGCATAAAAAATAAAATTTATAAAATCGATAAAAAAATGTTAGGATATTTAATAAAAAAAAATAAAAAAAATCCGTACACTAATAAAATTTTATACAAAGTTTCAATCGTATCGGAAAAAGTTCTAGCGATATGTTTAAAAGAAATTGTTTGACGATTAATTGCAAATTAGAATGTAAATGTATTTATTTATTTAAGTTATGATTGTTTTCACTTATAATTTGTGCGTATGTCCTTTGATCTGCCAATATGCTTTTTAATATCTAAGAACTTATATCGAAACACTGTAAAATATTAAAGTTAGCTTTTTTATTGTGATATATCTGGGTCTTTCATGACACAGCGCTGAAATTTCACACATTACTTTATTAGTGTATAGGGAACTTTTCGTCCATTGAAAATGAAAAAAAAAAATTATACATTTTTGATGAAATTGTTAATATGATTTTTCATAAAAGTTTTACTTTTTAAAGAAATCACAATCACAAATTTCATTTATTTTTTTCATACCCACTACTATTTCTCAACCTCTTTTTTATACATGAACATATTTGCTTTACGAACAACTTTCTGATATCATTTTCTCATTAAATCCCAAATAATTCCAGACTTCCTCGAACAAATTGAGTTATTAAAAATTACATTATTATTAAGTTAAGCATTGTTTAGTACATAACATTAATATATTTCCTTTATCTTTTATTATGATACTGTTTTACTGTACCGAATATTTAAACATTTTTGTTTTCTTTGAAATTCATACAGTTGCTTTAGAAGTTGAATGAAAATATTTCATTACATCGTCTATGCAATTCAATGCTTTGAATTTCACTATTTTTTCGAAAATAATAATAGTATAGTATATAAATAAATATATGACACTTCTACCAATGCAGCAATGGACGTTACTGGCTGAGTTGATTGCAATTGCCGGTAACGCGACATCAAATGAAGCTGAAATCTCCTCAGAAATAATGAAAACTGCGGTGATGCTGCCATCTCCTACGGAAAGTTGCAATTACATTTTCTCACTCTGACAGAATAATTTTTAAAAAATAATGTCCCACCGATCACGTACGATTACATAAAGGAAATTTTAGGTTATTAAATAAAATATTTTTATTTGTTACCAAAAATTTTAATATGATTTTATACTTGTATGAAATACACTGTAGCAGAAAGAATATAAATGAATATACGGCGTAAAACTGCTCCATAAGTAGTTATGTTCTATTTGCCACAAGCATACGGTAAAAATCGGTTGTTTGAAAGTGTTTGCTGTTAAAATAATAAGAAGAAGAATAAGAAGAAGAAAGAAGAAGAAAGAAGAAGAAGAAGAATAAAATTAAATTTAAATATTAAATAAAAGTTGTCTATATAACATTAAACAAATATTAGTATATTCGATACAAAAGCAGAAAACTTTATAAAAAATTTTTGTTAAAAATAATAATAATAATAATAATAATAAAATTAGTGATTAAAGATTTAAAGAATTTAGCATAAAAATCCCCCACATACAAATGTATGCCGTATAATACTTTGCCCTCACTCAGTCATTAAATTAGTCATTAAACATATCTATCACCTAGTAGCTAATATATCTGTAGAAAAATATGTAGTGCGTTTTACTTTTTGAAATATATAATAGGTTATTAAGAAAAGGTTTTGCTTCGATGTAATTATTATTATTATTATTATTATTATTATTATTTTATTTATGAGTAATGCACAATTATTTGCATAATAAGTTTTTTTTTTTTTTTTTTTTTTTTTTTTTTTTTTAATGCGTAATTAAAAAAAAAAAAACACTTAAAGGAATATTTAAATTTTACTTAAAACTATACTGTTTAATTCTTTAAAGCATGGTGTTATATATTATGTATAAATTATTTTTTATAAGATTCATCCGGAAATTTTTTTTAACATAATTTTGCTTTTAAAAATAAGTGGTAAAAATCCATTTATTTCTCTTTTCCTAACTTTGATTGTAATTTCTTGTGGCAGTCTATATTAAATGACTAAAATTGTTTTGTGTTTCATATGGATTTAAAAAAAAAAAAAAAAAAAAAAAAAAAAAGAATGAAAATAATATCTTTTAAATCTACTAAATTTGGTAGATGAAAGTATTAAAGTCTACTCCTTAACCTTTTAGAACATAGTGGTATATAGAAAACATATTACATATTCAGGCTGGTTTATTTTTTGTACAATTTGCTATTTTAGTTCAAATACTTCTATTTAAAAATAGTATATTAACTATTATATATTATATTTAAATATATATATATATATTGAGATCTAGAGCTGCTGGGGCTGTCGTCTCAGTTGTTCTAAATATTGTTTTCAGTTTTAACGGCATTCTTCTCTTTGTAAATGTAAATAATTTTGCGTTTGTGAGTAATTACACCACTCTTTTCATTTTTGTAATCTTTTATAATATTTTCCTGTGATTAAATAAAAATATATATATTATATTATTAGTCAATACTAGCATCAGTCATATTTAACTGTGCTTAAAAAGCACAACAGTGAAAATTGTGAAATTCATAAGTTTAATTCGAAACGCATGGTGTGCATTAATTTCGTTAGGTTATGAGTTTGTTACTCATTAAAAAAATAAGAGTATGAATCAGCTACTGTTTGCGAATACATTTCTAGCACAGTTGACTTCTTACAGAAGCATGCAAAAGTATGTATAAAGTTATAATAAGGAGTAAATATTTTAACAGAATTATATACTATTGACAACATGACTAATTTCTCACAAGAATTGCCAAAGTGGGCTTGAGTGTAGAAACTAGAGTGTAGAATGTGTAAATTCTCAAGACTGACAAATTGAAAACTACAGAAATTTACTCAATTGCAATTCCTATATCATTTTTATTGTCAAGTTTTTAAGCTGTTTTTTTATTTTATTTTACATTTTTAATATATAATCAACAACTCATTAGAAAATACATAATTATCTAATAAAGAAAACAAAAATTTTTATAACTGTACACCTACTTCTACACCCCTTGCATTTCTTTTTTTAAAGCCAAATTGCGGTATAGACTCATTTTTACTAACCTCTTTCAATTTTATTTTTTACTAGATTATCATTTCAATTAGTTGCTTAAAGTTACTTGCGCAGTCAGTTGTCTTTAATAACCTATACGACCAACGCACTTTTACCTGTTTTCTTATATTTAGTCGTTTTCCTTTATTAGTCTTATTCCATTAAAATGCATGTATTTTTTTTCCTTTTATAAAAAAAAAAAAAAAAAAAATCGCTTACAAAGTAAACGTCCTAAAAAACACATAATGTTTTAGTGAAAACCAGTTTAGTACAGATTTATTATGTTAATCATTGACATTATATATACTGTCATATATTCTTGAATAATTCTGTACACATTGCACAAAATGATTAAATCATGTGTCCCATCATAAAGGGCTTACAAAAAAATAATAAATATCGAATTTCCTACAAATGCAAATCAGTTTTTACATGTGAAGTATCTATGTTTATAAAACATTTCATGAATGCAATTTCGCCTTTTTTAATTTCGCTTCTTTTCCATTTTCTCCGGAACTTTATAGAGTTCATCATTTTTTGCATAATACCTCGGTGCATCATTGCAATTTACTTTATACCACCACTGACAGGAGAATTTTTCTTGACTGAAAATAGTTCCATTAGGACACAAAAAGCTACTTTGCACTCCGCCTGATTGACATAAATGAACAACCTAAAACAATAGAACAGTTTTAACAAGTTATAATTTTAATATGTGTAATAAACATTTATATATGCTATTTTAAACAAAAAAAAAAATTATGCAATGTTATTTAATTTATGAGAATTATTCACGTGACTAATTATCGCATTTAGAAAAATATCTTGAATTAGTTCGCACTTGTCTAGTTAAAGTCGTAGAGTCATTTTTGTAGATAGCAGCACTACTCCAAAATTTAACAAACGGTGTTTTAGAGAAATCTAAATACATAAGTCACTTGAAATTTCTTAATGGGTGCGAGTGCTCCTGGCTGGTTTGATGATGTACTCATGCCTTTTTTTTTTTTTTTTTTTCACTTAATGAAGGGCTGGACTACTATTTTCACTTGAAATAACTGCCAGTTTTTATAGTTTATAATTTTTTTTTGTACAAAGCTTTTAATTTATTAAATTAATTATTATTTCAATTTCATAAGGTTAATTAATTTACAGACGTTTCAAACTAAAGATTTCTGAAAAATTAAATATTTTTTTTTTTTTTTTTTTTTTACATATTTATGATCAGCTATGTGTCTAATAGCCATTTTTTGAAATTAGTTTAGCAAGTTTCAAAAGAAATTCAGTTGTAACCATTAAAGGGTTACGATTTTGAGGACGAGGAATCTATTGTGCACAGTTTCGAAAGTATAAATTTATTAGGGTTCAAATGATGAGAAGAGCCAAAAAATTTAAAAAATATATAATAGGTCTACGGCTCTGAAAATTCGTGTAAATAAGAATTTTAAGTGTGAGGAATCAACTGCACATACTTTCGAAAGATAAAATTATTAGGGGAGGGGTGGGAGCAAAGGGATTTTCAGCGAAATCTTTCACTCGGTGAAAGATCCCCCAAACGATCTGTTTCTTCGAAACGTCTAAGCTTCATTATCCAGAGAAATAAAATGCGGCATTTTTTGCGTTTTCAGTCCGTTTGATGTGCGAAATTTTCGGAATGCGGTACTTGCCTATTCATTGTTCTTGTAAAAGAGCTTAATTAGTAATGTTTCATCTAGTAATGATAATATACTGCCGACATCGAAACAAGAGTTCATGTGCATCCAGGTGTTTTATAGACAACCCGATCTGCGTCTTAATTTTTGCAGGTCTGGCCACCTATCAGTCACTTTTTAATCTACAACTTTTCTTGTTCTTAAAAAAAAAATTCGATCTCCCTCTTATACTGTCCGTGCCAAAATGCAATTTTTTTTTAATCATTATTTGTTCTTTTTTAATTAATTTTAATTTTGAAACGGACTTCTGACGCACCTGGAATATCAAATCCTTACATAAGTCAAATTTTCAATATATTCCTCAAAATCTTTTTTCGAATTGCTTTAAATTTTAATGCGGCAAACTGACTTTGAAGAATGCAGAAATTAGCTCTTTAGATGATGCATGCAAACCTAGTGGCAATGGAAAGACGAAAGTAGTAGTATTTATTTATTTATTTATGTGCTATTTAGAAATTATCAATTCAATAGTATTTTAGAATTAGATCTTACTTGACAGGATGTTTCCAAATCTGCGTAGTAACCATTATGCGGTTGTTGAACACATGAAAAAGACGTTTTTGGAATTACATGTAGGGTTGGATAATTCACCCCGGCTTCTCCAGGGATACCATCGTCATCTGTATCTTCTGGAAGTTCAGCAATAGCCAATTTTGCTATCCTTTTTGAAGACTGATTCGTGTCAGAAGTTAAAGGCTACAATTGAGACAAAATATAAATTAACTAAAAAATGTTTTTCATTTGAATAATTAAAGATAAGAAATTATTTATTTTAAAGCAAGTCATTTGCATATATAAGCATTTTCAGTATTAACTTTTTTCCTTAGGTAACTATAATATTGGACATAAAAATACCAAAATTGATGAAAAAAAAAAAACAGTACTGCCTCAGTAATCATAAATATTTGTAAATAACATAAAATATAAACAGCCTAATACAAATAAACAGCCTATTTAATTACACCTAATTAATAAACAGCCTATCTACAAATATAAATATTTGTAAATAACATAAAATATAATCAGCCTAATTGTATATACGTTTAACAAATGTATATACAAATAGGCTGAATAATTAGCTTACTTTGAATAAGAGTCCAAGTCCAAGCACTGAAATTTTATGTTAAATCGTGTTCTTTAGTTTTTTTACTGAGTCTATATTATTTTATAATTAGCTGTTATCAATGTCTTTGTTCACATGCGATTTAAATAATAATCAGAGCTATCAAGTTAAATTTTTAAGAAATTATAAATTATAAAACCAATAATATATGTGTTATATCTTAATACAATGGTTTCTCAATGTTTTTGAAGTCAAGGAGCATTTAAAATAGCTTACGAACAAGTTTGAGCTAATTATATGCAAATTTTTGAGAAATATGTTGTGCTGCAGTTTATTACATATTATAAAATTAATTTTCTCGCTAAAAGATAGGTAAATTCTCTAAATAAATAAAATTATAAATAAAATTATTTAATCTTAAACAACTATTTTAAATATAACGATATAACCATTTTTAACCTATAAATAATAAATTTGCAATATACTTTTTCCAATTTTTAAATGTTCCCTTTCATTTTCAGTGTAACTGAAACAAAATCTTTGATCGATTGCCAGTATTCACTTAGCAATCTTAACATAATAAAAAATCCTTTCGCGCTGGAAAGGACATGATATGACTTATTTCTATCCTTTTTTTTTTTTTTTTTTTTTTTTTTTGTGAAACCAGAAAATAATTAATTCGGCTTCTTTTAATATTACATCGAAATATAACTCTAGTGCCCTCTTGTCGCCTAATTTACATCATCAACTAGATAAAATATTTGCTTAGCTGGTTATTTCTCAGGAACTAAAATACTTGGTGAAATCATGCCAATATTCACTAACAACGGTCAATGAATTACTAGTCTCCTTTTCAAAAAATATATAAAAATATTCGTAATGAATACCGCAACCATTCTCATCTTAAACTTTGAACTTGGCGAGTGTAAAATTAAACGCCAAAAGCAATGTCATTTTTCGCTTCAGCTTTGGACGGCACTTACGATCATGATGTAGCTTAAGAAGGTTTAGGGCCTCGTGTCCGGTGCTTTTCCCCACTCCATACTGTTATTGTCAGAAATTGATCATGTTTTTAATAGACTATGGTCACGCCACAAATTATCTTTTATAGAGTAATCAATAAATTCATCTGAACAACTGAACCAATATATAATATATTGCCTCATGGATTCGTTCTTGGATGGTCTACTTTCATCTATAATTAATTTTTAACTCGACTTTTTTACAACTTATCCTGAAATTGTCAACGCAATGTTTACATCTTTTCGACAGCAAATATTCTTCGTCAAATATGTAGAATACGTACGTTAAATATTTAAAAGGCAAACTCTCATGAATTTCCTCTTGAATTCATAGAAAAATCCCTCTCTTTTTACACTTAATTGTAATGAGCATAGAAAATCAAGAATGAATGTCTTTCCCTCCCGGAAAGTCCATTGTTAATTAACATAATAATGATGTGTTGACAAAAAGAGTGATGTATCTGTAACGAAATGGTACAAAAGAGTTATTATGTATAAAAAAGAAAAAAAAAAAAAGATTAAATTACCAAAAAAAAAAAAAAAAAAAAACAGTAGTTTTTAGGCACAAAAGAGTTACGTTTTTTTTTTTTTTTTTTTTTTAAATTTGAACATACATTTCTCTGAAATATCACAGGGCATACTCAATTTTCTAGAACGCATCAGTGTGTCCTGGCACATTCTTTATGAACTATTGCCCTAATAGAACATTTTTTGATTTTCTATTTAAATATAGCTTTGGTTTAAAAAATTAAATAGTTTTGATTTTTTATGGCCTAAAATTTCACACTTTTTCAGTAGCCTTTATTATATATTATTATTATTAAAGGAATAGTACTTAGACATACTCTATTCATTATTATATACCAACAAAACACAAACGAACAATAAACGAACAAAGAATAGCATGTAGAAACTTTCGAGTAAAACAAAAAGTCATCCGTAAAAATTAGTTAGGCTGTTGTCAATTCGTCCTCATCAGATTTCTGGCTTCTTACTACCTGCAAGAAATACTAAATAGTGCAAAGCACAGTAGTAAACATTGTGCATCCAAAATCATTTCCTCTCCATAAATAGTGCAGTTCGGGTTTTCAAAGATATCAAACCTGAAAAGATGTTTGGGTAAACAGTCGTGTCCTGCGGCAAGTCTAACAGCAGAAACCCTTATTCGATTTGGGACTGAAGGGATATGCAAACCTGCCAATATTCTAATTAATATTCCATCAAACTGTTAGTGCACGTCCCTTTTTCCACATCATTTTTAGAGCAATTTTCTATAAATGTAATTACGATTAAATAATAAGAAAAAAACTCTAAAAAAAAAAAAAAGACTGGTATGAAAAAAGAAATAAAGGCGAGTACTAACAATTTTAAGAAACATTATTTGGAATGTTTGCAGGTATAATTTAATAATAGCAATTTCCCATCCTTCATTTTGAATGTTTCCTCCTTTCATACTAAGAATTCATTTTTCCCTTTATAATTCTTGAAATTGAAATGAAAGGGATTTCATTAGTCGATGATTGTATTATCCGAATCGCTTTTTTGGTTCAGCCGTTTCATTCCCGTGAATTTCACAAATGGCCAATAATCTTAATTCAAATATAATAGACGTTTATTGAGCACTTTCTTTCTTTCTTAATTTTTTTTTTTTTTTTTTTTTTTCATATCTACATATGTGTGTGCGTGTGTGTGTAACGTAAAAATTATAGAGGAGAGAATGAAGAAAACCCAAAAAACATTGAGACCATTTTCAGGGGCGCCTCAATGCAATGTAGAAACTGTAAGATATCAAATTAGTGCTAATAAAAACTAAAATGCAGCATCAACAGAACAGAACCCACAGATAAACCCACAGAAGTTCAGCATACAAAAATGAAAAAGGAAATAGATAAAAGAAAACTTGCAAAATACACAGCATTTAATACAAATATATAAAATTGAAGTAACAAATTTAAAGGAACCAATAAGGAACCAATGAGGAACCAATAAGTTCCCTTATACAATGAACATCTAACATAAACAAACATTTACACAACCGGAAAGAAACGATCCACTGTTACAGTCAAGAAAAAAGAAGGGTAGCCTTTAACTCTCGCAGTATCAAACAAAGTGTGAAATGCCTCATTAAAACTATCGCAATTATTTCAAATTCTTATAATTAAAACGTATATGTTTGGTCTATTGAAGATTTTTATAAATGGAATGTAGAAATGTACAATTTGTTCAAAAAGAAATATTTGTTTTACATTAATTACTATTATAAAAAGAGTGATAAAAATAAGCTAGTAACTTAAATAACACTGAAGCCTTGAAGGATAGTTTTATCATTTCCACTGTAGATAAAGCCAATAATAATTTTGCAGTTATGTGTAACACTTTTTATAAACAACTTCTTTTGAATGAATATTTAGGTAACAACAGCTTTAAGAAGATAAATATTTCAATTCCAACACCACACACAACCAAAGCATTGGTTTTGTTATCATTCACGTGAAATTGAATTGCGACCAATTTCGTATTGAAGATTTATCTACAGTAAAATTAAAATTTATAGCTTGATATATTTAAAAAAAAAAAAAAAAAAAAAGTTTCATTGGCACAAATTTTATGTAAACCACTTTTTTATTTTTAAAATATTATTTGTTCAGTTTTGATACCACTGTAATTATGCATCATTTATAAACAAAAATATTCGTCACCGAAATAAAACTGAAAAATCAAGTTAAATATCTCCTTTCAAAAAAGAATTTTAATAAATCTGTACAATATTTAAAAAAAAAAAAAAAATTAGATGCATTGGAACAAATTTGAAAACTGTGGACCTTTTCAATCGTAAGTCAATCTATAAACATACAAGAACTTTATTATCTATATTAATAAAATCAGACTTTTCTTTAGAAAATTGTCAGAATTAAAAATTTTTGCGATATCTTCACGTTTCATACACCAGAAAAGCCGAAAATGACTTCAGAAAATTTTCCGTGTGTGTGTGTGTGTCGTTGTGTCTGTATATCTGTAACGCTATTTTGTCCGAGTATCATGTGAGAACGGCTGAAAGAAATTCAACGACACTTGGCAGGAATTTAGGTCTCTACCCAACTTAAAATTACATATATCGAAAATTACAAAAATTTAATTAGATTTAGAGATATTGGTAAAAAACGTCTGCACATGCACCACAAGGCTTTTGTCTGTAAAACGCATTGAATGGGGGGGGGGGGGGTGCGTTTTCTTTACATTTTAAACATCAGGGAACCCGAAAATGGTTTCAGAATATTTTCTCTGCGTTAATGGGAGGGGTGGTGGTACAGAGAACATTTTTTTATTCGACCGGATATCGCCAGAAAACGGCTGGACAAAATGCAATGACACTTTTCTCAGGTTTAAGTTTGTACTAAACTTAAACTTATATCCATAGAATCTTTCAAAATTTTAATTAGATTTACAGACATATGAGCAAAAAATGTTTTTGTAACAAATTAAAAATTATTCGTAGGTATTTAGATACTTTAAAATGACTATATTTGTCAAAAAAACTCGACTTTTTATTCTTTTTTTTTTTTTTAAATGTAAAGTCCGCGTTCTCTTAAGCAGAAAATATATATCCTCCTTTCTGAAAGTCCTTTTTAAAATTTAAATTTCACTTTAAAAGTTAGTTTGTTTTGTATATAAAACATAATTTATTGCAAGCAATGGCGATTCATAGGTAAGATTTTATTTTTTATTTTATTATTTTGTGCTTTTTAAATAATTATTTTTGTAAAATGCTTATAAGTGCTATATTTATTTATTTAAATTAAAAAGTAACAATTACATTCATTATCTGGGGGGGGGGGACTGCTTACATTCTTTAGAAACAGAATTAATTTAGTACGGCAGAACTTATTTTAATGTATTCTTCCATATAAAGCATGCAGTAACTGTGTTTCATTCCTTAGCATCACTAACTATATTAATTTCTTAAAATTTCTTGGTATAGCTGTAGCATAGGATCCCCTTGGTGACTTTTAAATTTTTACTGTCGTTTTGACGGTGAATTAAAATGGCTATCGGAAATACGTAAGTAAAAGTCTTGGCGAGAAACATCCAAGCTATTTCGGTACCAAATCTCAAATTTCGCCAAGTAGTTCTATAGGGAATCTGTTCCATTTCTTTAAACGATTTTTCTCAATTTTATTTTAATTATTTAAAAAAAAAAGTCTGCTTTTTTTTCCCCACATAAAAAGAAAGATATTTACGTATATATTTTTTGTCTTATACAAGGCGTGACATATTAAACGACGATAGCTTCAGGGCCCCAACCCGATCCCTTCTCGAGGTTCGATGACTTTTTCTAGTCAATTTTCACCTTTTATTTCTTCTTCTTCTTCTTCTTCTTCTTTTTTTTTTTTTTCGTTTTTACCCCCATGCTTTTTTCTATGAATTTTCAACTCTTTTTTCCCGATTTTTTATGAATTTTTAGTTATTTTTCCCCGCTTTCTACATTCTGAAGCGCGGTATTAATATTTTTTTTTGGCTCATAAATAAGACTCTCTCGATATGTAGTTTTTATAACTTTTAATAAAATTTTAATTATTAAATTTATGTCACAACTTTTGTTTACTTTCAGAAATTTCCATTTCTGTTATTACATTTAGGCCTTTTCTGGCCTTTATCATTTATATTTATTTATTACTATTTGCCATCATTATTTTAGAAACTTCAATTTTATTTTCAGTAATAATATGTTTGCATTTTAATTTATCTTTTTTTTCGACTTTAAAAAGTATATTATATGAAATTCAAGGTACTACAAATGGCGACAACTCAAAATCGCATAATGAAAGAAATAGTACTAAAAGAAAAGGAAAGAAAAAAATACAATATTTATTTTGTAATAATTAATGATAATTAATGGAAATTACATTAATGTCTAGATTATTGTATTATATGAAAAAAAAATAGTGCTGAAAAGCTAAAAATGTAATGTTTATCACAAGTTTTGCTTTCTTTATCTTTTAATTAAAAAATAAATAAATAAATAATAATAATAATTGCCAATAACACGATAATTGCCAAAAATTTACCCTTCAATTATCTGGTTCATGTTTGACAGTGTTTCTTATAAATTCTCTTAATAAAGCAATGTTTCGTCTTATGTAATAATAGGTCTGTGTAAAAAGTTAAAATGTTATTATGCAATAATTTCCACATTCCAAAAACAAAAAAGAAACGTACTTTTGCTAATTTAAAATTAATTTGTAAGTAAAATAACATTAATTTGTCAGAAAGAACTGTGCTCTTTAAATGACTTAGGCACAGCTTTAGTACATTATCCTCTTACTGACACTTAAGTTTTTGTTCCATTTTGGTGATGAATTAAAATGGTTATCGCAGTTACGCTAGAAAAGACGTTGGTGTGAAAGGACCGAGTTACTTTGCTGCCAAATTTCAAATTTCAACAAGTGAGGCTACTAAAATTATTCTAAAATATAATTATTTTCTCTATTTTATAAAGTATATATATTAAGTGATTCCCTGTTATCAATATTGGATTCAAATATCGCTATAGATTCAACATTTGACGAAAATTCAATGTAGAAAAATTAATATATTTTCGATGCAGTTAAATATTGAAGAAAAAATACAGCTTTAGTATAGAATCCTCTTCGCGACTTTTCTTACTAGCTATTGTACCCGTTTCTCGGAACGTAAATGGTAATAGAAATTGTGTTTTTTGAGCGTTGAGAGAATTTATGTTCAAATCAGTGCAAAAACAATTATGCAAATTAATATATACCTGAGTGAATACTGACAAGTTGTACTTATTAACTATAATAACCTATTCTCTATCTTCATCAGTAAGCTTGAACTAAGATAAATATATTTTTTAAAATAATATACTGTGAATAATAATAAAATTCCCGTACGAAGAACGGGCAGAACAGCTAGTTATTAATATTATTATTAATACAATTTTATTTTAGACTATCACAGCATTATTTTAATACATTTCAAATGAAAAATGTAATTGGATTTCTCAGACATTCAATTTACAATAAATTAATGAAAACCTAATACGATATGATTAAACAACAATGAATATATATTCAATTCGAAAAACGTGATTTTTGAGTAAATCGTAGACATGCTTCTCACTTCTCGTCAAAATCACGTTTAAATCTATCTTTAAAAATGAATGAATTGCAGCCATTTTTATCATATTTTTTTGCATTTGAATTTTTTACTTTACTTTGTCTTAGAATACTTGGAATAATAGGGTTTAATGTGGCTGATATTGATTGATTATATTATTTATTTTTGAATCTAAACATTTTTTTCTTTCTTGTTCTTTCTTTTTTTTTTTTTTTTTTTTTTTTATACTTCTTGACGCGTTAATATTTTTTCCTTGTTTGTAATCCTGCCAGTATTCCTTAAAAACTCCTTTTTAGAATTATATGTTTTTACAAATATATGCAGAATTTTTAGCTATTCAGCAATTGGCATATCTTATTGAAAGGCAGTTATAATTTTTTTTAAGAACTCTTGCGTGATTTGTAAGATATATGACATACATCGTATATTGTCTTTTTATCTTCTTTCTCCCTAAGAGCACTCTGAGAGCTCTTTTCATGTATGAGAATGGAAAGTATTCAGACTCTCTCTCGATGATACAACATATGGGTATTTACGGCAAAGTGCGTCCTTGAAGGAAGTTCCGATTCTACTCAATAACAAAAAAGCAAAAATAAAATAAAGTACCCAAGAGGAAACAAAAGAGATTTCTCTTAGAGTAAATGTAACAATGACTTCTTTCTTTTCTAGGTTTTGTATTTCTGTGACATAATAAGGAATTGAATCCTAACAGTTCTCGGATAGTTCATCGGCCTATCAACATTTAGATTCAGAAAACCATAGATTTTTCTAAAAATTAAAAACTACCGATCTGATCATTATGATTTTTCACTAATGAAAAGAGCTTTTAAACCATCGGTTAAATAAAAATAATGTTTAAAGACAGAATAGGCTTAAATTTCCAAATTTTTGTGTTTAAAAATTACCAGTAAAAATCCAGTTCATGTAATATAGCACCATTTTAATGATTAATCGTTTATAACATTATTTATTCTGATTTGGATATTATTCTTTAAAATATACTATAGAAATTATTTACATATTATTTCTTCATTCTTAAAACTCATTCTCAAGTAATTTTGCTGCAATTTTTGTAAGAGAGAGTGGTACACAATCGATCACTCACATTTAAATTTAATTATACAACTTCTTTAGTTCAAAGACTCATAGAAAACATCATGGTACTAGCTGTGTAAAGCTAAAAAGCCCATGAGTACAGAAAGACTACAAATAAAAATCTCGATCACGTGATATAGCATTATTTAATGATTAATCGTTCATAACATTATTGATTCTGATTTGTGGGTTATTTTTTAAAATATGTTATAAAAATTATTTGCATATTATTTATGGATTTTTAAGACTCATTCCCAAGAGTATAACTTTTCAGTGATTTGGTTAGAATTTGTGTAGAGGAGAGTAGCGCACAGTGGACTACCCCCATTTAAATATCTTAATATCAAACTCCTTTAGTTTGTATAAAGACTCATAAAAATAAATAAATAAATAAATAAAAAATACAATGATACTGATTGCATAAAGCTATAAATCCCACGGAGAAAAGCGAAATTAGTTATAATTATACAAATTTAGCTTTTTAAAGTGCTCAAAATAATTTTATTATCTTGATTTTTTTTTTTTTTTTTTTTTTTTTAACCAAGACCTAACCACAGACTAAAAGTATTGAATAGCTGTTCTTGCACACTAAGATATAGTAGTTTTTATATTCATAAAAGTGTTTTGCATATTTATAAATTATATATAATTTTAATAGTTTTATTTGTTTTATTTCTACATGGGGCACAGTATGTCACCCTCCAAATTTCCTAAAAGTAGATATTTAAAAGTTTATTTCGGTTAAATTTACACGTACAAATATATTGTAAAATACTAACGCATGCAAACAATTGATAAAAATTAAAAATATCCGAAATTTATTTAAAATTATTAATACGTAAATTTCATTAATATCTGAATAACAACTAATTAATAATATATATTAACAAGAAATATATAAACAATTTAGATAATACTGTCATTATTGTTGTTTATTTATAAAGCATAAACTTCCGAAAAAGTACATCCGTGTCTCTATCTAATCGAAATGTATTCTCAGGCAATTCTACGATTTCTTTTACAAACAGGTTTTTAAATATCTCATTAATGAATTTTTAACGCTCATCGATTTCAATTTCTTCTTCCTCCTCTTTTTTTTTTTTTTTTTTTTTTTTTTTTTCATTTAAATAATTTCTTTAGTTTGAATTGATTTCGTACTTGTTTAGTTTGATATCCTTCAATTTGTATAGTATTATTCAATAAAAACATTTATATTATGTTCTTTTGACTAGAATTTTGTTAGAAATTGTTATTTTGTAAGAAAATTTGAATTACATTCGTTTAACAGGTTCATTGCCAAAAAGCTGAAAACTGAAATTTTCATCCGCACTCCACGAAAGTCGATCCCTTCCCCAGTGGCCAATATAAATATTATGCACCGTTTCGCTGTGGCCGCTATACCAAAGAACTTTTTGGCTATACTATTCCGCTTAAAAACTTGATAGCGACGCCCACGTGATAACGCATGATCGGCCGTTTGGTGATAAATCGCATCACGTGATATCGCGTGATTGACAATTAACGTGCTAAAATTAAGAACAAAGGCTAGTTCACCGTACCGCGGAATGTGGACCAATGTAACCCGAAGATGAAACACAGTGGTCCACTTTGTGAGTGCACACAAATTATTATTATTATTACTTTTTTTTTTTCTTCAGAATGCATTAAAAATATTCTTCAAAATGAAATAGGACACGACAGAGATGTTTAAAAACTGTTTACTAAATTTTTCATGTACTTTTTTTTTTTTTTTTTTTTTCCTTTTTGTAAAAAAGTAATATTAATAATAATTAAAAGTGTAAATGTGGACCACTGCGCCCCAATCTTCCCTATAAATATCTTTATTTTATTTTAAACTATTTTATGCATCTTGGCATAATATGGGGAAAAAGTAACAATGTCTGTTTTATTTTTAAAAAAGCACTATATTCTAATACAAACTACTACTCTCTAGAACTAACTCAGTTATGCAAAACAAATTAAGATAGTGATTAAATTTAGATCATAAAAAATATAGTGTATCTCGAAAACGGATAAATTCATTGTGATAAAATTTTTGTAGAGAAGTACAATCTATCATTGTGAGACAACCACTAGTGACACAAATCAATTGCTAATTTAAAAATAAATAAAATAAATAAATAAATAAGTATATTTTTCTTACAAAATGCATCTAAGGCAAAAATTGAATAAGTAAATAAATAAATTTTAATCAAAATATATTAAATAATTTGTATAAATCATGAAATACAAAAAAAGTAATATAAAACTGAAAACAAAAGAAAAAAAAGATATCTCAATACACCTAAAATCATCTGTTTTTTAACCCTCTATCTTACACATTATGAAACAGACAAAAAATGGATTTTAAATATAATTCTTTAGTTACTCAAGAGTACTTTTTAAAGATATAGGCAACAAAAATAATGCATGTCACCTTATCATAGTAATGCTGATAGTAATGTCACCTTATCTTAGTAGCACCTTATCATAAATGAGGATTTTGTGCGGTGGTACTTTAGTGTACCACTGATACATAGAGGTCGAAAAAGATATTTGGACCTAAAAAAAGTGTAAAAATGTATTTACTTTTTATGTTCTTTATATTTTTTCTAAGATTGGCGGGAGATTCTTGAGGTAATATAGCATTTAATTATAACACACGTGTAGATCGTGAAAAATCCAAGCAAAAAAAGCGAAAACACTCTTCTGGAACAAAACGGCTACATCTAGCGTCTAATACGTTGTAGTGAGACTAAAATGATACATACGTTGTATCCGTATAACTATCTTTAAATCTTCCATAAACTCGATTTTATACGCTTTCTAAACTAAAGGTACTTTAAAATACCATCAGTAGATAAAAGGTTAAGTAATTTAAAACATTACATTTATAACAGATAACTTTAAAAAGTTTAAAATATAATCGTTTGAATTTTGCTGATTTAAGTAAGCATTGTGCAAACAGTCTGAAGGACTGAACTGACACATTTTGAACTTTATTATAAAATTCAGTAAGTGGCGTACGAGAGAGTGGTTTGCATTGCAATATTTTTTACGTTATATATTTTGCTTAAGGCAAAAAAAAAAAAAAAAAAAAAAAAAAATCAGAATGTTTCCCCCAGATGCCGCTGCTTTTCCCTATGTGTGTTTTTTATAGTGTTTCTTGAAGTTTTGCTATGGCCACCTTAATTCCCAGAGTTATACCCTTCTGATTCTTTCTTGTAGGAATATGTAAAAGACAATGCGCATGCTTCCCTTGTGTGTCTTCTTTTTTCTATTTTTATTAATTTTTACGTGTCATGTTTACCCAAGTATTTGTGTACAGAAATTTTTAATTGTTTTTAAGTATCAGCAGTCGGTTGAAATCAGTTCCTGAAAATTTTTCTGGTTTATATTTCTACATTATGTAGAACGACTGAAATTAGAATCGCGAAATACCGGCATTTAACAACTAAAGATAATAAACATCGATATTAAGAAATTAAAATATTTACTTGAGATTGTGTCCTAGAAACAGTGGTTACAGGAGGTATTCTCTGAGCCTGTGCTTGGCGTTGAACTGCAGGTTTTTGCCTTTCAAATTCTTCATAATCGTCATTTCTTCGCCTTGATCTGAAAGTTTGAACAGGCAGGACGTCCTGATATTCCTCGTAATCGTTCTGATATTCTTGCCTTTGTGGTCGACTTCTACGAGGAGTTTGTCTGGATCGTGACGGAGCACGTCGCACTGGAGGAGGAGGCGGGGGTAGAGAACGTTGGTATTGGTCATCAACTAGCTCTTCCTGAAATTCATCTGGAACGGAATAGGCTAATTGAGGCTTAGGTTCTTGCTGTGACACTCTATGGGATAAATGTTGTTGTCTTGAAGGATTTCGTAGAATATTCAAAAGTGAATCTTCTGGAACATATACACCACTGGGAGCTTCACCAAGACCAACTTTTTCAAATATTGAAGGTGAATATACTCTAGGAGCTGGTGTAGGGGTGATTTCTTGGTAATTTCTTACTTCTCGTCGTCTGCTTTGCGATCTCGAATTTCGTTGACTATTTTGAGGGGCATATTGAACCTAAAAACATTTACCAAAAAATTATTTTTGCTAATTTGCAAAAAAATTACAACAGAGTTTCTTATAACGAGAAAATTATATATATATATATATATATATATATATATATATATATATATATAAATGATAGATATCGTAATAAAATTTAATCTTAAAATTTAGCAATTAATAGATACAAAACAATACCAACACACACACACAAATATGTGTGTGTGTGTGCATTTTTTTTTTCATAAGAAATAGTATTTTATCTCTTTTATTTACTTTATATTCTAGTCCAAATATTGCTGTGTTAGTCTTATAAATCTTGTATTACCTTTTGAAAATTACTATTTTATTTATTTTGTCTAATTAGGCTTTTGGAGTTTCATTAGGGAAAAAATAATTAATCAAGCACTGGGAGGCGCTGCCCCTGCTCGCTCCGCTCACCAACCCTTGAGGTAGGCTTCAACCCCTCCCCCCGATTCACTTCACTCATTAACACCTGCGGGGCTCTAACAGCCAGTTCGCAGCTTTGCCTTTCATCGAATAGGAATATTAATAATACAAAACACAAGACAAAAGCAAAACAATATTATAGAAATCCCAATATTTGATATCACATTGAAATACACAATATTTAATACAATGTGGTTTTTTAAATGAAACAATATGTCAGAAATCTGTTTTAACGTATGACAACTTACAAGGAACATCACCCAATTGTCCGGCTGCGATTTTAATGAAATTTTAATTTCTGATAGAGGGTATGTACCAAATATTTTTGATCATAGAAATTTTTGCTATCGTCCATGTTTTCTATATTTATTGAATTTTTTAAACGTTAAAAGACACATATCAACAGTAAGCTCCGCCTTTGGGCGTGACTTAAAAATGATTTTAAAAAATGATTTTGCGCTTTCATGTTTAAGTTATAAATGAAAATTTAAATTACTGAAAATTATTTCAACTGAATTATTCATTTGAGTATTCACTTACTGTATAAATACAAATTTTGTACATATTTTTGAGCGAAACTTGATAGCATATCAAACATAAAAGAAACGCCCAAATTTCATTGAAATCCGAGCCGGTCGCTTCGGTGATGTTCCTTGTTAGTAACAATTTGCCACTAATTTGGGTGGAAACATATGCTAGCTAGACACACAAAATAAACAACGACGGCAGTAACTTTTTTAGAACAGAGAAAAAGTCTTAATACAGTCGGCAGCAAAATTATTCGAGCACTAGCAGTAAATCCTATGTATAAAAAAAGTGCACTTAATACTGCTTTGTTAAATAAATCCTCGTCGAATCACGTTCTTAGTCAGTCTAAAAACATGTTTCGAGACTGAATCATTCGCCGCCATTTGTCCGTCAAGTCCGTCATTGCTAAACCTAAGATTACTATATAATAGTCTTATATAGTCTCATATAATAGTCTTATATTGTAGTCCGTCATTGCTAAACCTAAGACAACTATATAATAGTCATATAGAGTCTCATATAATAGTGTTATATGGTAGTCTTAAGTTTAGCAATGACGGACTTGACGGACAAATGGCGGCGAATGATTCAGCCTGTTATATAGTAGTCTTAGTTTCGACAAGGATTTATTTAACAAAACAGTTTTAAGTGTACTTTTTTTAAATAGGAATTATTGCTAGCGCTCGAATAATTTTGCTGACGACTATATCTAAACCATTTAGCTTTACACCCATTTAATTTTTTTTTAATTTGTGTCACTATTTGGCGATGAATTTTTGGGTATAATTGCTTGGTTAAAGAAATTAAATTATGAACTTATTTTTTCTAATGCCTACATTTTTTACAATTACATTTTTTTAAAGTTAACTTAAGACAGTATGTAAAGTTAATTTAAGAGAGTTTAAAGTTAATTTAAGACAAAACTTTATATTTATTTCTAACGTGTAGCTAGGTTTAAAATGGTGGTTGCAGCAGTAAAGATGCAACTTTTTAAAGTACATTTTTTCTAGAATATGGTTTAGTCAAACACATGGAAAAAAATAACATATGTAATTATCGTAAATATTTAAAACATTATTACTATCATCATTATTATTATTATTATTATTATTATTGACAGAGCCCTATTACCGCACTGGCACCAGAGTCTCGTGCCCTGGGCATGAAATTTCTGTGGGACAAGAAATTTTACAAAAGGTTACTATATCTGATCTAAATATACCTTTATTTTTCGTTTTCTAACTCAACTGTGTTTGACTTATATAAGTAAAATTTTAAAATAAAATCTGTCATTAGGCAGACTGGATTAATTTTATTTCTCTCTATAGTCCAAAACAGAAGGAGATTAATTTTTTGGCAAAATACTTTTCTCCGCCTGCTTTTTAGCCTGCTGAAAATCATAGTATGTTAATAAATAGTTCTTTTTTTTTGGGGGGGGGGGGGGGAGCGTAAGAGGGAGAAGCTTCTAAGGAGAATGAAAAATTTAAAATGTCCTGGGCACAAATATTTGTTGCTCAGGTCCTGATTATTGCTCTATTTTATAATTTATCAACATATTTAAGGCATGACTAGAGTTTAAGTGGCTATCGTCGTTGCAGAAATGAATTCTTTGGCGAAAAGCATCAGAGCTTCAAAATCGTTTCGTTAAATTGGTTATACTAAAGTTCCCATTTAGCCAATCGTTTATGTATATTTTGAGTTAAAAAACCTAATCTTTATATAAACTAATCTAAGTTGTTGTCTCTTAAGTTTCATTTTAAAAATATCTGGATTTGACCTAAAACTCTATAGGAATAGCTGTTTAACATAATCACGATATTCATTATTAATTCTTTTTCGCCTGACGTTAAAATAAAATTAATAAAATATAAAATAATTTTCTTTTCATCTGGATTACATTTTTGTTTAATATTTTAAAAATATCGGTTTTTTATTTTTAAATGTTTTAACTATTCTAAACAATTTTTTTCTTCTCTCGAGCATCTCGGGAACGCCAATTTTTCAATTTTTTTTCTTTCTTTTTTCTCCCCCCCCCCCCCCCCGTTTTTTTTTTTTTTTTTTTTTTAACATTTAATTCTCTAAAAGAAGCAAAAACATATTTAGAGATGATAAATTACAATTCTAAATTCAAAATTTTCATTGAAAATTACTAAGATGACGCGTTTCTGTATTCCGTTTTGATGGTTTATTGTGTTGAATTTAATGTTTTTCTGGAAAAAGCGCCCTCTGGTGAACACTTTGGATCTATTTTTTTTTTTTTTTTTTTTTTTTTTTTTTTTCCGAAATTCAACGAAGGCATCTTATGTATAGTCTATATACCAAATTTCATTGCATTCCGTTCACCGTTTGCGCTGTAGGATGCTGTTTAGAGGGGAAGTTTAATTATAACCACCCTGTATTTCGCTTTGGAACTTTCGAAGTACTTGCTGTTATTATAAAAAATAATAATAAATATATGCTTGATATTATTGTTATTACAGATTATGTTTTTATTTATATTAACATGAAAATTTATTTATTTTTATTTTTTATTTATTTTTTGAATTTGTGTGCTTATCTGTTATGCTTACTTGTTTTTATGTTTATTTGTTATGCTTACCTTTCCTCCACGTACCAGCCATAAGCTTCAATCATTGGACGGAGGTGTGTGTGGACATCTTAGAAAATTCTACACTACAGCGTGTAGTAATTGGATGATGACAAACCCTGGAAAAACAATCACTATATATGACGTTGCTGAAAATGTTGGCAAGTCCAGTCCGTCGGCCTTTACTCCTGTAAACGTTCAATCACGCTTACGTGTATCTCGCATATGGGCGATTAATTAAACAATAATCACTGAGGATGAATATTAAGTTCAAATGTGAACGGCAGACCAGATTCCTCTATAAATTGTCAAATTAAAAAATAAATAAAAGAATAAATAAAAAAGATATATATAAAAGGTTTTCCTCAGGAAGAAAGTGAAGTAACAATGATTCATGTCCTGTTGAAATTTTGAAACCTTCAATATTTAACATCATTGTGTGTGTCACACTTGAATAGGTACGACCTTTTCCTAAAACAAAACCTCGTACATCAAATAAAAAAGGTGGCGAAAAACCAGGGAGATCTAGAATTCCAACAGACACTCCAGAAAAGAAAGAAATTGAAGAAAAACATGCTATTATAATGGCCAAAAGAAAAAGAAAATAGTGAAAAATTCTGTGTTTCAAATTAAGGCACCATTAGATAATATGAGGTCTGGCGCTAGGTACAATGAGGGTGTTGTATCTAGGGCCATATGTGAAGTTTATTTAAAAACTTTCTATTTGTTGGAACTAATTATTTTAAGTGCTTGTATTAATCCCAATTTGAAGTAATTTGTCCTAAACATATGTACAGTCGCCTGCAAAATTATTCGAGCACTAGCCAGTAATTCCTATATTTAAAAAGTACACTTAAGACTGTTTTGCTAAGTAAATCCTTGTCGAATCATGTTCTTAGACTGATTAAGACCATGACTCGACTAGGATTTATTTAACAAAGCTGTATTAAGTGTACTTTTTTTTTTTGGCAAGGATTATTGCTAGTGCTCGAATAATTTTGCAGCCGACTGTACATATCAGTTTCATAATTTTAAACAGGCCAGGGGCTCTGTTTTGGGGCATGGAAAAAAAAGCGACCCTAGATACATTGAGGGTGTTGTACCTAGAGGCATATGTGAAGTCTATTTAAAAACCTTCTATTTGTCGGTATTGTTTTAAATGTTTACATTAATCCCAATTGGAAGTAATCTATCCTAAAGATATGTACATATCAGTTTCATAATTTTAAACAGGTCAGGGGCTCTGTTTTTGAGCATTGAAAAAAAGCGGCCCTAGGTACACGGTGTCTCCCCTACTCCCGGTGTCTCCCCCACAGTGTCCCCCTAAGGCCTAGATTCCTTATGTAGAGAATCACCCTTAACTCTAAACAACAACAGCTTTTTAGCAACCAATTTAAAAAATGCATTAAAGTAGTGCATAAAACTCAGAAAGAATAAAAATCCAAGTTTAAAGAAGTCATATTTATTTATTTATTTAATTTAAGAAAAGAATTAATTTGTACACAAATTTTATTAAAATGCTTGCCATACGTAATAATACTTAAATAACTAATCTCCATATATTAAAAAACAGTTACTGCCGCTTGCGTCAAATAATTTTGTCTGGACCACATCTCCTCGCGAAAAGGAGTGTCCTCCGAGTCAGGAGAGGTATCAGTGTTTGTCGAATACTCCAAGAAAAACATTTCTCTTGGCTAGAAATTTCTATCGTCTTAATTAATGAAGTTATCAATTAAAAACCTCCATTAACAAAAGTACTATATTTTTCAACTTGTAAATAGTTTCTCTTATTACGTTCTGTCAATGACGTCATTTTCCACAGGGAAATTAAAATGTACTCAATGGTGTAAAAAAATAAATGAATAAATAAATCTCAATGTTGCTATTGGTAACAGGGAAATTTATCGTCTGCAAATAAATAAAAAGCGTTACCTTAAAAGAAAACATTCAAAAGGTGTCTTCAAAAAATATTGAAAGGAAAAATATATGTGATTCCACTCTTCATAAAACACCAGGAAGTGAAAAAATTATCAGCTGAAATGAATTACAGCGACCACAAAAAATTATCAAAATTAAGCATATTTGGCGATTTAGCGCTGTAGACATTCAGTTCGCTAGCACCGAGATTGCCGTGTACAAACAGAACCGTGTTTTGTTTCTCCGCCAAGTACTCAAAACCAATCGCTTAACAATGTGAAATCGCCAAATATGCTTAATTTTCATCATTTTTTGTGGTCGCTGTAATTTATTTCACCGATAATTTTTTCACTTTCTGGTGTTTTAGGAAGAGTATAATCAAATGTATTTTTTTCAATATTTTTTGAAGCCGACACATTTTGAATGTTTCCTTGTTAGTAATTTTCAATGAAAAATTTCAATTTAGAATTGTAATTTATAGTCTGAAAATATGTTTTTTCTTCTTTTAGAAAATTAAATGTTAAAAAAAAAAAAAAAAAAAAAAAAAAAAAACGGGGGGGGGGGGGGGGAGTAAAACAGAAAGAAAAACAATTGAAAAATTGGCATTCCCGAGATGCCCGAGGGAAGAAAAAAATTGCTTAGAATAGTTAAAACATTTAAAAATAAAAAAAACCGATATTTTTAAAATATTCAACAAAAATGTAATCCAGATGAAATGAAAATTATTTTATATTTTATTACTTTTATTTTAACGTCAGGCGAAAAAAAAAATTAGTAATGATTATCGTGATTATGTTAAACAACTATTACGATAGAGTTTTAGGTTAAGCCCGGATATTTTTAAAATGAAACTTAAGACACAACAACTTAGATTAATTTATATAAATATTAAGTTTTTTAACTCAAAATATACTTAAACGATTGGCTGAATGGGAACTTTAGTATAACTTTAGTATAACCAATTTAACGATTTTGAAAATTTAGAGATGAAGCTCTGGTGTTTTTCGCCAAGGAATTCATTTCTGCAACGACGATAGCCATTTAAACTCTAGTCGTGCCTTAAATATGTAGATAAATTATAAAATACAGCAATAATCTGGGCCTGACAAACAAGTATTTGTACCCAGGACATTTTGAATTTTTCTCCCTCTTACGCTCCCCCCACCCCCCACCCTCGAAAAAAAGAAGAAAAAAAAAAAAAAAAAAAAAAAGCTATTTATTAGCATGCTATGATTTTCAGCAGGCGGAAAAAAGTATTTTTCCAAAAAAATAATCTGCTTCTGTTTTGGACTATAGAGAGAATTAAAATTAACCCCGTCAGCCTAACGACAGATTTTATTTTAAAATTTTACTTATATAAGTCAAACACAGTTAAGTTAGAAAAAAAAAAAAAAAAAAAAAAAAAAAAGGGGGATATTTAGACCAGATACATTAACCATTTGTAAAATTTCTTGTCCCACAGAAATTTCATGCCCAGGGCACGAGACTCTGGTGCCAGTGCGATAATAGGGCTCTGGCAATAATAATAATAATAATGATGATGATGATAATGATAATAGTAATAATGTTTTAAATATTTACGATAATCACATAAGTTGTTTATTTTCAATGTGTTTGACTAAATCATATTCTAGAAAAAATGTACTTTAAAAAGTTGCATCTTTAGTGCTGCAACCACCATTTTAAACCTAGCTACACGTTAGAAATAAATATAAAGTATTACATACTGTCTTAAATTAACTTTAAAAAAATGTAATTGTAAAAAATGTAGGCATTAGAAAAATTAAGTTCATAATTTAATTTCTTTAACCAAGCAATTATACCCAAAAATTCATCGCCAAATAGTGACACAAATTTAAAAAAATTGAATGGGTGTCATATACTAAAGCTGTAATGTCAAATAGTTTAAATACAGTCGTCAGCAAAATTATTCGAGCGCTAGAAAAAATTCCTATTTTAAAAAAGTACACATAAAACTGTTTTGTTAAATAAATCCTTGTCGAAACATATGTTTTTAGACTTACTAAGAACATGACTTGACAAGGATTTATTTAACAAAACAGTATTAAGTGCACTTTTTTTATACATAGGAATTATTGCTAGCGCTCGAATAATTTTGCTGCCGACTGTATTATAAATTTGTCTATGTTCTAAAAAAAGTTACTACCGTCGTTGTTTATTTTGTGTGTCTAGCTAGCATATGTTTCCACCCAAATTAGTGGCAAATTGTTACTAATTTAATTAATTTATAGTAATTAATTTATAGTAATTAGTTAATATTTTATTAATTAATAATTAGTAATTAGTTTATATTGTATTGATTTTATTTTAACGTCAGGCGAAAAAAAATTATTAATGAATATCGTGATTATGTTAAACAACTATTCTTATAGAGTTTTAGGTTAAGCCCAGATATTTTTAAAATGAAATTTAAGAGACAACAACTTAGATCAGTTTATATAAAGATTAAGTTTTCAAACTCAAAATATACTCAAACGATTGTCTAAGTGGGCTCTGTTTTCGAGTATTGAAAAAAAAACGGCTCTAGGTATCTCCCCTATATATATATATGTGTGTGATTTCCTATATCACAGGCCTGATTGGAATGCAATAATTGGGGGTGTTTTCCTAGGTTCTCTAGCTCGTACTTATTTAAGATTAGTAGAAAAATATGAAAAAAGCCAAATGACTAAACTCCATACTTGAATTCGCACCGTTTAATTTCCGTCCACCAGATTTCAGAACAGGCTGTCTCGGACATTGGAAATCTCGGTTGCTTAAAATTAGATTGTATATATTTGAATTCTACTAAAACAAGCTTTTCTTTGCGATTATGATAGCTGAAGATATCGTGGTAAAATGAATAAAATATTAAAATAAATGTAACTCTATTTGGAATAGAGATATCGGTTGCTTTTATCCAATTAAAAACATGTGAAAAAATATGTATCTTGTAATTGTTTTCGCAACTTTTTTTTCTTAATTTTCATTGTTTAACTTTTTTAAACTTTTTTTGTTATCAGATTTAACATTGGAACATGTTTAAAACCTTCAACATACTCTCAAAATACTCTTAAAGATTGCATAAATTTTTCTTCTTTGATTAGGGAAAATGAAATTGCTTCTGTTTTCTACACTTGATCTAATACAAGATACAAGAAACATTTGAACATTTGCATCACACAATGAAATTTTTTTTCTGCTGGCATAATCAGTATATCTTAAAAATGTCCTAAAATTAGGTTTTCGTCAAAATTTCATGCGTGTGATTTAATTTTTTTATTACTAATATTTCAAAATAACGCAGTGTCTTAATATAATTAAAATAAAAATAAATTTTGTAATATATTAGAATGACGTCACTTTCAGAAAACCTTCTAAATGGAGAACTATCGTCTTTGAAAATGACATTTCTTGGAAGGCATTCGATAGAAAAAGTGCAAATTAACACTAGAACACTAGTGGTACGTAAATTTTACGTGCGATCTTCATTTATTGGTTCTTTTCTGCCCTTTCCCTACTATCGATACAGTTGTTTGACTTGAATGCTTCGAAATAATTATTCAGTTAATGAAAACTTAGTAATATTGGGTAAAACAGCGAATAATTAAACATATTTAAAAATAACATTAATGTAATATAAGCAAATAAAACGACATTTACAGGAGCACGTAAATTTTACGTATCTCTAGTGGTAACGGCATATATGAACAAGCTAGTGTTCTCGGGTAAATAGAGAAAATTGTTACACTTTACTCTGAGTGTGTAGAGCTTTTAATTACTAGCGATAGAATAAGTTGTAAGAAACAGTAATCTTAACTCTAAATTATAATACAACCAGCAGTTCTATCCGTTCTTCGCACTGGAAAAAATTTAAAAGAAAATTGAAAGCAAAGTCAATTAATTTAACCTGTTGGGATAAAAGATTATTTATTTTGAGTTCTGATGAAGACCAAGCTTTGTTCAAATCTACTGTAAAATTCTATAAGAAACCACTGCGATTTTGTTTTTGCAAGAAAAGGTAGAAATGTATGACAGCACTTATGCATCATTGAGTGCTAAATTTCGGAAGTTTCTTATATTTTACTTTAATTGGGGTCTAAGAAGAGACATCGTTCTAATTTTCAAGATTCTGCAGGAAACTACAGTAATTTTCCCCGTGCAAAGAGCGGTTAGAATGCTAGAAGCCCCGTTTTACCCCTTTAGGTTTAAATTTTGAAAGATTCTCATCTTTTACCTTAACCCTTTCGCTACCAGAGCCTCAGGAGAAAAACTGCCACCACAGCCCAGGCGTCTTATTATTTAAATATGATACCAATTGTCTTTTATTTTTGTGGGATGTATCTACAACGTTCTAACTAAGACCAATAACATCCTGTATCTATTTTATTGTTTTATAGCATAACCCGTCTGTTTGCGACGCGATTTGGTGCAAACAATTATCATAAACTTATAATGAACACCGGTCACATATTTGTGACGCCGGGCTGAGATAAGAAAATCGGATCGTCCCATATATGTGACGCTGGTAGCGAAAGGGTTAATTAAGGTGTAAGAAGAGACATTTTGCTAAATTTATTTATTTATTTTTTTTCCCTTGAAAACCACTGCGACTTTTCTTGTGCGAAGAACAGGTAGAACTGCTAGACTCCCCTCTTTCACTCCTTTAAGGGCTAAATTTCTGAAGATTCTCATCTTTTACATTAATTAAGGCTTAAAAGGAGCCATTTTGCAAACTTTCAAGCGTCTGTCGGAAACCACTGCAGGGATAGGGTGAAAAAGTTAAAAAATTTCGGCTTCCCCTTTCAACCCCTTAAAGGAAAATTTCGTTAAATTCGTTTATAGCGAGCCCTTTTGTCATGAAAAGAACATACTGTGCAAATGCCATGTTTTTAGTTTCAGTGGTTTAGATTTAGCGTTGACAGATAAATGAATGAGTATGTGATATTTCGCGTTTATATATATATAGATATCAGAAGGCTTTTGTTTTATACAGATAAATATTTTATTCGTCTTCTTTACAAATAAAAGTTATTTTCTTAGATCAACATATTTCTTTTTTAAGAGTGTTGCTATTTTAGGGTTATGTTTTACAAATGAATTACTTAAAAAATAATTCATTTGTATCAAACTATAACTGTTCATATTTTCGAAGTTTATTAATAAATATAGGAATGAAATAATAACATATTATTATAAAAGTGATTCATTTAGATATAGTAAACAGCAAAGCGGGCAAAGCCAGCTAGTGCAAAATAAAAGGGATGTAATAAATATCACAGTTACAATGTGAAAAACAAAACTTATGTTGTCACGTAATAATTTCAAACTGTCGATCGTCTTGTAACTCCAGTGATATGTCTTCGTGACCGTTTATATCATAAATATTACAATTTACATAAAAAATGAGCCTTGTAATCGCTCTTAACTGTTCAGAAATGGTTAGAATTACAAATTAAGTTTGTTAGTATTCAGGGACCGATTTACTCACATGGAGGCCCAGGGCACTCATGTTCAATGGGCCCCTTTTTCTCGTACTTTAATATTAAAACAAACAACACAACCCGCTTATTTCCGATTCAGCTGTCCAAAAATTACTTCACCTCACTTTTCATTTTGCTAATAAAAGTAAGGCTAAACAAGATCCGTCGCTTGTCTATCGGATCGACGTACGTCGCCCCCGTGTATCTGTATTGCGGTGCATGCCTCGGATTTAGTTAGCCTTAGTAAAAGTTTGGAATGCAAGTATCGGTAGTATGCAGTTGTATTTGCGTTTAGCGAAAATATTGCAATTTTTTCAATGAGTTGATAGCTTTCTTTGAAAGATCATCACGCCGATTTATAAAACAGCCCAGTAATTCCTCCATCCATTGACGAAAAACAAAAAACAACGATCATTATAGCAAAATTTGGAAATTTTTCATTTTAACTATTTTTTAAAATGTATGATGGAATTTCTTGGGAGCCCCTTTACTGCAAGGGCCCAAGGCACGTGATCCGAATGCCCTGCCTTAAATCAGGCACTGTTAGTATCTGCCCATACTTATACTAATAAAATGGGATATAACGACCGTATTATCAATGTGTAGTTTTTGAAAATGGGAATTAAACCATTCTTTCTGTTAACAGTTCCACAGCTTTCTTCAATGCATTAAATTATTGACAATAAATATAAATTTAATAAAAAAAAATATTCTTCTGCGACTTAAAGAGTCTTAAATTTTAATAGAGTTAGAAAAAATATTCTTAATACGATATAAAGAAGGTAATGAATAAAAGAAGTGATCTTGAGCAGTGGAGAGAATCTTCGTTTTAAAGAACATTGAGTTTAATTTGGTCGGTTAATTATTGTTGTAGTTCCAGTAATGTGATACTCGCAAAACTAAGGGTAGATGGAAAAATCTAGATATTAGAAAAGAATCATTGACTTATTATAATGTTTAAAATTTTTAACCATCCACAAAGTTGTTAGAAACAAAATACACAATAAATATAGAAGAAGCAATTTATTTTAAATAACTATAAAAGGAATGTGAAAAAAAATGATAAATTTAAAATTTAAAAATATCTAGAACTACTTCTATATATTTGTGGATTTTTTAGTAGTAATTAGATTAGATTAAAAAATAGTCGTTCCTTTATTTACTTTTATTCTTGTTGTAAAGTTTTGGATTCTACATACTAAAAAGGCTTAATTTATCTACATCCGCCTTTTGTTTACAAATACCTTTAATGTATCTTCTTTTACCTTTTTGTGTGGCGCAGCATGTCCAAATATGGACCTTGCGCCAATAAAAGTTATTCAACCAACCAACCTTTAATGTATCTATTTAACAAATATTTTATATCCATACGACTTGCATTTTAAATTTCAGTTCATCGTATGCAGAAAAGATTATTGAAAGAAATTGTACAATTTTCGGTTTGTGGTCATTTTGCACATGTAAGGAGATATTTTATCCTTAATACTTATACTCTGATCAAAATGTGAAAGAATTGTGAATGCATGGTAAACAAATTGCGAAATCTGCAATGTTTATTGTTGTCATATGATATGAAAAATCAGTCATTTTATTTTGAGCCGAGTTGCAAATTATAAAAAAAAAAAAATACATAATTTTAAAAGCAGCTTTCAACCTTTTTTAACACTTTGCAACATAGTTGAAAATGACTTTGGTTTGTATGTCCGTCTGCCTGTCCGCGATCTGACTCTAATAAGTATAAATGGAATTTCTTGAAACTGGAAATGTATTATTCATGTTCGTTATTGGACGTTTCTCATTGAAAATTGAGTAAATATCACTAGTGCTGTAGTCTGTGTACAGTGACACCCGAGAGTATTCTGTTAAATTTTTATTTTCCCGGCTCACAAAAATTACAAAAGCATAATAAACGCCGTGATAATTCCAAAGCATTGCGCTCTATGAGAGATATTTCTATAAATAATACAATATTTTAATAGCTTTTCTTTACACAAATATTAATGAAATCGAAATATGCTATTCAATTTCGCCATAGAATGTTCCCTATAGAAAATGGTTGGTTGGTTGGTTAATGGTTTTTTTGTGGCGCAAGGTCCAAATTAGGACATTCTGCGCCAACCGTTATTAATTAAGGCAACTAAGTAAAAATAGTAAAAAGCATCTGGATGGGGGCTCCCATCCAGATTGTCAAGAAAATGGTCACTTTAGAAAAGGATGAGACAAGAATGAAATATAAATAAATAAAAGTTAAATTTGACTGTAAAAGCCTGAGTCTTTTAAAAAGTTAATTAATTCAGTGTGTGGATTTTTTCCTAAAAGGATCATGAGATTAGGTAAGGAAGTTCCAAAGTAATGGCGATACAAATGACGGAGGCACGGGCAGTTGGTCAGAATGTGGCGAATGGTAAGCTGGCTGAAATGACATTTGGGACAAGAAGGTTCATGTTCTGCAAGAAGTAAATGCTTGTGCGTCAATCTTGAATGCCCAATTCTAAGTCTGGTAATAATAACATCATATTTCCGTGGTGTAAAAGAAGGCCACATTGCAATATCTGATTTAATTTCTCGTAATTTATTATTATTTGCACATTCCCACTCTCGTTGCCATATATTTCTTAGAAAACTTCTTAGGGTATGTTTTACATCTTCATAAGGAACTGGACAATTAAAAGTAGTCAAAGCCTGTTTTGCTGCCTTATCTGCCTCTTCATTACCCTTAATACCAACATGGCTAGGAACCCAGCAAAATAAAATGTTGTATCCCTTTCTTAAAAGGTCGTTATGCATTTTAAAAACAGAAGTAAAAGAAGGTGAGCAAGAGCTAGATTTCAAGGAATCCAAGACACTCTTTGAGTCAGTGTAGATAATGAATTTTTTATGACTATGAGATGAAATGAATTTCAGAGCAATTTCAACAGCACAAAACTCAGCAGAAAAAATAGAAAATGAGCTAGGGAGACGATAGCTATAAACAGTATTATTTGAGACAACACCACAGCCAACAAGATGATCTGCCTTTGAGCCATCTGTGTAAATATCAATATAGTCCCTATATGTATAGCGATGAGATGTGAAAAGTGTCTGAAATACAGATGCATCAGTACATGATTTGTCGAAACCTTTAAAAAGGTGTATGCAAGTGATACTCTCAGAGTTCCAAGGAGACCTATAGAAAAAAGAGCGAGGGCGAATATTGGTATCGCTGTGAGATGTGCCTGAAACAATGTTTTTAATTCTCAGTCCAAAATGAGGAATGCATGAGGGGCGATTCTGAAAGAGTTGATGATCTATGCTGCCTATATAAGGATGAAGCGGATGATGAGAGTGTGAAAGGATGCGGTAATACAACTCCAAAGAACGTTGTTGTCTGATATGAGATAAAGGAGGCTCCACACAGTCAGCATATAGGCTGACAACAGGAGAGGTGCGAAAGGCACCAGAACAAATTCGCAGAGCAGTATTGTGCACTGTGTCCAGTTTTTTCAGATAAGATGTGCAAGTAGAGCCATAAACCTGACAAGCATAATCTATTTTGGAACGGATCAGAGCTCTATAAATTTTAAGCAAAGACATACGATCAGCACCCCAAGAAGTGTTGGAAAGCACTTTTAAAATGTTTAATGATTTATCACATTTTGTCCGTAAATGTAAAATATGTGGAATAAAATTAAGTTTTTTGTCAAAAATTACACCCAAGAAACGAGCAGTGTCTACAACAGAAATTAGATTTCCGTTCATAAAAATCTCTGGGTCAGGATGGAGAGCACGTTTACGACAAAAATGCACACATTGTGTTTTGTCAGTAGAAAATGTAAAGCCATTTACTTTTGTCCATTTTGTAATGCGATTGATAGCAAGTTGTAGTTGGCGTTCAATGAAGCGCATGTCGTTTCCCTTGCAAGAAATCTGCAGGTCGTCAACATACAAAGTGCCTTGTACAGTAGGTGGTAATTGTTTAAGAATATCATTTATCTTTAATGAGAAGAGTGTGACACTCAAGACACTGCCTTGAGGTACACCCTCCTCCTGAAAGTAAAAATTTGAATACACCGAACCAATGCGAACACGGAATCGTCTAACTTTTAGAAAATTTTGAATAAAAATAGGAAGGTTTCCTCGAAAGTCTAAATTAAAGAGATCTTGTAAAATACCATAACGCCAGGTTTTGTCATAAGCTTTTTCAATATCAAAAAATACTGATACCAGGTGGCTACGTCTAATAATAGAATTGCGAATATTGGTCTCCAGAAAAAGGATGTTGTCAATTGTCGAACGGCCTTTTCGAAACCCACTTTGCCATGGAGAAATTAACTTTTCTTTCTCAAGAATGAAAATAAGACGATTATTGACCATTTTCTCTAGTAGTTTGCACAGGCAGCTTGTCAAGGCAATTGGCCGATAGTTTTTTGGATCAGAAGCATCCTTACCAGGTTTGGGAAACGGAATAACGATAGCATCATGCCATGCAATAGGAAAAACATGCTCCGACCAGATTCTATTATAAAGTTTAAGCAGGTTTTTAAGGGAATATTTTGATAAATGTTTAATCATGGGGTAGGTAATGCCATCAGGCCCAGGAGCAGAGGTACGAGTACTCTTCAGACTATTGGTTAATTCGTTTTCCGTAAAAAGCCTATTGTAATCTTCGGATAAGTTAGAATTAAAGTTGATAGTAGAACGTTCAACTTTATGTTTGTGTGACAGAAATGGTTCAGAATAGGAATTTGAATTTGAGGTGCTAGATAAAGTACTAGCAATGGTATCTGCAATATTTTTGGTTGAGGTAATGGTTTGATTATTAATTTTTAGAAAAGTGATACAGCTATTTGATTGGATACCCATAGTTTTTTTTACGCGTTGCCATAACTGCTTGCTGCTAATGTTTGAAGTTATACTGGATACATATCTGATCCATGATTCTCTCTGAGACTTTCTTCGAATTTTACGTGCATTGGCCCTTGATTGCTTGAATGCTATGTAATTCGATGTGGTCGGATATCTGCGAAATATCCCCCATGCTTTTTGTTGAAGCTTTTTAGCTATTTTGCAATCCTCATTCCACCACGGTTTTGAGTGTTTAATAGGATGACCAGACGATTTAGGAATATATAGATTTGCTGAACTAATAATGATATTGGTAACTTCACTCACTGCTGTATTAACATCACCCTGAATTTTATCACTTGTGATTGTTGCATTTAAAGAAAAAGCAGCCCAGTCAGCTTTGTCATAAATAAAATGAGGATTACGAAGAAGAGTTTGATTAAAATCATAAAAAGATAAAAACAATGGGAAGTGGTCACTATTGTATAAGTCACTGCTAACAAAGAAATTAAAATATGGGTAAAGAATAGGTGAGCAGAGGGCAAGGTCTATTGCATGGAATGTTCTGGTAGGTTCATGGAAATAAGTATTGTCTCCGTTATTTAAGATGCACAAGCAGTTGTCTGTAATAAATTCTTCAATAATTTTTCCACGAATATTAAGGTCTGGACTTCCCCAAAGAGGGTTATGTCCATTAAAGTCACCGAGAATCAGAAATGGTGTAGGAAGTTGTGAGATTAAATTATTCAGGTCGTGTTTTTGTAAAGATAATTTTGGTGGTAGATAGAGTGTGCACACGGTAATCAACAGGTGTATATTAATCTGAACAGCAACAGCTTGGATGTTAGTATTCAGAGAGATGTTTGCATGTGGGATATTGTTTGAAATAAGAAGTGCTACCCCTCCAGCCGCTTTGTTAGTTTGCAGTGAATCATTTCTAATGCAGTTGTAGCCACGAAAATTGAAATTATCGCTTTGTTTAAGATATGTTTCCTGGAGAGCAAAACAAATTGGTCGATGATCAGAAGTAATGTCTTTCATATCATCTCGTTTAGCAAGAAGACCTCTACAATTCCAGGAAATGAAATTAGTCATATATTAGAAAAAAAATATATAGATATTAGATTAGAACATCTACGTCACTTTCTTCTGAAGCAGTAGACATATACGCTTCTTCGTCAGAAGGGTGGAGACCAATACAATCATCATTATCTTTTTTCTTTGCAGGCAAATTAATAGTAGATTTGGAAATCTTTTTCTTTTTAACTATATTACTCTGTGAAGATGATTTTGAATGTTTTAAACTGTCAGAGCTATTATTTTTGAAAGATTTTGTTTCTATGGGTTTTTTCAAGGTTTGCAAGCTTTTTCTTGGGTAAGTGGGTTTTTGATTAGAAGTCAGAGTTATCTGACTAGACTTAGTTTTGGCATTCTGAACATTTTTATTATTTGTTTCTACTGGAGAACTGCTTTTGATAGTGACATCTGTTTGAGTTGCTGTAGTTTGATAAATTTTCTTTGAAGAAGTAACAGCTGCATAAGATTTACCAACGGTAGGCGTCCTGGAATCAACTATTTTCCGTGCTTCAGGATATGATATATTGTGCTTTATTTTCACAGTCTGAATTTCCTTTTCAGTTTTCCATTTCTCACAAGATTTTGAGTAGGATGGGTGGTCTTTCTTACAATTAACACAGCATATAGTAGCTTGACAGTTTTGATTATCATGTCCCACAGCACTGCAGCGGGCACATGTTAGATTTCCACGACAGGCCGTTTTTGAATGACCGAATCTTTGGCAGTTGAAACATCGGAGTGGATTAGGAACATATGGTCTGAGAGGGCAGTCAAGATAACCAGCTTTTATTGATCGTGGGAGAGTAGGTGAATCTATAGTAAGGATTATATGTTTAGTGGGAATTTTATTACTATCTCTGAAAATGTAGATACGTCTAACAGCTGTAACTTTTTGATCTTTTAAGTTTTCTAGGATTTCAGATTCAGGGATATATTGCAAGTCTGGTTCTGAAATTACACCACGGCTACTATTTAGTGTTCTGTGGGTACTCACGGTTATAGGTATATTTGCAAATAAAGTGCTTTTCTTTAAATTAGTTCCTTGTTTGGCATTCATAACTTCAATAAGCAGTTCCCCAGATTTCAGTTTTTTGACAGATTTCGCTTCACCTATTATGGATTGTATTGCTTTCTGAATTAAAAAAGGTGATGTTTTATTGAAATCACCATCACTCCTTTTAATAACAAAGAACCTAGCATCAGTGCTCTCACTGCTAATGAAAATATTATTTTCGTTCAAGGAAGAAGAAAAGTCTTCCACTCTATCGCCCCAAGATTTAGAATTCGCTTGGCCCGAGCCAGACGCATTAATCTCATTTCCTTTAGTTGTAGCCATAATTAAATTAAATAAAAAGGTTCGAGGGTTTCCTTAGTCCCACAAGTCAGCCCATTTCTTGAACGGACGGAAAGCAAAGGGTTTTCAGAATCGCTCCCTGGGACACCCATAACCACTCACCAGCTACCAGACCGTCGACCCAGATTGGGAATCACATGTGGTAGTCGTGTTAGTCCGGTGTTTCTCGTTCGAGTAGTCACCGTTGTCTCACCTTCACCAAGGGCACCAGTCTCCCAGTGTGATCCCAAGGCTAGACTACCGTGAGACCCTCACCAAATCGCCAACCCAATAGCCAGCGCCACATCTACACCGGTCTCAGCTTGGTTAATTTTTTAGAAGTTAAGAATATTTAGTATAACCAACAAGAACAAGGTCAAAAAATAAAAGGTGAGTGAAAATAAACAAGGTAAGTAGAAACTAAAAAGGTGAGTAAAACAAGGTAAGTAGTTTCATTTTTTTTTTTGTAAGTTTTTCAAAATTTTAAATTTTTTTTTCCATTTTTTTTTTTTTTTTACAAGAACAAGAACAAGTACCAAAACCTTATTGGCAGTAAAAACCAAAAATACTAAAAGGACGAGAAAGAAAAAAAAAAATAAATAAATAAATAAATAAAATAAACCAAAAAAGAAAGAAATAAAAGAAAGGAAGGTAGAAGGTTAAAAAAAAAAAAAAAAAAAAAAAGAAGAAGAAGAGAATAAAAAGATCACTCGGGCCCGGGGTGCGTGACTCCCCCTGAATACCTGAAGAAGGTACCCCCCTGGGGGCTATAGAAAATGGAGCAAATACCACCACTGGTTTGTGTACAGGGACACCCGAAAGTATTCCAAGCATATTGAATTCTATGAAAGCTATTTCTATACATCATATTTTAATAACTTTACTTCACACAAACCTTAATGAAATTGAAATATACTAATCATATGCATAAAAAAAATGCTTCCTATAAAATATAGTATGATTAGCATTAAGATTTACAGGGCAATACAAAAGTATTAAGTTACATTAAGGGCTGGATTTTGCTGGTATAGTATTTTCGTTTATATTAAGCGTTTGTAACACTTTCTAACAATTTTTAAGAGAGAATATGATTTGTGTTAGCGTATCTGTAGGACTATCCGTCTGTCTATCTATCCGTCTGCCCACAAATATTTTCAGAATTTTTAAAAAACGATACCTGTTATTCGTTTTCATTATGGAATGTTCCCTACTTTAAATGACATTAATAGGCCCTGTACAACTGGTTTGTGTACAAGGACGCCCCCCCCCCCCAAAAAAAAAAAAAAAAAAAAAGCCAATGCATTACGTTTTAGGCGAGACATTTTTATAAATCCTATTTAATTAACTTTCTACGGCAAAAATCGTAATGAAATTGACATTTATTGTTAATATGCTAAAATAATGTTTTGTGTAGAATATGATATGATTAGCCTTCAGATTTACAGGACTACACTAAAATATTCAGATATATTAAGGGCTGCAGTTGCTGGAACTGCATTTCCATTTATGTTAAGCATTTTTAACATTTGTCGACTATATTTAAGAGTGATTAGGAAATTAGTTGCACTGTAAAAAATTAACATGCTAGATTACATCACAATGTGCGGGTAAAAAAATCGCCAGCACCATGTGCGGTAAATTTAGAGTGTGTTGTAAATAAATACGTGCTTGAATTTTCAAAGATGGTGCTGTAATTTTACAACACGCTGTGTTATATTTGTTTTTTGCGTTTTTTTTTTTTTTTTTTCATTCGGAAAAAAAAAGTATTATATTAGTTTTCTTTTTTATTTTATTTTCCTTTATCTATTTATTTTAAGCTATATGTGTTTTATTTTTTATTTCTTTTAAAGTTATATTTCTTTTAACTTGTTTTATTTATTTCGTCTTTTTTATTCTGTCAACATAAGTTTGAAGAGGTTACGCATTTTTACAGGGTGACAAGAAATAACTTGGACGAAGTTTCAAACGAAATATCTGTAACTACCACTAAAGTTATAATATTTATTTCATTAAGTATTGATCCTAGAAAGCTGCTAAACATGTGTAAGTAAGTTAGTTGTGATAACCATTATGGTTAACAAATAATATGCCATACTTGAATTACATAAGCAAGGAAAGAAATAATGTGAAATTGTTCTACTATTGAAAGTGTCTAAGCAGACAGTTTTATACACAATCAAAAGGTTTAAAGAACTCGGACACGATGGTGACAGTCCAGGAAGAGGAGGAAAGCGCACAGTTAACACATCAAGAAACAGGAACGTTATCAAAAACCGAGTTCAACGAAATCCTAGGATTTCAATGAGAAAGGTTGCTAGAGAGATGAAGATCAAAAGAGAAACCGCACGTTTGATGGCAAGAGTAGAGCTTGGTCTTCGCCCTTACAAAATAAAAGAGGCTCAAAAGCTAACAGCAGAGAACAAACGCACAAGACTTCAAAGGTGTAGAGAACTGATGAAGCGGGCCGCAGGTGATCGATGGCAAACGTTTGTCTTCACAGATGAGAAACTGTTCTCGATTGAACAAACTCAAAATAGCCATAATTATAGAGTTTGGTCAGCAGAAGCACTTGGACATTCTTGGATTGTTAAACGGCGTCAACGACCCCAATCTGTAATGGTTTTGGGTGGGTTATGTGCTAGTGGGAAAACACCACTTGTTTTTGTTGATCAAGGGATAAAGATTAATCAACAAACATATCGCAAACTCATTTTGGAAGATGTTGTCTTACCTTGGTCGCAAAAGTTCTTTGGAAACAAAAGATGGACCTTCCAACAGGATTCCGCACCTGCACACAGAGCTAAACACACTCAAAATTGGTGCAAGAAAAATTTTCCTGACTTCATTGGAGCTCAAGAATGGCCACCGTATTCCACAGATTTGAACCCAATTGATTATTCTGTTTGGTACACCTTGGAGACAAGGGTGTGTGCTAAACCTCATAAAACTTTGGCATCCCTAAAGAATTTCTTATGCAAGGAATGGAATAAAATATCAGTAAGTGAGTTGCGGGCCATAGCCGAAAATTTTGTGACACGTTTAAAGCTCTGTATTAAGCCTAAAGGTAGCCACTTTAAAAATTTGTAAATATATTAGACAAAATAATGTATTCATATTTATTTTGAAGTTTGGTCGTAATATTTTCATTGGCATTAAAGTTATAACGTATTATGTGTGTCCAAGTTATTTCTTGTCACCCTGTAATAGGAAATATAATATGTATAATAACTTTAAAAATAACTTTATTTAAATAATATATATAATATATTAAATAATATATTAAATAATATTAAATATATTAAATAATATATTAAATAATTTTATAATAACTATAAATTCTGTTTTATAAAGGAATATTAGAATTGTTATACAGTAACGATTTCTTTTCAACATAAAAATATTTAACCATTTAAATTAATAAATAAAAAAAGTCTTATATTGCTTATTCTATTTTTAAAATAATTATGTATCAATTTTTAATCCGCTAAAGAAACATTTAAAAAGTCAAATAAGAAGCATTATTTAATAAGTACTTCAAATAATTATAACTACTATAATATTTTTTAGAACGTATGAAAATTTAAATGACAGTTTTCAATGCTTTATTAAACTATATTTTGCAGAATACATATATCTATTCAATTTTAGCAAACATATTAATTTTACAAAATAAACAAGTTAAAAAAAAAAACTTTATCAATACATTCTGCATAATAAACTACATCGAAATTATCTTAAAAAGCGAACAAAACTTAAAAAATAAAAATGTAATCATGATGCATAAAATAAAGGAAACTTGAAATTCAAAGAAAAAAAAAATATTGTAATGGAATGCTAAAAATTGCACAAAAGGTTCATATTAAGAATTTATCAAATAATGTTCTTATTTTGAATGCCATAATATTTTTCAGAGTTAAAACTAATACATCATTTTTTTTTCAGTAAGTAATAGTAATTTAAATCATTTTTAAAATAAATTAGTTTAGAAAAGTTGTTGTTTAATAGTTTTATTTCGGGAGGAAACAATCAGTGTGTTGTAACTTTTACTACTTGTAATTCAAAATGGAGTTTCATGAGAGAGAGCTTTTAATTAAGATTAGATTTCATTAATAAAACGTAGACCCTTATGAAACTTATATTGACAGAATTAAAAAAGAGAAGAAATGAAATCAAAATTAAAACAATTATAACATTGTTTGTCGTTGGACCTAATGTGAATTCTAATAACAGCTTCGATCCTCCATTTTTTCGTTTACCGTTTATCATAGCGGAAGTCGTAATAAACATTTAAAAGTTTTAGTTTGTGTTTGAATCTCATTCGCGTATCTGTGTCACATGACTGTTTGATGTCATAGAGAAGGTAAGAAAACATCACGTTTTGCTTGAAAACTTTTTACAACTCGAGTATGGGTCTGCCTTGTGGTTGTGTGATAACGTAGGCGAAGAATACTGAAGGTTAAGAAATACAAATACGCACAGTTGGAAAGTGCTAATAATCAATGCGTACCGCACGATTTTTCGTTCTTGTTTAAATTGCAAAATGACTCATGTGGAGCTCCTATTCGACATCACTACATGAATCGATATGAAGAATTACTTGAGCCAATTTAACATGACAATAATCAAATGATGTTTTGATAGTAGCTGAGTGACTAACTAAAATGTCTTATTTTTGTCAAAATGTAACTATAGAAAATTAGCGTTCAATTTTTTCATTATTGTAACATCATTTCAGCAGAACAAATTAGAAAATTATATCCATTTAAAGGTATATTTGTAACAGAGTTTTTTAATTCACTTAATTGTAAGGGGTCGTTTAATTATGTCTATGACTCATTAAGTTTTGTTTTAAAGAACAGATATTATTTATTATCTCTATTATCAGATTCCATTCAAATTTGACTTTAAGAGTCAAACTAATGTTTTCATTGCTTCCTTAACTGAAAATTTGATTTTTAACTTAAAATGTCTGCATTTTATTAAAGCTTCAAAACTTTCATTATTATTTTTAGTGCACTTGCAAAATGCAAAATAAATAAAAAGAAGAAAAAGATTGAACAAAACTGGATTTTTTTTTTTTTTTTTTTTTTTTTAATTTTGTACTATTAAATAAGAAAATCTTCACAGTTAAAAGCTTTGTGCCAAGTTAAATTAATTTTTTGTTTTCAGCAGATGAAACCAAGTATTTTACATTTATTTGATGACATAATTTATCTTTATTTGGAGTCATGACTCATATGAGTGTGAAATTATATATTTCAACATTGTTGTTGCAGCTATTAGTGTACCGAAAACTGGTTAAATATAGCGAAAAATTTTAACAACGTGCATTTTAAATTTTCTTAAGAGTTGCTTATTATTATGACTTCCTTTAAAAAATATCTATATTAACCCGTTAACGCCCGAATTAATTTTGCAAAATATATTTTGATGAATATTTCAATTCTAAATTAACATAGACGACTGGAAGTAAAATTTATTAAATTAAGCGATTCTTCTATTAGTTTTAAATTTAAAGCCTAGCATCATTTGAGAAAGTTTAGTGTTCTAGCGAAAAAACTTCCAGATAACAGATTAATGTTTTATTATACACTGACAAAGACCTCAAAAAAAAAAAGTATTATAATATCTATAATATTAAAACCCAAGGGTATTTCTTTAAGACCAAAATCGCCCGATCTGGGCATGCGCCAGAAAATAATGAACCAGTTCATAACGGGAATATTCCTTCCCCTTCATGCAGTGCAATATGAACATCGATGATAGAACTCGAGCAGACGACACACATATTTCGCATGTCTATGGCAGACGCCGGATTAAAGCTCAATAATAAAAACTATTCACGCGATTAATTCATTGATTCATATTTTCCAAGGAAATATATTAAAAACAAAGCAATTCGCGAATACTTATCGGCTGTCGCCGTATGCATTTTCATTTCACTGAAAATTTTCCTACACAGGATAATATTTTAAGAGTTTTTGTGGCGCCATCTCTTATCATATAAACATACCATACCATATTCCTAATATTATTTTTTTCAGCTTCTTAAAAGAAAAAAAACTTTTAAAATTAATAAATTGTCGGCGTTTATTGTTCTTTAAAAGTTAACTTTTACCAATTGAAAACTTTGTTTAGGAAAAATGAAGGTAGATGTTTAAAATCAAAGGAAGTTTTATTTTATTTTATTTATTTTTTTTTTTAATCTAATTTTCAATTGATCTCTTATATATCATTTCTTTACTGTATTACTGAAAAAAAAATTTTTTGAAAAGAATAAACTTAAAAATATTGATATTTTATACGAGTAAAAATATGCATAGAATAATTTATTATTAAAAATTAAATTTAATGAGCAAATTAACTTGCTAAAGTATTAAATGCATTCTTATTTATTCGGGCCCTGAGTAGCATATTCTATTTCTAAGGGCAAATAAATTGTAATTATAGAATGTAAAGAAAACACAAAACACTATTAAAATTTATTTTAAATTAAATTATTTTGCTTTATAAATTTATGTGATTTTAAAAGTATTTTTATTTAAAAAAAAAAAAAAAAAATCTGAGATTTTTTTTTTCTTGACAGATTATAGATGGCGCCATTGTCATATTGTAACTGAAATGGAATATTATAGATGCGAGCAAATTAAAATAATATGTATGGAAAACATTAAATATTGATGTGTGCTTTCTTTCTCCATTCTTACCATAATTTATAAATTCTGTCTCTCCTTTATATACTCCAAACATTCTTTTGGTCATATTTAGAGTAAAATTAGAAAAAATCTTAGAATTTTATTTTTATTATATGGATTACACTTAAATTTTGTATATTGAAATTTCATGAAATTTATTCCCCCTTCCCCACCAACCAAAAAATAATTGATTACAGCAGTGGATTTTAAAGTGGTTAAGAGCAATGCGGATTGTTAAAACAGTGATGTTTAAAACTTTTTGCCGTGAAAAGATTTAAGATGCACATGATCCATCAAATTTTGACGAGTATTAACTAGTAAATTATTATACAACTTGACTTGAGTTGGTAGGGGAGAATGGGGATGAATGGGACATTTTTCATGTTTTTATTGATAACGTCGGCCGTATGTAATTTAGAATTTTGCAACATTACTTATAAGTACACTTCAATAATCAGTTACATATAATCATACTAACTTTAATAAAAAGTTATTACTCTTAATTAATAATATATATATAAAAATGCATAATTATTTATTTTATATCATGCTTTAAATACTTTGAATTCTCTTATTGCATGCTGTTTTACGTATTTATTTCCTAACATATGAGATAATTACATTATTTATTTGCTAGCTATTAGTTTTTTAAGTTTTTTGTGCAATATGTTTAATATGTTAGACATCAATGTATTTTTCTGATATATTTTAAAATACATATTTAAAATAACTATATAAAAAAATATTTTTTGATTTTTTGCTAGTACGCAAAATGTATCAGATTTCTTAAAATAATTTAATAAAAATAAAGAAAATAAGGTGTATATTATTTGCTAACATATGAAATATAAATTTCTTTTTAATAATAATTGAAAAAATAAATTTTATAAATAATATTTAAATAAGTAATTATTTTTATTTACATAATATTTAAAAAAAATAAATAAAATTTAAAAAAATCAATGAAATAAGAAAGAATATAAATAAAATAAATAAAAACATTTTTTAATTTCCAAAGATATTAGTTAATATTTTTACAAATTATTATTAATAAAATTATTATTTTTAATATTTAACTAAATCATTGTTATTATTAATGCGTAATTGAAATAAATAAAATATGTATTTTTAGCTTGTAAAAATATTACGTAACTATTTTTATAAAATAATAAAAAATAATTTCTGTTCTTCTGCCGTAGTTTTACATTTATTCATGAATTACTTGACAAAAACTAAGATTACCACATTTTTGTTAAAAATTTTCTAGCTTTTTATATATAGAATGTATGTCCTCAGAAAGTATAAGGTAGAATTGCTTTCACAATCAACGTATTTTGCTTAATATAGAAATATACAACAAAAAGTTCCTCTGTTTTCCGATAGGAATTGAAAAAGTAACCATGTCAAAGGTTAAAACAAAATTCGTTTTTCTTCAAATTATTTTGCTCTAAGACGAAAAAAATTACATATTTATATTCTGTATTACTTTCTGCACAAATTTAGCACAATTTTCATTCATTTATGTTGTATATTAAAGAGTTAATCGCGAAGAAAAAAGCATTACGTTCTACGGGGATCGCTCCGAATTGGCACTAAGATGGCCGACTTTCGGTCAATGTCCAGTCTCTCTATATATAAGGTCCTTACTTCAACTGTTGCCTAGTTTCCGAGTTACGCGACAGGTATCTAGTTAGGGAGGCTATGATTTTTTTTTTTTTTTTTTTTTTTTTCTTTTTACAAATTTGAATGCCGCAAAATATTTTCTTCAGTTAGTGACATCTACTTTTAATCTCCTGTTTCTCTACTACACGCTAGATGGTCAACACGTCTTTTTTGTCAATTCTCTTGGTTTTAAAACGGCCAATTAGCTACTGATTTACGACTTAAAAAGCATTAGAATAAGCATTTTTTCTTTTAAAATTTATTGATTTTGAGATCGATTGCGTTATAAAGTGCTCTGCAGAAAAACAAAGATTACAGAACGAATTTAAGAATTATTTTTCAGTTATAAATTTTGAATAATATTGTCATTTAGCTATTATAAAAGATTAAATTTTTTTAGCTTTTCATATATATATATATTTATATTCGAATAAAATTGATAGATTTTTTCGTGTGTTTTTACGTGAAAAACTGCCTGATTTTTTTTTTTTTTTTTCTTTCTGAAAAATTAAAGATTTCTGTTCAGAAATGCACGCCTCGAAGTGTTCCTAAAATTTTACTCACGTTTATTATATTGTTACCCCAATTGCCATAAATAAATTCTTCTTGAATGTTTTAATGCTAAAATATCATGTGAAAAAGTATTGTTTTAAAAGAGTAATTACAATATAATAAAACGAGCGTAAAATTTTAGGAACGCTGCGAAGCCTAGAAATGTTTAAAAGCACACAAAAATATTTTTTTACTAATCATCAATATACCAACCTGTGACATCACATTCTCTCTGGCAACATCATCGCTGTATTCTCGTAATGCGTCTATATCCACAGTTGGTGGAGCTGGCTCAGCTTGAATACGCATTTTTGGCCGAGATCGTCTGTTTCCTCTTACTGATCGAGCTTGAGCACGGGCAGAATTTTCTGTTGGAATAACTATTGGTTGAGGAAGAGGGGCATTAGTATATTCAACTGCAGGTCTTGTAACAGGTAAAATCAAATTTGGCCGTCTTGGTTCATCGTTTGACGGAGGTTGTACGAAAAATCTAGGTTGAGCGTAGTCGGTAGATTGAGACACAGTTACTACAGGTTGCGAATTGGATCTAGAAGCTATTGGTCTTTGGTTCCTTAACACATTTAAAAAAGAATCTGCGGGAATGTACACACCACTTGGAGCTTCACCTATTCCAATATTCTCAAACACAGACGGTCCGAATATTCTTGGTGGGGCTGCTGGTTGAATCAAATAATCATTTTGTCTCTGCCTTCTTCTCGCTTGTCGTCTTTCTTGTCTTATTGCGCTTCGATCAATATCTGTATTAACCGCTGGAGAATCATTATACTCTGGTTCTGACTGGTAATTTCTAGACCTTACTCGTATCCGCGTCCTTCGGTTTCCATTCTCATTTATAGGTGTATTTTCATTACTAGGGGGCTGCAAGTATTGCTGGTTTACAGTTTCTGGTGGATTATATTGATAGGCAGATTGATCATAATTCTGTTGTTCAGATGGAGCGTCTTCTTCTTCAACGTTGTAGAAAAATTGACAATTTGCAACGGATACCAAGAGAACTGCAGTAAAATAAAGGAAAACTTTTATTAAATTATACTTTTGGTATTAATGTTACAACTATTATAGAAAAATTTAATTAAGGTATTATTTTCTTAGGGGTTGCTTAAAATAAGATTTGATTAAAATTAACATTAGTTAATTTTAATCAAAATCAGTACTTTTTTAAATATAAGTATATATTTTAGCTTTAAAAAGATATTTTAAAAATCCCAAATAAAATTTAAATGTCTAGAAGCTTATGTATTTGCATTTAAATAATGAAACTGATGAAAAATTTTAATGAATGTGATGTTGTATTTAAGAACGAACATACGTTTTTGTGCTTTCAAGTGTCTTTTAATAATACACAGGTTACAAATATCCTCATGTGTACAGAAAAGATCTGGCTGTAAAAATTTACGTCACGGTTAATAAAAAATATATTATTATTATTTATAATAATTATAAAATTAAATTAATTAAACATTTACATGCAAATAAAGAAACTTTTAGTTAAAATGAAGTATGCTTAAAAAGAAAATTTGCAATAGGAAAATCATGCTTCTATATTTTTATGCATTCAAATAACATTTTTTAAGGATACATACAGCTTCAGTGGCAAACGTATTAGGAGGACCGGAAGGTAATGTAAATTTTTAACAATAAATTCAAACAGGTGAATTTTTAACAATTGTTTATTTTTAATTGGTAATGTAATCATCCTCATTATTAATATTTTTTTTCTTCTAGTGTGCAAGTTTTTAATGCAGGAACGATAAAAATTAATTGATTTTTGAGCAAAATATTTGGAGGTCGCATTTTGCACGTCATAAATATTTTCAATTTTTTTGACACTTAGAAAATGCTGCAGCGATCGGAATAAATGAAAATTCAATTGTGCAATAACAGTGGGGGGTGAAGCAGTACATCCCATCCCAATTCATTACTATCTTTTTCCAGGATTCATCTTGAGCAGTGCGATCTTGCATTAACATACTGCAGAATAACACATTTTCTGTTGACAATCGCTGGGCTTTTTCAATTAAAGATTGATTTATTCAATCCAATTATATTGTTAATATTAAAGGTTTGCATTCACAGTTTGTCCATGTTTCAGCACTTCAAAATAAGCAATCTCGCGAATACTCCTCCAAACACACAAAAGCGCCTTTTCGGGGGTATAAACCTGACTTGACTGTACTTTGTGGTGATTCATTTGGAGAGAAACACTATCTTTTGCGTTTTGGATTATCATAAGGGACCATTTTTCCTCTCCAGTGATCAAGTGATAACAAAAAAAAAAAAAAAAAAAAAGCTTCTGCATTGGACCGCTGAAGCAATAAGTTGCATGCGGTCAAATGGTTAGCTTTGTTTCATTCAGACATATTATGCGCAATGAAAAAACCTGCACTGTTTACTAATTTTCTGCAAATGTTCTTGGATGACCGACCAAGGTTTGTTAAGAGTGCTTGACAGTTCCTCGATTATCTGAAACGGATTTGCTTCCACTGTAAAGTTTTTTCTCTTTCTAATCGATATGAATCGGAAAGATCAAAATTAACAGATTTCAACTTAGAAAACCCCGTTGGCATTTACGAATGTTTAATGTATTAGGATAAAGATTCGAATGTTTTTGGAAGCAATTGTTGCGTTCCTACTTTTTCGAAACTCAAAAATCCTACAATGACAGATATGTACTTCTTTGACCATTTCACTACAAACTGAAAAAAAAAAAAAAAAAAAAAAGTTTTACTTCAATTATATAGGAGTAAACACATCACTCTAACCTTGAAATACCTTTGGCACGAGTTTAATAACACAATTAGAGAATAAATGACAATCGAATATCGGCATGCACAAAAACGACATTACTTTCGATATATTTGTCAAAAATGTCGTGTGCTGACACATCTCGGCTTTAGCAGTGAAAGCTAATTTTCCTAAAGATGAGAAAAATTCAAATTAAATTTTCATCTCAAAATCCCCTAACCTTGTTTATATTTATTTTTAATCAAAAGTGTTCAAGTGATCTTTTGGAAAACCAGATTTTTGCTGTATACTGATCCGTGAGGAGCACGCATTACCACAGAATACTACTTTTCCTGAAGATGAGGATAGATATAAGGATAGAGATAAGCAAAATATTTGTCAGAAAAATTAGCAAGTTTTGAAATATATATATATATATATATATATATATATATATATGCCTAAATAATTACACATTTCCTGCACCAAAACATACAAATATTGTACATAGTATGTGCAGTAATGTATTAATGTTACAAGTCGTTTGTAGCTTTTTGTGATACAGTGTGATTCAAAGTATTTTCGCTCTTCTTCAATTTGCGTTGGTCCTTTAATTGCACTTTGGACTAAATCGATAGTGGAAATATGAGTTTTTAAATGTTCTTTTCATGTATGAAGTTTCAGGCCATTTCATTTAGTATTTTTTAAGATAATACAAAAAAAAAAATAATAATTTGATCATCTCTTGTATATATTTATATATATAATATGTAATTTTCTATCGAAGTAAGAGATATTTCGATTATGCACTCAAAACAGCTCATCAAAGCTAATTTTTATTTTTTGTTGAAATCGGTTGAAAATTTGTCATTTATAAGGAATTGATAAGTAAATTATTTTTTTAATTATATTAATTATATTTAGAAAATTTTTAAATAACCAGGATAGTTATTAATTTTAATTTAATTAAACTTTATAAAAAAATTAATCCTTTCTTCTTACAGATGCAAGAAATTAAATGATAAAATAATAATAATAATAATAATAATAATAATATTTCTCTTTGAAAGGAAGTTTTATATCGCCACATAAATCATTTAATGCCAAAGACTGGCAAATTTTATTTAGTTTCAAAAATTCTAGCAATCACACAGTTTAGCAAGTTTTATCCCCAGATTTCTCAATCGAGGAGAACTAATTTCGAAAATATCGGACAGATATTTTCATATTAAAATCGTAATTACATATAAGGTATTTTTAATTATGTAACTGACTTCGAAAGAATGAAAATTAGGCATATCCGATAACATAATCTGTCTCGACGGATTGGTTTAAAACTTAAAGGATAGATTTTGTTCTGGGTTATGCCGGAATACCAGTGAACGCTAATTTTTCTGAAGATGACGAAATGTCTGACCAGTTTGCTACGTAAAAAAGTTATTTTTGAAAAACCCAGAACATGTATACAAATTTTGAACATGAACATGTCTCCCACTCCCAGAACATATATATAGGATTAATTTTTTTACAAATAAGGAGGATATACCAACGAATAGAAAAATTTCTTCGTATTGAATAATTTAACATGAAAGAATAAAGCCCTCAGAGTGATACTTATTTTAATGATAGACCTCTAATATATAAAAACCAGTTTATGAACATATATATATATATATAAGATATAAGATTGTTTAAGTTCGCCTAATACATTTATAAATTTAAGTTACAAGACATAAATAAACAACTGCTGCCTATCTCCTATATAAATATTGAATCAGTTGTATATATATTGTAAAGTGTCATTTTTGTAATGAAATTGAATTGGAATTCCATTTTTAAGTAGTTTTAATTACTATTATTTGAATAAAATTCTAAATTAAACGAATTTAAAGTAATCGTGTTAAGTTGCTAAAAAATATTTTTGCACGTGTTTATCCACGAAACCTAATAAATTATTTAGTAAAAGGAAACTTCATAAATATACCCAATAATTTATTCATGAATTCAAAATAAAAATATTAAGCAAATATATTTCTGCCCTTTATGAAGGATTTTGTTTATCAGACACTTTTGTGTGCACTTGTATTAATTTTTAAAAGAAGATAAACATTAACTATTGCATAATATTTAATTCTTAATGGAATGATGACTTGAAGTTACTTTTAAATTTCTTTGTAGGTTGCGAGTGCGTAACGCTGTTTTAATGATGCACTCGTGCCATGATATTTTCACCTGGTGAAGGATCATTCTGTTATTTTGACCTGAAACAATTCTTATGATTTTTCTTTCAATTTATAGCTTTTATTTACAAAGTCATTGACGTAATTATTTATTTATTATTCGAATTTAATCATGTTAACAAATAGGTGTTTCAAACCAAATTGGTAATTTATTTACTTTTCATGTACAGATATATTCACAAGGAATTTTAAATTGCATGAAAAAGCAAGATATTTTTGCGTTAATTGTGAATCAAACAAAAAAAAAAAAAAAAAAAAAAAAAAAAATTAAATTAAATTAAATTAAAATAATAATAATAATAATAAATAAAAAATCTGTCACTTTTAATTTTAGGCTTTTTTCTACCTAATTGTCGTAATTACTGAAGTATGTTAAAAATAATATTATTTCTATTAATTTCACGAATTTAAAATTATTAGAAGCTTGTAAATCTTCATTAAAACAGAACCTTCTTTTTTATTCAGCATCATTACTTATAAAAAAAAATTATCGTCGCATAACAATTTGCAATTTTTTTTTTTTTTTTAAGCTATTGAAAATAGAGGTAGAGAAAATAAGAGCGAGAGCATGATTGCCTTGAAAAATTCTGCGACCTTCACCTTCAATAGGAAAAATAAATAAATAAATGAAAAGCTGAAGACTTCCTCATAAGTGTGGTTTTGCTTCCAAAACAGCACACATAAATATCATACTTAACCACTTTTGCATTTTTCCGGAAATTTTCAAGTACAAGGGCTTGTACTTTACATTTTTTATTTCATTAATACCACTACCTACTACTTTTATATAGCAAACTAATATAAAAATTTTCTGGGAGAAAATAAATCGAAAATTACATTTCGAAAAAAGAAAAAAAGCTGATAAAAAATAAATTTAATAGTCTTACATTCAGAATATTAAGGAAATCTTATAAAAGTTGGCAACTACGAACTATTTATTAAATAATTTTTGCATGTATTTTGTGTCGATTGCAAGAGTATTTTTATGACTATAATAGCATTTAAATTCTTTTTCTCGTTTCTTTATTTCAGTCGATAGACACTCGATTTATTTAATCCAATTGAAGAAAAAGCTCTCGGAAGATTTCGCAACAGATTTCGCACACTTTTTACTTTGGGAACGGATTTCCCGTTGTCAAGATTTATGAAATACGTTTATTTTCAAGGAGCTCCTGCACAAGATAGATAGATTTAGTGCTCTCATGCTTTATAAACGCCATAAACTTTAAGATGGATTTTAGAACGTACCCTGGAAACGCCTAATGCAAGTCTTCATGGGAAAGCTTAGCATCAGATTCTAAAACATTACATTTTTAATAAAATGTCCTCTTAAAGAGATGTCCCTAATAAGGTAATTAACGGCCATTAAAATAAATTCTGAGAAATGTACCATACATTTCTGATTTAAGCCATGGAACTTATTGACTTTTTTTTCTTCTTTTTTTTTTTTTTTTTTTTTTTTTTTTCAGGAAGCCAAGTCGTTACATTTAACCTTAAAACCTTCAATGAAAAGCTTAAAGGTGCCATAAATGTCTCGACATATGCTTAAATTAAAATATTGATGATGCAAATAGCAAAGTGTAAATTTAGCCCAAAAGTTCCCAACTTTAAATTTTTTTTTTAAATCTGATTTTTAATATATTTTTTTATACAGTGGGGTGGGGGTGGGGGGGCTTAAAATAACTTGCCTTATTTGGAGACATCTACAATTAAAACTAATGAATGAATGAATCACCTAACCAGTAGACCTACCCGACAGAGTTTTAAGCCAGCTTTGGCTCTAGTCCAGAGGGGAAAAGGGAAAGGTTATATGATCCAAATTATATATAAAATTAGTAAACTACAGATGTACCTCGAAAACTGGCGGGACCACGGCGATTCCGTATTTTAGAAATTTGGTTAAAAACTAATATTTTATGATATTATGATAACAAATAAAATGCAGTTTTTATGCTAGTAAAAATAAACGACGACCAAATTGGTGAATTAAATTACAAAATAAAAACATAATAAATTTAATTTAGATTTAAAATAATTAATAATTTAGAATTAAAATATAAACACATTAAACTAAAATGCTACAGATAACCGATAATGCCTGCTAATAAACTATTCATTCATTATTATTTTTTTTTCTATAACTTGCCTGTTTCTAAATAAATAAATAAATAAATAAATAAATTCTTTAATTAACAATCAAGTAGTATAAAAATATGTAAGATTATGACTACATTTATGTATTCAGTGTTCAGTTAAAAGGATTTTAAACTGCATTCCACAAGAAATGTAGAAATAAGGTACAGTAAAATCTTATTTTAAAACTAAAACTAAAACCAGAAAAATGTCCAAATTTTAGAGATTTCCGCATTTTGAATGTCCGTATTTTCGAGGTTCAACTGTATTAGTTAAATTATATGAACATTTTAGAAGAATATGGGGGGTTACATTATATGTGGGACTCTTTAAATTGCTTTTATTGCCTGCAAGCAGTTTACATTTAGTTGATTACGTGTATAGTTGCATAACATTACAACATTATATATAGATAAATTTTTACAATAACTTCAAAACAATTTCCAATTAATTTAAACAAATGTTATAGTAATGTCACGTAAATTGATTCAAGCATCACACTGAGAAAAAATTCTGTAACTGACATCTAGAATCTAAATTGTGGCTCTAGAAAAAATAGTTCCATGTCATCCTTATAAATTTTTAGTCCCCTTGGAAAGCGAGTCCTAGAAACCCCTATTAGAATTCTAGAGCGTTTGCTTATATTCTCGAGAGCAAAGTTATTTAAAAATCTCTGCAAATAAATGCGAATGCAAGAGGCGGGTTTCAGCAACTATAATCTTGGTTTATTACCCAATTCTAGAAAATCAAGCGAGAATTTCTCGCAATACAAAAGATTCAGAATATTCAGAATAATTTTTCACCATCTAGAAATGTGTAGACTAGAAATTCTCGATCATTTCTTCTATTCAGTTTATTGGCTCGCCTTACGCGCATAGCTCGGAAATCTATATTTCTAGTTAAGGGATTTAGAAAATGACTACTTATTCATTCTATATAAAGGCGGAATATTTTTTTTCTCAATGCATACTTAGTAAACTTGTAAGCGATTTTGACCTTTATATTTTAATTTAATTTTTTTAATTAATAAATTCTAAAGATCGTCATGGATTAACCAATGAAAGAATAATACAGATTTAGTGTATTATAATTTTTCTTTTAATTTGTTAACTAGTTGTTTATTTTTAATCAATAAGAGGAATTTTTGTACTAAAGAGATTGTTGAATTAAATTTGAAGTGTTGTGGCATCAAATGACATTCTTTATATATATAGTGTAAATGATATCCAAGATTTGCTAATGTAAAGAATTAAACCAAAATTTCATATGCAGGAAGTAGGAGATATAAAGATGATTTCTGCAAAGAAAAAAATACCACCAAAAGTCACCAATAGGATTATTTTGCCACTATTAAACTTGCATAATCAACCTTGGTTGTGTGAATTTGCACATATTGCATGTAGTCCTGTGGACTCCGACACGTTGATCACTAAAAGAATGTTTTTTTGTGTGATTAGTACAGTATATCATTCATTTCTGCATGTGAATTCTTATTCAAACATTAATGAAATTTTAAATAATCCATTTTCCTTGCACTAATTGTAAGCATTTTTTTTTTTTTTTTTTTTTCGTTTCTAACAGCTTTAAAGTCGCGTTATGCGTTAGGAAAATTGCATAACCTAACTCGATTGGACAAATTTCATAATGCGTACTAGAGACCTTATATTAGGAGAGACTGGACATTGGCACGCCGGATTTTTTATATGATGTCTGCCATGTAAGTGCCATATGCTGCATTGCTTGCCATTACACTTAGAAAGATTTCTCATTACTCTGTGTCATAATTACTGCAGAGTTTACTATTAACTGCATTACATTTTCAGCATTTAAATCGCTTTTGTTTTGAAATTTTTTTTAAAGATAATTGTTTCAATTATTTTGTAATACGCATTAAAAACAGTGGTAAAAACAACTGTAACTTGTTAATTATTCTTCTTCTCCTGTGCTACTGTTAATTATGCACATTGTGTGTATGCTCACTGGCTCCGTGGTATGATGCTTGCATACTAGACGGTCAGCCCGGGTTCATATCGCGACTGATCCAAACTGCCATCCTTTCTACCAGTGATTATCATTGAATAGGAAAAAATGCTGTCTAGCGCAAAAAATAAACAGCCAAAATTGTTGAATAACTTGAAATAATACCACTTTTAATGGAATGGGGAAAATCTCACTATTTTAATAAGAGACTTTTCACTCTTTAGAAATTGACTCCATTTTGGTATGCTAAAAGAGTGATATGTCATTATTTAAAAGTCAGATCTCACTCTTCATATTTTAAAGAGATACTAACATGGCCGACTTTCCGCTAATGTCCAGTCTCTCCTTTTATAGGACGTATGTGACTGCAGCGCCAAATCGCTAAATTCGGCGACCTTTTGTACCTTTTTTTTTTTTTTTTTTTTTTTTTTGCTGTTATCATCTCCCGATTCCTTTCACAGTTTCTATATAAAATTTGGTTTCATTCTGTTCATTAGTTTTATCTGAAGTTGTCTCCAAACACGAAAAATTATTTTATGGTCACCCTGTATATATAATATATATATGTGTGATACCTTCACGGAACTGTATTTAAGGAAATTAGAGTGACTCAGTTTATTGCATAAAATGTTTTTAATTGAAACTCTAATGTAGGTATGTAGTCTTGGCCGTAATAGGAGTTCTGAGGGTGGAGTTGCTCGAATCCAGGTCATTTTTATTAAAACGGCAGCAAAGGCTGCAGCATCGGCAATTCACCGCGAAATCGAAGCTTTGCCCCGGGACCCCAAGGGGCCGCGAGTTCATTTAGCAACGCTTACATAGTAAAAATCTGTTTCGTTCGTTTAGAATCTTGCTTTTTGTTAAGAAAATCCGTCATTGGTTGCAAATATTTTCAGGCCTTTTTACTAATATGCCCATGCCTTAATTTTATGCAATTTCTGACCACAGTTAAAATAAGATCTTAAAGTTATCTTTTTCTTTTTTCTTTCTTTTTAGTTAGAAGAATATGAAATTGACTTTGTCATCGAGTCTTCGTGTCACGCTAATAAATAAGGCACCAGCATTTTAAAGTAAATATAAGCTATTCAGTTTGTCGCTCCATGGCTTAGGTGGTTGGAGCGTCACGTTATTAACGCGGTGGTTGAAAGTTCGATCCCCAAAGGTCCGGCATGTTGGTTTTTGCAGATAATTAGTAGAAAAGGTGTCAATTGATAAAAGAAAATTTTTCGTTGCTTACACTAAGAATTTTTTGAGGAGTTTTTTTAAGAAGCATTTTTTTTCTCTCTTTTTTTATTTAGATATTAGTATCTTAAGAATTTTGAAAAGTTTTTTTAAGAAGTTTTATATATATATATATATATATATATATATATACACTAAGCGAAAAAAAAAAAAAAAAAAGCCGCACTTGGATATTTTCCTTTTCGCCTTCTACAGCCTCTAATTTTATCGTTTAAAAAGCAAATTTTCGAACAGATTTTATTATGTTATCCTCCACATACACTTTAGCTTTGAGTCCAGTGTTAAAAATAAAATGCAATTGTCAAAAAAATTGTAATTTTAGAAATTATTTCAAAAATGGTAAGAATAAGGCAGTTAACGATGCCACAAAAAGTATTTATTTTTGAAGGAAACTCAAAAAATACTTTAATACGTGCGATGGCAAAATAATTAAATGTTAACGAAACATTGGTAAAAGGGTTTTTAGCAAGATATAAGATTTTTTAGCCGTTTAAACAGGAAATTTGGTTTTAAGCGGCCATGTTGCTCATCCAAGCGCGATGACCGTAAGTTAAAAAGCCATTGCTTATAAAATCAGTTTTTATTACATTTAGAACATAAAAGAGGTTCAGAAAAAAGTGTTTAGCAGCATAATTTCTTTAACTAGAGTATAGTAACTATTAAACGAAGCAGGTTTAAATGACAGAAAATTTGAAAAAATCCCATTCTTAGTGAAGAGAATTAGGAAAGCAAGACCTCAGATGGCTAAAAAAAATTAAAAAATGGTTAGTTAATTATTGGGCTGAACTGGTTCTATTTGATGAGTCAAGTTTAACTTATTTCGAGCTAAACAAAACAAGCAGATCTGACAAAGAAAATATGACCGACTTAATGAAAATCGCACTTTTAAAACAGTGACACATTCTACGTACATTATGGTACGGAGGTGCATAACTTTTCAAACAGTTGGGCAATGCCTGACTGTCTATTTTAGAGGTATCTTGGAGATTTCCGTAAACTGCAATTCAAGATGACAATGCACCTTACTACACGGCGTCTGTGGTAAGTTTATTCACTTCAAACTGTCAAAATGTCCTATACATTCCCATGAGAACCTATAATTCTGTAAGTAATCACACTTTTTTTCACTTTAAGTTAAATCCCACAAAGGATATTGTAGAATTTCTTCTTTACCAGTCATGGAAATAGTCCTAATCGCGATCCGCTCGAAAATGTTTCATCTATAAAACGGCGGAGGAGAGGGAAGAGAATTCGAAATTTGCAACCTATAACTCTGCCAGAACTAGAAAAAAATATTTTTGATATTTGGCACATTGAAATTTCTGAGATTTATATTAAAACACTGTGTAAAACTATGTCATTGTGTATTGAAGCGGTAAATCCATATAAAGGCGGAATTAACCCAATGCAGAATACATATTTTTAATAAAAAATTGCTTAGATCTAACAAATAAATAGTTTTATTTCATAATTAAAATATAACTTGTTTATTTCATATAATAAATCATAATAGAATACAAAGTGTATGATTATTACATTATGTTCAAAAAGAAAATTTTATGCAGATTTTTAAAAAGTACTTCGTAGAGTGCAATAAAGCGAATTATTAAATCGAAAATGTACATAGGTATCATTTGTTACCTTTGGTATTATGCAAACAGTTTTATTTGTTTCAAGCATTAATTTTAAAGTTATTACAAATAAAAAAGGTATAAGTCATTTTTTCTGCAGTGCAGCTTTTTTTTTTTTGTCGCTTAGTGTATACATATTAGAAAACACAGAATATTTTAGATATTAAAAAAACACAAATTAACAAGTTTTAAGTAAAAAATACATAAATAAATATTTTTAGAAGCTTTATATATATATGTTACCGTCAAAGCTCGAAATCCGTCAATGTGCAGATTACCTAGCTAATCTACAGAATAACTAAAATGACCCGTTAAAGTGCGGAATCAAGAGTTTTCCGCATTTCAACTAGGTAATCTGCACATTAGCAGCTTCTGTATCGTTAAAGTTTAAATGTTTCTTTCGAGCCTTAGTTTTTTTACATTCACAATGACACCAAACAGTCGTGTGATACAGATAGGCGAATGACCTTCAAACATAAAAACAAAATTTAAAGTAACAAGTAAGTTATAATTGTTTTAATTTTGATTTTATATCTTCTCTTTTTTAATTCTGTCAATATACATTTGATAAGGGTCTGCATTTTATTAATGAAATCTAATCTAAATTAAAAGCTCTCTCTCGTGAAATTCCATTTTTAATTATAAATATTAAATATTAAATGTACAACACAGTAATTATTTCCTCCCGAAATAAAACTATTAAATCACAACTTTTTAAAACTAACTTATTTTTAAATTGATTTAAATTACTATTAGTTACAGAAAAAAAAATAGTATTAATTTTGAAATCTGAAAAATATTATGGCATTATTTAATAAATACTTAATATGAAATTTTTGTGCATTTTTTAGCATTTCTCATTACATTATTTTTTTTTCTTTCAAGTTTCCTTTATACAATTTATATATCATGATTATATTTTTATTTATTTATTTATTTAATTTTGTTCGCTTTTTCCGATAATTTCGTTGTAGTTTATCACGTAAAATGTGTTAATAAAGTTTATTATTATTATTATTATTATTATTATTATAAAATTAATATATTTGCTAAACTTGTACAGATATACGTATGTATGCTGCAAAATATAGTTTAATAAAACGATGGAAAACTGTCATTTTAATTTCTATGCGTTCTAAAAAATATTAAAGCAGTTTTAATTATTTGAAGTACTTCTTAAATAATGCTTCTGATTTGTCTAATTTAACATTTCTATAGCAAATTAAAAATTGGTGCATAATTAAAAATAATAATAATAATAATAATAGCAATATAAGTTGTTAATAAAACTTTTTTTTTAATGGTTAAATATTTTTATTTGAAAAGAAATCGTTACTGTATTACAATTCTAACATTGATTTATAAAATAGAATTTATTGAAAGTTATTAAAGATATTATATTTCATATTAAAAATGCATGACATCTTTAAACTTATATTGACAGAATAAAAAAGATTTAATAAATAAAAAAATTAAAACAAATATAACTTTAAAAGACATAAAAATTAAAACACATGCAGGTTGAAATAAGTTAAAAAAAAAAAAAAAAAAAAAAAAAAAAAAAAACAAGACAGCGTGCTCTAAAATTACAACACCAGAGATCTTATTTTCACTTTAACGAGTGCCTAGTAGGTAATGTGCAGATTATCTAGGGAATTCGCAGATTACCTAGGTAATTTGAAAAATGAAATAATTTTCCTCACTTTAACGGATCACCCTAGTTAATGTGCAGATTACCTAGCTAATCTGCAGATTAACTGATTTCTGCACTTTAGCGGTAACATATATATATATATATAGATCGATAAATAAATATAGATATAGATACATATTATATGAAATTGGATTTGTCATCGCGTTTTCTGTCACGCTAAAAAAAAAAAAAACAAGTCGTTTCCACTTAAGGGGGAAAAAATGGTTAGAGCGTCATGTTGAGAACACAAGAATCGTGTGTTCGACCCTCGCCGGTCGGAGGTGTTAATTTTTGCAAATAATTAATAGAAAAATTGTCAATGGATAAAAGAAAATATTTCGTTGTGTACATAGTATCCTAATAATTTTTGAAGAGTATTTTAAACAGCTTTTTATCTAGTTACTGAAGAGCACAAAATAAAAATTTAAGTAAAAATAAATAAATAAAAAAAAATTTAGAAGCTTTTTATATGGAATTATATTTTGTCATCACGTCTTCATGTCACGCTAATAAATAAGGCAGCTCCATTTTAAAGTAAAGATAAACATCTCTGTTTGTCGCTCGTTGGCTTAGTTGATTAGAGCGTCACGTTAATAACGCGATGGTCGAGAGTTCGATCTCCGAGGTCCGGCGTTTTAATTTTTGCAGACAATTACTAGAAAAGATGTCATTTGATAAAAGAAAATTTTTCGTTGACTACACAATATCCTAAGAGTTTTTAAAGAGTTTTTTTTTAAACAGCTTTTTATCTAGTTACTTGCACAAAATAAAAAGTTAAGTAAAAATAAATAAATAAATAAATACGCTTTTTTAGGAGTTTTGTTATTAGAAGCCCTACATTGAAATTGAATTTTGCCATCGCGTCTTCGTGTCTTGCTAAAAAACAAGGCGCTTCCTTTTCAAAGTAAATGTAAGCATAATTTTGTATCGCTCGTTGGATTGGCCCTGTTGATTACAGCATCATATTGATAGCGCAATGGTGGTGGTTAAAAGGAAAGCTTTCATGGTCTGCATAATATCCTAAGAAATTTTGATTAGTTTTTTTAAGAAGCTTTTTTTTCGTTACAAAAAAGAACAAAAAAATAAATTTAAGTAAAAGAAAAGGGGGAAAAAAAAAGAAAAAAGAAAAAAAAGGAAAGAAAAGAAGAAAATGCTGGAAGCTTTTTATTTTGGAGCTCTAAACAGCATAAAATAAAATTTTATTCTTGCTCAGACATGCTATAAAGGTATAAAAGTTTCAACAATAAGAAAATTCAAAATGTATATATATATATATATAGAGAGAGAGAGAGAGAGATAGATAGATAGATAGATAGATAGGTATAGATATTTAAAATTTTTAAATATTCAATATATTTTAAAAAGCATTCAAGAACATTTTTTTCCCTGCATTTGTTAGATTTTTCTAGCATGTTCTATGGCTTTTCTTGACTGTTCTTTGACTTCTGGTTAGAGCGTCATGCTGATAACGCGATGGTCGTGGGTTCGATCCTCGAAGGCCGATGTGCTATTTTTTCGCTGATAGTTAAAAGAAAAGATGTCAGTAAATGAAAGAAAATCTTTACTTATCTACACAGTACCCTAAGAAATTTTGATTAGTTTTTAAGAAGGTATTTTTATAACTAAAAACCACAAAATAAATATTTAAGTAGAAAAACATTTTTTAAATTTAGAAACTTTTTATTGTGAATCCCTAAAATGCATAAAATAAAAATTTATTGTGGAATAAACATTCTATAAAGAAGTGAAAGTTTTAACACTAAGGAAATTTTAGAGAAAAATATAGATAATACCCTTTTGCAAGAGATGAATATTTTTAGATATTCAAAGTATTTTAAAAAGCTTTCGAGACCTTTGAAATTTATGGCTTAATGAATAATTATACAAAAGACTAACAAATAAACATATTAGTCTCGAATGTTTTTTAAAATATTTTGAATATTTAAAAATATTCATCTCTTGCAAAAGTGAATTATTTATATTTTTCTCTAAAATTTCCTTAGTGTTAAAACTTTCATTTCTTAATGGAATATTTATTCCACAATAAATTCTTATTTTATGCATTTTAGGGCTTCACAATAAAAATCTTCTAAATTAAAAAAAAAAAAAAAAAAAAAAAAAAAAAAAAAAAAAAAATTACTTATATATTGCAGTGAAATAACGTTTTCAGAGAAAATATACGATTTTTTGGCGATCTATAATTTTGAATAGAGATTTATAATTTTTGAGTAAGATTTTCTTTAATTAAGATTAATTATTTTATATCCTTTCATGTACATATGCATACATTTTTGTTATTAAAATAAGCTCAATATTTTATATTGAAAATATGGGAAATTTTTTGAACAAATCATTGAATCTTCATAGAAATTTATAATCAGATTTATTATAAAGTATAAATTTGTATTCTAGTGCCAAAGCTAGATTATAAATAGCAATATATTTAATGTTTTTCATCTTTAAACGTGCAGACGAACAGCAATAAGCTATTTTTTTATATACATATAGAGAAAGCATAATTCCCTAACCCTGACTTATATTAAGTTTCGCACCTATTAGTGGCAGTTTGGATGTTTAAAATATATGGAGCGTTTTCCTCTATCTTTTAACTTTGCAAGAAGCCATTAACTTTTTACGTAAAAATTTGAACAATCTAAAAAAGAAAAAAAAAAAACCTTTTAAATAATTCTAAAATTGATTTTTTTCTTTTTTAGAATGCTCTGGAGATAAAATCAAACTAACAAATTCAAATAAAAACAAAGTAATAAATTCGGATAACTTACGATAGATGAACGCTGAAGACTTAAACATAGCTTTGAATTCTATAAAAAGAAAAAAATACATTAGACAAGACAAAGTTTACAGTTTATTATATTGTAAGCTTTAACTATAAAAGAAATAAAAGGGGGGGGGGGTGAAAAATGTGATAAAATTTATATACAACACTCTAGGAATTATATTCCTTCTTATAAGTATTATTTGCATCTGTTTATTGAAGAATAACTGCATTGATAGTTCCATAGCTGAAGTACAATAACATGCTAATTCTAAATTTTTACTCATCTAAGAATATTATCATTTACTTCTGTATTTAACGCTGGAAAGTAGAATTGGTAGTTAGTGTTTTGAAATGAGTTCATTTACTATCCTATTTGTAATATTTATGTTTGATGAGTTTTTAATAACTTTTAGCTCGTGTCATTACATTTCTTGTAACTCTGCTGTCATATTCTTCTTATTATTTTTCCTGCCATGGATCTGATCCCACCATTCCCCGATAGGTTCTATTCTCGACACTAGTAGACGGGAGGTGTCAGGTTCTGTTTCAGGTCGCGCTCGTCAACCAAACTTGTCGGAGTTTTCCGTAGTTTTCTTCGAAACTCTGGTAAATACTTGCCAGTATCCCTTAGAAAGGCCCCCCACAGGGAACTCGACCCATGCTTAGGACCCCCGTGTAGCCAATATACTAACATCTACACTTACCCACCTGTTCATGTATGGTTAAGCAGTTTTCAATCATTTGGTGTTTCCTATGTCTTCTTAAAGTTTTTATCTATATTTATGGGACACACTGTATCTATCTATCTATCTATCTATCTATATATATATGTGTGTGTGTGTGTGTGTGTGTGTGTGTAGAAAGAGAGAGAGATATAAACATTTTGGTGCACTCAAACATTTCGTGATATTACTTACATAATAATACCGATATTTGTTGCTTTATTTGTTAACATACAGAAAATTAAAACAATTTCCTTAAAGTATTTATTTTAATTTTGAAAAGGGGCATAATTCATGAAAGTTTCATAGCTTGGTAAGCTTTAAATCAAAATGGATAAACGACAGTTTCTTTCGTATCATATGATGGCATCATAAATATTTTGAAATCATCATTTTTTATTTATTTATTTTTTTTTATGCATCATAATGATGCATAAAAAATAATTTATTTAACTATAATTTGTAGGATTAAGAGGCTATATACAGAGATTTCTTAATTTATTAAGAATGTATATAATGACTTAGTTAAATCATATCTAAAGTGAGTTTTTACCTCATTTTAAACACTTTTATCACTAATGATTTGGGATCTATTTTTACAGGGCTTACAGGGATTTAATCTAAACCTGTTGCTTGCGAATGAGAAATTTAATCCCCCTCCCCCCACTTTCCTTTCGAACTCGAAGTAGACTATTATAGTTTACCGGGTTTCTTGTTTTTCAAATCTGGTTTGGCTTAGAGATTTTTTTCTCGAATGTAATCCAAGTAATTGTGTGTTGCGCACGATAATTACTATATTTTGAAATATTTTTTCAAAACTATTTTCTCATGGGAAAATGTCGTAAGTTCAGTCGGTGCAATAGAATTTGGAGAACTGTAAAAGAACTCTTTTATCCTATTTTAAGCATTCAACTATTCTTGATCTCTGGTAAATGAATGAGAATTAATAAAAAAAAATCAAATTACTCATTCAGAAATTATTATATTTACGGGGCATTTTTAATTATTTTCAAAAAGATCTTGTTTATTATCTAATTAGCAATCTGCTATTAAAATTATATTATTTTAATAGACTAACTTTTGTGCGGGTCAGAACAAAGAAAAAGGAACCAGTATTAAGGTAGTGTATTAATATACTCTATACGGACATTTTTGTGTGTGTGTGTATGCGTGTGTGTGTGTGTTTCAATTCTAAAAGCTGTAACTAGAACCAATTTTCGATATCTCAGTTAATTATTTCTGCACATGAATGTACTGCAAAAAATTGCTAATTGAATCATTTTTATATTCGAAAAATTACTTTTTCAGAGAGCTTAAAATTCGTCAGTAGTGAACACCTTTGAATTTTTTCAGAAAAGACGAAAACAAAGAATAGAACAAATTGAAAAAATATATTTAATTAATAAAAGGTATTTTCTGCTTAATAATGCGTTAAAAGAACAAAAAATAGTATTTAAACTTCTATTAAAAACTGAAAACAAATTACCCCAGAAAAATTTAACATTTCAATAACACACTTTTATTTAAAATACGCCTTAATTTATAAACAACATTTTAACAAACCTCTCTCCTTCCTTGTGTAATAATCTTTTAAATACCGAGGCTAACCAGTCTTCCTTTCAGATATTTGCTAGAATTCTGCGTGTCATTTTCAAAATATGCAAATCTCTTTGCAAAATTTGGAAAAAAAAAAATAGAATAAATAACGGTTATGAATATAGTGAGGTATTTTAATCTGATTTTGATGGAAGTAGATTGATATTTCTTTTCACATTCCAAATTTGGGCGAATACGGCCCTGTACCTTTGTAATACTGGTTCTCCCTCTAAAACCAAATGACCCAAATGGATAGAGATGTCTACAAATGGCAATGTATTCATACTACTTGATCAGTTCTGGACATCCATTAAAACGATATATTCTATTACAAAATAAAGAATTTTAATAACATAAATAAATTTTGCATACTAGTGGCATGAAAGCAGTGGGTACAAGAAATACGCTCAAAATAAACAGATGCAAACCAAACAAAATTTGGTCCATTTTATTCAAAACGGTAGGAAATAATCATAAGATATGAAAAAAATCATTTCGATTGAATTAAACTGATCCTACTATATAAGAGAGGGCTTAAAATCTACATAGTTCAAGACATTAAAAATAGAATGTTTTGTAACACCAAACTTGAATGTGAGGAAAGACTATACATGTCTTAGAAAGATTACTTTTATAGTTCAAATTTAAATATGGCCACTGCTAGTACAGTGTTCAACCCCAAGAACGTAGCCAAAAAAATTTTTCGAACTGGATTCAAGTTTTAGTACAGAATGTTAAGTGTTAAAAAGGAAAGATAGCTTGAAAATTTTCGCCAAATCTGCAAATTTAGAAGGGAATCCCCCCCCCCCTTTGGCTACAGATTTGTCACGCTAATACATTTACCTCATAATATTTATAAAAATGTTTTTACACTTTAAAAATGTCATACATAAGTATGGAAAAAATTAATATGAAAGCGATATATGTTGCATTATTTTAGAACTTTAATTATCAACTGGATATAAATGATAATATCTGTTTCTTGAAATGTAAAATTCGTAAAAGTAACATTCATACCTTAAATTTTATTTTCTCAATATTTTACACGTCATTTTACAGAATTCTTTTTTTTTTCTTTTTGAATGTGTGATACAGTCATAGCAATATTATTTTTTTCAATGAATTTTTATATTATAAAAACTATTTTTAATTTGAGAGAGATTACTGATATCAAAATTGTAATTTTAATAAAATTAGATTTTTTTTTTTTTTTTTTTTTTTTTTTTTTTCATTTGAGGAATTTGAAAAATGAGAATTTCTCAAAAAGATCCCTACAAAAAAGTTAAATGGATAAATTTTTATAATAATAATAATAATAAAAAAGTTGAAAAATTGTTTGGAAAAAGCGAATATAATATCTATAACAGGATAGTCACGAATATTTTCTGCAAGTATGGTGATGGTGGTAGTCTCTGTTCTAAAGATCTAGTCATAGATGGAATGACCTCCATGGGAAGTTTCTTTGAGGGGCTTTTCCGGAGCCTTTTCCGCAGATTCCAAAGAAAACCGCAGAAAACTCCGGATTGTCAGGCCGAGAATCATGGCCTGTGTTCAACTGAGCATCTCTCGTCTACCAAATTAGATAGCAGAACCTCTCGGCCACTAGTGAGACTTTTCATTTCCACAAAGAAAAGATACGATGTTATACAGACAGACGAACGTAACAGATGAATATACAGATATATAACACAAGAAAGAAGACTTCTAAAATAAATGCACCTAACAAATGGAAAATACTTTGCTAAAATGTTTAAATGCTGTAAAATATTTTGCATGAAAAAAATCCCTTCATTGTTGAAAAAAACAGGAGAAAGCGATTAAACTTTGTAAATGTTAATATTAATCAATTAGCCGACTTTCGAATTAAATCATCTCCTTCACCAAATCCTTCTTCTTTTGCGTGTGTCGGGAAGGAGGCGGGGAGGGGGGAATAAAAAGTTTTTTTATGAGGGGAAAGCCAAACAATAAACTTATATGATAATTTAACATCCAGTGTAAAACACGGCAGAGGGGAAGCCTTAGCTTGAATGTTGTATATGACAGTTAATGGAATTAAAACCTGTAATTCATGGAAGTCGCTATGACAGCACTTGACTTATTACGCCGTAGTGCAAAGGAAAAAGTAAAAAAGTTCGCTTTGAGATATCATTTGTGTTTCATGAGGTCAATGACTTACAGAATTCAGCGAAACCAGCACGGAAATGGTCATTCATAACACATACCGCCAACTGATGATATCATTTCGAAACCACGAAATGCACAATTAGACAATAAGAAGGCAAATCTAGATTTTTAAAATATATTAAATTTAAATTATTGGTACTTTATATTTCAAATTATAAATTTCAAATTTTTTTTTCAGTTTTTAATTTTTTTTTTTTTTTTCAAAATGATTTTTCATTTTCTAATGCACAATACTATTACAATTATCATGTTTTTATTAATTTAACTTCTACTTGAAGGAAAATGCACTGTATTAAAGCGTTTGCATTAATATACACAAAAATAAATTAATGAAAAAGAACCTTTTTAATTTCTTTTTAGATGCATACAGAAAAGTGTTTATTTGAAAATGAAACTTTTAATTAATTTGTCATACTTATTTAATTATGCTTTTCTGCTAAATATCTATACGAGAGTGTTGCTGATTGTATTATTCTTTCTAGATATTTCGTATTCACTTATCTTCTAGTTTTCTATTTATTCCAGACAGCTCATTAGTCTAGGACAAAAATTGAGTTTTGTAATGTCCATCAAATTCTATATATATAACAATTTATAAACTTTTTCTACATCTAAAATCAAATTAGGTTTTATTATTTAATGTAACGAAGTGTGTTTCATAAAAATAGGTAGCGCATAAAAATATAAACTATTTCGCATTAAGCAATAATTGAATTTTCAATTAAATTATTGCTCAGTGCGATAAACTGAACCTGATTGTGCCTTTGATAATATAAACGAAAAAGTATCAAATACGTAGCCATATATTTTTAAAACCAAATAATGTATTAATTTTTTTTTCTTTCTTTTTTTTTTTTTTTTTTTTTTTAGCATGACAAGTGATTTATTTATTAGGTCTTTGCATAAATTCGTGCGGTTTTTTATTGCTTCATTTCATAAAAATACATCAAATCAAATGACAATTTTTAATCAAAATACTCTCCATTACTTTCTACAACCTTTGCCCATTTTTCGGGTAGCAAATGTATACCACGGCGATAGAAACTCTCGTCTTTGGAGGCAATAAAATGATCCGCGTCCGCACGAACTTTTGCAACGACCTAATAGTATTAAATTCTTAAACTGTTTTATGTACAGGTACAGTTGTTCTTATCCATCATTATGTTCCCACGAAAAAATAAACAGAATGCAACATTACATATGTAATACGTAATATCCCTATGTAAAGTCTAATAAATGTAATAATCGAAAAAGAACCAACGCATTCTTTACCAATATATATGCGTATATACTACTTCGAAGTTTCGTATACACATCATTTGTTCTTTTCGTTTTTTACAAAATTTTATTTTACATTATCTCTTTATTACAAAGTGTTACTGAAAAAAAAGTATTATTGATTATTACTTATAATTAAGTGTCAATTATTAATAAGAATAAAAAATGCATAGATGCCAACATTTTAATTTATTCCGGAGTATTTTTAGCCCCGCCTTTTTTTCATACCACTTATTTTTTAAGGGCAATTTTCTTATTTTATCGAAGTTATATATTGGAGAAAATTTTTCTATAAATAAAGTGGTGAGAAATAAAGGCGGGGCTAAAAATACTCCGGAATAAATTAAAATATTGGCATCTATGAAAATGTAATTTTATTTTGTAAAATGAGGTAATTTTTTAAGCATTATGAACGGTTTTCTTTTAATAAACACTCAGTAACTCCTAACAAGTTTCCTATGATTATAACTTAGCATATTAAGTAACATTTACCTTCGAATCCTTTAAAAATCAAACTTTTTATGTATTTAAAAGCATTAAAATGAAATTTCATCTATTTTTTATGATGAAATATAGAATTATGTTTTTAATTCTAAGCTATCTAAAACCGTTAAGAGTTTATTTACATTCCTGAATTTATTCGAAAATATTATTTTTACAGGTAGCTGATATCATATACTTCATTTTTTATACTGATAATGATTCATTTACTAGCTAATTATTCAAATATCAAATAACTTAAATAACAAAATGCTGGTCTGTTACGGAATGCAAGTGAGACAAGTTTTCAAGGACGTTAACTGTGCTTTGTTTTTATTAATATTTCCTACTTTTCTTTCCCATACAGTTCATACCGGAAAGAAACGCTTTGCGTTGCTTAAGTGTTTAGTAAAGGTTGCCATTTGAGTATTTAAAAACAAATAATGTGCCGTGCGGGGAAAGATACATATTCCATTAGCAAGGCCATATTCACGTGGAGAATCAATTAAAATGAAATTAAATCACCTACCTATTTAATCTCAGGTAAAAAAATTAATAAGATCGATTTAAGAACATTTAAATCTCTAAAAAATAGAGCATTTTAATACATTTGGCAGCCATGAATCCAATATATTTTAGAACCATTTACAAATTAAGCCAATATTTCTCTATTGATACACAGCAGCGCAGAAATATTTAAAATAGTATTTAAAATTATTAACTTAAATGACGATTTGAATGTTAAGTTTCAATGATAAGTTTTCAAATATTGAAAAAAAAATGATGACAATGAAATAAATATACATAATAGAAAGAATTTATTTTCCTTTTCGTCAACGTATGAAATTTCTACACTACTTTAAAAAAATTAAAGAATGTGTTTATACAAAATTCAACTTTAAAAGTCTTAAATTAAAATCTAAAATGACAAGTTTGTTTGACTTATTAAAGGCTAAACTATAAATAAATAAATAATTATTAAACATATCTCAATTATAATATGTTTTATGCATCGTGTATATTAAGGAATATAAATATGTATTAAAATTCTTCTTCATTACAGTTAGGAGAATTTCTATTTTTAGACCATACTATATGCACTCACTTTACCATTGCAAAAATTAAGTCTAATAAGTATAACTTGTACACGTAAATTCCTTAAAACCCTTTTTAACATTTTTCAACCAAGTTGAAAAGTGTTTATGACTTCGCATTGTCTGTCTGTCCGCGCTCTAACTCCCGTAAATATTAATAGAATTTCCTGAAGCTGATATACATTACTCAAGTTCACTATTGGCTGTTCCTTATTGAAAATGAAATAAGTACAATTATTACTTTGTGTACAGGGTCACCCTGTAACAAATTTGGCCAAAGTATTCCAAAGCATTGCGCTCATGAGAGGTATATATTTCTATAAACCACATTTTTGTACCTTTACTTTGCACAAATCTTAATGAAATTGAAATATGTTATTCAAGTTCTCTATTGGATGTTCCCTTTTGGTAATGGAGTAAATAACGCCACTGGTTTGTGTACAGGGGCACCTGAAAGTATTCCAAAACGTTGCGTTCTATGAGGTATAACCATATTTTAATAACTTTAATTTTCACAAAACATGATGAAATTAAAATATGTTATTCATATACTCAAAAGAATGCTTTATATATAATATAGTGTGATTAGCATAAAGATTTACAGCGTCACACAAAAATATTCAGTTATATTAAGGACTATAATTGGAAATTTGCTGGAATTCTATTTTCGTTTACACTAAGCATTTTTAACACTTTTTAACGATTTTTAAGCGTGAATATGATTTGAATTAGTTTATTTGTCTGTCTGACTGTCCGTCTGCCTATCTGTCCCTCCAACGTCCGTAAATATTTTCAGAATTTCTTAAAAATGATGTATGTTATTCAAGTTCAGTATGGAATGTTCCCTATTTAAAATGGCATCAATAGGCTATGTACAACTAGTTTGTGTACAGGGGCACCCCAAAATAATGCTAGTGCATTGCGTTTTAGAATAGACATTTTTATAAATTACATTTAAATAAGTTTCTACTGAAAAAGTTATAATAAAATTGTTATTTATTGTTAATGTGCTAAAATAATGATTTGTATATATTACAATATGCTTAGTGTTCAGATTTACAGGGCTGCACTAAAATATTCAGGTGCATTAAGGGCTACAATTGCAAATTGCTAGAACTGCATATTCATTTGTGTTAAATATTTTTAACAGTTTCTAACAATGTTTAAGAGTAATTATGAATTCAATTAGTCTCAGTCCTTCCTAGTCTTGCCTTTCAGTCCTTCTGTATGGTATGATAACGTAGGCAATAAACATTAATGTTTAATCGATACAACGAATAGATACAGTTAGAAAGTGAATCAATCTTCGTTTTTGATCAGAATAATTGCTTGAATACTGAAATTAAGTTTCAAATGTTTGCACTGCTAATATTAAATTATTATTATATTACTATATATATGTGTGTGTGTGTGTGTGTGTGTGTGTGTGTGTACATATATATATAAGGGAAAAGGATACATTGTATGGTTTTGGTAATAAAAAACACCTCTGTTCATTATAGCCGCTAGTAAACTGACTACTTCATGACAGCGATGAACGAGCTAGAATTACAGGTTTTATTTTTATTTTATTTTTAATCTAAATTTTTATATTTAAAAAATATTACATTCCAAAATTCATATGCACGTTCTATTTTTTTACAGATACTTTATAATGCTATGGAAAGAAAAAATATCTGTTTAAAACGGAAATGAAGAATACAACAAACAAAATACAAGATGTATTAATTACATAATCACACTGTTTTTAATAAAGTAAATTAGCATTTTAATGAATGACTGATTTAATATACCCATATACCAAACACGTAATAAATAGAATTTCCCACAGAAAAATACGATATTTTCTGCTGAAACCTTCAATACTGTTCCATAAGTTCCATAAGTTCATGTTTAAAATCCTCCTTATAGTCTCTCATATTCTATTTTTAAATTCTTCAATGGTTTATCCCTTAGAAACTAATGTAAGGTAAGATAAACTTGAGATAAAGCATTTTTAAATGTAGAGACCATGAGGGAAGTGTCACATTTCTTTCTTGTTAATAATTTTTATTTATTTATTTATTTATTTTAGAACTTGCTCTCGTTTCTTACACGTTATTTTTGTAAACTCTTCGTGATTTTCTAAGAAGCGCTTTCATGATTCATGGTAATGTATGCTTCCATGTTTATGATTAGAAGGGCTTCGACTGAGTTCTAAAGGGAAAAAAAGTATGCTAAAACTTAAGTTTCTAATTCTTATTGAAGAGAATTAAAGATCCTAAAAGAAAGTTGAGTTAGTATTTTTCAAACAATGTTTTTAGAGATTAAAATACAACTTTTGAGTACATTAGGCGGTTTAAAAATATTAAATAGATTTATATATATATATATAAAGGAAAGCTTTAAAAATATTTAGTGAGAAATTAGTTATTTTCGGCATAAAAATAATACACTTTTTTTAATTACTATCATTTAGTAACGAAACAAGTAGAATATTCTTAAAAATGTGTATTACATTGTTAATACTTTCATTTGAATGAAATGTTACACAATGCACTATATTTAAATTATTTTTAAAGAAAGTAACACATACAAAACTTTAAATTTTAGAAAAATGTTTAAAACTTAGAAAATCATTGTGTTTAACATGCTGTATGCGCGCATATGGGTCTGTGATTGCGCGTGCATGTGTTTTCATATGTATGTACATTTTATCCAACACTTGTTCATTGCAAATTAACAAAAAACGCAATTTATAGACCGTATAGAAAATAAGAGAGCCTCTAAATACAAGATCACAATTTGGATCAGTATAACATCAATAATTTTCGAGCAATTCCATCTGTGTTTTTAATGCAAGTCATGTTCGCAACGCAAAAAAAAAATAAATAAATAAATAAACAGTGGTTTCTTTATCATTTTGTTTTTTCGATGCTATTGAATTATTGATGTAAATGATCTTGTTCAATAAGCAGACGGAAAAAGCTACGACAACCGCCCGAGGGAAAAACCAAGGACAAGATATATGTTTCTAAATTGCAGAAAAAATAAGTTGCAGAGGAATATTGTTTGAAATACAGCCCATATTGTAAAATATTGCCCTTATCAAATATTTTACGAGCAATATATCACAAGTACTTCCTTTTAAATATAATTATTTCTTGGGTATACATGCCATATTCTCAAATTTACAATATTATTTGTCTAAATTCTAAATAACATAAAATTTAGATATTTCCCTTTTAAAACAGCTATCTTCACCTATTAGAATTACTGATAAACTTTCTTTCAAAAAAAGGGGAATGATTCAATGTTTAAAGAATTGAAAATTTTTTTAAGTCTGACCTCTGAGTAACTGAAGCCACATTAATATTTTGCACTTTTTAAATCAAACAGTTGCAGATATTTCATTTATAAAAAAATTTTGAGTTATGGTTTACGTTAATAGACCATTTAAAAATTAAGCATGGTTTTATTTTTTCAGTAAAGCATTTATACTTTTTTTTTTTTTTTAAGAATTTTTACGTATAAAAAATACGGCAACTAGAGATACAGTTTATTGCAAAGATTTGCTGCTAAATGGAAACAAATGTTCTCTAACTGTCTAAATTTTTAACTCATTAAATCCCAGAATCACCTGGATGGGACAAATGTTTAACATTCTTTTTTTCTAACCATAAACTGTTGTATTACTTACAAACTTTGAATAAACACCATAAAATGCAACAAACTCGCAACAATTGTTTCGGGTTGAAAAAACACACGACCCTTCATCAGGTCGTGTGTTTTTTCGACCCGAAACAATTGTTACGATTTTTTTGGATTTTATGGTGTTTATTCAAAGTTTGTAAGTAATATTTTTTACAACGCCAGTTTTGTGGTGCTTTTTTATTAAACATAAACTGTTACATTTTTGCATAGTATTTATTACCTATAAAACCAATACGGATAAGGATTGATATATTTTTGTGACAACACTGTGCTTAAATTTTTTTTATTATTATTATTATTATTTCTGCGCTATTGAATTAATATCGTGTTTTAGCGTTTGTAAATATTCAAAAAAATTATGCCCAAATCGTAAGTATAAATGTTTTTGTTATTGAATGTAATAAATCAATACATTATCTACCATTAAGTATTTAGACACTTTCGAATTTAGACATTTTGTTAAATATCTAGTAAAATTCTTTAGGAATTATCATGAAACTTTGGGAGTATAAAGAACATATTATACCTCATATAATTCAGCAAAATTTTTGTCCTTAAGAGGAAAAGAGGACCAGTAAAAGCTTAAACAAAAATCAAAATGTTTTGGATCACCCTGTAAAAAGAAATGCGTTTTTGCTGTAGCATGTGATTATGAGGATATTCTTCTAATTATCTGTGTATAAATTTTTATGTGGCTACCACATATATTCATACACCAAGTTTCCTAAAAGAGGCTTTGCATGGGTCTAATACCCTGCGTGTTATAATTAAAAATGTGGTATTTTTATATGCAATATTTTAAAGAAACCGTTATATCTCAAGGAATATATGTGGTATCCTCATAAAAATTTATACACATAACTAGAAGAATCCTCATAATCTCATACTACAGCCAAAATGCATTTCAAGCATTCCTTTTTACAGGACGATCCAAAACATTTTGATTTTTGTTTAATTTTTTACTGATCCCCCTTTCCTCTTCAGGAAAAAACATTTGCTGAAATATATGAAGTATAACATGTTTCTTATACTTGCAAAATTTCAAGATAATTCCCAAAAAAAATTTCTAGATATTTTATAAAACTTCTAAATTCGAAAATGCCCAAATACTTATTGGTAGATAGCGTATATAAGCAATAAAATAAATAAATTCCTTTTTGCAAAGTAACAACACAAGTATTAAATAATAAATATAAATGATAAATATAATAAAAGATTCTGTAAAAAAAAAGAAAAAAAAGAAAAAAGAAAAAGAAAAAATTTATTCCTTTAGCTTAAATATTACATTAAAAAGTAAGTAAATAAATAAATAAATAAAAGAAAGAAAATGAGGTTATATATTTCATGAAAACAAAATTTCAAGTATCCTGAATGCAATTTTTGTAAATTGTAAATGCAGAATGTTTGTAAATATGCCAATATAAATTCTGTAGAATACATGAGAAAAAAGTATTTTTAAACGAAAAATCACAGGAATTTTTAAAATTTCGTCTCTTAATTTGGTAAAGTATTGAAGTTTTCCTTAAGAAAAACAAACATATGTAATAGTTACATTTTTTATTTTTGTCTATTTTTTTTTAATTAATTAAAATACAATAAGGTATAATACAGATAATTTTTTCACTCACAGCTAAAAATTATATACATACACAGACAAATTATTAGCTTCCGGTTGGATTAAAAAAAAAAAAAAACTTCATTTGATAATGAAATAATAGTGATAGTAATAACTGTTTAATGTAATCATTTTACTGGAAGCAAAAAATTAGTTAATTTCTTGAAAAACTCAAGCTATTAAATTCTTCTTACAAAAAAATTCGGTTTTCATAAAAAATGATTAAAATTTAGTGGTGCGTAATAGAGCAAATTCCTCTGTATAGGAAAGAATTCAAATGTAAGTTAGTAACTATCGTACACAAAACTTTTTCAAAAAGGATATTGGGAAAATATCAATTAGACCATTGTTCAATGGGATAGAAAAGATAAAAATATCTTCCATTGAAGAATTGACTGCAGCTATAATAAAATTTTTCAGGTCAGTTTTCCTTTAATTAAATAAAAACTATTTATGAATAACGCTGAAAATTACTCTCACGCCGAGGGAAAGTTTCTTAGTAATTGTATAATTCGTACAGAGAAAATAAGAAATAATTTTCAAAGGGAAATAGGATAAAATGCTTAATACTGTTTTTTTTTTTTTTTTTTTCGATATGAAAAAATTAAATTTCTTTATGGATAACATAGCTTAAATTTTCTCTACTGATAGGAATTATGTCAGTAAGGTACTAAAGTTTTATTAAATAAAAGTATTAAAAATACATTGCATTTTTTAGAAATTGATTCCTATTTACAATAAAGTATACCATATTTTTAAGTATCTCAAAACTAATATCGTTTCATTTAAGAACATTATTTAAAGATGTAAAAAAAATTAAAATTTCTTGAAAGATAGTAACTTTCGAATTGGCTTTTGAACATTACTTTAAAAAAGTAATTTTACAATATGCAAAGTCAAAAAAAAAAAAAAAAAAAAGTAGTAGCAATAATTAAAAATATAATTCATTTACACATATCCAAAATGTTTTATATTTTTGAAAATTTTTTGAAAGAGTTCAAAATCATGTTTAAATGCAATAGTCATGTGCCAAAGAAGTCGAGAAAGGTAATATCTTACCTGGTGAAGCGAGAGTGTTTTCCAAGTTATAGTAATCCGTGTTGTTTGTAAAGTATATTAATGAAATGTTAAGAAAGTGAAAAAATAGAGTAATTTCCTTTATACCGGTTTCAAATTCATTTGGGTGGGGTTTTGGTCTAGGCCATTGATATAGGAAGCCTTGAAATCAAGGCTTCACCAAGGAATTCAGGTCAAACTATATGACAACAAATAAGTAAAGAAAAATGCAATTAATAACAACTCCCGGGGTGTTTCGACGGTATTCGGAAATGATCATCTTTTAATGTGCGAAAATATTAATCATAAATTTCAAAGATCATTTTTTAGTAAAATATAATTTTTCATGCATGATTTTTGAAACAAAATACAAATTTAACCACGCTGAATCTTAAAAATTATTCTCATTAGCACACAAGGAAGTTTACTTATGTTATGTCTAAATATTTAAATGTAATAGGTTAATAAATTCTGTTAATTATAACAAAAAGCGAGTTTAACAATGATTCGTTCTATAATAATAATTGATTATATGTATACATATATATACTTGCGATAAAAATATTTCTCCAATTGCTTCTCAAGGAGAGAATGGTGTACCAGAAAACAAATTATGATGAAGTAATGTTTGTTGATGGTTTCTACTACAATAGAAATTAATTATTATGGGATTGTTTGGGAATTCTCATAAAATGTTTCAGTTATCTATTACTTTACTTGCATGAAAAATACTAATTATTTACTTTAAAAAAAATTAGAACCAAACAATAGTGAAGAAAAGAAATTGTTTATCTTTAATACACGTAATTTAATATTCGAATGCGTAATGGTTTGAATTTCGAACGTAAATATTGTTTGAGGAAATACTTTTTAAATATAATGGTATTTTAACTACAATTATAAAAGTTAAATAATGCGAAATTGAAATTGAATCTTTTTTTTTCTTTGTAACATTTTAATGTATGCAATAATTAAAAAAAAAAAAAAAAAAAAAAAAACTTTATTTTTTGGTACAATTAATCTTTCTCTATTTAAAAATAGTTTGAAGGTTATTTTTTTCACTTCTCAACTAAATTTAATAGAATTTATAACTTCGATTCGTTTGCCTTTGTGTCTCTGTTTTCAATTCAATAAATGTTTTTAGAATTCCATAAAATGCTTTTTAACAGTATTTACTCGTCACTTTATAAATACTAAGTCCTAAAAACTTTTCCACATCATTGAAAACCTAGAAATAGCATACAAATCTTCAAAATGCCCTTCCAACAATTCCCCGTAATGAATCTGATTATATTTGTATGGTTCTGTAAATGAATCACAAAAATTAGTCATCATTTTCTATTTAAAGGATCCTTTATTGCATCTGAAAAATATATTTTGCTTCAGTATGTTTAGCGAAGTATATAGGTAATGAATTGCGTTTATAAAAGTGCACATCTTTTAGACCGTAATATAGCCGATTCATTTTGTAAGTCCTTGTGCACAAACAGTTACACATATAACACACCACCTATTATATATGTAAGACTTTTAATAAGAAGTATTCTACAGTAAATTAAAAAAAAAAAGCACAACATACATCACTTTTCTTCTAAAAATATTTATAAAAAAGAAAATGCAATGCAAATAGGCAGATAGATTAACCGAAGTCACGAATGTGGTTAAACTTTTTTCGAAAGTGTTAAAATATTCTCTAATGAGGAACTATATCCTTATTTAAACACATCCTTAAAGAATGAAAAATAAACTATATCAACAAGTGATTTTTTTTCCCTTGGATTTTTGCATGTATTAAAAAATAATAAAACAAAATAAAATACGAAAAAGCGCGATTATGCTAACAATTTTAACGCGTATGTATATGCATGACACCAAAAGAGACGCTTGATGATCACAATAATTTGGTCAATAATATCAACTAACTACATTCTGAAATAAAGAATATCTAACCCAGTGTTTGGATACGAATAGGATCGAATGATAGGATTTGTTATCTTATTTTCTTATTTTTCCCCAAACAAAGAAACGACTATTGATGTTTTACTGACGATAATTTTTTAGAATGATGAACGAAAATACAGTATTTTCTTGAAGCAATTATATACTCAAAAGAACATCATAAAAGAGATATGGGTGAAAGAATCAACATGAAGTGTATGCACAAGAGAATCTTTATAAAAGGGCAAAAAGTCTCGAGTCAAATCCAAACCAGGTGTTTCAGTAGAATGTCTCATATCAAGTAACAAAGAGTCTTGTTCATAAATAAAAAATAAATGATGATATTACAATGAAGTCTTTAATTATTACTTTGTTTTGAGTATAACATGATACCGTCAAAAGAAATAATTGAACTTAGTAATAATTCGCTCAGCATATATCAAGAAAAATATTCTGAAAAATGAAGTTATAGTTGCCAAGTGCAAAGTTTGAATTTCGGTTCAGGCACGCGTGTTCATAGTAGTACGGCATCCACTTTAAGAAGCAGCTTCCGGTTCAAAGAGACTTAATGTGTAAAAAAGTGATCGTAGAGCAACAACCTCAACCTCATTTTCAACCGAAAATTTAAGTAACTAACCGAATGCTATTTTGACGCACATGATTCATATATGTTTTATCTTTCGGGTAGCAAGATGTGAAATAAAATTAATTTGAGAATTTCACCTTATGGTCGAGACGTATAGATTCTTAAAATATAATACTGCGAGGTGATTCTTGGAAATTGTCAACCACAAGTAACATCAGGCTTTCCTTAAAAATAACTTGCATTTTTATTAATTTTTAGCAAAAAAAAAAAAAAAAAAAAAAAAGACAATTAATTCCATCATAGTTTTTTGCAATGAATTTATGAAGCATATTATATAATTACAGTCAAAGTAGTCAGAGTACGAGAGGCACAACAAGATTCAGGAGCAAAAAATAAGAGCTCTGATTCAGAACAAAAGCAGGATAACAAGTGTCTCACATTCGTGCAAGTGTCGCGATAGCAAGTGTCTCACATATAATCCTCATCACAATATTCATATCGCCATTCACTTAATTTTAATATCAGTTGAAACGCAGCAACATCTAAATTTTTTAGTCATTAAGAATATTTCTTTGTTATAATTTGAAATAAACTTCTTCAGTGTAATTTGTATTACTCCGTGTTATTCGATTTTATTTATGCCAACATTTGACCGTTACTTAGTCACAAAAGGATTGCACTTTCTCAAAACAAGTTGTTTCGTACAAAGTTTTTGTCTCCGCAAATACTGGTAAAATGAATAACTAGCAGTGTCAAACACTGGAACACAGGGGCCAATTACAGATAAAATGAAAAACTGGCAGTGTCAATTACTGAAACATTGAGTGGGTGTCAAATAAAAATTCATTAAAAAAAAATTGTTATCAAATGTACATATTTTAACATATATGTAGTTCTGAATGTCTTTCATACCATATGTACTAACTTAAGATTTCTAAAAATATTTTCTGTGTGACATAGTTATTCAAGAAAAAAAATTAATTGTCACTTATATAAAGTGTCGAATAAAGAAAAATTTTCTATCACAGCTCAATTTATTTACCGGCAATATTCATTCAAAGTCAAACCTCAATTTTTCATGCCAGACTTCCCAAAGTTGACCGTAGCAGAGAAATAGAGAAAAATAAACAAAATTATTATTATTAGAAAACAATTTATAGTACTAAATGTTAATAATAGACGAACTTTAAATAACTGAATAAGCTTCAAGGTGTAGCAGAATTTAACTGAATTTGTTATTTTCATTTTATATATTTGTGATGTAGATTATTACATGTTATAAAATTCGTTTTATCTCTAAAACATAAGTAAATTTTCTAAATACATAAATTTAGAAATTAAATTATTTAATCTTAAACATCTATTTAAAAAATAGTGATATAAATGTTTTTAATAACTTAAATAATAACTTAAATGCATAATAATAACTTAAATGCATACATATTCAGTGTATTTTTTCTTAATTTTATATGTTCGCTTTCATATTTTTTCAAGGCAGCTGAAACGAAATCTTTGATCTTTTCCCATTATTCACTTTGATATAATTCTAACGCAATGTAAATTCTTTTCGCTTTGGAAAGGATATGTTTGAACTTATTACTTTCTAATTGTTTTGTGAACGCAGATAGTATTATTTCTTTTCGTCCTACATCGAAATATTACTCATGTGCCCTCTTGTCACCGGATTTCCATTCAAAATCTATGCAAAAAGTTTGTTTAGCCGGTCATTTCTCAAGAACTAAAAACGTGGCGAAATCTTGCCAATATTCAATAACCAGTTGCCAGTGCATAAAAAGTAGCCTTTCTAATAATAATAATAATAATAATAATACACAAGATTGTTTGTAACGGAAACCCCAACCTTGTTCTTTCTAATACTGTGAGCTTCGCAAATGTAAGAAGTAAACGTCAAAGAATTTCATTTTTCACTCCAGGTATTGAGATCACTTGCGATCACCATGTAGCCATGCAAGATTTAGAAACTTATCTCTCGTAATGTACCTCCACTCCATTCTGTTGTATTGGTTGCTAATAGTCCCATCAACTATAATATTTTTTTTAGAATAATTAATAAATTTATCCGATTTGCTTTACCCAAATGTTGCCTCATACTTGGTGTATTGCATTGTTCTATAAATAATTTTTAACTCGATTTTATATTCCAGCTCATCGTGAATTTGCCAAAGGAAAAATTTTATCTCTTCGACAGCTCAAGATCTTTGTTACAATATCCTTCATCTTTAACTATTTTTTGTAATATTATAATACTTCTTATATGTACTCTTCTCTTTCCATCTTTAATCATTTATCTAGATCTTTTTCGTTTTCCACTTGAAAATTTACCCCTTTTCATCCTGAGTAATTCCATTCAATCGCAATATTTTATCAAAAGAGTATTTGTACATTTAAAATAAAATATCGCTTTAGCTTAATAACCAGTCTTAAATTTTAATATTTTTGAACATTAATTAAAATTCTGAACGTGTTTCATTGAACAATTTTCAATAAATGCATAACATGTTCCTCTTCAGTTTTGTCCGACCTTCTACTAAATAAAACCACAGTGACTTAAAAGTCTTTCTTTGAAAATGTATTTTTATCTGTATGTCTCACTTATACATACCGCTTTACTTATGGCGCACTGCTATGTTGAGGTTTAAGAACATAAACTATTTTATGTGAGGGGGATACATTCTCAAAGAAACTGAAAAAAAAAAAAAAAAAAAAAAAAAAAAATTCCCCCTGTATACTTTATTATAGAAACCAGATTCTAAGTAGTAAGCCTGAATGCTATATTTTCTCGTTATTACTTCAAATAAATTAGGTATACCATTTCCCCCTTGTTATTTATCTGTCCATGAAGTATTTTCATCTCGAGTAAGGTATATTTTAAGACTGCTGAATCTTTTTTATCAGTTTGAAATTTCTAAGACGATTTGTTGCGTCGAAAAAATTACCTCTATATCTGTAAATATGTAGAAATGGAAAATGAAGTTTCTTATGCCTTAATAGAGAATACGTTATATAACGAGAGAGTATAAAACATAAAAGTACGTAGATATCCGAGTTCACTCGGTCTCATTGTAAAAATCATTCTTAGTGTAAATGCAGTGATTTATTTTTTTAAATATATTTCTTTTGTTTGACCCAGGTGAAGCGCGGGTTACCTATGAAAGATAATTTTCCTGGAGATAAGGGAGATTCAAATTGAAGTATCATCTCAAGCACCTAGCTATAAATTTTTACCAAAATCGTTAAAGTAGTTTTTTTAGAAAACCAGATTTTCGCTAGGTGTGTATTATGTTATAATTTCAAGATTATGATATACTGTCAAGGCAAAATCGCGATACCGCGATGTATCACGATATTGGACTTATATAGTTTCGAATTTCTTTCATAATACTAAGTTAAATGACAATTCTGAAGATTTAAAAAAAGAAAGAAGTTGATTGGTTGGGTTTAACGTCGCACTAGTACTGCGCAATGGGTAATTGACGACGGTACTGGACGCACACCTAAGGATGATCCGGAGGCATATTATGAAAGCCTCACGTTTTCAGTACTTGTTTGGCGCGTTGGCGAAACCGCTGAAATACAGCGAGTTGTATTGTCAACTGCCATTTCGTTCCGCAGTTTTCTGATTTGTTTTGATATTGATCAATGTGTTGTTCCATATTTGATGGCGGGGTGAATGCTTTTAAACAAACACATTTCACAAACTTCTGAAACCTTTTCCGTCTTGCTTAATAGATGAAATTCTTATAATGAAATACAGTATTGGATAATAAAATAATTAAAATTAAAGAAATTTCAGATTTTTTTTTTTTTTTTTTTTTTTAAAGTTTTAATTTTTCTTGTTACTTATTTCATAACTAATCACACATTTAATTATTAAAAGTATTTTAGCGAAAAGTTTGATATATTTTAATTTTATCTTTACAACTCACAGTCGAAAAAAAAAGTAGGGCGACAACTTTTATTTCTATTGGAAAATATTAAAATTGAATATATTAAACGACGTTAAATGCAATATTTAAAAAAGGAAGAAAATGTCATTTGAGTTGCACAGAATATAAATACTTTCCAACTGTAGTTATCCATTACATAGTTTAATATTTATTTTTCATATTTAACCTCACTGGTGAAACTTAAAAAAGCATTCAATTTTTAATTATGGAGGAATACATCTCGTAAAATTATCTTTATATCTTTACTTTTAAAGCAAACCGCACTAGAGGTTGTTTAGGTGCAGTCCTGTACGTTGTCTAAAAGCAGCAGGGCTACAAAAGTATATTTTGTTTTTAACTATAGAGAAATGAATATCATAAAAACATTTTTATAATTTTATTTCCAAAATGAAAGAATTTAAAATTTGTTGTAATCTCTATATCGTCTAAAATTTTCATATGCACTATACAGTGTACTACAAAAGAATCTTAACACTTAAAATCGACTTTCAACAATTTCCACTTATATCTCACAGTATATCTGAACAACTATCTGAACAACTAAACGGATAATTTATGCTAATCATACCTTATTCTACAAGAGAAATAGGTTTGTGTATCTTCTTAATGTATGTTAATTTAAAAAATATATCTCACAAACCCCAATGCATCATAAATAATTAATGAACGTCAGTATATAAACCGTTGCATAATTTATACAATATTCAGTAAAAAACCCATGAAAAAAATTCGATTGTGTTTTTCGAGCATAACAATAGTAAATCGATATAAAATTCGTCCGAAACAATTTTTTTAGTACATTCTTCCATATAATGAAATGTGGTAACTGTGTTCCGTACCTTAGCAACGGTTACGCTATCCATTTCTTAAAATTTCTTTTACATGTTTTCTTAAAATTTAAACATATATATATATATATATATATATATATATATTCTAGAAATAGTAATAAGACATAGATTGATCAGCGAGGGCGAAAAAGTGATGCCTTTTTTACTCGAGGAAAGAGGGCCATTTTACTCTCTTGTGGATGTCTTTCCCCGAGTGAATATACTCGGAAATACACACAGATAATTTAGCAAATAAAATTTATGAATAATTTATGTACTAAAGATGAATGAAAAAACTCCAGATACTCATTTTTCTTTCTTTCTTTTCTTCATTTTTTTTTTTTTTCTTTTTTTTGTATGGAATAACGACATTTAAAGAAATTTATCGTTTCCATCTACTATTTCTGTCTGGTTAGAAGTTTTTTTGGTCGAAAAAACTATTGGACTTATCCTCATCTTTTGAGATATTCGAGTTAACTCTTTAATTGCCAGTCGCAATATAGTCGGTAGCAAAAGTGTCCGAACACTAGCAAAAATTCCTGTGTAAAAAAAGTACACTTCAAACGGTTTTGTTTAATAAATCCTTATCGTTCTTAGACTGACTAAGAACAGGATTCGACAAGGATTTATTTAACAAAACCGTATGATGTGTACTTTTTTTACATAGGATTTTTTGCTAGTGTTCGGTCACTTTTGTTTCCGACTGTATATAGTAGAAATTTATGTTTACTCGAAAATGGTTATAACGGTATTAATAAAAGTTTGGGATAAGTGCTTTTTAGAGACCTAAACCAATTGGAACATCCTTCGATTCAAGAAAATTAGTGTTAACCCTTTAACTGCCATTCGCAACATGTAGTCGAAATTGAGTTTACTCAGAAATGGATATAATGATTTTGATTAAAGTTTGGAGTTAAGTGTCTTTTTTTTTTTTTTTTTTTTTTTTTTTTTTTTTACAGAACTAAAACGTTTGGACATATCCGCATCTTCACGAAAATTTGCGTTCACCCTTTAACTCACAATCGCAACATTTAATAGAAATTGGTTTTACTCGAAAATGAATATAACGATTTTTAGAAAAGTTTGAGATTAAGGGTTCTTTAGAGAGCTAAAATGATTGGACATATTCTTCACTTCAGGAAAATTCGCGTTAACCCTTTAACGGCCAGTCGCAACATACAACAGAAATTAGGTTTACTCGGAAATGGATATAACGATTTTTATAAAAGTTTGGGGTTAAGTGTTCTTTAGAGAGCTAAAACGAATGGACATATCCTCATCTTCAGTAAGGTTAGCGTTAACCCTTTAACGGCCAGTCGCAACATATAATAGAAATTAGGTTTACTCGGAAATGGATATAACGATTTTTATAAAAGTTTGGGGTTAAATGTTCTTTAGAGAGCTAAAACGAATGGACATATCCTCATCTTCAGTAAAATTAGCGTTAACCCATTAACGGTCAGTCGCAACATATAATAGAAATTAGGTTTACTCGGAAATGGATATAATGATTTTTATAAAAGTTTGGGGTTAAGTGTTCTTTAGAGAGCTAAAACGAATGGGCATATCGTCACCTTCAGGAAAAATTGCGTTAACCCTTTAACGACCAGTCGTAATTTATAGCATAAAATGGGTTTACTCGGAAGTGAATGTAACGATTTTGATTAAATTTGGGGGTTAAGATTTTTTTTATTTTTTTTTATTTTTTTTTTTTTTAAGAGAGCTAAAACAATTGTACATATTCTCATCTTCAGGATATTTTTCTTTAACCCTTTAACTACCAATCGCAACATATAATAGAAATTAAGTTTACTCGGAAATAAATGTAATGAATTTGATTAGAGAGCTAAAACGATTGGACATATCTTCATCCTCAGGAAAATTTGCGTTAACCCATTAACGGCCAGTCACAACATATAGCAGAAATTGGGTTTACTCGGAAATGGAGCGCGGACAGATGGGCAAGCAGTCAGGCAGAAAAACTAATTAATGTCATAATATTTTCTTAAACCTTGTTCGAAACTGTAAGAAACGCTTAACACAACTAAAAATACAATTCTTGCAGTTTCGAATTATAGCCCCTAATATGAACAAAATTCGACCAAACTTGCATTCAGTTGGACCTTGAACTAAACTGGTGTTGATTAGATTTGGGAACCAATCGCTCAACAGGTAGTGCTGCCATCCTATTTTTTTCTAAGTACTTAACATGACAGTATAGGACAAAATTTCATATAAATGTACATAATGTGAGTTATTTTTAACGCATCAATGTAAAATTTATATGAGTTATTGATAATGGTAGTAATAAACTTGAAAAAAATAAAGTGTGCATGTAGGAGCATTGCTTTCCTCCTGGGAGGGAAGTGCCTTTCCCCCGGGGCTTGTGTAAATTTTCAATGTGGATATTTTAGAAAGAATTCGTCAATAATTCTAAAACGAATTGTTGAACCATAGATCTGTATTAATTTAAAACGAAACTACCGATTTCTTTTATTTTTAATGTTATATATATATATATATATATATATATATATATATATATATATATATATATATATATATATATATATAAAGAGAGTGAGAGAGAGAGAGACATATATGCAGTCGAACACTGTTAACGTGAATCACTTTTAACATGAACTGTTACCACAATACCAGTCAAAATGAAGATTACTTTAGTTATATGACGATCAGTTACTAATAGCATAAACTACTGATAACATGAACAGAATTTTGATCCCCCTTGAAATTCACGTTAACGAGGTTCGACTGTATATCTTTTCATGTCTGCACAAAAATGATTTTTTTCAGCATTTATTATTATACAACTTTAAGAAAAAAAATCGTCTGAATTCATCATGGAAAATATCTTTAATAAATTATAACTTAATAAATAATTTGTATTGCGCAAATTTGTAAAGGATTATATATAGAAGAAAGTCTTGTGGTAATACTAGTTATAATATATTAAAACAAGCGGGCTTTACCTCTGCCGCTGCTAACTACATTTAAAAGAATTTTGAAAATTCGATATTACTTACTAATAAAAAAACTTAAAAAATAATAAAATTTTAAAAAAAGTATTCCATTAAAAAATAAAACAGTAATTAAACCATAATAATAACAAAGTAACTGACTGTAAAAATTCCTAATTTTCATAAATTAGTTAAATTTAACTTACTTCTAAAAACTTATTCCACTTCGTTTCATAAATGTATTTGTACAATTAAAAGCCGCACAGTATTTTGGCATTTTCAATATATATCAACATTCTATTCCATTATTGTTTCCGAGTTTTATACTCTCTCATGGCTGATGCCAAAACACTTTTTCGGCATCAAAAATCTTTGCACGTTAACATGGGGATGATAGATCTATATATATTACTATATATATTTAACTTGATGCTACAGAACAAAAAGGGGAAAAAAAGTTGGTTTAAATACACAAACACCATAAAAATAAAAAAATAAAAATAAAAAGAGAGATTACTTACCTTAAAATATGAAGTTTTCTTCCTTAGCAATGGTTATTAAATTCATTTCTCTAAATTTCTTTTGCACAAGTAAAAAAAAAAAAAAGAAGAAGAAGAAGAAGAAAAACATCTCGTTTTTTCCACAATTTTACTTTTTATTATATTTTTTAAACTTATTTTTAACATTTTTTTTCTTTTACCCGTATATATACGATAGAGAAAGTATTATTTTGGGGTCAAATTTTTTAAAGTGAGTTCTTGTTATATTTACACGTTTTAAGGTCCATGAATCCCCCAAAATTTTTTTAAGTTAAATTTTAAGTGCTTGTGTTTGTATAATTATACGTTTTTGAGGTTTCCTGAATAATAAAGTTAAATTTTTAAGTTTTTATTTTTGTGTATGTCAGCGTAACTTTATCATAATAATAATAAGTCAATTTAAATATTGCATTTTAAAATTCATATGAGATTGCTATTTGAATGTTTGATTACGATTGATAAGTTTTATGCGGTCACGCAGGTAAAAGTTGTCTGAATAATTTTGAGTAAAGTTTTAAATTTAACAACAGCATTGAATTCTACATAAATACAGGTAACGTATTCAAACGGCCCGTTTTAAAGTCCATGAATCCCAAGATCAGGATTTTAACGGCTGGTTTGTATATCTGTCTGTCTGTGTGTTTGTATGTTATAAGTGCATTTCAAAAACAAGTAGTAGCACCATATATGGAAGGGATATAAAAGAGAAATTATTGTTTGTGGGTCAAATTTACGAAATTAAATTATATATATATATATATACATTTACACGTTTTGAAGCCCCCTCATTCCAAAAATCATGTTTATAGCTGTTGGTCTGTTTGTGTGTGTCTGTGTCTGTACAAACTTAGTATTAAAAATTTGATCATATAGCGATAGTACATTAAATTTTTCGCCGAGATCAAGTAAATGATTCGTGCACAGGGATAAAAAAAAAGAAAGAAAGAAAATCAAATGCATTATGTCTATGAGAGAAAATTTTAGTAGGCACAGTTTGATCTCTATATGTCAAACAAAAAGGAACAAAAAGGAAATTTATATTTTTTATATGCATAAAAAAATATTTCGTGTAGAATGTGGTATGAAAATCATTCACCATTCGTTTACAATGCTACCCAAAAGAACTAGAATATAACTATATTTGGAAGTTGCAGAAAAACTGCTCAGGAATGAAAATTAATTCCACTTACGCTAGATATATATATATATATATATATATATATATATATATATATATATATATTTTTTTTTTTTTTTTTTTTAAGTTAAATTTTAAGTGCTTGTGTTTGTATAATTACACGTTTTTGAGGTTCCCTGAACAATAAAGTTAAATTTTTAAGTTTGTATTTTTGTGTATGTCAGCGTAACTTTATAATAATAATAATAATTTCAGCCAATTTAAATATTGCATTTTAAAATATGAGATTGCTATTTGAAAAGTTTGATTACGATTGATAAGTTTTAAGGGGTGGCGCAGGTAAAAGTTGTCTGAATAATTTTGAGTAAAGTTTTAAATTTAACAACAGCATTGAATTCTACATAAATACAGGTAATGTATTCAAACGGCCCATCACACAGAATTATTTGTCAAATAAAACTGTTCCTAATCCTAGTTTGAAATTTTTTAACGTAGGTTTATATTCAGTACTTGTTATCTTACCCTTTAATGTACAATGTGTCTTTATTATATTGAAATGCAGGGTAAGAGAAAGTTGTCTGAGTGCCAGACCAGATTATTTAACTTGTTCTTAAAATGTAAAGAAAAAAATAATAATAAATAAATAAAAGGAAAATAAAACCATTTTCAAATGATTTATTTTATCTGAAAGCAATATTCTTTCGCCCAAATAAATTTGCCATTTTTATTTTCTTTTTAACGTGGGATAAATATTAATTAAAACGGTTTATTCAAACTGTAATTTAAACATTAATTTTCCACTTGTATATTTACAAATATAGAAAAATCAAAGAAATGGTACTTATTTAAATATATATATATAAGTTCAAAATATAAATAATTAATTAATTAAAATAAATAAATAAAGTAACTTATTGCTTTTTACAAGTCTTATTATTTTAAATTACTCACACAAATTGCTGAAGATTAGGAGTATCAATTCGAATTAATTACTTTGAAAATACGCTTAAATAATAATAATATTCTTTAAAAAAAAAAAAAAAAAAAAAAAAAAAAAGGAAGCACTTACATTTTATTCCTGTACCTACTAAAAATAAATTACTGCTAAGCTTAAAATAAAAGGGGGGGGGGATTTATATTTCAATAATCTTTATGTATTGTAATTTAAATTGTTAAATCTTTATCTTCTAAAAAATCTGTTTCGTTTTATAGCATCCCTATTTACAACTTACATTTTACTTTTAGTTTGCATATTATTTTCAAAACAGTATTGTGTAAAAATTTTAAGTCTTCCGATTTTGGTCGGAAATATAGCAATTTTCAATCTTTTTCCATCCACAACATAAATGCCAATATTCATTTTAAACATATTTAATTAGATTCTAGAACCCACAGATAGGTAGAATTACTGAATAATTTTCACTCACTTTCTTTTTCTCTCCCCCCCACCTCCTCCACTCTTCGCTAACGATCGGCAATTAGACATCTCGCCCACCGAATCATTGTGATTTCCAATCTTTATTCATCAAAGCATAAATGTCAATATTCTTTTAAATCTTATTTATTTAGATTCCAGAACTTATAAAGAAGTAAAATTGGCCAATATCTCTCATTTTTAATTTTTTTTTTTCCTCCTCTCCCTCTAATAAACAGAAAATAGTTGCTCCCTAGAAATATTGTAATTTCCAATTTTTCTCCATCCACAACTTTTTTAGTTTGCTATATTAGATTCAAGACCTATATTGAAGTAGAATTGTTCAATATCTCTCACTCATTTTCTTTTCTTTTTTTAACCCCCCCCCCCTTTCCCCACGCTAACAATCGGAGATCAAACAGGTAATTATTTACAGGATTACCCAAAGTATATGGAGAGATTGGGGCTATACTTAGAAATGGCTGGAAATATATTTCATTTTGTGTTAGAGGTTTTTCACATGAAAGTAAATTTAAGTGCACAATGTGATGTGCATATAGTTTGTAGACAATATACAGGGCTACTCAAAATTAACATTCTTCTCTGTTGAATGTAATTTATGGAAGTGCTTCACTACATTTTACTATGTCGACGAACACTGCTCAGGAAGGATATTAATTTTTGTACCGGCTGTACTGTAAACGAAGTATTTTTAAAATTATATTTTAAATTCTGTTTTTATTTATTTATTTATTTCATTATTATTATGGTTTTTTTTTTTTTTTTTTTTTTTTTTGTATAATATCACGTTTTGAGGTGCCCTTAATGTGAAAGCCCAATTTTTAGCGGTTGATCTGAATTTATATCTGTTATCAACTTTAATTTAAAAACAAATAACTACAGGAAATTCAAATTCGGTATTTGAAGATTTGTATTAGGTTTCTACTTGAAAAATTTGATTAAGATTGGAAAGTTTGGATGCAAATTAATAACCAGCCTTCTTAAAAATAATTAAATTAATAAATGTAGGCATAGTAATTGCACGGAGGATGTGTGAATGGAGGATTCAGAATTATATGTGAAATAAAACTCTTCTTAAACCTATTTTAGATTAATAGCAGGAGACTTGGCGTTGGAATATTAAAACAGGAATAAACTACTACGTCAGAAACGCCAAAGAAAAATTATTTAGGTTCATACAGCTGTTTCGGTAGCCTAAAGCGTACCGTCATCAGTGCAAAAAGAATTGGAAAGAAGAATTGGCAAAGAAATTATTCTTTTTGCACTGATGACGGTACGCTTTAGGCTACCGAAACAGCTGTATGCACCTAAATAATTTTTCTTTGGCGTTTCTGACGTAGTAGTTTATTCCTGTTTTAATATTTTAGATTGTTTTTAAAATAGATTGTTCTTTATTACCTTATTGATCTTATGACTTAATCTGCAATCTGTCTTTTTAGTATTGAAATTCAGGGTAAGAGTGAATGGCACACCAAATTATTTTTCATTTAATTAATTCATTTGAAAGGGAGATCTTTATTTTTTTTAAATGTATTTATTGAAAAAATTGATAATGTAGTAGAAAGGATTAAACTGATTAAAATTTAAGTTTAATTTTTTTTTCTGCTTACATAATTAATTTATTTGAAAGGAATATCTTCTCTTTTTTTATTTATTGTATTGGTCGGAATCAAATGGGAATATAGTAGAAAAACCAAAAGCTATGGTGCCAAAATTAAAATATTTAATAAATGCTGAGATACAGCCATCTTTATAATCGTAGTTGTTGAATAATAGCAGCTTTTGTTGCACGATAAATACCCAAATTGAAGTGCCCAGGAAAGATGCTATGGTAGGTCGCGAGTACTCAAAGTGAGATTAAGAATGATTTTAAAGGAGTTTTTTAAATTTTTAATAAAATGATAAAAAAAAATAGTTATTCAAATTTTTTGAAGATTCATTTAATTATAGCGACCAACGAAGCAGGCAAAGCCTGCTAGTTATTGAATAAATGCAAACTTCTGACAGAAATATCCTTACTGAATTATTTTTTTTTTCCTGTTACTTATAGTGAAATAGCTTATTTATAGTGCTGCAGATTATTTTCTAAAGCCTAAATAGTTGTCGCAGACAACTTGAGTGTATTATGTAAGCTTGCAGAGATGTTGTTGTTGTACTAATGGCGAAACTTGGGCGAGTTTCAAAACGTTTACTTATTTTTTTAATTGTTTTTATACGCAAATTTTAATTTAAAAAATTTTGTCTCATAATTAAAAAGGTTTTATTTTTCATGTATATGAATGAGACGGTGTGATGTTTGTGTATATTGCAATGTTACTAGTTCAATCAGTAAAACAAAAACACCTGAAATAAAAGCTTGTAAATACTTTACGAATATTTTCTTAGTGAGTTGAGACCATTATGAAAATGACCAAAAAAAAACGTAGTGAAGGGAGAATGATATTTTACATTTGACCAATACCTTGAAAATTCATTGAAGGAACAAACTCATAAGATATAATTAGAGATAACAGAACCAGTAAGATTTACTAATTACACATAATACCAATATAATTTTGGCATCAATGAAGACGTGTATTTCACATATTGAAAAAGAAACCATACCTGGATGACTTCGAAGCTATTTATCACATGTTTTTGTTCCTTGTAAAAAGATTTTTTTTTTTTTTTTCTTTTTTCGGCTGTAAAACAAAAAATCCTACACCCTAAGTTTTAATTAAAATCATTTGATCCATTTTCAAGAAAAGAAAGTTTCTACCGTAGTTTGCAACGGGCGTCATCAAGGTTGTCAGAGAACATTAAATTTCCTGAAGATGAGGATGTGTCAGGTAGGTTTGTAACCGCAAAAAAAATTTAAATCTGACTTTTTTTTATCAAAATCGTCAGATCCGAGAAAACGAAATTTCTGTCATAGTTTACACTGGCGAAGTGAGGGTTAACTGTGAATGTTAACTACTCTGAAGATTAGGATAATTCATATCAATTTGACATCTCAAAAACCCAAAATCTTAATTGTATTTATCAATATAATTAAAGCACATTTTTAAGAAAACTAAGTTTCTACCACATTTTACTACAGGTGGAGTGAGGGTTAACACAGGAATGAACGCTAGTTTTTCTGAAGATAAGTTAGATGGGTTTCACATTAAAAAAAAAAAAAAAAAAAAAAAAAAACCTTAACCCTAGGTTTTTATCAAAATCACTCGATCTATTTCCGAGAAAACCAAATTTCTGCCATATTTTGCAATGGAAAGAGTGAGAGTTAACAAAAACGCTAACTTTTGTGAAGATGATGGATTTATCATCTCAAAAACCGCTAATCCGAGGTTTTTATCAAAATTGTTTGCGTCATTTCCCAGAGAACTAAATTTCTGACATATTTTGAAACGGGTGGAGTAAGGGATAACAGTGAACACTTCCTGAGGATTATAAAAATGCACAGAACTGACGTTTAAATGTAATAAGTACGAAGCTTTGAATAAACACAATAAAATGGAAGAACTCACAACAATTGTTTTGAGTTCAAAGAAAACACAACCCTTCGTCAGGCAAACAGAATAGGCACGAGAGCTGCAAACAAAGCAGCAACGCACAAAATTGATTTTAATGAAATGTAAAAACAAACAAAACCGAATGTAAATATAAACAATGGTGTGACCAGAAATATAAAATGAAATAATAAAATTAATTAATTAATTAATTAAAAAAAATTAAATTAAATCTAAAAACCTTTTTTAAAAAAATCTGATGTGAGCACCACATGACTTCCTTATACACCCATTGGAATATATATATACTAACAGATTTACCCGGCGTTCCCCAGGTTGAAGAAATGTTTACAGAATTTTGAAATCAATGAAAAAACTGAACAAAGGTGTAAAAAGAGAAATACATGAAACATTTTCAGAAGCCTTTAATTAGTTCAAGACTTCTATTCTAGTATTCACTGATTTTTTTCGGGAGATCTCCGAGGTATTCTCAATAGTATGGAAATTGTCGGAGGATAAAGGATAATAAGTTTTTTTCAGATATTTAAGCAGAAATTTTGAAAGTTACTCTTATTACATTAAACTGCGTATATTTTTGCTAAGTTTCCCATGTGTCCCAAGGTTGCCCGACATCTGGGCCACCTAGAGAACATGCATAGGGTCACCATTTGCACTGAATTAAACTTTTAATCTGATAAATTTATCAGAAATAAAGTTAATATGGCTAAAGAGAAAGAAATAAATTTGCAAAAAACGTATCGCAGCTCAAAACTCTAGGAATTTAAACACATGTAAATTAGAATATCTTATTACTTGGAAATTAGATCGACTACTCCTCCAAAGTGAAATCACTGCATACAATGGCGGTCGTTCAAGATAATATCTTCAAATTCAGTCACATACCCTGAAGATACATTATTTACAATGTAGTAGCACCACTTTATGATTAAAAATTAAATTGAACCTCTTTTAGGGGGGTGGGCTACCTTAAGAACACTGGCCACCTTTGGTTCACCTACCTTATTATGGCAAAACCTTTGTATTTTTGGTCATTATAAATATGATTTGCGTAAATATCTCCAAAACGGAAAGTCGCAGTAATACCAAAAATGGAGGTGCACAGCTAGATATCATAATAAACCTATATACCAATTTACAACGTTCTACGTTTAATAGTTTTTGAGTTATGCGAGATACACACACACACACACACATACTTACATACAGCCGTCACGAAGAATTGTGTAAAATCGTAGATATCTCTAAAACAGGAGCTCGTATTAAGACCAAAGTTGCAGGTGTATAACTAGACATCATGACAGACTCGAACGTAAATTTGCAACATTTTACAATTATTTGTTTCTCAGATATGCGAGATATAAAATCCATTTCACAAATCGGGATTACTTCACAAATCGCGATTTGTGAAGTAGGTGTAGGAAAGTAGGTGTCGACCAATCGGGTCACAAATCGGGATTACTATACTTCCTTATACTTTGTATAAGGAAGTAAAAAATGTCAAAATTAAGTCAATCAACAGAAGTTATATGAGTAATATCCAAACATCAGACAAGAATGGAGTAGAAGAAATATCCTTAACAAGATTTTTCGAATTTTTAAATATGTAGAAAGTTTCATAGATATCCAAATGGGAAGAGGAGATAGGAGAATAAATTATGCTAGTTTTAGAAAAATCAAAACAATTACCATGAGCCCAGCAGTGGGAAGCGATGGAAGATTTGGAAACCTCTTTATTACGAACATTCTGATGGTACTCATTTATACTATATTTCAAACGCCTCCTAGTTTGACCAATATAACCTAAATTACACGAAGAACAAGCAATTAAATAAACTCCAAGATCGGTTTTCAGTAGGAATGGGGTTCTTTAAGAGAAGATAATTTAATTTTGTTAATGGGTTTGTAGATGACTTTAAATACAAATGGTGAAAGAATTTCAGAAGTTTTAAAGGAAAGTGGTAAATAAAAAGGTAAAACTATTGGGATATTCAATTTGGAAACAGAACATTTAGGATATTTGTATACAGAGCTTCATCGATTATAGAGGGATTATGGTCTCGAGAAAGAGCAAGAGATTTTAAATAATTAATTTCTTTCTAAAGACTAGATGGATCAGAACAAATGTGTAAGGCACGAAAAACATAAGTAAAGAAAGCAGACGTTTTCTGTTCAGGGGCGTAGTTAGAGAGAGCATGCAGCGGAGGAGAGACAGAGGAGGGTTTTCTAAAGATAGTAGTTGGGAACCGATCCTTCTCTTTAGACACAAAAATGCCAATGAAAGGCAAGGGATAAATCCTTTTCAATCTCGAAATTGAATTCTGGTCACACCATTTACATTCGGTTTTATTTATTTTTCCTCTTCACTGAAGTCGATTTTATACGTTGCCGCTTTGTATTTAGAACTCGTGCCTACTTTGCTTTCATCTCACAAAGGGTCGTGTTTTCTTTCGACCCGAAGCAATTGTTGTGAATTCTTGCATTTTATGGTGTTTATTCAAAGTTTTGTACTTATTACTTCCTGGAGATACAGATAGGTTTGTCATAACAATAATCTCTCATCACTAAGTCTTTATCAAAATCGTTGGATTCATTCCTGATAAAAGAAGTTTCTGTCTAATTTTGCAACGAGCGCAATGAGGGTTAACAGTAAACACTAATTTTCTCGAAGATCAGTCTTATGGGTATGTCTTCTCATAAAACCCATAAACATGGTTGGCAACTTTATCACTTTTTAGCTAACAAAAATTTTTAATAGAATTTTTTATATATTTCTGCAACAATTTTCATTGGTTAAATAAAATAAATATTTCTATTGAAATTTTAATAATTTTTTTTTTTTTTTTTTTTTTTTTTTTTGTATATTTCTCTGTAACAGTTTTCAATGGTTAAATAAAATTAAAATTTCTATTAGAATTTTCCGGTAGCCAAAAGGTGCTAAAGTTGGAAACTATGCCTTTATGTTTTATCAAAATCGTTAGATTTATTTCCGCGTAACCAAGTTTCTGCAACATTTTGCAATCGGCGGAATATGGGTTAACAGTGGAATACGGGTTAATTTCTCTGAATGTGAAGATAACTCAGATGGGTCTGTCGTCTCAAAAAATCCCTTATTAACTTAATTACTTATTTATATCCTTATTTGTTTATTTATTGCATTCTGTAGGACAATTAACATATTTTTTTATACTTCTATATTTAATTAAATTTAAATAAATATTTTATGTAAATAATTGAATAAGTCAGCAAAAGTAATTGATAGGTTACGCAAAAGTTCGCATTTTAAACAGAATTTTGAAACTCTTAAAAATTAAAAGAAAGCTTTTTTTTTACTTTCTTTTAAAAATCCTAATGTTAAGTGATATTTTCAGGATGTTGAAATTTCACTGTTACTGATAAGAAACAATATTGAAAGAAAGAAAAAATATATCAAGTGCTTTTCTTCGTAAAATACATATTTGCTAATGTGGGTGTTTCTAGCTGAATTTCTTTTATGAGAAGAAGCCCTAATAATAAAAAAGAAAAACTTGGAAGAAAAGAAGCGTCTAAAAGTATTTCTTCAAACTAAATGACGCACCCACTTGTCGAAAAAAGTGAACTCTCATGACACTACTATTTCTCAATTGGGTCAAGTACGTGACTTTTTCTAAGGAAAAAATGACCGTCAAAAATAAAGCGAAGTGTTAAATGATGATTACAACGTCCGAAACTTTTTCTCAAATAGTGCTTAGATATTTTGATTAAATTGAACAGATAGAAGAATAGAAACATAAAAAAAAATATTGAGTTATGTATTCACTTTCCTTTCATTATGTGGTAGAAAATAAATAAAATAGTAACAAACACTGCTAAAAGAATTCTACTTTAAAAAATGCTTTGTTAGAACAACAAAAATTTCGTTAAAACAACACACTTCTTTTTTTTTTTTTTTTTTTTTTTTTTTTTTTTTGACGTGATATTGAAATTTACATATACATTATTTTGATAAAATTAATAATAATAGTATAATAGTAGATAAAATTAATAGTATAATAATAGATAAAATTAACAATAATAATTAATAATAATTGAAAAGGATTTTTTCAGACTTAAAGCGTAATAATTATCCCTCTCGCTGGCTTAAAAGAAAATTAAAAGAGTATGACTTTAATAAGGATAATCATGAAACTAATTCCTCTAAACCTCCTAAATCGTTCGTTACTATTCCTTACTCTAAAAATATTTCTGAATCTATTGGCAAAGTTTTACGCACTGTTAATTTATCTGTTTCCTATAAACCCCAATTTCTAATTCGTAATTTCCTTTCTAATTTTAAAACAGTTATCCCCTCTTTTTCCCGCACAGGTGTTATTTATAATATCCCTTGTAAATCTTGTAGTTCGGTTTATATTGGTCAAACTGGCCGTTCTCTTCATACTCGTATCAAGGAACATAAAACAAATTTCAAAAACCATGATATACGTTCGAAAATTGTACAGCATGCCATAGAAACTGACCATTTACCTGATTTTAACAGTACTAAAATAATCATATTTAAATTATCATTCAAGAATTTTCCTGGAGGGCTGGTACACAAATCAACATTTTTCACCACTTAATGAGGCATGCGCAGTTCCCGATGAATACGTTGTACTCACTTAATGAAAGTCTGTTGTTCTTCTCAGCATTTACATTTGATGTTTTTTACTGATGAGGAGCCTGTAAAAGGCTCGAAACGTTTAAATTTGTGTATTGTGTTTTTAATGTTTTAAAATGTATACTTTTGCGTTTTTTTTTTTTTTTTTTTTTACTGAATATTACGCAAATGGTTCGTATTGGTTTAATGCAAGTTACTTTTCCTTTTTGGTAACTTTTTTCTGAAAATTCGCAAAAATAAAAGTAGATAATTGTATTGAAATAATTTGTATGTTAAAACTACGCAGTAAAACACGGCTGTTTACCTGTAGTTAAAAATTAATCTTAATTAAGGTGCAATATTTCAAGATTTTTATTGCTTTCTGTAATAGCTTTTATCTTTCTCGTGAGAATGTTCGACAAATGTCATATTAAACGAAGAAATATGGAGTTTGTTTCATCTTGAAATATTATAAACCTCGGTGTCTATCTAGCAACAAAAAAAAAAAAAAAAAAATTAAATTCCATATTTGCGTTAACGAAAAAGTCTAAACTTATATTGTTTTTCGCACTGAAAGCGATGAATAATGTTGTATGTATAATGTTATATTGTATGTTTCTGAATAATCGTTAAAGATAACTTTGAAACGGGAAGCTTGGCTAGATGATCGCCGATAGTTTTTAAATTAAACTATATATAAATATTCATAATGGAAGGAAAAATAGATGTTGCTTTGGCAAAAATTCGTGTAGTTAATGAGTTAGCAAAATGTTCACGCCAAATGTGCTCACTTTCTCGCTTGCTTGTGAACTAGTGCAATTCTGTACTCTCTTGATCATTTTATATGAAATTGTGCACCATGTGTTAAAGTACTATATACATTGATCTGATTTTTTTCTAACAAAAGAAATATGAAGCAAAAAAAAATATGTACGTTATCTTATTTTTCAGTGCCTTCTGAGGTCATAACCTATGTTATTACAAATTAATTTAAATGAATTTATGCGTTCCCCTAAAATGCATTAGAGATATAGTCTTGACAAACATTTTGTTATCAGAATCTAAAGGAGCAAAGGACTCTTTTCATGTTAAACACATTCTTTTGGTCAATCGTCGTAAATTGGTTTGGTAAAATGTGCAAAATTATTACTGAAATGACAAAAGAAAACTACAAAATCAGTCAACAAAATAAAAATTGGTTCTCCCAACAATACATGTTTTACGGTATATACATTTATCATAATGTTAATCTAGAGTCTCTGTAAATGTACTATATAACAGTTTTCAGTTAAAAATAAGTAGTCGTGTTTCTCAAACTCTATTGCAGATTTTCATTTCTTTATTTTAATGTTATATATTTCTCAATAAAAATTAAATATGAATGCTTCGGCTTTAAAAAAGTATTATAATCTACTAATATATTTCTAGTAATTATTTATTTAAATAATATATACAATTAAATTTATATAATATAAAATGGTTTTTAAGCATCTCCATTTACTTTTTGCCGTAATTTTACATACGACTTAAAATAAATAGTTTACAATAGTTTTTCTACTGTAATTTTTAACAGCAAGCAATTATACGAATGAATGTATGTATTCGAATGTATGTATTCCGAGAATGAATTCAAGTGAAACACCAATAGACTAGCACTGTCGATTAATTGTGATGCAATATCCGCTTTCTAATAGTAAATGAATGTTGATACCTATTAAATCTTGAGACTCTACTGTAAGTCAATTTACAAACCAGTGTTGGCATAGTAAAGGTTAATCATGACCCCATTTTGTACCATAATACTATAACAGAAGTGCCAACCTAATCCGGCAAATTGTTAGTACCGCCCCTTTTTATACACCACTTTATTTTTAAAGTAATTTTCTTCAAATATATTTGCGATGAATTAAGAAGAAAAAAACTCTAAAAAATGACTGGTGTAGAAAAAAGGGCGGTACTAGCAATTTGCCGGATTAGGTTGGCAGCTCTGCTATAATAACAGTTTGAAAGATTGTAAGTTTTTCAATAATAATATATGATAGTATATTTGAGCTATTTAAAGTACCCTTATAATAAAAATAATAATTTTTGATAGGAAAATGACCATTACTTTATTTAAAGTGTTAAATACATAAGGTACAATTTAGTATACTGAATTTGAAAGCCTTTTAAATCTTATTAATGAGAAAAAGTACATTCAGTAAAAACTAATAAAAACTAGATAAAAACTTTAGAGATATGTTTATTAAATTTTAGTTTATCAGTCTTTTATTTGGATTACGACCTTAAAAATAATATTCACTTAAGCATTTTTTTATGAGATAACAATACAAATACTGTAAAAATAAATAATCAAATCTCGTAAATATATCTGCTAATCACTGAAGTGTATACTCAGAACTAGAATACTTTTAAATTGAATTTTTACAAAATTTGCCATATTGTTATTAGAAAATTTAGTTCAATTTCAAAAAAAAAAAATAGCTTGTTATGGTGCTCAGTCAAGTAATATACTACTAAATGTCTTAGAACCTCTCGCTTGATTGCATATTATAATCTCTGGTAATATTATTATCAAAGCGCCATCGGTCTAGCGTGGATCATTTAAAAAAACATTCTGTCTTTCAGGTCATAGAAGAAAATTAGCCCACATTGCATTGATGTCCAATAATGTTAATAATAATAATATATTTAAAAAAAAAAGGGGGGGCATAAAACGAAGGCAAAATACTGGCATTATTCTTTAACAGCATAAACAAGCATTCTTCAATAATAATATGGCAGAACCCATACAGAAATGAATAGAAACTATAAATAATGTAATCGGAAAATCATTTTACAAAAAATGTTCTTTATTAAAACGGTGAAAAACTGAACACAGAAACAAACAAACAAACAATAAAGCGATAAATTATTAAACACAGATTCTTAAGGCAAGAAGGATGTAATACATTATATTACGTTATACATATTACATTAAGCTTTTTTTTTTTTTTTTTTTTTTTTTTTTAACTTAGAAAAAGCATTTTACAAAATTACACAGCTTTAATGTAAGTTTTACATCCATACATGGATTCCGATCAAGGATAACTGTTATTATTATTATTATTATTATTATTATTATTATTATTATTATTATTTTATTACATTCAATGGTATTAAGACGAATAATGAATAACAGAAAACAATTCATTTGCGTAAGGTAAAATTTATCGATAGAATAATTGTTACTTAAATTTATTTTATTTATTTATTTTACATATTAAATTTTTGAAAATTAATTGATGAAAAAAAAACTTATATATATATATATTTAAAAAATCAGGGAAAAAATTGAATATCTTTTATAAAAGGAAAAATAAACGCTTTGGCTAACAATATAGTGATCAGGTAATATTTACTATACTTGTTTGAAAAAAATTCACAATCTTTTGAACATATTTTTCTTTAAAAAACATATTTTGAACATATTTCTCTCTGTATTTGTTCATTACAAACACACACACATATAGGCATATTTTTATGTTTGGAAGTTCAAAATAATTGCTTCTCAAGGTGGAATTCACACTGATTATTGCCACCGTTTAACGTGCGCTGAAAACCTTTACTCGTCATTATTTTTAATTACCCTGATGCTTTAAGCCATTAAACGTCACTGAATAATGATTTTTGATATGATTTGTAAGCATTAATCTTACGGAGTCCTCGATAGAAAGAATTCTTTATCATATGTCAGTCGTTTATGACCTTCCTGTAATTGCAATCTGTTCCTTGACATCTACGACACAATTAATTTGTCAATTCAATACTTCGTTTTTAATCGCAATCAATTACGTTTTACAACAGAAACTGGAAGAAATTTTAATTCTAGAAGTTTTTCGTTAATTGTTATTTTTTAAACCTATATTTAAAAACTAGGATGAACCTAATTTTAAATAGTTCATTTCATTGCTAAATTGAAAACGTTAATTTTAATATTTTATTGTACTGTTACTCACTGTTGTAAGGGCAAAATTGATAACAATTTGGGTGTCATTAATTAATTAATAACTAATTAATTAATTACTCTATTACTGCTTAATGATAAATTTGTATATGAATTGAGACATTTATAATTATCAATATATAATACAGAGCGAAATTCTTTAAGCAATATATGTACGAAATATATGAAATAGTAATATATATATAAAGCGCATATTTGTTTCCAAAAAATCATGAAAGGACTTAGTATACATTATTCAATTTTAAAAATGTTTATAATTCAACTTCATCTAGTATATTTTGTAAAATCAATTTAAAATAAAGAAAACTCTCAGTTATTATTAATTATTACATTTTTATGATTGTATAAAAAGAAAAATTGTTAATTAGAGGTAGGTTAATCTATTTTTAAAAATAAAAATAAAAATAAATTTCTAAAATATTATCATAAATTTTGTTTTGTTAAGTTCTTTTTAGAAATATTATATTTCTTGTTTGTACCTTTGTTTGGAGTATTTATTAGAAAAAATGGTAACTAATTAGGTAACAGAGAAACAAAAAAGAAAAAAGAAAAAAGAAAAAAAAGAACTGTATAGTTTATTAAAATTTTAATTTACTATCATTCATAATTTAGCATTTTATTAATTTATTTAACATCTTCTTTAGTGTCGATTTTCGTTCATATCTTTCTACAAATTACATTATTATCAGTGAAAACCGGATGGAAATGGAATTTAAAACTATCAGGTTTTTAAGTAACTCACGATAAGCATTGAAGGAATGCCGATAACGTATTTCACAAACCACTTGAAAAGATCACGCATAAAATTTATGCGTTTAAATTTAACTATGCTGTTGTAATAGATTTTCAATTCGCACGCTTAATAAAAAAAAAACTTAATAGTTTTGATATCCATTACATTATAAATTTTGAATAAATAACAAATATTCAGAAAATTCAAATAAAAATCTGGTACTGCTAAAATAAACTGGCAATACCATGGAATAAATATGGTATGTTATTGGGATTAATGCCGATTGACTGCACTAGGGTCCTAGGCCTGAGGGGGAGTGTCCGTGGGGGTCTTTCTAAGTTGTTTTAACCCGTATTTACGAAATTTTCGGAGAAAACCACGGTAAACTCCTAACGGCTCGGCCACCCGTGGATCGAACCCGGCACCTCGCGTTTACCAGCTTCGAAGATAGAACCTCTCGGCCGTTGGTGGACCCCCATGGAATAGGAAACAAGAAATTATTTCATTGAAAAAGAAAAAAGATACATTTAAAAACATATATATTTAATTTTGTTTTCATAAAAAGCTTTTTTTATTCAACATTTGATGAACAGTCAAAAAAAAAAAAAAAATATGGTTAATATGCTTGCTTGCTTTAATAAGGATTTACAAGAGGTATGTCAATTTTCAGACTTTCTAAATCCCGTCCTATCTCACTCATTGGTACCAGTCTTTTACACAGTTAAAATCAATTTAAGCTGTAACTTCATAATTTAGTTGTGCCTGCTATAGATATGGCTTTTCTAAAATGATGAAACATGGCGCACCAACTTTCAAAGTAAATTTGTATCTAAACTGATGTCATTTTTCTGGTTAAATGTAGGATGTTATTTTTCACAGTATACTATGTATAAATCTATTCTAATTTTGGCTTTTTTATCGTCATTTAATCTGCGTTAAAAATATAATTAAATAAAAGCACATAAAATAATATTTAAAAATTAAATAAAAATTATTTACTAAAACTTGATCTTTATTGGTTTATATATATATACAGTCGAACCTCGTTAACGTGAACACAGTTAACGTGAATGACTTTTAACATGAACTGTTTTTCCAATCCCCCTCAAAATGAAGATTTGTTTAGTTATATAAAAATTAGTTATTGATAGCATGAACTACTGATAACATGAACAAGTTTTTTGAGGTTTGCCTGTATACTGCAGCAACTTTCAAAAAGTAAGTATTTTATTTTATTAGAGTTATTTTTCAGTTCACCATAAATCACTTGTTTGTTTTAAAGCAGTATTTTTGCAATGTCTTTTGAAAAATCTGTTTCTAATTTCAAGAAAATAAAATATATGTTCACTCAGTTATTAAGACAAAAAATAATATTTGAAAAAATTGTCTCGCTATCTATTCATTTGTCTGTAACAATCTCAAATACTATTGCACGACAAACAATAAATTTTGTAAGATTTAACAGAAAATATCTCTGCCGTTTCTTTTATTTAGATAACTTTATGTCTAGATATTTTGGAAAAATATCTTTTACAGGTTTGTATAGCTGAAACAGGTTTGTATAGCTGTACTTGAAAAAAAAAAAAATCAAAGCAGTCTTTGGAGACTGCCGATAGAAGTGAAAATAAAGTAACTTCTGAATTCTATCGTGGAGCTATTAGATTATTAATTTCGAATTATTTTTGGTTTGTAAAGAAGTGTTTATGATCTGTATTATATGATTCGGCACAATATTTGTAGCTACCCAAATTAAATGAACTAAGCCTTATATTAGGTAAAAATATTGATTACTTATGAAATTATTTTAATTAGTAGCGGAGATACAAAAGAAAACCGATTCAGGATACCTCAAAACGTGTAAATCAGGTGAAATCTCGAATTCCCCTTTCGATAATATAAAAGAACTTTAAACTAGTTGGCATAGGTGGACTCTGCCCAGTTCCCCATCATATTTATGTTCTCATAAATTTCTAGTGCGAGACATATTATAATCATGTTAAAAGAAATGAATTTGACCAAAGCTTGATATAGTGACAGAATGAAATCCCCGCCCAATAGGCTATCCACCGTTCACTTCCATATATTTATCTTATTCTAATCTATTAACTTATTTTATCAGGGTCAATTCCGTTGTTTAGTTCTCATACTAATATTTCCAATGCAATAATCCTCAAAATTCATATTTATATGAAAAATTTACAATTTCGCTATGTTGGTAAAATCGTTAATTAAGAATAACTTACGAAATTTCCCTATTAGAATATATTTGTATTCAATCATGTTCAAACAAATATCATAAATGTAATTTTGAAGTTGTGTAATGCATTTATGATCCTCAAAATGGAAGTTTATGCTCAAATTTGCCTTATTCTGACATGTTATGTAAATCGTAAATTCCAAATAACTTACGAATTTTTTAAATTGGAAAAATCATAGTCTATGATATTCATGCCAGTATCCTAAATAATATTTCGAAAGTGGTTTGACAACTTTACGATGAAAATATCCCTCAAGATTGACGTTTATGTGAAATTTTACTCTATTCTGCATGTTAAGAAACTCGTAAATTTCCAATAACTTACGAAATGTTTATATTGGAAAATTCATAGTCATTAATCTTTATGCCAGTGTCCTAAATAATATTTCAAAAGTAGTCGGACATCTTTACGATGAAAATATCGCTCAAAATTGACGTTTATGTGAAATTTTGCCCTATACTGCCATGTTAAGAAATTCGTAAATTTCCAATAACTTGCGAAATTTTCAAAGTAGCATATTTATAGTTACTGATGTTCATTCCGGCATCAAAACTGATATTTTAAAACTGGTCTGACATTTTTACAGTAAAAAGTTTCCATTTAATGCACGTTTAAGTGCATTTTTGTCCTATTCTCCCATGTTAAGAAAATCGTAAATTTCTAATAACTTACGAAGTGTTTTAATTCGAATGTTGCAAATGAATAGGGTTCTTGCCAGTGTCGAAAGTAATATTTTAAAACTGATTTGACCTCTCTGCGACAATTTGTTCTTGAGATATCGTGTACACAGACTAACAAACTAACGAACTAACGGACTAACAGACACCCTACAGACAGACACCATACAAATTTTGTCATTTTCGGATTCCTCACACCTGAAAACGTGTAGAAAAGTAAAAAAACCGAGGTCGAAAATTTTCACGATTACCTAAGTTCCCCATACCTATAGTATGATGGGGAACTAAAAATCTCTCGAATGATGTATTAAAAATAATTTAATCATAATTAGAATTTGAAACATTAAAATTTTAAAATATTATAGCGCCATCTGGCGGCAGAAATTTCTGTAAGCTACTGTTCGATTCCAACTCAACAAAGCTTTCAAATGATGTATTACTTATGAAATTATTTTAATTAGTAGCTGAGATACAAAAGAAAACCCATCCAGGAGACCTCAAAACGTATAAATCAGCTGAAATCTCGAATTCCACTTTCGATAATATAAAAGTACTTTAAAATACTTTTCGAATGAGGTATTAAAAATAATTTAATCGTAATTAGAATTTGAAATATTGAAATTTTAAAATATTATAGCGCCATCTGGCGGTAGAAATTTCTGTAATCTACTGTTCGATTCCAAATCAACAAAGCTTTTTAATGATGTATTACTTAAGAAATTATTTTAATTAGTAGCTGAGATAAAAAAGAAAACCCATTCAGGAGACCTCAAAACGTGTAAATCAGGTGAAATCTCGAATTCCACTTTCGATAATATAAAAGAACTTTAAAATATCTTTCGAAAGGTGTATTAAAAATAATTTAATCATAATTAGAAATTGAAATATTGAAATTCTAAAATATTACAGCGCCATCTGGCCGTAGAAATTTCTGTAATCTACTGTTCTATTCCAAATCAACAAAGCTTTCTAATGATGTATTACTTATGAAATTATTTTAATTAGTAGCTGAGATACAAAAGAAAACCCATTCAGGAAACCTTAGAACGTGTAAATCAGGTGAAATCTCGAATTCCACTTTTGATAATATAACAGAACTTTAAAATATCTTTCGAATGATGTAGTAAAAATAACTTAATCATAATTAGAAATTGAAATACGCGTGTTAGATTAAAATTTAATTTGCAAAAAAAATATTTTTTTTTTTTCCAAAATCGATGAAATTTGAACTGCAACTATCCCATGTGCTGTTAATGGCGCACAGTATGTTTCAAAGAATTTAGAAGAAAACTGAAGCATTTTGAAATTTGCAACTTTTATTCCTAGTAGAAAACCACGTGATGTCAATTGGCAAACAATATGTTTCTTCCCGATCAGATTCTCTGTGACCGGGTTGTCATGGTAACGAACGCCTGCAGAATTTCATTCAAAGCGTTAGCTGACGATGACGCGAGTTTCATGATTTTTGTTCACCCAAAAGTGCTCAACGCGCCTAAAGAAGTTTTCACTTCAAAAAAAGCGTACTTAGCGAGATTTGTTTGATGCAAATTATTATAAACGAATTAATAAAATTTAATTCGGTAACAGCCAAAATATCTAAGGTGTCGGTGTTAGGATTAGGATCCACTACATCAGGGTCATAAGTCTGGGAGGTTTGCCCTTGATATAGGTCTTTCTAAGGGGTCCCAACCCTTATTTTCGCGAGATTCTCAGAAAATCACGGAAAACTCCAAGTGGCAAGGTCGATGAGCGTGAACTAGGATCGAACACGACACTTCCCATCTACCAGTATCGAAAGCAGAACATCTCGGCTACTAGTGGGGCCGAAAGATCTAATAACTATCAAAAAAGATAAAATTTTAAATCATACCCAATTCTTATTTTGTAATAGTGTTGTTTTCATCTGCGATAAAGAAATGATTTTATTTAAACCACGATAAAATGCTTCGAATTAACAAATCGATATGCAACTTCCTCTGCGTTTCCTTTTAATGTGATATCATTTTTATAATCGGAATTTTTTCACCTTATTTAAATCTACGCTCTTGATAGATATCTTTTTTTTTTTTTTTTTTTTTTTTTTTTTTCTGCGTTATCTATTGAAATAAACCCGAAAAAATTATTTAAATTGTTATAGTTTAAAATCATAAATTTAAAAAACTTTTTATTGATTTTAATTGATTTATCTGAGTTTATAAATGCTACATTTGATATTTATATCAGCATTATTTTATTTAAAAAAAAAAAAAAAAAAAACTCATTTTTTTTTTTTTCTAAAGTTTTTTTTGGGCGACCGTTTTAACTGAACCTTTAAATGCACGAATTTTTATTTTTAATAAATAACGTTTGAAATAAACCGGGAAATGGGTTTATTTAGGGGGAAAATACCCCCCCCCCTCCAAAAAAAAAAATAAATAAATAAATAAAATAAAATAAAAATATCCACATAAGAATTTTTTTTTTTTTAAGAAAAGAAAAGAAATGTATATATATATATACATTTATTGATGTATTTTTATAGCGCAGCATTATTTTATTTATTTAAAAAAAAAAAAGAAGAAAAAAAAAACTATATCTTTCTAAAGTGCTTTTTGAGCGAACTTAACCTTAAAATGCATGAAATTTTATTTTTAATAAATAACATTTGAAATCGACCGGGAAATGGGTGTATTTAATTTCCACATAAGAATTTTTTCAATATATATATATATATATACACATTTATCTTGCATAAATTTATCAGTATATGCAAAAATATAAATATACAATAAAAATATTAAAAAAACCTATACTATATTTTTTTGCTGTAATACACTTATATTTTGATTCCATATGCTTATAATTTTTTTCGTGATTATTACTTCATTCTTTGAACTGTTATTTTAAAAAAATCACCTGTCTCTATATTTATGAGACACACTGTACATTGAAAAATGGCTTCAGTTCTCTATTTTTCTAGTTATAAATGGGAGAATTTTTAATACCTACAATGCTCAAATTTTTTAGTAATCATCTGAAGAGTGTAGCTAAACTTTCACTAATTGTTTTTTTTTTTTTTTTTTTTTTTTATGGGGGTTGTATAAATAACTTTGTAATTATTGAAATTAAATAGCTTTAAATACTCAGTTGATTTTCTAAAATTTTGTACTGTTTTTCCACAGAACTTTGCAATTTATAGTAATGTCTAAAATTAATTTGAAGAATTAAAGCAGAGGTTAGGTTTTTTTTTTTTTTTTTTTTTTTTTTTAGAACATACTGTTTAGTATTCAGCAATTATGTTTTACATCTCTTAACGATTCTCAATTACTAAAGATTATCCGAACCCTTATTCAAAATTTTATAGTTTGAAACCTTTTTTCGATTATTTACTGAAGTGAAACGCTTTTTTTTTTTTTTTTTCATTTTGTCTGCTTTATTCATATTTAAAATTTTATAATTGAATAAAAAACATATTTAAATTAATTAGTTGTAGCATATACGTGTGTGTGGGGGGGGGATGTAAAATTAGAAATCCCCAATAATTATATAATTTTAATAAATTATTTTAATGATTTAAAATAGCCATTATATTACCTACTTAAACAAAATAATTTCAATGAAATTTTAAAATAAAAAGTTTAAGATAATCCTAAATATTATTATTTTATTATTATTTTTCCTTTTGAAAATATCTTTTTTTTTTTTTTTTTTTTTTTTTTTTTTTTTCCCTCCTGAAACATTTCTTAGGGGGAAATATAAAAGATAAGAAAAGCAGGGAGAATTTAAAATCTCAACAGAATTTCACACATTAAAATGAATTTTCGCTAAAATATTTTAGAACAGAAAATTATAAATTAAACTAAAAATATACTCATATCAAATAAAAGAAATATCTTTTCCAATGCTACTAAATTTTAATTTAAACTTAAAAGCGTATCAGTGAAAAAATATACATAAATAAGAAACGCGTAGATGATACTCCCCAGTAAAAAGATAAATGTCAATAAAGAAAGACAATCAGTTTTGATATTTCAAGTATTTACAAAAATTAGTCTTATCTGTACAAAACTATAAAAAATGCATTGTGCTTATCTAGAAAAAATTAAACAATATATCTAATCTGTAAACAGTTATGTTTTGAAAAAGATAACACAGAGTAACCTTCACGTATATCTTTCTCATACTTTCATTCACGTCAACTCTCATTAAGTTCCTCAAAACGCATCATTATATGATTCACATTTAACCTTTCTATCATGAAGTTTTTTTTTCTCTAGAATATAAGAAATTGCCAAAGAAATTGAACTCACTTATGGTAGATGCGTTATCATTTTCTGTGAATCATTGTTAGACTGTTTACTCGGGAGAAATCGGAACAACCACGTTTTTGAAACATGCAAGTGACTAGAAGGATATGGTTTGCCTTTTGTGCAAATCAGGTACAACCTAACAGAAGCGCCATCCAACTGCCTTAAAAATATATATATATATATATATATATATATTACCGGGTGTCGCATAAGTCTGTAGACATTTTAAAAATCCGCAAGTATTGAATGAATTGGTAGAATTAAACGCGGTTTGCGAAAAAATCATTCTCGTGAAGGGGGGATTTTTTTTTTTTTTTTTTTTTTTTTTTTTTTTGTAAAGAAAAATAATAATTAAGCTATTTATCGATAGAGGGCGCTGTGCGTGACCCGATCACACATTTTCATGAAAACCTGTACTTATTCGAATGCAAATGTTTACAGGCATATAAATCCTATTCTATGTGTCCGTCGTCACCACAAATTACAGTTTGCAAACGAGTTATAACACTGCTAACTGCGGCGGTTCTTACCTGAGGTAAAACATCTTCACCAATAACACATTATCCACCAAGTCAGCATCGCAGTTAAAACTTCATGTACGCACAAGTAGGAGGCAAAATAAGAAATAAACGATTCGAATCGCAAAATTGTGCAATATATTGGACTTTCGTTTGCATATTTTTCTTTCATATTCGAGCGAAGAAATTAACTATTTGTCTAACAATCATCGACAAAAAAAGTATAATCTTTCTTCTCTACTCCCCCCCCCCCCCCAGAAAAAAAAAAAAAAAAAAAAAAACTTCACGAGAAGGATTTTTTTGCAAACTGCGTTCAATTCTATTAATTCATTCAATAGTTATGCATTTTTAAAATGTCTACAGACTTATGGGACACCCTGTACATATACATATAAATAATTATAATTGCTTAAAAGTATGATTCAGGTGTAAAAAGAAAAATAATAATGCTTATAATAATGATAATTAGTTATGATGAGATAATATTTTTGAATACGCTAATATGGAAGCAACGCAGCATAAATGAAATAGCTTCTGACAAGCTGTGTCTATTTAAATGTGTGTATGTTTGAGTAGCACGATTATAAAACAAGTGCAAATACAGATTAAACTGAGCAAACGTCAGTATATTGTGCATTGACTACCCCTTTATGTCTATACATATTACATATTTTCTTCATACTTTTAAAATTTTAATGCTGAAATAATTTATGTTATCATAATTAAGCTATATGTTTAAAATAATTATATTGTGGTCGAATCTTAATATTATAATGTAACATTAAGATGTTCATTTTTGAATTTTTATACGCTTTCTTATTTATTAATTTAATTAGTTTAGTTTCTATTATATTTTTCTTCTATATAAAGTGTAGAGTAATAACAAAGTTTCCTTTGTTAAATTTATATAGAGCATAAAAATATTTACATTTACAAATTACAATAAAAGAATATACGTATACAGAAGCAACATCGCTGCGTCGAAAATAAACTTTTTTTTCTGCTTAAGAATAAAGTCAGTTGCCAATCCTTTTTTTCAAAGAAAAGTTTTTTCTCGAAGTATTTGTAACCATGGAGACATGGAGTCACCAAAATACTCCCCTTCTAGTCTTCAATTAGTGAAGAAAAATCGTTTAGGAAAATATACTGTTCTTCCGGAACGAGTTACAGTTGGACCGGGAGGCTTTGAAGTAGTATTCGTAGAAACAGCTTTGTGATCAATATCTTTACATATTAAATATGCTGGTTTTAGCCTACCAATAGACACAGTTTTTGTAGCATCATTAACAGAAATGACGAAGTCTTTGGGTAAACGTTTTTCAACCTGAAAGGGTCCATCATACTGAGGCTTCAAAGGTCGATGAACTGCATCGTGTCGGAGAAAAACATGACTGCAAGTCTGGATGTCTTTTGGCACATATAACTTAGGCACACCATGACGAGTGGCAGCACAGAGGCGTGTTTCTCTGATGACATTATGGAGCTTTTCTACAAAAGCTGATGTCAGTGGAGGGTGGGTAGAATCGTCGTAAAAGTCCCCAGGTAGACGGATTGTCTCATCATAGACAAGCTATGCCGAAGAAGTTTTAAGGTCTTCTCTGCATACAGAACGAAGTCTCAAAAGAACTGGAGAGAGAGCATCTACCCAATTAGGATGTGACAAGCACGTGATGGCTTGCTTTAACCCTTTATCTACTGCATTATGAAATAGACAAAAATTGTGTTTGAAACATATATTTTTAGTTGCTAAAGAGCATTATTTAAAGATACGTTAAAAATTATGCATATCACCTCAACTTAGTAATTAATGAGGATTTTGTGAGGTCGTACTTTAGCGCGCCACTGGTACATAGAGGTCGAAAACAGTATTTCGACATAAAAAATGTGTAAAGAAATATTTACACTTTTTATGTTCGATATATTTTTTCTAAGATTAGTGGGATATTCTTGGAATATTACAGGAATTAATTATAACACACATGAAGATTGTAAAAAATATCAAGCAAAAACAGCAAATGCACTCCATAAAATCCTTTCTGGAACTAAAATGGCTATATGTACCGTCTAATGCTTTGTAGTGAGATTAAAGTGAGATATATATGTTCCCTTTTTATAAATATCTTTCATTTTTCTTCTGTAAATTTAATTTTATACTCTTTTTAATAAAATGGTACTTTAAAGTACCGTCAGTAGATAAAGGGTTAAAGGTCTATGTAAGCGTTCAAGGTCAATATGTATGTGTTTGAACCTACCTTCAGGTATGGTAAAGTTACCGTAAGGCGTTACAGTATGCTTATAAACCTTCGTACGTTGACATTGTACACATGTGCGACACCATAATTTAATATCGCCGTTCGTGTTCGGCCAGACATAGCGAAGAGAAATGAGCTTGGTTGTCGCATTAAAAACAAATTTACGAAAAGTGGAAAGAACGATAGGTCGAATTTTAGAGAAAGAAGTATCACAAAACAAAAGTTTATCAGAATTTGGAATAGGAAATTGTTTCGGGAGTGACGAATACTTCTCAGTGTTTGCCGAAATTTCAGGGAAAGCGAAATCAGCAGTTTGAGCGTCAGCTAAGGATTCCATATCAATCATAGAGGGAACCGTTATTTCCTCGATACGTGAGAGAGCGTCAGCTATAAAATTATCCTTCCTATGGACATAACGAATGTCGGTAGAGAACTGAGAGATGAAATCCAGTTGCCGCAAGCGTCTAGGTGATGTCTTAGAATCATCTATCGGAGAAAATGCATAGGTAAGAGGTTTATGATCCGTGAAAATAATAAATGAACGCGCTTCCAGTATGTATCGGAAATGAACTATGGCAGAATATACAGCTTCACGGTCATAAATATAATAGTTTTGTTGTGCTGCAGTTAGTTTTCTATAAAAGAAACCTAGTGGGCTTAGCTCCTGCGGATGTAATTTCATTTAAAGCGGCCCCCATAGCAAGATCGCTACAATCAGTGTGTAATGTCAAGGTGGCAGCCGAAGAGGGAAAATGTAAAAGAGTAGCGGATGTCAAGGTGTCTTTCCATTGTTCGAAAGCATAAACAGCCTCCTCTGTTCAAATAATTTCAGTATTTCCCTTACGATCACAACCTTGCAAAAAGTTATTAAGAGGAATCTGAGTTTCCACGATTTTAGGTAGTGATGAATGATAGAAATTTAACATATCTAGAAACTAACGTAAGCCTTTTACAGTAGTTGGTTTATTGAACCGAAGAATGGCTTCAACGCGGTCGGGTAATGGTTGAAATCCAGATTTAGTAATAAGATGCCCCAAGAAAAAAATTTCAGAAACGCCAAAGACGCATTTTACAGCATTAATTTTTATACCATAGTTTTTCAAACGCTGAAAGAGTATCCGTAGATGTCTTTCATGTTCAGCCTCGTTGGCGCTGGCCACCAGTATATCATCAATATATACAAAACAAAAATTAAGACCATGAACTACTTCCTCCATAAATCTCTGGAAAGTTTGGGCAGCTCCACAAAGGCCAAAATCATGTATGGAAATTCATACAAACCAAAAGGTGTTATTATAACAGTTTTACAAACGTCGTCAGGGTTTACCGGGATCTGATGAAAAGCTTTAAGTAGGTCAATTTTGGAAAAGATTGTTGTATTATGAAATTGTTGCGCAAAATCTTTTAAGTAAGGCAAAGGATATCGGTCTTTGCGAGTAATTTTATTTAACCATGTCCCCAGTTGGCCGCCACTCACCTGAAGTTTTAGGAACCTTATGTAGTGGGCTGGACCAATTACTACAAGATGGACGACAAATACCATGCTCAAGCATTTATTCGAATTCTTTTTTAGCGATCTTATATTTTGCCGGGTGCAAACGTCGAGCTCGCGCTTGAACAGGGGGAGCCAGATGTCTGAATATAATGAAACGTATTGTGAGAAACTTCATTGGGGAATCTGAATTAACCTGAGTAATTATTTTGAATTCGTTTAAAATATCATGAAATTTGGAAGTACTAGATATGCTTTTAAGAGAAGGAAACGAACATTTTGGGTTACGATCAGAAAAAGCAAGACTTGTAATTAGATCTATAAGAACTTTGCGTTTGATATTAACAATAAGTCCAAAATGTTGAAGAAAATCGGCTTCAATGATTGGTTTGCCAACATCCGCAATAATAAATTGCTATTTAAGATCTCGACGTAAACCAAGGTTAAGTGATAATAATTTAGTTCCAAAAGTTTTTATATTAGAACCATTTGCAACCGGCAATAATAAAGTAGTCTAATTTCTATTTTTATAGCGATCACGGGGCCAGCAGCTGACGTCACTTCCGGTATCAACTAAAAATTTGGCTCCTATCGAAGTATCATTAATGAAAAGACGGCGATTTCCGGAAAACTGTACAGTAGACACCGCGCTTACTGACAGTTTTGTTAGTTTTTTTAATTAAAGGTGCAGGGAGACCTACACTTAGTTGCATTTTCGGCAAAAGTACTATGGTACCAGCATATACCTTGTGTTTTTGATGAATCCCTAGCTGATCGATGACGAGATTTACTGCGAGAGTGCGAGGACGAAAAATTTCGCTTTTTCGAACGTGACTGATGCGTACACAATTTGTCTATCTTAACACTCAAATCAAGAACCTGACGTTCCAATCTCGCAGTGGTTTCATTATTACCGTTACCACTAGTAACAGCTGCTATCGAAGGATTTTGTACAACCTCAGAAATTTTATCAGCCAATATTGCAAGCTGTGATAAATTATCTGTGCTCACGGCTAAAATTACCTGCATGTTGTTCGGTAAATGACCTAACCATAATTTTTTAGAAACGAATCATCTAATTTACGATTACTTAATTCTCGCATATCATGTAACAACTGTGAAGGTTTCTTATCACCTAGTACTAAATCTTGTAACAAAGTTTTTGATTTCCTATTTTCCGAATGCTCAAATTGTTCTACAAATTTATCTTTCAGAACGGAATAAGGATTCTGCGTAGGTGGTGTAAAAAAAAAACGTCCGATACATATTTTAAATATTCAGTATCGATAGCAGCCACTAAATAACTGAATTTGGTTTTTTCCTCAGTAATATTCGCTATAGCGAAATTAGCTTCAACCCTAACAGCACACGTACATCCTGAGGATGTCCCTTGGATGTACTTTAATCCATAGGATATTCTGAGGATGTCTTGTGAATGAGATGTGTTGTTAGGGAAGTTGTACAAAATATAATTTAACATTACTTGGAGAAAACTGCAGAAGTTTCATTCCTATCTTTTCAACATTAAGATTAGAATCAGATAAAGGCATATTGATTAAAAGATTTAAAAAAAAAAAATTCTCAGCGACCAAAGAAAACAAAAATAAATTGCTCACTTCGAATGCAAAATGCTGCAGATGGTTATGTAACTCAGCTGTAATAGACATCTGGCATTTTCCTCTTTTCTAAAAGATGAAAAATAAAAGTACATATTCATTGTCCTGGGTCACCAATTTAGAGTAATAACAAAGTTTCCTTTTAGCAGCGTTAAATTTATATAGAGCATAAAAATATTAACAAATTTACAAATTACAATAAAAGAATATGCGTATACAGAAGCAACATCGCTGCGTCGAACATAAACATTTTTTCCTTCTTAAGAATAAAGTCAGTTGCCAATCCTTTTTTTTTTTCAAAAAAAAGTTTTTCGTCGAAGTATTCGTAACCATGGAGACATAGAGTCATCACAAAAGTATCTTATTCGTGTGTTATGCGTCTCACAGTCTGTGGAGTTCCGGTTACTGTTGTTTTTACGCAATTACTATAAGTTGTTCTAAAAAACCGATTTATCATATTGTACTAAAAAAGTACTTTATCGTTGTTTGTCCTGATAAAAACGGCATTAAATATGATGCCCAGTTTACTCAAAAAAGTGCTGCAAGCAAAACTGAAAATATCTGTAATTTTCTTAGAGAGAATTTTTGTTTACAGAAATAGTGGAGGGAAAATGACAGTTCAACGCCCATGGCACTGTGGTGCAGGTGAGGTGCCGTGCGTGCGGTGCTGGTCTGCAGGTGCTTCACTGGCACGGGGTGCAGGTGCGGGGAGTGAGCCATAGAATAATAATAAAGGAAGAAGGAGCACGCCAATACTCTAATGCTTACAAACCCCTTCTAGTGAAATGCCAGCGAAAGCTACTTTAGCTCCTCTCAACCCTGAAGTAGGGCATCCATCCTCAGCGCATTTATCGCTATTTGTTGTGGGTGCTGCCTCGCAGACTGATTGACAGAGAGACAAGACGATTCAAAAATCTCGCCAACAAGTCGCCAACCAATCAGATGGAAGCACTGTTACAACCCTATACCCGGCATTCCTGGATTTTACAAACCGAAACCAAAACACGTACGCTCCTTCTTCCTTATTATTATTCTATGGAGTGAGCACGATGAATCATGATCTTGGACGAGAGGTCGTTGCCATCAAGAGAGTAGAAACTTTTAGAACGTGGGAGAGTAGAAACGGAAGATTATAAAAGATTTCCGGTGGGACTTAAAATGATTGTCACAATTTTTTAGACTTGAAATTTTTTCGCGTTTGAAAATGTATTTCGCGGACTCAGTATTTTTTCGCACATTTTAAACTTTAAATTGCGGGAACTAAAAAATTTTTTCACAAATTTTGGTGTTGCCACCCGGAGATTAAAAAATCTGTTTCAGAGTATTACAGAATTAAAAAATAAATAGAAGTTTTTTTGAACTTAGTATTTTTTTCGTATGTATTTTGAGGACAAGCGTCATCAGTTGCTTTAACACACAGATTTAAAAGTAAAACAATAGCAAATAATTTAAAACATACATTTTTTTAAATAATAAAAATCATGCAATTATATTTATAATTAACATTTATAATGAACATTTTAATAAGCGGCTAATCTTGTAATAATTTAAAACAAAGAGTTGGGTTGTTAACAAATTTCGTATGCCTTCATCAAGATTTGAAGGAAATATTTGCAAATTAGTGATTTAAATTTTATTGAATAGACTTACCATTTTTTTGTACAGAAACCTGTTCTCTTGCTGCAATCCTCTTTTTTTTTTTTTTTTTTTTTCCAGGAATCCAACCTAAAAAGAGTTATACACAAATTTTATAGAATGAGAGATAGTTTGAAGTTAGAAAAAAAAATATATAGTTTCAGAAATGAAAAGTTAGAAAAAATTTTAAAGAATTAGAAATAGTTTGAGAAATTTTAAAGAATAAGAAATAGTTTGAGAAATGAAAGTTAAAAAAAAATTTATAGAATAAAATTAGAAAAAAATGAAAGAATGAGAAATGAAAGTTAGAAGAAAGAGAAAATTCACGTTAAGCGCCTGGGGTCTTCCCCACCGAGACCCTGCGGTGCCCTTTTTGCTCCGTAGAGCCAGACGGGAGTTAGTTCCTGATTAAAAATAAATAAATAAAATAAAAATACAACCTGAAGAATTGTATTGCTCACCAGAAAGTTTTCCATAGTTTTCTTCAATTTCATAGATGTAAAACCAAGAAATACAAAGGTGCTAAACAATACTTTCATTTAAAATAATAATAATAATAATAAATAAATAAATAAATAAATAAAAGAAACATTTGGTTGATTATCATTTAAACCTCAACTTTTAAATAATTTTGACCTTCATTAAAAATTTTACATGCATGTATACTTAAAAAATCACTATCATTAAAAAACAAATCTCACTTTATAAATGCATACTAAATTTCATAAGCTTTTACTATTAAATAAATTTAACATATCACGAAAGTTTTAAATCAGTTAATAAATTTTATATACAATAAAGGTATATAAACTAAATATAATAAAAATTATATAAACTAAACTTTATATTCTGACTAAATAAGTTTCACATTTAACATTTATTTAAACTCTAACTTACATTCGTTAAAAATTGAACACATATGTAATAATATAATTTAAAAAAAAATCTCACTTTATAAATACATACTGAATTTTATAAGCTTTTACTATTGAATAAATTTAACATATCACGAAAGTTTTAAATCAGTTAAGATATTTTATATACAATAAAATTATGAACTAAATATAATAAAAAATATATAAACTAAACTTCATATTATCACTATGCATTAAATAAGTTTCGCATTTAACATTTATTTAAGCTATAACTACACAAATACTGTTATTTATTTATGCTATAACTATACAAATATTGTTGCATTCAATAAAAATTGAACAGGCATGCACTTTAAAAAATGACTATCATTAAAAAAAAAAAAAAAAAAAAAAAGTTTAATTCAATACAGAAATTTTATATACAATAAAGAAATATACATTACAAATTAAACTTTATATAGTATTACTATATACAGGTATCATTTATTCAAGTTTAACAAAGTAATATAATTTATACTACCTTAGTTGATTTAAATTAAACAGGTAAATACTTCTAGATTTTAAATAATAATAATAAAAAAAAATTAAGTTTATTATAAAATTATTTTAAAGTATATAATTACATAAAAACAAATAAATGATTTCTTATAAACATTCATAAAAAAAAAAAAAAAAAAAAAAAAAAAAAAAAAGAACTAGTTATATTTAAAAAAATATCAGTTACTAAAAAATATTTTGTGTTAAACATTTTTACTTAAAATATCGAGATAAATATTAAATTTCATAAAAAAATTCAATGTATCAAATTATTTCAAATGAAAATAAACAGTTTGCTTAAAACAGATGATACGAGAATATTCTATGACTCATGCTTATCGGGTTGTATAGAAAAAACCCATGAAGACATAAGCTGATGAATCATGCATATTAGTAATCAACACTATCTCATATAAAGATTAAGTTAAAATCATTAATAAATACAGTGAATAATTAGGAAAATACAATAATTTTTATTTTTGAAAAATAACTATAACACATGATTTTTTCACAAAGCATATCATAGAATGAGTTTACATGATTATTACCTACCTATCACTTAAACGGTATTTAAATAAATAAATAAAATATAAAAGTAAGTTTTAGTTAAGCAATAAAAATTCATTTCTGAAAGAAGTGTTATATATGTTATGCAAAATTTAGTTTTACTCGGATAATTTCTGAACATACACAAGTTAAATGAAAACTTTTGTAGGGTAACAAAATAAATAAAATAAAAAAGTAGGTTTTATTTAAGTAATAAATATTCGTTTGTGAAAAGAGTTTTGTAACAAAATAAATAAATAAATAAAAAGTAAGTTTTATTTAAGCAATAAATATTCGTTTGTGAAATTAGTTTTATATATGTTACGCAAAATTTAGTTTTATACAGTTTTAATTAAATAAAAAAGTTTGTAAAGTAACAATAAAAATAATTAGTTTTACTCATTTTTAATTAAACAATAAAAAAAATTATAATGTAACAATAAATAAGTTTATAGTATAACAATAAAAATTTACAAGTAAATACCAATAATAAATTTTCTTAAATTGATTTACTCATCCTTTAATGAAGCAATAAAAATTTTCTTATAAAATCTTTGTAGAGTAAAAATAAAAGTTATGTTTTAATAAAATTTTTATTATATACAAATAATTTTATTATAGTAATAATACATATTAAGTTAAATAAATTTTCAAATTGTAATAATAAATTCTGAAACTTAATTAAAAATTATTGAAGAAGTTTCCCTCTACGCGAAATGCAACCTTCAGTCTTAAAACTCTTGCACACAAATGCGAGGAATCTGTTCTTTGAGGAACGGTGAGTCATGCACAGATAAGAAAGTTGAATCATGCAGTAGAAGACTGTTTTCGTTAAACTTCTAATGCTCATTAAACAATATGAAATAATTATACATAGGGATTATTTAATTAATATCAAGTTACAAACTACAGCGAGATTAATGAGTCATACTGATAATGCTAGAATAATGCAGTTGTATTGGAACACATTGTTTCTAGTTGATGAATCTTCTAATGAGACAATTATTTTTACTACCGCAGAAATGTAAATTTTTATTTTATTCCTGTATGGATAAAACTTTAAATAATTCACTACAAGTATAAACTTATTCCTGTATGGATAAAACATTATATAATTCATTACAAGTATAAACTTATACCATTAAATATTTAACTGTTATTCCTATTATTGGAATGTCCTGTGTGGGAGTTTTTCTAACATTTATTTAAGCGAGTTTTAGAGAAAACCAGGAAAATATCCAAACAGGGAGATTGGTGAGCTGGATTCGAACCCAGCTTTAAACACAGAATCGCTTGGTCTTTATACATAAACAGGATTAAAAAAACATCTTACAAAATACAATAATGTGCTAAAAGTTTTACTCTACAATAAAAATTTGCATATGGATATTCATAAGGTTTAAGACCGATTAATTAAACGAGGATCCTATGAGCGGAATGCATGAAAGTCTTTCTAAGGAATCCTAATCCCTATTTAGGAGAGTTTTAGAGAAAACCAAGAAAAACACCAATCGAGTAGGTTGATTAGTTAGATTCGAACCCAATACCTCCTCGCTTTAATCATAGAATCATTACTTATCGCAAAAATAATGAGTCATACTAGAGTCATGCAGTTGTATTGAAACTCACTGTTTTTAGTTAAGGAAACTTCTAATGACACACTTATTTTTACTACCACATAAATGAAATTTTTATATTATTCCTGTGTGGATAAAACTTTAAATAATTCATTACAAGTATACACTTATACCATAAAATATTTAAATGTTGCTCTTATAAGTGGAATGCTCAGTGTGGGAGTCTTTCTAACTTTCATTTTTTATTCTTTCATTTTTTCAAATTTTATTCTATAATTTTTTTTTTAACTTTCATTTCTCAAACTATAAATTTTTTCTAACTTTCATTTCTCAAATTATTTCTTATTCTTTAAAATTTCTCAAACTGTTTCTCATTCTTTAAATTTTTTTCTAACTTTTCATTTCTCAAACTATATATTTCTTAACTTCAAACTATCTCTCATGCTATAAAATTTGTGTATAACTCTTTTTAGGTTGGATTCCTGGAAAAAAAGGAGGATTGCAGTAAGAGAACAAGTTTCTGTGCAAAAAAATGGTAAGTCTATTCAATAAAATTATTGCAATCAAAGCAGCAGCTACGCAGACCCGAAACAATTGTTGCGAGTTTGTTGAATTTTGTGTTGTTTGTTTAAAGTTTTGTACTTATTACCGCAAAACGCCATTTCTGTGGTTCTTTCTTATTAACATAATTCATAACCAAAACATGTTTGAACTATTTAGTTGCACTGTAATAATGTAAAACTGAGAAGAAAAATTAAAACTAGTTTTGCGTTAAACATTTTAAAGTAAAAAAAAAAAAAAAAAAATGAATTTTATAAATTTAAATAAATTTTTAAGAAATTTTAATATATTGATGCATTTAATTCAAAAGTATGCAAACATTCATAATTCTAAGACGGTAATCTACTAAAAATGTATGAGGATATCCACAATCATCTTAAACTAATTAGAAAACCTTTAAAAAAAAGGGGGGGGGGGACATTCAGAATTTCCAAAATGAAACCTTACTTATTGGTCTACCTAATAATACAATAAAATTACAAAAAGTCCCTGAATGAAAAGTTGGACTTTACCCACTGCTCTGTGTATCCTGTGCATCAAAGTTATGTACAGCAATCGATCACGAGATTAAATGTTTCCTACTCGCCTGCATACTTTATAAAACAAAATTGTGTGAAATTACCGAACATAAGTGTGGAACCCTAATCATTGATCTGCATATGTTATACAGATCAATAATTAGGGTATCAATAGAACACCAATAATTAGGGATGAATAAACTTTTGTTAAATCACCAATGGCATTACTACGATCTTACCTATTGATCAAAATAGGTTGCACAACAACCTTGCATGAGGTAACCATTTTTGAAAGTGAAATATTACCTACTGATCTGCCGACGTCGCACTACAATGTTGTGTAAAGTTATTGTTTGCAAGAGAGGGACCTTACCTACTAATATGCACACGTTACACACAAATGATATATAAAGTTACGTTTGGCAGAGTGGAACTTTATTTGATCTGCATATGTTGCACAATAATGTTATGTAAAGTTACAGTTTGTTGTGTAAAGTTACAGTAAAAAAAAAAAAAAAAAACTTACCTCTGCAAAATATACACTTCGTTACAACACACAGTATTTTTTTTTTTTTTTTCGAGTCAGAACTGTTCAATAACTATTCTTTTTTTATTTTTGAATTCAGACAAACGACTAACGTATCACTTTCAAATTTCACACTGAGTGCACTATAACAAAAACACGAACGACATATTTAGGTAAAGATTCGTATTACTACATTGCTAAATGTCAGTAGCTTCTATCAAGATGTCAATAGATGTCGCTACTAATAGTTTTATAACTATAAGAACGATTAAAGTCGGAGTTCCACATATTGAACTGGATGCCTTGTGGAACTGGGTGCCTTAAAAGAAAAAATATAAAAAATAAATTTTACCAAAAGTCTTTTTTTTTTAAACAGACCTCCACTTTTTAACTTTCCCCCCAAAAACTAATTAATAAATTTCAAAATCCATCCTTAATTCTTTTGCATAGGTTCTATTAAATGCCCCCCCACACACACACACACAAATATATATATATATATATATATATATATAATTTTGAAAATATGTAGAAACTTGAAGACAAGTGGGCGTGGATAACAAGAAAGAACGTTAAAAAAAAAAAAAGGTAACGAATTATAGTAACGATGAACAATTGTAAAAAACAACACTACATGCGAAAAACACCCTTCCGCTTCCTCTTCAGTGGGTGGGAGCAGCAGAACAGACAATAAATTAAATTTAAAGAGGCCTAACAGGTTTCGGAAACATGGCGAAACTAGCATACTCCCAACAAAATCAAGAATAAATTACTGGCAAATTATATATTACCGGCAAATTATATATAACAATCTTCATGTAAATTAGATATAACAAAATTAGTGCTTCATAAAAGTAACATAACAAAATTAATATAATAATCCAAAAACTACAAAGTCGATATTTGTGATAAAAATAATTTAATAAAAGGACATGCTAGATCGTCATGTTCCCACCCAGACCTGAAAGGCAAAAAGATATTGTAATGAACTGAACTTACTGCAATGTAGAAATAGGTCTTTAAAACAAAAGCAGATGATTCACATGTAGTGGCTCCAGTGGTGGCTCGTCATTAAGGGCTAGCGGGGCACGGCCTCACCTAATATTTTTTTCGATTAATTATTATTTTTTTTTTCATTATTTCATTCTTTTTCTTTACTGCTCAAAAAATATATGTACAAACTAACATCTTGCATCCATTTTTTTCTTAATATGCTTCTCATTATCATTTATTTGTCAATATGTTTTTTTCAAGAGTCATAAATCACGTAACACATTCGCGACCGCTGACGTGAATTCACGTCATTTCAACTTCTATAGCTAGTTGCCGCTGACGCAAATTCACGTATTTTTAGATTCTATTCCTGGTTACCACTACGCGAATTAACGTCATTTCAAGAACTTCTATGGAAACAATACATTAGTATTATTTTGATAGTATAATATTATTAGAGTATCAATTCTTTGATAGTATTATAGGTTCGTTCTAATATTATATAACTAATCTTCATTCCAAGCTTTAGGTAATTACACGAATAACATTTCAAAACAATACATTCAACTTTTATCCACATTTAAACATCAAAAGTTTGCGGCAAATAGCTTTAGTTTACTTCGATATTACCCCGGCAATCAGTTTTAGAAAAGACAAAAGTATGCCGGTCGCGAAAGTGTTAATGATTCACCCACCAAATGTTGGAAAAAAAAAATACAGCCTTCGACCGGCTGCGGTTACGTTATCTAAGCGTAGAGCAGCATCATAAACGGCCCATCTTGGCGTATTCATTTATACAATAGTTATTCTATTAGACCAGAAGGTTAACAGATTTGGCGATAATCGCCTTTATCAGTATTAGCACGCTGTAATTTATCGTCGGGAGGGCACCGGCAGAGTGGCCCTTTGAGACAAAACTATAGGGAAAAAAACTGTCTCTTTTATTAGGTATGTTAACCATACAATTCCTTGATGAAATTTGGCGACTTTTGCATTACTTTTATTTGTATGATTTTTCGGGGCATTTTTTTAAACTTACATATGATGATTTTAAATTTTAGTGTTTAAAAATGAATTCTGTTGATAGTTAAAAATATATTTTTTAGATTAGCGTTTGAGATATAAAAGCTCTTAATTAAGAATTTGAAACCTCTCTAACTGTGATATTTTGAATTTAAATGAAAAAATGGAAAGAAAATGTGCAACTGCGATATTTTTCTTCAGATTGGTATACTAAAACTTTTATGCAAATAAATTGTAAAATTGTTAAATAAATAAATAGTGGATTTCCATGGATATATAGATTAACTATCTACATAAAAATGTAGTTTTTTTTTTTTTTTTTTTTTGTACTGGATTTCTTAAAAATACGATTTGATAAAACAGTTTTATTATGACTATTATTTAAAGACGATAGACCGTCTTTTTTATTATTATTATTATTATTATTATTATTATATCCTTTAAAAAAAAAAAAATCTATTTTTTTTTTTTTTTTTTTTTTTTTCTTTTTAATTTAAGAATCAATCTTTAATTCTCAACAAACATTATGCATAAAAACATCATAAAATTGTGTCAAAAAGTAGGAATTTTATAATCGTAATTGAAAAGTTTTAAAATGACATTTTTCAATGTTCGAAATTTAAGTTAAATTTTCTCTAAATGCACATTTTTATAATTTTACGCATGAAAATTCGAAACTCATAAGGATAAAGATATTTAATTTTAAATAGATGATTTCTAGATAATTTTCTCTAAATTGAATCAAAAATTAAGAAATTTAATTTAAATTATTTAAAATTAAGCTCTTAAAATGATAAACATGGTAGTTTTTTAATATGTATTCATATTAGTACATTATTCATGACTTTCCAAATTTCAATATAACTTGTTATAAATTTATTAAAGTTTATTTTATTTGTTCTTTAAGATAAGAAATATGAATATAACATTTGGCATGTTTATTATTAAATGACTTAGGGATATAATTCGCGCAAGCTAAAAAATATTACATGTAGAGTGAGAAAAAAATTGAGTTAAAATTTTAATGGCGTGTAGTGTTAGGGTTATGGCCAGTTGACTAAAAGTAGGTCCTAGATCTGAGTGGTGTACTCTCCCTAGGGAGTCTTACTAAGTGATGATACCTAACTCGTATTTATGCGAGTTTCGGAGAAAACCATGGAAAATTGCAAAAGCATATATCAGCTAAAGCGACCTGAAATAGAACTCGGCAATTCCTATCTACCATCTTTCAGATATTTAAATTTTGATACTCCACTGATCAGAAAACTGCAGAATTTTGTAAATGAAGTCGTAAAACATTAATTTCTGAGATAAATTTAGGCAGTTTTTTCCATATTGTTAAATTTTAGATTTGCCATTAAAAAAAAAAAAAAAATTCTTCCAAAAAACTTACGCTATATATACCTCCTTAATAATGTATGTATTTATGTTTGAACAATGATTATTATTGTTGTTAAGTTATACACCATACTATGGGTCGGGCCCCACTTATGAAAATTTGCACGAGCCGCCACTGAGTGGCTCAATACTGGCGCTGTCTTGTCCGATGTTCCAATATCATAGTCCAAACTCTCCGAGTCGCTCAGCACCAAGTAGCTGCAGTCCGACATAAGGCGTTCCACAAGTTGGACTTTGGCCATGAGTCTTCATCAGCAAGCACTACTAGTGTTCTGTTTTGTTGATTTATGAAAAAAAATCACGCACTGTTCTATTTAACACACACGATATATATTCGGGTTCATAATTACATTGACTATACATATTTACAAGTTAAGGATACTAAGCTTTAGAGACAACAACATTGTTCTTTTAGTCCATACTCTCGAACACCCATCGTACGCTACTGCGCACCGTTTCAGTTCGATTACGATTCAGTTCAGAGTTCGATTAGTTAGTTCGATACACCACATTCCTCCCCCTTTAATTACAAGTCCAGTCTGTTAGGTGGTCGCCGAACTCTGGTGGACCTACGCAAGAGTGGGTCCTCAGCTGCCGTTTTAGGTGCTCTAGATGTGGTTGCAACAGATCCTGCAGATGAAGATTCTGGTAGAACTCTAGCTTTGGAAGAAGGCAGGGAATCATCATTCTGATGGTTATCATCATTGGGTGGTTCATGAATTTCACTTTTATCGACTTCTGTTGGAACTGTAAAAGCTGCAGGATAACGCCTGAAACCATCATCCTCAATGGTTCCTCCATCTCGCATTTGGTCGACGTGTCTCCGCCATAGTTGACCATTTACATTTATAGTATAATGCAATTGTCCATCTTTACTTTGGACGGTCCCAAATCTCCATCGTCTGTCCCCCGGACGATAATTCCTCACTGCTACCTTATCGCCAACTTTGAATCCTCGATCTGCAAACTCGTAGGTTCCTTTGCGTACTCTCTCCTCAACCCTCTTTTTTAAGTCTGGTCGCAACAAATCAATTCGGGTGCGAATTTCTCTTTTCAGCATTAACATTGCAGGACTTTGAAGAGTAGTTAAATTTGGAGCCTTTCTGTATTGCATTAAAAATGTACTGAGCTTTTGCCTTAAAGTTCCTGGATACTTCTGCATGGTTCTTAAAGATTGTTTCACTGTAAATACATATCTCTCAGCCTGGCCATTACTCGAAGGTTTGAATGGCGCTGTAGGCCTGTGCTTAATTCCATTATTCAGTAGGAATGTCTTAAACTCTTGTGAAGAAAATTGGGGTCCATTATCACTAACTAGCACTAGTGGCAGTCCAGAACGTGCGAAAAAGTTTCGTAAGCATTCAATTGTTTTAAAAGCTGTACTTACTTTTACTGGATATGCTTCCAGCCATTTTGAGTGAGCATCTACAATTATGAGAAACGTGTGCTCAAAAATAGGTCCTGCGTAATCAACGTGTATACGTTCCATTGGAGCGCTCGGATACTCCCAATGGTGGACTTTTACTTTCGGAGGATCAATCTTGTGTGCAGCACATTCCATACAGTTTTTTGAAGTATTTTCAATGTCCTTGTCAATACCATTCCAAAACACGTATGACCTAGTAGTTGCTTTCATTTTAACTGTCCCTAAGTGTCCATGGTGTAATTCTTTTAAAACAGCCTCACGGTATCGTTTTGGAACACATGTGCGTTGACCGTACATTATACAGCCGTCTTGTAGACTATACTCCATTTCTCTCCCTTTTAACTCCCCACCACTTTGTAAAATTCTTAGGAGAGGACTAAGCTCGGTATGAATTTCTGTTTCTTTAGTTATATGTCTAGCAGTAATTGGAAGAGTTTCTATTTGTTGCAATTAAAATAGAGTAACATCATCCTGAATGGGAAGTTGGTCTGAATTAGTCGGTAATCTTGAAAGGAAATCGGCATTACCATGCTCTTCGGTTTTACGATATAAAATATCGAATTGAAAAGACTGTAAAGTTAAAGCATAGTGCAGGAGTCTGGTAGCTGCCAAAACTGGCATGCCCTTCTTCGAGCCAAAAATCGCTACCAGAGGTTTATGATCTGTAATTAAAGTAAATTTCCTGCCTTTCAAGTAAAGGAAAAATTTTTTAGTTCCCCAGATGATGGCTAATGCTTCTTTGTCGATTTGAGAATGCTTTTTCTCAGTTTCAGAAAGAGTTCTGGACGCATATGCGATTGGCCTTTCAGTACCGTCAGGAAATTTGTGGGAAAGCACCGCTCCCAATCCCACTGGCGATGCATCAGTTGCTAACGTGAGGGGTAATTTTGGGTCATAATGTATCAAAAATCGCGGTGAACAAAGTTCCTTTTATGTTTTGAAAAGCCTCCTGACAATCCTTTGTCCATACCCATTTTATATTTTTCTTTGTCAGATTGTATAAGGGGTTAGATATTGTCGCTAAATTCGGACAAAAATTTCCGTAAAAGTTAACTAATCCTAAAAAACTTTGAATTTCCAGAACATTTCTAGGTCTCGGAGCTTTAGCAATAGTGAATATTTTTTCGTCGGTTTTGTGTAATCCCTTGGCATCAATTACATGTCCTAAGAATTTTATCTCATCCTGAAAAAATTTACTTTTCTCCAAATGTAATCTCGGTCCATGTGTTTGACACTTTTGGAAGAAATTTTTTAAGGTATTTAAATGTGTATTATCATCCGGGCCTGTTATACGCACATCGTCCATGAAGACTTTACATCCTTCCATTCCCTGGAATAGTCCGTCTATGTAGCGTTGCCATATAGCCGGAGCCGCATTAAGCCCGAACATTAATCTATTACACTTATAGAGCCCTTTCTGAGTGTTTATGGTTAATAGTCTTTGAGTTTCTGGGTCTACTTTCATCTGAAGATATGCATGTTTGAAATCAATTTTAGAAAAATGCTTTCCCCCCACTCAAACAAGAAAATATTTCTTCAATAGTCGGCAAAGGGTGTTGATACGTAATAATATTTGGGTTTACTGTTACTGAATAGTCGGCACACAGTCGTATTGAGCCATCCGGCTTGACTACTGGTACCACCGGAGTTGCCCATTCTGATGTTTCCACCCTTTCGATTATACCGTCCTTTTCCAAGCGATCTATTTCTTGATCTACTTGGTTTTTCAACGCGAAAGGTACAGGTCTAGCTTTGCAAAATTTTGGTGAAACATTTGGTTTCAATTCTAACTTAACCTCATAATTGTTTATCTCCCCTAATTTTCCGTCAAAAACCTCCTTATATTGTTCTAACAATGCCTTTAAGCTACCTTTTTGAGATACAGAAACGGCCTTAATTGAGTTCTAATCTAATTTTATTTCTGAAAGCCATTCCCGGCCAAATATTGTATCCAGGTTTTCTTTCACAATATAAAGATTTAAGTTTTTATTTTGACCCTTATATTCAACATTAACTGGTGCAAACCCCAGTGGTATCAGTTGTTCACCACTATAAGTTTTAAATACCAAACTTGTATTTTGAATTTTGTTATTCGAAATTTGCCGGAATGCTTTTAAGGCGGGTCTCCACCTTTCCTTTCTTTCCATCCAAGATGGCAGACCTGTAAAAAAGTGGTTCGGAACAAGATATGGGGGTTGGACTAAATTTCAGAATTGATAGTTACCTCCACCAATCCCAAAAAAGCGTCTGAATTCCCTATCCCGTAAAAAATTATCTGTCAAGTACTGACAGTTTCAATTCAATTCCCCAGAAGGGTTCTGTTATCTGTAACAGGTCCGGAGTGAGAGGTATTACCATTGACATTTCCGCTAATTGTCTACGCTAAAAGAAGTTTTAAACCAACATTCCAGATTACTGAAATGCTCACACATTACAACTGAAATTCTGCTGTAATATATATATGTTTGTGTGTGTAATATATATATTTATTTAATACAACTTCTAAAATCAATAATAATAAAAAAAAATAGTAGAGAAAGTACGCAAAAGAAATTAATGAAATGAATTAATCGTTGCTAAAGAGTGCAACTTTCTATTGGGATATTTTTTTTTCTTTTTCTTTTTCAGAACAATTGGGGAGGGGGAAATTACATTACCCCTCCGATATGAGATCAAACTAAAAATCAGTTAAAAATAAAATTGAATGAAAAAATGCTAAATATGTTTTTAATAATCTGGTGTGTTACTCACACGACTTTCTCTTACCCTGAAATTTAATACTATAAATACAGGTTGCAGATTACTAGGTAAGATAACGAGCACTGTTATGTAAACCTATGTTAGACAATTTATATTGAATTTAAATCTGTTATTAAAATTAAAAGTTTACTTAAAATTATTCAGACAGTTTTCACACGCAACATTCCTTGAAACTTATCAATCTTCATCAAACTTTCCCAACAACAAACTCATATTAACTTCAAAATACAACATTTGGATCTCCTAAAATTATTCGTTTTTAAGTTACTCTAAGAGATACAGACAAAAATCAAACCTTAAAAAACTTGACTACGGTAATCAAGAAACCTCAAAACGTGTAAATATACAAAAAACAAGCGATGAACATTTAGCTTAAAACATACATTATTTACCATATCTCTACGAGGATTCAATTCCCGAACAGCTTTCCTGGAAATGGTAAAATATTATTAGTAAAGCACATCCATTAACAACAAATAACTAGCGTATTGTGGCCACCACACGACTTTCTTCTATGTTTTCCTATACAAATTCACTCGGTAAAAATAATTTATTACAATTATTATTTAAAAAAAATTATCTTCTATGATGATGAAGACGATTTCCATATTAGAGAAGTAGTATAACACTAAATGAATTTATTCTCAATATTACACTTAAGTATATATACATATATATATTTGTTAAAAATGAAAAAAAAAATCGATAACTTTATTTTAAATTATCGCAGATCGGTGGTTAAACCATTCGTTTTAAAGGTATTGGTGAGCTCTTTTGAAAGATACCCATCATGAAAATTTACTCCCCTCGAGGGGGCGGCGAGGCTCCTACATACACATTTTTTCCCCCCCAGTTGACTATCTATAATACAAAAAATATATATTCGTTTCATTTGGTTTAGAGCAGTCTGTACATGTTAAACTCTACTTACCTGCAATTTCCCCCATAGACGTAATGTATTTGAATACTTTTAAATGTCCCTGTACACGAACAATTTGCTTCATCTCAACGAAAAGCTTACTGCAGCATCCCTACAGATAATTTTTAAAAATGTAAAATCTTTAGAAGAGTGAAAATTGTGATGTCAGAAGTATAGCAATATAATCGGAAACAGAAATAAAAAATCTGGTGTGAATCAACCACACGACTTTCATTACCCGCTATTAGCTACATATTATATGCGTTTTTTGGAGATATTATTGCATTTTTGGAATTTTCCAGTAAGAGAAACTTGATACATGTGTAAAGACATATAAAACAGAGTTCACACAGCGAGTTAATAAAATAAGGAAAAGATTTATGATAGTTACTTTTTTAAACACCAATTTATGAGATTTAAAACTGAACTATCTAATCAGAATGGCCGTTAATTTTCCTGCAAAAACCCCATAATACAGAAAAAAGGGTATCTAAAATGGATTTATGTATTGATTTTCAAAAAATCGGTAGAGACGTTTTTGAGATACCAACTTTTACCAAAACTTGGCATACTCAATTATTGACCAGGAAACAATAACATTCAAAAGAATATTTAAAAAGGTGTTAAAATGGCGAGTTTGAAAATAATCCGTACAGCCGTTTTTAAAGGAACGCACTTGCGTGACCTGAAATTGAGCTATTTATACAAGACGCCTATCAATTTTCCTGAACTAGAAAACTATATTATTCGAAATTATATCTAATGGAGTGTTTATATAGCAAATTTGAAGAAAATCGTTAGAGCCCTTTTTGAGATACGGATTTACGGTCCCACTTCCGGTTTCCGATGACCCACTTCCGTTTTTCACAGGAAACTTTCACAGTTTATATTAGTCACTCTCGTCACAATAAAAAACAAATTGTATAGAGAGGAAGGGGGGGATGTGGAGAGGGGGGGGAAGGCTGAAAGAAAAAAAAACCGAAGCTCCGGCCTATGTTGTAGAAAATAGAATAGAGTTCTGAGCAAAACAGAATTAAAACAATTTAATTTAGGAGGATTTCACTTTTTTTTCTAAGTCTATTCTTCTATATAAAGACATGTCTTAACAGTGTTGCGTTTCTTAACAACGGTCACTGTATTGAGATTGGATTCTGTAAATTAAAAGAATAAAAATCAATATATTTGGAGTATTTAGGTATTATACACGTCAACAAAGAAACTAGCGATGATTTTGATGAATTTTGGATAAGTCTATTTAAAATACTAGTATATATAAATTTAATAATATTCAGAAATAATTAAATTAAAATTACATTTTATTACTGAAATTATAAAACAAAATTCATTATTAAATAAAAATGGATAATTTCCCAGGATTTGTTTCGACACTGTCGTTACAAAGGAAAGCTAATTTTATCCGTAGTGGAGAGAAAACAAAAATAATAATAAGACAGAAAGAAATAAACCAAAGCTTCTGTCTATTTCTTAGAAAGTACAATATAGTTCTGAGTAAAATATAAATTAATTTAATTTAGGGTGATGTAACTTTTTTTCTTTCTAAGTCTATTCTTCTATATAAAGACATGTCGTAACAATGTTGCGTTTCTTAGCAACGGTCACTGTATTGAGATTGGATTCTGTAAATTAAAAGAAAAAAAGCAATATATTTAGAGTATTTAGATATTATATACGTCAACAAAGAAACTAGCGATGATTTTGATGAATCTGGGATAAGTCTATTTAAAATACTAGTATATTTAAATTAAAAAAATTTCATAAATAATTAAATTTAAATTACATTTTATTACTGACATTATAAAAAAAAAAAAATATATTATTCAAATAAAAATGGATAATTTTCCAGGATTTGTTTTGTCACTGTCGTCACAAAGGAAAGCAAATTTTATCCGTAGTGGAGAAAGAAAGAAAAAAAAAAAAGACAGAAAGGAAAAATGAAACCAAAGCTTCCGTATATTTCTTAGAAAGTACAATAAAGTTCTGAGTAAAATATAAATTAATTTAATTTAGGGTGATGTAACTTATTTTTTTCTTTCCAAGTCTATTCTTCTATATAAAGACATGTCGTAACAATCTTGCGTTTCTTAGCAACGGTTAGTGAAGAAAAGAAAAAAAAAAAAAAAGGAAAAAAGAATCCAAAGCTCCTGTCTTTTTTCGTAGATAATACGATAGAGTCCTGAACAAAACAGAAATTAAATAATTTAATTTAGGGTGCTGTAACTTTTTTTCCCCCAAAGTCTATTTTTAACACGCTTATATTAGCTTCACCTGTACGTATGTATGTATGTTTGTTTGTAACTTCTCCTGGAGCAAAACGTGATTACACAAAATCCTTCATATCTCAAACAAAAAAACACATATCCGTAAAATTTTTGCTTTAAAATATAGCTAATACAAATATCTAAAAATCGGTTTCTGGAATTTTTGAAATTCGGTCCCCAAGGGGGGCGGTGGGAGGGGGGCAAAACGTGATATCACTTGCGTAAAACGTGATTTCGCATAATCCTATATATCCCAAACAAAAAAAAAATAGATATACCTGAAATTTTTACTCTAAAATATAGCTAAGGCAACTATCTAAAAACCAATTTCTGGAATTTTAGAAATTCAGCCCCCAGGTGGGGCAGCAAGGGGGGCTATGGAGCAAAAAAAAAAATAGAAATACAGTTAGACCGTTGAAAATTGGTACATATAGGTTTTAAAGGTCTCCAAGTCGAATGGGGATATTTTCGATTGTGTAAAGTTATTAGGAGGGGCAAGAGGGGGGAGGGAGGGGGGGGGCAAAAAATAAAAATAGTGTCAGATCGTTCAAAATTGGTACATAGAGGTTTTCGATACTTACAAATCAATTGCGGCTATTTTTGAATTTGTAAAATTATTAGGAGGGGCGTGTAGGGGGTGAGGGGGTAAGGGGGGGCTATGGGGCAAAAACAAATAGAAATACAGTTAGGCCGTTCAAAATTGGTACAGATAGATTTAAGAGGCCTGCAAGTCGAATGGGGATATTTTCGATTGTGTAAAGTTATTAGGAGGGGCAAGAAGTGGGGGAGGGGAGGGGGGGGGGCAAAAAAATAAAAATAGTGTCAGATCGTTCAAAATTGATACATAGAGGTTTTCGATACTTACAAATCGATTGCGGATATTTTTGAATTTGTAAAATTATTAGGAGGGGCTGGTAGGGGGGGTGGGGCTGTAAGGGGTGCTATGGAGCAAAAACAAATAGAAATACAGTTAACAAAAACAAATAGAAAATCTGTCTGCGTGTGTGTGATAATTTTTTTTTTGTGACAACTAGATCTCAGGAACTACTGCACAAAATGTCATGCAAATTGATATGTAATTGCCCCTTCACATAAACCCTGACAACTTTTTTGAAAAATCGTCCAGCAGGTGTTGCTGCCATCCCGATTTTTACAAGTTTTATAACATCGCAGTACAGAACAAAATTTCCTATAAATGCGAATTAGAATAACTTTTAACGAATTATTGTGAAATCAAAAAGATTTATTTATAATAATAATAGTCAACTAGGAAAAAATATTTGACACGTGAAAGTAATATTCCCCCACCTCCTAGGGAAGAATATTTTCAGTATGGATTTCTTTCAAAAAGATAACATCAATACCTTTAATGAATGGCTGAACCATTCATCCTTTATAATTTAAAACAAAGTTATCGAATTTTTCCAGTTTCAGTGCAGTAACATTGTTAGTATATTATGTGAACTATTGATACATCTATAACCTATTGCGTGCAGCTCGCGTTTTTAAAACTTACAAATATTTCCAATCGTGGCTACTGAAAATTCACAATAACAAATTTCTATGAGAAACTGTGTGGGGTTACAAATCAGCATGTGTTTAGAAACTAGTATGATGTGGCCACCACATGACTTTCTTCTATATAATATTACACAAAATTCATTGAATACAAATTATTATATTATTTTCCATTATAAATGCAGACGATTTTTACCTGAGAGAATTATATCACTAAATGCCGAAAGAAAGTAATTTTTTTTTTGCCAATATCAAAAGAAATGATTTTTTTTTTTTTTTTCCGTTAAAAGATAAAAAAAATCTACAACTTTGTTTTAAATTATCACAGATCTATAGTTCAACCGTTCATTTTAAAGGTATTGACGAGATATTTCGAACGACACCTATATTGAAAATTTATTTCCCCCGGGAGTGTAGTTCCCCCCAAAGGAGGGGGGGGGAAGCTATGCTCCCACATACACAATTTTTTTTCTTTAGTTAACTACTACTATTATAAATAATTCATATTAATTTTATAATCACGCGTTTAAAATAACTCTCTTTATGTACATTTACAAGAAATTTTGTCTTATACTGCCATATTAAAAAATTAGAAAAAATGCGATCACAGTGCCACAACTCTAATCAGCACCAGTTTATGTCAGAGTTCAACTAAATACCAAGTTTGCTTAAAATACCTTCATTGGTTCGTGAGTTACAGCATCTACAAAATTTGTCAGACACACAGACTGTCTAGAAGACAGACATTTTCTAAAATCAGTCAAATCGTGTTCAGGACATCCCAAAACGTGTAAATCCATAGAAAACTGGAGTTCGAAAATTTTCACAAATCTAATACTTTCTTCTATATATACATATAGAAGAAAGTAAAAATTAATTTATAATTTTTAGTTTGCTTTACAAGCATAGCATATTACAAAATAAATAAAATGAAATAAATAAAAATAACTTACGTTCTGCTTTTTAGTATAGTGAATGAGAAAATTTGCAAAAGATTTTAACCATCTTGATAAGACTATGACAATGACATATGGTAAATTTTATGTTTAAGCAAAATTTAAGCTGAAATGGATAATAGGAAGTGAGTTAAAACACGTAATTAAAATTGTCGAAATCTTATTTTATTAATTTAAATACTATCTTCTGCTACTCTTCGAATTGTTCGTGTTATACAAAATTAATACATTCCTGCAAAATAGAAATTGAACAGCAAGTTTTACGACTATAAAATAACATTACATATCATATTGATGGAAGACTTGGAGTGGAACTATAAACGAGGCAAACAACGTCTAGAACGCCAAAAATAAATAATAGGAAAAGCTATTTCGATAGCCTTTAGTGTACCGTCTTCAGTGCACAATAATAATAAGAGTTATAATAATAATAATAATAGATAATATAATATAACGTTACATGTAAAATAATATTATCACTTCACTTGTTATTAAATATTATTTCTTGTTCAAATACCGAAAAAATGGCACACGGAAAAAAACACCTTTGTGATTTGCTAATTGCAAAACAGAATAAATACTAAACAATGATTTTCATATTACTTAAAGTTAAAGAAAAAAAAAAAAAAAAAAAAAAAAAAGATGATTAAAGAATGATTTTCCTATTAGCCTGTTGGTAGAGAGCCGAGCTTGTTACAGAAGGATTTCAATTTCGATATTCAAATGAACCGAAGACCGTCATGTACATTGAATGGTGCATGTAAAATTCGCCGTGACAGAAATGACCTCCATGTTCCCATCCCAGATTATACCTGTGAGGGTCACACAAACGGTGAAGCCATACCATCCATGGAGTATCAAAAATGTGGTGTCTTCGAACCGCCCCTAATGGTGACCAGATAAGAGTATCTTTATGATACAGTAAAAAAAAAAAAAAAAAAAATACAAATGCCCAATTATATATATACTACTGTAAATAAATTGTACCAGAAGGATAATATTTATGATAAATACATATATTTCTTAGTACAATTTTTCAAAATTCAGACTTTTTTCTTCGCATTTGGGACTATCCTCCAAAAATGAGGACATCTAGTCACCTTATCCTTAGGGTGAGTCCCAGATTGTCGCCATCTGCCCATACTGCAACAGCAGTGCGACGTTTCAATCAGATTGGTTCAACATTCACTTAGAAAAATAAGCAATAGAATTATATATCCTGTGTGGGGGGGGATGAGGGGGAAAGAAAACAAATGTTTTTACGTCTGTTTGATAGCAATTTCAGTGAAAATTTGAATACTTATCACTTAGTGTTTATGAAAAATTACAGTGATTGTTGCGCAAACCTTAGGGGGCTAGGATTACCAGAAGGAAGTAAACTGATTTTTTTTTCATCACCAGGTTACCGTTTTTAATAAAACTCTCTATAACTATGAGAATTACAGCGAGTATTGGATATAACTTGGCGGGGAGGGGGGGGGGGATATTCGGACGGCTTGTAACTTTTTCAGATAAATTTGTTTACTATTTACGGTATTTGCAGAAATATAAAAAGTACTAAGAGAGTATTTTTTTTCCTAAAATTATTATTATTATTTTAAAATTTTGTGCTTATATAAAGAATGAATTTCAACGTAATCTATAATGCTTGCAAAAAAATATGCGTAATATAAATAAAATATGGTGAAAACATTTGGCTGTTTTAGAGAAAAACGCAACAAAATAGTTAAAATGCTTAAAAAAATTAACAAAAAAATTTAATAATATTAAAAATAATATAAATGATAATAAATCCAAACAGAAAAAATTGCATATGTACTTCTTTTTTATCGGGATCAGATTCAGGTAGAGTGAAAATAATAATAATAATAATAATAATAATCTTTGGTTATTTTTGCGTTATATATATTTAAAAAAAAAAAAAAAAAGTCATTCGCCGAAGGTTCCCTTCAAAAAACTAAATCAGCTGAGCTGTATATGAATTAAAATATGCGAGAGTTGGGTAAACTTTTCCCGCAAAATAACAATCTACCCAAAAATCCGACATGAACCTGCAGCTTCAGACCCACAACCCGACCCGCAATAATCTATAGTTCAATTTATGTTATACAAGAAACAAAATTAAATTTTTAGTTCATAAAATACAGTTCATTATTGAGCAAATTTTTAAGGGATAAAATATTACTAATTTAACATAATGAAGTTTTGTTTATTATAATTTTTTCAATACAAATATAGCATTATAATTATATTAATAATTACTAATGTAGCTTCAAATTTTGTCAATTTTACAACAAAAATAACTTAATCTAACGCATGGACATGATAACTAATTCATATCTATACCTAAATATGGGGATTAAAATCGGGAAATAATTGTCCTCGATTTTTAATAATTTTTTACAAAAAATCCAATGGGTGTTTAACATAGGAAATATTTTTCTTGCATCCACGAACGGCCAGTGACGTCATCATTTCGCTTGCGTATTTCTTTCTATCTTTTCATTGGCGAAAAATGTCCGATCTACTTCAAATTCAAAATTTAAAAAATTGTCCAGGATTATCAATAAGAAAATACCTTTAATATAATGCTGAATTAGCTTTTATGCCAAGCGTGTTTCATCCGCCGTACTAAAAAAAAAAAAAAAAAAAAAAAAATCTGAAGTTGGGGTATATAAAAAAAATGCTATGAAATAAAATTCGGAAGAAATATGTTAGATTTGTAATATTACTATTTTATTTTTAAATTATAAAGTGTCATTTTCTCATCTACCAATTTAACATTTAGTAATTTTTTATTTTTCGCGTGAAAGCATTAAATAAATAAAAAATACCTCGTAAACATTTTTGGCAACAATTAAAAATTTAACTGGCTTATATTAAGTCAATTACCGGTTTATTATTTTCAAAATTACTGGTTTATTTTTTTAAAAATCTAATCAAACTTTCGGTATAAATAGTAGCCTATGTTCTATTTCAGACTATTCTATACCTCTGCACCAAATTTCATCCAGATCCGTTTAGCCGTTGTGGCGTGATTGAGTAACAAACATCCATCCATCCAAACTTTCGCATTTATAATATTAAGTATAGATATAAACATATATATTGCGTGTAAAAAAAATAATGCAAATTCGAGCCGTACCAGATCGGATTACACGACCCGATGTAATACTATAATAGAAATTCCTGTTTCATTTGCATACATATTCGTACACAATAAAATAAACTTACGTATATCACGGAAAAAAAGAATATATATATATATATGAATTGTAAATAATTTAAATTATGTCAATATACAAAAATCTAAAAAGTCGGACTACAATGTTGCAATATTTTCATTACACAATATATGTTTTGGGAGTCAAAAAGAAAGTCTTTTTGAAAGAAACATGAAACCATTTATAGATAAGGTTGAGGTGTGTGTGTGAAGGGGGGGGGGGGACTACATACAAAACTAGTTTCCCTGAAAATTCACTCTGAACGGTTCTAAAAGAATTCCCACCCCACCGAAGATCATTAATCACCCGTAATTACTCACTTCGACTTGTTCCGGATGGGAGGAGTGGATTTAAAGAAAAACGCAAAATTTTTAGCAAATTTTCATACTTCGGAACTGCTTTGTTAATGCGCATTTAAACTTTTTTTTTTCTTAAAAATTAATAATAAGCTTGATCATTTAGAAAGAGCTACCTATTTTAAGCTATGCGATACAGTAATTTAATAATTTCTCAAGACCAATGAACAAAATCAAGTGAAATTTCGCATATTTCAGGTTAAAAATAAAATATTAAAAATAAAAATAATCATTTTTTAAAAACAGATTTCTCATGTAACAGTTGTGAATTTTCTGAATGTGAAAACGGAATTTAAAAATATGCATTTGTTAATGAGTTATAAGGGGGCGAATTTTACTATAGAATTACACTGGCTTTGATTTCCGGCGACGGTGACTGAAGTAGCCTCTTAAGCTCATAACTGAGACCGCACCCCCCGTATCTAGTTCCATAACTACCGGTCGACCCTCAATTTTTACATTAAGCATTATTGGCGGTTCTCTGTTTTTTATCTCACGTGAATTCAAGCTATAAAGAGGAACGGAGTTTCTGGCTGTTTCTTTGTTTTCTACCTCAAGTTGTTTTTGTTTTGCTTTTTTACTTTCAGAGCGTTTTTAGCGTTATAGCACGCCTTTTCAATATGACCGATTTTTTTGCAAAATCTATAAATACTAGTCTTAAATTTACAAAAATTTCTATCATGATTCGTCCCCGTACATCGCGTTCATATTTTACTCCTAGCATTCCTTGTTGAGAAGCTTTGTTTTTCCACACTTTGTTTCGAAATGACCGATTTAGGTTTACCCTTATATTTGGCATTAAATTCCTTAATGTCCACTGGTTTGCCAACTATTTCATTTGCCCCTTTTAGCGCTTTCTCCATAGCCAAAGCTATTTTTAAAGTAGCCTCTAAAGTAATATTATCTTGCTCAAAAATTCTATCCAAAATAGCCTTATCCCTTAGCCCACTTACAAAAACATCCCGGAGTATTGTATTAAGCATGTTCTGATCGTAAGCACATAGTATAGCAAGTGATCTTAACTCAGCCATATAAACACTAATGGTTTCACCTTCATGCTGCTTACGATTTAAAAATACATGCCTGCTCGGTATAATAAGCGGCTTAGGATTTAAATGATTTCGCAACGTATTTTTTAACAAATCATAATCTTTATCGGAAGGATTATCAGGAGACAGCAGGTTTTTTAACAAACTGCACATTTTACCGGACAAACTGGAAATAAGTACTTTCCCACGCTTATCCAGCGGTACCGATTGTAAATCTAAGTAGCTTTCGAACCTTTCTAAAAAAGTGTCGAACTGTTCTTCAGTTTCATTATATTTTTCAAATTGAAGAGAAAAAGTTTTACTATCACTTTTTGGCATCATTAAACTTATTTTTTCCATAAGAGCTTTATTTTGCTCAATTAATTCAGCAACGAGCTGCTCCATATTTCAGGGATGGAACACGGGCGCAGAATTCATACCGGAATCCGTTTAAGAAATTTCTCTACCTATAATATCGTTGATTTAAGAAGTAGAAAACTTTCTTACATTCAGAGTGGTATGAATTCTGCGCCCGTGTTCCATCCCTGATATTTAATTCTTCCGAACAATTAATTAGATAGAAATTTTTACCTTGAGCCGACTTCGGGGAAACCCCTAATCCAAATCGAAACTGTTCTTACTACGCGTTTCTTTCTTGTTCTCCAACATCCTCGTCGCCATTGTGCTGTTTTGTTGATTTATGCAAAAAAATCACGCACTTTTCTATTTAACACACACGATATATATTCGGGTTCATAATTACATTGACTATACATATTTACAAGTTAAGGATACCAAGCTTTAGAGACAACAACATTGTTCTTTTAGTCCATACTCTCGAACACCCATCGTACGCTACTGCGCACCGTTCCAGTTCGATTAGTTAGTTCGATACACCACAACTAGACACCAAGAACCGTAAGTGAAGAAACCTTACCGCAGCTATCACCCCAATCGCAAACATTTATTAAAATTATCGGTGTAAAACTTTATGAAATTTAATGGATAGTTATTATTGTAAAAAAAGATTAGCAATGAACAGGGATGGAACACGGGCGCAGAATTCATACTGGACTCCGTTTAAGAAATTTCTCTACTTATAATATCGTTGATTTAAGAAGTAGAAAAATTTCTTACATCGATAGTGGTATGAATTCTGCGCCCGTGTTCCATCCCTGAATGAATTTAAAAACTTGTTTATTGTAATTTCAATATTTATTGCATATCTTATAGAATCTATTTAGTTGACCAATTAAAATATTAATATAGATTTTTTTTATGTAAATTACTGTACCAGTGAGGCATGCCGTAACTATTAAATGAAAAATCTTTCTTTTTGTCATATAGATCCAGATTTAATGTATTATGTTGAACATCCAGAAAAATATCTAAGAAATTAACACAGTCATCTTTATTATTAGTTTTATTTAAATTTAAACAGGAAGGATGTATGTCATTAAAAATATCTGTAAAATTAAAATTTAAGACTATAATATCATCTATATATCGATAAATTTTCAATTTTTTGTTGTAATTAATAACATAAGTATATTCATAGAAGAATAAAAATAAATTAGCGGCTGTACTGGAGTAATTGGTGCCCATTCCGATACCATGTACTTGTTTATAAATTTTATTATAAAATGTTAAGAAATTATTGTTAAAACAAAAATGGCAAAGACTTAAAAATAAATCTCTATCAATTCTTAATTCATTTACAATATCAAAAAAGTCGAATAATTTAATTAAAGTGCTATACAATAAATCAATAGGGATATTGCAAAACAAATTTTCGAAATCAAATGTTTGTACAGAAGTAGGCGTGTCCATATTATTTAACTTTTCAATAATTTCATAACTATTGTCAATACACCAAAAATAACTAGAATTTTTATATTTATTTTTTAGAAAGTCATAAAAAAGCTTTAAATAAAATTGAAGTTTAATATTGAAACATTTATTAACGCTGCCAACAGTACAACAAATATAACGGAATTTTATTGGATTTTTATGGAATTTAGGTGTTAAAAAGAAAAAAGGTAATTTTTTATGATTTGGTAAAGTAAAATGTTTATTGAAAAGGCTTTTACATTTCTTGATATAAGCAGAACTTTTATTATATATGGAATTGCTGTCCAGATTATATTTTTCATAATATTTTAAATTATTAAATTCTGAAAATATTTTTTCAGCATAAATTTTTTTTACAAATGATGGCGTAATTATTGGCAGCCTTATCAATAGGTACAAAAATAAAATTTGTTTGCATATTTTTAATAAAACTTAAATCGTCTTTACTTCGTTTTTGATATACATAATTACTTTGATTTAGATTTAATTGAATAAATTCCATAAAATATTTAATTAGATGGTATTTCCATTCTACAAAAGCTTCAAACGGTACATTAAATTTATAAGCCATTTTCAGTATAAAATCATTAGTATCTTTACAAAAAGTATCAAGAGCTTTTTTAGGATTTATATAATAGTTAGGTCTAAATTTTGTACCAAGACTCAAAAACTGCCTTACATTCTCATTTTCAACAATATTCAAGTCACCAGTTATTATATGTCCATGATCTTTATTGATAAAATTTTTGAAATTCACGTTATGTCAACAACACTTATTTTCATCATCAATATCCTCAAAAGCAAACTTCCTGTAATTAAAAACTCTACAACTAAAAGGTTGTGTATACTTATAGGCAATTCTGATAGGATATTTCTTTAATGGAATATAAACAAGTTTTTAAATTCATTGCTAATCTTTTTTACAATAATAACTATCCATTAAATTTCATAAAGTTTTACACCAATAATTTTAATAAATGTTTGAGATTGGGGTGATAGCTGCGGTAAGATTTCTTCACTTACGGTTCTTAGTGTCTAGTGGTGCTTGCTGATGAAGACTCATGGCCAAAGTCCAACTTGTGGAACGCCTTATGTCGGGCTGAGCGACTCGGAGAGTTTGGACTATGATATTGAAACATCGGACAAGACAGCGCCAGTACTGAGCCACTACATGTGAATCATCTGCTTTTGCTTTAAAGACCTATTTCTACATTGCAGTAAGTTCAGTTCATTACAATATCTTTTTGCCTTTCAGGTCTGGGTGGGAACATGACGATCTAGCATGTCCTTTAAATAAATTATTTTTATCACAAATATCGACTTTGTAGTTTTTGGATTATTATATTAATTTAGTTATGTTACTTTTATGAAGCACAAATTTTGTTATATCTAATTTACATGAAGATTGTTATATATAATTTGCCGGTAATATATAATTTGCCAGTAATTTATTCTTGATTTTGTTGGGACTATGCTAGTTTCGCCATGTTTCCGAAACCTGTTAGGCCTCTTTCAATTTAATTTATTGTCTGTTCTGCTGCTCCCACCCACTGAAGAGGAAGCGGAAGGGTGTTTTTCGCATGTAGTGTTGTTTTTTACATCTGTTCATCGTTACTATAATTCGTTACTTTTTTTTTTAACGTTCTTTCTTGTTATCCACGCCCACTTGTCTTCAAGTTTCTACATATTTTCAAAATTATATATTTTTGTATAATTTTTAGCGCTACCTTTGGCGCCTTTTTTATACAAATACACTTTTATTAATAAGTAATTAATATATATATATATATATATATATATATATACTATATTGAGTCATTAAATATCTGTAAAATTCTAGAATTTTGAAAATCATGAATTCATGAGAAAATGCACAATGAGAAAATACAATTTAAAGATATCAAAACTATAAAAAATGTAACAAAAACCATAAGGGTTATTGCCTGAATATACATTTTATTGAACGAACCTAACGCAGTCCAATTTAGAAATATTAAATGGAAATAGAAGCTTTTGTTTGAAATCTTCAGCGGTACCAAGTCAAAGGTGTCGATTTTTCTTAACAGAATTTGTTTTAACAATGAAATAACAATCATTTCTCACTATAAAATTTGCTGGAATTTTAACAAATAGAGCTGCTTGTGAAACGTCACATCCTGAAAATGTCACACCCATCACGATAATACGAAAACTAATTTGAGAAAATTAAATAATAGAGTTTTGTTGTTAATACGATAGACTTATATCGAAGGAAGCTGAGTTACTACTAATTTTTAAAGAGATTATTTGACAAATTCTGCCTTTAACATGTTGAGTGCCATGTCAGCCATCGGTGGCTAACACTGAACTTTCCGTTTAGGCCGCGTCAACCACCGGTGGCTGACAGTGTAAAATATGATATTATAAAGCTGCGTCAACCACTAGTGGCTGACAGTGTAAAATATGATATAAAACTAAAAAATTTACATTGTTTTAAGTAATTATTGAAAAATTATTTAAAATTTACTTATTTTTTACTTATTACAGGATATCATTAAGGCATTTTAATGGATTTTATTGAAACACGGTAAACATAACACCCTTCTAAGCAGCGCGCGTGACCTGACGGCGATTTCCTTAATGTCTATATCACACGAGAGCATATGAAGAGCTTGTTTCCAAAAGGCGTTAAGTCAACATTTTCAGAAATTGTCTTTTCGACGCAAAAGATCTCAGCACACGTCTAACAATGTATTTTCAATAAGTAGAAGTTCCAAATAAAGTTTAATCGTATTGAAAACGGGGGTTCTGTGCCAAAAGGGATTAAGTCAAGTTTAACCAATTGCAGCGTAGCTTGAGATCACGTGGTTTGTCTGGCGTTGGGTGAAAAGTCAAGAGTACGGAAAAGAATGACGTCGTAGGTTGTCACATTGAGACAGTTTTTTTTCTTTGTTTTTTGCTAATAAGGTTAAGTTGAAAAGATTATAATGAGTGATTCTAATGAAGAAACTGTGGATCCAAGAAAGCGTAAACGCGATCCAAGTCTATGGAGAAAAAATATTGAAAAAAAAAAACAGCGACAAGATATTTTTTGGTGTTCTCATTTGAAAATAACATCTAAAAAAGCATATCGTCTACGGAAAAATGAACCAAAATTAAGATAAGTATAAAGCACTTTATTCCTAATGATGATACAGATGTTCCCGTATGTGCTATAACATTTCGATCCATCTTCTATGTGGGAGCAAAAAGAGTTGGAAATATTGAAAATTATATCTTCAAGAATAAAACTGGGAGACCGGAACGTAGAGGTGGAAAACGCATCAAATTTGATGTTGAAGGCAAGAAGATATTGACACTTAAGTACATACTAAGTTTTCGTTATCGTTCTAGTCATTATGGGAGAAAAAAAACGCCTGACAGAAAATACCTTCCTGCGACGCTTAACGTTATAAAAATGTAGGAAATATTCATAGAAAAATATAAAAAGGAGTGTACTTATAGCCTTTATTATAATGTTTGTAAAAGACTCCAATCTTGGTCTTGGAACCCCGAAAAAAGGCATTTGTTCTTTCTGTATTAGAAAAAAAAATACAAATGAATTTAGAAAAATATACAGAGAAAAAAAAAAAATACCCTGTTAACCGAACTTTTGATTCATAAGCACCGAAGAAAAAAATTTTTTTTTTTCACTTTTAGGGAAAAAGCTTATAGAAGAAAATTAATTTACAGTGTGTTTTGACTTGATGCAGAATCAGGAATTACCACGCACACTTATTTTAGAAACCTATTATTCACGTCAGCAATGGCAATACTTTTTTGGTGTAATTATCCATCGGGGTAGTGCGCAAGCAAAGGAGGATATATTTTTTTTACACTTGCGGTGAACACGAGGCAGAATGTGGTCCCAGTGAAATTGCGAGTGCTTTATACGATTTTTTGATGAAGCGTATACCTCCAGAAGTGAAAAGTGTTCGATTGTTCAGTGACTCGTCCGGAGGGCAAAATAAAAATTATACCACGTTAGAAATGCTTTTAGCAGTGGCTGCTCAAAAGGACCTTACCTTCACATACTACTCCCCAGTGCATACTTACCAGCAGATAGAGCATTCGGCCGAGTGGAGACTAGCTTAAAAAAAATGGATACGATTTTACTCTCTAATGAATATTTTGAACATTTCTCTAGGGTTAGAAATCTTTTCGAGTATGAGAAGCAGTGGAATATTTTAAATTGAAAAAATTTTGTGCATAGTCACCTGAAAAGCAAACAAGGTTTCGTGATTTCAGAGGCAAAAGTACTAGAAATTACGAAGCGAGATGTAGGAATCAAGACAACTACTGTGTTTCGTTTTGCAGTCACAAGATCCTGAAACGTGGGGGGAAAAATTCTCTCGTGCACCCCTTCTGAAATAAAACCAAAAAGAAACATGAAACGAGCAAAAACATCAGATGTTTTGAAATTACTTGGAGCTTTGGGAATTAACGAGTTGCATGAATGTTTTTATTTTTATGAAAAATATTGCAATGATACACCTAACGCTAACATAAGTGAAAATAATGATAGCAATGAAGAAACAGAACTTGTAAATGAAGATTTGTGGTAACTAACTACTTTCCAAAATTGTGTATCCAAAATTTATGCTGTATTTACATGAAAAAAAATAATTGGATAACTTTCAAATGGAAGTAAGTCATTTCATTTCGTTAATTGTTTGTGTCAAAAGGGCGTAAGTCATAGTTTTATTCCAAAAGGGGTTAAGTCATTTTTCCTTTTTTTATTTCTAAATAACTATACTGTCCGGATTTTTTTAACCATATAATTTAGTGTTATTATCATCCATAAATCACTGGGAAAAATTATATTTTCCTTATATTCAATAATAAATCTTACATAACAAAATCGCATTTTTTCAAGAATGGAAAAAATTGACTTAACACCATTTGGAAACAAGCTCTTCATATATACTCAACACAACATTACACGCAACATGTTCACTCAGCGTCGTTCGAAGTTGGGGAAGCTGAACGAACCAGTGGGTCTATTCTGGCCTTTTCGTTAAAAAGACAAAGCGATCGTTATTTTTTCGATCGAAATATCTTTCATAACGATATTCAGGGATAGAGCGATTCTGCCTTCCGAACGTTATAATCAAACAAGAATGGGGGAAACTGCTTTCGAGGTTAACTCTTTCATTCAATCAGGGCGAAGCACATGTTTTGTTTTATTATGATTACAAGCGAGTAGCAGACGATGGTCGCCATGCTAAATATAGATTGTTTGTTAATTTGTTTGTTGTGAAAATGAAAATTAAAAAGCAAAGGCACAGTGTGGATTATTTTATGTGTTGTAGCAGAGCAGTTTTCCAGTTCAATTTAATTGTGTCGGCTAGATGAAAAAGAAATTTAAAATAGCCAAGTTTTATGTTAGACTGGCTGTTACAATGAAATCAGCTACTCGATATAAATTATTTACTCGGCAAAATAGAGGAAGTATTTTCTTATCACTTCTTAAAGATTCAAAATAATAGATTTAGTTTACTTACATGGTATGTACTTATGTTTTAATTATTTTTTCCAAAAATTAATTTTGAAATATAGTACAATGCATCTTTATTATGTTATTTATTTAAAGTAAACTTTTTTAATCACACGCAAATTTCTGTTAACACATCCGTATTAGAGAATTCTTTTAATAATGAGCGAATATATTTTTAAGTTTGAATATTTGTGTTTTTAATTTCTTTCTTGTTTGAAATTATTTTTTGTTTAAGTGCAATTGAAATATTTGATATTTAGATATATTTAAGTAAAATTAAATAAACTGCAATGCTAATTTAGTGAGTAAAACATGAAAATATTTTTCTTTATTTATAAATTTATTTTTACTTGAATAATTGAAGTTAAAACTTATAAAGTCATTGTCAGTTGAGATGATAAAAAATATTCAATGATTGTTTTATATAAATATCATAAAAATTGTTTGATTTTATTAAATTTAATGTGAATTGTTTTTAAATAATGTTATAACTGTTTAACCCAAAAAAAAAAAAAAAAAGGTATATAGAAGTTTGATTTAATCTGCATATTGATTTCTAGAAAATTATTTCTAAATTTATATGAAAAGCGCGTTACTCAATTTTTTACATAAATGTATATGATGAATAATTCATTGCTTTTTAAAAAATATTAAGCTTTAAAATTGTTTAGAAGATTTACTATACCCAAAATATTACATTAAATCATAAATTTAAATAATAAACATTACATCAAAAAATTAAATTATGTATGGAATCGTTTAGAGTCATTCAAAACAATTACTTAAACATATATATATTATATAATAAATAATAGGTTCTCAACTACAGTTGAAATTTTCATAATTTTAAAATAATAAAGTTTGTATTTTATTCCCTTTTCATTTTATTTAAATTTGCGTGTGATTAAAAAAGTTTACTTTAAATAAATAGCATAATAAAGATGCATTGTACTATATTTCAAAATTAATTTTTGGAAAAAAAAATTAAAACATGAGTACATACCATGTAAATAAACTTAATCTATTATTTTGAATCTTTAGGAATGATGGAATCATTAGGAATATGCGTGAGAAAAAGTGATTAATTTTTATTTACATTCTATGTATTTTAAGCTTTGATAACATTTCTTTAACCAAGTTTCCTTATTTCATAAATCATAACTATTTCTTTAAAAAACAAACAAACAAAAAAAAAGAATGATAACACCTTTATAATACCAAAAGGGCGCGCCATATTGTAACGAATACAAGAGCCACTCAACGACAGCCTTAGAGCTCTCGAAAAATAACGAAGATAAATATCGCTAAAATTTCGATCGCAACAGCCCAGAATACCAAATTATCGTTATATTCCGAAGATCGTTGAATTCCGAAGGAATATAACGAAGCGAACAGGCCAGAATAGACCCACTGAAACCGATCCGAGTCCGTAGGGTTCCCCCGAACTGATAGCGTGATGTATTCTCTTCTCTAAAGATATTCCAGGAAAAAATCCTGTCTATTCCTCCAATTGATCAACTTTGATCAGCATGCTCAACACAGTCAGCTTTTTGTAAACGGCTTCGGAAAAGCTGATCATCCGAAAATGTGCTGTCCTTGAACAAGATCAGGCTGAGTGTGTTGGGTATAATGCTGTGTTTAGTAAAATGTTTAACAAAAATCTCTCGTGTGATATGGCCATAAGAATTCACGTGGCGCTCAATATGTTAAAAAACGTTTTAACGCCTTAAAATGAGTCAATAATACGCATGAACAAATATTCACGAACTCATAGGTACCAACATTTATAATTTTTAAATTAGCTTTATCACCAGTATTTTTAAAAAGGAATTTGTCGCATATATTGTGACGAATAAATAAAATTATATAAACTGAAAATATATAGAAACTTTCCAGTATGAAGTCTCTTTTGAAATAACGGAAATTTGACACCTATATGCGAAATACGTATAGTTCTTGCTATAATTCCATCTGTAATTTGGTCATAATTACAGAAGGTCGTTCACACTTTATGGACACGACTATATATAGAATTTATTTTTCTCTTTTGCCATTTGAGATAAAATTTGGCAACTTTAGAAGAATCGTCTGCTACTTTTATCTTTTGATTGGAATGTAAAAATGAATGATTTATTTTGAAAATGGCTCCTAAAATTGATAGATCGTTACCGAGGAGACATTTTCGTATTCGTATCAACAAATTATCAAGCGGGGTAAAAATCACGATTACTGCATTTCTAAAAAAAGTATTTATAATATATTAAATTTGAAAAGAAAATACATCTAAGTGAAAGTAAAAATTAAAATATGACTGCAAAACTTCATCCTAAAACCGAACGCAGATAAATATGAAGAAAATGAAATCTCTGATCCTAAAAGGAAATCTGCCGACTCAAAGATCCATTATATCGAAACTAAGAATGTCTTCTGGTACTGTAAACAAAATCATCCATAAAGATTTGAAGTTAAAAAAAGATGTTTCAGCCTAAAGTTCATCCGCTTATGCCAAAACATATTGTTGAAAGAAAAACAAATTGTAGAAAATTATATGAAAAATACTTAGCTGCTGAAAAACAGAAATTCTTAGTAACATTCGATGATGTATGGACATATTTAAATGACTGTAATAAAAAAAAAGATCAATTTGCTATCGGTCGGCGGACGAGAATGGCCGAATGAAATGGCTTCGTCTGGCACAGAAAAGTTCCCAAAGGATAACTGCAGGATTTTGTTTCAACGGGAAATTAGAAATAAAAAAAAGTCTCCAGTAAAACAAAATTAATTCCCACTACTATCAGCAGAATCTTTTAAAACCATTTTTTTGTAGAAGGAATTCCAGTCTTATACTGAAAGGACATTGATAAAGTTAAGCTTCATATGGACAAATCCTCTAGTCATACATCTAAATCAACCATCGCTTATTTATCAAAGAAAGAATCAGAAACAAGATTAAATGTATCCCATTTAATGAAATATTAGTAAAACGGCATCCAAAAACATTGAACGGACTTTGTAAAACGATACAAGAGGAAATGAGATAAAATTGACACGACAGTACTAAGAAAAAGTTTACATGGAAAATTCCAGCTAGAACTAATGTCAAGAGCCATGGCTATCAACCTTTTGTAGATATAGAGTTTAGACGATAGCGCACTTTAAGTAACTTAAGTCCATAAATTGTAATTTAAAATAACTCTACTTTGTATCCCCGTAGAAAAAATATATATCCTACATGCATGAAAACTATCGTTCTTGCAACGACGACTTTTAACAAGCCTACACAATTTAATCCTAACAAAATAGAGTTTAGACACTAGCGCACTTTAAATAATATTAATCCATAGGCCATAACGTATAGCACTTGATTGTGACCTTCACTCATGAAAATACACTCAGGGACATTGAAAATAGCGTACCAAGAAGGGAGAAAGGTACAACCGCGAAACTTTGGAAATAAGTAGAGTCAGATCCGATATGCAAATGATCCAAGTTTGGTGCCAATGCGCATGGCCACACACGCTGCTGCAGTGGCACTGCAATCAATTAGTGGGCCATATATAAACCGGCGCATAGTGGAAGATTCGTAAACGTGACGACCTTATTTCGACTCTAGAAGGACTTTAGTAAGCGAAAAATGCCAGGTAGACGTGTGAGAACACATTTCTCGCGGTTAAGCGAGTTTGAGAAGGACCTGATCATTGGCTTGAAAATTGCAGGCTGGTCGACGTGCCGTGTTGCTCGTCACGTCATCCGTTCTGAGCGTGCCGTCAGAACATGTTGGGAGCAGTGGACACGAAATGGTACCCACTTGCGGAGAAATGGGTCTGGAGCTACCAGGTAGACGACAAAGCGAGAGGATCGAAGGATCTTGAGACAAGCGCTCGTGGACCCCACAGTGATTCGTTTCACGATACAATTAAATGTAGGGGTACCAATTATTCCAAAAAAAAAAAATTTCCAGGCGGCTTTCAGAAGCTAATTTGCAATCCAAGTGCCCTTTTCGTGTACTGATTTAACACCGAAACGTCGGCGGCTTCGTCTACAGTGGTGCCAAGCCAGAGCGACGTGGAATGTTACAGAACTGGCAAAAAGTTGTGTTTGGTGGTGAATCCCGATTTGTTTTTGGGACAGATGATAACCGCGTGCGCGTATGGAGACGTCCTGGTGAACGGTACAATACCCCCCCCTCGCTGTCGTGCGACGCAATGCACGCACGGCAGGCGTAATGGTTTGCGGGGTCATAGCCTATGATAGCCGATCCTCTCTAATTGTCATACGTGGAACCTGAACTGGCCAGCGTTATGTTGACGACATTCTTCGACCCCACGTGGGGCCTTTCTCAATAGTCTTCCACAGGCAATTTTTCAGCATGATAATGCTCATCTGCATACAGCTCGAGTTGCTCAAGACTTCCATGTTCAGACTCTTCCACGGCCGGCCCGCTTCCCGGACCTGTCTCCTTTAGAGCATGTGTGGGACCAGCTGAAACACCAGATGTCACCGTGTCACTCTGTACATGATCTGGAGGTGGCTTTTCAAGATCTGTGGGCACATCTGCGTCAGGACAACATCAGACGTCTAATCAATTCAATTATGGACCGTGTTGCAGCATGTATTGCAGCAGGAGGCGGTCCGACGTGATACTGAAGTTGTACTGTATTTGTCTGATTGGACATACTGTATTTATTTAATTGTCTTGATTTCGGGATCAAGTGAGTCTCTCATCTGTATGATTATGTGTGTTAAATTTCATTTCAATCTGATGCTTCCTTCTTGGTGCGCTATTTTCAATGTCCCTGAGTGTAGATACTGTTTTTGTGATGGTGACCTACAACATACCAACAAATTTGATCTTAATCGAATAGAGTGTTCAGACGAGATCGTTCTTCTGTCACACATACATAGAGTGCAGGACAGCACAAAAAAAGCCGCACTGCAGAAAATTGACTTACACCTTTTTCATTTGTAATAACTTCAAAACTAATGATTGAAACAAATAAAACTGTATGTTTGCATAATACCAAAGAGATAAAATGGCACCCATTTATATTTATTATTTATTAATTCTCTTTATTACACTCTAACGAAGTACTTAATAAAAATCTACACAAAACTTTCTTATAAACGTAATATAATAAACACATACTGCATTCCATTATGATTTATTATATGAAATAAACACGTTATATTTTAATATATGAAATAAAACTATTTACTTGTTAGATCGAAACAATTACAAAATAAAAATATGTTTTCTGCATTTGGTAATTCCTCCTTTATGTAGAATTACTGCTTTAAGGCGCAATGGCATAGTATTATACAGTTTTTTAATATAAACCTGAGAAATTTCCCTGCGCTAAATATTATAAATAATTTTTTCTAGTTCTTGCAAAGTTGTAGGCTACAAATTTCGAATCCCCCCACTTTTTATAAACTAAATTTTTTCGATCGGATTGAGATTAGGACTATTTCCAGGTCTGCTAAAGAAGAAATTCAATGATATTATTTGTGTGTTTTATCTTAAAGTAAAAAATCTGGAGTGACTCTACTCGACTTTCCGAACATTGAGTAATTAACAGTTTTGTAGATAAAGTAAAGAAAGAGGAGTTGTTAAACAAACAAAAGAGAGAAAACCATAATAGAGTGTTTGAGTATTTTTCTCCATCTATTACACGATGTTTTATTTAACGCTACTGAACTTTGAGCCCATAGATCATAATGATAAAGAATTTTTCGTTGTGTCCCTGTAAAAACCTATAAATGCTAAATTCACCAAAATGCTTATAGTTAGTGCAACAGTGATTTATAATACTCATATAAATTTTCAGCTCAATTCAATAAGGCGTTTAGATGCTATCGTACTTTTAAAAATTTAGTCCCATAGGCCATAATGATAAAGAATTTTTCTTTGTGTCCCTGTAAAAAAACTGTAAGTGCTAGATTCACCAAAGTCTATACAGTTAGTTCAACTGTGATCTATAACATGTGTACAAATTTTTTGCTCAGATTAATAAGGCGTTTAGGCGCTATCACACTTTTAAAAATTTGGCCCCATAGGCATAATGATAAAGAATTTTTCTTTGTGTCCCTGTAAAAAAACTATAAGTGCTAGATTCTCCAAAATCTATACAGATTGAGTATTTGTGACCTATAATATGTGTATAAATTTTTTGCTCAATTGAATAAGGCGTTTAGATGCTATCGCACTTTTAAGATTTTGCTCCCATAGGCCATAATGATAAAGAATTTTTCTTTGTGTCCCTGTAAAAAAACTATAAGTGCTAGATTCACCAAAATCTATAAGGTTCGTACTATGGTGACTTACAATATGCGTACCAACTTTCAGGTTAATTGAACAAAGCGTTTAGACGCTAGCGTATTCACTCACAGACATACACACATACACACATACACACACACATACATACATCATCGTAAAAATAGTGAAAACGGACTCAGGGGACCTCAAAACGTATAGAAACATCAAAATCTCGAATTCGGATTTTTGACATGATTACAATACTTTCCTCACTATATTGTTCGGAAAGTAAAAATGTTATGATTTCTTACAGAATTTTAGGTGCTCATGAGAATGGATAGGTAATTTTTACAATAGGAATCAAATAAACAGACCACATACTCCGTGTACCAGTACACATTATGATCTTGAAATACTCACTATGGAAAAGTTTGAGGTACCTCCAAAATAATCGTTCAGGCACCACTTTTATAATGTCCGTGTTTTATTTCGGGGTAATTGACAAATTGAACATGAAAATTTTCCTGATTCCTTAAAAAGTTATGCACATCCGTACCATAATGTATGGAGAATGTGTCAATGTTTGAAGGGTGCAGTTTTCATTAAATCGGTCACCTTATCGTCGTCCTACTAGCTTGTTTCCTTCAGCTCTAAATAACTTAATCTTGTGTGATCAAAGAAAGCCAGTTCAGATCAATAATTAATTGATATTTTTTTAATTTTTTGTCAACTCAATTGTTTATTATTATTAATGACTATTTTTGCAGATCTTCTGTTTTTTAACCTGCTTTGTTTAATTGTTGCTTCACTATTTTGGAAGAAATTATTTTGGCTAAAATTTTTTTTTAAATCTTTTCTAAGTTCTGATCATGATACAAATCGATTTTTTAAACATTTTCTTTTTAACTTGCGGTCATCTCGCTTATATGAGCAACGTGGCCGCCTAAACCTAAATTTTCAAATTAAACAGCCAAAAAATTTTATATTTTGCTAAAAAAAATCTCACCAATGATTCGCTAGCATTTAATTATTCTGCCATCTTACGCATTAAAATATATTTTGCTTTTTATTCTAAATTAACACTTTTTGTACTTTTTGTGGTTCGTAAATTGCCTTACCCTTGCCCCTTTTGAAATACTTTTCAAAAATTACAACTTTTCAAACAACTGTTTTTTGTTTTGAATACTTGGCTCTATTACGTTGTTTTCGGGTAAAGTGCCGTGATCGAAGGCGAGTGCGTACATCGCAGGCAACAACCACAGTTCGTAAAATAAAGTGCAACTTTAAAATGATAGCCATGACCATAGATATAATAAGACATAGATTGATCATTGAGAGGGGAAAAGTGATACCTTTTTTAATCGGGAAAAGACGGCCATTTTACTCTCTTATGGATGTATTTCCCCGAGTGAATATACACGGGAATACATATAGGTAATTTAGCAAATAAAATTTATGCACTAAAAGAGAATGAAAAACTCCAGATACTCCTTTTTTCTTTCTTTTCGTTTTCCTTTCCTTTTATTTCTTTATTTTTTTTTTACTATACTCTAGTATACTCATGTCTATACAAAACTGTCTTTCTTTCGGCATTTATTATTATTATACTTCTTTGAGTTAAAAATCGTCTGCATTCATCAGGAAAAATAATTTTAATAAATTATAATTCAATAAATTATTTGTATTGCGTAAATTTGTATAGGATTATATATGGAAGAAAGTCTTGTGGTGGCCACAACATACTAGTTATATATCAAAACTTTCGCGGCTGCTAGCTACATTTAAAAGAATTTTGAGAATTCCATATTACTTACTAATATAAAATATTAAAATTTAAAAAAAGTATTCCATTAAATATGAAAACAGTAATTATCTCATAATAATAACAAAGCAACTGATTATAGAAATTATATTTTTCATAAACTACTTGAATATAACTTATTTATGGAACCTACCCCATTTCTTTTCATATATTTATTAGAACACTTAAAAGCCGCGCAATATTTCGGCATTTTCAAAATGCATTACCATTCTATTCTATTACTGTTTTCGAGTTTTAACTCTCTGATGGCTGCTACCAAAAACTTTTTCGGCATCAAAAATCTTTGCTCGTTAATATACGGATGAAAGATCTATATAAATTACTATATCTATGGCCATGACAGTAAGGACCCAACTTGTCTTATTTAAGAAATCATAAACTGTAAATGATGTCAATTAGTCATCAACTAAATAAATGTTATATATTAAGTCGTTGTTAAAACATAGAGATGCACATTACGGATATGAAGAACCAAGGGAGATGGTTCTCACGATGATTTCCTTAGTGTTACCCGAAGTGAGTCTCGAGATATAATCATGACCGGGAGTGAGTGTCACATTGCTTTTCTTCTTTTTTGGCAAAACCAATTTAATATTCTCCCACCTAATCTAAATCCCACACAGCACATTTCCTTGAAACAAGTTTGACTTTCAAGTGAATTTACCATGACAGAGCAAAGTTGCTAATTCAAGGATATCTCAGACCAACTTCAAGTTTGGAAAATTACGCATGCCAAATCAAGCATATTACTGGCTTAAACTTTTCTTGACGTCAAGTAACTGTCCGCGCATGCTCTTACTTCTTATTTGCATATAGTAGTCTTGCTAACTCGGTTTTATCATGTTGTTGTCATCTCGCGAAATACGAAGCAAGTGCGGGTGACATTAAAGTGAAGAAGGTAAATGATTATTGATTTATTTTTATAATAATTTGTCTCAATAAAATAAAATAAAGCAAGCGGTAATGCTTCAAAGTGTACACCGTGTCCTAAAAACTTAGACAATCAATAAAATTTGCATTAACATAAAAAGTAATAACGTACAATTAAAATTCGTGAGATAGGCAATAAATAAAAACACTTTTGCTGATATACACATATGAATTATGGTCAAAGGTTTGAAGTTATAAAATGTACATTGAATGATATAAAAATGTGCTGTCCCAACAGTATAGACACAATACAGCATTGCATGTTTTCTTTTACATTTTGTTCACAAAATAAAATATTTTTATTGTCGTCTGCTTCTATAAATGCAGAATAATTTTTTCCTTTAATTGAAATATCGTCTGCTATATATTTAGCATAATAATTTAATGAGTTCAATGTATTGTTTTGTTTGTGATTCGGAAAAGATGTTTCCTGCGTATTCTGATAAAAAATGCCATGTTCTAAAGAAATTTCTAAAGGTGAAATTATTAAGATCTTACAAATTAAAAGTACGTTTTTAGTTACTTTTATAAATGTAAAGCCAAATTGAAACACTTTAACATCTTTTAAAGATATAAATTTGATGGTAATTATTAAAATATTAATTTCATAAGCCAATTAACATAGTCATAAAAATGTCTCATCCCTCCCTTATATGAGGGAGAGATGGGACAGGTTTATAAAGTTAAAATAATTACATAATATGCAGGCACACTATGAAAAAGGACGAAAACAGTGGGTCACTATGTATGTAAGGTTAATTAATTATTAATAACATCTATTTTATCCAACATTAGAATATAATGTACCACTTAAATAAAATTTTCAAATGCTCGATTAGTTCATCATTTTTTTTTTTACTTCTAGCAGAGAAGGTATTGTTTTTAGTTCAAATATTCAAAATTAAGTTTTTGTTACATTTACATGTTTTGTGGTACCCTGAACATTAATAAGGTTTTTAGTGGCTAATCTGTGTGTGTTATCAGCATATCTCAAGAACAAATATTACCAAGAAATCCTAACTGTAATTTATGAATGTAATTTCTTTTCTATATTTTACCATATCCAGGAAAATTGCTCAGGAATGAAAATTAATTCCTCATACATATATGGTTAATAAAGTATTTTTAAAAGTTAAAAAGGTAGACAAAACTCGTGTGAGTGCCACACCAATTATTTTCCATGATTTTGAATTTGTTTCGAGCATTTTCTCTTCCATTTATTCATACATTTTCCTCTTGATATTCTCTGTTTATAGAGAATCAGAATCTTCATTTTTCTTCCTTTTCTTACATGTCCCATCTCTCCATGAACTGCTCTGTCCCATCACTCCCTTTTCATTATTTTCAAAAAAATAATTTATTATTAGACACATGCAACTTTTAGGATTAATTTAGCTACTAATTCATAAAAGTTATATTATTAGGTATATAAAATATGAAAAGTAATTATGCTAACATCAGTGAGTGACGTTAAAAACTTGCCTTGAAAATTAAGCAATTGTTTACTTTTGGTGTTATAAAATAGTGTTTTTGTTACATAAACTTACAGAATTCTCACACTAAAAGGACACATAGCAACAAATATGGAGCTGTAGTTACTTCACCTGGTGAAAGTGACAGAAATTAAAAACATTGTTTATTTTAAGAACAATTTTAGGTGTCCCAACCCTCCCGATTCTCCCATATATATATATATACCCATACAGCACACTTCCTTGAAACAAGGTTGGCTTTCAAGTGAATTTACCATGACAGAGCAAAGTTGCTAATTCAAGGATATCTCAGACCAACTTCAAGTTTGGAAAATTACACATGCCAAATCAAGCATATTACTGGCTTAAAATTTTCTTGACGTCAAGTAACTGTCCGCGCATGCTCTTCTTATTTGCATATAGTAGCCTTGCTGAAAGGGTTGTATCATGTTGTTGTCATCTCGCGAAATACGACGGAAGTGCGGGTGACATTAAAGATGATTTATTTGTATAATAATTTGTCTAAATAAAATAAAACAAGCAGTAATGTTTCAATGTGTACACCGTTTCCCAAAAGTTTAGACAATCAATACAATTTGCATTAACACAAAAAGTAATAAAGTACAATTAAAATTTGTGAGATAAGCAATAAATAAAAACAGTTTTGCTGATATAAACATATGAATTATGATCAAATGTTTGAAATTATAAAATGTACATTAAATGATATAAAAATGTGCTACCCCAAAAGTATAGACACAATACAGCATTGCATGTTTTCTTTTACATTCTTGTTCACAAAATAAAATATTTTTATTGTCGTCTGCTTCTATAAATGCAGAATAATTTTTTCCCTTTAATTGGAATATCGTCTGCTATACATTTAGCATTATAATTTAATGAGTTCAATGTATTGTTTTGTTTGTGATTCGGAAAAGACGTTTCCTGCGTATTCTGATAAAAAATGCCACGTTGTAAAGAAATTTCTAAAGATGAAATTATTAAGATTGTACAATTAAAAGCGCAAGGACAAAATCCTGTACAAATATTGAGAAGAACAAACAGATCCTTGAGCAGTATTTATAGAGTCAAAAGATCAGGTGGAACATGGAATACTCGAAAGCGAGTCGGAAACCAAAGAAAACAACGTTACGTGATGATAGAATGTTATTAAATAAGGCTTCAGTCATAGAATAATAATAAAGGAAGAAGGAGCGTATGTGTTTTGGTTTCGGTTTGTAAAATACAGGAATGCCGGGTATAGGGTTGTATCAGTGCTTCCATCTGATTGGTTGGCGACTTGTTGGCGAGATTTTTGAATCGTCTCGTCTCTCTGTCAATCAGTCTGCGAGGCAGAACCCACAACAAACAGCGATAAATGCGCTGAGGATGGGTGCCCTACTTCAAGTTTGAGAGGAGCAAAAGTAGCTTTCGCTGGCATTTCATTAGAAGGGGTTTGTAAGCATTAAAGTATTGGCGTGCTCCTTCTTCCTTTATTATTATTCTATGGCTTCAGTTGATAATTTATCTGTGCGCGCAATTGCATCAACTTCCAGAATTTCAAAAATCTTATCTCGTAAAATATATGAAAATGGAAAGCAATATACATGCGTAAATGACTTAAAAACTGTAATTGACAGAATGTGGTATGAAATATCTCCTTCTGTAATTCAATGCTTAATTAATTCTATGGAACAACGTGTATTTCATGTTATAAAGTGTCGTGGCAATACAGTTCAATATTAAAAGTAAGTTTTTAGTTACTTTTATAAATGTAAAGCCAAAAACACTTACAGGTGTCTATACTTTTGGAACAGCACATTTTTATATAATTAATGTACATTTTATAATTTCAAACCTTTGATCATAATTTATATGTGTATATCAGCAAAACTGTTTTTGTTTATTACCTATCCCACGAATTTTAATTGTATCTTATTACTTTTTATGTTAATGCAAATTTCATTGATTGTCTAAACTTTTGGGACACAGTGTATTTCGAGGAATCAAATATTAAAGTTTTACTTTACTTTTACGTTAACAGATGCCATTTTATTAAATGTATTCCTTTTAGGGTGGTTTTTAATAGTTTACAAATAATTTTAACTCAACTTTATTATTCATAAGATAAAAAAAAAAGGGAGGGGGGAGAGAGAGAGAGAGATTCTGTTTAAAATAAGAGAGAAAAATCTTCGTGTGTCCGATAGGTTCTAAATTAGAAATAATTGTTTAAATGTCAATTTATTGTTGGATTCTTAATACATTCTTGAATTTTAAATTAATTTCTTTCAGGCATACCCCCCCCCCCCCCCTTTCGATAAGTAAGAAGGTAAACGTTTTTCTGATGCACAGGTGAGTTTTCCCCATAGGAACCTTCTTGAATTAAAAAAAAAAAGACTAAATTTTCTTTTTTAAAGTAACGGAGAGAGGAAGGGAGGGGCAGAATCATGAATCGTGAATACGCAATTACCGGGACGTTACCCCTCGAAAATTCTCTCTCTTCTTACTCTATATAAATGAAACTCTACAGAATTATATACATATATATATACTTTTGTAGTGTACTGAATGAAAATTTAATTTTACACTTCCCAACATTGTTGAATATTTTTTATCAATTCATTTTATTTGTGAGTCTTCGCTCATTCCACTGTTCCATCCAGCTTTTGTTTGTATATATACAAAGTTGCTGCTGCCCTTATTCCTTTCGCTACTATTTTAGTAAAAAAATCTGACATTTTCAATAGAATAAACATATTACAAAAGATATGTAATCTATTGATAGTAAATATATGTAAATTTATAAATTGTAGTGGAGAAAAGTAGGGCAACGTCAACTCTGAATATGTTTGAATTGTCATAAAATTCTAATACATTATGAAGATTCAGAACAGAACTCTCCTAATAGCGTACATATCACTTACTTTTTTTTTTTTTTTTTTTTTTTTTGTAGCGCCAATAAAATAGTCTGATTTATATAACAGGGATGGAACGCTGGCTCAGAATTCATGCCGGTATTTGTTCAAGAAATTTCTATGCCTATAATATAGTTGATTTACGAAGTAGAAAATTTTATTTCATTGATAGTGGTAGGAATTCTGCACCCGTGTTCCATCCCTGATATAATGGTCAACATTTAGTACGTTTTTGAATTGTGCTTTTTGATAAACTAAAACATAAACATACAGAAAGAAAATCAAACATATTTTTGAAGCTTGCAACAATATAATACTTGTGGAAAAAAGTGTACACTTCCGAATATATTATATATATTTAAGAGAACAACAACAAAAAAAAAATAAATAAATAAATAAATAAATAAATAAATTAAAGTACAATATGAAGTACAATATGAAATGCGAACTTTAAGTATTTTTTATTTTTCAAAATGGTGTTTTAGTTTTTAGAAAATTATAAATGTACGCTATTCATCCCTTTCTTTTTTCTATATTAAAGCGAAATGAAATGACGACCAAGAGTTGTGAACTATTTTCTTTCTCTGCATCAAGTCCGGTACATGAGATTAAAATCAGGGCCCGATTAAGCTTTGAAGCTAGGGGAAGCTCAGTATCATTTCGGGGCCCCCTTTGATTTCGGGAAATCTTGTTTTCCTATTACATATTGTAATATAAAAATGCTATAGATAAAAAAGTTTTGTGTGTTTATGTTTATATATATATATATAATATATATTTTTTCATTCATATATCTGGGTGGTTTCTACCCACAACATTAAAATCGTATTGCTTATTAATTAAGAACATTCAAATTTTTGACGTTAAATAATACAATTTTCCCCAAATAGTGGATATTTTACCTTGCGTTATGTGAACTTTCTCAGAAAAAATTCAATCTCAGTGTGAAATCTAAAATAGAAAATTCAAGACCCTGTTTTTAGTCATTTTGGGGTCCCCTGTTAAATTTTTGAGGGGAAGCTTGTGCTTCCCAAGCCTTTTGGGTAATCAGGCCCTGATTAAAATTCTAAAAATATTGAGGGATTTCAATTTTATACATTTTATTGTGCTATTAATATGTATTTTTAATTATAAAGTCTATGCAATGTCATTAATATGGAAATATAATTTTACACAAACTTAAATAACTTGAACTAATTAATTGCTAATTCCTCAACACCCAGAAATATTGAAACAGTAAAGTTGTTATGTAAAACTATTAATAACACTGCTCTGAAAAAAAAAAAAAAAAAAAAGAATTCTGATACCATTCTTTCTGATTTTTATGTAAAATGACCTCCTGAATCTGAATATGACTCCCATTCTGTCCAGTCACCCACCGTTTTCTAGAAATACCATCCCCTCCCTCAATTTCTTTCCCTCTTCAATAATTTTATGACCATGAATTTGATTTGAAAAATGAAAAATAATTAATTGAACACCTAAAAACAAAAAATATATATGCAAAGTTTAAAAAATAACATTAATAATAGATTAAAAAAAAATGTGATACATAATGCATAATTTCATTGGTAACCTCGCCCCCCCCCCCCAAAAAAAAAAAAAAAAAAAAAAAATTCCTTGTCGTAAATGTCCATGTTTTACAAATTTCCAACTCGGTAGCCCTCAGAAGATATTTAACGGTTAAAATAATCCTACTCCCCTCCTAAAAATCAAATTTATAGCCATAAAATCACCGAAAAACGATAAAAATAGGGGGCCATTCCTAAACATCGGTGGGTGATAGGGTAAAATATGCGTCATATTCGGATTCAGGAGGTCATTTTACATAAGAATATGTTGGAATGATGTTAAAGGCAATTTTCATGCCAAGCAATGTAATATTTAGATAATATTGTATCATCTTATATTCTCATTTAAAATTACTAATTTTATATTAAGGATACAAGTAAAAGCGTGCGTGTTAGTTTTTTAAGGAAGAAAAGATGACCTAAATGCAGCTTTTACTTCAAACAAAAGGACATTTTTTCTTTGTTAACGGCCCTCTTCACTCACCGTCGCCGGAAGCCCGAGCCAATGTTATTCTATGGGGAAATTTTCTTTACAAATAACTTATTAACTAATACATATTTTTAAATTCTGTTTTCACATTCAGAAAATTCCCAACTGTTAAACTGACGCACCTTTTTTAAAAATGTATTTTTTTAATTTTTAATATTTTATTTTGAAATTGCAAAATGAAAAAAATTCACATATTGAAATTCGTATTTTGCAGCTCCAAAATAAAATATAATAAATTTAAAAAATATTTTTTTAAAAAAAGGTCCGTCAGTTTGACAGCTGGGAATTTTCAGAATGTGAAAACAGAATTTCAAAATATGTATTAGTTAATAAGTTATTTGTAAAGAAAAATTTCCCATATAATAACATTAGCTTCAGCTTCCGGCGGCGGTGAGTGAAGAGGGCCCTTAAGTTGACGTTAAAACCTATTCAAAGTGCAAAAATTACCTTGGATTGAGATATTGGCAAGAAAAGGGACATAAGACAAAAATAACAAAATTGAGTTCCTTTAACTGAAAAATGTATATGAGGTACCCCAATGGGCACGAAAAGCATCATATCTTTATCTCGCAATTTACCCACATGAGATACATTTATGTCAGTTTTATTGTAGGCTAATCAATGCTTTATTCTTATCCTTAGGCTGATTTTTCGATGCAACTTCTCCGATGTGCGATGTAATGTAATCCTGAGCAAATACAAATAATCTGATAGCCATTTTCTCTATGCAGGGCTCTCAGCAGTCACTATTTTGATTACCATACTTTTTTTTTTTTTTTTTAAGTAATTATTGTTAATCATTTGTATTAGGGGGACCGGAAAATAATGTCGTTTTGAATTAAAATACTGACATCGGAAATTTATCCTGGATAAAATTTAAGATATTCTTAGGTCACTTATAAGATGGTTATTTGTAAAGTACCATGTAAACACTGTTAAACAAAAATTTCCGGTTTCATTTTATTAATTCAAAACGACATTATTTTCCGGTCCCCCTAATAGTATATATTTCTTCGAAAGAATAATGCATGGATTGCCTTATAGAAAAAAGGTATTCAAAATAGTGATTGCTGAGAACCCTGCTGTATACTTCATTCATAGAAACTACGATTAGAATATCAACTAAAAGAGTAAAACATGAATTACAAAAAAAAAAAAAAAAAAAAAAAAGGATAGTAATTAACAAACTAGTAAAGGTATGAATCCAGTAAAAGTTATTATAAATACTAGCTAATTTGTCTTATAACTCCTGAAAAAATACAATATATACATATAATCCTTTTGATAATAAAAGGATATATTCAGTGATTTTGTTTCTGTTCCTCGGCTTTCACTATGTTTTAAAATCACAAACTGGTGTGCAACCAATATTTAAATTTTAAAACTTCTTCACACACCATAAATTTTAAGCCAGCACAACCGGTTTCGAAAGAACGCAGCCTTTCTTCATCAGGTGCAAAAAAACACGTGCTACTGCTTTGGAGGCAAAAGCAACGGTTATTCTGGCTTAAAATGTATGGTGTGTGAAGAGGTTTTAAAATTTAAATATGTTTTAAAATATTATTTTTATATTATATAGGTATTTCTCGGCTTTTACTATTAATATATATATATATATATATATATATATATATATATAATAAAGATGATCTATTAAGCATAGTAGAAGCCAAGCAACAGATACAAGGTCACTGAAAAACCAATGACCAATAAGATTTAAAAAAAAAATATTAGTGGATGAAATACACTAATGTAAAGAAACCAGATCCACTAATCAACAGCCTGCAAAACATATGAATCAATAAAGTAACACAACAAATCCTATATATATACATAGGGGAGAGTAGGGACAGATGAGAGACTTTTGACAAACATAATTTTACAAATTTACTTTTACTGGTACAACACTGTAAGTTTCCGTGAAACAAATTGAAACACTTTAACATATTTTAAAAATATAAATTTGATGGTAATTATTAAAATATTAATTTCATAAGCCAATTATCATAGTCAAAAATTTCCCATCCCTCCCTCCCTTATATGAGGGAGGGATGGGGCAGGTTTATAAAGTTAAAATAAGTACATAATATACAGACATACTATGAAAAATGACAAAAACAGTGGGTCACTATGTATGTAAGATTAATTAATTATTAATAACATCTATTTTATCCAACATTAGAATATAATGTACCACTTAAATAAAATTTTCAAATGCTCGATTAGGTCATCATTTTTTTTTTTTTTTTACTTCTAGCAGAGAAAGTATTGTTTTTAGTTCAAATATTCAAAATTAAGTTTTTGTTACATTTACATGTTTTGTGGTTCCCCGAACATTAACAAGGTTTTTAGTGGCCAGTCTGCGTGTGTTATCAGCATATCTCAAGAACAAATATTACCAAGAAATCCTAACTGTAATTGATGAATGTAATTTCTTTTCTATATTTTACCATATCCAGGAAAACTGCTCAGGAATGAAAATTAATTCCTCATACATATATGGTAAATAAAGTATTTTTAAAAGTTAAAAAGGTAGACAAAACTCGTGTGAGTGCCACACCAGTAATTTTCCATGATTTTGAATTTGTTTCGTTGCATTTTCTCTTCCATCTATTCATACATTTGCCTATTGATATTTTCTGTTTATGGAGTATCAGAATCTTCATTCCTCTTCCTTTTCTTACATGTCCCATCCCTCCATGAACTGCTCTGTCCCATCACTCTCTTTTCATTATTAAAATATATATATATATATATATATATTAGACACATGCAACTTTTAGGCTTTATTTGGCTACTAATTCATAAAATTTATATTATTAGGTATATAAAATATGAAAAGTAATTATGTTAACATCAGTGAGTGACGTTAAAAACTTTAATCTAGAAGTTCAACTTAAATTTATGTTGCCAGTCCAACTACTATGATAACTTCGACAATTTATGCAATAGGTTTTTAATGGATTTATCTAATTAAAATTTACGAGAATGAATAGCGTCTAGGTCAGGATTTGAATCTAAGACTTTTGCATTAATTATTCAACCACTGTACCAATTGAAGAATCGTGAATGCATCCATGCGTGAATGAGAACTGACCTGCATGATTTGCTGATAAGACAGTTGATTTTATTTACTATTTATTTTTCAACATTTGTTCTGCCAGTACAAACACAGTACCATGATAGAAATTCATTTAATTTTAATTCTATAATTACTGGATAGTAATAAATAACACTGCTCTGAAAAAAAAAAAAAAAAAAAAATCGAGATCTGATACCATTTTTGCTGATTCTTATGTAAAATAACCTCCTGAATCCGAATATGACCCCCATTTTGCCCAATCACCCACAGTTTTCTAAATACATGACTCCCCCCCTCAATTTCTTTCTCTGTTCGATAATTTTATGACTATGAATTTGATTTGAAGAATGAAAAAGAATTAATTTAACACCAAAAAACGAAAAATATGTAAAATTTAAAAAATAACATTAATAACATATTAAAAAAATATAAAATATGTAATACATAATTTCAGTGGCAAATCCCCCCCCCCCCAAAAAAAAAAAAAAATCCCTTGTCGCAAATGTCCATGTTTTAGAATTTTCCAACTCTGTAGCCCCTCAGAAGATATTTGACGGTTAAAATAATGCTACCACCTCCTAAAAATCAAATTTATAGCCACAAAATCACCAAAAATCATAAAATTAGGGGTCCATTCCTAAAAAATTGTGGGTGATAGGGCAAAATGGGCGTCTTATTCGGATTCAGGAGGTCATTTTACATAAGAATATGCTGAAATGGTGCCAGAGGCAATTTTCCTGCCGAGCAGTGTAAAAAATAACTAGTGTGTAGAAAAATAACTTTGATCATTTATGCAATAAATTTTTAATATATTGGTCGATGTTTTACAACAACGAAAAGGGATTAGACCAAGTTCAGACCTAGATCCTCTGAGTTAACGACCTCACGCTGTCTCACTTTTCGCTCCTGTAAAAATTTATTTATTCAATACACCAAAAAATTATTGTATAAATGGTGGAAATTATTATCCTAAATATCTAATTGCCATCAAACAGCTATGGAGTTAACATAAATAATTTTCTTCTAAGACTAAGTTCATATTCCCAGAACAGATAAATTGAAAATTTTTAACTTTCACATGAACGAGCCATGTGAGTTATCATCCTAGAACTGAGTTGAAAGAGGGTTGGAAGTTAACATAAGTGCCCAAGTTCAAATTATGGACAAAATCATTTTCTGTTCTTGTAAAAATTAATTTGGATAACTCACCAAAAATCTTCATAAAATGTGATTGATCGTTCCAGAAATAAGAATGTATTAAGTTATCTACATCAGGTTAAGAGAATAATTATCTTCTCCGACAGCCAAAACCCATATTTTATGGGGAAATTTATTTATAGAATTAATCATTACTTTATGTATTTTTTTTTTTTAATCCATTTTAATAGTGGAAAAATTCACAATATTTAAATTTGTGTATGTTTTCTAAAAGTAGTTTCATAAAGTATTTATTTTTGACTTTAAAAATACGAAAAATTAAACAATTGTATCTTTCGCTTCTTTTTTCTGTACGAGGAGTTATTGAAATTTAAAAGATAAATTTTTGGAAAACGAGAACGTATTTAACGGTTGTGGTTTTTCCAAAAGTGAAAAAGGAATTTAAATAAATACATTAGGTTATGAGTCATTCTGTAAATAAATTTCTGTATAGAATAACATGAGCTTTAGCTGTCGGCGAGGAATGCATGCCATTAAAAGCATGCTTGATAAACAATATTTGCTTCATGTATGCTGTAGAGTAGAGAAGACAATTATTTCTCCGCAGCTGGCTTCCGGCGACGATAAGTAGAAAGTTCCTTTGCGTTTGATGTACAGTCGGCTGTAAAAGTGTCCGAGCACTACTAAAAATTCCTATGTAAGAAAATGACACTTAATACAGTTTTGTTAAATAAATCCTTGTTGAGTTCTGTTCTTAGTCAGTCTATGAACATGATTCGACAAGAATTTATTTAACAAAACAGCATTAAGTGAATTTTTTTTTTTTTTTTACATAGGAATTTTTGCTAGTGCTCCGACACTTTTGCTGCCGACTGTATCATGTTAAAAACATGCTTGGCAAGTAAAATTTGAGTCACGTTTGCTGCATCAAATATAATTCATATTTGATGCAGCAAGTATAATTCATACTTGATGTGTATTACTTGATTCGTATGAGCTGTGGAAAACTTAGTTCATGCTTGATACATATTACTTGATTCATGTTTGAACTATCAAGTCTAAAGCAAGTGGGACAAGTGTAAACTAGGATTCTTGGTCTTGACTTGGATTAAACTTACAGGCTTGAGATGTCAAGCTCAATGCAAGTTTCTTGACTTGAGTTGTCAATGTTGACGATAGCTTAATGCAAGTTCTCTGTGCTGTCTGGGTATATATGTGTGTGTGTGTGTGTGTGTGTGTGTGTGTGTGTGAGTATGTATACAAAATAAAATAAAATAAAAATAATACTTCAAAGCATTTGTACAAACAACTAAAATCTAGATATCCTTCTCCAGAGAATGTTCTTTTAATAAAAATTACAAGTTTTATATCTTTTGCGAGAAATATTAAATTTCATTTGATAGTATAAATGTTTATTTTTATTTATTTATTAATTTTTAAGGGAGATAAAATATATTTTATTTATTTTCTAAATTAAAACTAGTTGGCATAGGTGGACTGTGCTCAGTTCCCCGCCATATTTATGGTCTCATAAATTTCTAGTGCGAGACATATTATAATCATGTTAAAAGAAATGAATTTGACCAAAGCTTGATACAGTGACAGAATGAAATCCCCGCCTAATAGGCTATCCATCGTTCACTTCGATATATTTATCTTATTCTAATCTATTAATTTATTTTATCAGGGTCAATTCCGTTGTTTATGTTTCATGTTACTATTTCCAATGCAATAATCCTCAAAATTCATATTTATATGAAAAAATTACAATTTCGCTATGTTGATAAAATCGTAAATTACGAATAATTTACGAAATTTTCCTATTAGAATATTTGTATTCAATCATGTTCAAAAAAATATCATAAATGTAATTTTGAAGTTGTCTAATGTATTTATGATCCTCAAAATGGAAGTTTATGCTCAATTTTGCCTTATTCTGACATGTTAAGTAAATTGTAAATTCCAAATAACTTACGAATTTTTTAAATTGGAAAAATCATAGTCTATGATATTCATGCCAGTAACCTAAATAATATTTCGAAAGTGGTTTGACATCTTTACGATGAAAATATCCCTCAAAATTGACGTTTATGTGAAATTTTGCTCTATTCTGCCATATTAAGAAATTCGTAAATTTCCAATAACTTACGAAATTTTTATATTTGAAATTTCATAGTCATTAATATTCATGCCAGTGTCTTAAATAATATTTCAAAAGTAGTCTGATATCTTTACGATGAAAATATCGCTCAAAATTGACGTTTATGTGAAATTTTGCCCTATACTGCCATGTTAAGAAATTCGTAAATTTCCAATGACTTGCGAAATTTTCAAACTAGCATATTTATAGTTACTGATGTTCATTCCTGCATCAAAAACTCTGGTCTGACATTTTTACACTAAAAAGTTTCCATTTAATGCACGTTTAAGTGAATTTTTGTCCTATTCTCCCATGTTAAGAAAATCGTAAATTTCTAATAACTTACGAAGTTTTTAAAATCGAATGTTGCAAATGAATAGGGTTCTTGCCAGTGTCGAAAGTAATATTTTAAAACTGATCTGACCTCTCTGCGACAATTTGTTCTTGAGATATCGTGTACACAGACTAACAAACTAACGGACTATCAGACTAACAGACTAACAGACACCCTACAGACAGACACCATACAAATTTTGTCATTTTCGGATTCCTCACACCTGAAACCGTGTAAAAAAGTCAAAAAACCGAGGTCGAAAATTTTCACGATTACCTAAGTTCCCCATACCTATAGTATGATGGGGAACTAATAAAGGGTAAATTTAGAAAAATAAGTGGATTCTCAGTATTTTTTTTTTTAGAAAAATAGTTAGATATTTTAATTTCGGAAATCTGTGTTTTTTAAAGAAAATCCTAACCACCACTAATATCTATGTCTACAGCAGAATTCGAACATGACACTTTAAAATTCCAGTACAAACATGGACATTCACATTTGTTTGAAATCTACTTTAAACCATAGTTTCCAGTGTAATAATGCCCCCCCCCCCAGCTTAAAAAAAAAAAAAAAAAAAAATCTGTATAGCAATTCTCTCCCCCCCCCCCCTCCTTTCAAACTTTTAACTCAATATTTTATCACCTTTCTAAAGATATAAGAGAATAATATTGCTTTGCATTACAAAGTAACGTTCTCAGGCAAGTTTCTTTATGAAAGCACTGCTGCCAGCATTTTCTTTTATTCGAAGTATTTTTAACCCCGCCTTTATTTCATATCACCTATTTTTTAAGAGTAATTTTAGTTCCCCATCATACTATAGGTATGGGGAACTTAGGTAATCGTGAAAATTTTCGACCTCGGTTTTTTGACATTTCTACACGTTTTCAGATGTGAGGAATCCGAAAATGACAAAATTTGTATGGTGTCTGTCTGTAGGGTGTCCGTTAGTCCGTTAGTCTGTGTACACGATATCTCAAGAACAAATTGTCGCAGAGAGGTCAGATCAGTTTTAAAATATTACTTTCGACACTGGCAAGAACCCTATTCATTTACAACATTCGATTTTAAAAACTTCGTAAGTTATTAGAAATTTACGATTTTCTTAACATGGGAGAATAGGACAAAAATTCACTTAAACGTGCATTAAATGTAAACTTTTTACTCTAAAAATGTCAGACCAGTTTTAAAATATCCGTTTTGATGCCGGAATGAACATCAGTAACTATAAATATGCTACTATGAAATTTTCGCAAGTTATTGGAAATTTACGAATTTCTTAACATGGCAGTATAGGGCAAAATTTCACATAAACGTAAATTTTGAGCGATATTTTCATCGTAAAGATGTCAGACTACTTTTGAAATATTATTTAGGACACTGGCATGAATATTAATAACTATGAATTTTCAAATCTAAAAATTTCGTAAGTTATTGGAAATTTACGAATTTCTGAACGTGGGAGAATAGGACAAAAATTCACTTAAACGTGCATTAAATGGAAACTTTTTACTCTAAAAATGTCAGACCACTTTTAAAATATCCGTTTTGATGCCGGAATGAACATCAGTAACTATAAATATGCTACTTTGAAAATTTCGCAAGTTATTGGAAATTTACGAATTTCTTAACATGGCAGAATAGAGCAAATTTTAACATAAACGTCAATTTTGAAGGATACTTTCATCGTAAAGATGTCAAACAACTTTCGAAATATTATTTAGGTTACTGGCATGAATATCATAGACTATGATTTTTCTAATTTAAAAAATTCGTAAGTTATTTGGAATTTACGATTTACTTAACATGTCAGAATAAGGCAAAATTGAGCATAAACTTCCATTTTGAGGATCATAAATACATTAGACAACTTCAAAATTACATTTATGATATTTTGTTGAACATGATTGAATACAAATATTCTAATAGGAAAATTTCGTAAATTATTCGTAATTTACGATTTTATCAACATAGCGAAATTGTAACTTTTTCATATAAATATGAATTTTGAGGATTATTGCACTGGAAATGAAAACATTGGCGTGAAACATAAACAACGGAATTGACCCTGATAAAATAAATTAATAGATTAGAATAAGATAAATATATGGAAGTGAACGATGGATAGCCTATTAGGCGGGGATTTCTTTCTGTCCCTGTATCAAGCTTTGGTCAAATTGATTTTTTTAACATGATTATAATATGTCTCGCACTAGAAATTTATGAGACCATAAGTATGGTGGGGAACTGAGCAGAGTCCACCTATGCCAACTAGTTTTTATTGTAGCTACACACCGGAGAAAAAATTTCTATAAAGTAGTGAGAAATAAAACCGGGGCTGATAAAACTCCGGAATAAATTAAAATGTTGGCAGCTATGCTAAAAGTATTTTGACTACATGCACCATTCTTGCTGATTCTTATGTAAAATAACCTCCTGAATACTAATGTAACTCCCATTTTGCCCAGTCACCCAAAGTTTTTTAAATACACCACTCCCCCCTCAATTTCTTTCCCTGTTCGATAATTTTATGACCATGAATTTTATTTGAAGAATGAAAAAAAAAAAAAAAAAATTAACACCTAAAACAAAAATATATAAAGTTTAAAAAATAACATTAATAACAGATTAAAAAAATATAGATAGTATTAATAATATAGATAATATTAATAATATATAGATAGTTTTTTTTTCTTCTAAGACTGAGTTCATATTCCCAAAACAGACAAATTGAAAATTTTTAACTTTCATATGAACGAGCCATGTGAGTTATAATCCTAGAACTCAGTTGAAAGAGAGTTGGGAGTTAACATAAGTGCCCAAGTTCAAATTCTGGACAAAATGATTTTCTGTTCTTGTAAAAATTAATTTGGATAACTTACTAAAAATCTACATAAAATGTGATTGATCGTCCCCGAAATAAGAATGTATTAAGTTATCCACATCAGGTTAAGAGCGTAGAATAACTATCTTCTCCGACAGCCAAAACCCATATTATTCTATGGGGAAATTTATTTATAGAATTCATTACCTTATGTATTTTTTTTTTTTAATCCATTTTCATACTGGGAAAATTCCCAATATTTAAATTTGTATATGTTTTCTGAAAGTAGTTTCATAAAGTTTTCATTTTTGACTTTAAAAATACGAAAAATTAAACAATTGCATTTTTCGCTTCTTTTTTCTGTACGAGAAGTTATTGAAATTTAAAAGATATTTTTTTGGAAAACGAGAACATACACTAAGCGACAAAAAAAAAAGCCGCACTTGGATGTTTTCCTTTTCGCCTTCTTCAACCGCCAATTTTATCGTTTAAAAAGCAAATTTTCGAACAGATTTTACTATGTCGTCCTCCACATACACTTTAGCTTTGAGTCTAGTGTTAAAAACAAAATACAATTGTCAGGAAAATTGTAATTTTAGAATTTATTTCAAAAATGGTAAGAATAAGGCAGTTAACGATGCCACAAAAAGTATTAATTTTTAAATGAAAATCAAAAAATATTTTAATACGTGAGATGGCAAAACAATTAAATGCTAACGAAATATTGGTAAAATGAATTTTAGCAAAATATAAATTTTTTTGGCCGTTTAAACGGGGAATTTGGCTTTAGGCGGTCATGTTGCTTATCCAAGCAAGATAACCGCAAGTTAAAATGCGAATGTTTAAAAAATCGATTTGTATCATGTTCAGAACTTAAAAAAGATTTTAAAAAAGTGTATAGTAAATAACTTTCATCAAAAACAATGCAGGAACAATTAAACAAAGTGGGTTAAAGAACGGAAGATCTGCGAAAAAAGCCATTATTAAGGAAAAAAATTAGAAAAAACAATACTTTAGTTAACCAAAATTTAAAAACATTATCAGTTAATTATTAGGCTGAACTGGTTTTCTCTGATGAATCAAGTTTTCTTTATTTCGTGCAGTTGAAAAAAGCTAGAATGAAGACGAAAATATGACCGACTTAATGAAAATCGCACTTTTAAAACAGTGAGACATTCTCCGTACATTATGGTACCGAGGTGCATAAATTTTCAAACACTCGGGGAAATTTTTATGCTCAAGGGATCAATTAACTCGAAATAAAACACAATCTGCATAAAAGTGGTGCCTGACCGACTATTTTGGAGGTATCTTAGACATTTCCGTAAACAGCATTTGAAGATAATAAGGCACCTTACTACACGGCGTCTGTGGTAAGTTTATTCACTTCAAATTGTCAAAATTTCTTATACATTCCCATGAGAACCTATAATTCTGTAAGTATTCATACTTTTTTTCACTTTAAGTTAAATACCACAAAGGATGTAGTAGAATTTCTTCTTTACCAGACATGGAAATGGTTAAAATCGCGATCCGCTTGAAAATGTTTCGTCTATAAAAAGGCGGGGGTGAGGGGAGAGGATTCGAAATTTACAACCTATAATTCTGCCAGAACTAGAAAAATTTATTTGTGGTATTTGGCACATTGAAATTTCTGAGATTAATATTAAAACACTGTATAAAACTATGCCATTGCGCATTAATGCAGTAATTCCATATAAAGGTGGAATTAACCCAATGCAGAATACATATTTTTAACAAAAAATTGCTTACATCTAACAAATAAATAGTTTTATTTCATATATTAAAATATAACTTGTTTATTTCATATAATAAATCATAATAGAATGGAAAGTGTATAGTTATTGCATTATGTTCAAAAAGAAAGTTTTATACAGATTTTTAAAAAGTACTTCGTAAAGTGCAATAAAGCGAATTATTAAATCGAAAATATACATAGTTATCATTTCATACCTTTGGTATTATGCAAACAAGACAGTTTTATTTGTTTCAAACATTAATTTTAAAGTTATTACAAGTAAAAAAGGTATAAGTCATTTTTTCTGCAGTGCGGCTTTTTTTTTTGTCGCTTAGTGTATATAACGGTTGCGGTTTTTCCAAAAGTCAAAAAGGAATTTAAATAAATACACTAGGTTATGAGTCATTCTGTAAATAAATTTCTGCATAGAATAACATGAGCTTTAGCTGTCGACGAAGAATGCATGCCATTAAAAACATGCTTGATAAGCAATATTTGCTTCATGTATGCTGTAGAGTAGAGAAGAGGATTATTTCTCCGCAGCTGGCTTCCGGAGACGATAAGTAGAAAGTTCCTTTGCGTTTGATGTACAGTCGGCAGTAAAAGTGTCCGAGCACTAGCAAAAATTCCTATGTAAAAAAATTACACTTAATACCGTTTTGTTAAGTAAATCCTTGTTGAGTTCTGTTCTTATTAGTCAGTCTATGAACATGATTCGACAAGAATTTATTTAATAAAACAGTATTAAGCGCACTTTTTTTACATAGGAATTTTTGCTAGTGCTCGGATACTTTTGCTGACGACTGTATCATGTTAAAAACATGCTTGGGAAGTAAAATTTGATTCACGTTTGCTGCATCAAGTATAATTCATACTTGATGCAGCAAGTACAATTCATATTTGGTGCATCAAGTACAATTCGTACTTGGTGCAGCAAGTATAATTCATACTTGATGTGCATTACTTGATTCGTATGAGTTGTGGCAAACTTAGTGCATGCTTGATACACATTACTTGATTCCTGTTTGATCTATCAAGTCTAAAGCAAGTGGGACAAGTGTAAACTAGGATTCTTGATCTTGACTTGCATTAAACTTACAGGCTTGAGATGTCAAGCTCGATGCAAGTTCCTTGACTTGAGTTGTCAATGTTGATGACAGCTTAATGCAAGTTCTCTGTGCTGTCTGGGTATGTAAAAAAAGTACATTTAATACAGTTTTGTTGAATAAATCTTTGTCGAATCATGTTCCCGACTGCATAGTGTTATATTTTGTTCTCTCCGCTTTGTTGTTTCTGCTACGATCACGAGACACCAGAACACATTCTTCTACACTGTCCTCGGCGCAATCTTCTAGCTGCCCTTAACGTTAATGCTCCAGTCTCTTATGACAACATCATGGCTGCTTGCTGCTTTTAGTTCTCCTCACAGCATCATCCATCTTATCCAGTTCTCCAAACATGCTCTTTCCACTCCTAACTAATCTTGGTTCAGGCCCTTCGGCCTCTCTTCCTGATAGTATCTTTCGAGCTTAAGCTGCCTGTTAGGGCAAAGCAAACAGCTCAGTATCCGTCTACCACAAATTATTACACAGATAGGACACTCCCGTAGAGATGCAAAAAACCCGGGAGTTTTGGGGAAAAGCTGGGAATTTTGCGGGGGAAAAACAAATTAGAAATCTCTAAAGCATATAATAAGTTATAATAAGAGAAGACTTGGCGTTGGATTATTAAAACCTGAATAAACTACTACGTTAGAAACGCCAAAGAAAATTATTTGAGATGCATACAGCTGTTTCGGTAGCCTTAAGCATATCGTCTTCAGTGCAAAAAGACTTTCTTTTTGCGCTGAATTTGCATTCTTTTTGCACTGAAGACGGTACGCTTAAGGCTACCGAAACAGCTGTATGCATCTCAAATAATTTTCTTTGGCGTTCCTAACGTAGTAGTTTATTCAGGTACATATAATAAGTTGTTTACTTAATATAAATGGCAATTTTAAGGACTGTGATATACTGATAAGCTTATAACATTAATTATCATTTTATTTTCAATTTTTCAGAACTGCTGCCAAATCAAAATTTGGAAAGAAACTTAAGCTTTCTTTATTAAATTAGCACTTAAGATAAATGTATCGGTACAATGTTGGATACATTTCCATATTATACAAGCTGAAAAATTAAGGAAAGCAATGTACATAATCCTGTAATAGTTTGAGAAGCGAAATAATTAAGATTTGAAAAGTTCTTTGAAAATTTCTATTTTATAAAACTAAAGAATTATTTAAAATAATGAAGTGGTTTTTAGAAAGAAGAGATGGCATTTTATGCAATTACTGCAGTGGTATAATTTCTTTCACAAGTTATTTTCATAAATATTTCTTATTAGAGTTTGTAAAAAAATTATATTAAATTTCCTACAATGAAAATTTTTTGATAAAGATTTATATACAAGTAGTGTAAAAAGGAGAGTTCACCTGCACGGTGGAGGCGCGGAGGCGCGCTGAGGCGCGCGCGCCACCACCCTGTTGGAGCGCACCTCCGCGCCTCCACCGTGCAGGTCAACGTCTCCTTTTTACACTACTTAGTCATCATCTTGGATGAGGGGGGTGTTGCCACCAGAAGAATAGAAACTTTTATAACGTTGCCACCGGAAGACTAGAAACTTTTTAATCGTCGGGGTGAATGAGTCATCACCTTGCATGAGAAGTTTGGTGGTGCCATCTATCGGGGAGAAGGGGAATTTTGAAGAGTTAGATTTATTTTCCTAAATTTCGGACTTAGTATTTTTTTCACAATTTTGGGGACTTCAAAATTTTTTCGAAGTTTTGCGGGAAGTGAGATGACGTCACGATCTTTTGGGACTTAACCTGAAAAGAGATACATACAAAATTTACAATTAGAGAAATAAGTGAAAGGAAAATGTATAGAAAAAAGTTAGAAAGAGAATACAAATTTAAGAAAAAAGGTAGAAAGAATAAAGTTAGAAAAAAGAGAAGAGAGAGAAAGAAAGAGTTCACCTTGAGCGCCTGGGAGACTGCCCTCCCGAGGCCCTGCGGTGCCCCTTTTCACTCCGTAGAGCAAGGCGGGAGTTAGTTCCTTTAAAAAATTAAAAAAAAAAAAAAATATCAACCTGGTGAACTCATCACATAGTTTTCTGAGGTTGTCTTCAAAGCATGGGTTCAGACAATCTTCATAGGTGCAGAAACAATTTAAAAATATACAAGGTGCAGGAACAATCTTCATAGATGCGAAACAATTTAAAAATATACAGGGTGCAGGAACAATCTTCATAGATGCGAAACAATTGATATATACAGGATGCAGGAACAATCTTCATAGGTGCGAAACAATTGATATATACAGGGTGCAGGAACAATCTTCATAGATGCGAAACAATTGATATATACAGGATGCAGGAACAATCTTCATAGATGCAGAAACAATTGATATATACAGGATGCAGGAACAATCTTCATAGATGCGAAACAATTGATATATACAGGGTGCAGGAACAATCTTCATAGATGCAGAAACAATTGATATATACAGGATGCAGGAACAATCTTCATAGGTGCGAAACAATTTAAAATATATACAGGGTGCAGAAACAATCTTCATAGGTGCGAAACAATTGATATATACAGGGTGCAGGAACAATCTTCATAGGTGCGAAACAATTGATATATACAGGGTGCAGGAACAATCTTCATGGTTGCAGAAACAATTGATATATACAGGATGCAGGAACAATCTTCATAGGTGCAGAAACAATCTGTACAATTTACATAGATGCAGGAAAAATTTAAAAATATATACAGGGTGCAGGAACAATCTTCATGGTTGCAGAAACAATTGATATATACAAGGTGCAGGAACAATCTTCATAGATGCAGAAACAATTGATATATACAAGGTGCAGGAACAATCTTCATGGATGCAGAAACAATTGATATATACAGGGTGCAGGAACAATCTTCATAGGTGCGAAACAATTGATATATACAGGATGCAGAAACAATTTAAAAATATATACAGGATGCAGGAACAATATATACAAAAATTTTCACTATGGATGCTGCGGTATTCTGTAATGGCCATAAGCCAGACTGGTGATTCCATCATCTAGCAGATACCTCTTGTCATCAAAAGGAGATAAACACTTTTTGTTTTGATTAACTGTATAGAGTTGATGACGTTCTTGGAGGATTCTGGTTTGTTGCTCATACGTGGCTATCTCCTTTTGCAGGCATTCTTGATAGTCTTGAACACTTAATTTTTTCCTTACGATGCATGTTGATATGCCTTTTGCTGTCTTCTTTTCACCACCTGCTGACTGTATGGCATACATTTTTGGCTTTAATCCAATGAATTTGTAGGCAGCTTGACTGTGGAGTTCGTCTTTAAACTTTCCAAGGATCTTTTTGTTAGTTGTAGAATATAGCGGATGATTTTCTGGATACTCTGAGAAGTCAAAATGATGCTGATCTTCCTTCATATCTTGATACATGTCTGCTGTCTGGATACAGTACGTCAAGGAGTCTGTATCCGTGAACAACAAAGTTGCACGACTTTCATACTTTTTCATAACGAAATTGTAGTGAAAGTCGTACATGAGCAACTTTGCTAATTCAAGGATACAGAAACCCACGTATATCGGCCTATTCATCAGGATGGTGGGTTTTGTTCTCTCCACAGCTACGAGGTTATTGCAAAATTCTTTAAAAGTTGTGAAATTCGGTGATGCAACTAATTTTTGGGCTCTGACTTCATTGTTACACAGTTCTATGTTACGACGTTTTCTCAAATTTTCGATGGTCTTTCCATAGACGCTTTTGTTCAACAGTTTAAAGAAATCTTTCTCAAAGCTGTTCTTTGCAGATTTTCGTTTATCTGTGTTGAAGTCGACATACTTTTTAAGCCAGGGTGCTTGGTGAAATTTCAAAACCTTGTTCACTTTTAATAGCTTCATTCCGAGTTTTAGGTATAACTGTAGATTTCTGTAATGTACAACATACTCTGATTTATTGTGAAGGTTTGGAATGAGTTTGGGTGTTCCTGAATACTTTTGGTTCTGCAACAAGGACTTGGCATAGGTGGAGAGCATTTCTTCTGTCACGGTCATTTTTTCAGGTGCAAGTGGGTAGCTATTGTGGAGGTCATGCAGATGAGATGGATACTCCAAATTCACTTCAAAAATGAAGCCTTCAGCTGCATCTTCGGGTATGTTCATGATGAAATCTTCAGTAATGTTAGAGGGGTCCATCCATTGAAACTTGCCATAAGGCATGTACTGGGACATAGCCCAACCGTAAAGGTTGTTCGCATCCCAGTACATGATATAACTAGAGGGCTTACTCGAGTCGTAGTGAGAAGTGTGCGGGTTGTTTGCAACAGCGAAACGGTGTGAAATCTGCGTAGAGATGTAAAAAACCCGGGAATTTTGCTTCAGGGGAATAAACATGGGAATTTTCGGGTTTAAACCGGGAATTTTGGGAACTTTGGAAACTTTGAAGGGAAGAAACTAATATTAAGTGTTTAGATTTAATTTCACTTCTTTTAAGTGTACAAACAGCTTGTTTTAATATCATTTTTATTCTATTTGCTTAAATAAAAGTGATATAAAAAAGTATGTGATTATTTTACAAAAAATTGTAAAAAATTAAATATTTACGTTATTGACAATAATAAATGATGGAGTTTTGTCTGCCTATCTAAATAACTTTAGAACTGTTTTTCTTTTTTTTTTTTTTTTTTTAATGAATACCATAATAAAACATGTTATAAAAAATAATACAATGAAATTAAATTATGGTTAAAATACTTTAAAATTATTAAATTTTATTATAATTCATCGAACGAAATTTCACAATAGTTCATGAAATTTCGTTATAATCAGTTAAAGAGCACGGGCAACAAAATCGAACAGGAGTTCTTCGGTTATTAAGAATTAGAGCAATAATTTTTTAATGCATCAAATCAATACATGAAATATTCAATAACTAATAATTAATAATTTGGCTGTTATTTCTTTCTTTCTTTATTTTTTGCATATTAATATTGTTGAAATTTTAATTGAAATAATATTTTCCATTGTAATATTATTAATTGTTTTAGTAAATGCAGAAAATTTTGAAGCATTTCTGTTTTATTTTTGAAATAAAATGTTAAAGATATACAACTGGAACATCATAAACTTCGATTGCGATTAAAAAAAAAAAAGTGTTATATTGAACTCAGTGTGCAGTCAAAACACAGTCAAAACTAAGATATAAATATACCGCAATAACAGAAAATAAGTCTGTTAATTAATGAAATTTGAAACTTGCACTTTTTAAATTCATAGACGTTAAAAGCACTATTTAAAAATTGAAAGATCATAAAAAAACATCTAAATGTGAGATAACATTTGAAATGCCTTAGAGCATATCTAATCTCAGGAAAAAAAAAAAAAAAAAAAGCTAAATTTGTAACTTTTGAAAACTTTCAAAATTCCCTTGTTTGGAAACTTTCAAAATTCCCTTCCCAAAAAACCGGGTTTATTCCCTGGTTTAAATCCGGGTTTTTTCCCCGCTCACATCTCTAAATCTGCGACACACCCCCGCGCACCCCTTTTTCAATAAACAGCAGCATGTTGATATCCGTGAGCAGCTCTAGCTTGACATCAGTCATCCTCAGACAGGCTTGCCAGGACAGTCCAGGAGAGGTGTATAAATGGGCAGCATCGATGTTATAATAGTGTAAGCAAAGACTTCTAAAATTTTGGAACACATCGGCAAGGAGTAAAACATCTGTCTTCACATACAGGTCATGATACTCGCCGAGGTTTCTTATCTGGAAGACTTCCCATATGTTTTTTGCATGTTGATAATCAGATTCTTCGACGGCTTCGTTCGTGAGAGAGTTGAAAAACGCTGATGGAAGCGGCAACACTGTTTCTTGGAATTTATCAAATCCAGTAATGTAGTCATAGGGGTATACTCCTTTTCTGGTGAGGAGACTTAGATCGGTACTTGAATTAAAGTGGTCTTTTAGAATGTTAAACTGACTAATATCCAAATTCTTCACCAACTTTTCTAACGAAGCAGGCAAAAATTGGAAGGAGTCAAGAAAGACGAGTTGTACAGGACTGTCAGGTTTCTTCAAAGTGAATGATATATAATTTTCTAACGTTGTTGCGATAACTTGTATCTGATGGTCTTGAAAATGGCCTAATTCTGTCATAATATGGTGGGCATCATAATTCTTCAAGTTGTGGAAAACCACGGGAATCTTCTTTGGCTGCTTAAAATTAAGGTTGCAGCTAGCATGGGCGGCACCTCTAAAAACTCCAGTTTCGTGATTGTGATCCCGAACTTTAATGCATCCAGGTAACAGGGGTTGAAGACATATGCTGCACCTTGTAGCATTTTGGAACGCCTCCTCTTCTTGGGTAGAGAGCTTCATAGGCTTAATTTCTCGTAGTTTGTCTTCAAGGATATCTTTTTCCATGATGATATTTTCTAGAAAATGCTTGACTGCATTCTCTCCTCGATAGCTAAAGATAGGCTTGACGGCTTTTCCATCAGACACTACGATTACATAAGCGTAACCGCAGGGTGTATGACGGGCTGTATGTTGCAGGTAGGAGTTTGATGAGGATGGAGCAGCTGATGCAATAGGTTCTAACAAACTTTCAAAGTCTGCATAGATGATATAGCTGATAGGGTGTTGAAGATGGGTTCCTGTGAACTCTAGTATATTTTTCTCCTTGTTGGGCATCTCAATGGCTTGGGCAGTGTGTTTTTTGCAGTTTGTTTCATGGTCTTTTAACAAAAGTTCTGTCGAAAAACCATGCAGGCACCTATAACAATAATACTGTGTGCAACGATGTTTTGTGCGGTCTCCCATCAATCTGGAAAAGTTCCGGATTAAACAATAGTGGTGGGCACCTTCCTCGTTCGCAAGGAGTAATAAGTTGATAGCTTCAACATCTTCTACTTCGGAAATTCTTAAAATGGTCACTTTAGAGTTTTCGTAGCCGAAGACGTTGATTCTAAGATTGTTCAGTTTTTCTATGAGACCTATTTTTGAGATGGGAACAGGGTACTGAACATTACCCATCTTGATTTCCTCTTCATGAGGTAAATAGTGGGAGACTCGTTCGGGATTTCTTGTGTAGTCTAAATTCAGTTTGTGTGCTAGCAGACACCATACGAAGCACTTGTTATCCCTGTTCTGTATATTTAAGATAGCTTTCTTGGCAAGCAGTTTAGCTGGCAATTCTTGGTAACTGCTCGCTCTCAAGGGGTTATATTTAGCAGACTTGAATTCTAGGTAGTAGATGTTTCTCAGCACCCAGCCGGAACCTCTCTCTAAGAACTCTTCGTAGTTTTGAATGATCTTCATGAATCCTACACTTATTTGATCATCAATTAAATCAGGAGTGTGTTGCTGGTAGCAGGGTGTTCTGAAGTACGCATCCATAATTTCCAGTTCTCCTTCATCTGTCTCTCTTTCAAAGCAGACTTTTATTACCAGGTACCATTTGATCGAATCTTTCTCATACAATTCCTGTAGGATGTTTTCATGTATCTCGGCACGAATAGACTCTAAAAAGATTTTCACATCGTACCGAGTGGCTTCAGTAGGTTCAATGAGCACCGTCTTAAACGTGTTCAAAGCTTGTGTATAGGGTCGTCTTCGAGAGAGTGGTGGAGGAGTCGTTTTCGGTTTCTTCCGGCTCTCACTTAGGCTATTTGAATGCTGAACTCGCATATGGTTCATTAATGATGACTTAGAGGAGAAGGTGGACTGGCATTCTTTGCAGGGGTAGTTATGTGTCTTTAGATGAGCGTTGTACTCATCCAGGCGACTAAACTTTCGTTGGCATGTAGCACATTGATAGGTGGAAGTGTCAGCATCATGCAACTTCTTATGTCGGTTTAAGGCATCCTTTCTGGAGAACTCCTTCAAACACACAGAACAGGAGAAACCCTATAAAAGAATAAAAAAAACGATTTTTAATCAAAGTGTTACAATTTTTCAAAATATCACAAAACAAAAACTTTAAGAAATAATACATACCTTAGAAGGACCTGGCTGAGAATCTACAGATTCTTGTAATTCACTCGTGGACTGATGCGATTTTCGGTGTCTATTTAGGTTGTCCTTTCTGGAGAATTCCTTATGACAAATGAGACACACGAACATTTTTTCTGTGTTGTGTGTTTTCTTGTGTCTAGTCAAATCCCGACTTCTAGAAAAATATTTCCCACAAGTAGGGCAAACAGGTTGAACCTATAATAAGAAAGACAATTTTTTTAACTTTTGTAAAAGGGACAATTTTTCAAACTTTTGTAAAAGGAAACACTCTCATTTTTAATGCAAAACAATACATACCTTAGAAGGTTCAGATTGGGCTTTAGGTTGGGCTTCAGGTTGGACCTCAGGTTGGGGTTCGGGGTCGGCTTCAGGTTGGGCGGCGTCGTCCCATTGGGGGTTTCGCCACTCCTCATCATTCATTTCCCCAACAGTACAAAGCATATGAAGTTCGTCATCCGGTATACCGAAGGAAATACCCAACTGAAAATAAACGAATAGGGTGCAACTTTAAAAAAATTTAGAAAAATAAATTCTTCTAGTTAAAGATTTGATATACAAAAGGTTATACAAATCTAACTTTTATACAACATAAATAAATAAATTTAATCTATTCGATGAGTCATTAAATAAACGAATCATTTTATAAACATAGGATGCAACTTAAAAAAATTTTAGAAAAATAAATTCTTCTCGTTAAAGATTTAATTAATCTAACTTTTATACATATACGCTACCATTTTAATAATCCAAATACACTATTTTATCAAAACATAGGATTAGGTATGCAACTTTAAAAAATTTTAGAAAAATAAATTCTCCTAGTTAAAGATTTGGTATACAAAAGGTTATACAAATCTAACTTTTATACATACACGCTACCATTTTAATAATCCAAATACACTATTTTATCAAAACATAGGATTAGGTATGCAACTTTAAAAAATTTTAGAAAAATAAATTCTCCTAGTTAAAGATTTAATAAATCTAACTTTTATACATACACGCTACTATTTTAATAAACCAATACACTATTTTAACTAAACATAGGATTAGGTATGCAAATTTAAAAAAAATTTTTAGAAAAATAAATTCTCCTAGTTAAAGATTTAATAAACAAAAGGTTATGCAATTCTAACTTTTATACAACATAAATAAATTGAATAAGTATAATCTAATTGATAGCTTATCAAACGATGAGTCATCCTAAACATGTCTGAACATGAATCTACTTGAACACTAACACTTTATTGTATAAGCTATGCGATGACTCATCAAACGATGAGTCATCTTAAACATGAGTGAACATGAATCTACTTGAACACTAACATTTTATTGTATAAGCGATAATTACTATATAAATCACAAAGTATAGGATGTTGGAAATTAAATAAACAACACTAGTTGATGAAAATTATAAATAAACTGATTTTCTAGTTAATAATTAAATTTTTTATTTATAATGAATGCAAATTAAGTTTCTCATAAGTAAACAATAATAATAATAACTTCTGATTTGAATAATATAAAAAGCACCTTTAATCGAAGTATGAGTCATAAATTTTGTAAGGAAATAAATTATTAGAATAATAAATTTTTAGTTTAAACTTAAATAAACTTATTAAAATTTCTATACAAAGTTTTTCACTTATAAAATAAATAATTTCTAAGCATAAACAAGTTTTACACATACTTAAATTTCACTTTATGTAGTTTATTGAATGAAATAAAATAGATTTCGCATTTATCAAATTAAAGATTCGAAATCAAATTTATGTTTAACACATAATAAATAAAATAGATTTTCACTTATAGAATAATTTCTATGTCATATGATTGTAAAAAAATAAATAAACTTATTAAAATTTCTATACAAAGTTTTTCACTTATAAAATAAATAATTTCTAAGCATAAACAGATTTTACACATACTTAAATTTCACTTTATATAGTTTATTGAATGAAATAAAATAGATTTCCCATTTATCAAATTAAAGATTCGAAATTAAATTTATTTTAAACACAATATAAATCAAATAGATTTCCCATTTGTCAAAATAAAGATTCAATTTATTTTAAACACATTATAAATAAAATAGATTTTCACTTATAGAATAATTTCTACGTCATATGATTGTAAAAAAATAAATAAACTTATTAAAATTTCTATACAAAGTTTTTCACTTATAAAATAAATAATTTCTAAGCATAAACAAGTTTTATACATATTTAAATTTCGCTTTATGTAGTTTATTGAATGAAATAAAATAGATTTCGCATTTATCAAATTAAAGATTCGAAATTAAATTTATTTTAAACACATTATAAATAAAAATAGATTTTAACATAATATAAATAAAATAGATTTCTCATTTAACAAAATAAAGATTCAAAATGAAATTTATTTTTAACACACATTATAAATAGATTTTAAACTCATTCTATTTTTGCATAGTGTAAATCAAATTTATTTTTTAACATATCGTAAAAAGTAATAATAAGTTAAAGAATTCTTATTACAATTTAATATCTCATATTTCACTAAAAATGATTAAACACAGTTAGAAAATTAATTAAAATCAATGATTACTAGATAAATATACTTACTGCATTTTCAACATCCATAGCTTGATTGTCGTTGATGAATCCTTCCATTATCCAAGTACGGGAAAATCACACTAAACGATGCGGTAAAAACACAGCAAATTTCCGGGAAGAAAACTTCGCGAGCGTCGCTAAAGGAGAGAACACAAAGTACGTCTTAACTGCGCAGTAGATAATCTACGAATGACCCGAGAATTGAGTTGCAGCGGCTTATCTAGATAAGGGGGTTTCCCCCATGCGTCACCCTGACTCACCCGTGGGTAATTCTTTAAAATTACGAATATGAATTCTTAGTTTCAGGTTATTTTCCATTACAATTTGTAAAAATGTATTCCATTTTAAATTCCATTCAGTACAGATGGGATGTAGAGGTTGTTCTCGTACCCATTGACTTAACCAATCGTTTGGAGTAAGTTTTTCACACAAGTCCTTTGAACAGTTTTTTGTAGAAGTATCACTCGTTGTAGATACATCACAATGAGAGTTTTTTAAAGTATTCAGATCATTGAATAAAGAGTTTTTTGGTGTATCACATGCACTGGATGAAGCATCACTTAGATCAAGTCTTGGTTTCTTTAAAGGTGACATGATGGGGTTGGATATTAAATGACGAAAAGTCAGGCTGATTCTCATATCTTTAATGTTAGGGTCCGGTGCAATGCCATGGGTAAACAGTTCGTTCGTAGGCTTTAACATACCGTAGAGCGAACCATGTTCTAATGAAATCAAAGTCGATGGTGTTTTAGGCTTCTTGAATTCAATTGTTCGTTCGGCACCAAAGCTGAGGACTGCGATGGGGAAAGTTGTATCCAATCCACTTTTGTTGTCTTTATGTTGAGGTATGTACCTGTATCCATTGCTGTAGAGGTTTAGCAGAACATAGTTGAAGGTAGAAGCCGTCCATTTTTCCACTCGGTCCCGCAGCTCCAATATCAGACGTGTCCAAGGGTTAGCAGGCACATGGGTTCCGCTGAAGGCATAACTTAAAGTCGAATCGCCGTATCCTAGAACTTGCCTTTTAGGTTTAATACTTTTTCCATGAATTCTAAACGTTGGCGTGTAGAAAGGTAAAGTTTTTAACTCGGCAAAATACCGATCTGCTTGTTCCTTTTCGATGAAGTTTGAAACGTAGTAGACATTCAGTCCATTTTCCATAAAACTCACTGCAGACATGACGAGACAACCAACACACACGAAATCAAATGGTAGAATGAGCCGTGATCGCTGATAAGCAATCTCTGATAAGATAAGACTCTCGTCACGTGACCAGAGGTAGCCAATCAGATAACTCGTGACGTCACTCACCACGTGACTGAGCATAGCCAATCACATCACTCGTGACGTCACCCTAATCACGTGACCTCGCGTCGCTGATAAGAAGTCTCCTTATCATTCATTTCTCTCAAGGTAGCCGTTGGAGTAGGACGTGTTTTCAGGTAAGTGTATTTTATTCTATAAATAATCACACGTATGGATAGATACAAATTCATTTTATTTAGTATGTTTCCCAGGTTACAGGGTTGAGTTTAACAACAGGTTTTTTTACAATAAGTTTCTTTTTCGGTTTGACAATGTTTTTTCTTGAAGACAAATATCGATTCTTAATAATACTTTGGGGTACTCCCATATCTTTCAAGGCTTGCAAAAATTCACTTTGTCCTGTAATAGGTAGTTTTTTATTCACAGCAAAGATGAAATGAAAGAGTTCCGCTAAATTAGAATGTTCCATGGTCCTTACGTTGTAAGTAATCTCTCCTTTCGGGTTCCACTTAAACTTGTTTGAATGAGACTTGAGAAAATTTAATAAGGCTTCGGCTTGTTTCTTCATGGGTTTAGCTACAGATGATAACACAAAGGTTTCATAGTCTTCTTGGGGTTCTTGTTTTATAGACTCCACTTGTTTAGGTTCCACTTTTTCAGGTTCTTCTTTGGGTTGTTTAGACATCCAAGGCAAATTATATTCTTGCAAACCCATTTTTCTTTTTAAGAGTTCGTAGTAGTGCTGAATTTTTTCGTGATCCGGTAGAGAACTATTTAATATTTTAGCCATAGCTAAATCAAATTCCGTCATTTGCTTTTTAGAAGGTGTATGCTTAGAAAATTCTTCTTCCGGTACCAACGCATACTTAGCTGCGAATTCCATTGATGATGCCGGTTAAAACAGACAATGCAGCCGGGATTAAAATATTTAAAAATCCGCCGTGTTGAACAATCAATTTTTTCTTGTTGAATAAACTTCCTTTCTTGGTACCAATTTTTCGAAGAGTCGTCTTATATTTCCTTAAAGACCTTTTCTGATGAGAGGAGAGAGGTACGTTTCCTTTTAATACGTTCAGGGTGCATTCGCAAATAGCCTTTACAGATCGAGTCGGTAATTTTTTTAACAAATGCTTGCGTAAGGTTTGAGGACAAGACTTTATAAGCTCCAAATCTCGAAGTTGTTTCCTCGTTAACGTCATGATCACAACTGAATTAAAATCGGTAGGGCTTTCCTTTTAAACCTTTTTTGGGCTCGTACACAAATTGGGTTTCCCCCGGTAATATACGCGTTCTGAGTCGCATACCTTCGGGGGTTTCATTCTTTAAATCCACCAACAAATAAGAGAAGGGTTGTTTGGTAGCATCCTCGAACACTTCTTGAAAAAGCTGACTTGATCTCGGGTATAATTGTCTACCCAAGTGCGTAATTTGGCTCATGTCCCGACGATTTTTAAAAAGTACTAAGTATTGACTGTTTAAGGAAATACCTCTCATTTCTTTACCTTTATGAAAAAGGTTTTGAGTAATAAAAATAATACTTAAATTTAAATGGTGACTTCCTTTGGTAAAGAGGTGGGTTAATCGTTCATCACCCCCACATTCCACCATCAAATCATCTAAAATCATTAAAGAATGGGTACCTAAATATTCCCGATAATTAGAAGGAAACCCTTCCACGAACGTCACGTCGGGAATTTCCTCGTAAAGCTTTTGAGAGATGCCGTAAAACCAAACGACTTTATCGGGAGGAGGGTTAAACATACGCCGTCTTTCTGCCAGTAAATCCCGCAGAAACCAACTCTTTCCGACCCTCGTGGGGCCTGCTAAGAGCATTGTAAAAGGGTGTTGAAAGCGTGGAAACTCCATTCTAAATAAACACAGACACATAGGTTTACATTATAAATAGTTTTTTATTGATAAAAGGGAGCACGTGTGCGAAATCGTTTGGATACAAAATTATAGACTCGATGGTCGTTACATATATTTTCAGTTACAAACTGCTTTAAAAAATCTTTCAAAGTTTTGCCTCGACATCGGCAATAAATATAATACACACAAAATTGACCGCAAACAGCTGTCACATGACTTTGCAGCGGAAGTGGATTAAACACCACTCGTGAAAATTGAGATACATAGTTCGATATAGGTCCTTTAAAAAAGTTTGGCTTGTTTCCATAGGAATCAAAGAATTCCGCTTCTGTAGGGGAGGATAGGTAGAATGCCACCCAGTGGCTTCCGGCTTCTGTAGACTTGTCCACGTTGCATACAAAACATGCAGGATAACGCTCGATCTTCTTGGGTAATTGATCACTGGGGAAAACACCGGAAAAGTATTTCTTGGTCACTGGATCGTGGGATAAAATAGTCTCGATTTCTATAGAATTCATTTTCAGTTGGGGAAGTCACACAACACATGTCGTGTTTTACTAATTTCTATAATGTTTTCAAATTCCGCATACACCAATACAGTCGTGGTTCTTTCTAAGGTGTCCGCAAACTTGATTTCAATTCGTAAATTTCCTTGTTGCTGTAGATTCAGATGGGGTCCGTCACACATATCAGGGCTCAGGTCGAAAGCATACAAAGTATGTCCGTTCGCAAAGTCCTCTCGGGTCAGATAAATGCCGGTATCCCGGTTAAATCCCGAAAACAAACGATGATACGCTCTTATATAGTTATTTTCTTCGAAATCCAATTCCAAAGGTTTGCTGGGTACGGGTTGTCCATCCACGTAAACACTTAAAAAGTTGACCTTGTGATGATAGAAATAAAAGGGATTTAAATCATATTGACCAGTGTAGGCACTATTTTCTAAAAGTCCAATAATAATTCTTTTCGGCATGGCTCCTAAAAACACATTGTCTTGCATAAAGGATTTACTTCCGGTTGAGATCGAATAGGTCTTGCATAACACTCGATCGATGGGATACTTTGCTGTACTTTTCTCTAAGGCCTTGGCATGACCCAGTAATACACCTGGGCTCACTTTCACTTTACGTATGAAAATAGAAGCATGTTCCAAAATCACTTTGTAGTTGGGAATGGGTTTCGCCGCATCGATTTTACACATTAAGGAAAATTCGGGCTTGCTTCGGGTCATCTTAATTTTCAAGTCAACCATATTCAATAGCAATTGATTTTGTTGAAAAATATCACAATGCAAAGGTCCAATCATATCTAACGTTTTGCTTTTATTCGTGAGTGCGTAACGTATCTTTAATCCGGGGTTGTCTCCAGCAGGATCTGTAGCAGCTAAATTCTCATCTTTGTAAAAACATTCGCAGGTCAATAAACTTTTCTTGGCATCTTCTCCATAATTCAACAGCGTTTCAATATAGGCGCGGTAGGGGTAGGTGTTACTCGACGAGGAGATCACTCTTTCGTTCAGGCTAATATCCACTTGAGAAAACAAGGCGTGTAAAAATAAATTCACGGGGGCAACTGCATCCGTTTCCGCTAAGGGTGATCCATCAAACTTGGTAATTTTCACTTTCACATACAGGTAGGAAGCTGATAAATCAATATAGTCTTCACCATTTCCGGAAATATTAAATTCCACAGGTCCTCCGTCTCGAATATTCGCAAGAGGGTGGTATTCAACAAAGTATCCTTTTTCAATAGCCGTTTGCGTGGGTGGGATCAAAAATAAATCCAATTCGGATTTCGCACAGGCAGCAGAATCTTTATGGATGAGTCCAGACATCTTTAAGCGAAAATATCTTGTACCTTCACTTTCTTGGCTTTACGTCGAATGACAGCTTTGGTAGAACGCTTCCTCTTTTTATACCGGTGGCCCGATCCAATCATCGTCTTCACTTTAGTAGCGGCTTTGTCGGTTAACGTCTGTCCAGCTTCTTTTAATCTTCGCTTGGCAGACATTTTAATGTCTTCTCCGCGAGACAGGTCACTTAACACGTTCACGCCTGAATGAAACAACTGCTTGCCGACCGCTTTCGCACCCGATTTGAAGAGGGGTACTGCTGCACGAAAAAGGGATCGAAACAGTCCACCGAATCCATATCCCTTTTGTAATGTAGTGCCTTGATAATAATTTAGACCACTACCCGACTGATGGGAATAGTAATCTTCAAAAGATTTCGCACAACACTGGTAAGGAACAAACATCACGAGAGGTATTTTTGACGAAAGTGAAGCTTCACGTACGAGCGCCCACGTTCAAATGGCGTGAGTTCGCCGAGGTGGTTCCTTATAACGATTTCCAAAGAGTCGAACGATTTTCGGCTGACAGGTAAATAGTGCGGTCGGTCGAATGTCTCACAAATCATTTCTCCATCTTTTCCTCTCACATTGACAATTCGTAAAAGGGGTGCTAACACATCTCCGATAATTTGGGGTTCGACAATATCCGAATAAACCAGCAACACTCTATAATGCGCACAGGGATCTGCGACATAGGTACTAAAAATAGTTTGCTCGATATTTATATCCGGCGAGGCGATTTCACCTGGTTCGAATCCTAACATCTGCGCTATCCCCTCATGCAATATCAGTTTTGTTTTATCTTTCACGTTAATACACACCTTTTTCGTGTGCGGATCATAAGTGAAAGAAATTTTATTTTTAATCTCTTCAATAGACATCGCTTTTAAAATGTCATCAACCGATTCGTAAAAGCCAGGGGGAATTCTTCTACCAAACGGAGATTTCTGGTCATTCAAATCGAAACCAAATAAATTATTATTTTGGTTCACATTATACCAGGTGTGAGGGTAAATAAATTCGACAAGGTCTACTTCCCATTCCCCTTTCAATTCAACGGGGGCGGGTAATCGCGTAATAAAATGAGAAATTTTATTCTCAGGAAAATAATTCCGGGAACTGTCCGAAGGTAATGTCACGTAGAACGACATGCTTTCAAATGATCTTTCAACAATCCAAACACTTGATTTATAAGGCGAATAAATCAGAGGATGGAATCCATTGGTCAAATTTGCTGGGATAACCTTTAAATTTCACTTTGTATTCCACACGCTTTTTCCGTATCCGCTTATCTAAAATCTTTTCAATCGTATAATTCTCTTTTGGTTTCACTTTCTGAAGTTCTTGAGGGTAAAAGGTTCCTTTAATGGGTTCTTCTAACAGGTCCTTGATTCGGTAGACGGGAGGGTCTCTTCTCACACATTCAGTCACCACAAACACTTCTTCCGTCCAGTTCGTTTCATATCCTTTTTCAAAGGTTAATTTCTGCTTGGAAACTCGTATAACATCTCTCGGTTGAAACACGCAGGGTTTTCTTTTTGCATTTTGCATGTCACCGTATAAAGTATCCCATACATCGCTTTCATTTTCAGCGGTTACTTCGACTGGAGCTCTCTTGATACTTGAATGGTAAGTATGATTATAACTGTGTAACAACTGATCCAACACGTCTAAATAGCGGTAGGTATGATTATGGGTAAAATATTTCCACATTTTCGTTTTCAAAGTTCGGTTAAATCGCTCCACGACCGATGCTTTCGTATTGTTATTCGTCGTAAATCACCGCACGCCTTCTTCTTTCAAAAATTTTTGAAAAAGTCTGTTTTGATACTCTTTTCCGTCATCCGATTGCAAGGACTTGGGTTTCCTCGTCGCGAAAATAGACCGGAACGCTTTTACAATATCTTCACCCCGTTTTTGCTTCAAAGGGACCGCCCACGCAAATTTAGACAGAATGTCTATACAAGTCAGGATGTAGCGGTACCCTTGATTGAACTTTTGCAAACTGCCGAGATCCACTAAGTCGGTCTGCCACTGTTGATCGATTGAATACACTATCACTCGATTGGTCGGGAACTTTCTTCGAACAGGTTTGTGCAGCGTGTATGCATCGACTCCGCTCAGCCAATCCTGAATCTTCTTCTTCGAGATTTTGCCTTTGGCAGCACGAAATAAGGCATTTACACCACCAAAACTTTCTGCGTGACTTGGGTTCTGATACACCTCCATCGTTACAACACAAAATTTTATTATGACTCACATTCACACGAAAGCGCATCACATCTTCCTCGTACGAAGATACGTTTTACAATGACTCACTAACGTAACGTCTCTCATTATATACCTTATAAGTGTACTCACAAGCATAACTTCATGGCTTGATAAATAAAACCCTTATCCACTTATCAAGCCGTGAAACTATTTTACCTTCGGTTCGAATCTAACCCCCTGCAAAAATTCGAAAAAATTTTGAAGTCCCCGAAATTATGAAAAAAAATACTAAGTCTCGAAATTTAGGAAAATAAATCTAACTCCTCAAAATTCCCATTCTCCTCGATAGATGGCACCACCAAACCTCATCCAAGATGATAGTTAAATTTTCTAGACTTCCGGTGGCAACACACAGTTTCTATTCTTCTGGTGGCAACACCCCCTCGTCCAAGATGATGACTAAGTAGTGTAAAAAGGGTGTGTTCTGCGGCGGGGTGGTGGGACGGTGGGTCTAGGGTGGAGGCGCCCTCCACCCAGACCCACATCGTCCCACCGTCCCACCACCGTGCAGCAGAATCACCCTTTTTACACTACTTATACATATTGTTTTCCTGATTTATATATATATATATAAAGTTTCTGCATTTCTAACACAACAAGTGGAGAAATTTTTTGAATTAATTATATATTTCCCTAAAACATATTAAATTTAAGAATCCTTCTTCTTCTTCTTTCTTTCTTTTTTCTCTTTGTTGTAATTAAAAAAAAAAAAAAAAAAAAAAAAAAAAAAAGAACAAAGAACAATTTAAAAATTATCAGGTAACAAACTAATTTCTTAAATATTTCACTTAAGTTTAATGAAACTTGAATTTAGTTGTTTTTTTTTTTCCCCAAAATCTAAAGTCCAGTTCTCTAATTGTTTCATAGTACATTCATAAACAAATTATGAATAAAAGAAATTAAATGTTATTAATTCTCATTAAGAATGGAAAGGATATCTCAAGAACATAACATAATAATATTAATGAATAATGACAGAAACTTTCTGTTAGTGTTAGCACCGCATTAATTATAAATAATTATTTTCTTCGTTTTCGGAATAAACATCGAAGATGCTCGAATTAGCTGGAAAGGGAAACGAAAACGAAATCTATGCAGGAATTAAAATTGAAGTTAATTTAAAGATCGGAGGCTAAATAATTAACAAAAGTTATAGAAATATTCAAAATTTCCAATTTTGTCTTAAATTCCCAGGGAAAAAAACGTTTTTTTTCCGTGAAAAAACCGGATGTTTTGAAAGCCTTGCATCTCTGCACTTCCGTATACTCTTCGGTACCCAAAATTTGACTGCAACGACCCTTTTGTCAACGGCAGTAAGTTTCTGAAACTCTCCAGCTTACGCAATCGCTCGTCTTATTTTTATTGTATCTAGGTTCATATCGTAATATTAGTGCAACGTTAATCCCAACATCTAACCAACTAACCATTGTATTGATGTTTACGTTTGGCAACTTTGTTATTGTTTACGAACTTGATTGTCGAAAGCAATTTATTTTAATAAGCAAGTACTAAATATTAAGCAAATAAATTTCGAAAATATACATAAATCTATAATATTTTTTCATTTTAAAGCGTTTTGAATTATTTAAACCAAGCAATGTTAAATATTTAAGATTTCATACTGCTATTTCAGAGTTACAGTTTGTTATTTTAATCTGTACTTGAATAAGAATATGTTTGGCAAAATATATTTTAAAACATAATAAAAATTAATTTTATTTCTTAGAAGAATAGCTGTGAATGTTTTTATTATGATTTTGTGAATTCAAAAATAATAAAAAATGAAGAAAAAGAAAACTTCACATACTAATCTGCTACTAACTAATCGCGAAAGAGAAAAATAATGTTCGATCAAAGATGCTAATCATGTAGACTTCACACATGCAGTTTCCCTCTGTTGACACTAGTGGTGCCACTATATTTCCGGTTCGCGTTTTAGCTTCACTGTCCTATCTGAGTAGTAATCTGTGCCGTCTACCTACCTATGGGCCGTATTCACCAACTTCTTAACACTCGGATTAAATCTCGCATCAGCGGTAATCGCTCGATCATACGAAAACGGTATTCTCCAACGAAAATTCGCAGTTCACCGGCTACTTTAACACTTCCTTTTTTGATCCTCGAATATCGGAGAATTAACAGAGATAATTCTCGTATCTTTTCGTAACACATGCGTACTACGCAGCTTAGCTTCGTAAATATTGAACATGAAAGAAATATATATTTTGTTTTATTAGCAGCAAATTGCTTTTAAAATCATTTTGATGATTTTTTTTATATTTTAATCTTGAAACACAGTCTTTAAATACCTGATTTTGAACAAGAGTTTGATTAAAAAATATGCTATAATTATTTAATGATACACATTTATCATTGTGTTTTTACTTAATTAAAACTTAATTAAGTTAATATTATTTCTGACGACATTATACTCTGTTCTGTCATGTCAAATAAAATTTTGCTGATTAAGCGATTTTTGCTATCAATAAAGATATATATCTTCTCCTTCATTTCCATGAGCTTAATCGTTAAAGATTAATTCACAAATTGATTTATTTTAATGGGTAGCATAGCAGAAATTTTAAACTTTTCAATTTTAAACAAATATCTTTGATATAATGATATAACTATAATTAGTGTTGAAAAAACCCACAGTTTTTGAAAGATGGGAATAAACCCGGGAATTTTGGGGAATAAACCCGGAACTTTGGGGAATATTGGGAATTTTAAAAGTAAACAAAATCAGTCACTTTCAAAGTGGAAGTTAGGGCTAATGCATTGTACATACATATTCATAATATTTAAAATGTCAATGAGTACTGCATAAACTAGTTTTAAATGCAGGAGCAATTTTAATTTTAGGCAATACTGCTTCTGTTCATTGCAACTTTTTAATATATTTCCAAAAGAGAAACAAACTGACAAATTTTAAAAAAATTGGTCTTTTTATTTATTTATTTATTTTTTTATTTCTAACCAAGCAAATAAATTTAAATTATGTATGTTCTGTTTTAAACTTAAAAATATTGTTTAAGTAATATTACTTCATCAGAAAGGTCTTTAAAAGATAACTCAACTAAAATTATCATTTTAACCGCAATGATTTTGAGTGATTCTTTTTTTTTTTTTTTTTTTTTTTAGGTTTTTTCAATAAATATTCCTTTTAAATGTTTCACAAACAAGTACAGTCAACTCTCTTTAATCTGCAGTTAAATTTTTAATGTAAACAAAAATTAAAATATAATAAATAATAAAAATTTAAGACAAACGACGGTTACATCAGTATTTAACAAAATTAAAAATAAACAATGATGAATCTTCATTTCTGCGCTTAAAAAATATTTTCCTTTGTATTTTTAAATTAAATATGTATATTTATATTTTATTGGCATCTATCTAGTACGCTTAAATTATTTACCTTATGAATACACAATTTTATTAACATTGAAGATATTTTATTCTTAAATTATTAGAAATAGTCTTTCTAATTTAATGTCTATTAATGAAATAATAATAATAACTGACATTGTACCTGCAAAAGGAAGAAGAGTTCAGTTGTTCTTCATAGTTACAGTTAAAAATGCTAAATAGAAAGTCATTAAAAATAATAGAAATGAAAAAAAATGTGTCCATGCATCAAATTATTTCAAAACTCCCAGAAATTTTCAAAATTCCCAGGAATTTTCAAAATTTCCTTCCCAAAAAACCCGGTTTATTCCCGGGGAAGAAACGGGTTTTTTCCAGCCTTTGCAACACTAACTATAATGAATAAAAAATGCACCAAATTATTTTTTGTTGAATGAAGTTTGTAAAGTAGCACCTTAAATTACAAATATATACAATAATAATATCGTGTCGAATTATCGTGCTTCCTTTTTTCTGCCTGATGAAAGGTTGTACTTCGACGGAAACAATTGTTGCGTGTTTCATAATTTATGGTTTTAGCTTATAAAGTTTTAATTAATTTATATATTTTTCCCAATTTCTCATAAAATTATTTAATAAACTTGTATATTTTTTAACCTTTTTATTAATTACTTAGAAATGTACCCGAAATAACTTCTGAAAACTGGTAAATAAATGAAACAAGGGAAAAGCTATCTTCATTTGCATTGTTTTAGTTTAAAACTTATTCCAAACCAAATTTTTAAGTAATCTAATGAGTTAACTAAAATAAAGAAAAATTAATTAAAGTTATTTAAAAATATTTTCAATAAAAAAAAAATCACTAATTTTTGAAGACTGCTTGATATAGCTTATGTAATTGGTCTACAGTCAGGGGAATTGCTTGTGTGTGTGTTGTGTGTGGGGGGGGGGGCGTAGTTCGGAGAAATTTTTTCTTTTATTCATAACAATCAAAATTTTAAATCGTAGCGTAAACAGTTGTCGTCTGCGTGATTATTCTTTAAAAAAATGTTGATTCTTAATCTGTGCGTAAACAAGAGCAAACCGTGTTTTTTGCCGTGCCAATTTGCTTTTTACCCTTTCTAATCTTCAAATCCGATTGATTAGTTAATCAGAGATGAGAGTGGGAAATAGACAAAAAGTCTGAAAGTATCAGCAAAACTCAAAAATAATTTAATTTTAGTAATAAAAGAAGAAACAGATACACAAAATCATACTTCTATAAGCAAAACTGGAAAATATATGAAAATAAATTATTTAGAAACAGTCAAAAGAAAGAAAATTGAACAAAAATAAGAATATTTAGAAGCAAAAACCTGAAAATTGTTTTTAAAAAATTAAGAAAAGTCTGAAAGTCCACATCCCTGGTTAATTGAAGCCGAACGGTGAATCCGAACATCTATCTTCGTTTTTGGCCAATCAAAACGAAGCTTTTCTTTCTCTCCCAGTTAACCCATGGATCACGTAATCGGCTGATGGTGAATACCGTAGCAATTTAATCCAGTATTAGCTTTGATTCTCGGATTTGCTGATCCATGGTTTAATCCTCGATCAATGAAGTTTGGTGAATACGACCCTGTGTTATCAATAAACAAACAAGCACAACTTACAAGGAAACATTCAAAAAGTGTCGTTTTCAAAAAATATTGAAAAAAATATACTCTTCATAAAACACCAGAATGTGAAAAAGATATCGGCTAAAATGAATTACAACGACCGCAAAAAATTATCAAAATTAATGCTTTTGAGTACTTGGCGGAGAAACAATTTGTTCGTACATGGCAATCTCGGTACTAGCGAACTTATCGCCTAACAGCGCTAAATCGCCAAAAATGCTTAATTTTAATAATTTTTGTGGTCGCTAGAACGAGGCAGAGTTTCCAATCCGGGGTTTGTGGGGAAAAGCTGCGCTATGATTGGCTATAGTCCTTTATTTGTGGGGTAAATTAAGACTCCTATAGGTTAAATTTCACCATGACGGCAGAAGGTCAAGTCGTCAATTCATTTCAGCCAATAATTTTTTCCCTTTCTAGTGTTTTACGAAGAGTAGAATCACATATATTTTTTTCAATATTTTTTGAAGACGACACCTTCTGAATGTTTCCTTGTTAGCCCTGTCCTCGAATTGCCTTTTAATCTGAGGACGCTGCGATGATTTGTCCTCAAATTAGGTTTTAAAAATTTGGTCGCCTTATCTTTAGGCGAACTTTCTGTGACAACAAGAATTAAAAAGCATGTAAATGCTTTATGAATGTTTTTCTAAACAAACAACATCACTTTAAATTCTTAGTAAAGCAGATAATAATTATCTAACAAAATATTAATTAATTATCATTAACCTTACTCACTAAATTAATTTAAATTTTCAGTTATTTACGAAATAGATAAATAAAAATATCTCTCTTTGTGAAATCGACCAATTAGGAAATGGTGATGAGTTTCTCCTCCTACCGCCCAGCCCATGGCTCTTCATTCCGGTGTCTTTCATCTGTTCCATCCAAACCCAAAGTTTGTTTGTCTGTCTTATTGAGTTGGATCTTGGGGGGAATGTTGCTTGCTGCGTGTTCGGCAAGTAACTGTGCTGAAAGTATGATGAATGTTAAATTTTTGTTTATTTTGTGGGATGCCGATGCCTTATATGCAATTTAAATTCTTTATAGATTATGAAGGATATAAACGGAAATGGCATATGTCAATGTCGCTGAATGGTCTCCAGAACATGTTGCCGAATGGCTAAAAGGTATGGTTTGTTTACTTCTTATTGTTTACAAACAGTGGCAACTCTTCGATATATATTTTTAAGAATCTTGGCACTCGGTTCCTTACAAATTTTACCGGCACACAGTTCCACATTTATTTATTTAATAACTTTCTCTGTTGTTATTCAAGCATAATCAAATTAAAATCCCTATATTTTGTCTTCGAATAAAAATGTTATTTCGAGAATGACAATACAATCTAAAGATATTTCTGAGAGAATGAAAATATATTCTTTAAGTGTACTTTTCTTTTGCCTTCATAGAGAAATTAAAGGTGAGAATGTTCTCAAGAAATAAGATCATTGTCATGAAGATTTTCTTGGAATGTAATGGGACCGTTCTGATAGTCTTTTGTAGGTAAAATTTAGTGGATGATTGTTTCAATATATGAAAAGAAAGCAATGTTATGGGATATAATTTTTTAAATTATTCTAACATCTCTGTGGCTTTTGGGGAGAAGTGGACTAGCGTGGACACATTTTATATATTTTCCAAAAGAATGCAGGGCCAGTTTTACAGTGAGGTGACTCTAGGTGACTGCCTAAGGGCACAAGAACAATAGAACATACCAAATTAAAAAGTTGGAATAAAAGTAGCAGATTTTTAACTTTAACAAGTCTAGTAAGTAAATGTTAAAGAATATTTTTATGTGATCTTAAATCACACCATGATTCAATAATAAGTAATAATATTCTATGTTAGAGTACAGTGAGAGTAAAACCAAAAATTCGACAATGTAGACAATATATTGTGATTCATTCAAACTTTCTTTCATTCTTTTTGAGCTTTTGATCACAGTAATATTGCAGACTATCTAAAAGAGTCTATTAAAAAATATTATTTCGAAACCTATAATGACACACGTTAATTTCTTGGGAGAATATCTTGACTGAAAGATAGCTCTTACGTCCAAGCTATTAATAAGAGAATTCTTACAGCATAAAAAAAATATATACAGTGGAGCACCTTTTATACGTTTCTCATTTATACGTTTTTCGACTTCGGTCCCAAATCATTCCATTGAATTCTAATGTTAAAATATTTCGTTTATACGACACAAGAAAATTCTTAATTTCACTTATACGTTTTTTTTTCCTCCTTGTAGAATGTCAAGTTTGAGTTTCATTCCAGGATTTAAAAAAAAAAAAAAGATGAATGCTCTTTATGTTTTATTCTTATTTTTTTTCGATTATTTTTTCTTAGAACTATGGTAACAAAGTGCGGCTATAGAACAAAATGCGACTTGCATCGATAGCCTGGGGGGAAGGGGGGTTAGAGAAATTTTCAGAGATAAGCCAAGTAGCCAGTAACCACTTGAAGACCTCCCACTTTCTCTTTTAATTGATTCCAGGAATGGGGTATGAAAGGAAAATAGCCCACAACTTTTATAGGCATTTTGTAAACTTGAAGATTTATTACTCACTTCCGTAGAAGATTTTCTTATCGTATTTATTTGACATTACGGTTGGATAAACATTTTTATTTTTCTTTCCTCCCTTTTAATCGTTTGCAAAAATGTCATCTTCATTTAGAGAACAAAAGGCTCTGTCTTTAAAGGTTAAAATCGAAATCTTGAAAAAAAACTTCTTAATTTCAATTATTATTTAATTTTTATTCAACCTTTTAAAAATATTTTAAATATAATTAAAATATATCTTATTCGAATAAATGTAAAGGAAATCATGAAAATTGATTAGACTTTTATTATTAATATGATATTTTATTGTGTATTAATGTTAAAACGAATTTTCAGTTGTACGCTTTTTTCAGTTATACATTTTTTAGGAACGGTCCCTTGAAAAACGTATAAACGGTGCTCCACTGTATAAAAGTAGAGTTTATGTAGATTTCCTCGGGAGTAGAAAGTCCGCTGCTTTAGGGCTTGGGGCTCTTGAATTCTGTCCAAGGTGTTATACCAATAGTTTTAAGTGAGCTTAAATTTTTAATAACTTTTTATGGTTAAGATTATTAACATTAAATATTAAATCCAAATTTCTCAGAAAATTTTCTTGAAGTTCTTGTAATATATTAATTTCTTGGTCAATTTTCATTTTTACACTATTAAAAATTTACAATAATTTTTCTTCTTTATTATGTTTAAAATGAACAAAGGCATTATACCATATCTACGATTCGAATATAAGATCATACATAATCATTTTTATTGATTAACAAGCCACCGTGCGCAGCCTCTGCTCGTGACTCCTGAAAATTCTGACCAATAATGGTGATATTACATGGGAATCAGGTTTCGGGCAATTAACAGCGACACAGTGTTATAGTATAGGGTGAAAAATTTGCTCGAACAAAGCGATACACACAATAAACAAAATATTAAAATAGATTTTGACAAAACCACTAAAATAGCCGATTATGAAAATTATAATTATGCGATGTACCGTGAATCGATCGAAATATCTACGAATTATGACGTATGCAATGACAGCGGCGCAATAGCTCCAAACGGAGCATGGAGCCATCTGCTGAAAAATCAACAGAGGAACACTCAGTTTCAAGCACAGAAGTTCGTTTCTGAAGAGGACCGGGTACCCAGTTTCGAAAGATCTAAAACGACGCACAAAGTAAATAACTAGGTTTTTTATTTAAATGTATTTAAAGCGATTTTATTTTCTGTTCAATCAATTTTGTTGGCCGTATTTAAGCAACTATCAATCAATGAAATATTACGAGTGTGATGTCATCTGACGTCAGTCCCTTCTCCCACACTGTGGGCCCTCTTCCCTTCATGAAGAAAACATGTTTGGAGCAGAGAAGTAATCTAGTAGGGCCGTGGCGGGAGTTTCAAATAAATGTGATATTTTTAATTTTAATTCATCTCATCGTACATAAATACTTATGTGTTTAATTCAAAATCTACCTATAATAAAATGTGTTTGTAGTTCACTTTCATGTTTGTTCAATGTAGGTATTTTTCCGATTATTATATTTTAAATTAAATGTGATTTTATCGTGGCAAATTTTACAAAATGTGATTGTGATATTATCCGTTTACATTTTATTTTATTCACAGGATAAAAGTACTGTATGGATTACTTGCATAGTTTTAGAACTTTGAGATCAGGGTTGGCAAGTTTTTGACGGTTTAAACCACAGTTTAAACTGTCATGTCAAAAACATCAAATTTTACACCTGTTGGCATACTTTAAACAATTAAAAAGTCATAGTAAAAAACTGTAGTCTTAAAAAAGTGCTTCGTTTATATATCTCCCAAGGTTAAAAATTTTAGAACCAGTATTATATGTTTCTTATGAATGCTAATGACTTCTATTTATGTACAAAAAATTGATATTTTTTACCTTTACAAAATACAAAAATTTGTACATTCTAAGGCGAACTACTTACTTATTGCATTTTAAGTCGCTAGAAGTTTTACAAAGTCTTATTTTCAAAAGGAAAGTTCTAGTAAATGCATACTGATTTATTATTAAAAGGTGCTGTAAGTAATTTATCCCAATGAATGAAATTACTGTGCTATTGAATAATAAATCATGTCTTTTTATTTTGGGTTATAATCAATAGTATGTTTTAATGATGCATGATTAAAAATTTCTAAGGTATTGCATGACTAGTTGAATTGAATTTTTAATATGAATAACACAATGCAATTTTAAGCTAAATATTTTTCATTAAGGAAATGATGGGCAGAATATCTTTTTTGTAAATTACAGTCTTAAAGGTTTGAAAATTTACATTTATATGCAGTGAAATGCTATAATATTAAATACATTAACATTTCTTAAGCTGTATTTCTAAAAAAATATCAAAAATTGAAATTTTCTTCATTTTTATAAAATGCTCTATGCTTGTATACTAACTATTTTTTTAATTTTATACCACAACATTATAATTGTTTAATAATATATTCTAAAATGTCTGGATGTTATTTTAATAATTTTTTGATAGGGTTAATTAAAAAAAAAAAAAGTTTGAATGCTAAAAATTTTCATTAAAATTTCAGCATTCTACTTAATTAAAAAATAAAAAAAATCTATCACTGAATGCACAAATACATACTAAACCTAATATTTTAGTATATATATTTTTAAACCATAGTAATGTTAAAGTGAAAGGAATAATAAAACATAGCTGCCAACTCTCCCGAAAAGTTTGGGAGACTCCCGAATTTTGAGGCAATCTCCCGAACTCCCGAAAAACTTTAATATCTCCCGAATTTTCTAAAATTTTACAAAATAAACTATCGGTGATCAAATGTTTTACGAAAGCTCCTGATTCCCAATCTTTATCCATCCACATTATAAATGTAAATCATTTCAAACTTGCTTTATATTATTCTAGAACATGTAAAGGAAAATAATTGTTAAATATTTCCTGCTCATGTAATTATTTTATGCCTCCCCCTCCCCCCTTTATTTATCTCTAATTAGCAATCAGCAATCAAATGTTCTACAGAAGTCTTATTTTCGAATCTTTAACCATCTGCAACATAAATGATAATGTTAATTTTAAACATGCTTTATTAGATTCTAGAAATAGAATTGGAAGAGTTTAATATTTCTTACTCTGTAATTATTTTTTTATTACCCCCCCCCCCCTTCCTTCTCTAGATAGTGATCAATGATCAAGTCTAGAAACAGTAAAGTAATAGATGTGTTCAATATTTCTCACATATGTAATTATTTTTAGACCATGTCATATCTATACCATGTGTAAACATGGGGGGGGGGGGGTAGGATTTTTCAGGTAGGAAAAATTTTCCCAAATCAATGTATGTGTGTATATGTATAATTAGAGTATGGTTAGAATTTAATATAATCTAGTAACATTTTTAATTCATTGTTTTATCTATGTATCTCATTATTTGCAATAAGGAGAAAGCCTCTAGATACTGCAAAAATTTCCTTTTATTTGCTCCTTCTCTTTCTAACAAGTACTATGCTATTAATATTCTATTTACGTCAGAAATTATGTTATATGTGAAATCTCCCTAATTTTGATTCTCGAAGGTTGGCAGCTATAATAAAATAATTTGTATAAAAATTTTAGACTTTTTCAAAAAATTAAAGAATTTTTTTTTTTTTTTTTTTTTTTTTTAGTTAGTTTTAAAGAATTTTCAATATACTTAATTGTATTACTGGGTCATTCTCCTGAAAGGGTACATTTTATGTCTTTTTGACAATACATCTCTATGTTTATATATATCTGAAATATTTTACATTTATATTTACCATAATAATGGACTAAATAAGATTAATGTATTTTTGTATATAAATATAAATAAAATTTGTGATTTTTTTTTGTATCAGAGTATGTCAAACCTCACCTCCGTGATCTGTCCCTACCTCTATGTAGTCATACATTTATTTTCTTATTCATTTATATTAACAAAAATTATTTATATACTTTTTAATCCTGAATTTTAAATGATGCAAATTAAGCATTTTAAGCATTCTTTTTTTTAAAATTGAAATAAACAGTTAATACAGCAAGAGAAAGTTTTGTCTCAAGAACTTTTTTCACCTCCGTGAGTATTTAAGAAAGCTGCTATAAACTGTCACAAAATGGCAGTGATGTTATCAGCACATGGTGTCCTGAGAAGCCACTATTAGCTATTTTGTTTTTGTGAGCAAAGCAAGTTGCAACAAGATTGTTAGTATTAGTTGTGATTGAAGTTCAATGTGAAATCCATGAATGGTTATACATAAACCTAACCTCCGTGAGACTCTAAATCAGATAAGAATATTATTCAAATAATAATTTTAATATTATCAGAAGTTTAGTTGTAGTGAACATTTATTAATATTAAATTTGAAGTTTTATGATTCTATATGTTTGGAGTAAAATGTTGTGTAAATATAATATTTCTCATCTCCGTGAACATCACCTCCGTGAATGATTTCTGAGCTTATTGTTCAAGGAGGTGAAACTAAATTATGGAGGTGACAACTAAGTTTATTATTTATGGTTTTATTGTGGAAAAGCATAGTTCTTGCTTTAAAGTAAATGTCTCATTCAATACTTTTATAATATTTATCATCATGTATTGAAAATATATTAACTATATGTTAAATTATAGTAAAATTAACACAATTTTAAAATATTATTAGCAATTTACTGAATGATAATATAGGTAATAGTACTTTTATTTCAAATGTATGATGTTAATGAATTCATACTAGAAATACTTTCTTTAACCGAAGTATATATTTTCTGTGAATTATATCACACCATGAATTCTATCTCACCTCCGTTAACCTAAAATTTTTTAAATTCTTAAATTAAATACAAAATATTTTTCTTCAAGTGTTACCATAAATAAATCTGAACTACTCTAGGTAAGTAGAATGTAATTATATAAAAAACTCAAGAAAAAGAATTAATTAATTTCTCTGATTTTTACAATTTGAAAATGTAATGTTCTGGGAGAATGACCCTAATAACTATAATTTTAATCTATGTATGCAAATTTTCAAAGCTCTAAGACAATTTACATAAAATGATTTATAATGTTCACACTCCCCTTAAGACTATGCATTGATATGTTTCCTAACATAATTTTTCTTTTTCTGGGGGAAATATATTATATATTACATAATGTTAATTAGGGATGAAATGGATAGTGATTTTGCAGGATATCGGATATCCAGAGCTCTTGTGCCTGCCAGATACTAATATCCAGCACTAGTTTTGTTTTTTGTTGTGCTGTATATTTCTTTTCTTTTTTACAAATTATAAACATGTTTCACACACTATTCTTTTAAAAATATTTTAAATATAATTTATAAAAACTGTATATTTAAATAAAAGTATCTTATATTAATAATGCTGCATAAGAAAAATAATTATTTAAACATTAAAATTTTCTATCCGTTTGTGCAATATTGCCATAAAGATTAAAATTTAAGCCTCGATACGTGTGACTTGTGCTGAAAAGTATTGACACAAAAAGATAAGTTTCGTACAAAATTATATAAATTAATTTTATTTACTTACTTTTTACCAAAAAGTATTAAAAAATATGAAACACACAAAACTTTTTTCTATACTGTCTTATACAAATTCACCAGTACAAATTATTATTTTTTTATACTTTATAAATACAGGTGATTTACAGGTGAACACTAGATGTCCAACAGAAGAAAAATTTTACCATGCAGATAACATCCTTTACACTTTTGGGGGAGGGGGGGGGGAATTGCAGTGTAGCAGTGTCACCTATCGGCAGATATGCAGTCAATTTAATCAGCATAATGTCTCATAATGGCCTTTTCATATATCAAGTTTTGTTTGATTATACACAATTGAATTTGAGATATAGCCTTCCCTTAAATTGCAAAATTTACTGTATAACAGCGCCACCTGTTGAGCAATTGGTACCAAAAGTTGACATAATTTATGTTAAGGTTCATCTACATGTAAATATATATGCAATTCTGTTCAGTAGTTTCTGAGATATAACCCTCCATGAAATTGCGGAAATCAGTGTAAAAGAGTGGAGGGATTAGCACCAAAAATTGATAGGTATTAACTAGAGCTCAAGATTCATGGTTGCCACTCGCCACATGGTAGCCTAATTTGAAAAAGTGGCGATCCAAAAAAATCGCCATGAAACATGCGTTTTTTCTGCGAATTTGTAGAAATCCGCGATTTTTTTCCTAATTTGCGGAATTTCGCGAATTAATTTCTTCTGCCTTAAAAAAAAGTTGCTGATATCATTCGTTTTACAAAACGAAACCCTATTATTGATCGTCGATTGAATTTGCTGCAAGCGCCTCCTGATTCTCAATCTTTCTCCATCCACAAACATAAACGTCAATATTCATTTTAAATTTGCTTTATGAGATTCTAGAACCTATAAAAAAATAGAATTGTTAAATATTTCTTGCTCATGTAATTATTTTTTGCCCCTCACTCCTCCATTTTCTTATCTCCAAGTAGCGATCAGCGATCAAATGTTCTGCAGAATTCTTTTGTTTCCTAATCTTTCTCCATCCACAGCATAAATATCAGGGCATTTAGTGTGGTCCCTGAAGTCCCTAAAAGTCCCTTAACTTATTTTAGGTCCCTAAAAGTCCCTTTTTTTGGCAAAATGGTCCCTAAGTTCCTTTTTTTTTTTTTCCTATCAAAAATCGTAAAATTTATTTAATCTGCAGAAAAAATCTTATTCGAATTTGATGAAATTGCTTAACCACATACCTTACAATAGATATAGAATATTGAAATGAATAACTTTTAGTAGTCGGTAATCTGATGTGTAACAGGGATACTAAAATTCAAGGATAACTCAGTGACTGGGCCGTGTAGAAGGGGGGGGGGGGGGTTAAGATTAAAAAAATCACTGTGCCGACCTAGACTGTCTTCTTGCCATTGCACAGCACTACTATAATTGCAGTTGTATTGGATGCAATCGATCAGGAGCCGAATTATTTTCAGCAATGAACCAAGCTGCAAATTCAGCTGTGATGACCAGTTAAGATATATCTGTAAACATCCTGGATAACAGTGGCGGATTTAAGGGGGGGGGGCTAGGGGGCTGAAGCCCCCCCCCCAAAACACTGACATTCACAACTGAATATTGCAATTGTAAATTTTTTATTGGTCTAGAATAACATTTTGAAAAGTCTTAGCCCCCCCCACCCCCAAAAGTTAAGTTCTGGATCCGCCACTGCTGGATAATAGTGGGATATTCATTTGACTCAAAGATGGCACATTTTTTTTTTTTATAACAAAATATTGTTAGAACCCATCTATTCTTCACACAACTTTTTTTTATATACAATTTTACTGTATTCATCATATTTTTTTTTTTCCCCATATCTAGGTTTAAAAAAAAAAAAAAAAAAAAAAAAAAAAAAAAAATTGCTGCAGTACCATAAAATCAATACTTTGCAATAGTCTGGATCTAAATCTGAATGTAAACCTGGTATCTTTAACGCAGTTAAGAGAGTACTTATCCAAGCTTTGTACAATGAAATATCCCTTAGAGCATATCCAAAAATTTATTTTGTCAACACCCAGTTGTTGTGCAGTCATCAAGGCCAGGGGTGGATCCACTAAGTATTAGTGGCATTTCACTACAGACACATTTTTTTTTATAAAATGTCACCATAATATAATGCATAACATTTATAAAAACAATAATCTGGTGTGTCACTCACACTACTTTCTCTTACCCTGAAATTTAATAATATAAATACAGGTTGGAGATTAAGAGGTAAGATAACAAGTACTGTTATGATAACCTATGTTAAACAATTCAAATTAGGCTTAGGAAGTTTTATATGATAATTAGTTCTGTGTGAGGGGGGGCTACTGCCCCCTCAACCCCCCCATTTCATTAATGTACAAAAAACAAGCGATGAATATTTAGCTTAAAACATACATTATTTACCATATCTCTATGAGGAATTTATTTCAATTCCCGAACAGCTTTCCTGGAAATGGTAAAACATTAGTAAAGCACATCCACTAACAACAAATAACTAGTGTGTTGTGGCCACCACATGACTTTCTTCTATATTTTCCTATACAAATTCACTCAGAAAAAATAATTTACTAAAATTATTTTAAAAAATTATCTTCCATGGTAATGCACATGGTTTCCATATTAGAGAAGTAGTATAACACTAAATATCCGGAAAAAAAAAAAAAATTGAATTTATTCTCAATATTACATTAAAAAAGAAAAAAATCGAACTTTATTTTAAATTATCGCAGATTGATGGTTCAACCATTCGTTTTAAAGGTATTGGCGAGCTTTTTTGAACGATACCCATCATGAAAATTTACTCCCCTCGAGGGAGGACTTCCCAAGCCGAGGTTCCTACATACACAATTTTTTTTTCCCAGTTGACTATCTCTATTATACAAAATATTTATTCGTAGTGCAGTCTATAGATGTTAAACTCTACTCTACTTACCTGCAAATTCCCCCATAGACATAATCAGAGTTGCTACGGCACCTGGAAAACTCAGGGAATTTTCAAAATTTATTGCGGAAAAACATTGGAAAATGTTTTCATAATCAAATATTTTTTAAATTTTTAGTGCTTTATAATGAATCAATTATGTTTTTTCCCCCAACTATAGTAAGTTATAAAATTAATATACCCTAAATATGTTCAATTGACTTGTAAACATGTTAGATTCTAATGCTGCATGATTGTGTGCCATCTATTTTACTTCTAAAAGGGACAGGGAAAACTCAGGGAATTTTTTTCCTGATTTGCGTAGCAACCCTGGTAATGTATTTGAATACTTTTGAGTGTCCCTGTACACAAATCATTTGCTTCATCTCAACGAAAAGCTTAGTGTAGCATCCCTATATAATACACATTTAGAATACAGAGTTTGGAATTCTGCTACTTATTTGTTCTTGAGATATGCTGATAACAGACAGACACACAGACCATTCGCTAAATACATGATTTCCGCATTCAGGTTACCTCAGAACATGTAAATATAACAAAAACTCACATTTGAAAATTTGACCCTAAAACAATACTTTCTCAACCCTATGGGTAAAAGAAAGTTAAATAAAAAAGGTGTAACATTTATACAAAATATGGAAAAACAAGAGATTTTTGCTTTTTTGTCAATGCATTTTATTGAAAAGTAAAAAAAAAAATATTGTTTAACACAAAATAAAAAGTAAAAACTGATATACATTACATTGTTTTACTAATGTATGATCATTATATGAAATGATAGGTATATCATGCATACTTCGTTCACAGAGAAGCTTAAAAGATTTCATATGTATTACATTCTAACTAATTTTCTTAAATTTATTAAATTATTTTCGGAGTGAAACAAATTTAATATATGTTTGAGAATTTTCCCACCGAATGATCATTTCTAAAATTGCATGCTTGGCATTTATTATCTTTCACATGGATGGCCAAAACTTTCAAATATGTTATATTCATTTAACAAGCATATGAATTTAGCAGGAAAACACACAGACATCATTTTCACTTTTTTTTTTTTTAAATAAAGATGTGAATAACAATATATGTAGATAAAGGAAAAAAAAAAGAAGCAGGCCCTGGATTTATCAAAATCAGTTCCTATACAGATGGTTAAACTATGTAGTGGTACAATGTTAGTACAATTCGTATTTTCACTTGTAGCAACTAAACTGCATTATTTTGGGCTAATATCCAGCTTTGTTAATAACACAGAAGTGTGCTTGTACCTTTTATCTACAATGTCTTGATTTTTTTTTTTTGTTGTTGTTAACTTCATGTTATGAAATGTATTTTTGACATTCAAACTCTTGTTGATATACTTTTCTATTATTTGCAGCAATGCACACACCTCTGTAGGTTTTGTTTTAATTTGCCCTTTTCTGCAAAAATGACCTTAAGAGTTATATACTTTTATAGTTAGTATGACTTTGCTTAAGTTATTTATAAACAGGGTTGGGCAGTGGCGGATCCAGAACTTGACTTTTGGGGGGGGGCTAAGATTTTTAAAAGTGTTATTCTAGACCAATAAAACATTTACAGTTGCAATATTCAATTGTAAACGTCAGTGTTTTTTTTTTTGGGGGGGGGGGGGGGCTTCAGCCCACTAGCCCCCCCCCCCCCCTTAAATCCGCCACTGGGGTTGGGTTTCTTCCAGAAGAAACCAGTTTCTTCCAGGACTGTGGAAGAAACTGGATGAAACCAACCAGAAGACAAAACACATGTTCAAAATTAAAATTTATGGACTATATACACTGAAAGCATAAATATTATGTCAAATCTAAACTATAATCTAATTAATATTAAAAATATTTTTAGAAAAATAAGTTATTTGATAACAAACACTAAATATATACAGGTGATGGGTTTTTACTTTTCAATGCTAATATTTTTAGAATTTTTTGCATAGATACTATTTCATATTACTATACCTTCAAACAGTACAAGTGATAATTATGGAATTAGCCATAATATTTGCATTTTTTTTTTTTGTTAAGGATACAATTATTTGTATAAACTCGAAGCTAGTACCCAACGAACTGTATCAATAAGTACTAAGATACCTATTTTTAAACTCTCCTGCAGGTTCTCTGGGATTAAAAAAAATTCTATAGTTTGTATTTATCTATTTTAAATTGAAAAATAAAGTACAGTATTGAATTACTAAAAAACTTTTCATTTGTTTTACAGTCAACTCCCTCTAACTCTCAAAAGTTTTGTCCAGAGGTTGTGCGGATTACAGGAATTTGCAGATTAGGGATCATTGCTTTTGTTTACAGTTTTCTTTTGCAGATACAGAGTCAGTTATTATTAATTCATAAATAGACATCAAAATGGAAAGACTATTTCTAATAATTTTAGAATAAAATATTTCTTCAATATTAATAAAACTAATCTATCATATTTCATATATGATGGTAAATAATTTAAGCATATTCAAATAATAGGCACATATAAAATGTAAACAAACAAATTAAACAAAATACTAAACAAAATATTTTTGAAAGTTTGGAAATAATATTCATCACTGATTAATTTTGTTAAACGTTGATGCAATACTGATTTGTTTTAAGCACTAGTCTGTATGAATTACAGGATAATAGATACAAGACTGTTATTCCCCCTTCTCCCCAATTATGTTTCAAAATAAGGTTTAAGCTAAAAATTTGTTTTGAAAAAGAAGTAATGTGATTTTTTTTGAAATATGAGATGTGAATTTCTTTTTCATTCAAAAAACAAAGTTGGATTAGAAGGATTTGCAGATTATAAATCTGCGGATTAGAGGGAGTTCACTGTACTGTATATGACTTAAGGAAAATAAAGTTTTTGATGACATTTTGTAATACAGTAATTATTGAATATTAGTACTCTTAATTAACTGGATGTTTGTTAAGAGCTGTTTTATCAGAAAGTATAAGCAAGTGATCCAAACTATTATTTATTACCAGTTAAAGAAATAAAATCATCTATGTTATAAAACTGTTTGAATTGAAATTATTTTTTTTTTTTACTGGATTTTGAGTATTTTGGAACGTGATAATCAGATACTGTCCGCCCGCGGACAATTGATCCCTGGTTGGCAAAGTGCCAGGACGATTCCACTCATTCGTTGGGAGACACAGCAAAGGAAGAAGGAAGAGAGAGGGAAAATTTTTCTATTATTCTTGTTTCTTCGGTTATGAGTAGAATCATTAATACTCCTGCTTTGTTTTCTTTTATTTCCTTCTGCATAACAGTTTGTTTATATTGGAACAAATGGATCATAACATCTGGTACGAGTTCTCGGATTAAACCTTTCCGCAGTGAATCGAAGCGTATTGTACATAATGTCATTAAGTTTTGCGATAAAGAAGCTTCTGAAGGAGAAGTTATTGTTTAAAGAATTTTAATTATTTCTTCAAAAATTTTGATAATAAATATTAAAATAAAAGTAAGTCTCAAACATTTAAAGTAACATCCAATTTTAAATAGTGTCATTTTAAATAGTTTGTTCGTTCGATGCAACTTTCACATTAGTCCAGTGAGGTACAACTTTCACATTAGTCCCGTCAGGTACAACTTGCACATTAGTCCCTTTTAAATATAGTGATCAGCGAAACTGGCAAAGCATTCATTGATTCACTACCTTAACACTAGAACGCTGGGCGGTGTCATTTTGACACTAAAGCATCTAAGTTCCATTATAAAATTCGAAAAACTCGAGGAATTTGATTAATTTTTCTTGACTTTTATTTAATGTGTAGGGAAAATACACATATAAAATGTTAAGATGTTAGCTCTTACTAAACTTTATTTACAGGAAAATTTACCTAGAACGCCGGCTTGGTGTCAGTTTGACACGGCAATAATTTGAGTTTTTTTACTTCGAATTAAATTTCATTACTATAGGCATTTATTTAAACGGTAGTTTTGGAGTGAAGAATGTGATCGACGAGTGGAATGCGCTTTCTTGCACCTGGTGATCACGTGTTATGACGTGACCAATTGCAGCTGTGTAAACACCTGCTGTCAGCAGAATGGTTTTTTGATTCTATTTCTTGTAATAATAGCGTTCAAATTACTAGTGAATTTATTAGATTTTGCAGTCAATTTAACATTTTCGTATTTTTTACTAAAGTCATAAAGGTTTGTTAATGTCTCGTAAAAGAGGACTTAGCCAAGAAGAAATAGAAAAGCTTCTAAGAGAATTGTCCGATAATGCAGGGTTCGCGCGGGATCGCGGGAATCGCGCAATATTAAAAAAAATCCCACTTAAAAATTTTTCAATTGCGTGCTTTTCCCGCACTTATTTTCCCACGATTTATTTATTTATTATTTTTTTTTTATCTAATTCATTGAACTCTGCAAATTTATTTTTTCCGTTTTTAAAAAAATCGCGGATCTCGTTCGTTAATAAATAAATAAATAAAAAGGAAACAATTGGCGATCAAATGTTCTACAAAAGCTTCTGATTCCTAATCTTTCTCCATCCACAACATAAATGTCAATATCCATTTCAAACTTGCTTTATGAGTTTCTAGAACCTGTAAAGAAATACAATTGTTAAATATTTCTTGCTCATGTAATTATTTTTTGCCCACCTCCCCCTTTATTTATCTCCATCTAGTGATCAGCAATCAAATGTTCTGCAGAAGTCTTGTTTCCCAATCTTTACCCATCTGCAACGCAAATTATATTTATAATATTCATTTTAAACTTGCTTTATTAGATTCTAGGAGTAGAATTGAAAGAGTTTAATATTTCTTACTCTGTAATTATTTTTTTTAATTCCCCCCCCTCCTCTTTCCCATCTCCAGAATACGATTGTTGTTAATGATCAATTCTAGAAACAATAAAGCAATATTTCTGACATATGTAATTATTTTAGACCTTTAGTGCTGAACTTAATGAATCTATTTATTTTTTCTCAATTAAATTAAATCTTTATGGGGTGTCATATCTATACCAAATTTATAAACATGGGGGAAATGAAGAATAGAGTTTTCAGGTAAGAAATTTTTTTCCAAATCAATTTAAGAAAATTAATACTCAGTTGGTTTTATGCACGTTTGAAACTAATAATTAGCTACTGCTACTTTTATATGAATGATTAATGTACATACATAAAAATCATATTCTATATTTGTTTGAAAATTTTGTTTTACTCATAGTGTGAAATTTTAATAAGATTTTATGTTGATATAAAAGTTATTGCAGGCATATTGAAGAATTTTTTTACGCTAATGAAAAAATCCTTAAAATGCTTAATGTAGATAAAAACTATGCATATAACTGTTTATGTCATCAGTTTATTGAAAGTAATGTTATCAATATTCAACTAATCATCCAATCAATCATATTAGCGAAAAATTTTTAGCTAATTTCTAATTTCAGCAATCACATATCTGTAATTTGCATATTTCTTGAAAATACTTTATTTCTGTAAAATGTAATTACTGACTTAAATTTCAAAAATCTCACTTAAATTTTCAAAATCCCACTTAATTTTTTTGTTAGAGTGGGAGAGTCCCACTCATTTTTTTTCCTTAGTGCGAACCCTGTAATGAATCCGAGGGTGGAGAGTTTTCCGAAATTGATGGAGGATCTGATGATGAAATTTTTGTTCCTTTTGTATCTTCCGATTCTGAAAGTATGAGGAAACATGCGTTGATAATTCTCAAAACAACGATATATTTACGGCTCGCGATGGTTCACAGTGGGAAGAATGCACATATGTGAGTGCATCTGGAAGATTTACTAGCCAAAATATATTGCGAGAAACAAGTGGCCCCACTAGTTATGCAAAAAGAAATATAAATAGTGAAAGTGTTTTGAGTGCTTGGTTGCTGTTTATAGATAAAACTATTTTAGAGCACATAATAAAATGCACAGTGACCGAAGCACGCAGAGTGCTAAAAAATGAAAACTGGTCACTTTCAAGAGAAGAGTTTTTTGCATATATTTCAGTGTTGTATGCTCGTGGAGTCTCTGGAGCTTGAAACTTGGAATTACATTCATTGTGGTCTGAAACCTGGGGTTTAAAATTTTGTAAAGAAACCATATCCAGAGACAGATTTTGCGAAATTTCCAGATTTTTGAGATTTGATATAAAATCGACGCGTTGTGATCGAATAAAACACGATAAATTTGCAATGATCTCGGAAGTATGGAATCGTTTCATTGAAAACTGTATTAGTTGTTATAAGCCAGGCCAGAACATAACAATCGATGAACAATTGTTTCCTAGCAAAACTCGCTGTCCATTTACTCAATTTATAGCATCAAAACCTGATAAATATGGACAAAAATTTTGCGTAGCTGCAGATTTAGAAACTAAATACATATTGAACGCATTTCCATATCTAGGAAAAAATGAAGAAAGGGATCAAAACCAGAGACTTTCTGAGTATGTCGTGTTAAAACTAACTGAGCCTTTTCAAAATATGGGAAGAAATGTCACAGTTGACAATTTTTTTACATCTCTAGAATTGGCGAAGAGACTAAAGGAAAAACGCATGAGTTTAGTTGGTACGATGAATAGAGCTAGACGAGAAATTCCAGATTGTATAAGGTCAGGAAAAGAGAAGTTATACACAACAAAAATATTGAAAAATAAGGATTCTGGTTCAACACTCACAGCATACCAATGCAAAAAGAAAAAGAATGTGATAATTTTAAGTTCGATGCATTCAAACATTGCAATTGCAAATAATTCAAAGAAAACGCCAGAAACCGTCACTTTTTATAATGAAACAAAATGTGGCGTTGATATTGTTGATCAAATGGCAAGAAAATATTCAGTCAAAGCAGGTTCAAGAAGATGGCCTGTTCATACATTTTACAACATTTTAGACTTTGCTGCTATAAATGCTTGGATTATTTTCAAATGTGTAACTGGAAAGAAAGTATCAAGATGTAGTTTTATTCAAAGTGTAGCTGAAGAAATGCAGGCAGAATACAAGAAAATACGCAGTGAAAGAAAGAGAAAAAATGAAGATGAACTACAATCTGAAAATCTATCTAAGCGCAGAAAGTGTGAAGTAAAAAAATGTCACGGAAATCTATCAAATAGAATGTGTTCTTCTTGTAAAAGAGTGGTATGTGGAAAATGCACCAAACATGTGAGCTATACGTGTATTGACTGTAAATAATGTGAGTAGTTTTTTACTCTGTTTTTATTCCATTGTTATCTACCTGAACAATTTACCTGTTATAATACTACTTAAAATATGTAAAGATTAATAATAATCCTTAATACCATATTAATCACAATGCTAAAATAAAATTTCATTGTTTAAAAGTTAATAATTTCCTTAAATGTATTGTATATCATTCATATTTTTTAAAAGATCATCAAAATTAGCAAGGTATTAAAATTTTATTTAAATGTTTCGCTTATTACTGAACAGTGTCAAAATGACACCAGCCGGCGTTATAGGGGTGAACAAGGTTCCTGGCGTTCTAGTGTTAATTGATTTCTCATTCCGTCATTTTTGACGGAGTTATATACTAGTTTGTAAATAATAATTGACATAATTTTTAAATTAGTGTTCCACACTTCAAAAGTTTCAAAATACTGACAAAGCTTTTATTTTTATTTTTAATTGAGTAATATTTATATTGAAATCTAAAATTATCCCTTTATAATATTATCAGTTTTTCTTTCTTTTAATTAATCGTAAAATATTTATGTAACCAGATATTCAAGAATCAGTTCAAAGAAGGAAAATAAATGCAATCAGTGAGTTTATAATTTTTTCATACCTATAAACAAACACATCCCTAGGTACTACGGACATTCCTATTTTATAAATGGACCAGTCCTTTTCACCCATGTGCAGATGACGCCAGGGATCCTCCTTTTGCGGTTTATCAGTACCAAAGATCACTTCGGTAAAAATCTCATAATTTTTAATTAAATATATAATTAAATTTTTATAGGTATAATTAAAGTTACTTAAAGTTGTTTATAAGATAAATGAATCCACTGTATCTTACAAATCTGCAATTTATAGGATAAATTTTTAAGAAAAACTGTTTCTTCCATTTCTTCCACTTGGAAGAAACCTATTTCTTCCAGCCGGTTTTTTCCACCTTGGAAGAAACTTGCCAACCCTGTTTATAAAAAGATTTTTAAAGTGGCAAGCCACACCAATGGCTATAGGTTTTCTTCTGAAAGCTGCTTGGCAGAAAATGCTAGATTCAAACTCAGGCCACACTCGTGGACCTTGCCTAACTATTTGAAAGTTTCTGCGTTTTTTTTTTTTTTTTTTTTTTTGGAGGGGGGGGGGGGAGGGAACTTGCATGAATACACAGGCTAAAACCCCTGAAAAAGACCTCATGGAGGGCAAAACACTCTAGGCCCCTTGAGCAAAGAATTGATTGTATAATCTGTCAACCCCCCCCCCCCCCCCAAAAAAAAAAAAAAAAAAAAAAAAATTGAAAATTCTTTGAATTCTTTCTACCATTTACTATTTTTACATATATATTTTCTCATTTATTCAAAAATAAAATAAAAAGTATTTCTTGTGTAGCTGCACATTTTTAATATTTATTTCAAGATGATTTATTGTAAATATTTTACATATAATAATAATTATATGTATTATTTTGTTCTCTTGATATATTTATTCATGTTGCTTATGTGTGTGTAAATGTTATAAATATCAATATTTGAAGTACAATTATTCACATTTTTCCATTAAAGCTTCAGTAATAAATTTTTGCTTTTGAATATTATAATTGTTAATATATGCATCTTTAACTAAACATTATTATTAGAACTTAATGGATTATACTGGAAAATGTTACAAAACAACAATAATTATAATAATTTTGTAAATTTTTCAAATATTTGCATAATTTTAATAAAATATAATTCTACTAAAAAATATAATTTTGGACAGTTTAAGACACCAAGGTTTTGGACAGTACGGTAAAAACTGTGGATTTTACCATAGTGTCCAAAACCTTGCCAACCCTGATTTTTTTTTTTTTTTATGGTGTTAATAACAAGTTTTCCAAACGTATTTATGAGTTTCATTAAGATTTTAATATTTTTTATCTATAGAATAAAAATTATTAAATTAATATTTTAAAAATTATGTATTGTGACCTATAATTTTTTTAACAGATATCGATTTCTAGCTTGTTGTAGACGTCACAAAACTTTCTTCTATATCACTCTATATATCAGCGTTACATACTGTTTAACATGCACAAAAACTTAATCATAGCTTCCCACAATAAGGATTTTAGATCTGGAATTTGGAGCAGCTTTAATAACTAAATGTCAAGATGTAGTCGTGTGGAGAATCATAGAAGTTTAGGAATAGATGCACCACCTGTTGGTCAAAATATACCCAAATTAAACCAGCATTCGTTTTCATAATAATGATTATCTCGCTTATCAAATTTAGTGCAATAAAATTGTATTGATGTTCATAAATAGGCTTCCTATTCACACAATAAATTGTACCATAGCAGTGCCACCTGTTGGCCAATATGGACTAAAATTTAATCAGTATAGCATTTTATAAGACTTTTCACATATCAGGTTTTGTGGAATTATACACAACTAAATAATCTTCCTTTATATGGGAGAAATGACATATAAGAGCGCTATCTGTTAGCGATTTGTACCAAGTTGATAGGCACTTTTTTTAAAATTATTATTAAGGTGCAACTACATATAAATTTATATGCAATTCTGTACATTAATTCTTGGACTAGAGCTGCAACAAAATTTTTGCCACAGACAGACCATTTTTTAAAAAGTCTAATTATGTTCTGGAATCCTCAAAACATGTACATCCATCAAAAAACAGAAGTCTGAAATATTTATTAATCCAATACTTTCTTCAATTTAATATAGAAAAAAGGAATAATTGAAAACAAATTTATATTTTTTTCTTTGCACATTTTTACTTATTGTATATTTTTGTTTTCTATACGGATAAGAAAAAAATAAAAAACTTTATGTATTAAAATTCTTTTAAAAGTAAGTATAAAGTTTTTATATTGTACAAAACCAAAAACTTTAAATAATTGCAACAAACATTAAAGTGTAATATTATATAAATTGGAGGTTTTTTTTAATCTTATGCCGAATTGAGTTAGTAAGTGGTGCAAGCAATGACAAAAAGTAGTATAAACTTATGGTCATAAAAACAACTTTCTTGTGTATCGAAAAGTGGATTGTAAATAAATAGGCAATAAATATGCACACTGTTTGACTCACATTCTTGAAACAATCTAATAAGACTTTTACTCATAATATAAAAGTCTTAAAAACAGAGTTATATCTCTTGTTCAGGAACAGCAGTCAATGCCTCTTTTTTTGACAGTCATAGGAAAAATTAGGAGAAATTTTATAAAACATTCTACAAAAACTCAGCTAACTCCAAACTAAATTGAGATAGGGCTGCCATATTTCTTAGCCCCCCCCCGAGACATACGTAGCAGATTTTTTTTTTTTTTTCAGCCTGCAGATTATTTTTAAAACAGTATATTGTGTAGAATTTCCAAGTTTCTTGATTTCAGCAGGAAAGATCTAAAATTGCTATCTTTCTCCATCCACACCTTAAATATCAATGTTCATTTTAAACACATTTTATTAGATTCTAGAACCTATAAAGTGGTAGAATTGTTCAATATCTATTACTCATGTAATTTTTGTGATCCCCCCCCCCCTCTTTAATTACGTTTAGCAAAAAATACCTGTCAGAATACTTCAGATTTCCATTCTTTCTCCATCTGCAACATAGATATCAATATTCTTTTTAAAATTATTTAATTAGATTCCAGAATCTATAAAAAAGTAGAATTGTTCAATATCTCTCATTTATATATATATTTTTTATAACTTTCCCCTTCATACCCTCACCCCTACTCCTGGTAATGAACAGCGATCAAATTCTTTGCAGGAGCATTATGATTTCCAACCTTTCCCCATCTGTAACATAAATGTCAATATCCTTTTTAAGCTTATTTAATTAGATTCCAGATCCTATAAAGAAGTAGAATTGTTCAATATCTCGCATTCATTATTCATATATACAATATATATATATATATTTTTTTTTTTTCAACTTTCCTCTTTACCTCCCTTTCTACTCCCTGCTAATGATCGTCTATCAAATTCTCTGCAGAAGCATTGTGATTTCCAACCTTTCTCTATCCACATTATAAATGTTGATGTTTCTTTTTTATTTTATTAACTACATTCTAGAATTTATAAAGAAGTAGAATTGTTCAGTATCTCTCACTCATATAATTCTTTGTGACCCCTCCCCTCACTTTTCGTCACACTTACAATTTGTGATCCAAACGTGCTGCAGAAGTCTTGTGATTTCCAGTCTTTCACTATATTTAGCATAAATGTCAATATTCTTTTTAAACTTGCTTTATTAAATTGTAGAACCTATTAAGAGGTAGAATTGTTTAGTATCACTCGCTCAAGTAAATTTTGTTGTTGCTGCTTTGAATATATATACAAAATTTTTGCATCCATTTCAGTTTGATGATCTTGATACACTTTGGTTTGATTACCAGTATTTTTTTGTAAATGAATGGGTAATACAATAAAAGAAGTTAGATCTCCGAAAGGATCACATATAAAATAAAAACTTTATACAAAAAGACTACCAGTGAGCTACAAAAGAAAATACCTGTGCTTATTAAGTTACTTAAACATGTAGCTTTAATTCCAGTATCAGAAGCTTCCTGCGAAAGTTTGGGCAACTTGATCATTGAGAAAATGAGCAAAATTAAATTAAGATGTGTGATGGCAAAAACAAATAAACTGTAACTATTAAGAGAGTGTTTATACTTCTTAATGGACCTCTATCTGGTTTGAGTATACAAATCTTATATTAAATTCTGTATGTACAAATCTTAATGAAATTGAAATATCTTATTCAAGTTCATTATCGGATGTTTCATATATAAAATGGAGTAAATTGGGGGGGGGGGGTGCCGGGTTTGATCCCAGATAACCAGGGATCACTCTAGAGTGTTTCAGCAGGGTGGCCAACCCCAATGCCCTTTCTCCGGTAAAATCCCATCCTCCTTGTCTCGTTTTTTAGTCAAAATACTACCCTCCTTGTCCTTTTCCGAGAAAAAAACCACAATATTAAAACGTAGATTAAAAAATCGTTTTGAGGTGAAATTACATTTTTTATTTTTTGATAAAAGCTGAGTAATTGCACTATTTTATTTTATTTTTGGTATTACCATTATTAAGAGCAGTAATGAGAAACTTCTAAATTGAAAAAAAAAAAAAGGCATTTGTTGGAGTATTCTGCATTTCCAATTTAAGTTTTTTTAAATTGCGTAATGTACTAACTTTTAAGCTAAGGCCCCTTCTTCTCACTTTGAGAGAAATTTTTCGAAAAAAAATAATCTACATTTTAAGTTGCTTTTTTAATATTTATCTGAGAGCATTAAAAGAAGTTTAAGGCTATCTATTATAAATATGCCTCCTATTTCTTCCGGCCAGTTTTTTCCACTCTGGAAGAAACTTGCCTACCCTGCGTATCAACTAACCATGGATTAAAAAAAAAAAAAAACTAATAGGAAATTTCAAAATTTGTTTAATCATTTGCTCAACAAAAAATAGTGTTATGAAGAAAACAGCTAATGGAGATGTTTTCACTGCCTAGTATTTTTACTCTACTATTTAAACTAAGCCATATTGACGATATCAGTTTTCCCGTCATGCAAGAAAAAGTAACGGGAACACAGAGCTGAGATCTACATGACAGCGGCACAAATTAAAAAAATTATTTAAAAAACCTCATGGATAGAAATTCATAAAAATTTAGGAATAGATATATTTTATGTTAATATAGTACTGAAAAGGAGATAAATAACTATTTAATTTACAAGAAATTCTGCAGTTCTAAAATTTCGAACTTGGTCTTGCACACCGCACCTCTGTGTTTAAGTGTTAAATAAAATTACCCAATTAATATAAATTTGTCTAAAATTATTATTCTATTGAATCATTGAATATATATATATATATATATATATATATCATTCTGAGAGCTTGTCTTACAATACAGGGGATGAGGTAAGTAAAATTTTATGCATGTAACATACTACAAAAAAAAAAAAAAAAATCATGGTTATTGTCTAAACATGAAGTTAGAATGGTGTGATTTGGTTTTAACAATTTCTCACTTACAATATTTCTTTCTAAGCGATCTTTTTAGCAGATTATTTTAGTTTATCACTAACAATATTTCTTTCTAAGCGATCTTTTTAGTAGATTATTTATTTTAGTTTATCACTAACAGGTATTGAATTAGCTATAAGTCTATAGAAATTGGGATGTTTCTTGATATGAAATAGAGCGAGCTGATTTAACTAACATTTGACAGGCCCTGACTAACGCCAGGGCATGCGGGGTAGCTGCCCTGGGGGCCCCTTCTGGAAGGGGCTCCCTATAAGTAAGCATATGCAGAAATTCTGCATCCTAAAGACCTCTTATGCTACTGCAAGGAGACCCCCCCAGAATAAGTTTGCTCCGGAGCTCTCGGTACTCTAAGTCGGGCTCTGGCATTAGATAATCAAATTCCAGAATCAAATCAGCAGAGGGAATTAAAATGAATCATGAATTTTATCATAAAGAGGTATATTTTTGTCCCCTGGTGAAATTTATGAAAATGCTTGCATATTCTATTGCCAAACCGAATATTCGGTAGTATAGCTGAATACCGAATAGATACCAAATATTCGGTGCATCCTTATTAAAAAGTGACTGCAATATTTGATTCAGACAAAATAACAGAGTTAAATAAAAATGTGTAAAAATACCAAAATTGACAAGCTTTTAAACCCATGATAAAAACTGTAATCTTCCTCAATATTGCAATTGGAATGACATAGTTCACTTACAGAAATACTGGGTGATTCAAAATAGATATTACAGCGATTATCTCGTAAACTAAAAAAGATAGAAACGTATTTCCAATTACAAAATTAGTGCAAATTAAGAGTAATTTCAGATATGGCATTTTTTTGTAGAAGGGGCTGTATACATATCAAACACGAAATTTAGTTTTTGTATGGCCCCTCCTATATCATATGACTTATATTTAGAAAAATATTCTCCTCGCTCTAACAAGCAAAAAAAAAAAAAAAATCTCTCTTAGTCAAGATCTCACTGAGTTATTGCAATTTGAAAATTTTAGCATTTTTCGCCAAGTCTTAAGGGGTTGTATCAAAAGTGAAAAATTGTAATTACTATAGCTTTTGTAATAAGGCACATGTTGATCAGCGTTTGGGGGGAAAAAAACATTCAGGGAAAAACGGCTATTTTAACCTGTAATGTCCCTCTTTCCCCAAGTGAATGCACAAGAGAATACTCATTGATAATTTAACAAATAAAATTTATGAATAATTTATGTACTAAAAGGGAATTTTCAAATTCATTTTTCTTTCTTTTTCTTTATACATTCTCTTACTCATATACACGGTGTAGAGAAGGAATTATTTTTGAGTCAAATTTCCGAAAATTAGCTTTTGTTATATTTGCACGCTTTCAGATTATCTGAATTCAAAAATTATGTTTTTAGCAGTTGGTTTCTCTCTGTGTGTGTTATTAGAATATCTCAAGAACAAATAGTAGCAGAAAATCCAAATTCGATATTCTAAATCCATATATTGCGGTGCTAGTATTCGTTGCGATCAGACAATTGTTTGTTTACAGGGTGATCCAAGAGAATTCAAATACATTACGTCATTGAACGAAATTTCTCATATGTACAGTGTGACATCTATAGACTGCCCTAAACAAAATGAAACGAACAGATTTTTTTATATGCATAAAAGCATGTTTTATGTAGATTGTGGTATAGCCATCATTCATTTACAGGGTTACCCAGAGGATTTTGATATATTGGAGCTATACTTGGAAATTGCTGGAAGTGTATTTCATTTTGTGTTACTTATTTTACATATAACACAAAATTTACGTACACAAAATCATGTGTATAGAGTTTATATACAATATACAGGGCTACCCAAAATTAAGGTTTTTTTATTATTATTATTATTAAATGTAATTGGTAATAATGTAATGCATTAAAAATGTAATGCATTTTTTTTATTTCGAAGCACACTGCTGACACAGAACGGAAAATTAATTTCTCATACCCATACTGTAAACAAAGTAGTTTTTGGAGAGCGATTTTTTTTCTGTATAATATCATATTTTGAGGCCTCCTGAATACAAAAAATAAATTTTTAGTGGTTGATCTGTATATATATATGAATTATCAGCATAATTTAACAACAAATAATCTGGTGTGCCACTCACCCGACTTTCTCTTACCCTGAAATTTAATACCATAAATACAGGTTGGAAATTAAGAGGTAACATAAAGAGTACTGTAATGTAAACCTATGTTAAAATAATTCAGGTTAAGCTTCGTAAGAGTTTTATATAATAATTAGTTCTGTGTGAGGGGGGGCTACCGCCCCCCTCACCACCCCGTTTCATTAATGCACCTACATTTTTTCTGTTATTAAAATTAAAAGTTCACTTAAAATTATTCAGGCAATTTCACATGCAACATTCCTTGGAACTTATTGGTCTTAATCAAATTTTTCCAGCAACAAATTTATATTAATTTGAAAATACAACTTTTAGATATCCTGAAATTATTTGACACAGGCAATAATCAAACTTTAAAAAACTTGACTTTGGTAATAAGGAAGCCTCAAAACGTGTAAATACAAAAAAAAAAAAAAAAAAAAAAAAAACAAGGGATGCATATTTAGCTTAAAAACATACATTATTTATCATATATCTATGAGGAATTCATTTCCATTCCTGAGCAGCTTTCCTGGACATGGTAAAATATTATAGTAAAGCACTTTCACTAACAATAAAAAATATTATTGCTTAAATATTTGCAACCCTGTATATCCTTTGAAGAATATGTACAAACCACAAAGTGCACCTAAATATAAACCTATAGTAATAATATACGGCACAACCTAAAATGCACTTCCATCAATTTTCAGCTATTGTCTCATTATAATCTAGTTTTTTTGTGTAGCCCTGTAAATTAACAGTGAATGATTTCCCTGCCATATTCTCCTGCCATATTCATGAGGCATGTTTTTATGCATAAAAAAATATATATATTCATTTCACTTGGTTTAGTATAGTCTATAGGTGTTAAACTCTACTTACCTGCAATTTCCCCCATAGACGTAATGTGTTTTTGATTGTCCCTGTACACAAACCATTTGCTTCATCTCAACGAAAAGCTTAATGTAGCATCCCTATATGTTACATATTTAGAATACCAAGTTTGGAATCTCTACTGCTATTTGTTCTTGAGATATGCTGATAACAACAGACCAACCGCTAAAAACACTATTTTCATATTCAGGGGGTCTCAAAACATGTAAATATAACAAACTCATTTTCGAAAATTTGACCCTAAAACATTACTTTCTCTACCTTATGGGTATGAAAAAGTAACTACAGGAAATGCGAATTTGGTACTTTGGATTCCTTATCTAGTTGCCACTTGAAAAGTTGATCAAGGTTTGCAAGTTTCAAGGAAATTGATAACAGACTTGATTTTTGTTTTGATAAATATAGGCACTATAATTAAATGGGGGTTGAGAATTGCGGTAACCCCCCTGATATAGAATTATACATCTATACCATATCATATTCTATACAAGACATTATTTTAGAATATTAACAATAAATATGAATTTCCTTATGATTTTTACAGTGTAAATGTATTTAAATGTAATTTATAAGAATGTCTGTCCCAAAACGCAATACATTGGCATTTTTTGTGCATCCCTGTACATAAACCAATTGTAGAGGATTAATTAATACCATTTTAAATAGGGAATATCATATAGTAAACCTGAATAACATATATCATTTCTTAAAATTTCTAAAAATATTTATTTAAATCAAATTGGAGTGTAAAGGTTGATATTTTTTTATTTACCAACTATGTGAAAAATACCAGAGCTGGGAATTGAATCCGGGCACCTCCGTTTAACGCACGGATGCTCTACCACTGAGCTACCCTGGCTGACAACCAGCTAGGCACTTCTCACATAATATTCGTTGGCAAAGTCACCGAGTCTGCAAACGCAGATATATCAGGTGAGACAATAATAATCATAGCACAACTCCATAGACCACAATATTTCAAATTTAGAAATTTTATTCATCAACCGTGAATATTTATTTAATTCAAATTGGAGTGTAAAGGTTGATATTTTTTCATTTACCAACTAAGTGAAAAATACCAGAGCTGGGAATCGAACCTGGGCACCTACGCTTAACACACGGATGCTCTACCACTGAGCTACCCTGGCTGACAACCAGCTAGGCACTTCTCACATAATATTCATTGGCAAAGTCACCGAGTCTGCAAACGCAGATATATCAGGTGAGACAATAATAATCATAGCACAACTCCATAGACCACGATATTTCAAATTTAGAAATTTTATTCATCAACTGTGAATATTTATTTAAATCAAATTGGAGTGTAAAGGTTGATATTTTTTTTATTTACCAACTATGTGAAAAATACCAGAGCCGGGAATCGAACCCGGGCACCTCCACTTAACGCACGGATGTTCTACCACTGAGCTACCCTGGCTGACGACCAGCTAGGCACTTCTCACATAATATTCGTTGGCAAAGTCACCGAGTCTGCAAATGCAGATATATCAGGTGAGACAATAATAATCATAGCACAACTCCATAGACCACGATATTTCAAATTTAGAAATTTTATTCATCAACCGTGAATATTTATTTAAATCAAATTGGAGTGTAAAGGTTGATATATATTTTTTTTAATTTACCAACTATGTGAAAAATATGTCCAATAAATATGTGAAATAAATAAAGCGGAGGTGCCCGGGTTCGATTCCCGGCTCTGGTATTTTTCACATAGTTGGTAAATAAAAAAATATCAACCTTTACACTCCAATTTGATTTAAATAAATATTCACGATTGATGAATAAAATTTCTAAATTTCTAAAAATATTTACAGACGCTGGGAGCCGACAGATGGACAGTCAGACAAAAAAATATGCAAATTGATCATATTCACAGTTAAAAATTGTTAGAAAATGTTTAATGTAAACGAAAATGCAATTCCAGCAAATGTCCAATAATAACCTGTAACATAACTGAATATTTTTGTGTGCCCTGTAAATCTAATGCTAATCGTACTGTGCACTATAGAAAGCATTCATTTGTGCATATGAATAACATATTTCAATTTCATTAAGATTTATGCAAAGTAATTAAAATTTGGTTTATAGAAATATCTTCACATAGAACGCAATGCTTTGGAATACTTTCGGGTGTCCCTGTATACAAACCAGTGATGGTGTATACTCCATTTTCTATAGAAAATATCCGATAGAAAACTTTAATAACATATTTAAATTTTATTAATATATGCATAAATTAAAGGTTTAAAATATGGTTTATAAAAATATCTCTCATGGAACACAATGCTTTGGAATACTTTTGGGTGTCCCTGTGCACAAGCTAGCAGAGGTATTCACTCCATTTTCAATAAGGAACATCTGATAGTGAATTCAAATAACATTATCAGTTTCAGGAAATTCTATGAATATTCACGGGAGTTAGAGCGCAGACACGCAGAAAGATGGATGGACAGACAGACAAATTGAAGTCATTAACACTTTTCAATCTTGCTGGAATTGTTAAAGAGCCGAAGTCATTAAATTTTTCAACCATGATGGAAAGTGGTAAAAAAAAAGTGCGAAAATTTCACGCGGTTTTGCTAGTCTTTTAATTTTTTTCCTCTCTTAACGTGCTTTAATATTTGCTGGTGACCCCTTAAGAAATTTAACTATTAAATTTTTTAACAATACAAAATAATGTAAATTTGCATTAAGTTCTTAAAACTGTTGATTTCATGTGTTTGAATGATTTTAGTTGCTATTTTAAAATAAAGGACCTTTTTTTAATTTTTCTCATCTCATAGATAAACCCCTAAAGTGAGCCCGTTGGCGTAAAAAAAATAGATGCCAAAATAGAAAAAAAAAAAAGTGGTGTAAGTCATCATTTTCAAATTGCAATAACTCAGCGAGATTTTGACTTAGAGAAATTTTTTTTTTTTATTCTGCTTGTTAGAACGAGGAGAATATTTTTCTAAATATAAATCACATGATAGAGAGACCATATAAAAATTAAATTTTGTATTTAATATGTATACAGTCCCTTGTACAAAAAAATGCCATACCTGAAATCTACTCTTAATTTGCACTAATTTTGTAATCGGAAGTATGTTTCTATCTTTCTTAGTTTACGAGATAATCGCTGTAACATCTATTTTGAATCACCCGGTATATTTTACTTGCATAAAAATTCTCATTTTTCAGTCCTCTGTTGAAGTCCCCTTAAGTCTGACCCACACGCTGTGGGCCCGTTATTGCTGCCTGTGTGCACGATTAATTATATCTCAGTTTTATGGTGTAATTAAGTTATGTGTGCTCTACCCCTTTGACATATCCTGTGTTGTGTGAGCATGCTAGTTTGCCAAAGGTAGAAGTGTTTTCTTTGTTTCTCTTCCATTTTGACAGCTGTTTTGTTTTGTTACATGTTTGAATGTACGAAGGAAGTTGTATGAAAGTGCATGGGTGTATATGTTTGATTAGAGTCGACTCTTGAATCTGCAATTGTTGGAACCAAGGCTTTTGCAGATTACAGAGTTTTGGAGATTATGGATCATTGCTTTGTTTACATCAATTTCTCTTCTTGTTAGGATATAAATTTGCAATGTTAGTGTAAACTTTAACATACAAATTTTATTAAATAAAAATAAGTAATTTAATTATTCAAAACATATTAACAAAATTATACATGTAAATTAATAAATAGAATTGATATTGAGTAAGGAAATTACAGATCTATCAGCAATTATTTTAAACGCAGTCAAAGTAAAGATTAAATATAAAAATCAGAAATTAAATATAAAAATCTAAAGGAAACTATAGTGTAAAAGCCAATTTATATTGAATAGGTATACATGGAATGCATATAAACAATTATAAATTCTATTAATTTTCTTATGCGAAAGTATATGCTCAAATTTAATTAATGAGGAAATATAAATTTGTAAACTACAAAGGATAAATATCTAGAGATTTTCCACAATTGGAAAAAAGCATAATTAATTAATTAAAAATGTGCATCTTGCAAAATTTTTGCTAAAAATAGATATTTTTCATATAATTTAAAATACTTTGGGTTTGAATCCCTGCCAAAAATTCTTCCGTTACTTTTTTTTCCTTTTTCAGAAAAAGAATTGAAATTTCTTAACTGTTAACCACAATTTTTATTGTTTACATTTGGAAAAGAGCTGCAGATTATAGAATCACAGATTTCACAAAATCAACTGTACACCGAATAATCTACTAAATTTGACTGAGAATAATTTTGGTCAGAATCAATATTACTAAATTCTTATTGTTAAGCCACTAGGATTTGATAATGAATTGATAGAGTGCAAGGTTGTACTCGTGCCCCCCCCCCCCTTTTTTTTTTTTTGGCCTGATGCTACTACTAAATCATTGCTTGTGAATTTTTTCAGCTTATGGTGTTTGCTTACAAAACTTTTTATTCATTATATGAAAAAAGTGCTTAAATATGATCTAAAACTTTTGCATTTTTATTTTAAAGGTCTGGAGTATTCATTGTTGCCTTATGTCCACTTTTTCTTAAATAATGAAATTGATGGAAGTCATTTGTTAAATTTAACAGCTGATGACTTAGAAGATCTCCATATTTTCAAAGTTGGGCACCAACAATTAATTTTAGAAGCAGTTGAGTTGCTGAGGCAGTTGGTAAGTTTAATATCAAATTCTTACATGTTGATCATTCTTTTAGCAATTTTTGTTGCCTATATTTGTGTTTAAAAAATTTTAGTATTTTTTGACTACATTTTTTTTATGGAATTCGTAAAATGTGTGATATATACTTGGCATTTCATGTTTTATTAAAAAAAAAAAGACTGGAATCTAGTGTTGATGATTGTGTAATGTTATTCTTATATATTTATCACTAAATATTTTATTGATAAGTTACCTGGACTAGATAGTGAATTGATGGATTGCATGGTTATTCTCATATGTTTTTTTTTTCTTTTTTTTTTTTTTTTTTTGGGGGGGGGGGGGGCTGATAAAGAGAGTTATCCTGCTATTACTTGTGAGTTTAGATTATGGTGTTTGCTTACAAAACTTTCTATTCATTATCTTAAAAAATACATACACTGCTCGACATTGAAAATGCAACACCAAGAAGGAATGATAATAACGGAATGAAATTTGTTGGACACATACATTATAGTAGGAAGAACAATTGATTAAAATTTCAGGAAATTTGGTGCAATATGTACTGAGAAAACAGTACATAAAGCAGCGACCTCTATGAGCAATAACAGCACATATCTGCCTAGGCATTGAATCGAACAGCGATTGGATGACATGTATGGGTAGAGCACTTCATGAAGTTTTAACACGATGCCACAATTCATCGATCGAAGTTACTGGTGAGTGGTGGGGGGCCAGTCGCTTTTCAACGATGAAACAGTCATTTTCATTGGTGCGAGATCAGGAGAACATGCTGGCCAGAGCAACAGTCGAACACATTCGGCATCAATGAAGGTCCAGACAATATGGAAAATTTGCGGTCGTGCATTGTCCTGCTTAAATGTTGCGCTTCGGAGACCTTGAACATATGGTAGAGCTATGGGCCTTAACTCGTCAGAAATGTAACGGCTGGTATTCAGAGTGCCGGGAATGAAAACAAGAGATGACCGGGACATGTATCCAATTGTACAACATACCATCAATCCAGGTGGTGACTCACTATGCAGCTACCAAAATTCTGATTACCCTCAAAACTGCATCACTGATATGGGCACCATTAATGTGAGATCAACGATGAACCTGAATGCAGGAATGGTGTGAAGTCGCTTTTCAGACAAATCACAATCCTGTTTACAGCATCAAGATTGCCTTATCTGTATTTAACGGCATTATGAATAATGCACATTGCCAGCTGGGATTCGACATCATACTGTCCATCATTTGCAATGATGTTATGGGTTCCCGTTGGATACACATCTCGATTACTTCATGTTCGTATTCCTGGCACTCTGAACAGCGACCATTAAATTTCTGATGAGTTAAGGCCCGCCCCTCTGCCCTGTATTCGAGGCCTCCGTAGCACATAATTTAAGCAAGATAATACACGACCGCAAGTTGTTTGTATTGTCCAGACCTTCTTTGATGCAGAATGTGTTCGACTGCTGCTCTGGCCAGCGCATTCTCCTGATCTTGCACCAATGAAAATGACTGTTTAATCATTGAAAAGCGACAGCCCCCCCCCCACTCACCATTAACTTTGATCGATGAAGTGTGGCATCGTGTAGAAGCTTCATGAAGTGCTCTACCCGTAGATGTCATCCAATCGCTGTTTGATTCAATGTCTAGGCAGATATGTGCAGTTATTGTTCACAGAGGTCGCTGCTTTATGTACTGTTTTCTCAGTACATATTACTCCAAATTTCCTGAAATTTTAATCAATTGTTCTTCCTACTATAATGTATGTGTCCAACAAATTTCATTCCATTATCATTCCTTCTTGATGTTGCATTTTCAATGTCGAGCAGTGTAAAAACAGTGCACTTATATGTATGTGTGTGATTGGTGTGGTATGTAATCTCTTGCATTTTGAGATTTATGCACTGAGAGGTGGCGATATTCAGTATTTCATTTATTTATTTATTTTTTAACTTCATATATACCAGTGGGAAACTTTTCAGGGGCTACTCCTGAATGTAGGGTTTTTGAAAATTTTGCTGTCTTTGAATTGCATTTTAAATTACACTACCTCAACATAAATGACCAGACACTTTCAATTTTAGACGCTTTTTCAAATATCTCAAAGAGTACTATACGAATCATCTTGAAACATAAAGAGCATGTTATACTTCATATTTCAGTGAAAGTTTTGCCATGAAAATAAGGAGAGATCAGTAAAAAATTAAAAAAATTTGGATCACCCTGTAAAAAGTATTGCTTGAAATGTGATCTGGCTTTAGCGTGTGATTATGAGGTTCTTTATTATCTGTATAAATTTTTCTGAGGCTACCACACATATTCAGGGAGATATAATGGTTCCTTTAAAAAAGTGCAAAGAAAAAAAAAACTTTTTTTTTCTTTGCACTTTCTTTGCAAAAACACACAAAGTACACTACCTTTCCATAAATGAAGGGACACTTTTAATTTCAGACATTTTTAAAAATATCTCAAAAAGTACTAAGCAAATCATCTTGAAACCTCAGGAGTGTAAAAACATGTTATACCTCATGTACTTCAGTTAAAGTTTTGCACCAAAAGTGAAAGGGGGACTAGTAAAAGATTAAAGAAAAATGAAAGTATTTGGCACCACCCTGTAAAAAATGCTAGAAATATGATCTGGCTGTAGCATGTGATTATGGGGCTCTTTCTCATTTTCTGTATACATTTTTAAGTCTACTGCATGTAATCAGGGAGATATAAAGTTTTTTTTTTTAATTTGCCAAATATTTCTCTTTTTTGCTATAACCAGGGGCATAGCGAGCAAGGGGACAAGGGGGGGGGGGCAATGTTGAAGATAGATAATCCAGTCGGCCTAGAGGCAGATGTACCGATTTGAAGTTTTTTTTTTTTTTTTTTTTTTTTCCAGTCGGCTTTTATTTCTAAGAAAATTTTTTAAATGGGAAGTATTTGACCGTCAGATGAATCTCTCGTGCACTATACACTGGTTCTCATAATTATAAGGACACCCCTTTTTCTATATTAACTAAACATTGAACACTATTATTTAAACAAAAATATTTTTTATTAATTTGAATTTCATTAAGGTTGCTGTGTACCCGCCATCTTGAATATTCAAGGTTCCATGTTAACCTATGGGAAAATTTTGTCCCTTAATAATTAATTAAAAAACCAATAGATTTGCAAAATATTTGTCAGTGTTGTAGAGGACAACTTTTCACACCTTTCTACAGTTTTATTTTTTTGAAGAAGTGATTTTTAACACATTTAAATTAAATTTATTCTGGGCGAATTTGCATATGTTTTACTTTAAACATCGATAACTTTAGTTCAATTAGGAAAATTTAAAAAGAAAAACTCTTCAGAGATGTAAAAAAAAATTTTGTTTAGTGTCATACTACTTTTATTCACTTTTATGCATTTAATTTTTTGTAAAACGGCCGAAAAATAAAAAAAATATTGTGATCTTCTTTTATTTTCAATCTCTGTGGATGGGGAAAATGATGGATCGTGATAAATTACTTCCTGTGTCGCTAACTTTTACTCGTGTACCCTTCGGCTATAAATGGCAATTGGAAGAGGACGTAAGCACTTTTCACTCGTATTTCTTGTAGAAAAAGATGTTTCTCCAGATATAGGGTAATACTATAAGCAGAATAGTGTGTTTTGTTCAAAGGCGTAAACAGAGAAAAATAGTTTTTCACACATCCTTTATATTAAAAAATAATTAAAAAAATACATCCATTAAATTCTATTTTTGAAATGCAAAACGCAAATTTATAAAATCAGGATCTTTCGTAATTCGTCCTTTAAAGTTAAAGGGGAGGGGTGTAGAAAAGCGTGATTTTTAACACGTCTATTCCCTCTAAGAAGTTAAAAAAAAAAAAAAAAAAAAAATGATATGCATAATAATCTTCGTTTAAAATGTAACAAATGCTATTACAGAATTAAAATTTATAAATTTCAAGAATTTTCTAAATTAAAATAATAGGATATGGAGCAAGAACTTTTCATATAAGCTTTTAGATGTCAAGAAAAATAAATAAAAGAAAGAAAGAAATATATATAGTTTTTTTTTTTTTTTAATATTACAGGCATGAATACCTAAATTACCGATTTTAGAGTTTTAAACAAATCATTCCTTCTTTCCCCTCACCCCGAATCTCGAAAGAAGATAAGGAATAAAGTGTCTTTTTCATATATTCATTTCCATCTCCAGGGAAAAAATATATATATATATACATATACAGCTCTATATAAATGTTCATATGATTCTTATTTTAAAAAGTAACTCATGAATATTTAACAATAAAAATCCTATTTTTATTTATATATTTTTCTTTTTTTTCATTTTCCAAAGGAGTTAGGAGATGTTTTGGTGTTAGGATTAAGGTCAATAAATTTTACGGCTAATTTAGGTTCCTAGGCGTAGTTGGTACCACCTAGAGTCCTGCGCGGGTCAGGTTTTACCCGACCCGAACCCGACAGATGAATTTTAAATCAACCCGAAACCCGACCCGAACCCGACAAAAAAATTTTCATCAACCCGAAAACCGACCCGAACCCGACAAAAAAAAATTTCATCAACCCGAAAACCGACCCGAACCCGCAACAGAGAATTTTTTGCGACCCGAACCCGACCCGAAACCCGACTTATCTAACCCGAACCCGACCCGAAACCCGAAAAATAAATCAACATTACTTATTCATCTAAAAATCATGCAAAACAAGGTAAAATGATATAACATGATATAAAATAAAGTAAATTTTCATTGTCACACAGTTGGTAAATTATAAAAAAAACTAGTATATGTTGTGGCCACCACAAGACATTCTTCTATATTTTTCTATCAAATTCACTAAGCGCGAATAATTTATTAAAACTATTATTAAAAAGTTTAACGTGATGAATGCAAATAATTTTCATCTTAGGGAAATGTAACACTAAATATCCAAAGAGAGACAGTTTTATTGTCTATAAATAACTTCTTAAGCAATGCGTTTTTACAATGGTTATCTCACAAATCATGGTTCGTACAGTTATATGACATAGAAGTTGAGATATATCCATCCTGTTATCGATGAAATTTGCAGTATAACAGCGCCATCTATTGACCGATAAGCATTCAGACTGAGTCAGTATAATGTCTCATAATTGCCTTCTCACATATTAAGTTTTGTTTGATGATACACAATAGAACCTGAGATATAGCTTTCCTGTAATTGTGGAAATCGCTGTGTAGCAGCGCCACCCGTTGAGCGGTTTACACCAAAAGTTGACAGGCGCTAATATATATTAAAGGGCACGTACATACAAGTTTATATGAAATTCTGTGCAGTACTTCTTGATATATAGCCTTTCCTTAAATTGCAGAAATCACTCTATAGCAACGCCACCTGTTGGCTAATAGGCATTCAATTTGAATCACGTAATATCTCATATTGGTCTTCTCACATATCAGATTTTATTGGATTATACTCAATGAAGTCTGACATATAGTCTAGACATCTCAAAACTTGTAAAACCGTCGAAAACCGGAAGTCGAAAATTTTTACGAATCCAATACTTTCTTCGACTGAATATAGAAGAAAGTAAAAAAAAAAAACTTGTAAACTTGTAAACTGCGAAATCTTTTCAATTTCTAGAATGTAAATGCGAGGTTATACTGTATTTGTATTTCTTTAATTTATTTATTAACAACAGTCAAGAAAGATTTATACTTTTCTAATTTTCATACAATTTCTACAAAAGATACATATTAGTTCAGTTGAAGAAAAGAAAACAGATCCAGATACAAATACGGATCTATTTTTCTAGCGGATATCCGCGGATACGAATAGGGAGCTCCGGTACATGTCTACCCACCAGCGGCCGAGCGGTTCTGTGTTCGAAGCTGGTAGATTCCCATCTACCAGCTCCGTGTCGGGTTCGATCCCAGGTCGCCCTCATCGACCTAGCCGTTCGGAGTTTTCCGTGTTTTCCTCCGAAACACGCGTAAATACGGGCTAGGACCCCTTAGAAAGAACCAAACGGAGGGCATTCCCCCTGTAGGCCTAGGACACATCTGGAGTCAATCGGCCTTAAATCCTCCAACCAAACAACCAACCGATAAATGTCTTGTATGTGCAGAATGTTTAAATTAGTTACATACTTGTAAACATGCCTATAAATTTATGTTTATAATTGTAAAAAATATTTTGAAAGGTTGTTCTCAAGTCGACCCGACTTGTTGAAAACCAAACCCGACCCGAACCCGAACCCGACCCGCAAGGAAAAAAATTCAGTCAACCCGACCCGAACCCGACCCGCGCGAAAAAAAGATTAGTCAACCCGACCCGAACCCGAACCGCAAGAGAAAAAATTCTGTCAACCCGACCCGAACCCGAACCGCGGGTCGGGTCGGGTTCGGGTAAAATCGGGTAACCCGACCCGATGCAGGACTCTAGTACCACCCTACCATGTTTGTACGGGGTATCCAGCCCGTATTTACGCGATTTTTGGAGAAAACCAAGGAAAACTCCGAACGGCTATATCGTAGAGCGTGACCTGGTATCGAACCCAGTACTTCTCTTTTACAAGTTTTGAGCGCAAAACTGCTGGGCCACTGGTGAGGCGGGTAGTGGCAGAAATGGGAAGGTGGGGAGTAAAACTTGTTTTCATGTAATCCATCATATGTCAAAAGAAAAAAAGGAATAAAACACATACTATATACATAGGATCATTTCATTAAAATGTATTAAATACGAATTTCAAACACTTTAAATTGCTCCCCCACCCTATAAATAAATAAATGAATAAAAAATCACTAGAGTAGAAAAACAAGATATTTAATGTCTTTTCATAAATCAAAGGAAAAAATATACCCATAAAACTTTGATTTTTATATGTAACTATATATACCTAAGAATCATATTTAAGATTAAAACCCTTCCCCCTCTATCAGGGAAAGAGGGGACATAACATGTTTTACAGTATCACTTTCAAAAGTCTGTAGTGATTTTGTTGAAACTGGATATGAAATGGCAATTTTATTTATTGAGCATTTCCGAACTATCATTTTGTAACAGAACTGTGTTTGAATAAGTTTCCACTGCAACACTAGATTCTTACAAACACATTAAAATGAAAAAAATAAATAAATCAAATCAAATCAAATAATAGTTTTTAAATCATAACTTTGACAATATATATTACACACTTTTATGATATAAAGGTCAAAATAATTTCAGCAATGCTAGAAAAAGTGATCCCACGTTTCGAACCTGCGTTTTCTTAGCATAAGTGCTCATAAACTAAGCTCCCCAGTGCCTACCTAATCTACACTAATCGCTCTCACAAGAGACGGAATTTTCCCTTCTGTTTCTGTGAATAGAGACTCAGTCTTTTGAATGAAATTTATTTTGTCTTATTTAACTCCATGTCCATTATTAATTTCCGACCAAAAAGGAGATGTGTCAGACATTGTAACTCCAAAACGAATTGGCCGCTCTCAGTGTGATATTTTTATTAGAAAGCTTGTTACTGGTGTATTTCTTAGCTATGTGCAATGAAAATCTGTTCGACAAATATTTTAATATAATTAAAATGTGATTTTTTTTTCCTTTTCTTTTCTTTTTCGGGGCACTTAGTACTGATATTTGAAAATTTGTAAGCAATTTCCAACTCATGTTGAGTGATAAATCAAACGGTTTTTAGATAGAAGTAATAAAATTAAATAAAGCATACCAATAGTATTACAAATATTTAGTATTTCTGCTAAAAATAAAATTTTTAGTTGAAGTCTGCTTCACAATGAGTAAAGAAGAAAAAATATTTTTTCTAAAGTATGCGTAGTTGTAATTTCATTAAAAAGGATAAATAACACTATAATTATAAATAATATATTAGAATGGTATTCTGATTTCTAATGTACTGTCATTTGATTTTAATAAATATAATCTACTTAAATGAAGAGAGGTGTCTGCGTGTGTGTATCTCTGTGAGCATGTGTGTGTGTGCGCGCGTTGTAGTGCTAGCACAACTGATCGCAGAGTTACAAAACTCGGCAAATGGATAGCCGGGATTCTGCAAGTGTACACCTCATCGAGATTTTTTTTTAATTTGAATTTTGAATTTTTTTTTTTCTACCAATCTTATGTATTCATATTTCGGTTTCATTTCCTAAAATTTACTCTTGCATTTCAATCGTCTGTGTATCTTAACGACTTTTAAGTGTTTTTTTTATTATTATTATTATTATTATTTTTAATTTTCCTTTTAATTTTATTTTAAGGCTATAAACTCTTTATTTTTTATTTATTTAATTCATTCATACATGTGAAAGCGATTTATTATTATTATTTATACATTATATTAACTGAAATCAAATGGCAATACAGTAGAAAAAACTAAACATATTAAATTTTAAATAAGATATATATATACATATATTTATAACAGTTTTGTTTATATATAATTTTTTTAATATAATTAATTGTAGTAAAATTATAAATTTATTCTATTTGAATTTTTATAATTCTACAGTGAGAGCAAAAAAACTGAGTGATTGGGTCTTGCTAATACATGGTACAAAAATGAAAAGGTTGGGATATACCTGTCTGCGAAATCGTAGTTCTTGAACAATAGCAGCTCCATCTGTCGTCCAATAAATAACTAAACTAAAATTTCGGGAAATGTCGCTGCGTTAGGCAGTGAGACCTCATAGACTTGAGCCGACATAACACGAGAGAGAAAGATGCTGCCAAACGCAGCGGGTACTCGAACTAATGCTCAAAGGGATTCATTTCAATGGGATTTATTGTATATTTTTATGTATATAAAGTGTTTAAAAGAAAACAGTGTTCAATTTTGAGAATTCATTTAAATACAGTGACCAGCAAATCTAGCAAAACCTGCTAGTAAATAAATAAATAAAAAACATTTCGCTTTCTATTAAATGGATTAAATAAATATTGTAAAATACGTTGCTGTGATACACATACGATTGCAATGCAAGAAAAAAAAATATTTCGCATTTACGTGAATGAATTAAATAAATAAATAAATAAACAGTCTAAAATGCGTTGTATTATACGCAGACGACTAAAATGAAAGAATAAATTTTAGAAAATGAATCAGAAAAGCCAATGGATAAAATCGGGGAAAAAAAAAAAATCGATGAAGTACACACCTGCAATGCCCCAACAACCACTCTGCTAAGTTGTGTAGCTCTGAGATTAGTAGTTTGTGCTCCAGATCGCATACAGAAAGACACACACTCACTCACACACACACTTCTCTTTATTTATATAATACTAGTTAGTTATAGAGCGACTAAGGCGCCCGTTGAAAAATGATCTCTTCATTTTATTTATTTCTCACTTCAAATAATTCGTTTGCTATAGCAAGCCCGTGCGAAATTTTCACACTTTATTTATCTCTTCGTTACTTTTAAAATTTAAAATTATTATTATTATTTTTATAGACGTCATTTTTTCATATGCATGAGCAAATTTAATATTTATTTATTTATTTATTTATTTATTTCACGTGAAAGCTTATTTCATTTTATGCTGAAAAAAAAAAAGGCAACAATTAAAAGTTTATATGCCTATTTTAAAGCTATTTCTATATTTATATTTTTATTAATTTTAAAATATCTAATCAAAAATTTTTTACAAATAAGGTACCAAATGAAAGGGGCGATTTGCACTAAACATGTTTATAGACTAGTATATCACATAAAATTTTGTTTTTTTAAAAAAAATATGCTTATAACTTGAACTTGATAACACAGAAAATTGCTGCCTGCATGAAAATTGACCCAACACCATTTTTGCAAACTCTTATGTAAAATGACCTCCTGAATTTGAATATGACGCCAATTTTGACATATCACCAACCGTGTTTTGGGGACGCCCCTATATTTTTATTACTTTTCGGTAATTTTATGGCTATAAATGTTATTTGCGCGGTGAAAAGGGTTACTTTAACTTTTAAATATCTTCTGAGGAGCTACAGATGTGAAAAAATATATAACATGAACATTTGCAGAAAGGGGAAAATTTGGGGGGGGGGGGTATTGAAGTTATAAATTACATTTATTATAATTTATTAATCAATTATTATTATTACTTGATAAACATTGTAGTTTTTTGTTTTTAAAAGTAATTCTTTTCCATTCTCCAAATTAAATTCATGACCATAAAATTACCGAACAGTGATAAAAATTGAGAAGTAGGTGACGTCCAGAAAAAACAGTGGGATATAAAATAGATATATTTTCCCTTTCATTTATGTTTATACGTGTTTACATCATTAAGTATTTTTTAAAATCAAATATTTGATGTTACAAAACTAAAATTGTACATTAAAACAGGAATAAACTACTACGTCAGAAACGCCAAAGAAAAATTATTGAGGTGCATACAGCTGTTTCGGTAGCCTAAAGCGTACCGTCATCAGTGCAAAAAAATAATTCTGAATCTGGAGAAGTACTCGTATATATAGGAGAGGGACCGGATTTAGTTCAACCAATAGGATTACGGAAGAGGTGGGGAGTGTGGCCAATAGGAATTAAGGAATGTGTAGCTGTGTAAACAGTAGAAAAATTAAGGAAATGTGGACTGAATGTAAAATTTCCAACAATCAGACAAATAGGGAACAGCGAAATCACAATTTACAAGGTTTTTAAAATTTTTATAAATATGAAAAGCTTCAAAGAAATCGAGTTCATGAATGGATTTAGGTCTGCAAATTATTTTAGCTGAATTAAATTTAAAATTATGATTTTCCTCCCAGCAATGTTTAGAAATAGCCGATTTATTGGTTTCTTGTTTGCGGACGTAATTCATATGTTCTTTTAGACGAAATTTAAGACTGCGTTTAGTTTGGCCAATATATGATAAACCACACTGACAGGATATACTATAAATGCCCCAAGAATTATGCATATCAATAGGATCTTTTAACTGAGAAAAGGTGAGTTTATTGGAAGGCGAAAATATTATTTTAAAATCATATTGTTTGAGAATTTTAGCTATGGTTTGACTGGTTTTAGAAAAATAGGGTAAAACAATACTGATATTAGAAGTGACTGATTTAGTAGACGAAATACGAGGGAGTTGTAATTTTTGGATAGCTTTGTCTATAATGGAAGGGTCATAACCTCTGTCAATTGCGATGGCTTTCAGGTATTTAATTTCAGATTTAAATAAAATAGGATTTGAACAAATATTAAGGGCACGGTTTACAAAAGTATAGAAAGCAGCCATTTTTTGGTTAGGTGGGTGACATGAACGCGCATGGGGAGGAAGGGAGACTGCAAAATTTTTACGATAGACAGTGGTTGAAAATCCATTTACAGTGCGAGAGATGAGGGTGTCAAGAAATGGAAGGGAGCCATTATTTTCTATTTCATATGTAAACTGGATATTACTGTCAATTGAATTTAAGGTTTCTAAGACATGGTCAATATTGTGAAGAGATGTGTCAATAAGCGTGAAGGTGTCGTCAACATAACGGGTCCAAAAAGGAAAAGATATTTTCTTAAAAAGCTTGCTTTCGAAATAGTGCATGTAAATGTCTGCGAGAATTGGGGAGAGAGGGGAACCCATGGCTAAACCTTCAGACTGACGATAGAATTTATTTTGGAAAGAAAAAGTGGTTTGTGATAAACAAATGCGGGTAAGAGAAATTAATTCTTGTATTTCAAAAGAGGTGAAATGAAACTCTTTTAATCTATTTTCGAGACAACAGAGGGCGCCACTTATTGGAACATTAGTGAAAAGAGATTTTACATCAAAAGAAACCATAGTGAGATTAGTGTGAGGGCAATTTTGAATATTTTTTGCAAAATTTATGGAATTCTTAACAGTATAACTATTAGCAGCAAGAAGTGGAGCAAAAATTGTGGTGAGAAATTTAGCTAGATTATAGGAAGCAGTACCGATATTAGAGACTATTGGACGAAATGGAATATTGGGTTTGTGAACTTTTGGTAAAGCATAAAATCTGGCACAATTAGCAATAGAAGGGATAAGATGGGATTTAGTCGAGTTCAATAATAAGGGGCAAGATTTTATAGCAGATTTAATTTTATTTAATTCTTGGGGAGAGGGGTCACGGGGCAGAGGAATGTATGGGCCATCATTAATTAGTTCGGTAACACTTTCGATGTATTGTTTTTTATCCAATATAACAATCTGACCACCTTTATCAGCTTTAGTAATGATGATATTTTCATTAGATTTTAATTCCTTCAAGGCGTTTTTTTCTGCAGGGCTGAGATTTGATTTAAAATTTTTAGAGTTGAAATTGGCATTATTAAGGATTAAATGACGAAGATTTATGATATTTTCATTAGATTTTAATTCCTTCAAGGCGTTTTTTTCTGCAGGGCTGAGATTTGATTTAAAATTTTTAGAGTTGAAATTGGCATTATTAAGGATTAAATGACGAAGATTTGATATTAATTCCTATTGGCCACACTCCCCACCTCTTCCGTAATCCTATTGGTTGAACTAAATCCGGTCCCTCTCCTATATATACGAGTACTTCTCCAGATTCAGAATTATTTTTTTGCACTGATGACGGTACGCTTTAGGCTACCGAAACAGCTGTATGCACCTCAATAATTTTTCTTTGGCGTTTCTGACGTAGTAGTTTATTCCTGTTTTAATATTCCAACGCCAAGTCTCCTGCTATTAAAATTGTACATGTTATACATTGTGCATTTTAATAAGCGAGGGAAATACGCCGAATTCCATTGGAATAATTTATTTTATAACTATTACACCAAGGAAATTAAAATATTTAAATAATAATAATAATAAATCTTGACACACGTTCTTTAATTTTAAATTTCCAAATTTTAGCATATAAAGATTTAAATTTGAGTTAAAACAACAAAAATGATATTTAATAGTGCTCATTTGAAAATTAATATAAATGAAAATTTTTATTATACGTATTTTACCAAATATTTATTTTATTTTTAATTATATTCACATATAGAAGTGTATTTTAAAATCAAATATATAATGCAATAAATCAAGTTTTGTATATTTTTACATAATTTACAAAAGTATTATGATATATTCATAATTTCATTAAGATCATTCAACTTCGAAGTTTTGTACAAAGAGTATTAAATTAATACTTAAAAAATAAGTATTAATAATTTTTAGATGTACATGCATTCACTCTTTCTAAATTTCCAAACTGTGACTTATAAAAATTAAAATATGAATCTAAATTCTATCTTTAAAAGTACAAAAAATTATTTTTTAAATCCTCTATTTTTGGCTATGTAACATATTTGAAAATATTAAGTCTGCACATTTTTCATCATTTTTATACATGAATTTGAAAGTTTATTTTCTGAAATGTAGATACAACAACTCTTTAGTAAATGCTGATTTGTAAATTAAAAAAAAAAAAAAAAAAATCGAGTTATAATAAATACGAGATATTTGAATTACTATTTCAAATTAGTCTGTATTGCGCAAAATTAAAATCATTCAGTTTATAGGTAATATTGAATAAATTTGAAATAATGTCTGCCAAAAGAATAATGAATTTTTAACTTGCATAGATATATTCAGTACTTTTAAATTTCCAATTTTTAACATATGAAGATCGAAATTTGAATGTTAAATTTATATTTTAAGAACACTAAAAATTTATATTTAAAGTTATCCCCTATTTGCAAAGCACAATAATTGAAAATGTTTTACATACATATTTTGCGAAATTTTCATTGATGGCTTTCGAAGATTACTTCCTAAAGTATAAATGTATCATTTGAGTTACTATAATTGTTTTGCAAACATTTAAAGTAAACAATTTGAAGTCATAAATATAAGATGTTTAAGAAATATTTCAGATTAATATATAAGAATATTTTGGATCATTCAATTTAAAATTACATGGGCCGAAAAAAAATTAAAACAATATTTAAAAAATCTGTTTCAGATAAATTTATAATTCCTAAACAAATTCACGCAGTACAAACTACTTACAAAAATTAATTTCCACAATGAATAGAGACAACTTTCATATCAGAGAAATACAATACTAAATTTCGAAAAAAAATAATTTTATGCTCTACATTCGAGATTGTAGGAAGTGTTTCTTTCTTAATTCTTCTTCTTTTTTTTTTCTTTGAAAAAAAAAAAAAAAAAAATCGATAACTTCATTTGAAATTATCGAAGATACATGGCTCAACTATTAGTTTTATAGGTATTTAGTATTTCTTTAAAAAAATATTTATATTGAAAGCTTACAACATTCGGGAGGATTTTCCTCCAAGGATGCAAAGATGCTCCTATATATACAAATGTTTCTTATAAGTATTTCGGCCCACCAGCGGCCGAGCGGTTCTGCGTGCTCAAAGCTGGTAGACGTGAAGTGCCGGGTTCAATCCCAGATCGCACTCGTCGGCCTAGCCGTTCGGAATTTTCCGTGGTTTTCTCCAAAATTGTGTAAATACGGGATAGGAACCCTTAGAAAAACCCCCACGGAGGACATTCCTCTCAGGCCTAAGACCCTAATGCAGTCCTCACAACCCAACCTATAAGTATTTCTTTTTATTTCACGATGATTCGTCAAAAATAATCGTAATTGTGCTCATTTATACACAATTTTCTCCTATACTGCCATATTAATAATTATCATCAAACGTCGTGGTACCTCCACCTGTTGGCGATTTTCACCAAAAGTTGAAGGACATTTTTAAATCAAGAAGCAACTTAAACTTCTATGAAATTCTGTTCATTAGTTCCTGAGATACAGATACCACAATGTTTTGTCACACACACACATATATTGACATTTTCTAAAACTGATCAGATCGTGTTTGTCCCTTTCAAAACGTGTAAATCCATCGAAAACAAGAAATAGAAAATCTTTACGAATCCAAGACGTTTTTCTACTGAATTCAGAAGAAAGAGAAAAATAAATAAAAATGAAACAAAAATTTGAAAATTAAAACTTTTTAACGTGTGGTGTTGCCATTCCGCTTTTCATAATTTTTAATGTGCCCGTATAGGACAAAGTTTCGTATAAATGAGAATAATTTTTAATGAATTATTGTAAAATTAAAAAAGAATTATTCATAACAGTAACAGTCAATCAGGATAACAGTCAACCTTGCGTGTGTGTGTGTGTAAATTTTCAATAATGATATCTTTTAAAAGAACTCGTCAATACCTTTAAAACGAATGATTGAGCAACGATCTGTGATAATTAAAACAAAGTTGTTTTTATTTTTTATTTATTTATTTATTTATTTTTTTTGTCATTTGGAGAAATTGTCCTCCATGGGGGTCATTTTACGGTGTTCCAGCCTTATATTTAAACGTCTCGGGGGAAAACAAGGAGAACTCCGAAAGGATAGGTTGACATGTGCCACTTAGGATCGAACCCGGCGCCTAATGTCTTTGAGAGCAGAATTTTTTTACCACTGGTGAGAGACTTTCGTAATTTTTAAAGAATTTTTACGTAATTTCTATCATTTCTAAAAAAATATTTAATTTTTTTAGAAATATTACAAAAATTTAAAAGAAATTGACGCTTTTTAAAATCTCTGTTTGACCCTTTTTTAAAAATCTATTATTTACAGTTGCTAATTTTCTGGAGGATCTACTATGAAATTAATCATTTCTTGTCTTCGTATAATTATTCAAAAGAATTTTACACATTGTTTTTATACATTCATTAATTAACTGAGTTAGTGATTTACCACAATTACAAATTCCTTCAAATTCTAATCCGTTATCCATTAGTTTTTCTTTAGACAATCCACATAATGGAAAACATTGATTTTCAGATTTCAAAAAATTTTCCTCATATTCTGCCGCAATACAATGTAAATAAAAATTAACTCAATTGAAGTATATTGAATGATGGAATCTAAAAATTCATTCATGAAAAATGTAATTTAAATGTATGTGAAGTGTGAGGTGAAGACGAACATTGTTTGCTACATGCATTCCAAGCAGAAGGTAAGATAGTAAAACATAATAAACGGACCCGATAGACATCAGTTTCTTACAGATAAGGGACCCGGGTTGTGACGTCACACGCTGTCCGCAGGCTTGATAGAAGATCTAGGAAGCTTTGCTACAAGTAGTTCTTTCAGGTTTCAATTAGTAATAAGAGAGGAGGGATGGGCAAGCTGTCAGAATGTCAATGGGGGAGCTGCCAGAATGTCGTGTATACCCGTTTCTCCTTTTTTGAAGTGAAGTGATGATTAAGAAGGACTTTTTTTGTCACTACACAGCAACCTTAATAGACTGTTTTTAAAATGTTCTATCGTTTTTCTATCTTAAAAACTTTAAATACGGTCAAAAAGATGATTTTTCGGGTGTTCACAATTATAAGGACAGCTCGAATCGTAGTAATTTTTTTTCAGTTATTCTTTAAATTAATATTTTATGGGTCTCTTTTTAGGGTGAAACAGTCAGACATTCTCTCTGGTATATATATTCTTTAATATTCAGTTTCAATACCATTTCATACAGCATAGATTATATTCTGAATACATTTAAACTGTTTAAAATTGCTTTCTACTTGCGTGCACTTTTCTAATATGATAAGTTAAGGTTTTTCTCAACTTTTAGGCTACGGGAGAGGCAATAATACAAAAGTTTCTTTCTTCAAACTATTTCCTATTGCTCTAGAAGTAGAGCAAAAATGCAAGTCTTGTTGAAAAAAATATTATTACCCCCCAAAACTGCCTTCAGTAGAAACAGCTCCCCAGAGCACTATTTACAAAAGGAAATAGCAAACTTTACAAGGAGCACACTTTACAAAGGAGCAAACTTTACAAAAAGGAAAGAAAGCAGTTTCCTCTCTGGCGCAGTAAACACCTGCTTCAGAATAAAAATTAAGCATATAGCCATCAGTAAAACAAACCAAACAGTTGCTTTTAAGCTAGTTAGGAGACATAAGCCAGTCTTCCCTAAAATGAAAAAAAAAAAAAAAAAAAAAACTTAAATGTCTTATGAAAAACATATCTTATAACCATGCAATCACTAGACATAATAAAAGAAGGAAAATCAGCCACATGGGAAATGAGGGAACCCCGTGTGGCAGAATTTATCTGACCCAGTGACATTGTTGCAGAAAAGAGATTGTCACTTGCAGAAAGATTTGATCATAAAAAAAGATAATATAATTTCAGAACTCACATATTTTATATTTAAAAATGTTTCTACAGAATATTAATAATATTGATATGTTTATAATTAAATGTATATATTATATCTAAATTAGAAAATATGTTGTTATAAAATAACATCTTCTTGCAAAAAAAGGTTTGTTCAAACGAGGCTTGTTGCAGAAAGAAAAAAAAAATTCTGCCACAGGACCTATGACAGATGCCTAGAATAATCCTTCCACAACATGAACTGCTTTATACAGTCAAAGCCTCAGTTTTAGTATGCAAATGAAGCAGAAGTAGCCCAAGCAAGCACTTGAGCAGCCATGGGAGTAATCTTCACGCAGCCCGAAAGAGCAACACAGACCACCCTTTGCAATCTATTTATAGAATATCTCACGGTAGTCAATCTAGTCTTAGATCACTAGACAATAGAGCCATAGGTGGTGATAGGACAGATAATCATGGTGTTGGTAGAGCTAACAGATAGCCTTGGGCAAAGCTGTACACAAGGAGAGGTTTTTAGGTGTTTAACCGCCCCCCCCCCTTCTTTCCATAAAACATCCAGTATTTATGAAGCCATAGACAAAAAAGCAAACTTTGGTGGGTGTTCAAACTTTTGCACATAATGTTTAAGTTAAAAGTGAAGTATGAATCCAAAATTTTTTTAATGCAGTTGAAATAGATCATTTTAAAACAGGGTTGGCACAAACCCGGGTTTTTCTAGAAAAACCCAACCCACTTGGGTTTTTCTGGGCTTTTGTGGGTTTTTGTTTGAATACATTTGCATTGCAATGTTAGATATATGTTATTTAGCATATCAATTGTAATACACCAAATTATATTAAACTACTTATTAATAATTAATCTAATATTTATCTTAGAAATAAAAATTAGTTTGATTCTAATATTAAAATAGTGTTAATTAGTAAGATTAAGCTATATTTTATTTTAACGTATGCTTATTCAAAATAAATAATCTTAATGACAATAACTGATAAAATAAAAGAATTTAAATTCTTAAGTACAAGACATATCATTTAAATTTTTTTAAATTATAAAAATAATTTGCACTGCTTTATCATTTTTTTTCTTTTTTTTTTTTTTACTTACCCATGAGGTGGAAAAAGTATTGTTTTTGGGTCAAATTTTCAAATTGAATTTTTGTTTTATTTACATGTTTTGAGGTCGCCTGAATCTAAAAATCATATTTTCAGCGGTTGGTCTGTGTGTGTGTGTCTGTTATCAGCATATCTCAAAAACAAATTATAGCAGAAAGTTCAAACTTGTTATTCTAAATGTGTATGATGCTAGGTTATAGGGATGCTACACTAAACTTTTCGTTTAGATCAAGAAAATGGTTCGTGTACAGGGACACCCAAGATAATTCAAATACATTACGCCTATGGGGAAAATTGCAGGTAAGTAGAGTTTAACATCTATAGACTGCACTAAACCAAATGAAACGAATATATATATTTTCTATATGTAAAAACATGTTTCGTGTAGAATATGCTATAGAAATTATTCACTGTTCATTTACAGGGCTACGCAAAAGAACTAGATTATAGTACGACAATACTTGAAAATTGGTGGAAGTGTACTTCAGGTTGTGCCATGTGTTATTAGTATAGGAATATATTTATGTTTTCCACGTGATGTGTACATAACTTTTAGAAGATATACAGGGCTGCCAATATTTAAGCCATAACATCTTTTTTAATGTTAGTGGAAGTGCTTTACTGCAATATTTTACCAAATCCAGGAAAGCTGTTCAGGAATTGAAATTAATTCCTCATGGCCATATGGTAAATAATGTATTTTTTTAAGCTAAATATTCATCGCTTGGATTTTTGTATACTTACATGTTTTGAGGCTTCCTGAATGCCGAAGTCAAGATTTTAACGTTTGACCTTTGTCTGTCTCTGTTAGAATAAATTAAAAACAAATAATTTCAGGCAATCCAGATGTTGTATTTTGAAGTTAATGTGTTTTTTACTAGAAAAGTTTGATCAAGATTGATAAGTTTTAAGGAATGTTGTTGTGAAAGTTGTCTCAATAATTTTAACTGAACTTCTGAATTTAATCACAGATTCGAATTCTATATAAATGCAGGTACAGTAGTGAAATGGGGGGTTGAGGGGGGGGCAGTAGCACCCTCACATAGAACTATTTGTCAAATAAAGCTGTTCCGAAGCCTAAGTTGAATTGTTTAAACATAGGATTACATAACAATACTCATTATCTTAACCCTTAATCTCCAAACCGCACTTATAGTATTAAATTTCAGGGTAAGAGAAAGTCATATGAGTGACACACCAGATTATTTTTTAAAGTTTTTTAATAGTTAAAACGGTTATAGAAGAAAATTTTATTAGATTTATAATTATGTTGCTACTAAAATTAAAATAAAATTATTATAAAGTTTTAAAACTAAACAATTTAATTTTAAATATTGATTCTGGATAACATTTATGTCCACTCTTAAACAAAAATATCGTTTGGTTTTACAGAAAAAGGAAAATTGGACTAGTTATATAAGATAAACTTGCTTTTATTATATTTATAACTGTAGTTACTTTTTATGTTTAATACTATTTTCTAGAAAATAAAAATAAGTTTTTTCTTAAAAGGTAAAGTGTTTTTTATACTTTATAGATGGGATTTGTAAATTATAAATAATTTTTAACAAAAACTCACTTATTTGCAAAAACCCAGCGGGTTTTTGTTGGTGGGCCCGCCCAGAAAAACCCGCCTGGGTTTTTCTGGGCTGGGACCAGTTTGCCAACCCTGTTTTAAAATGTAAAAATCCTAATTTCAGGCTGCAATAATTTGGCCTTGAATTTTCTTGAAAGCGTGATTCACAAAAATCCAATTCACTCCATTAAACAACACTTGTGTAATTTCATCTGAATACATAATCCTATTATTAGTTCCTTATTTTTATTGTTACAGGCTTGTTGATAATACATACTGATGAGGTGCTATCATATAACATGAAACATTTGTTTTTACACAATTTTATCTTGTGTTATACAAAGTTTTCAATTAATAAATATCTCATTGGTTGTTTTTTTTTTTAAATATTTTGTTAATTATTTGTTGTATTTTTTATTTGCACTGATGAATCATATTTTGCTATAGAATATAATGTGTGTGATAATTTATTTTTAATTTTATCAAGGCTTTCATTAATTAAATTCTTTATCTAGAAATTGTCACTGGGGGAAAAAAAAAACCTATATAGATAGAATCTGTCAAAAATGGCAATGATATTGTTTTGCTTTCAAATTAAACTTCTTTGTTACAGCTGAAATAAAAAATAAAATTTTTATCGTTTGTTTTTTTTTCAGCATTATACTTTGACTTCTGAAACATTACAATCACTTGCTGTTAAGCTTGGATGCAGAGCACGTAGTTTGTACAATGATTTGAAACTTAATGGTCCCCAAGATCATACACAGCATATTCGCCAGGAGCGTGTATCTATGAATGTGTTGTCTGCAGTATCTGAGGTTTTAACATCAGTTAAAGCTTTGGTGTCATGGTTAGATAGGTAAATATTTTTAAATTGTTTAGGTTTTTGTTTAAAAATGTTTTTAATTGCTAATAGTTCTTTCCAACTGAACAGAGAGTAAACTAGTTAATTTCGGTTTTACCCCTCTCACCCTTAAAAAAAAAAAAAAAAAAAAAAATACAGTGTCAGTACAAAACAATTTTATGTCCTTGTCTAAAAGAACAAGTACTCATTTTTCTTATTTATGTGTGTATATGTACTTTTTCTTGTTAAAAATGATTATTGCAAAATTTCCATTGACCAGTTCTATGTATCTACAGTTCAATGTATTGGTACTTTAACTGGTAACTTTTTTGTATTGGAACTTCATTTTCACGTTTCAAAACTTTGTGTTTCTTTTCGCACCAGCCACTCATATACATATTGAATTAGCAAGTGTATGCATATTGAATTGGCAAATCGCATTGGAATTAGGAATGTTTATGATTTTTTGAAAGAATGATTTTGCAACCATTTTTCAAATTTCATTTTTCGACTAATCTTTGACAGAATGCACGCATTGGTGATTTGTTACCTGGTGATGCTATTTGGTGTATCGTGCACTTTTTACTGATGATCTTTTTGCATCAGAACTTCGTTTTGTCATCTCGGAGTCGGAACTTTGTTTTTGATTTCGCACAGGCCGCTCTTTTCTGTTTATCGTATAGGATTGGATTTGAGAATAAGGCCAGTTGACTGCTGTAGGTCCTAGGCCTGAGGAGAAGTGTCCTCTGTGGGGTCTTTCTAAGGGGTCCTAATCCATATTTAGGCAAGTTTAAGAGAAAACTACAGAAAACTCCGAACAACTAAGCCAATGAGTACGACCTAGGATCGAACCCGGCACCTCACGTTTACCAGCTTTGAGCGCAGGACCGCTCGGCTGCTGATGGGCGTTTATCGTATAGGATTGGTTCTTTTTCCTTTATGGTAAAATGGAGTTTAAAGGGATTTTTTTTTTTTTTTTTTTATTCTTCAAAGCAGAATACCTTAAAAATATAAGGAAAATATTAGTTATTAACAAGAAATATATTTTAAAATTTACTTTCTCTTCTTTCTAACTTCCAATTTGAATTTTTTTTTTTTTTTTAATCAAAATTATGCGTCCCCTGGGACCCACCGCAATAAATTTTTCGTGTCCTGCGTTCAATTTTACGCGCTATAGCGTGTCAGACCATGTAGTTAAAAATTCATAAAAAACTGTTTTTCATCTACAATAAGATAAACTTTTAATTTATATCTTTATGTAAATTCCTTTATGCAGGGACCCATTTTTTAAAAAAAAGACCCAGATTTTTGGAACTCATGTGTCCCAGGGACCCAGGATTTTGAAACCCAAACGACATCACTCTGTATTTATTTGTAAATCTTGTAAATAATTTAATTGCTTAATTTTGCAATCTGTATTGTTATATGCAACATAGTTTTTGTATTTTAGATTGTATAGTTTGTGTAGTTTCGTCTCCTGACCAAGGGTTGTACTGCCCAGGACGTGCAGTCCTTGTGAGGGTGGCAATGTTACAAATTTGTAAATAATACTAGTTATTTTTATGTAAATTCATTTAAAGAGGCTTAGTCAAGTTATAAAATGTTAATTTTCAGCATTTCTAACTTGTTTTTATGTTAATATAGCTTATTTTCCCCTAAAACCTGTTAAAAATCTTCACTATGGCAGGTAATGGCTTTGGCGCCAAATTTGTCAACTTTTTTCCACCTTGGCGACTTTTTTTGGCAACCTGGGCAAGAAAATCCTTGTTATTGATATACCAAATATCTAAGCTCTAACTTGATTGGCTGGGAAGTTTCTGGAATTTTCCAGGGTTTAAGTTGAGTAAAAATTTTCTTTAGCAAAAAAGCTAAAATCAGAAAAAAAGCTTTAGCAAAATTCTAAAATGCCAGAAACAGTAGAAAAAGATGAATATCAGTTTACACATTATTCTAAAACGCCTCGATATGTTTGATTTTCATTTGTAAATTAAACTTAAAAGTTTATAATCAGGTCTTTAAAGAATTATACACAGAAGGTAATTTTTTTTTTTTTTTTTTTGAAATGAAAAACAAAAAAATAATTAATAATTGTACTTACCACTGTAACCAGATCAATTTGAATATAGTACAAGCATATATTTCAACACCTTTATTGGCAGACATAAAAAATATTAAACTTTTCAGATTATTACTTTATATTGTAAACTTTTTTAAAGCAATATGAACATCTCAGATACGACTTATATTCTTTTTCTGGAGATATAATTATCACTATAGCATGTAACACTACATTAAGCTTATACTGTATCTGAAAATAAAATATAACTTACACACAAAAAAAAAGTAATATAAGTGAAATTTGTTTATTACTATTCAAAGCTTTTTGGTTTACAATTTATATTTTTTCTTTCTTTCATATTAGACCACTTTACAAATGCATCATGTTTATTTACAAATTGATTTCCTGTATGCGATTCTTATGCATAGTTCAGTGTTTGATTTTCCTTATATGCACGAACCGATGGATTTTTCTTGATCAATGTTGCGATTTTTTTTCTATAAAAGATTCGTTATAATATTTTCGCCAAAGATTTTCTTTTTTTCAATTTGTGTTTAGTAAGATGCTTTAGCAAAAAAGCGAAAACACGTTATTTCATTTTCGCATTTTGAATAAGTCTTTTAGCATTTCGCGAAAAATGCTACCGTAGTGGAAACACTGGAATTTTCTCTATTTTTCTACGCAGGTATTTAAGGAATTGCATCGCGTCGTATGAATCAGATTCGACAAGGCATTGATTATTGCGTAAAGAGACTGAGCCTCTTTGGTTATAGCTTGCTGTGTGTGTTACTGCTATTTTACAGTTTATACTATGAATTTGATGCTGTCAGCTATTGTTTAAGCTGTGTTTTCTGGTAATACTGAAGTTAATAATTGACTTATAGGCCTGCAATCTTCTAGAATTTTCTATAAATAAACTTTTGACTCTCTGCAAAATTCACCTTTCATTCAGAGAGAATTCACGAACCCTGAGTATGCTACAGGGGTGAAACTTTTCAGGGGCTGCCCCTGAATTCAGGGTTTTTGAAATTTTTACTGTCTTTGAAATGTTAAAATATTTTGTTTTTGTGGAAATTTCTCAATTTGAATGTTTAATTTGCCTTATAATATATTATGAAGTCTGGAAATATCACTTAATATAGGAAGCCTTATAATATATCATTAATAAATCCCCCCTATCTGCATGCAAGAAACAGTTTTCAGGGTTTTTGTAAGCTAGGTAGTTTCACCCCTGATTATGCAGTAATATATAACCTATGTAACTGGGTTATATCCAACTAAAGACTATATGTGCAAGGGAAGCCCCATGTAGTGTGACAGTCAAATACAGAGAGATAATGAAAGTACTGAACAGGACAGGAATATCCAGTAACCCTCTATAAACATTCTGTCCCTACAGAGACAAGTAGTTTGTTAGTTTGTGAACCACTATCTCTAGTGCCAACCAGGGCCTGATTAATGCAGGGGTGTGTGCATCTGCCTTTTGATTTTTTTTTTTTTTTTTTTTTTTTTTTAAATGGAGCAAGTCAATTATGCCGTTTTTATGTAACTTTTAATTAAAATAAAAAAATTATGTTTCAATTTATCTATAATCCTAATTTAGTCATATTATTTAGAACTCTAATAAATAAATTTATACTAAATTAATCTTTAATTTCTCTAAGAAAAATAAATGTCCCATGTACATTATACAGGTCATACCTTCTTTGAATAGAAGAAAACATTACTTTTAGAAATAAATGGATAACTTTTAATATAAGATTATTTTCTCTAATCCAAACTATTGACACTATAAAAGGAGATCTTAAATTTGTATTTGAAATGCTTGATAATTTAGAAAACTAATTTCAGAATTTTGATTTAAGAAATAACTTAAGAATTTATATCAGATAACAACGGATGTTTATAAAATGGACAAAAGTAAGAAAAATACAAAATTTAATGTTTATTATCATTATTGGTGTTATTTTTATTATTAAAACAAAACTGGTAAACTTGACCTTATTATTCACCATTAAACATTACCATATATTTCCAAACATAAGCCAATCTGTCAATACGCTGAGAGTATATATATTTTCTACAAAATTATCCCAAAATGTAAAACCTGCACATAAGCTAAGCCTTATATTTTTGTTTTAGAAAAAGGTTCAAAAATCTCTTTGTTTATACAGAGTATGGGACCTCTTATCCAGCATGCCAAAAACTGATATTTAAAAAAATAAATAATGTCCTGCCAAGTAGGTCTGTTGCTGATTGTCTCCTTGAATTCAGATATTGACTTTATGTCAGGATCTTCCAACTAGGCTTGTCTAAGTTCCTGATCACTCCACTGGTCTGGTTTCAATGGCATTGAAACTGTAGCTTGGCAAGCAACTGGATTCATCTGCTGGTATTTCTCTTTGGCTCTAGAGCAGTACTTACAGCTTTCCGAGTTGGGCTTCTGTGACGAGTTATCTGCATTTCTATGTGTAGCTCCCTTATGATGATGTAGTTTGAAGTCTTTCTCTTGAAGGCATTATATCGACCAGGCTGTCTGGCCTTCTGAATTCTCGAAATTAAACAACCACATTAAAGATTGGTCAGTCTGGAGCAGGAATCTTCTAGAGTTAATGATGTAAATGTTCTATGGCCTTTACGATGGCGAGTAGGTCTTTCTTTGCAGTATAGTAGTTTCATTCCAGTTTAGACAAGCATTTACTCCAGTAGGAAACAACACATTCTTGGCCATCAACTTCTTGCGACAGAACAGCACCGACACTTTCATGGCTTAAATCGGTGTCCAATATGAACTGTTTGTCAAACTATAAATAAGTATCTTAATTTTAATAATATGCTATCTTTTAATCTAAGTATTAATTAAATAATACAAATGTAATTTAAAATTAAAATAATTCACTTAATAAATAAAATAAGAATTCTAAATTTAATTTAGAAATTTATTCATCAAGCCTGAAAGTTCATTTCAGAAAATTATGGAGTGGAAGTCTGATTTTTTTTTTATACCAACTATGTGAAAAATACCAGAGCCGGAAATCAAACCCGGGCCTTCCGTTGATACAGCTGTGTTTGCAGACTCGATGACTTTGCCAATGAATGTTATGTGAAAAATGCCTAGCTGGTAATCAGCCAGGGTAGCTCGATAATTTGAGCATCTGCACATAAAGCGGAAGGCCCAGGTTCGATTCTCGGCTGTGGTATTTTTCACATAGTTGGTATTAAAAAAAAAAAAAAAAAAAAATTAGCCTTCCACTCCATAATTTTCTGGTAAGAATTCTAATTTTATTCGCTATTGAAAACTCTTTTTATAATGCACTTTAATCTCTTTAATAAAAAAAAGTACTGTCCTTTTAAAATTAGCTATTTTTATACAAGGGATTTTTAACGATAGATGATTCTTATTTTCTTTCCGAATGCAATAAAATCTTCATCCATTGCAATTTATTTCAGATCATTTACTTTTAAGATAATTATCAACGTAATTCAAAATAATTTCTATATATATATATATATATAAAGAACTTCCGTATGTAATTTGACTGTTCTGTTTTCATTCAATAAACTATTAATGTTAATGGTTTCTTTCTAAAAATAGACTCTTAATGATTTAATTCTCCATCTAGCTGTCACCTGGAAATATAATTCAATTTATCATCTACCAATTGCTCTTTGATTGACAGTTGGCATCCTTTTTTTAGCAAAATTGTCTTTGTCAATTTTTAACGGTTAGATTATCTTCAAAATTTTTATATTAAAATATTTGAGAAACAAAGGAAAATTTTTGGCTTTTAAATAGGCGATATTTCATTAACACTTGACGTATTTCTGTTAGTCGACTCGGCTCATAAATGTGATAGCGAATTACATATATGTTACCGCTAAAGTGCAGAAATCAGTTAATCTGCAGATTAGCTAGGTAATCTGCACACTAACAAGGGTGATCCGTTAAAGTGAGAAAAATTGTTTCATTTCTCAAATTACCTAGGTAATCTGCGAATTACCTAGATAATCTGCATATTACCTACTAGGCACTTGTTAAAGTGAAAATAAGATCTATATTGACGTAATTTTACAGCACACTATGTTGTATTTGTTTTTTTCATTCAGGGGAAAAAAAAAAGATTAGTTTTCTTTTCTTTTCTTTTTTTACTTGTTTTAATCTGTATGTGTTTTAATTTTTATGTGTTTTAAAGTTATATTTGTTTTAATTTTTTTATTTATTTCATGTTTTTTATTCTGTCAATATAAGTTTGAAGATGTTATGCATTTTTAATATGAAAGATGATAACTTTAATAGCTTTCAATAAATTCTATTTTATAAATGAATGTTAGAATTGTAATACAGTAACGATTTCTTTTCAAAATAAAAATATTTAACCATTTAAATTTAAAAAAAAAATGTTTTAATAACAACTTATATTGCTATTACTATTTAAAACAAAAAAGTCATGCACCAATTTTTAATTCGCTAAAGAAATATTAAATTAGACAAATCAGAAGCATTATTTTAGAAGTACTTCAAATAATTAAAACTGCTTTAATAATTTTTAGAACGCATGAAAATTAAAATGACAGTTTTCCAATGCTTTATTAAACTATATTTTGCAGCATACATATATATCTGTTTAAGTTTAGCAAATATATTAATTTTACAATATTAAAAAAAAAAAAAAAAAAAAAAAAAAACTTTATTAACACATTTTATGTGATAAACTACAACAAAATTATCTGAAAAGCGAATAAAATTAAAAAAATAAAAATAAAAATATAATCATGATATATAAAATATGCAAAGGAAACTTGAAATTGAAAGAAACAAAAAAAAAAAAAAAAAAAAAAAAAAAAATTGCAATGAAATGCTAAAAAAGGCATAAAAATTTCATTATTAAGTATTTATTAAATAATGCCATAATAATGAATGCCATATTTTTCAGAGTTAAAAATTAATACATCTTTTTTTTTCAGTAAGTAATAGTAATTTAAATCAATTTTAAAATAAATTAGTTTTAAAAAGTTGTGGTTTATTAGTTTTATTTAGGGAGGAAATAATTACTGTGTTGTAAATTTAATATTCATAATTCAAAATGAAGTTTCACGAAAGAGAGCTTTAATTAAGATTAGATTTCATTAATAAAATGCAGACCCTTATCAAACTTATATTGACAGAATTAAAAAAGAGAAGAAATAAAATCAAAATTAAAACAATTATAACTTACTTGCTACTTTAAATTTTGTGTTGGTCATAATAAGAAACCTAATCATGGCTTTAATGCTCCACATTTTGTGTTTACCGATTATCATAGTGGAGCGAAAGGGATGAAAGTTTTAGTTTGTGTTTGAAGGTCATTCGCGTATCTGTATCACATGACTGCTTGATGTCATAGTGACTGTAAAAGAAAACTAAGGCTCGAAACAAACATTTGAACTTTAACGACATAGAAGCCGCTAATGTGCAGATTACCTAGTTAAAATGCAGAAAACTCTTGGTTCCACACTTTAAGGGGTTACATCCAGTTGTATGCACGAAAAAACGTGTTTTTTTGTGAATTTTTTGTGAAGAGGCCTTTTATTAAAGAAATATATACAATACATATACATATAGCAAATTTAATGTATGTTAAGAATCCGTGATGAGTTTACAAAAATATTGGGTTCCGCTGTTCCTGTAGTAGATCTCCTAGAGGACTTCCACAAAAAGGTGTATGGCGGTGAGCAAGATATCTGATCCAAATTATCTGAAATGAAAAAAACCAAAAGATTTATTTTTAGGATAGATGAATACAGGTAATGATCGTAGGAATAGTCAAAATTTTGATTTTTGACAAAATGGCGGCTTCCCAAAAAAAAAAAAAAAAAAAAAAAAAAAAAATCGTTTTTTTTTTCATGAAAATTTACACTTGAAAGTGGCTGAAAAAATCGAAATTATTATCAGAAACCTTATTCCTACGATCATTACCTGACAAAAATATCTAAGAAAATCGTGTCAAAATTTCAAGTCAATCGGTCCAGCCGTTTCGGAGAAATTTTGCTCACCGACTTTGAAAACACCATTTCGAGATAAACGCGTTTAAAGTTTTGGGAACCATTTAAACTAAGTAAAAAAAAATTTCTTCCTACTTACATCGAGTCATCTATTCCAGGACCATAAGAGGAACCCTCTGCTTCATCATTTGCTTCTAGTACTGCCAACTGTTGTTGTCTACGTGACATTCTCCCCTCGCGCGTGCTCCCTTGCGCTCGTGCGTCAGAGATCAAGATGTGCTCTGCGTCCTCTTTTTCTACATAGGCATGGGCATTAGGCCCAAGCGATAGTCCCATTGCGTTCATGAAGTATAGAAGAGATGTTTTTCCTTCATTGAACATGCCGGCAGCAAAATAAGCAGCAATTTCAACGATCTTAGAGCCACATGGGATTCTTTTTGGAATTATTTTCCATATCAGCTGATTATAACTTTCATTATTATTTTGCGTGAAACCACCAACGCATCTTTCTAATAATTTTTCATTACTCAGATCTACGTAAATTGGAAGTATAGCTTCAGCAACATCAGGCGGTAAGGGTTGATAATCATGTTTGTAGCTTGATAATGTGTCCAAGGCTCGTGCTTTCTGCCAAGAACACCATGAGTCTTCTCCAGTCGGGCATTTATCATGTTGAGGATTGTCGTCAGTGGAGCAATTATGATAATAAGAAGCCTAAATGGCATTAGACAAAACTCTACACACTGAGAAAATAAACAGAATACTGGCACGACTTGACAACGTGGCAGTTCACTTTAAACTGACGATATTTACTTATTGTATACCTAAAATTTCTAAATATAGCTCTCAGATATAAGATAAACCTTTTATATTCTTATTCTAAGAAGCAAAACATTATGAAAAGCATGGACAAGGGCATAGGGATAATGAAAAACAGCTGCTACTCTGGTTTACGCTCCGCCTACTTGAAAACGCTCGGAGACGTCTTTACAAATCTGCAAATTTCTCCGAAACTAATTGCCGGATCAATATGAAATTTTCAGACAATATTATCAAATATATGTACATTCAAAATATGTAAAAAAAAAAAAAAATCGATTTTTTGAAAATTACAACTGGATGTAACCCCTTAATGGGTCATTTTAGTTAATCTGTGGATTAGTTAGGTAATCTGCACATTAACAGATCTCGAGCTTTAACGGTAACATATACATTGCTCCAAAACCACTGTACTAGTAGCATGTAATTCAAAGCTCTCTGTTTCATCAAAATTTTCTGAATAACCCTCTGAATGTCTATGAGACTATGTAGAATAGCATTACTAATATATCATGAAATTCATTCCCATGCTGGTATGTAAAGCTTGAAATAAAATGACTTATTACAAAATAATAGACTCTTTCTTCGTCATGGCTTGAGTTTTTGTTGGACCTGGAATTTGTTTGTGGACGGTATTATTAGTACAAGAAATCTCCTCTAAAAGTAGGTGTATTGAAGCTCACAGCAAATGAAAATGATAAGCTTAGCTACCACTGAGTTGCATTACTTTTTACTATTTTACAAATTAGAAAGTCTGTTATAGTTGTTTTCATGATATAGATTCCCTGACACGAGTCACAGCACTACAAGCAGTGGGTCACATAAATAATAAGCTACTTGTCTCTGTGTAGGCAGAATGGTTGGTAATATTGTGAAGCACACTAGGATATTTCTGTACTGCTCAATACTTTATCATCCCCCTGATATTGCACTTAACTATCATGAAGGTGCATTATATTTTTCAGTTTTATAGGTTATAAAGCGTATTGTAATTGTTTTCCTGATGCAGATTCCTGTATTACAGTTAGCACTACACAGTTGTACAGCTAATATTCTATTTGTTTCTATGGGTATGGAATGGTTGGTGCTGTAGTTTGACACCAGAATATTACCATCTCGCTCTTTGCTTCCATTGTCCCTTTGATGTATTGGATTGTCGCACTGTAAGGGGCTCTCCTTGCACGAAAAGTATTTGGTTGACTATAGCCCAACTAATTGGGTTGTGTTTGTACTTGTCTCCTCAAATGGTAGATATATTTAAGTTCTATAAGGTTGTCTTGGCTGATGATATCGATAAGCTTAGCTATCACTAAGGTACATTACCTTTTCCAATTTTATAAATTATAGAGCATATTTTGGTTGTTTTCACAATATAACGATATTCTGGGCAGTAGTTCACAAACTAGCGGTCTTTTTACCTCTGTGGGACAGAATGGTTGGTACTACAGTAGGACACCAGGATATTCCTGTCTTGCTTATACTTCCACCACCCTCCTGGTATGGATGTGCCTGGATTGTCATGCTAAATGGGGCTCTCCTTGCACAATTAATCTTAGGTTGGCCATAACCCAATAAAACAGGCTGTGTTTATACTTTGTTTTTAAAACAGTAGGTGTATGGAAGCTTTATGCAGTTGTTTCAACAGATGATAGGTAATGAGCTTTGCCACCACTAGAGTACATTACTTTTTTAAATTTTAGAAATTTTAATACATATTATACCTTTCCTGTGATGGATTCAGGCCCACCAGCGGCTGAGCAGTTCTGCACTCAAAGCTGGTTGATGGGGGAGTGCCAGGTTTGATCCCAGGTTAGCCTTGTCGCCATAGCTGTTCGGAATTTTCTGTAGTTTTTCTCTGAAACTTGCATAAATATGGGCTAGGACCCCTCAGGCCTAGGACACTAGTGCAGTCAATCAGCCATAATCCCCACAACCCTGTGATGGATTCCTGTAATACCATTAGCATTTCAGACAGTAGTTCACACAACTAACAAGTTACTTGTCTCTGTGCCTATGGAGTGGTTGGTGCTGTAGTCAGACACAGGAATATTAATGTCCTGATCAGTACTTCTATCGTCTCCTGATGTATTAGAATGTCACACTATACAGGACTTCCTTTGTGTGATGTCTTTGGTTAGCTTTAACTCGACTAAACAGGTTGTGTGTATACTTGCCTTCTGAAACAGTGTTTTTATTAAGCTTTATATGGTTTTCTCAACAGATATGTAATAAGCTTAGCTATACTAAGGTCAAAGAAAATTATTACATGTTTGGCTTCTTAATAAACACAAAAAAATTCTTAAAAACAATTTCTTATCGCACCCACTCAAAAAAAAAAAAAAAAAAAAAAAAATGCAACCCAGAAATGCAGCATTTGAGAAAAATCAATTTAAAAGTAATAAAGTATTAGCTAACCTATATTAAAATTGACGCAAATGTCTCTTACTCTCATGCGGATATATTGTGAGATAGGTGATTTTTTTGTGCATGTTGGGGCAATTCATAAGCATTTTTCAGTGACAAGTTCAAAACTGCTATTTTATGACTTGTCATTTTTCTTGCCAGATTTGAATTAGATCTTTGTTTGATCTCTTGAAGTTTTCTAGATAGCAACATCAGGTGAATTATGTATGCTTTTTCTTAACTCAACTGTAGAAACATATATCATTATACTGTTATTGATAAAGACAACTTTTGTTAGATATTATTACTGTAAAATTCCTATAGTAACACCCCCCCCCCTTTTTTTTTCAAGGGGAAATTTGTCAAAACCGGGAGAGGGTTTATAATCGGAAGTTTCACAATCTTTTTCTAAAAGTATAAATTTTATTAATATTATAATATATATTTAGGGTTTCTAAATTGCATTAACAAAAAAAATACTGATTATTATTTATTAAATTTTATTAATAATAAACAATTTTTATTAATCAGTTTAAATTTTTATTTTAACAACAAAAAGAAAATGTATTCGGAATAACAGAAACAGACACAAACATGTGGTAAACAAATCACGATTACGAAGCAAAGCAGTCTAGAAGATTTGCTAGCAGTTAAAAAAACAGTTAATTACACTGCTATTGAAAGAACAAAACAGGGTGAATGATAACTATTAAAGTTACATATGCAAGTACTATTACAGAGTTATTACGCTATTTAATGATTTAAAATTAAAAAGAGAATTTAAAATTTAGAAAAGAGTTGTGATCCCAGAAACAGAGTTACATAAGCAAGATTGCAAAAGCCACGGCTGTTTGCGGATAGCAGTTAACGTTTTGGAGTTTAAAGAATGTAAACAACGCTGTATTTTTTAAATTTGGAGTTATTTTACTTTAAAAAGATGAGTAAAAATAACACTTGGATACATTTACATGCAAATTAAAGTTTCTAAATAAACATGTAAGACTTCAGAAGTTAAGAAAAAGTATGTTTGCAATGCTCATGAGAAAAATGAAAGAATGGTGAACTTAGCCGCCAAAGGTAAGGGAGGAGGGGTTATAAACGAAATTTTTCGAAAAAGTAAAGTACTTCAAATTTCAGGAGGGGGGGGGGGGATTATAATCGGGAGGGGGTTACTATCGGAATTTTACGGTAATTGTTATGATTAATGTAACTAATAATTTTCTTTCATGTTACTTGAAACCAAATAAAACACTTGTTTTCATTTAAATATAATCTATTTCTTAAAAATCTTAATTTAATGATAATTAAAAATAGCAGAATTTTTTCAAATGGTTAAAAATTTTTAAAATTTAAATTTTTATATATTCAAACTATCCGAATGGTAGCAAAATAATTTGATATTTGGCCAAACCAAATATTCGATAGTATGGCCGAATACCGAATAGATACCGAATATTCGGTGCACCCCTAGTCACCTGGGGCTCTAAAAGAATTTCTGGGATCAATTAATATGTGCAAATTACGTTAGTGTCAGCGAATTTTGACTTATAATTTCGTTTTTCTGATTTCTGAGTGATAAACTCTCTTGCTATAAAGCAATCTTTCAAAGGCCATTACGAATTATTTACAATTTATAATTTCTGTTAGACATTTTAAGGTCTATCTTAAACAAACTTATATTAAGCAGAAAAAACTGCAATAGAATTATTTTAGAAAATTTCAATTTGACTAGTATGTAAAAGTTTCAGACTCAGTAAAGACAAAAATATTTTTAAACGAAAATTAATTTATTCATGGAAATATAATAGATTAGGAAAAAACAATTATAACAATGATTAGGAAACAATTTAATATAAATATATATATATAACAAAATTTTCAAATTCAATATAACAAAATTAATTCTCAACATCAATTCAAAATCATATTACCTCTCCAATCACATATTTGGGTTTACTTGATAATACATGGAAGAAAAACGAAGTCTTTTGGTATCACACTCAAGTTCTTTTACATGGTCTACGCATGACCAATGTGGAAGATGGAACAAACAACATCACTTCACACCAGTACAAGCATTTTTTACCAGAAGAACGATCAGACACATATGCTGTAACACCGAAACCATTTTGAAGAAAAACAGATGAATCATTAGTTGAAAATCAAAATTCTGCACAAGAATATTTCCGAAGATCGCGGTCGCCAAATGACCAGCGAATGCCATTGAAAAATAAAGTCAGCTAAACTATACCACACTTCATGGTCGCCAAATGACCAATGAATAGAGCGTGTAAATTACTTGTAGATCGCGGTCGCCAAATGACCAGCGAATGCCATTGAAAAATAAAGTCAGCTAAACTATACCACACTTCATGGTCGCCAAATGACCAATGAATAGAACGTGTAAATTACTTGGTTTGAGCTTAATTTTAGTAGAAGATCAAAGTCAATTCGTGGTCGCCGCATGACCAACGATTTCGATAAATCATTAAAGTTCTAAAAACAAACTTAGCATAAAAAGTCCTCAAATAAACTAATCATTTAAACTTCTGAAGAAACTATTGCATATCAAAAAGCCTCAAACTTAAACAATTGTAAACAAATATTAACATTATAAAACTATCAAACTTAACAGCAACAATTTAACATTCGATTTACCTAAATATTTAAATATGAGTTCATCGTACAGAACATAACTATTCCAAAAGAACAGCCGCCCGCAGCTATTCAAACCGGGACTCCAAGCCAAGGCTAGCAGGAGCACACTAGAACTGAACTCAGCTGAAACTGAAGTATCTCCCAAACATCACGGCCTTATATTCTATCTAAACAAACCGATCTGCATAACAACGTTGACCGCCGCGCCACGACATCCGGTGGTGAAAATTGAAACATAATAAAAATGACAATTTCCAAGAAGTGGCAACAGCTCAAACAAGAAAGATTATGCAGACGAGAAATGGCAACGCCGATATAGTAAACAAAGTAACGATGTTTGAAAAGAATAGATGCAAAGTAAATTTTAAATATCAAAAGGATTTAATAAATAAAGGTAAGTTTAAATATATATTTTTAAGATAAAAAAAATAAGTAAATGTTCCTTAATTTTAATATGAGGACATACAGCTGGGCTCTCGAATATTTTCTAGAATGTATTACGGAATATTCCTTGTGAAAATATATTAATCAAAATAATTTTAATAAGCAAGATAATTTTAATGTCTAGGACAAATAAAATTGTGCTAATATTAAACACCCTTGATATTTACTTAGAAATGATTGTTTGGTTTTGATTATTTTTCATAGGATAGTAAAATCGTTTGGGTATAGAGTTAGTTATAGGGATTCGCTTGTTTGGCAGAAATGCTTGCAAGAGGAGAAGAATGTGAGTGATGTTTATGTTTATGGATTGGGGTGTTTTTTAATTAGATAGTGGGATGTTTATTTGAAATTGATGAGGGCAGATGGGACTCAAATTACATAATAGCATGTGATGCATACAAATTTACTTGGGAAGATTTTACTGTCCACTACTGGTCATGACATTTTTTGGTACCAGTAGTGGACACCCATAAAAGTACTATATGTTATTACAAGATTTAAAAAACAACACAATAAATGAATTCTGCATACTTTTTTCAGTCATATGAAAGCAAAAGGTAGAAGAAATCAGTTAAAAAGAAGCAGAGGCAAAGCAAACAAAATTTTATTTCCATATTCAAACAGATAAGAAAAAACGGCAAAATTACAAAAAGTGCATATTTTTTTGCTTAAACTAACATTATTCAAAAACTGATGGCCAGAATTATTTGTAATTATAGACAGTAGAGGACGATAACTTCCTTCTTGAACATTGCCTTGAACTTTCAGAAGGACTAGAAAGCTTATTTTCTGAGTTTAAATTTAAAAGTGTTCACTGCTGGTACAGGGTCCACTACTGGGACTTTTACCTTATATATGCCTGGGGCAGTTAAGAGGTTACTAACTATTCTAATTTAACAGCCTTAGGGTGTTCCAGCAAAATAATGCAGAATGAATTGCATATCTGTTGTAATAAGTAATCAGAAGCATATATTTTTATATTTTCAAAAAATTTTGCAAATAGAGAAGTGATTTAATCCTTTTTATTAAGTCACCATTGTCAGGGGCAACTAGCCTTTATGATTCATTTAAACAGCTATCTTTATCATAATATATATACAGTCATTTGCAAAAGTTTAAGACCAGTAGCTGATTTTCAGTATTCTAACACATTGCATCATATGTGCATATTATTGCATCATCTCATGTTCTCAGATGTATTCTACTGCTATAAAAAAAGTTGGCTGGTATGTTTATTGCCAGTTGTTTATTGGATTTTGTCGTACACAGTGCTGTTGTGTAATTATTGTAATGTGTAAAAAACCTTCACGTACTGTTACAAAAATGTCAGAAATATTGACCCCGTATAAAATTGGATTTTCTGAATGCCAAATAAGTTTGAGGGTAAATGTGATCAAGACAGCTGTGCATCAGGCTATTAGTAAATTTAAAATTTCAAGAAAATTTGTGGACCTTAAGAGAAGCAGTTGCCCTATAAAAATGAGTGCACGTGATGATCATGTGATAAGAAGGATGGTCATATGAGAACGAAGAACCTCCTGCAATACGATTAGACATTCTCTGGCTGCAAAAGGCACCAACATCAGTTTGAGTACTATTTCAAGATGTTTGGCCAAAAATTTTGTTTTATCATCCCGTAAACCTGTAAGGAAACCTCGACTTACTACAAGTATGAAAAAGAAACAACTGACTTTTGCCAGACAATATCAGAATTAGACTGTACAGCAGTGGAGTAGGGTCTTATTTTCAGATGAGTTAAGTGTGCAGCAATTTTTTGCACATGCTACAAGTGTTTGCTGCCCAAGGGAAAAAAAGATATGATGAGAGATATACGATTCAAACTGTGAAACATCCTCCAAGCCAAATGATATGGGGTGCAATGTCTGTGTCCGGTACTGCTAGTCTATATTTTTTGCCACCTAAAACCACCATGAACGGAAAATGGTACCTTAATTTGTTACGTGAGAAGTTGAAGCTTCACTTGCATGTTCATAAATTTTTCTTTTTCATGCATGATGGGCCTCCATGTCACAGGGTGAAGATTGTCAAGAAATATCTGAGGGCACAGTAAATCAATGTGCTTGACTGGCCAGATAACAGACCAGATTTGAATCCAATAGAGAATCTGTGGTGTATTGTAAAAAATAAAGTCGCCAAAAAGCAACTATCCACTGCTATGGCACTTGTTGAAGCAATATAGCATGCCTGGTGCACAGACATTTCTAAAGCTTACTGCAAGTCTCTTACTTATAGCATGCCCAAGAGGATTGCGCAAGTTATTAAAAACAAAGGAGATCCTAAAAAATACTGACTTTAATTACAGTAAATAACCATGTACAGTCTATTTTGTTCTTTTATATGTAAAATATGTATGTTATTTTCGCGGAATTCCATTAAATCTGATTTTTCTATGGGTGGCCTTAAACTTTTGCAAATGACTGTATATATTTAAAAATGTTGTTTAATATTCAAATAGAGTAGAAACTATGTACAGTAAAACCTCGATCCATCGTTTTTCACGGGGTGCATGAAAAAAATGTTGAAAGGGGGAAAATGACGAATGCAGGTTATAGTCAAAACATGAAGAAAACAATTTTTATGGATTAATACACACAATGTATAGAGTGTACTACTAATAAAAACTAATTTGTTACTTTCTAAACTGTCAAAGAAATAAATCAATGTTGTAGAACATTAAGTAAAATTTATTTTTAAAAATCAGTAATTTTATATTTGGGTTTTTCATTCCTTTTATAAATTAAACAGGAATTTTTTTAGATTTACAACATTTTTCTGGTCCTTTTTTGTAATTTTATGTGCTTATATAAAGGTTCGTGAAATTTCAAATGCCATAATTGCGTCATCAGTGTGAAAATTATCCTCTGTTTCTTTGCCATTATTTTCATTTTTTGAAATCACACATTTCTTCTATGCTTTAACCCTTTACCGCTCAGTGTTCCACTACATGGAACACCTAACTTCGCTAGCTTCTCCAACCATTAAATTCAATTTCAAATGCATAAAAATAGGTTTATTTTTACTTTGAACTTTCCTTTTCACCCATAGATGACACCACTATACAAGGCAATCCATGATATTTAACTGAGATGCATTATTTTAAATCCCCGTATTTACAAGAAATTTTGTAAATTTTTTTTGTGATACAAAAGAAGATTGCTTGAAAAAAAATTTCTATGTGATATTGTTACTCTAAATTATTTATTCTATATTATTTTTAACTTCTTATACAGGAAACATACGAGGAATTGTTGAATAAAATAAGGTGTTCCATCTCCTGGAACACTGTGACACTAGCGCTTTTCATATTACGCAGCCGAACGCAATGATGAGAGAAGACAGCTGTGTTCACGTTTTCTGTCCTCCTCCGTTTGGAGGGAATGACGTCAAGCTATCAGATGATGCGAGGGAGGGTTGGTTGTTTACATTAAATATATATATATATATGTATATACATTCCATGCTTTTACCAAAAGGGTGTGACGTGCTTCCAAAAATTTCATGAAGCTAAAAAATAGACTAATTGTAAATATTATTGCACATAGGACTTGTATATGTGTATACTAACTATAAGTATCAAATTATTTCATAAAAAATCACATAACCAAGTTTTTTTTTTTTTTTTTTTTTTGGGGGGGGGGGGGGGGAGAGTAGCAGGCCTCCCCGTGTGTAAACTCTGGGTCATGCTAAATCTGCTACACAGGTATAATACAGTGTATTTTAATTCATATGCAAAATCTTTTACTCATTTACGCACTTCGCTGCGATGCTCGCTTAGGCTCACTTTTCAGAGCTCTAGTGGCGCAGTGCTCCAGCTGATGGAACACCCACAGATTTAAAACGGTAAGTACTATCTTTACAAAATTATACCTGAAATACCTCTTTACAAAATTATACCTTTACAAAATTAAACCTATCCTTTAGACCTAAGTAGATAGCCTACAACTTCTTTTGTTGAAATTCCAACTTTAAAGGGTAGTGAGCTGTAAAGGGTTAAGATACCGCACTTTGCAACGTCTTGATTGATGCAAATATTAATACTAAATTTTGTACTAGACGCATCCTCATCTACACGCAACCACTCTTCATCTACATCATCATCATCATTTTCTTGCCCTTCTGTTTGGTATTCTTCATCATTTTTTCGCATATAATCGCATTTCATGAACAGTGTTCTGGATTACTGAAGAGGTTACTTTCTGCCGTACTGAAATTATAGAATGAATAGATGGTCCAAAGACATGGCATCACAATTTTGATCCTCCATGAAATGGAGAAAAGAGTTATTTTAGGATGAAAGAAGTAATTCTAGTTTATATGCCATATGGAACCGCTTGACCTTCAGGAGAAAATTTTTACAAGGTCAAGAGAAAAAATTTACAGCAATGAATGTGAGAAAACGACTTTTTGAAGCACAGTACATGTGGGTTTTAACATTATTTAAATACAATTTGTACAGGGACCATAGAAATGAAACATTCATTGCAGGGAATCAATGGATGCGGGAACAATAGATCGGGGTTTTGGCATATTTATTTTTTCTGTTTTAGTTTACAATGTATGAAAAATCTGATAATATATTTATTGTTACTAGAATTAATCAGTTTGAGTAGAAAATGAAGATTTTGAATTCCTATTAATAATTTTTTTCTAGCTACAAAAATCTGAATTGCCAAAACGTATTAGAAGACAGGTTTTTAACTGATGTTTGGCAGGTTTTAGATTAATACTTTCATATTAGTGTAATAACATTAGGTTTGTCCAGAATCACTTCTGCATGCAGTAAAGCTTCCGCGTAAAATTTAAATTATCACAAGACTCAGTAAAGATAACACATTTTGCAATGTTAAGCTTACTACAGTTTCCCCCAGACAGTTTCAGGAAGGTGTTCCGTCCTGCCTGCCCTTTTGTTGAAACAATAACACCCTTGTCCTTGTCCCTTACCTAAAAAAAAAAAAAAGGCACCCTTATTGCCTCTTTTGTATTAAAGCACAAATTTAAGAGAAAACAACCTACAAACTGAAGAATAATAGTATATTGAACATAAATGACATCAACATTTATTTATTTATTAGTAACAAGCAAAATTGAAAAAAGTTAAAATTAAAAAATAGTGTTTATTATATGCATACTTATAAAAAAATTTTTGAAGTTAGTATGGATTTTAAATGCTAAATATGTCTTAAAATACCGAAAACTGCTCAAATATTTAAAAAGTGGCTTTTTTTCACTAGCAAGATTCTGCCCTTTTTTTAAATCCAGGGGAAACTCTGCTTACTGACATAAATTAATTTTGTATTGCGGTGTAACATTCGGTGTCATGAATGATCTTAACTTCTAAAAACTGTCTATAATCTCAGCAGCAATTTGAACATCAGTGAATTTCTGAAACCCAAAATTGTGCTTTTTGTACATTACAGCTACATTTCAACAAGGTAATGCTGGGAATGTTCAGGCTTTCTTTTCAGCATAATAGGTGGCCTACCTATTTGCCAGATATGTTGGCTGTTGTCTAGAATTTCATCAGTGACCATCTTGCTTCCATTGCTGATATAAATGAACATTGGACTTAAATAGAATCTAGAATGCTCTTCCAAAATCTGTTTAATTTAATTCCACATTGTGTAGATAATTATTGCATGCTGTGATGGTTTTAAAAAATGCAGAATTTGGATATGATGCATTATTTTGTTTTATAAAATTGATTTTTTATTTCTATCAATGGAAATCATAAGTGTTATAGAGTTCTTTCATTACTGTGTACTTTATAGTATTGCAACTTTTACAAACACAAGTTTCTGTTAATTTTTTTTATGAAGGCTCTCTAAATTAAAAATAGAAAAAGAATATTTGTGTTGTATTTAAAAGTATGATAAATGAAGCTCTTTAAATTTATTTTAAAATTCATCCAATTTACCTGCATATTATCTAATTTACCTGCTACACAAAGGCTGTAAAATAATTAATTTTAATTGTTTGTAAATAATAAATTTATCTGTAAATTTCTCTTTTTTATAGGCTTCCTTTTCATCGAGATCCTGCATGCATCAAGCTTAAAAAGACAGTTTTAAAATTAAGCATTGAATTAGCTTCAACCACTCAAAGAGATCAATTTGCAGAAAGACCTCATTCACTTATCAAAAGAAATGTAAGCATTTATATACTTAAGATATTTAGTTTTTATCTGTTTCAATATTTAGAAGAGCTGTCAATTGTAAAATCAGTTTCTTAGGTATGAGTTTACTTGTAATATTCCACATCAATTTCAAACTTGGTATTTTAAATTATTTTGCTCTGTAACAGTAAATATTATTTTATCTGATTGATTATCCTATTGAATACATGCTTCTATGTAAACATGTAAGACATGTTTGCTTTTGGGTGTACCAAGTACGTATATAGTGAATATATGCATATTCTTTTTTGAAATATTGAAAGTATTATTAGCTCAAAAGATTTACCTCAGACAGAATTGTAACATTTTAAAATACTTTATAGGTATATTTCAATTAAAAATATGTGAATTTAATGAAAATTATACTTCTCTCAATTTTAAAATATGCATATCTGAAACATTTATAACCCATTTCTTCAAAATCAAATATTGCATTCTATAATTTTGGGTAGATTATATCAATACAAAAAACCCTTAACGGGTTAAAAGTTTGTGACGCAGCACTGTACTTTATGGCTATAAGAATTAGAAATACGGATCTTAAAAATAATGATATCAAATTTTCAGTGACGCTTTGCTATTAATTAAAAAATACAGAAATTTTCTTATTTGAATTTGTTTTTTTCTTCTATTTATTTTTACAGTGTAAAAGCTATTTTCAACATAAAATAATATATAACATTTACTCAGCGATACCTTTTCATTCACATCTCTTATGATATCAAAATATGTGTTTTAAAAGAAATGATATGAAATTCCAGCAACGCAGTGATGTTACACTAAATGATTTGTTTTTAAATTCTACTGCAATTATTTTGTTTTGCATATTAAAGTATATTTGCACATTGAAATATTGCTTTTAATTTTCAAATACGCAGTCAAATATATCACTTTCATTAAGTTTATGTTATGTACTGAAATGTATTTATTTCAATGAATTATTTTATCTTTTGCGTCCCGCCATCCAAAACTACAACTAAAAATTTCGCAAATTTTTTTTTGCAGCACACTATCTATTTGCATGATTTTTCAATTAATTTGGATAAGATGGCACAAAATAAACATTTCCATAAATTTTACTTACAGTTTAGTATTTAAATTTATACAAAATTAGAATGCTTTTTAATTTAATATATTTTGATTCAGTACTGCCTTTTTTTAAGATTTAGCCTCTTCACCAGGTCCAGATGAGAATATTTCTAAAATTCATAATATCGCTATAATAAATAATTTCCTCAAATCAAAAAATAAAGTCAGTGAGATTTTTGTTTACTTAATAAATAAATTATAGCTAATATGCTAATTTTCTTATATTTATAAATGTTTCAGTAATTATGACATCATAACGACATTATAGGGGCAGCAAAATAATGCTCGCTTCAGGCGGCAAAATGTCTAGCACTGGCCCTGATTCAGATGAAACTGAGTAGGGTGTGAGGGGGTTGAGTATAAAACATTAAATGATTTATTATATGAATTAAAATTTTAGTGAGTATTTTGAATGAACAATTTTTATAAGCCAAACTAGTATGAGTTTCTGTAAAAATTTAGATTCTTTAGCATTGGTTTGTTTTAAAAAATAAATGCAATTATAATAAATACGCTTAAGTGAGTTCAATAAAATCAAAACAGTTTTATAAAAGATTTACTTAGTTCGAATGGTTTTGTTAGTTAAAACAAGGTATTACGTAGAACTGGATCATGGTAAAAAAATTTGCAGATGGAGTTAAGAGCTTTAGTGTAGTAGCAATGTTGCAAGTTTCAATAGAGTTATGGCCTTTGGTGAGGTTTTGGTGTTACATTTGGATTGGAAAATATTTTAGGCGAAGTTTGGTTTAGCTGATAATTCAAAGCGACCTACTTAACTTTTATTATTTCATAATTAACTATAATTATTTTATTAGTAATATTATTTTTAGTGGCCTATTATTCAATATGATCAAAATAATGAGACATACAAAGTAAAAGGAATTTTTTCAACATAAAGGCGAAATGAGCCATGGTAGCCTAGTTGGTAAAGCATCGAGGTTATAACTGTAAGATAGAAAGTTTGATACTCAAACCAACTGAAGATTATTCTGTACATTAATGGTGGCTGATGCACATAAACTCTGTAATAGCCACAATATCCTCCATGTTCTCAAACAACACTTTTGGTGGTTACTGAAGTGGAAAAAACATCCTTTTACAGAGTCGAAATTGTGATGGCATGTCTCTGGGCCTCGTTAGGGGCGAGTTTCAAACTATCGCACAACTATTGTACAGTCGGGGAGAAAGAAAAAACGCAACACTCAACATAACTTCATTGCTAATCGATGTAGAAAAATGTAATAGGTATCATTCGGCGGGGAATTGTGAGTAGTTTCAGAAAATGAAGTGAAATTTTGAATTGGGGGTTGTCTACATATTAAAACGCGCACCAACTTTGATGTTTTCAATGGTAATGCCCCATTTTTATTTTATATTTGAATTCCTGGGATCATGACAAAGCAAAAAAGTATATTGGTTGTATATTTTACTTATTTTTTTCTCAGAGTTATAAGCGTTCAAAGTTCGAAGGTGCTAATGTTAAATTCATATTTTAAACTTTTATTAATATCTTCACAAAAAATAACTTGATCGATATAATTTTTTTTTACAAGATACAGTGAAGGAACCCAAACATAATCCATGATTACTTTTGATTCTGAAAAATATTTTTAATTCTGAAAAATATTAATAAATTCATATTTATAAAAATTATGAATTATGACCTATATTAATTTTTACATAAAATGAATCCTAATGCTGAAAAATATGGGTGTGCAAATTTGCAGCTCATTCCAGTTATTAGTTTTCGAGATATGAATAAATCTTTCTTTTCGGTGTTTTAGGGGGCCGTTTCTTATAAAGTTTTGCATGAGATAACGAATCAAATCTTAAAAAATAACAAAGAAAATTAAACACAATATTTTTATTTTTACTTACGAGTCAAATTATATAACAACAACGTCAAACGCAAAGGAATGAAACAAAAATGATGATTTATAGTCATTAGTCATCAAGAATTCCTGTTTTCTAAAGAAGACAAGCCCCGCCTTCATCGTTCTTCAAAACAAAACAATACAGAAAAGAAAAGAAAAGTAAATGTGACATTGAGTAATCGTGTTAAACCCCTTATTTTATAACTCAATTAAGTAAAGAAACCTTACATACTTCTTGAGAAAAGCCTTAGTACTTGCTGGAAGGGGCCCCTCCCATTGTCAGAGGCAGCACGGTGGTGGCTTGCTCATTTTATGTTGACAAAAATATGCACAAGTGGTATTTACTTCATCTATTACTGGTGATAAATTTTGAATCTTTTAAACGAACACCAGAAGAAAAAAATTAACTAAATAGGTGGGGTTTACTGCTTTAAATAGAAAAATAGGCTTAATATTTCAGAACAAATTTCCTATATTCACAATTATATTACAAATGGATATACATTATAATTATATTCTTTCTAATCAATAAATTTCTATCCATAGTATATTTTATTGCAAAAATATGAACAATGGGTACACACTTGAGAAATAAGTAACGCACAAATTACGAAAGAAACGCCCACTGACAGTGTTATAGATTTTCAAATGGCGTGAATCTATGTCAGCAGTCGCGAAAGGATTAATTAGGAAATTATATTTTCATAGAAATTATAAAACAAATCGTACAGTTCCAAAGAGTTCAACTGACCCAAAACTGGTAAGTGCGATTAAAGTTGTTTAATATTTACTTCATGAACCCTTACAATAATTTATCCGAAAAGATTTAGTTTATGTGTTGTTGTATATATATATCTATATTATTTCATTTCGTATATTATGTTACACCTGCAAAATAAAATTTAAGCTTCATTGGTGATCAGTACAGCCATAATAGACACTTTTACTTGAAAAATATTGCACTTTTTTCAAAGAGTACTGTCTGATGTATTGAAATATACCTAAAATTATCTAAAAATGTACTGAAGTATATACAAATCTAAAAAACTGAAATCTGGTTAATCAAGAAACTGGAGAATGTAAATGTTTTTATTAATTTATATAATTCTTTTTTTCCTGAAAGATTTTCGGTGTGAAAGATTAAAATTTTATTTTTTATATTTAGAGATAACCCCCTAACACATTTTTGATTATAACTCTATAAATACTGAAGATAAAGTATACAAACAGTATACTTTTCCACACTGCCAGACTCTCAGAAATTCGAATTTGAAGTCAAAATTGGGTGTTGCTATTGAAAAAATCAAATTTGGCATTCATTTCAAGGGGGGTAGATGACCCCTAATTCAAACTTTGACGATATTTTCAGAAAGTGCATTTAATTTCCTGTTGAATTATGTCTGTCAGATGTTCCTATGTCAGTAAATAATGAAATTACAGCGGGTGTTGCGTTTTTTTTCCCCCGACTGTACAACTTTAAAAATCCACTCAACCTCAACACTTGGCAAATAAAAAGTGACAAATAAAACACAATAAAAAATAAGAAATTAAAATGTACCGCTAGTATCAAGGATGGAACATTGGCGCAGAACTCATACCACTATTAATGAAACAAAATTTTCTACTTCTTAAATCAATGATAACATATATAGAGGAATTTCTTAAACAAATACCGGTCTGAGTTCTGTGTCAGTGTTCCATCTTTGTAGTATTAAAAAGTATCATGGTATCAAAAGTTAAATTAACAAAGCTTTTTCTAGATTTGCAAAAGTTAAGAGAAATATTTTCCAAAAATCTATTTCATTTTCATTGAAAGAATTTTATTTAAATGGCCTGTCTAAAGATGAACTGTATTTAGATTACTTAAAAAATACATTAAATCTGTATTAATTTTAATAGTTTTGTAATTATTGATGATTCAGGGATTGAATGGCAGAAAATAGCATGGAAGGGTTCTAAACCTAGCTATTCAAGCTAAATAAGTCCTGCCAGAATCTTCCTTTGAAAAAGGAGGATCATCTATAATATTAAAACACAAGGGTATTTCTTTAAGACCAAAATCACCCGATTTGGGCACGTGCGAGAAAATTTCGAACCAATTAGGAACAGGAATATCCCTTCCCCTTTATACAATGCGATATGAACATCGATCACATAGCTGGAGCAGACGATGCCAGCAGACGCCTGATTAAAGCTCAATAATAAAAACAATTCATATGATACGTTCATTGATTCATACTTTACAAGGAAGTATATTAAAAACAAAGCAATTCGCGAATACTTGGCTATCATCGTATGCATGTTCATTTCACCGAAAATTTTCTTACGCAGGATAATATTTCTAGAGATTTTGTGGCACCATCTCTTTTTATATAAACATACCATACAATATATATTCCTAATATTATTTGTTTTCCAATTTCTTAAAAGAAAAAAAAAATCTTTTAAATGTAATAAATTGTCGGAGTTTATTGTTCTTTAAAAGTTAACTTTTATCAGTTGAAAACTTTGTTTAGAAAAAATGAAGTTAGATGTTTAAAATCAAAGGAGGTTTTATTTTATTTTATTTATTTATTTATTTTTTAATCTAATTTTAAATTGATCTCTTATATTTTTTTCTGTACTATATTACAGAAAAAAATAATTTAAAAAGAATAACCTTAAAAATATTGATATTTTATACGAGTAAAAATCTGCATAGAATAATTTATTATTAAAAATTTAATGAGCAAATTAACTTGCTAAAGTATTAAATGCATTCTTATTTATTCGAGCCCTGTGTAGCATGATCTAAGTGCAAATTAATTGTAATTATAGAATATAAAGAAAACAAAAACACTATTAAAATTTATTTTAAATTAAATTATTTTGCCGTATAAATTTATGATTTTTAAAATAATTAAAAATAATAATAATTATGAGTCTTTTTTTAAATTTATTATTATCTTTTTTTTAATCGACAGATCACAGATGGCGACACTGTCATATTGTAACTGAAATGGAATATTATCGATGCGAGCAAATTAAAATAATATATATGAAAAATATTGAATATTGATGTGTGCTTTCTTTCTCCATTCTTACCATAATTTATAAATTCTGTCTCTCTTTTAATTACTCGAAACATTCTTTTGGTCACATTTAGAGTAAAATTAGAAAAAAATCTTCAGATTTTATTTTTATTATACGAAGTACGCTAAAATTTTGTATATTGTAATTTCATGAAATTTATTCACCCTTCCCCTCCAACCAAAAAATAATTCATTACAGCAATGGATTTTAAACTGGTTAAGAGCAATGCGGAATATTAAAATAGGGATGTTTAAAACTTTATGCCATGAAGATTTAAGATGCACATGATCCGTCAAGTTTTGACGGGTATTAACTAGTTAACTTTAAATTCAAAACCACAAGAATTAATTGGCATATTTTAAAATATGCCAATTCATTTTGTCCTACTTCAAACTAGAGGTCTGCATGGGCCGGGTTCGAGCCGAATTTTTCAATTTGCTCTCGGGCCGGGCCGGGCTCAAGCTCAATTTTTTTGTGTATACTCAGGCCTTGCCAGGCCTAAATGAAATTCACTATTTTGCTAAGAGGTTCTATGCCAAAGTTGTTTCATTTCTGTAGCATGACTTTTCTCTAATTAAAAATTATTTAAATTTATATTATAAAAAAAAAAAAAAATGCACTTTTTTTTTTGTCATAAAAAGTAGTATATTTATTTATTTTTGGCTATAATAGTTTTAAAGTTAAAATGGGGTTTTATTTTAATGTTTTAAAACCAATTATCTGATTGAACTGAAAATACAGTGTTAGCTAGATTTTGTCCTGATTAATAACTGTACCTGTATTTGATAAAATCTAATAATCCAGACTAAAAATCGGGTCATACATAATGAAAAACTTTCAATTTTGTATATGTAGATAAAAGCAAAAATGTTTGCATGTTCATTTAAGGTGATAGATAAAAATTGGTAATGACACAAAAACAGCTGATTGAAAAAAATAGTATGATCGATTGTACAAATAAACTATATTTCTTTTTATGTTGAAAAAAAAAAAAAATGAATGTGAAACATTTGAAAAAAAAAAAAAAAATTAAAATTGAAAAAAAAAAAAGATTGGGCTAAAGAAATGGACCAACTTTAGTATAGAAACACCCCTTGGCGAAATTTGATATTTTGTACCCAAGTAGCTCAGACGTTTCTTACCAAGATCTTTACTTATGCAATTGTGATAGCTATTTTAATTCATTGCCAAAACAACATCAGCAAAAGGCTTCTATGCTAAAGCTATACCAAAGAAATTTTAAGATATGAATATAATAACTGCTGCTGCTGCTCGGGAATGAAACACGGTTACTGCATACTTTATATGGAAGAATAGAATAAGTCCTGTCATACTAAATTAAATTCTGTTTTGTGCAGAATTTTATTTATATTACTTAGAAAACAAAAATAGGCTTATGATTTTTATAATTTTCAAAAAGAAAACTATCCAAGGCTACAAAGGAAATCATTTTTAACAGACTTCAAAAAAAGAAGGAAGGTTCTCAATGTTTTTTTTATGTTTGTTAGCTCATAACTTCTGAACGGATGCTCCGATTTTGATACTTTTTGTTTTGTTGAAAAGGTCTTGGTCTACAATAGGTCCCATTGTAATATCTTTACGATCTAAAGAAAATACAGGGTACCCCAAAAAGTCAGTCCCAACTCTTTTAACTGCTAAACGGCTGCAGCTATAGTGATAAAAATGGTATGTAAGTATAGCAAAGTGGCCATGCTGTACAAGGTTAAACTGCTTGCAGCGCCACCTGGTGGAAAATAGCGGAGTTAGTGTTCCTATCTCGAAAACGGTGCTAAAGAAAAAAGTGAATTAGAAAGTTGAAGAGTATCATCGATAGTAGAAAAAGATAGTTTAGACATTCATGCTAGCGTTCCTATCTCGGAAACGGTTCAAGACAGGGGGAAAAAGTGAATTATAAAATTGCAGAGCATCATCGATTTAGTACGAAAAGATAGTTTAGACACTGATGCTAAAAATACAATGCTAAAAACGTGCATTTTTTTGTTCGCAATTTCTTACACTATATATACTTCAGCTACATTGCTCACGTTGTAGCGTAGCTGGGGAGACATACGCTATATAGTTCAAAATACGGTTACTTGATACTTTTTGTTTTGTTGTAGAGATCTTGGTCTGAAGTAGGTCCCATTATAACTTCTTTACAATCTAAAGAAAATAAAGCGCCATCTGGTGAAAAACAGCGGAATTAGCGCTCCTATCTCAAAAACGGTTCAAGATGGGAGAAAAGTAGTTAATTACGAAGTTGCAGAGCATCTTCGATTTACTACGAAAAGACAGTTTTTAGACATTATTGCTAAACATAGAACGCTTAAAACGTTCAGTTGTTTGTTCGCTATTTCCTACATTATGCACACTTGAACTACGTTGCGCACTTTGCAGCGTAGCGGATGACACGTATACTCTGTCGTTCAAAGTACTGTTACTGTAAGCGGTCACATCGATTAGCGCAAAGTCGTTTTCAGCCAACTTCAGAAAGGAGGGTGTTCTTAATTCAAGCTATGTGTTGTTGTTGGTGTTTGTAAGCTTATAACTTCATAAGAGATGCTCTAATTAACCGACTTCAAAAAGGAGGAGGTTCTCAATTCAAAGCATATGTTTTTTGTTTTTGTTTTTGTTTGTTTGCTCATAACTTCTGAACAGATGATCCGATTTTGATACTTTTTGTTTTATTGTAAAGGTCTTGGTCTGAAATAAATCCCATTGTAAGATCTTTGCGATCACAAAAAAATACAGGGTGCCCAAAAAAGTCAGTTAAGTGGACATGTGCTACGCGATTCAACCGCCTAAAGTGCAACCTGGTGGAATAGAGTGGAGTTAGCGATCCTATCTCGGAAACGTTTCAAGAAAGGGGAAACAAGTGAATTATAAAATTGCAGAGCATCATCGATGTAGTACGCAAAGATAGTTTAGACATAATTGCTAAAAACAGAATGCTTAAAACGTGCATTTGTTTGTTCACAATTTCCAATTTTGTGCACACTTGAACGACATTGCATATGTTGTAGCGTAGCAGGTGACATTTATGCAATGCAAAATTCAATGTATGGTTATTGTAAGCGGTCACATCGATTAACACATAGACGTTTTAAACCTATTTCATAAAGGAAGAGGTTCTCAAAGCAAACCATGTTTCTCGTAGTTGCTGTTGAAATTTGTTAGCTTATAACTTCGTAAGAGATGATTTAATTTTAATACTTTTTTGTTGTCGTAATGATATTGGCCTGAAATAGGTTTCATTATGATTTCATTAAGATATAAACAAATTACAGGATACTCACAAAAGTCTGTTCTCACTCTAACTGCTGAACGCATGCAGCTACACTGGTAAAAGCAGTATGTAAGTATCGATGTTGAAAATTCTATCCGTCAGCTGCAATGCATATTTTGCTCTTTGTTTGAACTTTACGCTGCGCAATTTCCAGGGCAGCGGGTGACACGTATTCACTGTAAAGTTCAATATATATGCCTAACAGAATTTTCGGTTACGAATACAGCGTATCCGTCCTTTACATTTCTAAAGACTTTTTAATTTAACGTATGTTCGTTCAACAGATAGTTTTTTGCTCATATCCGATAAAGGCAAGAAAAGCAACACAACTTAAAAATGCAACATTTGAGAAAAATCACCTTAAAAAAAACTTTACTATAAAACAACTCGCACAACTGTCTCTCGAGTGGATAACTTTCTAGATCTAGATGGAGATGTAACTTTTTTGTTCACATTGGGTGCATTTCATGTATTTTTCAGTGACATAAACCATTTTGTGAGTAATGTAACTTTCCTTGGAACTTGTGATTTGTGAAACTTCCGTCGAACGTCTTCTGATGCTCTGCTATATAAATAAGTTTTCACTGAAAAGAGTAAAATAAAATCTTTTTGTAAAAAAATAGAACCGACTCCAAAAAGGAACTACTATTCAAACAACTAAAAATGAAAGAAAATTGGTAGAAAATGGAACTGTAAATTGCGACTAAAAGTATAAAATAATTTCCTTTGTCAAACAACCTATAACACTACAATTAATCATAACTTTTGAAGTCAGCGCAAAATTAAATAAAAATTGATACCTTTATTCAATACAAAAATCAAATCCTATTCAAAATATACATCTCACATTGTTACCTGCAAAATGCAACCGAGAACTAATTTGATTCAAGAAAACAAATAAGATTTCGTAAGCAGCAAAAGTTGGCGAAGATGCTGGTATCTGACGTCCTTGGTGAAAGAAAAATCGCAAAATTACCTGGCAAACATATTTAATTTCTTTGGGATATCATGATTATTTTGATAAGGTATATCAAGAGAGAAATCTAGAATATGAAACAACACATCGTACAATATATATTATGAAAATATACATCTTGCGTGTATATTTTTGCCTTACGTTTTGATCACCAAATCCAAAAGCCATCAAGGATGATAGTTATCAAAGTTATACCAAATTTGCAAAGGAAACTCTAACTTCGTAGAAACATAAATACCGCATTGTGAAGAATGATCACTGTTCTATGTAGATGCTACTAATGCACCAATTGTATACAGTGATAAAATAATAAAGGAAACATGAAAATGGATCATTCGAAACAATAGCATTTGTTGCTACCGATCTAAAGACAAACCTTTAAAAACTAATTAAATTTTATTTAATTTTGCGCCGACTTCAAAAGTTATGATTAATTGTAGTGTTATAGGTTGTTTGGCGAAGGAAATTATTTTATACTTTTAGTCGCAATTTACAGTTCCATTTTCTACCAATTTTCTTTCATTTTTAGTTGTTTGAATAGTAGTTCCTTTTTGGAGTCGGTTCTATTTTTTTACAAAAAGATTTTATGTAAATAAAATATGGATTTGTAAATAGCTTTCGCATTGCTCACATACATAAATTAATTGATTAGGTTTAATGCCATAGTAAAGCTATGCTTTGGGCTTCGATAACTACCTGCTCTTCAAACTAGGAGATGGGAAGAACTTGGTTCGAACTCAGGTTATGCTCATTGGCTTAGCATTTCTGAAATTCCTAGAATTTTTTTTTTCAAAAGTCATGTAAATACGGGCTAGTTATATTGATTCCTCATGAGGGTTCTCTATGCAGGCCTAAAACTCACATGTAATCAAACGTCCTTAACACCTATGCGCCACCACTGTTAAGAGAGGGGCATATAATTTTGAATTGCCCTAGGTGCTCCAGACCTATCTTACATCACTGGCCAAATATTGTAGCCAGGGCCTGACTAAAAACTTTTTGTGCCCCCCCCCTTCCCCCCAAAAAATAAATAAAAATAAAAGCTTTGGAAAACAGAACAACTTTGCAGCCACATTTGTCCATTCTTCTACTGGAGAAACTTCAAAAGGCAATTTTAAGAATTGCAACAACTTCTTTATCTCTGAAAAGTCTTGTAATCTTGCTGCAAACTCCTTTTTTAGAACTGACATAAAATTTGATAATATTGCAATGTCTGTTTTAGAATTACATTTACGTTAAAAATTTTTGGACAGTGAATAAATTCTTAACTTGCAAAGTCTTTTTCAAAGAAGACACACTTTGTATCAGATCACATATTAATTTTCCATTTCCTTGTAACTTGGTATTGAGCACATTCAAATGTTTCAGAATGTCTTTCAGGAACTCAATTAAGATTTTATTAAGAACTCAAATTAGTCACCCAAGTACTTGTGAAATACTAGAAAAAAATTACAAGGTGGTGTCCAAACATATTGTTATCTGCAGAAAAATATATTTTAAATAATAATTTTGAGAAATTTATATTTTCAAAAACTTTTTGGCAATCTAGTTTTTGACCTTCCATGGTCCATCATTACTGATCATTGACTTAGACCAACCAAAGCACAATTCTTGATACATTTGTATAGCCTAGCAATCTTAGTATTAGGACTACTGAATTGTCTGTTATAAGTAGTGAACATCAACTCCCTATGCAGTGTTGAAAGTATTTTACCAAAGTGACCCTGACCAATTCATAGATGTTTTCTCTGTAAGAGATAATGTGGGTTTCAGTAGATTATACAGCATTGTATAGATCCTTCCAGTCCTCACTCTTCTACTTCAAGTTTTACCTAGAGATCTAGCTCAGAAGATTGTAATGTTCCTTATTAATTACGTTCTTAACCTTGAAGGCTATCTATATCACTTCCATTATTTTACATTTCAAAATGAAAATCAAGATATATAGAAAAAACCTTTGACATTACTTCGTGCATCGTCGTTTAAATTTTTCGGCCGGGTATCCGGCTCTCCTCAGAATGACATCCTCTGTGGGGGACTTGAGCTTGACTGATGTTCATGATCTTCTTTCACCATAAGGTGGTGCCACATACGGTTGAGTGCCACTGCGCTGTTGTCGTTGCATGCCTCTCTATTAGTTGTAATTTCATTTGACTCGCGAAACATCGCGTAATAATCCTTGTAGTTAGCAATTTTACTGACTTTCTCAAAATCAATTTTAATATCTTGTTTACTAAATGTCTTGGCTAAGGCTGTATTAAATTTTCCTGTTTTTATATCATTTTTGTGCTCATTAATTCTTGTTTTAATTTTATTTTTTGTAACACCAGTATAAGACCCTGGTTTATTATCTTGATTTGTAAAAGGAATTTTATAAATTCCTGCAGTTTCTAAAGGGGGGATGGGGTGCTTTTACAAATTCCTTTTACAAATCAAGATAATAAACCAGAGTCTTATATTGGTGTTACAAAAAGAAAAATTAAAACAAGAATTAATGAACACAAAAATGATATAAAAACGGGAAAATTTAATACAGCCTTAGCCAAGTTCTTTAGTAAACAAGATATTAAAATTGATTTTGATAAAGCCAGTAAAATTGTTAGCTACGAGGATTATTATTACGCAATGTTTCGCGAGTCAGTCGAAATTACAACCAATACAGAGACATGCAACGACAGCGGCACAGTGACACCTGACCATGTGTGGCACCACCTTATGGTGAAAGAAAATCATGAACATCAGTCAAGCTCAAGTCCTCCACAGAAGATGTCATTCTGAGGAGAGCCAGGTACCCGGCTGAAAAATTTAAACGACAATGCACGCAGTAATGTCAAAGGTTTTTTGTATATATATTAATTAAAGTTAATACTTCGTTTTTAAATGAAAATAAAGTTTTCTCACAAGACATCCCTGCTCCATTGAAAGTTGCAATTATAATAGCGAAGTCTAATTCAGATAAAAATGTGCTGTTTAAATTCTGTATGTATTTAATTAAAACAACTGTTAAAAAATTAATTATAAATACTCGATGTTCTGTGTATTGACAGAAAATTTGTGCTGGTAGGATAATACAAAGAAAAGTAAGTGCAAAATATGGGGGGGAAAAAATTGTATAGTGATTCATATAAAGTAATTTTTTATTTAAAAATTCTATTGGTCATTAAAAGTATGTAAAATTATTGGTTGATCTATCTAGTTAAGCTTTTGGGACTATATAATAATACGCATCATCCCTGTAAATTAAAGTAATTCAATAGATTAAGATGCAATATGTTTGTGTTAAAATTAGAAAGTCAGTAAAAACTTTAGTTCTATATTTTTATTATTACTTAATTATATTAAATCTCTATTATTATTTAAATTTATAAATTGATTGCAAAATTATTTATCAGATTTTACAGTAGCTTATATTTTTTCTCTTAGTCTTTGCATCTAGCTGAATTATGTGATAAATTTATTCAAGATTCTAAGGATTCACTTATTCTTCAGCCTGCATCTCTGGATATTGCTATGATTAAGAAGAAACCAGATGAAGAATTGGTAAGATTCATAGGGGAAAAAATCCTAGTATTTGTTAGTCAAATTCTAAATTATTTCCAGTTAATTAGGGAACTCTATACTTTGACTGAATGTTAACAACACATTTCTTAAAGACCATATTAATTTTTTTAATGAGCAAATAACACCCAGGCAAGGAATTGAATCTGTGTTTTTGACATAATCGGTCAAGGCTTTACCTACTTGGCTAACCCATTTAACATCTAACTGTACAATTTGCTTGATAAAGTATTGGAAATTTTCATCTGTTCTATGAACAATATTGCAGTACTGTGGATAGTTTTTATTTTGTAACTTGATTATTACAGAATTACTATTAATTGCAAGGAATTATTCATTGTAATTCTGCAAAAAAAAGTAAAATAAAATTTTTTTAAAAGTTCAATTCGAAATAGTAAAACATCCATTCATAGGTCTGCACCATTATTTGCAAGCAAATGAAAAATTTCAGCTTTCTGTTACAACAAATTCTACTCCTCAAATGCCAACCAGGTTTAGCTGTGTGATTAGAACATTGGTGCATATTCCAGCAACACAGGTTTGATTCCTGGCCTAATCATTTTATGCTCTTGCTAAAAAAAAAAAAAAAAAAGAAAACTAATTGGGTCTTTCCTTCTAAAATATAGATTAATATTTGATCGAAGATATAGCTTCCTAATTATTTACTGTTATTCTTCAATAATGGATTTTCAATATATAGATAGATAGATATTTATATTCATTTTATAGGAAAGAATTTTAATTAAAATTAATAGATGCAGATAAATATTTCCAACTTTCTGTCTGTCAAGGAAATTGTATTGGTCAAATGTGAACTAAGTTAACTCAGTGTTTAGAACATTGTATATAATGCCAAGGATACAGATTTCTTGCCTATTTGCCTTTTACTCTAGTTTAAAACAAATATTTTCATTCAAAAATGTGTAGCTGTATTTAGTTAGTTGAGTTTCAGTGTATTTAATCTTTATTCCTTATTTCAAATTGCTTTTCAAACTTCTTTCATGTTACTTTCTGCTAGAAATAATACTTTAAGATGCTTTAAAATGTATTTATATTTCACAGATGAATATGCTACATTTGAGGAAGGACAGGCTAGGGGGAAGAGTAGAATTTTAGGGAATGTACCATAATGTCTAATTATATTCTATTACAGTGGCGGCTTGTGCAAATTTTTGCTAGTGGGGCCCGACCCATCATATGGTGTGTAATTTAATATTAATAATATTCATTGTTCAAACATAAAAACAAACATTATTAAGGAGGTATTTAAAATATAAATCATAAATTTTTGGAAAAAAAAAATTATGGCAAATTTTAAATTTAACAATATGAAAAAATCTTCGTAAATTTATCTCAGAAGTTAATACTTTACGAATTCATTTGCAAAATTTTGCAGTTTTCTGATCAATGGAGTATCAAAATTGAAATATCCAGAAGATGGTAGACAGGAATTGCCAAATTCTATACTATGTCGCTTTCGTCAATATATACATTTGGAGTTTTCTATTATTTTCTCCGAAACTCGCATAAATACGAGCTATGTATCACTTAGAAAGACTCCCTAGGGAGAGTACACCACCCAGATCTATGACCTACTTTTAGTCAACTGGCTTTAATCCTAACACTACATGCCATTAAAATTTGAACTTAATTTTCTCTACACTCTACATGTAATATTTTTTAGCTTGTACGAATTATATCCCTAAGTCATTTAGTAATAAGAATTTCAAATGTTGTATTCATTTTTCTTATCTTAAAAAATAAATAAAATAAACTTTAATAAATTTATTAGAAGTTATATTGAAATTTAGAAAGTCATGAATAGTGTAATGCGAATATATATTAGAAAACTAACATTTTTCTCACTTTAAGAGCTTAAATTTTAAACAATTTAAATTTAAATTTCTTAATTTCTGATTCAATTTAGAGAAAATTATCTAAAAAACATCTATTTAAAATTAAATACCTTTATCCTTATGTGTTTCAAATTTTCATTCATAAAATTATAAAAATATGCATTTAGAGAAAATTCAGTTTAAATTTTTATATTTCATTGAAAAACGTCATTTAAAACTTTTCATGATTATAAAATTCTTACTTATTGACATAATTTTATGTTGTTTTTATGTATAATATTTGTTGAGAATTAAAGATTGATTCTTAAATAAAATAAAAAACAAAAATAGGAATTTTTTTTTTTTTAAGGATATAATAAATAAAGAAATAAAGACGATCTAGTGTCTTTAAATAATAATAATAATAATATTATTATTATTATACAAAACTGTATTTAAAAAAAAAAAAAAATCAATAAAAAAACCCAAGATTTTTATGCACATAGTTAATCCATATATCCACGTAAAACAATTATTTATTTAAAAATTTTACAATTTAATTGCATAAAAGTTACAGTATACCAGTCTGAAGAAAAATATCGCAATTGTACGTTTTCTTTCCATTCTTTCATTTAAATTCAAAATACTTCAGATAGAGGGGTCTCAAATTCTTAATTAAGAGCTTTTATCTCAAACGCTAATCTAGAAAAATATTTTTAATTATCAACAGAGAGAATTCATTTTTAAACACTAGAATTTTAAACTATCATATTGTTGCGTACTTGGGGATTCGTGAGTTGTCTGAGAATAAAAGGCCAAACGTACAAAAATTCAGTAATTTATTCACAGAAAGTTCCAGAAAAATACAGGTCAATAAACCAATTATCAGCTTCAATTCAAGCAGTAACCACAGCTTAAACAACAGCTGTCAGTAGCAAATCCACAGTACAAACTGTATACCAATAACACTTGAAGCAAGTCTCTCTCAAAGAGGCTTAAGAGCAATGCAAGCACTAGCGAAGCTGGCTGAGATCTGAACTGAACTGACTGCCTTGGCGAGGAAGCGATCCTTATATGCTGTTCCATGGAGCCCAGATTTTTCGAGAAAACTCTAGAAAGTGGTCAACCAATCAACTTACAGCTTCCATATTTGGTATATCCCATATAAGGATTTTCTTGCCAAGGTCGCCAAAAAAATCGCCAAGGTGGGAAAAAGTCGCCAAATTTGGCGCCAAATCCATTACGTGCATTACTGGGGATTTTTAATGCGTTTTTAAGGGAAAATAAGGCTATTTCAACGCTAAAACGACTAGAAATGCACAAAATTAGCACTTTATCAACTTACTAAGCCTCTTTGAAAGAATTTATACAAAAATAAACACAATTATTTACAATTTCGTAACACTGCCCCCTCCCAAGGACTGCACGTCCCGGGCAGTGCAACCCTTGGTCAAGAGGCGAAACTAAACAAATTTACACAATCTAAAACACAAAAACTAAGTTGCACATAAAGATAACATAGAAATATAAATTAAGTGGGAAATATTTACAAAATTCACAAATATGTACAAATATTTACAGTGCGCATGCGCAAATTTTACCAGTATTTACATTTTAAATTTTAATTTTACCGTTACTTGTGGTACTTGGCTTGCCTATTATAGTGCACCACCTTCTGTTTTGATGAAGGTGTTTTAGTGATCCGCACCACTACATCATTCAGCCTTTTTAAGACTGTGTATGGTCCGTCCCAGTTGCACTGTAACTTGGGAGAGAGTCCTTTGCGTCGAACAGGATTCCACAACCAGACCTTCTCTCCTTCCTGGTACTCATATTGTGTAGCCTTTAGATCGTACCTTGTCTTCATTTTCTCTGTTGCCATGTTAATCCGCTCCCGAGCGAAGTTGTGTACGTCCTCAAATCGTGCCTGGAGATCTTGGATGTACTCCTCGGGCGATGAAGGCGCATCGGGTGGACAACCAAACAGGAGATCACAAGGCAGACGAAGTTCACGTCCGAACAGCATCTGGGCTGGAGTATAGCCGGTGGTTTCATGGACAGCACTTCGATAAGCCAGCAGGAACAATGGCAACTTCGAGTCCCAATCTTGCTGGTTTCTTGATACAAGAAGGGAGAGGTTATTCAGGATGGTACGATTGAACCTCTCGACCATGCCGTCCGACTGGGGATGTAAGGGTGTTGTCCGGGTTTTGTCTATGCCGAGTAGTTCACACAGTCCTTTGAAAACATCAGAGGTAAAGTTCCTACCTTGGTCAGTATGAAGTTGTAGGGGCGTGCCATACCTTGACACCCATTGCTGCACTAGGACCTCTGCGACTGTGCATGCCTCTTGATTGGGAATGGGATATGCCTCAGGCCACTTGGTGAAATAGTCCATCACGACGAGAATGTATTTATTTCCACTGGAGGTCTGTGGCAAAGGACCCAAGATGTCGATTGCAATCCATTCAAATGGTGCTCCCACGTTATACCGTTGCAGTCTTCCTCGACTTCGTTTCTGCGGGCCTTTACGTGCCGCACAAGCATCACAGGATTTACACCATTTCTCCACATCCTCCTTTGCCTTGCACCAGTAGAAGCGTTCCCGAACTTTCTGCAGAGTCTTCATTACCCCAAAATGGCCTCCGGTAGAGCTACTATGCAGTTGTTCTAAAACATCTGGAATTCTTGATCTTGGCAATGCTATCTGCCATCGGAAGCTTTTCCCATCATCAGATTCCCACTTTCTGTATAATACGCCGTTTCGGATATGAAGAGAGTCCCAAAGTGCCCAATAACTTTTCGTAATGGGACTAAATCTGGAAATGTCCTGCCAGATAGGTCTGTTGCTGGTCGTCTCCTTCAGCTGTAATATTGGCTTTATGTCAGGATCTTCCAACTGGGCTTTTCTAAGTTCTTCATCACTCCATGGATCGGGATCTTGATCTGATGGTGTTGAGACAGTAACTTGGCAGGCAACCGGATTTATCGGCAGGTATTTCTGCTCGGCTCTAGAGCAGTACTTGCAGCTTTCCAAACAGGGCTTCCGTGACAAGGCATCTGCATTACCATGTAGAGTCCCTTTACGATGACGTATCTCGAAGTCATATTCCTGCAGGCGTTGTATCCACCTGGCAATCTGTCCTTCTGGGTTCTTGAACTGGAGCAACCACGTTAGAGATGCATGGTCAGTCCGTAGCAGGAATCTTCTGCCATAGAGGTAATGATGGAAATGTTCTATGGCTTTTACGATGGCGAGTAGCTCTTTCCTGGTGGTACAGTAATTTCACTCTGGTTTAGACAAGCATTTACTCCAATAGGCAATGACATGTTCTTGACCATCAATTTCCTGCGACAGAACAGCACCGACACTCTCATGGCTGGCATCTGTATCAAGTATGAACTGTCTGTCGGGCTGTGGATACGTCAAGATAGGCGATGATGTTAAGGCCTCTTTAAGTCGCTTGAACGCATTTTCACATTCCTCTGTCCACAGGAACTTCTGTTTGGCTTCCGTCAGCTTGTGGAGTGGTCTGGCAATATTTGAGAAACCCTTGACAAACTTCCTGTAGTAAGTGCATAACCCCAGGAAACTTCGTAGTTGGTGTACATTTTCAGGGCGACTCCAGTACTCGACTGCAGAGATCTTCTCAGGATCAGTTCTCACACCTTCGGCAGAGATGATATGGCCGAGGTAGCTCACTTCATGACGGAACAAGTTACACTTGCCTGGATTCAATTTGAGGTTAGCCATTCGGAGTTTCTCCAGCACCTTTCGGATGTTTCGTAGATGGTCTTCAAAGGTGCACCCCACAATGATAATATCATCCAAATACACCAGACAGGCTTCATAGGAAAGTCCTTTTAGCACTGTCTCCATCAGGCGTTCAAAGGTGGCAGGAGCATTACATAATCCGAACAGCATAACTTTAAATTGCCACAGTCCTTGTCCCGTGGTGAATGCAGTCTTTTCACGATCATCAGGATGTAATTCTACTTGCCAGTAACCGCTCTTCAGATCCAACGTGGAGAACCATTTATTGCCAGCAAGTGTGTCTAATGTGTCGTCAATTCTGGGAAGAGGGTAACTGTCTTTCTTCGTGATGTCATTCAAACGACGATAATCCACGCAAAATCTTGTTGAACCATCCTTTTTCCGCACCAGTACTATGGGAGAGGCCCAAGGACTCGTTGATGGCTCGATGACGTCATTGTGCTGCATTTCATTTAGAAGTTCAGTGACCTCTTCCTGTTTAGCAAAAGGAAGTCTTCTTGGATGTTGTTTGATTGGAGGATGATTTCCTGTATCAATTCTGTGCTGGGTGATGTTCGTTCGCCCGACGTCTTCAGGTGTTCGAGAAAAAAGGTCTTTAAATTCTTGGAGTAGCTTCTCCGCAGCACATCTCTGTTCCTTTCCTAACTCTGCATTCTTGAGTAATTCCGTTATTAATTGTTCAGAAGACTTGGATTCAGTTGCTTGCTTGGGGCGGTTGATGCATGTTACAGGAGTGCAGGCTGCTAACACCTCATCCTTCTTCACTGTTCGGACCTTATCGGTGATGTTTGCGACTCTCACAGGAATAGTACTCTTTGAGAGATCAACTAGAGATGAAGCTACCAGAACTCCTCTTGGGCTATTGTCTGTATTCGGGTATTCAATCAGTCCATAGCGGAAGTATTGCTTTGTAGGTGGTGGTCCTGAAACTGTTGTCTCTGTGTGTGGAGGGATGGAAATTTCAGACTTGGCTGTTATCTGGCAAATTGTCTGAATGTCTTGATTTTCAGTGTTGAACACAGCGATGTCTTCCGAACTCGAATGCAGTTCATTATTCTTGAAGTCCAATTGAAAGTTAAATTTTCTCAGGAAATCAATTCCAATGATTAAAGGATCTCTTATATCAGCCACATATGCCATATGATGGTAACTGGCATTCCCAAAAGTGATGGTCAAGTTCATCTTTCCATATATTTTGATTTCGTCTCCGGTCACAGTCTGGAGTTTAACGCAGGGCGTCGTCCAGATGATCTTTTCTTTTAGTTCTTGAGCTAAATCCGTTCTAATGATGGTCACGTTGGCTCCTGTGTCCAGAATCATCCGGCAGGTGGCGTTGTTGACTTGGCCATAGACGTGAAGTCCATTATCGCCACCACTCGTCGATGAAACATGAAATACTGTAAATTGGGGCTCTTTAATTTTAGGCAACCTCTGCCCCGCGAGATGGCCTCCTCTTAGTTTCCCTGCTGTGATGGTGAAGCCGGGTGATTTCCTATAGGTGCTCTTCACATGACCATCCCCTCCACAGCCCCAGCACTTTATCTTCCGATCCTTTATTTCTATAATATTTTCCAGGCTGCGCAATCTCTTTAGGATCTCTGCGAAACTTCTCTTCATTTCATTCTCATCAGCAGGCATATCATTTAATGAGACTGCTCTTATGGAATGGAGGTCTTTTCGGGAGGCTTGTTGGGCTGCCTCTATCCTAAGTGCATAGCCTAAAGCTGATTCTACGTCTCTGATGTTGGAGAGTCTCAGCGCTTTTTGAATTTCTGGATCCCGAACAGCATCGATAAAGTACTGAAGAGCTAAGTCGTTACGAGTGTCAGCTTGACAGTCTGAGAATGCTAGGTGTGACAATCTCTGAATGTCCGCTGCCAGCTCTTGCAAACTTTCGCCCGTTTTCTGGTAACGGGACTTTAGCTGGAGGCGACTATAGTCCTTAGAACACTTCTCTCCGAACCGTAACTCCAATGCTCTAGTCAAGGCCTCGAAGTCGTCCCTTTCTTCTTTAGAAACATTCCTCAGTATCTCAGCTGCATCTCCCCGTAATGCTGCTGCTAAGTGGACTGACTTGGCGGTAGAGTCTCAGCCGTTAGCTTCAGCTACGATGGAAAACTGCGTCTTATATACATGCCAGGAGGAACTGCCATCGTAGGTAGATAGCTTAATAGATTCCTGATTCTGGATTCTTCTCTCTTTCTTTTCAGTTTCCTGGGGCATGGATTCTAACTTTTCTTCCACTTTTCTCTCCAGATCTTCTTCTATTCTCTTCAGTTTACCTTCTATCTCTGCAAACCTTCCTTTCAGTTCCTGATCAAAATTTTCTTTAACTTTCTCCTCAAAACTCCGTTCTATTTTCGTAACACTCTCTTCAACCTTCATAACATTTTCTTCTATCTTCATAGCTTTCTCTTTAAAACTTTCTTCTATTTTCAAAACTTTCTCTTCAAAATTTTCTTCTATCTTTATAACTTTCTCTTCTATTCCATCCATTCTATTTTCCATCACCGTTAATTTACCCTCGATTGATTCTTTCACCGTTGAAAGCTCTCTCTTCATCTCATCTTGATTAGATTTAATTTCTTCCTGAACTTCACCCATAGTGTCTTTCAACTCTCTTTGCGATGTTTCCATTTTCTCTATCAATCCGGTTTCCATCTTTTCCTGTCCGGCTTTCATTTCATTCATCTGGGTAGCTAAGGTTTCTAGAAGTTTTTTCATCTCTTGCTCCATAGCCCTCGTTATCACCATTCACAGACAAACCCCACTCCTGACACCAGAAATGTTGCGTACTTGGGGGTTCGTGAGTTGTCTGAGAATGAAAGGCCAAACGTACAAAAATTCAGTAATTTATTCACAGAAAGTTCCAGAAAAATACAGGTCAATAAACCAATTATCAGCTTCAATTCAAGCAGTAACCACAGCTTAAACAACAGCTGTCAGTAGCAAATCCACAGTACAAACTGTATACCAATAACACTTGAAGCAAGTCTCTCTCAAAGAGGCTTAAGAGCAATGCAAGCACTAGCGAAGCTGGCTGAGATCTGAACTGAACTGACTGCCTTGGCGAGGAAGCGCTCCTTATATGCTGTTCCATGGAGCCCAGATTTTTCGAGAAAACTCTAGAAAGTGGTCAACCAATCAACTTACAGCTTCCATATTTGGTATATCCCATATAAGGATTTTCTTGCCAAGGTCGCCAAAAAAATCGCCAAGGTGGGAAAAAGTCGCCAAATTTGGCGCCAAATCCATTACGTACATTACTGGGGATTTTTAATGCGTTTTTAAGGGAAAATAAGGCTATTTCAACGCTAAAACGACTAGAAATGCACAAAATTAGCACTTTATCAACTTACTAAGCCTCTTTGAAAGAATTTATACAAAAATAAACACAATTATTTACAATTTCGTAACACTATGTTTAAGAAAATGCACCGAAAAACCATATAAGTAAAAGTGATGCAAAAGTCACCAGATTTTGTCCAGGAATTGTATGGTTAACATATTTTAGAGGAGACAGTTTTTTTTCTCTATAGTTTTGTTCTAAAGGGCCAGAATCCCTGTGCGCTAGCAATGATAAATTATGGCGTGCTAATACTGATAAAGGAGTTTGACGCCAAATCTGTTAACTCGCTGTTCTAATAGAATAAATACTGTACAAATGCATACACCAAGCTGGGCCATTACAAAGCGGCCCCTCACTTAACTGATAAGGCATTTGCAGTTGGCCCAAGGCTTTTTTTTTTTTTTTTTGTCAGCCTTGGGTGGGTGAATCATTAAGTGATTTATGACACCTGAAAAGAACATATTGATAAATAAATGATAATGAGAAACAGATTAAGAAAAAAATGGATATAGGATATTATTTTGTATATATTTTTTTGAACAGTTACAATAAATAAGAAAAAGAATGAAATAATGAATATATATATTTTTTTTAATTGGAAAACCAGAATGTTGTGGCCACCTTATGATTTTCTTCTATATTTTCCTAAGCAAATTCACTCAGTAAAAATAATTTATTAAAATCATTATTTAATGAAATTATCTTCCATGATAATGCAGTACGATTTCCATATTAGAGAAGTAGTATAACATTTCCATATTAGAAAAGTAGTATAACACTAAATATCCAAAAAAAAGTTCATTTTATTCTCAATATTACATTAAAAAAATGTTAAAAATGAAAAAAAAAAAAAAAAAAATAGATAACTTTATTTTAATCACAGATTTATGGTTCAACTATTCATTTTAAAGGTATTGGCGATGTCTTTTGTAAGATACTTATCATGAAAATTTATTCCCCCTGAGGGGTGACCCCCCCCCCCCCAAGGGTGGGAAGTGATGCTCCTACATATACGTTTTTTTCCCCAGTTGACTATCTCTATTATAAATAATTATTGTAAATCTTTTTATGCACATTTATACAAAATTTTGTCCTATACCACCATGTTAAAAATTTAGAAAAAGTGGGATGGCAACACAACATGTTTGACAATTTTTACCAAAATTTGATAGGCACTAATTGATGTCAAAGTGTAATTACACACCAATTTGTATGAAATTCTGCGCAGTAGTTCCTGAGATACAGTTGCAACAAAATTTTGTCTCACACACACAGACAGACAGACATTTTCTAAAAAATGTCATATTGTGTTCTACAGCTCACAAAATGTGCAAATCCATCAAAAACCAGAGGTCAAAAATTTTTACGAATCCAATGCTTTCTTCTGTTTTATATAGAAGAAAGTAAAAGTGTAAGTGGGGCCGTGCCCCACTGGCCCTTAATGACGAGCCGCCACTTTCTCTATTATGTCAGAAAGATAAATTTTACGATGAAAATTTTGAAGAGACTCCCTATCCTAGGAGCTGCAATGCCTAGGCTAAATAATAATAAAAAAAAAGTGTTTGATTGCAAAAAATACAGGATAATTTCACTGGTAATGTGTGCTTTTTTTCAATGCTGATTCTTGAAATACACAATCATTTCACTACAAATCAGCAAAATATGATTTTTGATATCTATTCAATAAAATAAACATCATTGTTGCAAATGATTTTTTGAATGTTATTGATACACAAAATTTTCATTCAATCGCAGCTAATTGTTAAAATATATAAATTTTAATCAGTTTACCAGTTGTTATAATTTGTGAATATTCACAAAGCGATCTGTAAAAAAAAAAAAAAAAAAAAAAAAATATATATATATATATATATATATATATATATATATATATTGGACTCTGCTATGCTATATTTTTTCTGGCTGATTACTGAAATACAGAATTTTCTTGTCAGGTTTTTTTTTTTTGTGTGAATACATGCCTTTGATGCCTTGAATCCAAGGTTTGAGCACTCCTATTTTTTTAAGATTGTTTTATTTTACTGTCACCACAATTTTAAAATGAAAATTTTCTAGAAGGTTTTAGTGTTATTATAGCATTAAAATCTTCAAGAAAATTTTCTTTTTGAAAATTAGAGTGAAGGATAAATAAAACGATCATAAAAAAGTAGGAGTGCTGCAGCTCTAGTGAATCCATTGTTTTCTGGTAAAGTAATTGATGTAAATAATTATTTTTATCCAAAGAACTTAATTCTTGTTACTATAACCCTTATTATTAATCAACACTTTTAGAATGCTAGTTTTCTCTCGTCTTTTTTTCCCCCTCCTTTTCTGCTCCCTTTCGGCTTTGGATTCTAATTGTTAAGGTTTTAGTTAATGTAAATAAACACTTCATTTCATCAGAGTCTGCAGACTTTGATTATGTAATGCCTCTCACGGAAAAGTTTTTCTATTTATTTATATATTGCATATTGTGTAGTGTTTCTTATGGCATTTAAGTAAAATTGAAAAAATAATTAGGTTTGCTATTTTCTCTAGCTTGAACATATTATTCTTTAACCATATTTCTTGCTACCATGGGAGCCTTTGCTTAAGGGGGGACAAAGAGTCCACTGTTAGAAAAAGGGTGATAACCCTTGTTGTTAAGCAATAAGGGAACACTGAATGATTGGATGTTTACTCAATCCCAACCTGTCAGTCAATTTGGCACTTCTCCAAGCCTTTAGACTCATCCTCACCGCTAGGCATAGAAAACATGGTTGCATTATAGAAATACTTGTCCAATGTATGTTTATCTTCTACAATTTTGAAAATAGTTTGTGAAATTACTGATACTTTGTATGATGAGAATTATATATTCTTAGGGGCCATTATCTCTTTTTTTTTTTTTATACTATTTTTTCCTTTCTTATTTTATGCAGCCCTTGTGGCATCCCTTGTCATCATTGTGGTGAACTATGCCTTTCAATGAAACTGACAGTGTGCTTCACCCAAGTTTTTGCTTATGTCTTCTTTAACTTGTGTTTCAAGTGTTGTCCCTATAATGCCTATCTTGAACATGGATAGTGTGATTTTAGCTAGTTTGAAATACACTTCTAGCATTTACAGAAATTCACATAAAAGTTCAATTTATTTGTTTTGAACCTGAAACTGATAGATATATACTTCATAATACTTTACTTTTGTTTGAAGGTTATACTTTATCTGACATTTTTTACTTTAAAATGCATACTTAATATTTCCCCTATGAATGAAGTGAGTGATGTTATAACATTGTTTTCGGGTAAGGTGCCAAGATCGAAGCAGTAAATCGCAGGCAACAACCATAGTTCGTAGAATAAAATGCAACTTTAAAATGATAGCCATGATAGTCAGGATCCAACTTGTTTTTTTTACGAAATCATTCCTTGTAAATAATGTCAATCAATTTCAACTAAATAAATATTACATAAAAGTAGTTATTAAAGCATAGACATTCACATTGTAGATATGAAGAGCCGGGAGAGAAAGTTTTCACAATGATTTTTTAGATGTTACTGGAAGCGAGTTCCGATATAGAATGATGACCGAGAACGAGCGAGAATTAATTTCTAAAAATGCCAAAAAATGATAGTAATAGAAATATTAAGCGCCAGAGCACCAAACACATTTCTCTTTATCTTAATGTTAACTCTATGGGGAAATTGAAATGACGGTTAAAATATTATAACCCTTAATCTGGCATTAATGTGTTCACCAAGGAAAACTGTTAGCAGGTACAATACAAAAAGTAATTATATTTGTCACAGGGACATTCTGTAAAAAAATCATTAAATATAAATCTAAATCACAATTGACTTCTATATAAGGTCTATAATAAAAGATATTCGTTTTTCAAATTAAACAAACAAAATTAAATTACAAGGAAATCATTTTATGTTTTTTTTTAGATTTATTTGGATAATTGCTTTGAAATATAAACAATCTTTTCTAAATTGCAAAAGGTAAAATTATTCTTTTCGGGAAATGGTAGAAATTAAATGATTTTTAAGATCCCTCATATATATATATATAGCAATATTTTAAAAAGGAGATCAATGAATTTATTACTGAAATTTTACTATTATTAATGAAAGTTATTTATTTTAATTTAAAATTTGATATATATTCATTTTCCACTTAATTAGATGTATTTAAAGAATATGATAGCAACTTGCTCACATATTTCTCCCCAATGCCTAAAAAAGAAAAAAAAAGGCTCCCTCAACTTTTTAGTACAATGAAGTAGAACATAAACCATTTATAATATAATGATATCACAATATAAGTAAAATATTATACCACAGAAGTACCGGTAAATAAAAGTACTAAACAAAGTTAACAAAATCTGGAACATCCAACAAGTAAAAAGTAATGTTATGTGTTAATATCTATCTAAAACTAACAAAGTGACATAAGCAATCTGAAATAAAATGAGGTATTTGCATATCATTATTTAACCATATAAAATGTACATAAGTAACTTTGAATATGTACACAAAATGTGAATGTGTAAACAAAAATGAAACAAATCAAATGGCATTTACTTAAAAAGTTTTGATCAAAATAATTATTGTTTATCTTCAAATTTGAAAAGAGAAAAATCGTTATTTACTAAGCAATGTGCATCCACTTTACTAAACAATTGAGCCAGAGAAAAGTGTGTGTCTCAGTACACAGGTTACATTTAACATATGGGTTGTGAATCCATAGTCAATATAACTTACTAAGAAAAAATGTGAACTTAGAAAAGGCGTATGACAAGCATTCTGCAACAGACATGCAAACATGCCGTGTTTATGTGTAAAAAGAAGACTATTGAAGAGAAAATTTACAGTCAGATTGTGCACCCCTTCAACCAAATTGCAATGAAAATTCTAGCCCAATGAGTAGAATATAGAGCATACAAGTGTCAAATCTAGCAAAAATTATGAAGAATGGCAAAGATGAAATTTATTTTACTTAAAAAGTACTTTATCTTTCTATTAAAAATTGTTTTGTAAATATTACTATAATTCAGGGGTCTACGTCAAAACATCGCCGGGAAAAACATCGCTTGTCAAAACGTCGCCATGATAATAACATCGTCGTGACAATAACATTGCCCGTAAAAATCATAGCGAAGCAAAAATTTTTATACTGATTTTACTTGACATTGGAATGGAATTTTCTAAACTCTCTCTCTCTCTCTCTTTTTTTTTTTTTTTTTACATGGATCTAAAGGTTGAAAATTAATGTTTGATGATTTGATGTCATGCCAAAACTATTTCTAACACATTTTTCATAAGTTTCTTTCATAATTTTTCTAAGTTTCTATGCTAAAAAAGAAAATATTGGATTTGTGAAAATTTTCGATGTTCGTTTTTCAATGGATGTATACATTTTTAGATTTCCTGAACATGCTTTGACCATTTAAAAAAATGCATGTGTGTCTGTATGTGTGTTACCAAAATTTTATAGATGCTGTATCGCACGTACCAGTGGACGGAATTTAAGTAAACTTGATGTTTAGTAAAATACTTGTCTTAAATAGATGCTGATTAGCTTTTAAAGTATATCGCCCAAAATGTGTTGCTGTTAAGTTATGATTTCCTTACTTTTAAAAATGTATATTTCGGCTTATGTAGCATATAAATTCAAATTTGACATGTGGATGGATGTTGTATAAAACTATACAATTAAATTTGAATACATATTGGCCGATAAGTGGAGCTACCATGTTGTATCTTAATATCTTTTACGAGAAGCAGTATCTAAACTTCTATGGCATATAAATGTGCAAAACTTGGTATGCGAGTTGTATATGCAAAACTAAACTGATTGAATTTTGGTGTACATCGGTTGTCAGATGGCACTGATATGCTGCATTATTTTCTATTCAATTATATTTTATGTTATATAAAAAGACAAAACTTGGTATGTGAGATATATATTATGAAAAAGTACACTGATTGAATTTGGGTGCATGTCTTCAGAAAGGTGGCGCTGCTGTTACTTTTCTCTCTATTAACATTTTGTTCATGAAATTTGGTGCAATTTTTACAAACGGTTGTTGAGTTACAACCATTTGGAAATTTGCAGAAATTAAAAGCAGCACCACCTGTCGGTCGATATATACCAGAATAAAGCGGCAAATTTGAATAATTTATGTATAATATACCAATTTCAAGCATTTATATAATATAGAAACTGAGATATAGCCTTTCTGTAAACGAAATTAAATTGAAGTGTAGCGGCACCACCTGCAGCGACTTAATCTGAATCTGAATCAGCATAGTTTTTTGCATAATTTGCCTCACATATGAAATTTGGTGCTTTTAAATATTATAGAAACTGAAATATTGATTTATTTTAAACAAAATTAAATTGCAGCACAGCATTGCCTCCTGACAGCCGATATGCACAGAAATTGAATCAATATAGTTTTACATAATATTTATCTCATATATTAAGTTTGTATACCACAGAAGTTGAAATATAGATTTCCATAAATAAAGAAAATGCCAGCCAAACAACGCTACCTATAAGGCGATATCAATGCCAATCAGCATCAATTATGTCACAGTCCATCCAGATATCAAGCTTCGTTAAAATTTTGTGTTTTAATCCTGGAGATACAAAGTTTACTATCATATTATAAACAGATATCTAAAAATGGGCAAATCATTTTCAGTAATTTCAAAATGTGCAAAATTGTCAAAAACTAGAATACGAGAATTTCTACGAACAAAATTTAATTATCTTATATATTTATAAGAAAGTAAGTATGGCCATTTCAAAACTTATTCTGTACCATTTTAAATAAAAGCGTCAATTACGTTTAACATGCATAAAGATTTAATCAACATAGCTTTTCATAAATAACATTTTACATAAACAATTTGGTACAATTTTCTCCAATAGATGCAGAGACATATAGGCAACTGAGAAATCGCAGAAATTGATAGTAGCGACACTTACCAGCCGATATATACCAAAATCCAGTAAGCATGTTTTTTCCTAATATATATTTAATAAACTAAGTTTGTCACGTTTGTATATTATAGAAGCAGAATTAGTTTTCTCGTAAACAAGAAATATTACAGCACTGTCGTATCATCTGTCTTCCGTTATTGCAGTCAAATTGAATCAGCATAGCTTTACATAATATCCATCTCGAATATCAAGTGTTGTGTATTTATTCAATACAGAAGTTGAGATATACTGTTTTAATATGTGTTCCTTGAAACAGGTTTACATTGCAGCATATCAGCGCTACTTATCAGTCGATATACACCCAAATTAAAACAACAAAGTCTTACACAATATACAATTTGTTCACTAAGTTTGGTATACTATAGGAGCTGAGCTATAGTTTTTCCATAACATGGCTGCACCCCCTGTTGAGTGATATATCTGAAAAAACAATCAGCATCAATTTAAGTTCTAACCAAATATTAAGTTTTGTTAAATTCTAACCTTTGTTTCGGAAAATGCAATATCCACAATGTTTAACTAAAATACACAGACACACATTTTCTAAATTTAGCAGAATCTTGTTCTTGACATCTCAAAATGTGTACATTCATCGAAAATCAGAAATTGAAAATGTTTACCAATCCTATACTTTCTTCCTGTGTATGGAGATAAAAGTAATAAATACATAAAATTCAAAAATAAACAGTCAATTACAGTTAACTGGATGGCATTATGCTTTAAGTAAAAAATATGACAGCAAATTATATCTGACAATTATAATAACAAAAATTAAAAAATAAAGAAATAAATCAGAGCTTTCATTTGTCTTTTTAAACTACTGTTAAGTTTAGTAATGTAAAATTTCAATCTACCATTAATTTATTGAAACTTCAAAATTAAATATTTAAATTGTAAAATCTGCAATTTTTAACTTAGAAACTTGATTTTCACAGCATTTGGTCAAATCATAGAGACAGCCAGATTTACGAATTTTTAAAAAACTGGGAACAATTTTATGCTATTTAGAGCGTTCTTAATTTTACCCCAATACCTTAAACAATAAAATGTAATTATCTTTTATTCCAGACAAGACATCTGTTATTGAAACAGAATCGTCTGCGAGAGAGAACTGGCAAGAGATACTACGACATAACATCGCCAGAAAAACATTAAACGAAGTCAAATTTCATATTTTAATAATTTTTATAACTGTAATAAAAAAAATTGAAAATGGTGCTCCGATGTGCATCGTGAGGGGTCAACAGACCTCCATATAATTTTTTTAAAATATTTTTCCACGCTTTTTATTATATGTAGAATAAAATTTATTCTCTGGCGATGTTTCTGTCAGCGATGTTTTTGGCACGGCAATGTTTTCGCAACAATGTTTTGACGTGCGATGTTTTTTCCGGTGATGTTATGACGCGATACCATAATACAGTTCTTGGTATATTTATATGACGAGTTTTCAGTTTGTTTCCATTTGAAATGTTTTAAATTTTAATGTTTACTTTAAAAATTAAATGCTATCTCAGTGTTAAACGTTTCTACAAGCAAAAAAAAAAAAAAAAAGTAAAATTTTTAATTAATGTTTTAGAACACATGTTGAAAACATAATCTGTTTCTTAATAAACTGTCAAATTATTTTATATCCACTGAAAAAAAAGAAAAATTTAATAAACATTGTAGGTAATATTCAACATGCTGTCACATAAAAAGTCTTTTTTTATTTAAAAAAAAAAAGAAGTGAACCAGCCACAACAAAAGCTAAAGACTAATTCCTGTAGAACAAGCACACAAATGCATTGCTATGTCTAGAATCCATTCATGAGGTGAAAATTTTAGATTTGAATAAAGGATAGTATCAGAAAAAATTATTGAAAACTTAACATGATGAAATAAAAATTAACTTATTTATTTAAAGATTTATTTTAGCTGTATTATTATTATTATTAAATGTATTAATTACTATTAATTGTATTAAAGCAAATAAGTTATTTGTAAGACATCAAAAAATAATTCTTTGAAAAAAATTATGCTGCAACATATATATTTAAACAAAAGTGTAAGTTAAATAAGTGCTAACAAACAAACCATGTGTTCTAAAAAAAAAAAAAAAAACTTGGGTATATGTGGGAATTTTAAACGAATTAAATTATTATTTAAAAACATGTATTTTATGTAAAAAAAAAAAAAATCTATATATGATTTTCTGAATTCAAATACTATCGGGAATTGTACAATTACAAAAATAACTCAAAGTTTAAACAGTGAGAATAACTTAACGTATGTATTAATGTAAATATTTTGTTTCTTTATTTAAACAAATAAATTACTCATGAAATCACAATTTCAGGTGCCAAATATATCGTCAAATGTCGTGTTACAAATTGTAAATAATTGTGTTTATTTTTGTATAAATTCTTTCAAAGAGGCTTAGTAAGTTGATAAAGTGCTAATTTTGTGTATTTCTAGTCATTTTAGCGTTGAAATAGCCTTATTTTCCCTTAAAAACGCATTAAAAAGCCCCTTAAGGCAGGTAATGGATTTGGCGCCAAATTTCGCAACTTTTTCCACCTTGGCAATTTTTTTGGTGACCTTGGTGAGAAAATCCTTACAAGGGATATACCAAATATGAAAGCTCAAATCTCATTGGCTGATGAGATACAGAAATTTCCGGAACTTTCCACACTTTTCTACAGGGGTATATAAGGCTGTTTTCTTTGCCAAGGTGTGTCAGTTCAGTTCTCAGCCAGCTTCGCTAATGCTTGCATTGTTTTGAGCCTTTTTGAAAGAGACTTGCTTCAAGTGTTATTGCTATACAGTTTGTACTGTGGATTTGCTATTGACAGCTGTTGTTTAAGCAGTGTTTACTGGTTGAATTGAATCTGATACTTGGTTTATAGACCTATATTTTTCTGGAACTTTCTGTGAATAAATTACTGAATTTTTGTACGTTTGGCCTTTCATTCTCGGACAACTCATGAACCCCCCAAGTACGCAACAGTATTTATAGATCATCATTACAAAAGTATGATGAAGAGAGACAATTGTAATCTCATGTTTTTTTAAAAATATTATTATAATTTTTTTATAACAGAATTATAAAAATATGTGTAAGTGTGAAAAGAAAAATTCAAAGTTCACGACCAGCCATATCTGGATTTTTGTGAGATCATCCAACAAAAAAATGTAAAATGTATAACAAAACTTCTAAAATTCTTGGAAATTGGGGGAAAAAAAATATATTTGCGGTAAAATTTACTATAAAAGTTAAAAATGATAAGGAAAATAATGTGCTATGTTATTATTTGAAAATTTTTATAACTTGGAAAAATTACCCTACAACCAAGAAAAACATTCAAAGTGAAAAATTGATGTTTATGTGTGCCTAATAAATATATATCACTTAATTCACTTTCTGCATAAGCCATTATATATGATATTTTATAAATGTCTAGTATGTGTATTAAAAAAAAAAAAAAAAAAACACCGGACATTGTTTGTCCATGACTAACATATTAGTTAGTTCACATGAAAGGCAATGCATTTGAATATTTGTAAAAATATGAGAAAAGAAAAAGATTGTGTATTATGTGGGGCTATTCAAAGCTAGCACACATGTAAATAACTTCACTTACAAGCTAGAATTATTTGAACTCACCTCTAAAAATATGAAAATACATGTGTATAAGTGTGAAAATTTCACATAAGGGAAATATTTTGTGGAGCATGTAATACAGCAAAAATGTTAAGCATATAAGGTCTCCAACCAAGAAAAAGGGCTGGCATATTCTCAACCAAAGACCGCATAAACCCAACAAAATTAAAACTGAAATATAGAAAAATACAATACTGATTGAAAAATTACATGTACCCAATTTATTTTAAATTATTTATCAAAATACCAAAAGTATTAATTTTAAAATAAATTGTTAATTTTTAAAAATTTTATAACCATAATGTTTATTTTGCTAAATAATACCAATTATGTTAAAAGCTGCAAACTTCATTAATTTTCACCAAAACAAAATTCAAAACTGGTGTACAATCAATATTAGATTTTAAAACTTCTTTACACACCATAAATTTTAAGCCAGCACAACCGGTTTCGAAAAGACATAGCCTTTCTTCTTTAGGTGCAAAAGAACATCAGGCGCAGTCTTGCTTTTGCTTCCAAGGCAGTAGCACATGTTCTTTTGCACCTGATGAAGAAAGGCTACATCCTTTCGAAACTGGTTGTGCTGGCTTAAAATTTATGGTGTGTAAAGAAGTTTTAAAATCTAATATTCGTTAATTTTGTTTAAAAGTGTAAACATGTTAAAAGATAATGTGTTACAATGGAAGAAAATGCAAACAAATCAAAAATTGAATGTATGTGTATTAATTATTAAATGTAAAATGCCAAAAGAAACAGATTAACTCATTCCATATAGGATCCAGCACTGTACAATTACATGACCAGGCACATCAATCACACAATGATTGACGAAAATACCAAAACAATGTAAGGTGTAATGTGTAAATACAATGAAAAAAAAATATATGAAAAGGGAGAATGAAAGTGTGTATCATGTCATTGAAAAGCCATGGTCTGTAACCTAGAATATATCATAAAGACATCCATCCAATAATTAATCAGTACACCAATTTGTAAAAACTTATGAAAACAAGATATGCATAGAGAAAACAAATGTGTGGATAATTTAAATGTATAAATTTTTGAAAGAAGGATGACCTGTCCGACAAAAGAATGCAAGAAAGTATGAATTCATGACAACTTCGACAGCAATAGAACAATTTTAAAAATCCTTGATAACAACAAAAATTAACAGTGAAAATACAAACATTCCCAAAAGATACATGCACTTTCAGATTATTTAAAATGTATTACGTAAATTTTTAAGTGTCTTTGTAACACAACAAAGGAATAATAATTAAAAATACCGTATAAAATCATTAAATATTTTGAGCCTCTTATATATTTCGGCACACCAGTCGGGGCCATCATCAGAGCTCATGAATGACTTGAAGTTTACTGCTGGGCGGTTTGTTTATTCATCGTTTCTTCTTCACTCTTCCCTTCACTTCTCTTGGTTTGTTGGTATAGTGGTTGCCATTCGGGCGGAAGAATACTGTGCTCGATATCATTAACAGAGTTGTTAGAAGTTAGTATTTCAAGAGCCTCTCTTTTGAGGGCATAATAATGAGAGTTATAAGGTGCTATTTTTTGATAATTGAGTTAATGTTAATTGGGTTAGTATTGTTAATTCTTGAAAAGGCTGTAGAGTGTTTATTATATTTTAGGTCGGTAAAATGTTCGGAAATTCGGTCTTTAATTTTTCGTTTAGTCATACCAACGTATGTAGCGTTACTTTTATTTTGGAACTAGAAATTAATTTTATAGATACCTACGGTGTGTTTAAAATGGATGGGATCTTTTTCATTACGTATGCGTTGATATATATATTTTTCAGTTTGATTGGAATATTAACGTTATGTTTTTTGGCTTCATTTTTAATTTTTAGGGAGGCTCCTTTGCAATAAGGGATCGCGGGGGTGAAAGATTGTTTTATTTTTTGAGCATTAGGAATACGATTAAGAGATTTTATATGTTTTTTGTAGGAAGTGTCAACGATGGTAGGGTTATAATTGGCTTTTTTAGCGATATTTTTTATTAATTTTAATTCGGTATTTAAATATTTTTTATTTTAGCAAATGAGGATAGCGCGGTTGACATAGGAACGAATAGCGGCGTATTTGTAAGGGAGGGGGGTGCGACATTTATTATTAATAATTTCGTTGTTGCTAGTAGGTTTCCTAAAAACGGTAGTGTCAATGGAGTGGTCTTTATTTTTTATAATGGTGACGTCGAGAAAATTTAAGGTATTGTTGGTTTCGGTTTCATGTGTTAATTTAATAAGAGGGTCAATTTCATTATGTTCAGGAAGTAGGTTTTCAGGATTAATATTATGGGGGATAACAGAAAAAATATCATAAACGTAACGTACCCAAAGTTTACAATTGTTGATTATGCTATTGGCAGTATTTTCAAAGATCCTCATTTTTAATTCGGCGACGATCCCCGAAATGGGAGAGCCCATGGGGACGCCTTGGGTTTGTTGGTAGTAACACTCATCAAAAAAGAAAAACGAATTATTGAGTAAAAGGTTGGTATGTATTAGTTTCGCTGATTTTGTTGTCGCCATATTGATTGATTATTAAAGATTGAATTATGTTGTTAATTTCTGAAATATTGATGGAGGGGTTGGGGTATAAACTTAATGTCAAAACTGTTAAGGGTATCATGATAAGAAATTTTAGTATCGCAAAGTTTTTGAATGAAGGATTCAGTTGAGTTTATAGAAAAATTAGATGGGGGAAGGAGAGATTTATAGATATCTTTCATAAAAAGTTCAAGACAGTAAGTTGGACCTTCTGATTTATTAACAATTGGACGAAGAGATAGAGGGTTTTTATGATCTTTATACTTTCCGAAAAGTCGAGGGATAATTGGGGCATGGTTATTGTAATTGGGAGGAGTATTATTGGGCCAGGTTCCAGATTTTATGATGGATTTAGTTTTATCGATAAGTTTATTAAGGGGGGGAATGTCAGAGTTTAACGGCATTAAGTTTTTTAATGGCATCTTGCATCATTTGATTGTATTGAGTATGGTCCATAATGGTAAGAAGGTTGGTTTTGCCAGACATTAAACAGGCAATATTTTTATTGTTTTTTTAAATTTTGGAGGCATTTAATATCTATGTAATCAGAGGTTTTGTTTGTATTATTTAAGGAATTCATGGCGGTGTGACGGATGCTAGAGCGTTTTTCAGGGGGAATACATTCGAGAGCAGTTTCAATGTGAGCAATGGAGTCTTTTATATTTATGTTATCGTTTAAGATAAATTTTGGGCCCAGTTTCAAAACGGCATCTTGATGACTGTTGAGTTTAGTATTAGAAATGTTCAAGTATGGGTACGTAGTGGGAGGTTGCAGATTTTTTAGTGATGGTTTATCCCTTGAAATCCAGTATTTTAATTTTTTCTTATGACGTTGAATCAATTTTGAAGAATAGATATTAACAAAAAGGTTAACTTTACTTAAGATGATATCACATTTGGTTTGGGGGTAAGTAGACTTGATTAGTAGTAGTAGACTTGTAAACCTCTGATTACATAGATATTAAATGCCTCCAAAATTTAAAAAACAATAAAAATATTGCCTGTTTAATGTCTGACAAAACCAACCTTCTTGCCATTATGGACCGTACTCAATACAATCAAATGATGCAAGATGCCATTAAAAAACTTAATGCCATTAAACTCTCACATTCCCCCCTTAATAAACTTATCGATAAAACTAAATCCATCATAAAATCTGGAACCTAGCCCAATAATACCCCTCCCAATTACAGTAACCATGCCCCAATTATCCCTCGACTTTTCGGAAAGTACAAAGATCATAAAAACCCTGCATCTCTTCGTCCAATTGTTAATAAATCAGTAGGTCCGACTTACTGTCTTGAACTTTTTATGAAAGATATCTATAAATCTCTCCTTCCCCCCTCTAATTTTTTCTATAAACTCCACTGAATCCTTCATTCAAAAACTTCGCGATACTAAAATTTCTTATCATGATACCCTTAACAGTTTTGACGTTAAAGATTTATACTTATATAAAACACGATGTCTCAAGAATATAATTATATTAGAGAAATTAACCTTATATCTCAAATTAAAGGAATAAACGGCTTTAAAGTATTACAAGTAAGTGTCCGTCTACTTTTTTTATACAGCATATTACGTGCAGGGATTTTATTTATTCTGGATTTTTTATTCATTCTGGATATCTTTCACTTTTATTTATTCTGGATTAACATTTTTTAATTATTATTAATGTTAACTATATCTGTGGCCACTCGATAATATTGAAAAATATTATACATCCAGATGAGAATATTCAAATTTGCAATCAAAAAATATATTCTAACTTCATAAATCACTTTTACACTTGTTGGAAAGTTTTTGATAGGTGAAGAAAGTTTTTATAACTGGTCATAGTTATGATTTCAACTATTCATATTTAAAATATAGGAATTAAAAAACAGACTTAATATTATAAAAATGACTCATTTAAATATAGTGATCAGCAAAGAGAGCCCAGTTAGTATTTCAACAACAACAATAATAAAAATTAGAAAGATGGTAAAAATTAGCATTTGCGCTTTTGGCAAATAAAGTGAGTGCAACACAAACATCTCATATTCATAAAACTGGCAGGGGTGGGTAGTGTATTGGACAAATAAGCTATTTAGAGTTAGTTCATATAATGAAGAAGTATGTGCTTGGTAGTAAATCTTTTGGAAATCTACTTTATTATTGATGTAAAAAAGGTACAGAAAAATAAACAATGTGCAAATTTTACTTTCAAAAATTATAAATTAAAGCATGATTTAACAACAAATAAAGAAAAAAAAATGTTTTATACTGCATTTTTTGCACACATTATAGAAGCAAAAATATTTTTATCATATAGAACAGTTTTACAGTTTCCAAAATCAAGAGTATCAACATGTTAGTTATAGACATTTTTAGTTACTTTTTCAGAATTAAAAATAAGATTAGTTGATTTTTATATACTTTATTTTACCAGTTCCAAATTTGTGAAGTTATTCACATTTATCTAATCAAAAGTCAGTTGTTTTCCTGACTACAAATGATCATAACTAAATGCTTAGTAACTCTAAGCTGACAGATCTAAATTGTTAAAACTGTCCTCATAAAATAATAATAATAATAATTTATTAAAATAGGGTAGGTGCTTCAGTGATTGACATGCTCCAGTAATTGACACCTTCCCCAAAATAATTAATAAGTAAAAAAATAAAAGCAAATGCTTTACATATAAGAATTTTAACATTGTATGTCAAACACTGGAGCATAGGGTGCCTATTACTGGCAAAATGAAAAACTAGCAGTGTCAAACACTGTAACATAGGGGGCCAGTTACTGATAAGATGAAAAACTGGCAGTGTAAATTACTGGAACATTCAGTTGGTGTAAAATAAAAATTCATAAAAAATATATATATAGGGGAGAGTCGGGAAGGATGGGATATTGGGTGGGGTGGGACGCCTAAAATTATTCTTAAAATAAACATTGTTTTCAATTTTTGACACTTCCACCATGTAAAGTAACTACAGCCCCATATTTGTTGCTATGTATCATTTTAGTTGGCGAACTCTGTAAGTTTATGTAACGGAAAACAAAAAAAAAAAAAAAAAAAAAACAATTTTATAACACTAAAAGTAAACAATTGCTTAATTTTCAAGGCAAGTTTTCAATGTCACTCACTGATGTCAGCATAATCACTTTTCATATTTTATATACCTAATAATATAACTTCTTTGAATTAGTGCTAAATTAAGCCTAAAAGTAACATGTGTTTAATAAATAATAAATTATTTGTTGAAAAATAATGAAAAGGGAGGGATGGGACATACAAGAAAAAGAAGAAGAATGAAGATTCTGATACTCCTTAAACAGAAAATATCAAGCGGCGAATGAATGAATAGATGGAAGAAAAAAATTCAAAATCATGGAAAATAATTGGTGTGGCATTCACATGACTATTGTTTACCCTTTTAACTTTTAAAAATACTTTATTTACTATATATGTATGAGGAATTAACTTTCATTCCTGAAAAGTTTTCCTGGACATGGTAAAATATACAAAAGAAATTGCACTCACCAATTACAGTTAGGATTTCTTGGTGATATTTGTTCTTGAGATATGCTGAAACACACCCAGACTAGCCACTAAAAACCTTATTAATATTCAGGGAACCACAAAACATATAAATATAACAAAAACTTAATTTTGAATATTTGAACTAAAAAACAGTATTTTCTCTGCTAGAAGTAAAAAAAAAAAAAAAAAAGATGAACTGATTGAGCATTTGAAAATTTTTATTTAAGTGGTACATTATACTTTAATGTTGGATAAAATATGTGGTATTCATAATTAATTAACCTTACGTACATTGTGTCCCACTGTTTTTGTCATTTTTCATAGTATGCTTGTATATTATGTATTTATTTTAACTTTATCAACATTTCCCTTCCCTCATATAAGGGTGGGATGGGACATTTTCATGACTATGTTAATTGGCTTATAAAATTAATATTTTAATAATTACCATCAAATTTATATTTTTAAAAGATGTTAAAATGTTTCAATTTGTTTCTCTGAAACTTACAGTGTTGTAAAAGTAAATTTGTAAAAAAATATTTTTGTCAAAACTGTCCCATCTCTCCCTACTCTCCCCTATATATAATTATTATTATTATCAAATGTTTATATTTTAACATATATGTAGTTCTGAAAGTCTTTTATGCTATATACAGTGGTGGACATAATTATAAGACATCTATCTAATTTGACAAATAGTGAAAGAAAAGATTCAGAGCTTAGAAATGTTTTATCAAACACGTCAAAAACATAAATTTATTCTGTTACCATAAATAATTATTTTATAATAATGATATTTTCATACAATTTAATAAAAAAACTTAAAAACATAATGGACAAAATTATAAGACCCCAACCGTTTTTTTCCAAATACAGTGGTCAACATAATTAGCAGACACTAATGGTCTAAAAGAAAATCCTCTAACATGGTTATTCAATATTTGGTGGAGCTGCCATTGTTTTTTATAACATGAAAGATGCGATTCGGCATCGAATCTATCAATTTTAACAAAATATCACAAGACAGTTCTTCCCAAGCACATTTTATAGCATTCTTTAGGTCTTCGACACATATAAACTGCTTCCCATTTCGGTAAACTGCACGAGTTAAGATCCCCCACAAGTTTTCGATGGGATTTAAGTCTGGGGAGTGAGAAGGCCACGGGAGAACATTGATACTTTGCTCTGAAAGCCACTTTTTCGTTTCGTGATGCATGAATTGGCACGTTATCATGCTGGAAAGTGTAGTTTTCGCCACAAAGAAGTTCACCGTACATGGCTGGTTGATCTTTAAGATGATTCTTATACTTTTCGGAATTCATTCTTGAAAGCACAAAAACAATATCCGTTTTTCTTGAGCCGAAAAACCAGCCCAAACCATTACTGAGCCTCCACCCATTTGGCGGCTCATTAGTACATGAGGAGACTTCCATAAATCATGCCAATAATATTGAAACCCGTCAGGACCATCCAGGTTAAACTTTTTTTCATCAGAAAATAACACAGAGTACCATTTGGAGGTCCAGGCCATAGTTTGTTTAGCGAAGTTTAGATGCTCCATTTTGTGCTGGCTTAGAAGCGGTGGTTTTTTCTTCATTTTTTTATATTTCACGTAGGAGGCATTATGCAACACCCTGCAAATGGTTCTCCTTGAACAATTCAGTTTCAAAGTATTTTTAATGCCTGTAGTGGTCATCTTATTCTGTGTAGCGTGACGTCTGAGCACATGACGTCTGTCTCAGGAGGACAAGCAAGGAGTACGTCCGGATTTTTTTATCACAGAGTCATTAATTCCTATTTTCAAAACATTTCTAATTGCACATCAAGAGTGTTTAATAACTTTTGAAATATTATTAATTGAAGCACCAGTTCCATTTAATCTTCAAATTTCGCGAATATCACTTTCTTTTAATTCTGTACCTCGTGTCATGTTTGTAAATGCGTGAAGTCGGTTATCGTCTGCTTTAGTTAACTGCTGACGTCATAATAGCGTGCAGAAAATTTGCATATTGTACATTATTTTCAGTATGTCCACCACTGTATATTAACTTAAGATTTCCAAAAATAGTTTCTGTTGGCTAAAACATTAAAATATCAGAAATTGCTCTAAAAGTGTCAATCACTGGAGCCCTTACCCTATACAACAAAACAATGGTAGTTTTAATGAGTTTCCTGCAACTGTTATTTACCTTTAACACTTAGAATTAGCTATAAGTTTTCTCTTAATCCTGTTTTGTAAAACTTCTTCCCAAAATTATCTGGTTTTTAAGAGGTTGTGCCAATATTTAGGACATTATACAAACGTATTTTATATGTACTCAAACTCTTTTGAATTTTCTTTAGATTAAAATTATTTAATAACTGCCATGGGAATAATATTTTTGCATGTTTTTTTAAATCATTAAATAAGCTGAAGCTTAATTAGAAATAGCATTAAATCTTCCAAGAAAAAATTAAAAAATTTGACTTACTGTAAAATTTCTTTATGAGTTATGCATCTTAAAAAAGAAATATATAGAATTTTGCTGCTTATTATTACTCAGCAGTTATATTAAAATATTTTATATGATTTTCTCATATCAAATAATTATTGAAAAAGGATTAAGATAAATATTTTTTATAGGGAATTCATATTAAGTCAACATATTCTGGAGTTCATATCATTGGTGGCATCAAAGAGCAGGTAAGTTTAATATATTTTTGTGATATTGACAAAAGCATTATTGTAGTTTTTTCCTTATACATATAAATTATGCGACTGTTTTTAATTTGTTAGTATTATTCATGTTTTAATTACTCATAGTAGTAATAATATATTTTAGTTCTTTGTTGGGGGGATATTTTAGAAGGAAGTACAATAGTTATTCTTTATTAAACTTTTGTGTACAAGACCTCAACATAATGGATTAGTTTATGAATCTTAATAATTAAACTTTATTATTTGAACTTCTTTTTACTTCTTTCTTATTCCATACATGAGAATTTTCTGAATGTTGTTAAGTCAACATTGAGTTAAAATATCATACATAATAATTAAAGAGCAATTAACTATTTAAACTTCCTTCATACAATAAATGTTAAAAATGAATTGTCTGCTTGTAACTCATAATATGAATATGAGTTAAATGATTTTATTTATTTTTTAACTGATGAATGTTTAATTTAAATAAAAGTGATTTTGAGATGTTTTTAGTAAATTAAAGTTGTCTTTGCAATTATGTAGTATATTTTACTATCAGGTTATCTACAATATGGATGGATATTTATATGCGAGAATTCATTTCATAAAATTATTACTATAAGTTATACTGGTGTTTTTATCAAATCTATTCTTTTATGGATTAAATACAACCATTAATATTTTGAGTGCAATTTTTGTTGTAAATCTTCGTGAGAAATTTTTTATTCTTTTTTTATCCTTTTTTCCCCCTCTTATTCTTTTTCAAGAGCCCTGCTAAAAGATGCAATAAAATTGAAAAAGGAGATGAAATCATTCAAGTCAACTATCAGACAGTTGTAAGTGAATACTTTAAATTTTTACATTTAGAATAAATATTTGAAAAGTTCTGTAGTAAAGTAATTGGTATTGTAATTATTTAAGTTTTTAAAATAATATGTAATCTAAAATTCTAAATGATAAAGTGTTTGGCTAAAACTGTATTTATATTTAATAATATTTGAAAAATCTGTACTACTCAGTTGTTTAGCTACATTACATTAACTGTATTTAAATTAAAGTATAAATAGAATTTTATTTAAAAAGTTATCTATTCAAAAGTGCTTTATATATACAATCTAGTAGATTATTTTAATATATTATATATTACATAATTACTATATATATAATATATATTATAAAAACTTTCTTTATATTTAATAATATAGGAAAAATCTGTACTACTCAGTTGTTAAGCTATGTTACATTAACTGTATTTAAATTAAAATATAAATAGAATTTTATTTTAAAAGTTATTTATTCAAAAGTGCTTTATATATACAATCTAATAGATTATTTTAATATATTATCGATTAATAATATGTTGAGTTATTTCTTGTTTTTTTATTTTATATTGTCACTGCATTAGGTATTAAACATACATAAAGTTTGAGTTATGCATATTTTGAAAATTTGACATTTTAATATTTGTAATTATTAAAATTTTTATTGGAAGAGAATAATTTATAAGGTGGATAAGAATTCTCTCCCAATTGAAAACCAAGTGTAGTTTTGTTAATACTTAGCCAATTTTCATAAAAAATTTTCCTTACAATAGTAGAATTATTATGTGTTGTAAAAAATCAACATGGAGTACTGCTGTTCATAGGTTTTCATATCCGGTTTTTAAAGTTAGCAAGAGATTTCTGCTAATACTCTAGAAGTCCTGATCTTTCTTGCACATCGTTTCATATTTTGTACTCTGCTCATTGTATCTCTTATTTTTTTTAACTACTCTTCTTAAGATGTCACATTTAAGAGTGCAATATGCAAACTCAGTCCCATTCCTTTGTAAAGGTTATTACCAAAAACATGTAATTTTTGTTGGGCTTGACAGTTAGCAATTATCTTTACAAAGATCGTTCACCCTATCAAAAAAATTTCAACTTGCCTTATCAACATTATTTCTTAATTTCTCCCATACTATTCTTCGGACACAAAATCTAAATCTCTCAGAAATGAGGTGTGGGAATAGCATATTGTTTTTGGCTTCTACTATGGTTAATAGATCATCTTTATTATATTGTTTGATCAGAGATAAGACTACATATGCATAGGTTGTAAGTCATTTTTTACCAATCTGTAGAGTGGTAATTCTCATGTGAGGGGAATTGAATCATCGGAAAAGGGAAAGAACATACAAGGTTTCTATGATATGAGTGTTTGGGAAAAGAAAGACATGAGTTGGCCTTTGTTAGTGTTAGGAATAAAAATATTAGTATTTATTGGGTTGGATTTATTTTGGAATACTTAATATTAAAAAAAAAAAAAAAGAAATCGGAAGTTTAAAATCCCTTTAAGTATTTATTCAAATTTAGAGTTTCTAAGTTTAGAAACAGCAGGTTTAAAGTAAATGGCCAGGATCCAATTTATCTTAATAATTTATTGCATTGTGCTGTGAAATGCTATTTATTGGATGAAATAATAATAAAAAAAAAAAATTTTAAAAATTAAATAATGATTAAATAAAATTAAAATGAGTTATATAACTGAAATAAAAGGAATTAAAGTTAACTTACCCTCAAACTTCATATAAACAATAAAGGGAATACAGACACTATAATAAATCTAACGCATGTAGAGCACTTACATATATTTATTGATGAATAGCTAATAATGGATAATCCTTAGTGTGCTGGTACATTTGATTCTACTTGATTACATAATAATAATCGATCTAAATAACATTAATACTGAATAAATCACCGTGAGGAGTTCATAGAACGATTATTTATAAATAAAAATGTTCCATATTAACCCGTTAACGCCCAGTGTCCTCATTTGAGGACAGCTAATAAATCTTTTGTGGTTTCTTGGAATGATTTCTGATTTTTAGAGATAGTTTATGGCATCCCTATAGACAGTGGCGATCCGTCATTAAAAACCAATGGGCATGACCCCACATAAATTTTTTCTCGATCAAAATAATAATAATAATTTTGTTTTTTGTAACTGTTAAAAAATATATGTACAAAATGACGAACTACGTCCATCTAACTTTTTCTTAATCTTCTTTCATTATCATTTATTTGTCATTATACTTTGACAGAGCGACTGTTACTTCCTTTTTCATTATCTAATACAGCGGGCCATTTTCAATCGGCCCGAGATTGGTGTGTTTATTTGTACCATTTATTCTACTAGAACAGTAGGTTAACAGATTTGGCGACAAACTGCTTTATCAATTTTAGCATGCTACAATTTGTTTGTTGATGGGCTCGTGAAGACTGGCCCCAAGAAAAAAAAACTATACTTAAAAAACTGTCTTCTTTAAAATGTGTTAACCATACAATTCAAAAGATAAAAATTGACGACTTCTGCATTACTTTTTTTTCTCCCCTCATTGATTTTTCAGTGCATTTTTTAGAGTTATGTATGATAGTTTAAAAAAGAAATCTGGTAATAGTCAAAAATATGTTTCTAGATTAGCTTTTGAGATAAAAGCTCTAATAAGAATTTGAAACCTCTTTAACTAAAGTATTTTGAATTTAAATGGGAAAAAAAAAAAAAAAAAAAAAAAAAAAAATACAATTTTTTTTTTCTTCTTTCTTTCTTCAGAATTGTGTACTAAAACTATTATGCATAAAAACTGTAGAACTTTTAGATAAATAATTAATGGATTTACATGATAAATGGTTTAAATATTGGCATAAAATTGGGATTTATTATTACTATTAAATGATTTTTCTTTTAAATACGATTTAATAGAAATATCAACAGTGTTTTTTTTTTTCTCCCCCCCCCCCTTTAAGATGATGTGACATAGAATGCCACATGTCCTCTAAAATAAAGTCAAACAGTAGACATTTAGAAATAAATCTCCATAAATTATTAAGTCATGAAGATTTTATTGAAATATAAAAGCATAAAATAGAGGACAACCCAGATCAGTTCCAAAATTGATGAATTCGCTATAACAAAAGGTGGGGGAGCAGACAGAGCGATTATAGATATAAAAAAACTACCTGTTTGCTGGTTGGTGATTTTAGTCAAAGTGTCGAATCGAACCAAGTTCGCTTCCTTATTTTGTTCACCTGATCTGGCAGTCCTACGAAATTATCAGTTAAAATTGCCAAACAAAAGTTTCTTTGTCTTAATGTATAACCAATTAGAATTTTTGAATTTAGGAGTGACGGTTAAAATTGTAACCCCAAATTCGGCATAACTTATATACGCCAAAACGATGGTTGGAGCAGGTGGAAGTAATTATCATTTATTGTGACATAAAGTCTGAAAAATGAGACATTTAGATTATATTTAACTGTTATTGATTTCCTTATATGGTTTTTGGAGTTAAACAAAATTAAAATAAATTGTAACGGAAATTGTTCAATGTATTTTAATAGCTAGAGCTATAAATAGATTTGTTCTGAATTGCTATGAAATAAAAATGATTCTTTTCAGGAAATAAATAAAACTAAATTGCATTACGTTAAAAATAGATCAATGAATTTATTATTGAATTCTTTCTTAATCTTAATAAAGATTATTTATTTTAATTTCTAATTAGGAGTTTAATAATTTTGAACTATTTAGAGTTAATTATTTTAATTTGTAACTAATTAGATATTTAATAATCTTGAGATAAATTTGGTGTAATTAAAGCATATGGAAGCAACTCGCTCACAGATGATAGGCAGTCTTATTTCTTTATTTATTAAAATTTAAATTAAATTATCTAAAATTAAGCTCTTAAAGTGAGAAACATGGTGTTTTTTAATATGTATCCACATTAATCATGACTTTGTAAATTTCAATATAACTTCTTACAGATTGATTAAGGTCTATTTTATTTATTTTTTTAAGATAAGAAACATGAATATAACATTTGAAATTCTATAATTAAAAGATTTAGGAATATAATTCGTACAAGCTAAATAATATTACACGCTGAGACATTTGGATTTAAATTTTAATGGTGTGTAGTGTTAGGGTTAAAGTCAGTTGACTGAAAGAGGTCTTAGACCTGAGTGGTGTACTTTCTGTAGAGGGTCTTTCTACTCATTACATAGCCCTTATTTATGTGAGTTTCAGAGAAAACTATGGAAAACTCCGAATGTATATGTCGACGAAAGCGACCTGGTATCGAACTTGGCAATTCCCATATACCAGTTTCCAGATATTTAAATTTTGATATTCTATTGATCAGAACATTGCAGAATTTTTCAGTTGTAGTTATAAAACTTTAATTTTTGAGATAATTTTATGCAGTTTTTTCCATAAAGTTAAATTTAAGATTCGCCATTTTTTTTTTTTTCTAAAATTTTATTTTTACATCCCACTTTAATATTAGATTTCATGTTTGAATAATGGTCGGATCTGATGGGTCGGGCCCCACCTGTGAAAACTTGCATGAGCTGCCACTGCCTATAGATGATTTCACAGAGTTTTATGTACCCAATATCAGTTATTATTTCATAATTTGGATAGTAATTTTATTAATTTCTATTCATCGCACATATATTTGCTTTTTGCAGAGCTATATCAACTTAAATTAAGTTAAATAATAATATATATTTAATACTTTACTTTTGAGGTCTTTGTCAACATATAATAAGAAACTAATCTGTTATCTCGAAGTTTTCCTATCTGGAAGTCTTTTCACTGGAATACCAAACGTCCTCAAATGAGGAGAGACTTTAGTTTTAAAACTAATAGAAAAGTTGTTTGAATTTAATATATTTTATTCTCAGTGGTCTACATTATTTTGGATTAAAATATTCATCAAAATGTATTTAGCAAAATTAATTCGGGCGTTAATGGGTTAATGCTACTGAGTATCATGCTACAATATCCCGTCCAGCATTTTATCCTGAAGAATTTATCAATATATTTTGCATTAAAAGTATTATTATTTCCTTGTTGATAAACAAATCACCGATGAAATTTGTTTGCAATAACGTTAACACCGTTTTATTAAAAAAAAAATCACAAAATGAAGATGTAGATAATTACCAGTAGGTATGATGAGAAATTTCTCATACGTGTATCAATGAGTATGTAGCAAATGAGGATCAATGCATATGTCATTCCAGTTCTGTTGAAATGTCGAATTATCTCCCTGTCATGAACACTAAGATTGCTAGTTGTGGAGATCATTTGGCAAAATCTTTGTGCCGGGAAACATTTCATTTATAGAAGATCAGAATGGATGCACACTAAAAAGTTGGATTATCAGGCAGTCAGAATGGCGTAGTAGTGATCAACAGCAAAATGGCTTCTGACAGGTAGCATTCACAGTTAGCCTTACTAGACCTAATTCAATCTAACATTATTACTATGGAGTCGCTGCATCATATGTGACAATAAATCAGCATCAGATATAAAGTCTTTATAGGAATGAAACATTTAAATATAAGATATTCATAGTAAACCATTTTAAATTAAACATTAATGGCAAATGCCGCTTTCAATGGCAAGCTGCCAGAGAAAGACTCCGGAAATTCTGCGGCTGCTTCCTTCCAAAGCAAGTATCCAAGAGAGCTTTTTGCCTTTCTAAAATCCCGCTCGGGTAGAATGACGAACCTTTATATTGATGTACACGGATAATAAAGAAAAGGTTTATTAAGATTGTATGCTCAAATTAAAAGTTAATGAAATAAAGTAAAATTATTTTTGCTGGAGGAAAATTTATTATTGACTATTTTTTAGATTGATTTATTACTGTGAACTTTTACTCATTATTTCAAGGGACACTTTTTGAATTTGGTATAGTAATACTACGTTTGTGCGGAGCTAATAGAATTTTCTAGCAAAAAATTTGAAATGAAGTCAGTTTTAAATTAATGAACTATGAAAGTTAAAAAAATTAATATTATTATTTTTTGAATATTTTAGCATGATTCTTAATAATTTTAAATCAATCTATTTGTTATTTATTTTTTGTTTTTTCAGTTTGAAATAATGATTTGTTTGCATCCTGAAATGCCGGTTTGTTTACAAACAAAACACTTTAGTAAATATAAAAAATTTCTTTCATACTGAAATTTAAGTAGTTTAAATCATTAAATGGGGAAAAATAAGTTGAACTAGCAAGAGCCTAATTATTTTTGGGAAATATAAAAAATAAATAATTAAATTAACCAGTGTTAATTTTTTTTAATTTTAACAGTAAGCCTCCTGACAAGGGATCTTAGTTTATTATTGTTTGAGATTCTTATGTTCATTTTTTAATTCCTGTCTGTTTGCATCAGAGAGTTTATTTTTCCATACTCATTTTAGCTTTGCAAACACATAAATTTGGAAACAAAAATAGCTGCTAAAGAGTCATGGGTAGAAAAAGTCAAGTTAATACAAGATTTTGAAAAGTCAGGAATGACTAAATTTGGATTTTCTAAAGTACTTGATAGTCAGCAGAACATCATTAAACATGATTCTGCCCACAAAGGATGCAATTTTCAGCAGCTGCCAAACTGGATGTAAGCTAAAAAGAATGTGCACATAAAATTTTTAAGATTTCGAAGATGTGCTAATCAAATGGTAAAACTGTTTAATGCAGCAATGTTTTAATATTGCATAAGATTTTGAGAAAATGCATTAGAAATAGTGAACTCATTGTTGAAAACTTGAAATGAGCATATATTGAATTTTATAATTAAATAATAGGTACTACATAACATGTATACTTTCTTTAGGATTTAAATTATTATTCTAATAATTTATGTAGTTTAAAATTTAATATTAGTCATAATTATTATATAAATATTTGTGATTTCATTTTACAATAAATATAAGCTTTGCTTTAGAAGTCATTTTGCTTAGTGTGTTATTTTAAAGTGGCCTTCAGAATGGTGCTCTAACAAGGTTCAATTATGTTGTTTCTAAAATGTAAGTTCTATTTAATAGTAGTTATACTTCTAAAAAATTAGCTATAATCTACAAATTTTCGTATCAAAGATCTTAAATAGAGGAGAGAATAAATAATTTAAACTACATAATGTATTATTTCTGATAATGCTGTCGTATTTGATTGCTGAATTAAAAATGATTGAAGAATAAATAATTTCAATAAAATTGGAAAACTTTAATGTAATTTAAGAAAATAATTTCATCAAGTTTGCTTTTATGTACCACATAATGTAAATTTCTGTTAAAATTTTGTTTCAACAATATTTTTAATTATCTTTTCAGACTGCTTTTATTTTTCACGTAGATAAAATTTTATTTAGAATTAAAATTCAGATGTAATTATTTATTTATATTTTATCTGACTAAAAATTTTCTATTCTGTAAGGTAAAAATTATAACAAAAATAATTGAACTTAAGTTATTATGCCAGGGTTGCCAACTGCTCCGATTTCTGTGGAGTTTCTCCGAAAAAATTGAAAAACTCCGCAATTCCGCAAAGTAATGTTTATGCTCCGCAAATTCAGTCTTAACCACCTAACTAAATATTTTTTATTAAATACATAAAACTGAATAGTGGCAGACACCGAAAAAAAAAAAAAAACTATTTTTCTTTTTTCTTTCTTTTTTTTTTGAAGAACCACACGCTTCACTGTACAATACTCATAAATAAATAGTAAAGAAAAAAAAAAGAAAGAAAGACCACAAGCTGAAAGGGGGGAAGAAAGAAACCGAATGCTATGATTATGCAGTGTTTTGATTTTCATTTAAACTATATCAATGTTTCAGTTATCTTAATGCTTAATAGGTCTTTAAAAAAATTATTTATTTTAATTATTTATCGATAAAAATAATGGATTCAAAGCTACTGAACTTTAAGGCCGATTGACAACGCTTTATTTAAGATTTATTTGAAATAATTATGCATTTATTTTATCATTCACTTAAAGCATTAATGATTTATTATTATATCTTCATTTGTATCGGGGGGGGGGGAGAGAAATAAGTAAACAAATTATGACCAATAATCTGCGAAATTCTAAAGTTTACAAAACATATGGTCCCAAGCTATGCAGATTAGAGGGAGTTGACTCAGAGATGAGATCATTTACACATTTATATGAATATCGGAGATTTCGTTTTTAGATTTTTATGTGATAGTATAATAATTATTTTGACATTCATGAAAATTGTTGGAAATTTAATTTTTTTTCCCCCTTCGTGCTTTTTTTTTTTTTTTTTTTTATGTAACTGAATAATCTACTTTCATATATTGTCTTTATTTATGTATGGAAAATATGCCATTATGCAAAAAACAAATTACTTTTGGGGTTTTAAGCTTATATTCAGACTTAATCGCATTTCCCATTCTTATCTCTCTTCACTGTTTTGCTAAATATATTTGATTATCAATAAATATTTCTTAATTTCATATTATTGTTGTTAATTTATGTTTGTTAGTGGTTTCTTTTTTTTTTTTTTTAATGTATTTTTAAAATTGCTCCTCAAAGTAGCCAAAATGCTCCTGAAAATTTCTCTGAATACTCCTCAAACTGTTTTTGAAAAGTTGGCAACCCTGTTATGCATACAACCATGATAAAAATATATAGTCAGAGTTGAAAAAATAAAGTTTAGTAACCTAAATATTTACCTTAGTAACAATAATTTCTTATGCACTTTCATACTGCTATCTTATAGATTAACACTGTCTGCCTTTAAAAAGGGCAAAATTGTAATGTTTTAACTACACAGTTTTTAAATAATGCTTATTTCAATTTGAGATTAATAATGTTATTGTACAAATGATTATAATTCATATGGCTATTATTTAAAACTTTTAAAACAAGCTATAAGTTCATAATTATATAATTTTGAATTATCTAGGGACAACGGTCTGCATCCCCTATGTAGAAGTTTTTACTAATAAAAATTTAGTTAGTAAAGATTAAAATATTATTTACGCACCCAGCAGTAAAAATACCTTAAATTATAACTTTAATGCAGCTAAAGAACTAACACAAGATAACAAGGAATGTTGAAAGAGATTAGGATTTATTAGAAAGATACATGCAGAGTTATTAATAGATTTTCATTAAGCAAGGCATTGAGTTCTAAGGAATCACTAGCGGTGGTGAAATTTGATATCAATCTTTTTTTTGGCTGCGTAAGAAAGGTGAGAGTTTTTGCTGGACAGGGTGACTTTTATAATAGTATTGTTTTTTTATGAGATAACTGTTATGTGGAAGAAACAGCAGCTCTGTGACCAGATATATCAGTCAGAGGCCATCAGATGGCTAATAAAAATCTTAATTTATTTTCTACAGAATTTGAAAAACATATTTTGTACCATGGAAATTCTCTTTTCTCAGTAAAAGTTTTTTTTTTCTTTTCCTATTTAGATTGGATGGCAACAAAAGAAACTTGTTACTGCAATGACTGAACATTCATCAGAGCTGCATTTGACTATAAAAAAGAGACCTCGTCATATAAATATATTAGGAGAAGTAATTTTAAAGATTTAAATATTATTTCTTTATGATATTTTTGTTATATAAGTCCTAATATTTCTTATGTTGATATGAACATTATGTTTAAATTAGTATTTTCCAAATTAATAAATTTCATTTTTAATATTTTCCTTTCATTAGGTCATTGTTCTTAGGCCTTACCGTATACCATCCAAAAAAACTATAAATAAGTGCCATAAGTGGTCTGATGATAATCAGTTCCGGGGACAAGATACATGCTCTACATCAAATGAAAGTGAATGTCTGAGGTATGAGAAAATATTTTGTTTATGGTCTTTATTGATTTACTATGTTTATTTCCATGTAGGATTAAACCATTTTAAGGAAAGTTGCTGAAAGTTATATTCCTTATTGACAAAAAAACTAAAAATAAAATAAATAAATAAATTAAAAAAAAAAAAAAAAAATGCTTTGCAGTTCTTGTTACATACTATAACAGTGCTGCCAACTCTCCCGTTTTTCACGGGAGACTCCCGTTTTTTAACCCTATCTCCCGTTTTTACGTTTTAATGTGTATTTCTCCCGTTTTTCTAATATTTTCGAAAAATCGGAACTAAAAACGCTAATTTTTGACAATTCGTAGGTGCCATCTTTTCAGATTTACGGAGGCCTTCCAATTCACAATCTTTCTGCATCCACAACATAAATGTCAATATTCATTTAAAACTTACTTTATGAGATTTTAGAATCTCTAAAGAAACAGAATCCTTCAATATTTCTCGCTTACGTAATTATTTTTAACTCCCCCTCCCCCCCATATTTTCTTATCTCCAACTAATGATCAGTGATCAAATGCTCTTTTGAACTCTTTTGTTTCTCATTCTTTCCCCATCTACAAGCCACAACAAAAATGTCACTATTCAGTTTAAACTTGCTTTATTAGATTCTAGAGCCTATAAAGAAGTAGAAAATTTAACAGTTTACACTCATGTAATTATCGTTTGACACCCCCCCCCCCCAAAAAAAAAAAAAAAAAAAAAAAATTCCTTTTCTTCAATTAGTTTTCTCATTCTACAACAAAAGAATCAAACATTTTCCCCTGGTTTTAAAAAATGTAGGACACTGCTAGTTTTTTTTTTTTTTTTTTTTTAAAGGCCCTTTTTTAGATTCTTGAGGGTGATTTGAATTTTTAAGGACACATTTGACATTTAAAATCCAAACACTTAATTTAAAAATTTAGTTATAAATATGCATACAAAAAGAAAAAAGTCTGTTTTTAAACTTTTCTGTACTTTTATTTGTTGTTAATGTGCTGATTGTCACACACAATAGTTTTATTTATATTTACATCATTTAGGTTATTTTCTACAAATGCAGTAATGGGGGGGGGGGATAGATTGGGGCAAAGTGTTTCTTTTTTTTTCCTTCCAAACAAAGATCAGGTACAGCGCCCTCCTTAAATTATCTGGGAAAAACTCTGGATCAATGTTCATAAAAACATTGATCCAGTTGTTTTATTAGATTTTAGAACCGACTGAAGCGATATAGGGGTTCAAAATTCTTTACATATGTAGTTATTTTTTAGACTTTGTTAATGAACTTGTTAACTATTTGTTTTTCCCCAATAAGTTTAAAATATAAATTATCAAACAAAAGTTATATTAGGTCTTTTCAGTTAAAAAAGTATCATGTATTAAATAAAATAATTTTATTTTGTTTTTCTCCTCAAAACCATAAATCTCCCTTTTTCTCCCTTGAAATTGTGTAAAATCTCCCTTTTTCTCCCTTGAAATTGTGTAAAATCTCCTGTTTTTTTCCCCACCAAAGTTGGCAGCTCTGCTATAATCTTTTAGCCAAAATTTGCTTTTTTGACGGTCCTTTCGAGAGTTTCTGAGATCAGTACAAATCTGATGACAAGTATGTTAGCAGAGAACAAATACTTCTAAACTATACTCATATTCCTTACTACCAGTAATGCAGGAATTGTTGCTATATGGTAAACACACAGAAATATATTGTATATGTAAGTTTTGGGAACTCTTGTTAATATTAGAAAATTTTGAAATCTCAGTAGAACAATTCAGTTTTGACAGCAAAACATGATACTCAAGCAGTTTTATGATAAGATAAATTAAAAAGTATTCAGGTATAAACATTTGCTGCAGTATATCACAAAAAGTAAATTGCATTAAACTATGTGGGTATTTATATAAAAAATTGTTTAAATACAGTTATGCTCAATAGAAAAATATATTGCAAAAGTTAATACAAATTATGTAACATAAAAATATATTGAAAGCTTGGGAGATTTCTGTTTTGTTACCATTATACATAATGGGACTTACAAAAAAAAAAAATAGTATGCATGCACAACTAGGCCTTTTTGCTGTAACTACATACATAATAGTAGTTTCCTGTAGGGTACTCTGACGATTTAGATTGGGCACCTTCCCCATAGTTGCCAACTTTTCAAATTTTGATGGAATACTTCTGATTTTTCAGTTAATCCTCCTTCTTCTAACTTTTTATTAATTTTTTCTGCTTTTAAAAAAGTCATGGATGTAATTTGTTAAAAATAAAATAAAAATAAAAATAAAAAATAACCCCAATAATGATCAGTGTACAAATGCTCAGCTGAAGCCTTTCGATTCTCAATCTTTCTTCATCTACAATATAAATGTCAATATTGATTTAAAACTTGCTTTATGAGGTTCTATAACCTATGAAAAAATAGAATTATTTAATATCTTTCATTCATGTACTTATTTTTTGATTCATCTCCCCTTTTTTCTTCTCTAATGATCGGTGACCAAACACATTGTGAAAGTGTTTTTCCGAGTCTTTCTCTATCTGCAACAAAAATATCAATATTCATTTGATATTTTAAAACCTACGAAGAAGTAGAATTGTTTAATATTTCTAACTCATGAATTATTTTTACTCCCCTCTCTCCTCTGATGTTCAAACTTTAATTTATAACAAAAGGATCAATGTTCATAATAAACTTGCTTTATAAGTTCTAGAACCAATAAAGCAATAAAAGTGCACAATATTTCTCACTTTTTTTTAAAGATAATTGCTAACTTGTTTAATCTATTCTTTTTCCCCCTCAGTATGTTTAAAATGCTATGTTATCAAACAACAAATATGCTAATTGTTATGCTGGTTATATAACTTCAGTAAATGAAAATGTAAGATAGGAATTGTACAATGCAGACTTCTAATAGAATAGATTATTGCCATTTTTCCTCTTCAGGTTCAAAATATTGTGTTATTAAATTAGATAAGTAAAATATACTTCAGAAATACTTACTTTGAGTAAAAAAATATTTAAGTATTTTAATTATCATAAGAGGAAAAATTAATATAGTACATAATGTGTATAAGTTAAATAGACAATAAGACTTCTTCACACACCATAAATTAGAGGCCAGCACAACCGGTTTCAAAAGGACGTAGCTTTCCTTCATCAGGTGCAAAAAAAAAACGTGCTACTGCCTTGGAGGCAAAAGCAAGACTGAAAGCAGGGCAAAACCCAGAGGGGGAGGAGCAACACAAACAACCAATAGGAAGCATCATGCAGGACCAATCAGAGAGGAACACACATGCACACACAAAAACAAAAGGAGGGAGGGAAGGAATAAACAATTAATTTAATTTTATTTTTTAATGATTTATTTATTTATTTTTAATTAATATTATACTAATAAGTAAATTTAATAAAATTTATTTATTTATTATTATTTTATTTATTTAGAATTATTTAATTATAACTATTATGTTGTAAACATAATGAAGGAAATTATTTAATTGAATTAAACAAATTTTTCCAGGCTGTAGACAGCAAAGTGGAATCGGATTTTTCATTGACAATTTTATCACAATTAAGGTAAATAGCTAAATTTTCCAAAAAATCCAGTTCGGAAACGTATTTGGCATGAAAGATAATTTTGGCACTCTCATGATTTCGTAGTGAAATTTTTTACTGAATAAATCATACCGGATGATAACTTATCTTAAAAACTTGTATCTTGGAATAAACACTAATTCTTCATGTAGAACTAAATCGTTTTGTTTCTTCTCAATAGAAACAGTCAGTTAATATGAATATAGCTTGAACATCCATTGACAGCAGTAATACATATACTTTCAGAAGATCATTAAAGAAGTACTATTAAACTTAACAGACATATTTTATAAACTTAACAATTGTAAAAATATATTTAAAATAAAATCATATATTAACGTATCATCGATTGATCCAGTCAGTTATTGCTTACTATTTAACAAAAGAAAGAAGGAAGCTAAGCTAATTGCATCAAAGAGCTGAATAAAGCTCTAATATTTATATGTGGAAGAAAGATATTTTAGATAGTCATCGATCAAACAGACCAATCACAAACGGACATCTGGCAAATGTAGCAGAAACATTTAGAATAATCATTTAGATGTCAAAGGATTTAGCTACGATGTCGCCACCAAGTAGGAAAAAATACCGTTACGGAAATTGAAACGGTATTCGGTTAATAAACAAAGATGTTAGATGGAAAAGATAGTTTACAATGTAAACAAAAGAGAGTGAGAAATGCTTAGCTGGTAATCAGCCAGGGTAGCTCAATGGTTTGAGCATCCACACATAAAGTGGAAGGCCCGGGTTCGATTCCTGGCTCTGGTATTTTTCACATAGTTGGTATAAAAAATCAGCATTCCACTCCAAAATTTTCCAAAATAAAATTTCAAGGTTGATGAATAAATTTCTAAATTAAAACAGCAATTGTTAATTGAAAATATAGAAATAAAGTTTAATCAACTGAAAAATAAAGGACTAAAGTAAGTATAATTTGATTTATAATATATAAATTAAATTAAATAAGTTATTTAATAAAAATGGTAGAATGACTATAAACATAACATGAACTTTTAAAACAGAAGGTGTAATAAAAGTGAGTAATAATATCTACAAATAAGAGGGAAAGTTAAGAGGTGATGAGAACCAATAGAATAATGATTTTTCTCATCAAATTTTCTCCCATCACGAGGTAAAGAGAGAAAATGTATGATTCCTCAAAAAATTTATTATCAAATTACTAAGAACCATCTTAAAAAGAAAAAAAAAAATTATAATAATTTAAGCAGTTAATTAAACATTACAATAACAAAATTATTAAATAATTAAGCATAGACGATAATTAAGTCATAACAAGTTCAACTACTTCCTCTGAGGAAGATTTAAAAAAAAAAAAAATCCTAAAGAAATTTTTACTAACAAGGAGACGGCAAGGGTGTGGGGTCCTCAAATCGAACGGAGGCTCCGCGTGTAGTTAGCACTCAGTGAGTGTATTCATATACTCAAACCCTAGAGCACACTACTTAGCCATCGCCGAGAAAAAAATTCCTGAAGTTTGAAAAAAAAAAAAAAGTTTTTAATTTGTATTAAAATTTAATAAATCGTTATAAACAATTTCTTTTCAACTTTTATACATTGTTAAATCGCGAATTTAATGATTTCTAAATTTTTAACATTAAACATATGGAAATTTATTATTCGCATGTGGTTGGAATTAAATAAAATTTAATATATCAAAAATAATATGAAGAATTTACGTGCTCCTGTAAAAAAGCTGCATTTATTTGTTGTGCAAGTTGTCGACAAAATTTGTGTTTTTCTTGTTTTTATGATAAATATCATCCAAGTTTGTGTATTCGTAAAGATGAATGATTGAAAGAATTGCTAATGCTATAAACGTATAATTATAAATATTCATTGTATTTAATAATATGTTATTTTATAAAAAATAAATGGTAATGTTTAAAAGAACTGTGGCTTTTGTATTTATTCTATCTACAGTTCTAAGTTCTAATCGTTAAAAATTAGAAATCATTAAATTCGCGATTTAACAATGTATAAAAGTTGAAAAGAAATTGTTTATAACGATTCATTAAATTTTAATACAAATTAAAAAAAAAAAATTTCAAACTTCAGGAATTTTTTTCTCGGCGATGGCTAAGTAGTGCGCTCTAGGGTTTGAGTATATAAATACACTCATTGAGTGCTAATTACACGCAGAACCTCCATTCGATTTGAGGACCCCACACCCTTGCCGTCTCCTTGTAAATAAAAATTTTCCAATTCTGTCTTACTGTCTTAACTTTTAAATCTTTACTGGCTCTAAGAAACTTTTACCTACTCCAATCCAGAAGAGAATCTAGAATATTCTGAATAAGAAGCTAGCAGTCTAAAAATATAAATTCTCTTTTTCTTGAAAATGCATGTCCCCCCCAAAAAAAATTTACAATTCATTTAAAAATTTACAAGAATACAAATACTTACCAAAAGTTGTTTTTCAGTATAACAAAATTCCAGCACTAAATATTTCAATTGATTATGAAACATATTAGAAACAAATTACAAATACAGAAACAATCTTTATTTATTTATTTATTTATTTATTTTTTTTCAATTTCTTGCCATCTAAAACGTGGCAAAAAGGGCAAAGACATCTGCCTTTCACATTCACTTAATCATCCCTTTCGAAACATATCCAGTAAAGAATATAGGCACAAGTATTCACATCTTTTGGTCTTCCAGCTAGCTCAGGAACATTCATACTACATTTAACAAGGTTTTTAGATGCCTAGAAAAGAAATTATAATACACATATATCAAAAGTAACATACAAAACAAACTTTAATTCTGGTAGACAAGACCTAGTGGCATTGCCAAAATTTTCAAAAATTTGAGCTTACAAAAGTAAAAATAACATGCCCGTGCAAAGGGCCTATATATAGTAGTAACCCCCAGAAAACTATCCCTAAATGATTCTCTGACAATTTACCAGACAACGGTCACCTATCCAAAATGGTACTATAGGCTGTTCGAACCACTGGAAATAGTCTCCAAAAGCATTGTTCCCTTACATAGACAGGAATTAAATTGCCTACCAGACTAAAAAAAAAAAAAAAAGTTAAGGTGATGGGACAAAAACCTTTTTGGTATAATAATTATGCACAAATCTACAATTTAACTCTTAAAAGATAAGTCCTTAAGTACAAAGTAGAAGTACTGGGTTAAAACAATATGCAATTTCAATCTAAAACAATGGTAACAATTTAAACAATTCCAGATCTATAATTTGCAATTGTCTATAATCCGCACTCACTTTGCAAGTGTAAACAAAAGATTTTGCAGTAATAAAAATCCAATATTTTGGATGTATATGAGAGAATATGGTGTTAATTCACATACTAAAATGAAAAAAAGTGAGTGTACAATTTAATTTAGATGGCAAATTTTGCCAATACCGATTTTGAGACACCTCCATGTGCACTACCTACCAGGTTTAGATTTGGCTCATGTGTTTTATATGTGCGAGATGAGACAAAAGATTTGTCAATAAAACATAGTATACGACTAAAAATGGCTTTTTTCTCGTTTCTATACTGTGGTGCAAACCTACTAGCACTAATTTTAGACAAGGGTAAATATAATACAAATAAGAGATTTTTTTTTTTTAACATGAAGTTATGGTTTGCATTTCCTTTTTTTTATTGTTAAGGAGTATTTAACCAAAGAATTTTTGTTAAGCTAAAAGGAAATACTAAATTAAATGACTATTTATTGTGTACAGGTCTTTCATTTTTTGAGGCTTTTAGCCAGGTTTTGATCTGGCACCGTAAGAATCTAAACAATTGAAGCTTTGTAATTAAAAAAAGAAAATTGTGTACTTTACCAGTGGCAAGGCGTCCGGTCATCTATAGACTCGTTGATGACCATACAAAATTTAGGTAACATAAGTCAATTTAAATCTATGTAATCATATTTTAAAATATCATTTTTTGGAGGGTTTTTTTTTTTTTTTTTTTTTCCTGTGTTATGCTCAAAAAATTCACATAACACTTCTTTAGCTCAAAATTGAAAATTTTAAAAATTCCAAAGAAAATGAAATTTCTTTTCAATGTGGAAAATCCACAAGAACTTATTTTGCACAAAAACATGGTTATTAAAATATTATTTTTATGATAAACATGTGATTAATACAGTGGAGCACCTTTTATACGTTTCTCATTTATACGTTTTTCTCATTTATACGTTTTTCGACTTCGGTCCCAAATCATTCCATTGAATTCTAATGTTAAAATATTTCGTTTATACGACACGAATAAATGCTTAATTTCACTTATACGTTTTTTTTCTCCTTGTAGAATCCCAAGTTTGAGTTTCATTCCAGGATAAATAAAAAAAAATAAAAATAAAAATAAAAAATAAAAAAAGAGAGGAATGCTCTTTATGTTTTATTCTTTTTTTTTTTTTTTTTTTTTTTTCGATTTTTTTTTTTCTAAGAACTATGGTAAAGTGCGGCTATAGAACAAATTGCGACCTGCATCGGTAGCCTGGGGCAAGGGGGATGTTTTTCAGAGATAAGCAGTTGGCGACTGGGTTGAATGGTAGGTATACAAGTAGCCAGTGACCACTTGAAGACCTCCCACTTACTCTTTTAATTGATTCTAGGGATGGGATATCAAAGGGAAAAACCCACAACTTTATAGGCATTTTGTAAACTTGAAGATTTATTACTCACCTCCATTGGGCGACTTGGAAGAGAAGTTGGAGAAACAAGGATCCCCCCCCTTCTTTTAATCGTTTGCAAAACTGTCATCTTCGTTTAGAGAACGAAAGGCTTTGTCTTTAAAGGTTAAAATCGAAATCTTGAGAAATTTTTTTGAATTTCTATATTTTTAATTATCATTTAATTTTTATTCTACCTTTTAAAAATATTTTAATTTTAATTAAAAATATATCCTATTCAAATAAATGTAAAGAAAATCATGAAAATTGATTAGACTTTTATTATTAATATGACACTTTATTGTGTATTAATGTTAAAACGAATTTTCAGTTGTACGTTTTTTTCAGTTATACGTTTTTTAGGAACGGTCCCTTGAAAAACGTATAAACGGTGCTCCACTGTATGATAAATCACTTAATTTTGTTATTAACATTTAAAAGAGAATAAATAAATCAGATTACAAATTTAGTGATTTTCTGAAACGGCTATTTGATATTCTCATAATAATATTTTATTCTAATTATGTCAGAGAAATTCAAGTTTATTTTCTGTTAAAAGCTCTTCAAAATACATTAAGTTGCATGCATTTCTCATGTTAAAATAATTAATTTTTCTGTTTTTATTTAAAAAAAATCAAACTCTCTAAAGCTACCTTTTCAACTACAGTTGAGGATCTATAATCCGCATACCCATAATTTGCAATTGTTTATAAATCTACACTCACTTTGCAAACATAAACAAAAGATTTTGCAGTAACAAAAATCTGATATTTTGGATGTATATGATAAAAATATGATGTTAATTCACATACTAAAATGAAAAAAATGAGTGTAAAATTTAATTTAGATATACATAATTAATTTTAAAAGGAAAAAAAATACTTTATTGCCTTATACTTTTTTAACGAATCGGAACCTCGTCTGAATTCAATTAGTGATCAAATAAAACACATGCAGGTGTAATTTTCTAACTCCTGCCAGTAATGGCATTGCTTATTAATTGGAAAGAAAGACATTATATGCATTGGTGGTATTGTGTATTTTCACACATGTTTAAGGACCATTACTGTAAATGTTTTTTTTTAGGGTGTTATTTCAAAAATCTACAAAACTATTTAAGAAAAAAATTATACCATCATTTGTTTTGAGGATAAGATCTACAATGCAGTCATTAAAAACTGCATCAAATTAATCACATTGCAAGTATCTGGCTGCATACTGCTAATCACAGTCCAGAAGCAGGAGTACAGTTTTGTTTTTTGTTTTTTATGAATTACACATTTAAGGGTTTAAGCTATACATTGCTTCTACTTCATTAAATAAATTTTATATATTTATTACCTTCCTTACATTATAAAACAAACAATTCTAATTCTAGCTTCATTAAATAAAATTTGTTGTTTTATGTCATCATACTAATTCATATAGCGAGGAAATGGCATCATTGATCTATAATTTGCAAAAATCTATAACCTGCACAAGTTTTAGAACCAAGGTGTACGTATTAAAGATCTTCAACTGTACTAGGCAATAGAGAAAAATGTATTTAAATGCACTCAAATTACTAACAAGAAAAACATGGTACGATAATATATATATATACAAAAGAAAGATTAAGCTATAAATACTAAATCTACAAAATTTAAAAGTTCAGTTTTTGTCAAAGACTTAGTAAAAATATCAGCCAGGTTCGACTTACTACGTACATAAGAAACCGAAAATTTACCATTATTTAAAAGATCTCTAATGAAAAATAATTTAACATCTATATGCTTAGTTATAATTTCCACAGGTAATTTTTCAAAATCAGTAGAGGCTTAATTATCTACTCTTATTTACAGCTTCACTATTTGAATTAAGAAAAATACATTCTTCAGCACATTCACAATGTATCTGATCAAACTAAATCAAATTCTTTACCTCAGTCATTGCAATAAATTCAGATTCCATGATCGACAGACTAATGTATTTTTCTTTAAAAGAACGCCAATCGACCGGAGATGTATCAAGCAAAACTATTTGACTGCCAATTGAGGTCCGATCATCATGGTTAGCTGCAAAATCTGCATCTGAGAAAATTAATAAGTTATTAGATTTACATGACAGTTTTAAGTTTGTAATGAGAAGTTCATTTTACATATTTTGGCATATAAATTTGGCCCATAACTTGAAAGCTGCTTTATTGATCTGAAAATAATTGGCATCTCATGAATCAGCAGGAAGAGTTCTGTAAATATACCAAATTTGTACTAAATCTGTGTCTATGGGTGTTATGACCTGGTCAGTTTGACAAGGAATGAACTAATACTGTGTTATTAAATATAGATTAATTAGATTGGTCAAAAGACCTATCTCAGAAGTACTGACTTAGCGCGAAAATATATGCATGCATTAGGTATTTAAAAAAAAAAAAAAAAAAAAAAAAAGTTAGGATTTTATTATTATTTTATTAAATTTTAAATTTGTTATAAAATATTAGATATTTTGTATAAAAATATAAGAAGCTTTACTTGGAAGCTTCTGTGAAATTTTTCACCACAGACCCACGGCTTTCTCAGGTACAGCTTCACTTTGTGTGTTAGATGTCGAAACTGACTAGCTTTCTCCTTCCTCCAGTCTGACTATTTTTATAATGTAATTAAGAAGTTTCCTTTTTTAATTTAAGTATTATAAAATATAGTTTGTAAATTATCTTATTTTGGGGTAAAAATCTTCCAGTTGTTAGAGTGGTAAATTTTATAGCTATGCATTACCATTTTATTGACATTTTAAAACCCCTGTTATTAGAATATTTGTAATATTAAACTTGGTTTTGTTTATGTTCTCTTTAACTTAATGAATTTAAAATTTAATCTGATGTCAATCTTTATACATCTTCGATTGAATTAATTAGAATAGATTTAATTTGTTGGCTGCTTATTACATTTGTATAGTTGCATGGTTCAAGCTTAGTAAAGCACTCTGGGAAGTATTAATAATTGCAGGAAATAATTATTTTATTTATGTGTCAGTGGTCCATATTACACGTACGTTCATGTATAATGGACCAAGTGGTCCTTCCCAAAATAGTTCTTCCCGAACAGTTGACAAACTTGGAATTGTGAAACGATCTATCCAGCATGTTCCCTCATACACTTGTCCATCTCTTGGGAATAGTTAATGGATGTAAAAAAGGGAGGTCCAAAGGTTATATTCAATGGGTAGTATGCAAAGGAAGTGATAGCTTGATTATCCCTGCTTCTGTGGCCTATAACAAAACCTCTCGGTTTTATCATGGACCACTGATCCATATTACACAACAAAGTATGGTTCATGTTACATGCATAAACAGAGCAACGTTGTTTCCAATCATATATCGCTATGCAAATTGGCACAGATGAAACACATGTCTAGATTGTTCAGAAAATAAATACATTTGCTACTATTAACACGAAAATTATGTTACAATTACCTAACAGTAGAAAGTAATAATAGTAGGAGACTTGGCGTTCAAATATTAAAACAGGAATAAACTACTACGTCAGAAACGCCAAAGAAAAATTATTGAGGTGCATACAGCTGTTTCGGTAGCCTAAAGCGTACCGTCATCAGTGCAAAAAAGAATTCTGAATCTGGAGAAGTACTCGTATATATAGGAGAGGGACCAGATTTAGCCATTTCTAAACCTCCTTCTTTTCCTCAGTTAATTGCACCGGTTGAAAAAGCTTTAAAAAATTCTCAACTGACTGACCAACAGAAAGAAAATCTTCGTCATTTAATCCTTAATAATGCCAACTCTAAAAATTTTAAATCGAATCTCAGCCCTGCTGAAAAAAACGCCTTGAAGGAATTAAAATCTAATGAAAATATCATCATTACTAAAGCTGATAAAGGTGGTCAGATTGTTATTTTGGATAAAAAACAATATGTGTTACCGAACTAATTAATGATGGCCTATACATTCCTCTGCCCCGTGACCCCTCTCCTCAAGAATTAAATAAAATTAAATCTGCTATAAAATCTTGCCCCTTGTTATTGAACTCGACTAAATCCCATCTTATCCCTTCTATTGCTAATTGTGCCAGATTTTATGCTTTACCAAAAGTTCACAAACCCAATATTCCATTTCGTCCAATAGTCTCTAATATCGGTACTGCTTCCTATAATCTAGCTAAATTTCTCACCACAATTTTTGCTCCACTTCTTGCTGCTAATAGTTATACTGTTAAGAATTCCATAAATTTTGCAAAAAATATTCAAAATTGCCCTCACACTAATCTCACTATGGTTTCTTTTGATGTAAAATCTCTTTTCACTAATGTTCCAATAAGTGGCGCCCTCTGCTGTCTCGAAAATAGATTAAAAGAGTTTCATTTCACCTCTTTTGAAATACAAGAATTAATTTCTCTTACCCGCATTTGTTTATCACAAATTACTTTTTCTTTCCAAGATAAATTCTATCGTCAGTCTGAAGGTTTAGCCATGGGTTCCCCTCTCTCCCCAATTCTCGCAGACATTTACATGCACTATTTCGAAAGTAAGCTTTTTAAGAAAATATCTTTTCCTTTTTGGACCCGTTATGTTGACGACACCTTCACGCTTATTGACATATCTCATCACAATATTGACCATGTCTTAGAAACCTTAAATTCAATTGACAGTAATATCCAGTTTACATATGAAATAGAAAATAATGGCTCCCTTACATTTCTTGATACCCTCGTCTCTCGCACTGTAAATGGATTTTCAACCACTGTCTATCGTAAAAATTTTGCAGTCTCCCTTCCTCCCCATGCGCATTCATGCCACCTAACCAAAAAATGGCTGCTTTCTATACTTTTGTAAACCGTGCCCTTAATATTTGTTTAAATCCTATTTTATTGAAATCTGAAATTAAATACCTGAAAGCCACCGCAATTGACAGAGGTTATGACCCTTCCATTATAGACAAAGCTATCCAAAAATTACAACTCCCTCGTATTTCGTCTACTAAATCAGTCACATCTAATATCAGTATTGTTTTACCCTATTTTTCTAAAACCAGTCAAACCATAGCTAAAATTCTCAAACAATATGATTTTAAAATAATATTTTCGCCTTCCAATAAACTCACCTTTTCTCAGTTAAAAGATCCTATTAGTATGCATAATTCTTGGGGCATTTATAGTATTTCCTATCAGTATGGTTTATCATATATTGGCCAAACTAAACATAGTCTTAAATTTCGTCTAAAAGAACATATGAATTACGTCCGCAAACAAGAAACCAATAAATCGGCTATTTCTAAACATTGCTGGGAGGAAAATCATAATTTTAAATTTAATTCAGCTAAAATAATTTGCAGACCTAAATCCATTCATGAACTCGATTTCTTTGAAGCTTTTCATATTTATAAAAATTTTAAAAACCTTGTAAATTGTGATTTCGCTGTTCCCTATTTGTCTGATTGTTGGAAATTTTACATTCAGTCCACATTTCCTTAATTTTTCTACTGTTTACACAGCTACACATTCCTTAATTCCTATTGGCCACACTCCCCACCTCTTCCGTTATCCTATTGGTTGAACTAAATCCGGTCCCTCTCCTATATATACGAATACGTCTCCAGATTCAGAATTCTTTTTTGCACTGATGACGGTACGCTTTAGGCTACCGAAACAGCTGTATGCACCTCAATAATTTTTCTTTGGCGTTTCTGACGTAGTAGTTTATTCCTGTTTTAGTAGAAAGTAATACTTTCATTTTAACATACTCATTACATCTATGATCATATAAACTGAAAACTCAATTTCATAATCGCCCAAATACAGGTACACATGTACAAGTCACTTCTTGCTTTGGATAACAATAATATTCACTAAAGGCAATGAGATGGTTTCACCATCTTGTGTTGAACATATAAATTTCCTCATGGTCCGTATTACACGGTTCTACGCTAATTAATTTATTAATTGCCTTTTTTTTTAAATAACCATAAACTATTAAATTCAATGAAAAAACTTTTTCATTGATACTTTGTATATTTATTTTGCTATTGATAGTGCCTGATATACTTTACATTATATATTAAGTCCTCTTGGAATATATTTTTTCCTTCCAATTTCTGTAATAAAAATTACAGTACTTATACCATTGATTGAAGAAATTAGGTTACTTAAGTTATTAATCTTTTGGGTGTAACTTTGCTCTCAGGCATACTTATGGAAAAGATACCTAATTTTGTAAATCACCATTGCTAATTCAATGTGTCATAACTGACTCATTTATATCTCTCTCTCTTCTCCCCGTACCCCTTTCTTATAAAATTACTAAATTATTAGTTATTTATGAAAGTATATGTATAATGTAAATTTTTTAATCAATATATTTTTTAAAGAAATAATGAACATTGGTTACAGGGATGATTTTAATGATGATGATGATGATTCTGCATTTTTACCTGCTGATGCTTCAAGTCACCTACATTTAGCCAAAGAAATCTCTGTAAATCATCATTTATTATCTGGCACATCAACGATATCTGTTCAAAGAAGAGCCACAGTAAGTGGTGCCTCACCAACTGTTTCTAAACCTCCAGTGAATATTCAAGATTTAGTAAATGATGTTCCACGTCTAAAAAACAGTGAGACATTCAATCGTAGCATATCTCATGATTCAGCATGTCATAAATTAAGTGTAAATCCTGATTGTAATTTATTGAATATTAAATCTGATAATGTAAATGATGGTGTGACTATTTTTAAAGATGTTTACTTGAAAGATGGCCAAAGCATTGAAATTACTAGTGAAGTATCACCTAGAAATATTTCACCTGAAACTACTGTACAGATACAGCCAGAAGCCAGTCAGGAAATGAAAAGTGAAGTATCAACAATAGAAATTTTACCTGTTCAAGAAGAAGATACATTACTTGAAAATAAGAGCTTGACTGAAATTGATAGCACAGATATATGTCGGAATGAACCATCAAGTGATAAAGAACATGAAATTGAAAACTGTACTTCTAAAAGCAATGAAATTATAGCTGATGATTCAGTTAATTCTTCTAAGTCATCTGTATCATCACTCTCAGGTATGATTAATTTTAAGTTTTAAATAAAATCTAATTTTGAAATCTAACTTGTTTTTATGTTGCTAAACATTTTAATTCTTATTTTATTTTAATTCTTTATCTATAAATATGTAAATTCTTGAATTCTTTTGAATTTGAGATTTGTAAATGATCAAAACTTTTTAACTACATTATCCCTTCATATAAATAACTTAAACTTTTATGTGATCAGAAATTTAAAAATATTCCAATCTTTAAAATTATTGCTTTTATCAAAAACATGGTCTGATTTTGTAATAACACTTTTCTACCAAACATGAAAATGCTAATTGTTTAATTTTATAAAATTACTAAAAGATAGTGAAACACAAACTTCTTATAAAAATATAAAATATTCAGTATTGTAAAATTACTAAGAGGTAATTTGTAAACTCAGAAGCAGCCCTACTCCGTCTGAAATAAGTTCTTTAAATTAGGACATAATAAAATGTGAGACTAGAGCATTTAAATGAATTTCTGTGCTTCTCATTTCAATGTAACATGCTTTAGTCTCTATGCGAAAAGAGTTTGTTCTATTGAGTTGCTTATTTCATAGGGAAGGAGACATATTTTGAATGTTACTTGTCAGTCATAATAGAGCTTTGACAAAATCATTTAAAATATATATTGTGTATCTTTGACAAAATATTTTGAAATATATATTTGGACTGACTATACAATATTCTTTAAATTCCCCACTTGTTTATCTAAATACAAAATACAAGCAACTGTTCTCTCAATAGACACAAGTAGTTATCTCCCCCTTGATCTGAAGCAACTCTTCATGTGGTCAAATTAAGTGTCTTAAAGCAATTTTTAAATTTCTGAAAAAAAAAAAAAAAAAAAAAAAAATACATGTTAAATCTATTCTAATATTTTATTTTCCATTCTAATTTACTATTTGCAGTTTTATTCAATGAGTTGTGTTTTATTCTGGGTTATTTTAACAAGTTCATTGCTAAGCTGAAAATTAAAACTTCATACAAATAGAAAAAAATAAAAATTCCTTCCCTAGTAGTCAATATAAATATTATGTGCCATTTTGCTGTGGCTGCTGCAGTGGCGGATCCAGAACTTCACTTTGGGGGGGGGGGGGGCTTCAGCCCCCTAGCCCCCCCTTCCCCTTAAATCTGCCACTGGGCCGCTGTACTATTCTGCTTAGAAACTTGATATCGACGTCCACATGATAACGCGTGATCGGCCATTTGGTGAGAATTTGTATCATGCAATATTGCATGATTGGATAGGTGACAACAGTTCCAATTTTGGCAGAAGTTTTTTAATTTTTAAGTTGACATTCCAACTTTCGATTTTTAATTAATATCTTCTGCTTTTAAAAAAAGGTACAAATATTGTTCATTAATAAAAACAAACCCCATTAACAATTGTTAATTAAACTCTCCATTGAAGCTTTCCAATTCCAAACTTTCTTCGTCTACAACATAAATGTTAATATTCATTTTAAACTTTATTTATGAGATTCTAACATATAAACGAACATATAAAGAAATTGAATTGTTCAATATTTCTTGCTCATGTAATTATTTTTTGACTTCCCCCTCCTGTTTTCTTATCTCCAACTAGCAATTGATGATCAAACACTCTGCAGAAAGCTTTTGATGTTCAAGCTTTCTCAACCTTCAATAAAAAGATCAATGTTTATGATAAACATAGTTATATTAGATTCTAGAACCAATAATGTGATAAGAAGTGCTTAATATTTCTCACATATGTAAATATTTTTAGTCTTTATTACTGAACTTGTTGAATCTGTTTCTCCCTCATCAATAAGTTTAAAATGCTTACTTTATCACCAAGCAAAAGTTATATTAGGTCTTACGCATTATACATAATATCAGTAGCTGAAAATATAAGATAGGAATTGTACAGTGTAGATTTCTAATATGTTATTGCAATTTTTTGTCCCCTTAAGTTGAAAATACTGTGTCAATAAATTGATTAATGAGACTGATAAAAAACTTATTTTAGAAATCTTGGCTTTGAGCAAAAATGTATTAAAGCTGACTTTTGTTGATCTTATTATGTCACAAACCTACTAGGAAAAATTTTAAGGACTTTTATTAACATTATTATTTTATGGTAAAAATCATTATTTTTTAAACTTTAAATTTACTAAAAAACATTAGATATTTTGTATTAAAAATAAAACTTTATTGCAAAACATTTTAAAATATAGAATTTAAATTTTGCTCTTTCAGTATAGAAATCTTCTTTCTTTCCTCCTATTTTCAAGAAGAAATCTTCCTATTTTTAAAGCTGCAAAGTTGGCAGCTGTATATTAAAAATGAATTGGATCTCTCAATGATTAAAAAAAAAAAAAAAAGTTAAGATAAAACTTAAAATAATTGGTTGAGATTACTTACAGTCATGTGAGTTAGAGGAATATTACTAGCAACTCCAAGCTACTCTACTACGTTGATTACTATGTTATATACAAACTGTATTAAGATGTACTGAAGTATCACCAAACATGGGGTTTCATAGACTCACTGGTCAGGGAATTTAAGTGAGTCAAGAAAAGTCAGGGAATTTCGAAAAAATTTGTAGAAATAGTCATATTTCAAAGCTTGTTATTGTAAATTGTTAAATTGTTCCCTAATTTTGTGAAATTTTTGTGGGAAATAAAAAGTGCATAGTCGTGGAAATGTCAGGGAATTGGAAAAAATTTAATGTTGGCTACCCTGCATAGATTTTAGTGAAATTGAAATATATTGTAGAATACTACTCCGATTCAAAAAATTAGAATAATGTAAAAAAGAATGAGTTTGATGTTGCTAACGCGTCAATTTGCATACTACGTCCAGGAAAAAATATATTAAAAGTATCTAATTATCTTCAGAGCATTTATAAATATAACATAAATATTTATTTTTATCTGATATATTAATAATTAACTATTTAAAAAATATTAGAATAATTCAAAGAAATAGAATACCTCGATAGCATGGTTCAAAAAATTAGAATATTAAAATTTTTCTTATAAGTTGAGAGAACGGCTGCGGGATTAACATCTGTGGGACTATAAAATGTGCTCCGTTGAAAATGAAAAGTCGTTTGGCATTTGATTGTAGCGTAGTATTTGCTTAATATGGGACGAAAGAGCGATTTATCTGAGGCTGTGAAATATCGTATTGTGTACTTGCACGAAATAGGAAAAACACAACTTTTTATAGCAAAAGAAGTGAAATGCTCTCAAGCAAGTGTGAGTAGAGTTTTGAGAGAATATTCTAATAATAAGTGTTTTCAAAATAAACACTTTAAAATTGGTCGAAAGCCAGTAACTTCAAGAAGAGATGAAAGGCAATTGAAAAAGATTGTGAAGAAACATCGTTTTCGGAGTGTGAGATATGTGCATAGAAAATGGAAAGAAATGGTTATAAATGTCTCCAAATCTACAACACTACGACGACTTCGCAAATTAGGTTTTAGATCACGTGTGCCTAAGATAAAGCCATTCTTATCATCTAAGCAAAGGGCTGCTAGAGTTAAATGGTGTAAACAAAGGCTATTTTGGGATCACGACGATTGGAAAAAGATACTTTTCAGCGATGAAAGTGTGTTTTGTGTGTCTCACGGAAATCAAGGTATACGTGTCTGGAGACTCAAACATGAAGCTTATAAGAAAGAATGTTTAAAACGTTCGTTTAAATTTGCGACCTCTGTTATGGTATGGGGCTGCATGACTGCTGAAGGCCCAGGCAGGTTGTGTATTGTTTCCACAACAGTCAATTCAGAAGTCTATCAAGAAATTCTTGAACATTTCATGATTCCTTCAGCTGAGGATTTATGTGATGACGATTTCTTGTTTCAGCAAGATTCAGCTTCTCCCCACACTTCCAAATCAACAACTAAATGGCTCAAAGAGAAGGACATACCTGTACTCCCTTGGCCTGCAAACTCACCCGATCTAAATCCTATCGAGAATTTGTGGGGAATTATGAAGAAACGACTTCAAGAAGTTGCGCCTAGAGACAAAAAAGAACTTATTTCTAGTATAAAGAGCATATGGGCGAATTTGGATAAAAAAGATTGTGAACCTTTAGTTTAAAAACATGCCAAAATGTTTAAGAGCTGTCATTAAAGCTAAGGGTGATGCAACAAAGTACTGATTAGCAAGTAAAAATACTTAGAGTTTAAATTATGTTCAATATATTTTCATTATTCTAATTTTTTGAACCGTGTTAGAAAGTATTCTAATATTTTGAATTTTTTGTTGTTAGCTGATTTAAATATATTTTCTATTTCATTGTAATGTGTTTACATTTTTATAATCTGCAAAATATGCAGATTCATATTATAGTACTTTATATTTGATATTGTTGATTATTTATTTGATAAATTCGATTTTCATTTCCCTTGACCATATTTCTTTTCATTATTCTAATTTTTTGAATCGGAGTAGTATACTTCTAATTCCCTTTGTCAAAGAATTCACTTTAGTACATTATAGTTTTATGGATATTTAAACTTGATGTTTAGCGTAAATATTAAAATTTAAAAGTGTAACTGAATCACCAGAATGATTGTTATTGTCATTAGATTTTATCTATAAGTTTATTAAGAATATGATTTGAAGTGTTTGTAGCTTAGAGATGTCTATCTATAGAAAAGTTATGTAAGATTCTCCCATAAAAAATGCTAAAAACATTAAAACTAGCACTAGCAATCTTTTATTTTTCACCAATAAATGTTGATGAATTAAGCAGGTTACGCTATCATTTCAGGGTTTTTTCTTTCTCCTCTCCCCTCTCATTTCTCAGCAGAACTATTTGCATAGAACTTTTATAATTACTAAGATTTTATTTTGGTTTGGAACCTTAAATATGAACTTCTCTTCAATATAGATTAAATTACGGAATACAGCAGAACCTCAATCCATCGTTTTTCACGGGGTGTGTGAAAAAAAACTGATAAAAGCTGGAAACAATGAATGTGGGTTAAAGTCAAAACACAAAGAAAACAATGTTTTTATACTAATAAAAACTAATTTGTTATTTTCCAAACTGTCAAAGAAATAAATCAGTGTTGTAGAAAAATTAAAAAAAAAATTATTTTTAAAAATCAAAAATTTTTTGTTTGGTTTTTTGTTCCTTATATAAATTAAACAGGAACTTTTCCAGATTTGTAACTTTTTCTGGTCCTTTTCTGTAATTTCATGTGCTTATATAAAAGTTTATGCATTTTTAAACACCATAATTGAGTCATCGGCAGGAAAATTATCCTCTGTTTCTTCGTCATTACTTTCATTTTTTTAAAACACACATATCTTGTTTGCTTTAGGATACCGCACGTCGCAATGCCTTGATTAATGCAAATATTATTACTAAATTTGTACCAGACACATCCTCTGCTACACGCAACCACTCTTTATCTGGATTATCAGCATCATCATTTTCTTGCCCTTCTGTTAGATATCCTTCATTTTTTCGCACGTAACTGCATTTCACGGAACAATTTTCTAGATTATTAAAGAGGTTACTTTCTGCCATGTTGAAATTACAAAATCATTAGATGGTCTGGAGACATGGCATCACAATTTTGAGCCTCCATGGAAATGAAAGAAAAGAGTTATTTTAGGATGAAAGAAGTAATTTCAGATTGTATGCCATATGGAACTGCTTGACCTTCAGGAGAAAATTTTTACAAGGTCAGGAGAAAAATTTTACAATGATGAATGTGGAAAAACAACTTTTTGAAGCACGATACATGTGGGTTTTGTTGACATTATTTAAATACAATTTGTGCAGGGACCATAGAAATAAAACGATAAATGCGGGAAAACGGTGGATGCGGAAGCAATAAATCGGAGTTTCACTGTATTATATCGTGTTTAATGTATAAAATTAAATTGACTTTGGCTTATTTATGTCATTTCATTTTTATTGTAGCCCAAAACAATAATTATTCTGCAGATAAGAATGTCATTGTTTTATATAATTGGGAAGGAGCAGATACTGCATTTTGTGGTCGTAGACCAAGTGCGCATGATATTTCTAATGAAATTGCTGGAAGTAAAACATCAGAAGTTAACCCTGTTTTCTTGTGGAAAGCTTCAAAATTAGCTACCTCACCTCCTGATCAAGTAGGTTTCTTTTAAACAATTATTTTAAATATTGTTCATTAAAATTAATTTTAAGAAAGTTTTAAATTGTAAAACTTTCTTGTAGGCTGTTTCACCAATTTCACCAAAAGAAAAGGAAGAAATGAGCAGGTGATGATCTTTATTTTCTTGTTTGAAATAGCTTTAATAGTTATTGTATTGTATTAGTATTTAACTTTTTCTAAATTTTCTGTAATTGTCTTATTTATTGTGTGCTTTGTGTTAAGGTACAGATCCCTATAGAAGATTTATTTTGCTTTTGAATTAGCTGTTGTAAATATGCAGTTTCTTGTTCTATCCACTGCTGTAGATTACTTTTCTCTCAATAACTGGAGGAAAAGTAATATTTCCTTCTTATAGATAAACACACTCACTCTATATTAAAGTATTCTAAGTAATGTATAAAATGTCAATTTTCCTTATTATGGATTTTTTTCTTTTTGTAAAAAATACTTTAACCAGAATCTTCCTAAAATAAAGGCAATGTATGTCATAAAATGTATATTCATTTTAAATTTGCTTTATTAGATTCTAAAAGTAACATTGAAAGAGTTTAATATTTCTTACTTTGTAATTATTTTTTTATTCCCCCCCTTTCCTCCATCTCCGAATAGTGATCAATGATCAATTCTAGAAACAATAAAGCAATAGAAGTGCTCAATATTTCTCAAGTATGTAATTATTTTTAGACTTTGTTGCTGAACGTAATGAATCTATTTATTTTTCTTTAATTAAATTAAATATTTATATGTCATATCTATACCAAATTTGTAAGCATCGAGAAAAAATGCAGAATAGATTTTTCAGGTAGAAAATTTTTCCCAGATCTATGTATGTTAGAATTTAATATATTCTAGTAGTATTTTAAATTCAGTATGTTTTTTTTTTCCTCATATTTGCAATGAGAAGAAAGCCTTTAGATACTGCAAAATTTCCCTTTTATTTGCTCCTTCTCTTTCCAACAATTACTGGGCTATTAATGTTCTATTTATGGCATAAATTATGTTGTGTACAAAATGTCCGTAATTTTGATTCTCAAAGGTTCGCAGCTATGATATTTTAAACTGTTTGATTCTTTATGTTGTAGTTTTTCAATTGATTGATGATTGATTCTATCAAATAATGTGTTGATTGTTCAATTGTATTAACTTGATTCTTTAGATATCAAAAAGTAAATAAACAAAATTTAATTTAAGCGAACAGAAACGTTGCTGTTTCCCCACCAAAGGTCTTATTTTCACTTTATCAAGTGCCTAGTAGGTAATGTGCAGATTAACAAGTGTCTAGTCGTTAATGTGCAGATTATCTAGGTAATTCACAGATTACCTAGGTATTTTGAGAAATGAAACAATTTTCTGCGCTTTAACGGATCACCCTAGTTAATGTGCAGATTACTTAGCTAATCTGCAGATTAACTGATTTCCTGCACTTTAGTGGTAACATATACGTGAAAATATATTATATAAGTCGTTTTCTTTTTCTTTCTTTTCTTTTTCTTTTTCTTTTTTTTTCTTTTTTTTTTTTTTTTTTTAATTAGTATGAATTTTTTTTTTTTTTTTCTCTTGCATTATTTATCCATTTTATGGTAAAAATAGTTTTTTATATTTCATGTTACAACTTTTTCTAACCCATATAGACAGAGAAAAGGTAAATTTGTATTACTAAGAAATATTGAGATATATAGATGGCATTTTTTACTTCAAAAAGTTCATGAAAAATAATTTTTCTGTTATTTTCATCATTTATCTCTGAGATGAAGATGTGATTAACCCTTTCACTACTGATGTCTATGATCAATGACATGCTTTTTAGAAATTTTTTTAAGACATTTTAAAACTAATTTAAAAATTTTGTCTGCAATTTTAGTTATTTTCTTACCAAAAGCACTGATATTTTAAAGTAATACTTATAGGTGGCAGCACCAGACAATTTTATTTCATTTTTGAATTTATTTATTGTTATAATTTTTATTTTATTTTTAAAATGTTGGTAGCGAAAGGATTAAAACAAAACACTACAACTAATTGAAAAATAAATAAATAAATAAAATATAGCTCTTTTGTAAAGCTAAATTTAAAAAATTTCTTTTTCTGTATAATAACATAATATAAAAACATTCATGCACAGGTTTTTTTTAGATATTCTAAATAAGATTCCAGTTATAAAATGCAAAATATTTATGTTATTGAAAACCATTCCTTCTGTTAAAAGTTACTCAATGAAGATATTATCTGACATTTAAAAAAAATAATAAAAATAAATAAATTAAATTAAAATTTTAAATAAAAAATTGTAACATAGAATAGTTACGAAAATTCAAAAATAAATAAATAAAAAATAAATGCTTGTTATATAAAAAGAAAGTAACATAGAGTACAGCTGCATATAAATTTCATTTGTAACCTTATAAATTATAAATAAAATAAATAATATTTTACGTGCATTAACTAAAATCCAATTATACAGATGGTGCCACATTTAAACATATTTTTAAAATGTTTGCACATTGCAGAGACAAAAAGATGTAAAAAAATAAAACATAAATAATAAATAAATGAATAATAATTGAAATTAAAATTAAAATCAGAATAAGAAGTGTATTAATTTATCTATCTATTTATTTTTATTACATTACAGATTTTTCTTTAAAATTGCTTACGATAACTACGATACATATAAAATTAAAATGGAGCAAAAAAAAAAAAAAAAATATTTTTTAATATTTACGAGCAAGCAAATCTTTGAGCTGATGGCTTTAATGATCTTGATTTCCACTTGGTGTTTGTCAACTCACCAAACTCTTGCATCCATTTTTCATACTCTTCTAAATTTTTGTTTATATTACTGCAAATTGTAATTATATTATCAGAAATTGATTCAACTTGAGGAAATTTTGACTTTGAAAATAGGACACACAAAACACAAAAACCAATTAACAACATCGAATTGCATCCTCGTTTGAACTTGAGTAAAGGTAGTAAAAATGCTTCCAGGTGTAGGTCTCTAGCATTTACAATTAGCTTGAACCACTGTTTTACTGTAAAAATTAAAAGAGGTTGCATGTTTTACATTAATTCTGTTGTAATAGCAAATTATTTATGCTCTTCTATTTCTTTTTATTTTCTATTAAGATCTTTTTATAAAAATATCGGAAGTAATTTGTAAATTATGTACTGTGTAAAATGTATCTAGTTTGTCTTATAATTTTTTTTTATTATAATTAGTGGAAATCAGAGAAAAAGGAAGGAAGTGTCATAGAATTTGAGTGAAAATATATCTATATATCTATCAATATATATAAAATGAAACTTTGATTACACCCAGGAAATTGCAGACAAAAAAAAATGTTTTATAAAATATTGCACTAAAATGATCTTGAAAAATCAGGAAAATTTACTTTTAATTGTTCTGAAAAAACCAGAGAAAATCAAAAGGATCAGATGTTAGCTACCCTGTAATTACATATAGATTACATTTTTAAACTATAATTTTGTTTAAGAGTTTTTACAATATGCAATTATTATTTAAATATATTTAATGCGAGCTGCTGGAACTTTATGTACATTGAAAGTATTTTTACATCAAATTATATATCATTTTAAAAGTTGGATTGTAAAGCCATATATATAGAATATGATTTGTTTTTCAATTTGTTAAAAATATTTGTTTTCTTTTCTAGTTATCAGATAGTTATTGTAGGTGGTGTACCACAACGATGTCCTCCATCCATTAAAGAAGGAAAAGATAAGGTTAATACATCTTACTTCTCATTTTGCCTTTTTTTTTTTTATGTAAAGTATCTTTTAACTTTTATAAGAAACAAAGCATACTATGCACTTGCATTGTCCCCCAAATAATAATTTTAAAAAACATAGAATTTCTTTTACAATATACATTTCATCATTCAACATTAAGCTTTAGTTTTTCAATTAGATTCTGGTAAGCATGAGAAAATTTTAAATCTTAGTGATTGTTTTTAAGTGCAACACTTCAGTTTGTTTGCCTGTGCTATAAATTTAATTTGCTACATTTGAAAACTTTTGTTTTTAAATTAAGTGAGTATAAAAAATTATCATATAATAATTTTTATATGTTTAATCTGCAGTAAAATGTATAGAGATTCTAGATTATCATATTCATTATTTTTCATTCATGTTGTCCCTTCTTCTTCCTCCTTCAAGGGAAAATAGAATGAAATTAACTTACTATCAAAATGAATGTGTGTGTGAGGGTGCTTATATACAGAAGAGCCAAAATACTGTGTTTATACACTGATGAGCCCCTACCCTGCCTAATAGATGAGGGCTCCATGAGCATGCAGAAGTACCACAACGCAATGTGGTATGGACTCTATTAATGCCTGAATGTGTGTTGAAAGTTATTCACACTATGAATTCTTCAGAGCAATCCACAAATCCATAGGAGGGCAGGGAGGGGTAAGGAGATCTCTTCTGAATAACACATTGCTAGGCATCCCATATATGCTGGACTGAGGATTTGGGTAGTTAATACACATGTTGAAAGTCGGAACAGGGTGACCACTTGTCAGACAATCATAGAAAGTCAGGAAATTTAAGCGAGTCTGAAAAAGTCATAGAATAGTCGGGTAATTTCATGTAAAGTCAGGGAGTTGTGTCAAATTTTGTGGAAATAAGCCGTATTTATAAGTTCGTTATTGTAAATTGCTGTTTTTTGCTAATTTTTTAGGAAATGAACAGTGTAAGTCAGGGAAAAGTCATTTAAAACAGTGAAAAAAGTCAGGGAAATTCGAACAGTTCAAATGTTAGCTACCCTCGAATAGTGTTGCTGGAGTCACTTAATAGCAACTTTCGATGTGTGAGGATGTTACAATGTCCTGCTGGAATTGTCCAAGTCCGTCAGAATGCACAATGGACATGAATTGGAGAAAGTGATCAGACAAGATGCTGATCTGTGTATTTGTCACTTGTCAGAGCTATAGTATCTGGTACAAGGGTGCAGAAAATACTCAGACCTCTGAAATTTCTCCAGAACACATTCTGAATTTCCCCTAAAATAATGCAAGAACCTATTATCCGAGGTTTTTAGTGAGGGGGTGGGGGATCTTTCTTAAGTCCAAATATTGAGGGAGATTTTTTATAAGCTACTATTGGGTGAGTGCGTAAGTTCTACCCGATTTTGGATATGCAAATTTGTAATGGAATTGACGTCACACATGACATTGTAATGACTCAAATCGTTGGCCAATCAAACGTGTGGATGCCTCTCATATAAATGCATCGTGTCTCACAAAGTTAATCATCTAAAAAAATATCAGAGGGTCTAACATGGAAAGCGAGAAGGAGCATATAAGACATTGTTTATTATACGAGTTCGATAAAAAGAGTATGGCAGCCGCATCATATCGCAATGTTTATCAAGTTTATGGGGAGGATGCAATACACGAAAGCACATGTTGTCGATGGTTTCATAAATTTAGGGAAGGAGACAGAAGCTGCCAAGATCAGGCTAGGAATGGATGGCCATCACACGTTGGAGACGACGATATTGACCAAGCCATAAGGAACAATCTGAACCCAACCATGCAAGAATTAGCGGAGTCCTTCAATGTACACTGGGCAACGGTCAAGAGATAGCTGGTTAAGTTCGGTTTTACGATCAAAATTTAATGTGGCGATATTAATGTGCCACCTGATGGAAAATTAAAAAGTGTTAGGTAATCAGACTAATTAACTAACATAATTTTTAAGGCTATAATTCTTATATGATACCTAACTAGCTGGAACCCGTCGAATTCGACGGTCATTTTATTGACTGTAATGTTTCAAAAATTGTCGCATCATTATTTAAATATATTTCAAGTTAAAACATCTAATATAATTTAAGACAGTTCACTTAAAAAAAGAAATTCGGAAAAATCCTTATAAATAGAAATGAACCTTACATTTGTCTGACTTCATATCTTTAACTTGATTTTGTTTGAATTTCTATTTTTAAATAAAAGCATAGCGAAAAAAAAATCAGCAATAACAATAAAATTACCTCGAACCGAACGAAACTCTGCCTTGTGACCCCAGTGCCTGTGGCAGTGTATATGCGGGCCGCTAATAAAAAAATTCTCAAAAATTAACCTTGAACTGAACGAACCTTTGACTCGTGTTTCTGCTGCCTGTGGCTACGGCACCGTATAGCAGGCATGCTATGCAAAATTCACTTTACTCCACTAGATGGCGCAGTATTTTGTATACGAACATCATCAATTGCTTTGAATTTCCAAAACTTTTCAAATAAGGTGTCACATGGTGGTGTCAACTGCAAACTCCTTTAGTTGCACTTTCCACTGTCAGGGGACACAGTGTGTTCTGTATGAACAGCACCAATGGTCAGGAAATACTAAGACCTTTAAAATAAGGTGTAACATGTTAGGGTCTACTACAAAATCACCTAGTTCCATTTTCCACCACCAGGGGGAGCACTATATTGTATACAAACATCCCCAATCTTCATGAAATTTCAAGACCTTTAAAATGTGTGGGTTTAGAACAGATTTCCTTCTCAAACTAATTTCCCCCCTTTCCTCCCCCAAATCTACTTTCCCCCTTTAAAATCGAAAATTCCAAAATCGCAGAAATTGATTTTTTAGTATTTGAGTCTAGTCCCCTCATGTACAACTTCACCATGAAGTAATTTGGAGCTGAGTTAAGTTCGCAAACATGTTCTTAACCTCTACCCACCAGGGGGGAACCGTTCTACTTTGTTTTATTTTTCTCTTTTGATGATACATCTACAGACCAAGACCTTTTTTAGACACCTCATAAATATATAGGAAGTACAGGAAATATAGTAGCGCTGCAAAGCCTGCAAATGTCGTAGTCGTTTTCGCTTAATATTTTCACTCAGAACTTTCATATCAGAAACATATAAAAACTCTTTTGCTAACCATTTAATTCAACCAAAAAGATATTTAGACAGAGGTTTATAGCAAAATTAATGAAAATCAATCTTTTTTAGATATCGATGTTGGTACTCCATCCAATTTCACCAAAACTTTGCAAATACATCTGTACATTGGAAATCAACTAATACATATGAAAGGATATTTAAAAAGTAGATAAAATGGTGATTTTTCAAACAATCCTGTAGAACCATTTTTTTTTTTTTTTTTTTTTTTAGAAATTGAATGCAGAGTTAAAATTGGACTACGAAATCAGAACACATAACAATTTCCAAGTAACCAATAAAAAGCATCTGCAAGATGGTATATATGGTGAATTTAAAGAAAATCGTTAAAATAGTTTTTGAGATACAAACAAAAATAAAATGTGACCTGATTTACAACTTTCCAATTTTTTATGAAAATTTGGTAAACACATCTGTACACCTAACTTGTCTTCATTAAAAAGCTATATTGTTTTTTCTTTTTTTTTTTTTTTTTTTTCATTTCTATGATGCGTCAAACAAAAAATTCCCCCCCCCCCTCACACACACACATCCTTCCCCACATGTGAATTGTGTTTAAAGAATCATATTTCATAAATAAATCTAGCACGGCTTCATGAATTTTCTCTCTTAAAATAAAGAAAAAATAATAATAATTCTTAATTTGAAAAATTTTGTGAAATTTTCACCAAGAAAAAATCAGTGCTCCCATAAGCAGACGACAGGAAAACTAAAACTGAGAGATGCCTATACAGCTAACAGCAAATCTATCGGTCATGCATGCTAGGCTTAGTGTTTGAACAGCTTGTGGCAACTCAATTCAGGTTTAGTGTGACAATGGCTCAATGCTTTACAAAACTTGTGGATGTAAGCATCACGCTGCCACATACACACACTTAAATGATTAAGGTATTTACTGTTGTTTGCACTGCTTGATGTCCAGTACTGATAACCAAAAACTTGTTAGGTTGTAGTTTCTGTATATTGATTAGAAGAACAATATTTCTAATTGACCATATAGGAAGATAATATAAAAAATAATTTAGATATCAAAGAAACTCTTAACTCGGATCATACACCAGTGGAGGTCAAATTGCAACAAAATCCTTTTTTAGGCAAAGCATTGTTTTGGAAAAAACGACAAAGTGCAGGACGCAATTTCATTTGAATTCTGATTAATCTTTTGCCTGCAAAATTATGCAACATGAAAAACTCTACTTAAATCTTGTTTTTTAGTTGTAATCAAGTGCCAATTTAGGAATTTTGATTAATTAGTATGCAGCATAAATTGCTTTCTCACAGAACTTGTGAGTTATTTGAAACATATGTGTAATTTGTAAAAAAATATAACAATTATATTTTTAACTTGGGAATATTGCCTGTAGTGTTGTGTTTTTTTTTTTTTTTCCAACTTTTATAAAATTTCTTGATTTAAGAAGAAAAAAAAAAAGAAATATTATGTAATTATTTCAAAATACTTGTTAATTATAGATATTTGCTAAGAGGATATATGAAATGTTTATTACATATATTGTAATGTTTACAAACAACTACAAAGTGTGAAGGCTAAAAATTGCAATAATTATATGTTAAATAATTTAGGTTATTCCAGCACTCTTTGAGTGCTCAAAGTCAAATTGAAAATAAACTTTAAAACAGATTAAGTAATAGCATGAGCATTTCCTTCTACATTTCTAATGAAAATTTAGATTCTGAATACTGAAGCAGTACCTGTCGTTAGTCAAAAAATGGGAAAGAAAAAAAAAATTTTTTTTTTTTCATTTTTACATTTGACTTTTTTTTTTTTGTTGTTGTTGTTTGATTTGCAATTGTAATTCTTTAAAAAGAAATTTGCAAAAAATAAATTATGTAATTTCCCACATACATTTGAAATATACCATTTTTTTTTCTTTTTTAACAATAAAGTGCTTATGCATTATTTTGTTTTATTTTTCCCTCTATGTGTACAGTTCATGTCTTTGTATGAGTTCTAGAGTATTGTGTATATTTTTTTGCACTGGAAACTACTTCTATTTATATTTTTTCTTCTGCTTTTTATATGTTTATATAAAATGCTACCATTCACATTTTTTCTCTTTGCTGCATATGTATATTCAAGAAATTAAGTATATTCAAAAAATTACATATGCTTACAATATTTGCGAGATTATACCTGATGGAAATTGCAGGGCTCCCAAATGGTCCTCTTTTCCCTCCAAAGTCCGTTTTTCATAGTGAGGTCCGTTTTTGTCCTCTTTTTAATGTTTTGGTCCGTTTAGTCCTCTTTTGAATGACTTAAAAATAAGTTTTTAAAAATGCTTAACTCCAATAACGATCAGTGTTCAAACGCTCCATGAAAAACTTTAGATTCTCAATCTTTTTCCATCCAAAATATAAATGTCAATATTCATTTTAAACATGCTTTATCAGATTCTATAACATATAAAAGAACAGAATTATTCAATATTTCTCACTCATGTAATTTTTTTTTTGTTCTCCCCCCTCCCCTTTTTCATCTCTAACCATTGCCGATCAAACATTCTGTGGGAAGCCTTTTATTTTTGAATATTTATCCATCCACAATATTAATTTTAAACTTACTTTATGATATTTTAGAACCTATAAAGAAGTAGAATTGTGTTTAATATTTCTCTCATGAACTACTTTTTAACCCCCCCACCCCTTCTTTCCTACTTTCCACCACCAGCCAATGATTAAATGTTGATTGCTAGCTTACGTTTTTTTGTTTTTTTTTTAACACATAATTTATTGTGTTGATGTGCATTATTCTTTTCGTTTAATTTGTCACTTTTAAAATATTTTGTATAGTTTTTCCTGTGAGCATTATTTTTCATTTGAAATAAATTTTAGGAACGTACATTTGTATAGTTTTCCCTGTAAGCGTTACTTTTCTTTTAAAATTAAATTTATGAACACGCGTGTTTCCTCTTTTTTTAATTTTCTGCACTCTCATGCCTGAATCTAGAAAGACACCTGGCCATATATTCTACTATATTATTTATTCTACATACTACTACTATTAGAGGTGAAGGAACGCCGTTCTTAGGAACTCTGATAAGTTAATTTTCATGATGATGAGTGTAGAATAATTTTTCTCCACCCACAATGTAAATGCTACTTTTAAATTTAGTTTATTATAACCCCAGAACCTATAAGAAAAGATTTTTTTCAGTGATTACAAATATTTTAAATTATTTCCAAATAATCTCACAATCTTCCATCTTATTTATTTATATCACTTAGTAAAAGTGTTATTTCATAATCTGTGTAACTTCCAAATAATCTTGTATATTTTTTTTCTTTTTGGAATTTCATTATATCATTTAGAAAATCAAATGTGTTATTTCATAATCTGTGTAATTTCCAAATAATCTCACAATCTGCTGCGTAATTTTTGTTTTTTCTCCCAGTGTATCATTGTAGAATTATAAGAATAAATCTTTAATAATTAATAATGGAAAACTTACTCAGGAATTAAACTGCCTTACTTTTTCTTCAAATAACTACTACTACTACTGTTTTTTTTTTGTTTTTTTTTTGTTGTTTTTCCCCATAAATTTAAGAAGTTTCCAATGCAGCAGTATAGATGCCTTTATAAATGGTAAATAAAAATTATTGGATATTTTTTCTAGGACTGGGCGATGTAGCGATTCTATAAATCGATTTATCTTCCATCTAACATCGCGATATAGAGTAAATCGATTGAACACTGATTTAGAAAATACCTCCTTCCGACCCCTCCTACATATGGCTTTTAATCAATAGTATATGACCGAAAAGCAACGCTTCTATTACTCATTTTCTGCAATTTCCCATATTGCTATAACTCAGCATCTATGGCTTAAAATTATGCCAAACTGCATAAATTAAAATTAAAATTTTAAATTATGCAGTTCAAACTGTAAAATTTTTATCAAGAAAAGTTATGTTAATTAAACATTTCTGAATGATTAACATTAGGTTGCATTGTTATAAATATTGATATTAAAAAGAGTTCTTGATGGCCTTTGGCAGAACAGTTTTTGCCGTGTGCGTTGCCAATTGTTTGCAGCACTTGTGCCTACTTTGTTCACTTGACCTTTTTAAGTCGTATTTTATTTCGACTCGAAACAATTGTTGCTAATTTTTTACATTTTATTGTGTTTATTTAAAGTTGTTGTTGAATTACTTTTCAACCCTAGTCCTTTGATGCACTTTTGTTATTGTTAGTTTTTATAAGAATTTTTTTTTTTTTTCTTTTTCTTTTAAACTGTTGAACCCCTTTTTTTTTTTTGGTTCCTGATATATGATGCAATACTGAACTTTGTATTTTGATTTATAAAATTTGTCTTTTAACACAGTCGGTAAATTAAATTTCCACTTTCTTTAAAAAATAAATAAAATTTTTTTCAAGTCGATTGATAAAATTCTAGGCAATATTTTTGAACCAACTGCCCAGTTAAGTAATAATTTAGAAAAAAGTTTTTGAAAGCTGATTTCCAAATTTTTTATCATTTTACTAAAATTTAAGAAATTTTCTGCTTTTTTGTGTCATATTGCCGAAATATGTTATATTCTGGCAGTCAATATTCAATCTGCCTACAAATAAACCACACATCATTCTGAAAAAAAAAAAAAAAAAAAAAAAAAAAATTCAAGGCCAATTTGTTCATTAAATGAAATAGGTAGCAGTTTGAAAAATAAATTTAATTGAAAAAAACATTTAAACTCGTAGATTTTATTAACTCAGTAAAGTAATATTTGAAGCTTATTAATGTCATTATGAAGAGCGTAATAAAAAGTACGTAATAAGGAGCACCATTAAAAGTTCTTGTGTACATTCTTTAAAAATCCCCCCTGCCCTCTTACAAAATACTAATAACAGACGTGTCTGACAAAGCCAAATTATTGAATAAATAATAATAATGACAAACAGATATATCGTATTGTATTATTAAACTATTTTTATTGTGATTTACTGTATTCTTAAATAATTGTAAAAAATAAATTTATTTTCTATTTAATTTAATTACAAAAATCTATATATTTATGTTAATATTTATTACAACAATGCATACTGTAATTGCCGAAAATAATTACTTATTACAAAAAGAAAGAAATCATTACTTAGCAAACAAATTGGAATCTCCATAAAACTGCAAGAAGTTAAAAGTTTAGAACAGTTATGATTCATATAAAATCGTATTTTCTTTTCTCCCCGATTTAGCATAGCGCAAGCGCAGTAACTTCGTCTCTCCTTTAGAATAAACGGAGCACACGACAGGCGATTTAAGCGTATCGTCTCTCTGGTATCTCCTTTGAAATGAAAAGCTGGCACGTAGCACAATTCATATTACACTAAATCGTAAGACGGCTTTTGCACTTACTGTTAAATCGTTTTCACTAAATCGATAAAACTTCCCTTGATTCATTTTCGTAAGCTTGGCAAGGAAACTTGATGCCTAGCTAACATCGGATTTTTCCAGTTCCAGTCACTAAATCGATGTTACATCGATGCCTTGCATCGTCTAACATTGTCATTCCGAAATTTCATAGTAGATGTTATCTTTAAATCGGATCATCGATGTGACGCCCAGTGATAATTTTTGATAATTTGTGACGATGCCTTGCATCGTCTAACATTGTCATTCCGAAATTTCGTAGTAGATGTTATCTTTAAATCGGATCATCAATGTGACGCCCAGTGATAATTTTTTCCTCGTTGATGTTAGCTATTGTTATGTTATATTTAATATGTTTTATGATTAAATGATTGTTTAACAAGGTGTTTAAAACAATGATAGTGTAAAATGTTTACATTTGTTATAATTTTTGGATAAAAAAAATCCCTCTGAAGTCCTCTTTTTTTTTTATTATAAATGGTCCTCCTAAGTCCTCTTTTGAACTGTAAATGGTCCTCTTTTACCCTTTTCGGTAGCTAAAATATGTTGGGAGCCCTGAAATTGTTTTGTGCATTATCATTATTTCTATATGGCACCGAAAATAATCAACAAAGTATATAGAATGATGTTATTTATTTACTCAGCATAGCGTTTTAAAATATGTAAATAAAAAAAAAGAACTCAGCAGTTTGTATAATGCAACCAAAACATACTAAAATTCAAAAATAAACTAAATACATAATGGGAGTAACTAATAATAAAAATACTTATCTTCGGTGAAATACAGAAATATTGATTAAGCTCGATGCAATTTGCATCAGGTGCAATCTCGCGAAAATTGTAATAATCTAACATTTAAGTAGTAAAAAGGTTAAAATGCTAACAGTAACATTTTAATATAAACGTAGACAAATGTTAACAGAAACACTAAACAAAATATCTATCACAATACTCTAGAATTCACGACAAAATAATAAACTTTAAGTAAAAGAAATAATTTAAGAACTAAAAAAAAAAAAACATAATGCATACACACCTTACTGTTTGTAACTATGGAAAATTGTGAAATTCTTATCCAATATTAAAAATTATCGTAAGTGTTTCGCTATGTAACATCGACTCGATGCTATGTAAACCCAAGGCTTCCTAGGGAGTCTTGTGTAAACCATCATCTCGAGTCTCGAGAAGGCATGAACCAAACTCGTATTCTGATTGGTTCAGGTTTCTGGATTCGCTGGCTCTAGATATAGGAAGAGGCTCTCAGCAATTAGTCACAGGTTTTGTCTAAAGACAGGAACAGCCTCCGTGCATGCGCAGATCGTGCGATTTTGATCTTACAGAAAATCGCTTATGTTTTAATATAATAGATTATAAATTAATTAATACTGCTTCACTTTATTGCACTTCGCTGTCTCTGAAAATTTAAAATACATTTTCATTACAGAATTTCAAAATCAAGTAGAAGACAAAAAATTTTCAGTGCATGAACCATAAGCATTTTATAGAAATTCTATAATACTTCTGTTTAAAGATGAATTACAATTGTTGTGTGATACAGTATGAGAAAAGTAAGCAATCTACAGGGCATTTCAAAATGCATGGGCAAAAATTTAAGGGTTGGTAGAAAACATCTGAACAAGCCATTTTCACCATATAATACTTGAGTGGAGAGCAAGCGGTGACCACTAGAGGGCACTGTAATGGAAAGCATAAAGCGCTTGTTTTCTTACACATCATTTCTACTGTGGATTTCAGCAGGCATGGCGACATGCATTTTGTATATGGTCTGGCGAATGAGAATGCTCTGGAAGCCGTAAGACTGTTGTGGTATTTTTTGGTCTGGCACGGGTCTTCTCGGGAAATGCTGCCTGTACAGTCTTGCGGCTTCCAGAGTATTCCCATTTGCCAAACCATACATAAAATGCATGGCCGCCTTTTCCTGATTACTGTATGTCACCATGCCTGCTGAAATCCACTGTAGAAATGACGATGTCTAAGAAAGTGCACGCTTTATACTTTCATCACAGTGCCCTCTAGCAGTCACCGCTTGCTCTCTGCCCATGAATTGTGTGGTGAAAATGGCTTGTTTAGATGTTTTCTACCATCCCTTAAATTTTTGCCCATGAGTTTTGAAACACCCTGTATAACTTAACTGATGTGTACAAAGCTAAACAAAAGCTGTACAAACCAGGAAAAAAATATATGTATGCTATAAAAATGAGACAAATTCCAATAAAGATAAAAATTTACAAAACAAGGGAAAATTACAACCTTCAGCATATGAATGCAATACAGTCTGAGAAAATAGTGCTCAAATGTTAAATGACAGAATCAGCAGCTAATTAAGCCATTTGTTGATGTGCATCACTACAAAAAAGAATAAAATGTATGAGAGTTTTAAGCCCTGCCTCTTTTTAACACAGGGGAAAACAAAAAAAGAACTAATATGTTGTGACCATCACAAAACTTTCTTTTATATTTTCCTTTTTGAATTCACACAATGCAAATTATTTATTTTATATCCATTATTAATGCAAACAGTTTTAATCTCTGAGAGGTATTACACTAAATGCCCAATGAAAGTGAATTTTTACCATGCAGATGACATTTTTCCTATTCTCCGACATTGCAGTATAGCAGTGCCATCTATCGCGTATGTGCGTCCAATTTAATCAATATAATGTTTCATAATGACCTTTACATATATCAAGTTTTGTTGGATTATATTCAATAGAACTTTCCTTTAAATTGCAGAAATTGTAGTATAGCAGGGCCACCTGTTGAACGATTAATTAGCACAACAATTAGTAATCACTAACTTATGTCGAGGTGCATCTGCATATAAATTTATATGGAATTTCATGCAGTAGCTACAGAGATATAGCATATATTCCCTGAAATAGCAGAAATTGCTTTATAGCAGCACCACCTGTTGAGCGTTTGGCACCAAAAGTTGATACAATACTAATTTAGGTTAAGGTGCAACTGTATATTAATTTATATGCATTACATATAAATTAATATGCAGATGCACATGTGCAGTAGTTTCTGAGCTATAGTCACCACAAAATTTTTGTCTCACACACACAGAGATGGACAGACATTTAAAAAAAAATGGTTAAATTGTGTTCGGACCTCTCAAATCCATCAAAAAACGGAAGTTGAAAATTTTTATGAATCCAATACTTTCTTCTATTGTATAGTTAAACTAAAGAATAGTACGTCTGTTACTTTAATGCAAAATAATATTAAATTGAGTAAATAATATAAAGAAGCTTAAGATTAGATTAATCTATATAAATAAAGAGAAGTGTCTGAGTGTGTGTGTGTCTGTCTGTGCTCTAGTGCTCACACTATTGATCGCAGAGCTTCCAAATTTGGCATATAGGTACCTGGACCCTGCAGGTGTGCACCTCATCGAGATTTTTTTCAAATTTGAATTTTTTAAATTAATGTTTTTTCGATTTTAAATATTGGCTTTAATGCTTCATTTTTCATAAATTTAATTCTTTGATTGTAATCGTCTGCTTATCTTAGCAACGGTTATTTCACTATTTATTTTTTATTTAGTACATTTATTATGTATAATTAAAATGTATAATATAAAATTATGTATAATTTTTAAAGTATAACAACTTTTTATTTTTCATTTTAAATTAATTCCTTTAAAATAAGTCCTCCTTTTTTTTTTTTTTTTTTTTTTTTTTTTAAATTTATAATATTTATTGGGTGGAAAAAATGGTAGTATATAGTGGAAAAGGATTAAACTGATTAAAATTTATTTGTTTTTCATGTATTTAATTCCTTTTAAAAGAAAATCTACATTTTATTTTGTTTTACTGGTCAGAATCAAATCATAATACAGTGTAAATAATGGGGGCTATAAAACACTTGGTTCAAAAACAAAAACATATAATAGATGCTGAGATACAGTCATCTTTAAAATTGTAGTTCTTAAATAGCAGAAGATCCACATGTCGTCAATAAATACCCAGATTGAAGTGCCCGGGAAAGACCTTTTTGCAGACAGTGGGAACCTGGACCCTCCCCCCCCCGATGCAGCACGGGCGGAAAAAAGAGCTGCCGTAGGCAGTTGCTACTCAAAGCAAGGTCCAGAGCAATTTCAATATTTATTTATTTATTAACCGACTTCAAAAAAGAAGGAAGGTTCTCAATTCAAATCATATGTTTATTTATTTATTTTTTTTTGTTAGCTCATAACTTCTGAACGGATGCTCCGATTTTGATACTTTTTGTTTTGTTGAAAAGGTCTCTGTCTGAAATAGGTCCCATTGTAATATCTTTGCAACCTAAAGAAAATATAGGGCACCCCAAAAAATCAGTCCCAACTCTTTTAACTGCTAAATGGCTGCAGCTATAGTGATAAAAATGGTATGTAAGTATAGAAAAGTGGCCATACAGTACAAGGTTAAACCACTTGCAGCACCACCTGGTGGTAAATAGAGAAGTTAGTGTTCCTATATCGAAAACGGTTCTAGAGAAAAAAAATGAATTACAAAGTTGAAGAGTATTATCGATTTAGTACAAAAAGATTGTTTAGACATTCATGCTAGTGTTCCTATCTCAGAAACGGTTCAAGACAGGGGAAAAATGTGAATTATAAAATTGCAGAGCATCATTGATTTAGTACGAAAAGATAGTTTAGACATTGATGCTAAAAATACAATGCTAAAAACGTGCATTTGTTTGTTCGCAATTTCTTACACTATGCACACTTGAGCTACATTGCACACATTGTAGCGTAGCTGGTGAGACATACACTATATAGTTCAAAATATGGTTACTTGATACTTTTTGTTTCGTTGTAAAGATCTTGGTCTGAAGTAGGTCCCATTGTAATAGTTTTACAATCTAAAGAAAATAAAGCGCCATCTAGTGAAAAACGGTTCAAGAAGGGAGAAAAGTTAATTACGAAGTAATAGAGCATCATCGATTTACTACAAACAGACAGTTTTTAGACATTATTGCTAAAAATCGAATGCTTAAAACGTGCAGTTGTTTGTTCACAATTTCTTACACTGTGCACACATGAACTACGTTGCACACTTTGCAGTGCAGCAGATGACAAGTGTACTCTGTGGTTCAAAGTACTGTTACTGTAAGCAGTCACATCGATTAGCGCAAAGTCGTTTTCAACCAACTTCAGAAAGGAGGGTGGTCTTAATTCGAGCTATGTTTTGTTGTTGGTGTTTGTAAGCTTATAACTTCATAAGAGATGCTCTGATTAACCGACTTCAAAAAGGAGGAGGTTCTCAATTCAAAGCGTATGTTTTTTTTTCTTTGTTAGCTCATAACTTCTGAATGGATGATCCAATTTTGATACTTTTTGTTTTATTGTAAAGGTCTTGGTCTGAAATAGGTCCCATTGTAATATCTTTACGTTCAAAAGAAAATTCAGGGTGCCCAAAAAAGTCAGTCCCAACTCTTTTAACTGCTGAACAGCTGCAGCTATTGTCATAAAAATGGTATGTAGGTATAGTAAAGTGGATATGTACAACGCGATTTAACCGCCTACAGCGCCACCTGGTGGAATACAGTGAAGTTAGTACTCCTATCTCGGAAATGGTTCAAGAAAGGGGAAAAAAGGTGAATTATAAAATTGCAGAGCATTATCGATTTAGTACAAAAAGATAGTTTAGACATTAATGCTAAAAACATTTTGTTATATTATAAGGCAAGTGTTTAAAGGTTTCTTCAATTAATTAATAGTTGATAAAATGTTAATATGCAAACGATTGTCATAGCACTGCAGAAATTACTTGAACAAGTATCCTATGGTGGATATCTAAAATACCTGAGATAAACAATTATACAGCTGTAGTCTGTTGTACATTTTTAATTCAACAAACAATTTTTTTAAACTAATGCTTAGACCGGCCCAGTGTTTATACTTCTAGTGACCAAATTTGATAAAGCTAATTATTTTTACTTCTGTTGTTGTTGCCAGTTCCCTTTTGTCAGCAAAGCTAAACAAAGTCTATGACTCCAGCAGCTCTGATCATCAAGTACATAGCACAGATCCACATAAGCTCCGTTCACATGAAGCAACATCAACCCGTGTCAAAACGACCCGGGAATTTGAAAAGTGTAGGTTTTACAGAGTCAACATTTTAGGCTGTTCACACTATCAACCCTGGTTAAAAATCACTGTAGCAGCATCATACGTTTTTTGAATTCTGATTGGTTGTTGCATGACTTCTGATGAAAGAGAAAAAGCAAAACAATATTGTCAAAGGTGAAAATAGAATAAAGGGATTATAAAAGGGGAATTTCATAGCAGCTGAGAATAAAAGGATTACATACATTATTAAATTTTAGGATTATATATTGTATATTATTCTTCATTATTAATATTTAATTTTATATTAAATTAATACAAATTTAATATTACAAACAAATCATTTTAAATTTAATTTTTTAAACAGGAAAATTTCAGTATCTTTTTTATATGGAGTAGAAAAAAGGCTATGTATTAAACAATTAATTATTAATATTATTTTGAATATTAAGATGCATATAGGATCGGGAAATAAAATAAGTTTTGATACTAGTTTTATTTATATTATTATTACAGTTTAACCTATAAATGTCAATTGAAATATTAATATAATTAACTTTATGATACTTTGATTTTAAATTAGTTAGAACAAATTATGTATTATAATTATATTAAATTTAAATGCATTAAATAATAAAATTATTAAATTTTTAATTTAGATTTTAATACCTTAAAGATTTAAAGTAATATTACTACATTAATGAATACTAGGTCAGATACTTATTTCATTTCTCACTACCATAACTAACAAATATTCTTAAAAATATTTCAACTTAAATCTTTCATAAGTCTTTATCTTTTATTATTCATCGAAATAAGAATTCATAAAAAAAAAAGTATTCTTGTGCATCTGTAATAAAAACTATAAATTAAACTTTTGTGCATATATATTTTATTATTAAAACTCCTTTTATAATTAAAAATATTCTGTAACCTAAAGTATTAAAACCAAAATTCAATAAAAAATCACGGAACCTCTTAAATAATCCGAAATTATAATCCGAACCTCTTAAAATAATTTCATGGAGGGCATTCCACCTAGGTCTAAAACCCTTGCAATATGAATCAGCCTTAATGCTCACACCACAACTTTTTTTTTTTTTTTTTTTTTGTGATTAAATATGCTGATAATTTTTTTATATATATGTAAGAACTGTAGTAATGAGATACAATTATCTATAAAAGAATAATTTCAATAAAATCTCCAATGCGGTAAAAGATAAAACTGATTATGAAATATATATATTATTCAAATATTTTTCAAAATAGTTTATCTATTTCTAACCCACTTCTAAAGTTAAATTTATACGTGAAGTCAAGATATAGGTATTATAAATTTGTTCTGTTTATATAATTAAAAATGCATCTTTTCCTCCCACCCAGAAAAAATATATATACTTCTTATAACTCTCATTAACCCCCAAAAAAATTCAATATATTGGCCATACTTTTAGGCAAGTAAATATGGGTATCGGGTTCGAACCACCGTCGGTCTGATCTTAATAGTTTTCCGTCGTTTTCCCTAAAACTCCCATGAGTATGAGCTAGTATCCCTTTGAAAGTCTCCTTAAAGGGCATTCCACCCAGTTCAGGCTCTAGTGTAGACAGTGGATTTTAAATATTACAGGAACTCAGCAATATTTTATAAACACATTTGGTTATTACTTTGTAGATTCATTAGTAAGTTATATCTTATATCTATATATATGTATATATTAAAGATTGACTGATAAATTAATTTCTTAAAAATATTTATATATATATATTGTTTGAATGCTGAAAATTAAATGAAAAAAATTAATATTCAAACATAAAAACCTTTTTTAAAAATTAATTTATCATTTAATAGCGAAAGCAATATTCAAATATGTTTAGAATATATTGTTAAATAAATTATAATAATATAAAATCAAGAGAAAAGGTTAAAAATTGTTCAGCCAGATTAATATTTAAAAAATATATAATTTTTTAATTTAATTTTATTGAATTTAAATAGTTTTTGAGGAATATTAATATTTAATATTGTTATATTCTAATGCATATGCATACAAAATTTTTATAATTCTAAGAAGTTATTTACAAAGGAAAAAAATATGTTAACCTTTTCCTTAAATAACTTTTATAGTACTACAAATATATATATATATATATTCGTATTGTAAAACAATATTAATTTACTGTATCTTAGTTTACTGAGAATTTTAGAAATTTCAATTAAAAAGGAAAAAAGAAAAGTACAAAACACCGTGTCTGTTTTATATTTTTTATTTATATAATATCCATGCATTATTTTAAATTCCTTCTGCTTGTATTTATTATTCTTCAATTAACTTCAGAGAGCAATGCACACATACAAAAATAAAATAAAATAAATAAAAAAGAACATAGTTTAACTCTTGAACATAGCGGTCAATTCGCTGTCGTAATCTGAAACAGAAACAAGCGAAAAGAATTCTGGGTAATTTGTGGGTCAACCCCGCATTAGCCCTAGTATAATGCGGGGTTAAAAATGACCCACGTCTAACCCTCCTTTTCTGTGGGAAGGAATAAAGTGAGCAGCTTTATGAAGACTGACGCGGGTACGACCTGGGTTAAAACTGCTCATGTGAACGGGGCTATGGAGATCCCCTTTAGTTAGGTTAAGACAGTTGAGGATATGGTCAGGTGCAGGGGCGTAGCGTGAAAATTTGATTGGGGGGGGGAGACCCAACATTTGGCGCCCTTTTGTATTCTTCATCTGAAAATGCCACCCACATACTTTCAAGAGTGTTGCCATCTTTGGGATCGAGGGCACAGGCCCTCTCGTCGGTTAATACGTGACCCCCCCCTCTCCTTCGGGGCATATTCCTAAAATCTGCCAAGAATAAAAAGGTTGCTTTTTTTTATTTTTTTTTTTTAACTTCCAATTAGCAGCCTTTTTTTTTTCTTTTTCCTCCATTTAGCAGCTTTTTTTTTTTTTTTTAATACATCTTTGGAGCATTCTAAATTTTTTCAGCGAATCTATCTATTAATACGCAGACATGAAATTTCTCTTACATTTTTAGCCTACTTTCAATAAAAGGAAGGGCTTACAAGTAGTATCGTTCAAAAGATATGGTTAATGTGCTTTGCAGAAATATATGCATATATATATTTTCGTATAAGACTAAGCAAAAGTATCTTTCTTAGGACAATCAGAGTATTGGTTTGAGATAAAGTAAAACAAATGAAAAAGATTTTTTTCCCCCATTGTCCAACACGTTTAAAAGATATTACATTATAATTCAGGTAAAACATAAAGCTTTCAAAATAAATTTTAAAAAATGAAAGTAGTAACCGTTGCTAAGGAAAGCAACTTTATATTTTTAGAGTGGACAATACTTAATCCCGCCGACAGTCGTAGCCCATGTTACTCTATGGGAAAGTTTGATTTCATGATTACTCATTACATAATGTATATTTAAATTCTATTTTCAATTCTAAGTTCAAAAATCTGAATTTTCAATATGTGCATTTTTTTCCTTCTTTCTTTCTTTCTTTCTTTTTTTTTTTTTTTTTTTGACCGCAAAATAAAATATTAAAAATTTATCAATTTTTGGAAAATGAGTACGAAAAACATAAGCCTTATACGTTTGTTCTGATCCGTGTAGTCTTTCAAAAGAAATTAATTACTTAAAATCTCTTGCTCTTTCCCGAGGCTATAATCCCTCTATTGATAATAAAGTTTTATATAAATTCAAGAATCCTAAACGTTCTGATACCAAATTGAACGATCACAGTCTAATTGCAGTTGTTTTACCTTTTTATTTATCACTTTCTCTTAAAATTTCTAAAATTCTCTCACCGTTTGTTTTTAAAGTCATTTAGAAACCAGTCAACAAAATTAAATTATCTTCTCTTAAAGATCCCATTCCTACTGAAAACCGTTTTGGTATTTATTTAGTCCTATGTTCGTCGTGCAATTTAGTTTATATTGATCAAACAAGAAGGCGTTTGAAATATAGAATAAATGAGCACCGTCCAAATGTTCATAATGAAGAGATCTATAAATACTCTATTGCTTCCCACTGCTGGGCTCATGTCATGGTCAGCGTTTTGATTTTTTTTAAACTATCATAATTTCATCTTATGGTTATGCCTTCTCTTCCCATTTGAATATCCATGAAGTTTTTACATATTTAAAGATTCGAAAAATCTTGTTAATGATATTTGTTCCACTCCGTTCTTGTCTGATGCTATGAAATTACTCACAAAAGTTCGATTTTCGTTTAATTTTGATATTTTTTAAATTTTTAGATTTTGTTACATTTTTTAATCTTATTTATTTATTTATTTATTTTCTTCTTTTATTTAATAATTCTGTAATGCTGACTCTAGGCTAATTTGGCATGGTACTTTTTTAAACAGTTTTTAGCACCCTGTGGCCCTTTTTCAACATATTTTAGCATCTGACGGCCCTTTTAAAAACATTTTGGTACCAAGTATAGCCTTTTCTAACATATTAAATGTTTAGAGACCTTCAGATTTTTTTTCCTGACTTTTAAACTTTCTTAGCAATAGTTTTGCAGCATTCCTAGAATAACAAATGCATACAGCCTATATATATAGATGGAAAATTAATTTACTTTTGTTACGTACAAAAATCATAACATAGAACACCGCAAATTATGCAAATAATGCCCCTTTTTATTGAACTCCCCCCCGGCCGCCCTTTTATTTTATAGTCAGCACTATTCTTCTCACACCAGTATTTATGTTTACATTCATCTGTATATGTATTTTTGCTGTTTACTTAAAATGGTTTTGTGCGTTGCCGCTTTGACCGTAGTACTTATGCCTACCTTTTTCGCCTGACGAAGGATCGTGTGTTCTTTCGACCCGAAACAATTGTTGCAAGTTTATTGCATTTTATGGTGTTTATTCAAAGTTTAGTAATTATTGCATTTAAACACCAGTTCTGTGATGTTTTCTTATTATGAAATTAGGTATTGTTCACTCTTAAGGAAAAAAAAAAAAAAAAAAATCAGTAATTTATTTATTATTATTATTTTATATATTTAAACCAATTAAAAAAAATTTTTCTTTTTTCCCATATCGTGTAAAAAAAATTTAAGAAATGTAGTAGCCATTGCTAAGGAATGCGACACAATTACCGCATGCCTTTATGTGGAAGAACAAACTAAAAACAAAAAAAAGTCTCGTTGTCCAAAATTAAATCTTTTTTGTACATAAATTTATATCTTACTTAGGTGTTGGTGTCGGTGTTTGGGAAAAAAGCCGCTTGACTGCTCTAGGGTCCTAGGCCTGAGGGGGGAGTGCCTTCTGTGGAGGTCTTTCTAAGGGGTCTTAGGTTAGGACTCCTAGCCCGTATTTATGCAAGTTTCGGAGAAAACCATGGGAAATTTCAAACGTCTAGGCCGACAAGCGCGACCTGGGATCGTACCCGGCACCTCGAATCTACCAGCTTGACAGAAAGATTGCGGATTCAATAATCGAGCCAATTGAAGACCATCATGAAAATCAGTCTCTGGTGCCCGTAAACTCTGTCGAGGCTGCAATGTCCTACATGCTCCGTGCAAATAATACCTCTGGGGGATACTGAAGTGGGGGAGACATCCCTTCTGCAGAAGATAAAAATTGTGATGGCTTGTCTTCGGACCGCCACTGGGGCGTTAATCCCAAACCGTCGCCAATTGCCCAATATGTGCCTATTAATGCGACGTTAAATCAGCTTCCTCACGCTATTTCATGTCAAGAAACACTAGCTGAATTCTATAGACTTATAAATATTTCAAAACCCGTAAGCGATGAAACTAAAATAAAAAATTTCCTTAAAGGATCACTTAGAATCAAAAATTCTTAGTGAGAAATCGTTATAACCAAATCAAACCTCATCTTCGTTTTTATACAATAGCCATAACGTACAATAAACTGCTTTTTTTTCAAGCTAAAGTCTTGAAAAATCGTAATTTTAATTTCTTGTACGTGCGAAAGCGACTGCACATACTTATGAGTCAGTTGTAAGCATCTGAAATGGGAGAAGTGCGCCGCAGCTGCCACAGAGCGCTAATTTGCTAAGGTCAGAATTTTCAAGGGTCGTTGCATGGTAAGCGAACATGCTGTTGTAGATGCCTGAACAGGGAAGGGCGCCGCTCAGCTGGAGTTTGCTGCTAACTTAATCTTAAAGAGTCCTGAATACGATCAAAATTTTCAACAGTCTTTTGCACGGTAAGCGAACAGACTATTGTAAGTGTTTGAAATGGGAAATCATGTCATAGGAGCCCCCAAACAGGAATTTGTTATGATCAGATTTTCTTTAAGGGTCGCGAATACGAAGAGAATTTTCAAGGATTGTTTGCGCAGTAGGAAAATAGGCTGTTATACACCTTTAAAACGGCTGTTTTAGGCGTCTAATTAGTTAAGAGGGCGCCACCTAATGGGAGTTTGCTACAGTCAGACATTTTAATGCAAACAGTTTTTGCTGCTCGGTGAACCAGTTGGTCGCCGAAGGCAGCTTCTGATGCATAAAAATCTTAGGTGTTTTTGGTAACTAACGATAATCAACAAAATTATGATCCACTTTCAACCCCAGAAACCTCATTATGCCTGAACAGGGAAGGGCGCCGCTCAGCTGGAGTTTGCTACTAACTTATTCTTAAAGGGTCCCGAATGTGATTAGAATTTCCAACAGCCTTTTGTACGGTAAGCGAACGGCTATTGTAAGAGAACAAAACGGGAAATCATGCCATATGCGCCCCCAAACAGGAATTTCTTATGATCGGATTTTTTTTAAGCGTCCTGAATACGATGAGAATTTTCAAGGGTCGTTTGGACGGTAGGAAAACAGGCTGTTTTAGGCATCTAATTAGTTTAGAGGGCGCCGAAGGCGCCACCTAACGGGAGTTTGCTATAGTCAGACATTTTAACGCAAACTTTTTTTGCTGGTCGGTGAAACAGTTGGTCAGCTTGTGATACATAAAATTCTTAAGTGATTTTGGTAACTAACGATAATTAACAAAATTATGATCCACTTTCAAATGAACTTTAAGTCGCAAAACAGCGCCCCCAGAAACTTCAATATGCCGCCCTATTTCTTAAAACATTGGGGGGGGAGACTCCCCCCCCTCAAGCTACGCCCCTGGTCAGGTGTAGCCTGACAAGTAGCACACTTAGAGCATGTAGGGAAAACCTTTGCTGTGTTTGTCATAGACCTCAGATGACCACTCTGAAAACATGAAATGACAGTCTGCTCTTGTCTGCTGCACTGGAGGGACAAGGAACCACTGGGACGATTATCTTGATATCAGTGATGAGTAGGAGGGACCGTGGGACCTCGTAGATTGATAAAACGGGAATACAATTCTGAAAAAGTCAGATGCATGAGAAACGGGTAAATCTGTGCCGTTTTTAGCAAGGGAGTCTGCAGTCTCATTACCATCAATGTCTGTCTGCATGGGAAGGTATCCACTGCAAGTGAATCTCACGAAAGATGGAAAGACTTTTCAGTTTGTTCAAAATAGCCACACTGATATTGTCTCCCACGTTATGCCAATTTGAAAGATGGCTATCACTCAAAATCCAAATGTCTTTCAAACTAGAAAGTGTAAGTACTCTAATGAGGCTAGCTTCTATGGCTATTAATTCACTGCAGAAGACAGAGCAGCTGTCAGGATTTCTTAATTTGATATGGCACGAGGTGTATTTACTCCTGAAGCATTTAACTTAAGCTATTCTGACTAAGTTCTATTGTCAAGGGTTAGTTATAGCTGTATCAAAATATTCATGTATATTTGTCAATGACATTTACTTTTGAGATATTTAAGTGAAAGTAAGTTATTGAAAGAAATTAGTAGAAATAATTAATATTGCTTGAAGTTTGGCTCAGGTAATTATTTGTATAATATGTTGTGTAATTTAAATTCAAATTGAATCATACATCTTAGAGCTGAATTTTTATGCTGAACTTTTACTATATCACTTGTATTAGCAGAAAGTCATAAAATATTCAATGTTCATGATCAGTTTCAGATTAATTCTCACTGCAAAACATTTAGGGTTAAATGGGATAAGTATAACCATGTTTTGATGTAGTTCAACTTTGATCTCACTTTGCTCAACTGCTATCATACTGACAATTTTGACAAATTTTAGACATGAACTGGCTTTTAATAATCATAAGCTCTTTACAATTTTAGGGTTCTCCCTAGAGCCTTCAAGAAGAGTGTCGCATCCTGCCTGCTTTTCGAAATGTAGTGAGCACCCTAGATGCCCTTTAAAGAACAAAAATGCACCTTTGTCCTCCTATAATATGACCTATTTGACCCCCCAAAACATACTGTCCTTGCCCTAGAAATAGTGTTTTGTTTTACTTTTAGATACTCTGACAGATTTCTTCAACATCCAATAGTAATAAAGATTAAAATTCTGTACTGATAAGTATAAAGGATTTAAGTCTATATTCTTGATTTTTCAGGAGACGAAAAATAAAGTTAAACTAACTTAAAACTAATGAGCAGAATCGATTAGGAAAAAGGGATTATGTTGGTTTATACGCTTTGTACCATTGAGTGATTGTCAATCTTCATTTAATGAAGGGAAAAAATTGAATTAAATATTTTATACCAAAGATTAATGCTAAATTTCTGACTTGAATCTTTTTTTACCAATGGATTTTCAAATGACATGGATTTAAATCATTTATACCAATCGATAGAGAATTTTTTTCTGAGTCTGACTATGTACTTAACTCAAAATCGACATTTTTGGACTTAAATCCTTTATACTTATCAGTACAGAATTATTCTTAAAGGTGCCAATTACAATGACACTAATAATTGCTTAAGAACTGCATTTAAACATAACATTTTTAAATATCGATACCCATTTTTCCCAAAGTGAAATGTCTCCCCTTTTTTTTTAAATGGCTCCTTTACACCTCCACAAATGTGTCCTCTTTTTTCAATTCCTACTATTAGTTCACACTCTCCGTATATATATATATATATATATATATTGTACAAATCTTGCAATTGATTTTTAACTAACTTCCCGACTAGCTAGAAATATGGAACTTTCAGGATTGCTCAGAACTCTGTGATAACACAATACTTCGAAGTCCGATTTTTGAATTTTTTATTAGTTTTCTTATAATTAATTAAAATATGAAAATAATAATATCCTAATAGCATTAAAATAGCCATTAAAATATTAACTATAATTTAATTGTTGTCAAAAAAAATTTACAAGCTCGTTTTTTTTTTTTTTTTTTTTTTTTTTTCAAAATAAAAATAAATACATTTAATTAAATGTGAACATTAAAAAATTATAAAAAGTTAAATTATGCATCTCACAAAAATTAACGTCATTATCAATTTAAAAATTTTATGCACATTGATAAGAGCTCTATGATTCATCAGAAAATTTAAAACATGGTATATAAAAAGTTCTTTTTTTTATCTTATAATTAATTTTATTTAATTTGGCATGTGCGCTTTTTATTTCAAAATTCAAAATTATTTAAAAAAAAAAAAAAAAGGTTCTTTGATATTGTTTGTAAGTAGGAATTGACTTTAAAAAATTTTCTTTTATATTACTTGTTATTGGTACCTTGTCCCATTTTTCCTTGGTACTAGCACCCTGCCTTTTTTCAAACTTATGGGGAACTCTCATAATTTAACAGAATCACTGAAATAATAATAAATAATAAATAATGGAAGTTTGTTTTGTGATTAAATTGTCCCATGGTTTTGGGCAAGTGTAATCTTGGCTTGCTATACTTATATTCAGTACATTAAGAAGTATGTAAGGTGAGTGTCCAGATAGAGAAAACTTTTATAATCCCTGTACATATTGAATTTTTAAAAGTATCTCAACTTATTACAGAGTTTAAAAATTTTCTATGTGCTTACAACTAGCACTTCACATCTTAAGATGAACTCCAGCAAAACCTTTAAAAAAAAAAAAAAAAAAAAAAAAAAGAAAAGAAAAAAAAAAAAGAAAAATCAGAACATTAGGTTTTATAAAAAAAAATAATAATAATAAGTGATGCAGTTAAGGTGCTTGGGACAAATGTAACTTCTCTGGTTACTCTTGTTTGGATAGTATGTAATTCCTAGGATAAATGTAATAATTATGTGTGCCAAATCAAAAAGTTTAAGAAATACACTGCTAAAAAAAAAAAAAGAGCAAGTAAAAAAGTGGAGAAACCATTGCGCGATAATCATGTATGGGTAAAAAATGGAGAATGTACATGTAATAAAATGCAATACAGAAAAAAAAAAAAAAAAAAAAAGCAAAAGAAGAATTATATGGGAACTTTAATTCTTTGGAATGGTAGAAACAACATGAAATGATGCTTTAGGGCAACAATTTGGTTGTATGTAAATGACAAAAAAACTTTGTTTGGAAATGATACAGGATGCTTAATATGGCATGTTGTCTCCTTGAACTTCTGAGACTGCTGCACACTTGTTTGGCATAGATGTGATCAGGTTGTGGATAAGACTTTGGGAAATACTCTTCCACTCTTGAAGAAGTACGATCTACAAGTCTTGGACAGTAAAAGGAGGCCTTGGTCTTGCTGAAACACATCATCTGAGTATGTCCCAAAGATGGCCGATCTGATTTAGATGAGGAAAGCATGCTGGCTACTCCATACTCTATATTGTTTCAGCTTCAAGAAAGTTCTCAATAAGACAAACTGTAGGAGATCTGCCCATATCATGCATTAAAATAAAAGAATTTCCAATTTCTGCAGCATATGGTGCGATATGAGGTCTCAGATTCTCGTCTACATACCTTTGGGCCTTGAAATTACTGTTCTGAATGATGTACAGATCCGAACATCTGCCTATGCTGATTCCAGCCCATACCATCAAACCACCTCATCTGTAATGTGATTTTTTCGAAAGAATATATCGAGTGCCCCTTTCTTGCCATTTCAAAACACGTCTGGTGTCACACTCTGAACTGAAACAGGACTCGTCAGTAAACAGCACTTGACTCTAATCACTTTGCATCCAATCTCGATGTTCAGCAGCGCACCTTCTTTGTCTGCATGGTGTCTTGTTGTGAATGGAATACACACCATTGTCCTACATGCATAGAGACCATCTTGATGAAATCTATTTCAGATTGTTTAGCTTGAGACCCTTTGTCCTGTTGCCTAAAGAAATTGCCTTTGCAGCTGAGCAGCATTAGTTGTTCTGTCTTGATGAGCTGTTAGCAGGATATATCTGTCATTATTCTCTGGTGTAACATTTGGGCAACCTTGCCTCCTTGTCCTGGTCAATGTCTAACATTCTCTGTTTCTTAGAATCGATTCCACGCTTTTAAAATGACACTTTTTGCCACTCCAACAGCGTCCACAACTCTTCTTTGAGTTTGGCCTGATTCAAGTCTCCCGATAATACGCCAGGCCATGGATTCCAGTAGATCACATCGTGACATTTTCAAGTCACCTTTTCTCAAAACAAAAGCCGAACGGTCGAATTTCACTAAGAAGACAGTGAGAAAAAGAAGCTTCTGCGAAATCACGATTTCTACACTTATATCCGTTTAGTGGTTTTTGATGTCATAAACGTTGAATTGCATATAAATTTTTCTTCTGTTTTCTGCCACACTTTAAATTATGGATATTTCATTTGACATCAGTTATCGGTGTAAGTATTTGTGTAATTTCGTTAAAACAATGTGCTCCCCTAATTTTTTTGAGCAGTGTAGAACAAATCTCGAATTATATTTAAAATCTATAATACAAAATTTAGTTTCAGAAGCAAAATCTGTGACATAGTTTATATGATAAGTACAACAATGGCTAAACTTCAAATATTTGCTGTGACACTCTAAAATGGTAAGCAATTTTTTAAACTTCTAAAAGTATAACTATTTCATGTTTAATTTGATTTCCTAAGGCAAAATATAATAAAAATAAATCCAAATGAACAGATATGATGACTATCAGATCCAAATTCAGCTTATCAGTTGAGTTTTGAGGGAAGGTTATACTTATCCCACTTAACCGTTTATGTTTATTGCTAAATTAAAAATTTTTACTGGCTTAGACTAAAACACAATACTGCTGACACTATTTTTATTAATTCAGAGAGTTTTGAAATAATTTTCAAATGTATTTCAGAACAATCAAATATATTATTGAGATAATAGTGTTTTAAATACCCATAGAAATTTCTAAACTGATTTTTGACTATGCAGTAATTTTATATTTTTAATCATAAATATAATTTTATATTTTTCTGCTTCAGTCATTTCCATACAGGAAGAGAGAGAATGCCTCTAAAACAAGTAAGTTAAAATATGAATCATTTTTTCTTTAAAATTTTTAGTTGACCATTGTTATTAGAAATTACTAATAAAATACCATTATCTATATATACTTAAATTTTAATCATATTAAAAACTGAGACAGATAAAATACACTAAAAATATACATTTTAAAATATTAAAAACACAAAACACAAATTTAAACGTTTCGAGCCTTTTACAGGCTCCTCATCAGTAAAAAACATCAAATGTAAATGCTGAGAAGAACAACAGACTTTCATTAAGTGAGTACAACGTATTCATCGGGAACTGCGCATGCCTCATTAAGTGGCGAAAAATGTTGATTTGTATACTAGCCCTCCAGGAAAATTCTTGAGTGATAATTTAAACAATTAGACATGATTATTTTAGTACTGTTAAAATCAGGTAAATGGTCAGTTTCTGTGGCATGCTGTACTATTTTCGAACGTATATCACTGTTTTTGAAATTTGTTTTATGTTCCTTAATTCGAGTATGAAGAGAACTGACCATTTACCTGATTTTAACAGTATTAAAATAATCATGTCTAATTGTTTAAATTATCACTCAAGAATTTTCCTGGAGGGCTGGTACACAAATCAACATTTTTCATCACTTAATGAGGCATGCACAGTTCCTGATGAATAAGTTGTACTCACTTAATGAAAGTCTGTTGTTCATATCAACATTTACATTTGATGTTTTTTACTGATGAGGAGCCGTAAAAGGCTCGAAATGTTTAAATTTATGTTTTGTGTTTTTAATATTTTAAAATGTATATTTTTAGTGTATTTTATCTGTTTCAGTTTTTAATGTGATTAAAATTTAATTTAACTACGAGGCGTAATGATTTTAAAATATTTTATATATCTATATACTTGTTATTCGTAAAATATTAGAATTTTTATGCATAATTATTTTATATATCAATTCACAGATTTTTGTAAGTATTTTTTACATAATTAAAAGGAGTTATGCAGGAAAATCTTTTTCTCAGTTACCCATTCTTCAGTTTCTGGGAAATTTTAATTAATCCTTAAAATGGAATCTTATGTATTTATCACTGTTTTTTCTTATTGTAAAAGTAAAGTATAAGCATTCTTACAGCACTTGGTAAAACTGGTATAAAATATATATTAATATATAATATTTATTGAAATGCTGCTTGAAACAAGCAATAATAATAGGATTTTTTTTTACTTCTACAACACCTGGTACTTCTATTTTTTTTTTTTTTAAATATAATACATCAAGGAGCTTTTCAATAAATCATTAGAAAATATGCATAGGAAAAATATATATTATTGTGTGTGGCAGTTGCATAATTTTTGCTCTTTATGAAAATGTGGTTTTTGAAACTTGGGGAACAAAGGCAGTATATTAACTTATTTCTGATTGCTTGATGAAGGTTCGTTGGGTTTGCGATTATCACTATACTGTAATTTTTGGTACATTAAGATTCATTTTACCAAATTTCATGGACAGGCTTATAACACGTCGGAATTTTATACCTGCACATAAGAATAATCAAAATCATTTTTTATTATTATATCTGGTTAAGCAACTGAATTACAGAAATATGTGCAATGTAAACAATAGATCTCCTTACTCACCATATCTACATCTCTGTGATTTATTCCTATGGCTTATATCAAGAACAGGAGTGTATGACATAAAAACTAACAAGGGAAGTATGAATGAGTAAAATTCCGATTTAAACAAAACCAAGCTTAAATTAAAGAGCATGGTTGAAAACATACGGTAGCGTACAAATTTGCTGCAACAACCCCCCATGGAGCGAGAAAACGACCCTAAAAGTTTTAGTTGTTTCTATAAAAGCCTACGAAAGAGACTCCGTTAGCAAGATGGTGTGGGACAGTGGTTAGAGTATTCAATTCCAGCGCGAAAGGTCGTGAGTTCGAACCCAGGCGACTGCTAGTTTTTTTTTTTTTTTTTTATTTATATATATATATATATATATATATATATATTATTATTATTAATTATATAAATGAAATAAAACAAAATATTAAAATAAATGTATATTTTTAGAGAAAATAATTATGAAATTTAATTATAAAATAAAAAACAAATATACTCTATACAACGATATTATTAAGGAATATAGGGTAAAATTATCTCTTTACGGAAAAAAAAAATATATATAATGCTTAAATTTACAAATTTACTGTCAAGTTAATAATGACTATGATTAGAAATTAAAAAAATGATCAAAACATAAGCATTTTTCAATTTATAAGCGCAACATATAAACGAAAATTTATCACAATAACGACTATATAAGTAAAAGGTGTTTCTTTTTCCGCATGAAAATAATTCAATTCAAAGCAGAGGATCAGCTTTTGGAGGCGATTTATGGTTTAGCAGCATTGGCAAAAAATATTAATTAAGAATTTATATTAAAGCAAAAATAAATAAATAAATAAAGGTAATATTTTTCTTTGAATTATTCATTTATTTAATTTAGAAAGAAAAATTAAAAGTATTTTTTCGCTTGAAATAAAATGTTTCAATAATTTAATAGAAATACTATTCATTTTTATGTACGAAGAATAACAAAATTAAAAGCAGACGATCACCATTTACTACTAGCGGCTTTGACGTAAAATATTGATAAAAAAATTAACTGAAACTTTAGGAAAGAAAAAAAAAAAAATGTGTAAATAAAATTTATTTTCTCTTAAACTCGTCATTTATATAAATTACAAAGAAAAATTAAAAATATTTTTTTTCAGTTCAAAAAAAAAATATATTTTAATAATCTAATTAAACATTTAAATATATTTTTTAATTAAATTTAAAATTATCTTCCTTAATTTCTTCCCTTTATTTTATAAAAAAAAAAAAAAAAAAAAAAAAAGTATGCATATAATATATCTGTATATGCATATTTGGGAAAGAAAAAAAAAGTTAAGTGCTCCGTCGGGGATCGCACGCAGGAACTACGTTACACGAATCCAAGACCTTGCCACAGCACCACGCTTCTGCGAGCTGGAGTCGTCTTTTTTCGATTTTCATAAAAAGCATCTAAAAGTTTAAGGGTCATTTCTTGCCCCCTGGGGAGTTGTTGCAGCAAATTTAAACGCTATTCTATGTTTTCGACCATGCTCTTTAATTTAAGCTTGATTTGGTTTAAATCGGAATTTTACTCATTCATACTTCCCTTGTAAGTGTGCTTGCTGGACCTTATTGTAGCAATCAAAACAGAAATACAATCTGAGGCTGTTAATTAGGATATTTGCCTCCATTATTTCACTGTTTATTGACAAAATTTACTTATAATCTCAATTAAGTGCTAAAATAAGCTGTTAATAAATGAAATTAATATTTACTTTCCCTTACCCATATGTATGGTAGAAAAAGTATTGTTTTTAGGTCAAATTTTCAAAATTGCGTTTTTGTTATATTTACATGTTAAGTTATGTTTTTATGTTCTCACTAACTGTTCTTTCTCTGTTTAACAATCTATGTGATGCTTCCATCTAGTGAACCCCTTTAGTTTAACACAAGGATGAGATTTTTCAGCTTTTCAGTTGATTTCAGCTTATTTGTAAAGTAGCTTTTCAGCTGTTTTTTCTTAGTTTTTTTCAGCTTTTTTTTTTGTTTCTGATGTGTATTTGCTCATTTTTTATACATTGAATGTTAAAATAAATATGTATTACTCTAATATAATAGATTTTGTCATCAAAATTCTAATATTTAATGTCAGTCTTGTCTTTGCTACAGTTTCAGCTTTTTTGTATTTTTGCTAATCTCATCCCTGTAAACAGTAGTTTTTATTTGTTAGCAAAATGCTAACAAATGTGAAGCTCTCATTGAGCAGAGTTAACACGCAATGTCATAATTTTGAATTAAATAAAGATGTTAAGTGCAAAAAGGCAGTAATGACAAAAATTGAAAAGACATCAATTTTTATTTAAAACTTTTAGTATATGATAAAAAAATTAGTAAAAACAACAATAACAAATTTTTAAACTTGAATAAATTTTAAAGTTTAACATTTTCAAAAAAAAATATCATTAAGTAAACAAATGTATTATATGGCAAAAGGCAATGGAAAACGACTCAAGCATCCACTACCAACCGTCTCAGACTTTCAAGAACCCACCCAATCGACTGCTAGTAGTACCGAGCCATTTGAAGTCTCACTGAGACAACAGCACCCAACCCAGAGGAGAGTTCCCTCAGGTACAGGAACTTTAGAGAGTTACAGGCCAACTACATTAAGTTCAAACCTGGGCCTCCTTATACTTAGAAATTACTCTACCCATGACACATGAAGACTGACCTCACTAAGACAAGAGACGGTATGGAACACATGACTACAGGATGAGTTAGTAACATAAAATTTGGGGACACAGCTGCTCATAGAATATTTATAAACTTCCAAGACGTACAGAAAGCCTACATCCAAGAAGAGACATTTGCTACTATGAAGTGTTCCAGACACTAGAGACGACAGACTGCAGCTTTCGGCCCCCAGTGAACCGGGAAAGAAGAAGGTGCTGCTTGCTTAATTATTATCCCTCTGAGGAGGGCAGAAAAACTCCCTATGCCCAGAAGACAGGTGCTGCTTCAAGGGGTTTCCGGTTCCATAGATATAGCAGAGTATAATGCTGCACCCCAGATGCTCAGAGAAAAATGAAGGTGCTGCTAGCAATTGCCCTGGAGGGTCACAGAAAAGTCCACACTTGGAGTGTCGACACTACTTTGCTCAGAAGCCCCTTAGTTGGGATGTGGCTGCTGCCACTTCATATGCTGCTCAGCATGAAAATACACTGCAAAACTCACCCCAAATGGCACTTTCCCTCACCCATGCACTTCCACAGTTAGAGGGATACTGCAGACACCACATACTAGACCTCTCTCTTACTCCACTCCAGGAGACTTTTAACTCCTGCAATGTGGTTGAGGAGTCTGTACTACACCAAGAAGTTGTGTCTACAACTAGGCCTAGGTAGATACATGACCTGACTTGTCTCCTGTAATTGCTGTCTCTCAGAAAAGACTCCTAGCAATCTGGTGGCATCCATGCAGTCTCTGTTAGCTTGCAAACCAAAGTTCCACTCTCTTAGGAGAGGCCCGACTAGGAGGTAGAGGTTATCTGAGCCTGGTTCCCGGTCATCTGACCCAATAAAGTGACCAATTCGAGACCACTGGGGAACACCCCCTTCTTGGTAAAAATTAAAAATAATCTAATTAAAATAAATAGTGACAAGTAGTGCTGGGCGATGTTGACATTTCTTAAATCGATATATCGTTCATTTTAAATACCGATATAAGGATATATCGATTTAATGTAGCGTTACCAACTGTAGGAATTTGTCCCTACACGTACGGACTAAAAAAAATTGACCGAGACAGGGATTGAACTGAAAGCCTTCTTGTCTCAAACCAAACAATCTGGCACTGTACCACGATTTTTTGCTCACTAATTAAGTTTCAATCATTTTGATAAAAGGGATTAAATTTTCTAAGGTTTTATCTTGGCCAATGGGTGAGTTGTTGCACAAAATTTGCCCTTTATCCTATGTTTTCGACCACACTCTTTAATTTAATCTTAGTTTAATTTTAATAGACATTTTACTGATTCATACTCCCTTGTAAGTGGATGTATGGTAGATCCAAGTTTTCGCGTAACTTAAATTCAATTGCAAGAAGTAGAAAACTTAAAAAAAGAGGTTGAACCATTTTATGATATTGCTTATAATTTTACTTCCTATATACAGTCGGCAGCAAAAGTATTCGAGCTCTAGCAATAATGCCTATATAAAAAAAAAAGTACTCTTTATACTGCTTTGTCAAATAAATCTTTCTAGAGTCATGTTCTCACACATTAAAGAATTTTATCCTAGTTGACTATTACTATTACAGAAAATTGTTTTTTACTTTCACAGTATTCCTTACTGTTATTTCGTACATTTATAGAAAAATTTATCATATACTGGAAAGTATTTATTATACATAATAAATTTATTATACATATTATATTTATTCGTATACATAATGTATACGAATCTTTCATGTGATCCGGTAAACAAAATTTTAATGGTAATCCAACCATATTCTACAGAAAAGAGACTTTTGTACATGCTAAAAATGATGCTACTTCCATTCAGTGCACTGGAGAAAAGAAAAAGGAGTTAAGAGAAAAGTTACAGCGGCAGGATTTTTATAGCTTTCATACCACCTAAACTCCACAGATCATAGGGTACAAAGCCTTATACACAGTAACGTATCTAGTTTCTTTTGTTTCAACATGTGCGCAAGCTAGTAGTGACATGCATACTATTTTGAATAGGAAACCATTTAATATTACTTGAAATAAAATATATTAATTTCGAAACATGCTAAAAATATTTGTGGAAAATCAGATCGCGAACAGACAGACTGATAAGCAATTAAATTGAAGTTACAGACATTTTTTAACAAAATAAAATTTTATGTGATATACCAGCCTGTAAAATTATGTGAAATAAATGACTGAAGAAATATTTTAGCATTTTCGCTTTTCGTTGATTAACGATGAAACCAGAAAAACATTAGGGCCGACATGTCCCGTCCCGTCCCGAGAACAGATTGAAAAATTCGTCGGGAGCCCGGCCCTCGGTTAGAATAATTATATCTAAGATGACGCTGTTGTTTGAATTAATTTATTTTTGACTAGTAGGCTACGTCCGCTTCGCTGGTCCCTATTTTTAAATGAATCACTATAATTACTGAATTCTCGAAATTGCATTAATTTTTATCACGTGAAAAAAAAAAAAGAGAAACAAAATCTGATTAGGAAAAATGTCGCACCGGGTTCTCACTGCCTTCGGAAAAAATTACCAAAATGCTCTAACTCTTATTTCTTTATTTTCCCCCTTTGCCCCCCCCCCCTCCCATCTATCCTAATACTTTTACAAATTCGAAAATATCCGCAATCGATTTGTAAGTATCAAAAACCTCTATGCACCAATTTTGAACGATCTATCTCTATTTTTATTTTTTTGCCCCTCCGCCTCCCCCTTTCCCGCCTCTCCCAATAATTTTAAAAATTCGAAAATATCCGCAATCAATTTCTAGGTATCGAAAACCTCTATGTACCAATTTTGAATGATCTGACTCTATTTTATTTTTTTTGCCCCCCCCCCCCTCTCCCCTCCCCCCTTCTAATAACTTTACACTTTCGAAAATATCCCTATTCGACTTGCAAGCCTTTAAAACCTATCTGTACCAATTTTGAACGGCCTAACTGTATTTCTATTTGTTTTTGCCCCATAGCCCCCGCCCCTTGCTGCCCCACCTGGGGGCTGAATTTCTAAATTTCCAGAAATTGGTTTTTAGATATTTGCATTAGCTATATTTTAGAGCAAAAATTTCACGAAAATCTGTTTTTTCTTTTGAGATATATAGGATTATGTGAAATCACATTTAACAAATGTGAAATCCCGTTTTGCCCCCCCCCCCCCCCCCTCCTTGGCGACCGAATTCTAAAATTCCAGAAATCTATTTTTAGACATTTGTGTAAGCTATATTTTAAAGCAAAAATTTTACGGATATCTGTTTTTTTTGTTTGAGATATGAAGGATTTTGTAAAATCACGTTTTGCCCCCCCCCCCTCCCCCCTTGGGGGGCGAATTTTGTAAAATCGCTTCTTAGTGGATGCCTACGTCATAGAAAGAACATTGTCACAAAATTTCATGCTTCTAGGTCCAGGGGTTTGGTCTGGGCGATGATCAATCACCCCTTTAGTAAGAACGATTTTATATATATAGACAATATGACAATGTCATATTCTTTACTGAAATTAATAAATTTAATGAAAGAATATTATTAATTACAGGGAATATTAATAAAGAAACTTAAGTTAACTATTCACTTATCTAATAAACAGAAACGAGTATCTGATTTTTTAATTATTGGAACAGGAACTATAATAAAAATAGCCGAAGAAAATACTAATATTGATAAAGTAAATCTCTAGTAATCAAACAAATTTCGAATGAATGAATGAATAGATCTCATCTCATTTCTCAGTTTCCATTTCGTTACTACGCATGCATTCCTAAAACTGTAATCCATTCGAAAGAATATGCTTCCTGGGGTCGGGTCTTAAACCGATATTCTCTTCCCAGTACGCTTGCGCAACACTAAATCAAAACGGCTAAATATTACTCTCTTGATTCTTTGCGGTTTGATTGAGTAAAGATTTTCAGGATTTAGCTGTTTATGACTGCGCATGCTTAACACTAAACCGGTATCCGACTGAATGAATGACAATCTGGCATTATTCCAGCATTACTGAATCGGTTTAGCATGGCATCAGAGGTTCGCGTTTTTTTATGCTTCTGCATCGATATTTGTTAGCAAATTTGAAAAAACAAATTCTGCTCAAGAATAGTTTGTAAAGCAAATAGAATACACAGTAAAAGCTACTGAAAAATTGACAGCTAAAGTGTTCAAATGTAATATAATTTTGACATGAAATAAAGAGAACAGTTTTAAAAACTAACAACTTTTATTAAATTCCATATCTTAACAATCTGTAAACAATTTCAACAATGTTATTAAATTCAACAGTTAATAAACAATTCCAACAATATTAACATTAACTTAATTATATCTCATATTTATCCTTAGGCAACCAGAATAAAGATTAGCCAGCAATCCTTATAAAACTTCAAATATAAAAAAAAACCTTCAACAATCATTTAAACTTTAGCAAAACTTAACCTTAACATATGTAAATTTAATTTCAAAAACTTAACAACAAACCATCCAACTGCTATAAATCTATTTAACTTTAACTTTCAATTAAATTATCTGATATTCAACAGAAATCAACAGTCTTAAATCATTTCAAACTTAATAGAAAAATTTAACCGACTTAAATTATTTTAAACTTAATAAAAACACCAACTGCCATAGTTTCAACATTAATAGACTATATATATAAACGTTAAACACAACGACATAACCAACGGCGATATAATTTAAAGATATTAACTACAACAAAATTCAACAAGTTTCAACAGTAACGTACTTTCCAAACGTAACAATTTACCAGGAAAAACGATGTCGGCCTAATGGCTGACAAACAGCATTATACCACAATTAACTATGGAAAAAAACTACTCACGTAAACATACGACGATAACTGTCGATTCAAAAAACATCACCAGAGCCCAGACGAGAAGAGGTAATGGAGAAGCAATAAACATTCCTTAATTCAACAGTGTCACGGCATTTTTAAACTTATGACACCCACAAATATACTAAGAGCCATCGACTATTACCATGCTGCATTCAAAACAAAAATAAAACAGGGAAACTGATGCAATGAGAAGTTCACCTCCTTGTCTATAAATAGAGCCCGGCGGATCTCAACACCTGGCCAATGAAAACTCGCGGTAACAGCCGAACGCCACGCCATCTATTAGCGGCGATGGATACTACTCCAGATAGACAAGTAAAGCTTGCAAGTGTTGCGTGGATGCCGGTAACTACGAACTTCTGTTGATCGTGCTCTCCTGGAGAAATGTAAACAATACCTCCGAAAAATAAGCTCTGTATTAAAGGTGAGTAATAGGGCTTTAAACATTAATTATAGTATGATTACCCAATTTTATGCATAATAAAAAGACAATTTTTCCACATGTAAACAATGCTTTTTATGCAACAGCCTAAAATTTATTTTGCTATGTTAATCAAGCCTAACACTTTATTTTACTATTTTTGCTTGACAATTTCTTTATATAAAAATTATAAAACTATCCAAAAAAAAACAACATGGAAATAATTTGACATCAATATTTCACAGAAGATGAAATACTTAAATCGAATAAACAATATTAGCATTAAATCGATATTTGATTTTTCATCGATATAAAGCCCAGTCCTAGTGACAAGCATTACTAAACTTCAAAAAAAAAAAAAAAAAAAAAAAAAAAACTTTATTCAATTGGAGATCATTTTAACTGCAGAAGGGCTGCTACCTCAGTAATTTTTACAAATGTGATACCTTGTAATGATTTGCAGGTAGAACAAAATGCTAATAGTTAGTAATGAGTCATTTTTAAGATAGCTTTTGTGTGGTGCAGCATGTCCAAACATGGACCTTGTGCCAATAAAAGTTATTTAACCAACCAACCATTTTTAAGATAGTAACAATCGTTAATTTTTTCCTGTTTATCTGATATTTTAAATTTAAACTTCAGTTTTCTATAGTTTTGATATAGTAGTTGCAAAGTGGAAATCTTTAATTACAATAAATTGCCAAATTAATTGCAAAAAGTCAAACATAAAATTACTTTTTGTGTGATCTTAAGGGATAAAAAAAGGATATGGATAGCAGTGTTGGGCATCAATCGATTAAATTTTCAATCAACTAATTAGTTGACTAAAAATTTAATCACGATTAATTTAATCACAACTAACGGTTATTCATTTGCTGCAACTAAAAATTCAATCGCGATTAAATTAATCGAAAAACAGACGACTAACCGTTAGTTGCGATTAAATTAATCATGATTAAATCAATTGTGATTAATATTTCAGTCATTTGCTGCAACTAAAAATTCAATCATGATTAAATTATTCGAGTAGCAGACAACTAATCGTTATTCATGATTAAATTATTCATGATTAAATCAATCGTGATTAATATATTAGTTGCAGCAAATGATTAACTGTTAATCATGACTAAATTAATCATGATTAAATTAATCGTGATTGAATTGTAGTTGTATCCATAGCTGATATCCCCCCCCCTTTTCTCAGAAGATTAAATGATGCCGCTAAATTTTTTATAGCAATTTTCAGTAACGGTTTTTAAAAACTTTCCAACAAGGTTGAAAAATGTTAATCACTTCGGTTTGTCTGTCTGTCCATCTGTCTGTCTGTCCGCGCTCTAGCTCTAACTCCCGTAAATATTTATAGAATTTTTTGAAACTGATATATGTTATTCAAGTTCACTATCGAATGTTCCCTATTGAAGTGGAGTAAATACCTCTACTGCTCTGTATACAGGGACATCCGAAAGTATTCCAAAGCATTGCAATCTATGGGAGAAATTTCTATAAAGCATATTTTAATACTTTTACTGTACACAAATCTTAATGAAATTGAAATATGTCATTCAAGTTTAATATTGGATGTTTCTTATGTAAAATGGAGTAAATATCAGCACTGTTTTGTTTACAGGGATACTCGAAAGTATTCCAATGCATTGCGTTCTATGAGAGGTATTTCTATAAACCAAATTTTAATTGCCGAAACGTCAGTGGAGGCCCTCTGTTGAGACTCAAAACGGTTTTGGGCTCTGTCTGTGTGTCTGTCTGTCTGACTTTCTGTCTGTCGCGCGATAGCGGCTGCAAAAATGGTGCTATTGACTTGAAATTTGGTACACATGTTCATGAGCCCCACGAAATCAGCTGTATAGTTTTTGGTATGTATTCCATTTGTAGTTCGTATACAGGGACACGAAAAAGTTTTTCTTATCATTACGACCTATGGGATAAATTTGTATGTATCGCGATAGCGGCCACAAAAATCACGCTATTGACTTGCAATTTGGTACACGTGTTCATGAGCCCAACGGAATCAGCTGTATAGTTTTAGGTGTGTATTCCATTTGTAGTTCGCCAAAGATTTTCTATCATTACGGCCTATGGGAAGAATCTGTATGTACCGCGATAGCCACTGCAAAAATCAAGCTGTTGACTTCCAATTTTTGCCGAAACGTCAGTGGAGGCCCCCTGTTGAGACTTAAAAGGATTTTGGGTTCCATCTGTCTGTCTCTCTGTCGTGCGATAGCGGCCGCAAAAATCACGCTATTGACTTGAAACTTTGTACACATGTTCATGATGCCCCCGAAATTAGCTGTACAGTTTTGGGTGTGCATTCCATTTGTACTTCGTGTACAGGGACACGCAAAAGTTTTTGAAATGAAAACTTCTTTAGGCGCGTTGAGCACTTTTGGGTGAACAAAAATCATTGAATCCCGTCATCGTCAGCAAACGCTTTCCATTCTTGTATGATACATATAATGTATCATACAATTAACTTGCTAATGTGAAGTGTTAAAAATTATATACTGTATATTGTTTTAAAATCTGGTGCGGCTCTACTCTCATCTCCGGGCACTGTCTCTATTGCAGTTAAACCTCACAAAACCGTGAGAAAGCCCAAAGCTGCCATTTTTCTAATGTTTTTACAATCTGGTGCGGCTCTACACGACTTATCTCATCTCCGGACACTGTCCATCAAGATTGCAGCCGGAAACGTTGCAGTTAAACCTCACAAAACCGAGAGAAAGGCCAAAGCCGCCATTTTTCGAACGTTTTTACAATCTGGTGCGGCTCTACACGACTTTACTCATCTCCGGACACTGTCTCTTAAAGATTGCAGCCGGAAACGTTCCAGTTAGACCTCACAGAACCGTGATAAAGGCCAAAGCCTCCCTTTTTCTCACGTTTTTACAATCTGGTGCGGCTCTACACGACTTCTCTCATCTCCGGACACTGTCTCTATTGCAGTTAGACCTCACAGAACCGTGATAAAGGCCAAAGCCTCCATTTTTCTCACGTTTCTACAATCTGGTGCGGCTCTACACGACTTCTCTCATCTCCGCACACTGTCTCTATTCCAGTTAGACCTCACAACACCGTGATAAAGGCCAAAGCCTCCATTTTTCTCACGTTTCTACAATCTGGTGCGGCTCTACACGACTTCTCTCATATCCGTCCACTGTCTCTTAAAGATTGCAGCAGGAAACGTTGCAGTTAGACCTCACAAAACCGTGATAAAGGCCAAAGCCTCCATTTTTCTCACGTTTTTACAATCTGGTGCGGCTCTACACGACTTCTCTCATCTCCGAACACTGTCTCTATTGCAGTTAGACCTCACAGAACCGTGATAAAGGCCAAAGCCTCAATTTTTCTCACGTTTTTAAAATCTGGTGCGGCTCTACACGACTTCTCTCATATCCGTCCACTGTCTCTATTGCAGTTAGACCTCACAGAACCGTGATAAAGGCCAAAGCCTCAATTTTTCTCACGTTTTTAAAATCTGGTGCGGCTCTACACGACTTCTCTCATATCCGGCCACTGTCTCTTAAAGATTGCAGCGGGAAACGTTCCAGTTAGACCTCACAGAACCGTGATAAAGGCCAAAGCCTCCATTTTTCTCACGTTTTTACAATCTGGTGTGGCTCTACACGACTTCTCTCATCTGCGAACACTATCTCTATTGCAGTTAGACCTCACAAAACAGTGAGAAAGGCCAAAGCCGCCATTTTTCTCAAGTTTTTAAATTTTGGTGCGGCTCTACACGACTTCTCTCAACTCCGCACACTGTCTCTATTCCAGTTAGACCTCACAAAACCGTGATAAAGGCCAAAGCCGCCATTTTTCTCACGTTTTTACAATCTGGTGCGGCTTTACACGACTTCTCTCATATCCGGCCACTGTCTCTTAAAGATTGAGAAAGGCCAAAGCCGCCATTTTTCTCACGTTTTTACAATCTGGTGCGGCTCTACACGACTTCTCTCAACTCCGCACACTGTCTCTATTCCAGTTAGACCTCACAGAACCGTGAGAAAGGCCAAAGCCGCCATTTTTCTCCTGCTTTTACAATCTAGTGCTGCTGTACACGACTTCTCTCATCACCGGACACTGTCTCTTAAAGATTGCGGCCAGAAACTTTGCAGTTAGACCACAAAACTGTGAGAAAGGCCAAAACTGCCATTTTTCTCACGTTCTTACAATCTGGGGCGGCTCTACACGAATTCTCTCATCTACGGACACTGTCTCTATTGCAGTTATACCTCAGAAAAAAGCGTGAGAAAGGCCAAAGTCGCCATTTTTCTCCTGCTTTTACAATCTAGTGCTGCTGTACACGACCTCTCTCATCACCGGACACTGTCTCTTAAAGATTGCAGCCAGAAACTTTGCAGTTAGACCACAAACCTGTGAGAAAGGCCAAAACTGCCATTTTTCTCATGTTCTTACAATCTGGTGCGGCTCTACATGAATTCTCTCATCTCCGGACACTGTCTCTATTGCAGTTATACCTCAGAAAAAAGCGTGAGAAAGGACAAAGCCGCCATTTTTCTCGCAGTTTTACAATCTCGTGCGGCTTTACACGACTTCTCTCATCTCCGGCCACTGTCTCTTAAAGATTGCAGCCGGAAACGTTGCAGTTAGACCTCACAAAACCGTGAGAAAGGCCAAAGCCGCCATTTTTTTCACGTTTTTACAATATGGTGCGGCTCTACACGACTTCTCTCTTCTCCGGACACCGTCTGTATTGCAGTTAGCGCATTAAATAAAATTGTAATATAAATTTTGTAGTAGTATTTTATATTAATGAATAAAAAGCACTTCATTTAAAAGTATTTCCTACACAATAAAATATTTCCTGACGATTCAAGAAATACACTCGTAATTGTTCACGTTTTTACTTTTGTTGGCACTCCCGAAGTGCAACTGTCTTTTTTTTTTATCATTACGGCCTATGGGAAGAATTTGTATGTACCGCGATAGCGGCCCCCAAAATAACGCTATTGACTTGCAATTTGGTACACATATCCATGAGCCCAACGGAATTAGCTGTATAGTGTTAGGTGTGTATTCCATTTGTCGTTCGTGTACAGGGACACGCCAAAGTTTTTCTTATTTTTACGGCCTATGGAATGAATTTGTATGTACCGCAATAGCGGCCGCAAAAATCCTTCGATTGACTTGCAAATTGGCGCACACGTACCAGCTTTGCAGATAAGTAGCTGTATAATTTTTATTGCTATATTTTTTAAAACTGTGTACAGGGACACGCAAAAATTTTTAACATTATGGCGTATGGGGGTGAATTTCGTTTAAATGCATTTTAATATCATTACTTTGCAATGAAGAAAATGAAACTAGCGTACGTGAGTAAGATGCTTAAACTTATGTTGTTTGAAGAAAATATGTGCTCTTAAGCTTTCTAATTAATGTACAGGATCTTACAAAAGTGTTCTGACAATGTCACATAGTCATCCAAACGATGTTAAATTTGGAACAATTATTAATTTTAAACGCAAAATAAGCAGAATAGTTTTTACTGGTGGAGTTTTTACAATGTTTATGGCTCGTTTACAAAGACACACGAACACGAAAGAATTTCGTAACATTAGAGCCTATGGACAAATTTTTTATTTAAGCGCGCACTTTCATGCGTTTATGCTGAATTGAACTTAGTAAAGTTAACATACTTTATAAAGATGCTTAAAATCATGTTTACTCTTAAAAAGGTTATGTATAGACTAAATAATTTATGGGACCACACAAAATAATTCCGAGTATGTACTGTAATCATCCAAATGATGTCAAATTAGTTTGAATTATTAATGAGTAATAATTATTAGGTTTATTCTTATTATTGGCGTTTATAATGACTGTGGCTACTTTTTCAGGATACATAAAGGAATTTCGTACTATTACGGTCTATAGTCGGTAGTTCTTATAAGTGTATTTTAACAAGGTTACACCCCATCAAATATAATGAAATTTTATTAGAATTTTAAAAGTATGTTTTCCTGTTGAAAATTGTGGGCATAGAATTGATAATTAGTTTAAAGGTTACGCAAAATATTTCCGATATGCTATGTAATTTTTTTTTTGTATGAAATTTGATAGTTGTGAAATTTGGTATTTATGAATTTCAGGGAAATAATACAAGACCGTCGTTTATTAAGAATACATATTGTTGCGTACTTAGGGGTTCGTAAGTTGTCAGAGAATGAAAGGCGAAACTTGCAAAAATTCAGTGATTTATTCACAGAAAGTTCCATAAAAATACAGGTCTATAAACCAAGCATCAGCTTCAATTCAACCAGTAAACATAGCTTTAACAATAGCCGGTAACAGTAAAACAACAGTACAAACTGTTTATCAATAACACATAAAGCAAGTCTCATTCAAAGAGGCTCAAAGCAAAGCAAGCATTTGACGAAACTGACACAGATCTGAGACTGATCGTCTTGGCGAAAATAATGCTCCTTTTATACTTTTCTATCGAACACAGACTGTTTTGAAAAATTCTTGTATTACATTAGCCAATGAGATTAGAGCTTCCATATTTGGTATATCGCTAATAAGGATTTTCTCGCCAAGGTCACCAAAAAAATCCCCCACCCCACCCCACCCAACCCCCAAAGGGGTAAAAGGGGGGGTTTTTCACAAAATCCCGTTACAATGGGTGTTGGACACACGTAAATAAGCCATACACTAAAATTTGTGACCTCAGCTCATAGATATCCACAGATGAATTTAGTGCTAAAAGAGGGGATCGAATTTCCCCCTCGTAACTCCCCCCCCCCAAAGAAAAAAAATCGAAAATCGGAAAAAATCAAAAATGAGTTTTTGCAAATACCTTCAAGAAGACGCTTGGCTTTTTTTCTTTTTATATCTTTGAGCTATTATTGCTAGAATTTTACTCGAAAATCCATGCATTGCTAATTTTGCCTCCGAAAATCCTTTTTACCCCCTCTCCCCCTTAAAAATCCAAACTTCCAAAATCGCAGAAAAAGATTCTTTTGTACTTAAGTCTAGTCTGCCCATCTGCAGTTTCTTCACCGTGAAGTAATTTGGAGTCGAGTCATGCTTATAAAGGTGTTTTTGCCTTCTGCACCTCCGAAAATAATTTTCACCCCCTTCCCCCCTTAAAAATCCAAAACTCCTAAATCGCAGAAAATGATTTTTTCGTATTCAAGTCTAGTCTTCCCATCTGCAACTTCTTCACTGTGAAGTAATTTGGAGCCGAGTTATACTTATAAATGTGTTTTTGCATTAGGCGCCTCCGAAAATCTGATTTTACCCCTTACCCCCCTTAAAAATCCAAAATTCTAAAATCGCAGAAAAGATTTTTTTGTATTTAAGTCTAGTCTCCCCAGCTGCAATTTCTTAACCGTGAAGTAATTTGGAGCCGATTTATCCTTATAAAGGTGGTTTTTGCCTTTTGCCCCCCCCGAAGACCTCATTTTTACCCCTTACCCTTCTTAAAAATCCAAAATTCCAAAATCGCAGAATTTTTTTTTTTTTAATTCAAGTCTAGTCTCCCCATCTGCAATTTCTTCACCGTGAAGTAATTTGGAGCCGAGTTATGCTTATAAAAGTGGTTTTTGCCTTCTGCTCTCCGGGGGGGGGGGGACGGGGGGTATTTCGCAAAATCCCGTCTTAGTGAGCGTCAGGGTCCTAAACTCAACTTGCTCACCAAAAATTGTGACTATCTCCCATAGGATCGCCACAGCCGTGTTAAGTCAGTGAGTGAATGAATGAATGAATCAGTGAGTTTACTCTTTTATATATATAGATTAATACTAGCAGTCTTTGCCCGCTTCGTTGGTCACTATATTTAAATGAATTAAAAAAATAATCTATATTTTTTATACAGTTCTACAAATTAAAACTAAAAAGAAAATACATTCAAATTGCTTAAAAACTTCGCTTCGGGCCCTCTCTGACTTCGGAAGACTTCTTCAACGCAACGTCTTGGTACTGGATAATTTAATTTAATTTAATTTATAGAAATGTCAATAATACAGGAAAAACTGCATTAGTCATTTTCTTTTTGATAATAAACAGAACGGAAAACGCATAATATTTTACATGGAGATATTTTGTATAATTAGACCAATTAATTTTTTTTTTCCTTTTTTTCCGCACTCGTATTACAAAAATATTTAAAATAAAATTGAGAAAAATTGTGCAAAAAAACAAAAAGCTTGGACCTCTTGGCGGAACTTGAAATTTGGCACTGAAGTAACTTGGACGTTTCTCGCCAAAATGTTTACTTAGGCATTTGCGATACCCGTATCAACTCATCGCCGAAATGACAACAAAATTATACATAAATATAAGATTAAAAAAAAACTTTTATATACCATGCTTTTAAATTTTCTGTTGAATCTTATAGCTATAGAACTACATTAGCACTTTATCAACGTGTAGAAAATTTTAAAGTGATAATGACGTCATTTTTGTGCGATGCATAATTTATTTTTTTTTACATTTTTTTAATGTTCACGTTTAATTAAATGTATTTATTTTTATGTCAAAAGAAAATGAACGCGTATTTATTTATTTTATTTATTTACTTATTTTATGTATATATATATATAAATTGGGGGGGGGGCAACTATTAAATTATAACGAATATTTATTTTCATATTTTAATTCATTAAAAGAAAACTTTGCAACGTAATATCTTTAATAACTTCAGGTATATAGGTGTCCACAGAAAAAATGAACAATTTTTAGAGCTCTTTTAAAAAATATAACATATATGCAGTATCATTTTAAAAAATGCATCCGTTTTACTTAAAAAAAAAAAAAATGCCCGACTTTCATAACCAAAGTAGTTAAATCTAGACCAATCAATAAAAGGAGTGGTCCACCCGGATGTGCTCCCGACAGAATCTTTGCCTTTTATTTATATAGATTAGTCAAAAATTAAAATTACATTAAAAATAACTAATCTAATTACAAACAAATATTCAGTGTGTAATATGACAAAATTTCTTGCGTATTACACTTACTTTAAAAAAAATTGGAGTGACTCTACTCGACCTTCCGAACATTAAGTAATTAATGATTGTATAAATATAGGAAGAGAAGTCCTTTAACAAACAAGAGAGAAAATTACTATAGGGTATTTGATTATTTTTGTTTATATAGTATACGTTCATTTACATCATTGCTCCTCAAATAATTTGAGCCCACAGATGACAAGGATAAAGAAATTTTCGTTGTGTCCCTGTAAAAATCTATAAATGCTGGACTCACCAAAATCTATATAGTTCGTGCGATGGTGACCTATAATATTCATATAAATTTTCAGCTGAATTTGATGAGGTGTTTAGGCGCTATTAATTTGAAGCCGCAACCACAATAATAAAGAATTCTTTGTGTCCCTGTGAAAAAAAAATGTAAGTGCTAAATTCTCCAAAATTCCTAGAGTTCGTGTGACAGTAATCTATAACACGTTCAGATCAATCGCATATGTCGTTTAGACGCTATTGCATTTTAAAAATTTGAGACCGTAGAGCATAATGGTAAAGACTTTTTCGTTTTGTCCCTGTAACAAATCTATACGTGCTAAATTCACCAAAATCTATCTATTATGTTCAACGGTGACCTTTAACATATGTATAAATTTTCAGCTCAAACAGATGAGGCGTTTAGACTCTATCGTATTTTAAACACAATTTGAGCTGTTAAGCAACAATGTTTAGACGCTATCGCACTTAAAAAGTTTGAGTCTATATAGACCATAATGATAAAAAAGGAAAAAAAAAAAAAAAAAAAAAAAGTTGCACTCCGGGAGTGCCGACAGAAGTGAAAACTTGAACAATTACGTGTTCGTCAGGAAATATTTTATTGTGCAGGAAATATACTTTCAAATGAAGTGTTTTTTTTATTCATTAATATAAACTAATACTACAAAAATTATATTAAAATTTTATTTAATGCGCTAACTGCAATAGAGAAAGTGTCCGGAGGTAAGAGAAGTCGTGTAGAGCCGCGCCAGATTGTAAAAACGTGAGAAAAATGGCGGTTTTGGCCTTTCTCACGGTTTTGTGAGGTCTAACTGCAACGTTTCCGGTTGCAAACTTTAAGACACAGTGGCCGGAGATGAGAGAAGTCGTGTAGAGCCGCACCAGATTGTAAAACCGTGAGAAAAATGGCGGCTTTGGCCTTTCTCCCGGTTTGGTGAGGTCTAACTGGAATAGAGACTGTGTCCGGAGATGAGAGAAGTCGTGTAGAGCCGCACCAAATTGTAAACACGTGAGAAAAATGACGGCTTTGGGCTTTCTCACGGTTTTGTGAGGTCTAACTGCAATAGACACAATGTCCGGAGATGAGAGAAGTTGTGTAGAGCCGCACCCGATGGTAAAAACGTCAGAAAAATGGCGGCTTTGGCATTTCTCACGGTTTTGTGAGGTCTAATTGCAACGTTTCCGGCTGTAATCTTTAAGAAACAGTGTCCGGAGATGAGAGAAGTCGTGTAGAGCCGCACCAGATTGTAAAAGCGTGAGAAAAATGGCTGTTTTGTCCTTTCTCACGGTTCTGTGAGGTTTAACTACAATGTGTCCGGCTGCAATCTTTAAGAGACAGTGGCTGGAGATGAGAGAAGTCGTGTAGAGCCGCACCAGATTGTAAAAACGTGAGAAAATGACGGCTTTGGCCTTTCTCACGTTTTGGCGAGGTGTAACTGGAATAGAGACAGTGTCCGGAGTGAGAAAAGTAGTGTAGAGCCCCACCAGTTTGTAAACACGTAAGAAAAATGGCGGCTTTGGCCTTTCTCACAGTTTTGTGAGATCTAACTGCAATAGAGACAGCGTCCGGAGTGAGAGAAGTCGTGTAAAGCCGCACCAGATTGTAAGAACGTGAGAAAAATGACGGCTTTGGGCTTTCTCACGGTTTTGTGAGGTCTAACTGCAATAGACACAATGTCCGGAGATGAGAGAAGTTGTGTAGAGCCGCACCCGATGGTAAAAACGTCAGAAAAATGGCGGCTTTGGCATTTCTCACGGTTTTGTGAGGTCTAATTGCAACGTTTCCGGCTGTAATCTTTAAGAAACAGTGTCCGGAGATGAGAGAAGTCGTGTAGAGCCGCACCAGATTGTAAAAGCGTGAGAAAAATGGCGGTTTTGGCCTTTCTCACGGTTCTGTGAGGTTTAACTACAACGGTGTCCGGCTGCAATCTTTAAGAGACAGTGGCTGGAGATGAGAGAAGTCGTGTAGAGCCGCACCAGATTGTAAAAACGTGAGAAAATGACGGCTTTGGCCTTTCTCACGTTTTGGCGAGGTGTAACTGGAATAGAGACAGTGTCCGGAGTGAGAAAAGTAGTGTAGAGCCCCACCAGTTTGTAAACACGTAAGAAAAATGGCGGTTTTGGCCTTTCTCACAGTTTTGTGAGGTCTAACTGCAACGTTTCGGGCTGCAATCTTTAAGAGATAGCGTCTGGTGATGAGAGAAGTCGTGTAGAGCTGCACCAAATTGTAAAAGCGTGAGAAAAATGGCGGCTTTGGCCTTTCTCATGGTTCTGTGAGGTCTAACTGCAAGGTTTCCGGCTGCAATCTTTAAGGGACAGCGGCTGGAGATGAGAGAAGTCGTGTAGAGCCGCACCAGATTGTAAAAACGTGAGAAAAATGGCGGCTTTGGCCTTTCTCACGGTTTTGTGAGGTCTAACTGTAACGTTTCCGGCTGCAGTCTTTAATAGACAGTGTCCGGAGATGAGAGAAGTTGTGTAGACCCGCACCAGATTGTAAAAACGTGAGAAAAATGGCGGCTTTGGGCCTTCTCACGGTTTGGTGATGTCTAACTGGAATAGAGACAGTGTGCGGAGATGAGACAAGTCGTGTAGAGCTGCACCAGATTGTAAACTCGTGAGAAAAATGGCGGTTTTGGCCTTTCACACGGTTTTGTGAGGTCTAACTGCAATAGAGACAGTGTCCGGAGTGAGAGAAGTCGTGTAGAGCCGCACCAGATTGTAAAAACGTGAGAAAAGATGCATTCAAAAGATTGTATTCCTGAGAAAGCAACATAAAAAAATTCTCTAATTTGGGTAGACTCACGTTTTTATCCGTGGGTCAAAAATTAATGCTAACCTGACTCGCACCCGTCGCAGAACGCTACCTGAATAATATACATCAGTTTCAGGTCATTCTAAAACTATGATAAGAAAAGCTGATGGACAGATTGACAGTCATATAGACAGACCGAAATGTGAAGTCCTAAATACATTTAAACGGTATTGAAAAATGTTTTACTGTGAATTCTTATTCTTTCTTATATAAAATTTATCATTAATTACTGATTTAATCGTTAGTCATAACACTTTTGATTAATGATTGATTCAATCATTAGTCATAAATATACGATTAACGATTGATTTATTCGTTAGTCATAAAAAAATATGATTAATGATTAAATTATTCGTTAGTCGTAAAATATACGATTAACGATTAATTTAATCGTCAATCAAAACATTTGCGATTAATGATTAAATTAATCGTTAATCAAAATATTTATGATTAACGATTAATTTAATCATTAGTCAAAGTATTTTTGATTAACGATTGAATTAATCATTAGTCAAAATATTTTTGATTAACGATTAATTTAATCATTAATCGTTAGTCATCCAGATGATTGAATTTTGCCCAACACTGATGGATAGGAAATTTCTGTAAGTGCTAAACCATTGCAAATTTTGCCAATACATGGATTTGGAAACACCTGCACATGCACTACCTACCAGGTTTAGATCTGGCTTATGTGTTTTGTATGTGTGAGGTGAGACAAAGATTTATCAATAAAACATTGTATATGACCAAAAATGGCTTTTTTCTCGTTTCTATACTGTGGTACAAACCTACTAGTACTAATTTTAGACAAGGGTAAGTATAATACAGATAAGAGATTTTTTTTTTTTTTTTAACTTGCAAGTTATGGTTTGTATTTCCTTATTTTCTTTTTTTTTTTTTTTTTTTTTTTTTTTTTTGTTGGGGGGGGGGGGGGTGATGGAGTACTCAACCAAAGAATTCTTGTTAAGCTAAAAGGAAATAATAAATTTATGACTATGTATTAAATTCAATGTAGAAAATCCACAAGAACTTATTTTGCATAAAAAGTGATTATTAAAATATGATTTTTATGGTAAACATGTAATTAATATGTTAAATCACTTAATTTTATTAGTAACATTTATAAGAGAATAAATAAATCAGATTGCAAATTCAGCGATTTTCTGAAATGGCTATTTGATATTCTCATAATAATATTTTATTCTAATTATGTCAAGCCAATTCAACTTTATTTTCTGTTAAAAGCTCTTCAAAATTTATTAAATTGCATGCATTTCTTATCTTAAAATAATTAATTTTTCTGTTTTTATTTAAAAAGAAAAAAAAAAAATTCAAACACTCAAAAGTTACCTTTTCAACTACACTTAAGGATCTATAATCCACATACCCATAATTCGCAATTGTTTATAATCCACACTCTGCAAACATAAACAAAAAGTGTTGCAGTAACAAAAATCTGATATTTTGGATGTATATGAGAAAATATAATTTTAATTCACATACTAAACTGAAAAAATAAATGTAAAATTTAATTTAGATATACATAATTAATTTTAAAAGGAAAAAAAATTACTTTATTGCCTTATACTTTTTTAACGTATCGGAACCTCGTCTGAATAATATTCAATTAGTGATCAAATAAAACACATGCAGGTGTAATTTTCTAACTCCTGCCAGTAACGGCATTGCTTATTGGTTGGAAAGAAAGACATCATATGCATAGGTGAGATTGCGTATTTTCATAGATGTTTAAGGACCATTACTGTAAATGTTCTTTTTAGGATGGTATTTCAAAAATACACAAAACTATTTAAGAAAAAGTTTATACCAGCATTTGTTTTGAGGATAAGATCTACAATGCAGTCATTAAAAACTGCATCAAACTAATCACATTGCAAGTATCTGACTGATACTGCTAATCATAGTCCAGAAGCAGGAGTACAGTTTTTTTTAATGAATTACTCATTTAAGAGTTTAAGCTATACATTGCTTCTACTTCATTAAATAAATTTTATTGTTTTATATATTTATTACCTTCATTACATTATATAAAAACAAACAATTCTAATTCTAGCTTCATTAAATAAAGATTGTTGTTTTATGTACATTATACTAATTCATATAGTGAAGAAATGGCATCATTGATCTATAATTTGCAAAAAATTTTAATCTGCACAAGTTCTAGAACCAATGTGTGTGGATTAAAGATCTTCAACTGTACTTAATACTCAAAATTCACCAGCTGTGATTTCCTCTGTGATCTTTTTTAACTTTCTCTCCAAAAAGATAGAAAGCATTTCCTTCCTGAATTTTCAGAAACAATCGTTTTTACTGTTGGTAACAAAGCTAGCTTCTCTTTCCAGCTCACGGATTGGTCCATGAGCAGGAACACTCCTATCCCAACAAACAAGAATTTTATTCTGACTAAAAACTTTTGTAGAGTATGTTTGCAGGTGATGCACGGCCATGGTGTCCCCATGCCAGTTGCTTAGCTTTGCCATGCAAGTGAAGGCGATAAGTAAGAGCTCTCTGCAAAGGGTTTTTTTTTACTAAAACTCATTCATTTTTACACTTTAAGTGTATCTATATAACGTAATGGGTGGATTGTTAATATGCCTAGATACTGTTTTGTCTTTTAATAAGTGATTTAGCCAAAATAGATGTACCAATGTAAAAGTATTGGACTTAGCATGAGGAACTGCTTCTAGAAAATTAGTAGTGTGTTATGACTGCTAACTTGTGTGTGCTGTGTTTTTTACATATATCTGTGGTTTCCATCCAATGAGTATGAATAATTTATGAATTAAAACAAAGAAAGCATTAGTGAGAAATTTATGTGTGAATTCTTATGGATAGACTACTCCGATGAACCTCTGGGAATTTTCAAGGATTATGATCATTGAAATGATATGATTAGAAGTTTGACAAAATGACAATCTTCAAGTTGATTCAATAGACGATAGCTCATTTTCCAAGATGATGGACCTTGCTATAAAAGATTTTTGTAATCTGACAAGAAATAAAAGAATAAATTTATCCTGTCTTATCAATGTATTTGAATTGATTGGTAATTTTAAGCGATTATGGCTTCATCAGGGCTCTTTATGCAAATTTGCAGCAATAAAAATATTAAATCTTAAAAAATGAATATGATGTTACAAATAGCATTGTGATAATATTTTTTGTTGAAAAATATAATGAATCCCTATAACTTCAATATTAATGTTTCGGGTAGCTACCTTCCCTTTGTTATAATTTTTCAAGTGTTATTCATTAATAAAATTTTGGTAAATCAAATTTTAGCTCTTTTGTACTTTTAGCTGTCATCATTATTTTTTAATAACGTGTGTCAGATGTAAAACACAACAAAAGCAACGAAAAAAGCTAATAATAAATAAGTAATATATATATGTATATATATGTATGTATGAAAGGGATAAAAATAAGTAGATGTAAATTATTAAAAAACCCAAATTAAAAGTGTAAAAATTGCTAGTCGAAATTATAATTGCTATTAATTTGTAAATGCCCCTTTAAAGATTGATTCCCAGCAGAAGACTTTATAACTCAAAAATCAGAAAAGGAACAAAATTATGTCGAAATTTGCTGATGTTAACGCAATTTGCAACTGTTGTGGCATTGATCATGCATAGTAATTAATCCCAGAAATTCTTTTAGCACTTGGATGATCTAAAGAACCAATCAGCAGTTCAGAAAATTCAGTATATAAGCCCAAACATTAAATAAACGGACACTTCTTGCTTCACTTTTCTAGTGCTAATAAACTTATCGTTGGTCGCTCCTCCGAAATTACCTAGGTGCTACAGGCCTCCCCAACAGATTCTGCATTCTGGGCTGCCGCTTGAGCCGCCCGTGGATCGGCAGAGTGTCGGATTAAGACTCCATTCGCCTTACCCTGTCTCGACTTAGCATTAATGAGGCAATAAAAATGTTTCCTGAAAGTAATCCTTGTATGTAATGACTGCCATGTCTCTCTTATCCAGTAATTAATTCATTACATTGAGAAGCCGATCAGATATGCCGTGCTGGGAGAAAAGTGTTAACTTAAAAAAAAAAAAAATGGATACTATTAACTTAAAAAATATGAGTGAAAGAATAAATGGTATGTAAAGTGGAATACTATTAAACTTAGGGAATATTTTTGCCTCTACTATACACATATTAGTCTTTAACTTGAAATCTGCATCTACTTATTAAAGTTTAGTAATATAAATTCAATTTCAAAATACCTTATTTTGCTTGAAAAATTTTTTTAAGTAAGTACTCTTTAAAAAAGTGTAAGATAAGAAAATAAACTTTCACTCATACTAAGCAGCCTGAAGTAAATGAAATCTTGGGGCAAAATTAACTGGTTCATAATAAATCTTGAAATAAAAACTAAGAATTTACGATAAATGGGTTTATTGAGAATTCTACTTGATTCTTATTTTTTACAAAAAAATATAGTCTTGACAGTAAAAACTTGAAAGTAATTTTCAAACATTAATTTAAATATAAATAGCATAAACTCATACCAATGCCTTTGCAAAGATTTAAAAAAAATATATCTGGAAATTTCTAGAAAAATAAACCTCCTTGTCCCCATCCATTCTCTAGTAGCTGACATCTCTCTGGATGAGTCTGGTAGAAAAATTCAAAATTACAGCAGACGAAGTCTTGTTTTATATCCTGCTGATTGGCAGTTAACAGCGAATTTCGCCGTTATGCTGGTTGCTGTATTTATGCAAATGCATTGGTATAAAAAATTTAAATAAAGTAAAAAAAGAACAAAACATCCAAAGTAAAATAATTAATTGAATGAATTTTTATAAACTAATAGTTATTAGATGTCTAAAAAAAATTAAGTTTTAGTAGCTTTACTAGTTGCTAGTTACTATATTGCAGTTGCGATCGCAACTGTTATTGCTGAATACCAAAATTGGGAGTTTTTCTTATAGAGTGGCAACAGCTTATTAAATTTTGTAAACAAAATGTCGTCTAGTTAGATCGTTCGTAATAGGAAACTATTAAATTAAGAAATAAAATTTAAACTTTGGATGTTAAGAAAAAAAAAAAAAGGCGTTTTTGCCTCCTAGCTGTGTTTGTCTCCTCCTAATCTTTTTGCCTCCCTAGCTGTTTTTGGAATAATTATTTCTACACAATTTGCTTCATCTTTGACTAATGGTATTTCTTCAGATTCTGTGTTTGAACTTTCTTCGGATTTGTTTAGATTCTCATCTATGTCATTAATGGGGGATTTTCTTTCTAGTTTACATTTGCCAAGGATTTTGCAGTTTTTAGAAAAAATATTTAATGAATCATCATATATGAAATTATTTTCTTTGCAGTAATCTTTTAATTCTTTAGAACTCCTTAATACCTTCCCCTCTGGTGTTTTTACATAAATGTCTTCTTTACCTCAACTTTCTCCTGTCTTTCTAATTGTTATATATGCCTCAAACATTAATTGTGGGTCATTTACTGGTTGGTAGGGATTTTTAGATATGTCTAATTCATCATCTGATTCTTCTGTTAATATATGACCTTGTTTTTCTATACCTAATTTTGTTTCATCAAATCTGACATGTTTTGTCTCTATGATTTTATCTTCTGTGCAGTGGCGGATCCAGAACTTGACTTTGGGGGGGGGGGGGGGGGCTAAGATTTTTCAAAGTGTTATTCTAGACCAATAAAAAATTTACAATTGCAAAATTTAATTTTGAATGACAGTGTTTTAAAATCTGCCACTGCTTCTGTGGGTAGCCATATTTGATAACCTTTAGTACTATAACTATAACCTACTAAAATTCCTTTTTGAGCTTGATGTTTGTTAAGCTTTTGGGGTGGAATGTGAGCATAAACAACACATCCATATCTTTTTAAATGATGGAGAGAAGGCTTTCTGCCAAACCAGTGCTTGAACGGTATTTCCTCGGTTGAACTATGCAAAAGTCTGTTTCATATATAGTTTGTTGTTTCTGGAAGATTAGCAGAATTTAATTAAAGTTCTCATTCCATCAAACAACATTCGATTAAGGCGTTCTGCTGCACCATTTGACTGAGGTGAATATATATTTGATCTTTCATGTTTTATACCCAATGATTCTAATAATTTTTGTACGAGAGTACAACAGTATTTTAATCCGTTATCACTTCTTATAGCTTTTACCTTTTTATTAGTTTGACGCTCAACAAATTGGATAAAATTTTTTAGTTTTTCACAAACTTCATTTTTACTTCGCATTGGATAGCAAAAGGCTCTTCTACTATAATCATTAAACAAGGTTAAAATATAGCGATAACCATGCTTTGAAAGATAAGGAGCAGGGCCCCAAATATCTGTGTGAATTAATTCTAAAATATCTTTCGAACGGGTACTTTTAAGTTTTGGGTAGGGCTGTCTTGTATTTTTCCCCATTATGCAAGCCTCACAGCAGACCTCTTCCCCTTTTAATCTTACTTTTGGTTCTACTAGGTCGTTATTGAACATTTTCTTAATAAATATTCGTAAAACAAGAAGCAAAATTATCGCACAATTAAGCAAAGAAACCTTACATACTTCTTGAGAAAAGCCTTAGTACTTGCGAGAAGGGGCCCCTCCCATCGTCAGAGGCAGCACGGTGGCGGCTTGCTTAGTTGTGTACTTACACAACTTTTACTTTGTGTGCTTACACAACTAAGCAAGCCGCCACCGTGCTGCCTCTGACGATGGGAGAGGCCCCTTCCCGCAAGTACTAAGGCTTTTCTCAAGAAGTATGTAATGTTATTTTCTTAATAGTTTGTATATTACAGTGAGAAAGTCTTTCATGCCAAATTATAATGTCGTTAGTATCTACAACAAAAGCTTGATTAAATGTTTGCTTTTTAGGCTTTGGTATAAGCTTTCTAGATAAACTTTCAGTTTGTGTACATTGATTATAAGTTACTTCTTTATTACAGCTATTTTCTAAAGTATCTTTTATTTGTGTTTTTAAAACATTAAGTTGGTTATGAATAGGTAAACCCTGTATAACATAAGTTATTTTTCATTTTAGTAGACCACAAATAGTTCCAATTGGCATCAAAAATTTTGAATCCTTTATCAAGTTTAGCATGAAAATCTGCTTTATCCATTCAACTCATACTAATTAAATTTCTATGAATTGTTGGGACATATAGACAATCAATAAGTGTAATTCCTCTTATGTTTTTACCATCTTTAATTTTAAACTGCACAATTCCTATACCTTTAACTGGATGAGATGTAGTTTCCATTTTTATCATTGAACCTTCTGAAGAAGGTTTTTGGTATGTGAAAAATTCTTGATTTTGACAAATATGTGCAGTCGATGCACTATCTAATGTCCATTCCCTAGTTCGTAATAAATTTTCGCTTTCAAAGCATTCTGAAATAAACTCAGTTACAAAAGAGGATTTTTTTAAATTAGTTTGATATGACTCTTATTTTTAAACCTACAAATATTTTCTGTGTGGTTTGGTTTGGTTTTTCACAAAATCCACATGTAACTAATCTTGCTGACTCTTGTTTTAATGAACTAAATGAGTCAGAATGTTTATGTTTTTCAACAGAAAAGCATTCAGTTGTTTTACTAAGTTCATGCAAGTTACGACAATTATATTTAAAAACTTGAAAGTAATTTTCAAACATTAATTTAAATATAAATAGTATAAACTCATACCAATGCCTTTGCAAAGATAAAAAAATATCTGGAAATTTCTAGAAAAATAAACCTCCTTGTCTGCATCCATTCTCTAGTAGCTGACATCTCTCCGGATGAGTCTGATAGAAAAATTCAAAATTATAGCAGACGAAGTCTTGTTTTATATCCTGCTGATTGGCAGTTAACAGCAAATTTCGCCGTTATGCTGGTTGCTGTATTTATGCAAATGCATTGGTATGAAAAATTTAAATAAAGTAAAAAAAGAACAAAACATCCAAAGTAAAATAATTAATGAAATGAATTTTTATAAACTAATTGTTATTAAATGTCTAGAAAAAAAATTAAGTTTTAGTAGCTTTACTAGTTGCTAGTTACTATATTGCAGTTGCGATTGCAACTGTTATTGCTGAATACCAAAACTGGGAGTTTTTCTAATAGAGTGGCAACAGCTTATTAAAGTAAATTTTGTAAACAAAACAACGTCTAGTTAGATCGTTCATTATAGGAAACTATTAAATTAAGAAATAAAATTTAAACTTTGGATGTTAAGGAAAAAAAAAAAGGTAATTAGATATATTAACAAATTAAATTAAACCTTTAAGAGGTAAAAAAAAATATCGAATATGCATGGGGAAACAACGAATGTAGTGTGCACTGCATCTACAAAAAGACTGCTATGTGTAGCCCTACGTAAGAGTAGGAGGAAATGATCAAATATCTTTCAAGACAGCATCAAACTAAAGAAAAACTTTTAAACCTCAAAATAATCGACAAAATTAAAATAGAGGAAGACTTTAAAATTTCAAAAGTTGGACATTTTGCTTTTATAAATCAATCATCGAGGAAAAATCATTTTATTAAAAATCAAGTCATCGCAAATCCGGATATTCTGCTAATGAACTATGAGCCTTTCAAATCCAGAGAAATTTTTATGCTTCTTCTCGCTTGTTTAAATCATCAATGTCAGCGTGGAGCTTGATAGAATCCAGTCATAGTCTCCTCGCCTCTCCTGATAGGCCTAAGATAAGTAATTATGATTATAAGAATGTTTCTTATTTATTGTCGTAAGTGCATTCGATGCGTTTTCATTTGATAATGTATATTCGCATCTATGATTATATTCGTCTTTAAGTTTATTAGTGACAAATTCAGTAGATATTTCTGATTCAGCTCAAGCTTTGAGAGCTGTGATGACAGTTTCAAAGCTGGGTGGCAACGAGCACAAAAATAGCGCAACTACATGTAACTCTTTTATTTCTTCCCCTATGGCTTTCAATCTGTGAACAATTTCTAAAATCTTTATTATGTGATTATGAATGTTACCTTTCTCCTCCTGTTTTGAACTGTACAGCTTTCGCAACAAATACAGTTTGGAAGAAAGATTTTGTCGATTATGAACTGCCTTCAGGGTGTTCCATGTCTCGTTTGCCATGGATATATTTTTGACATAGATAATTTGCGAATCATCTATAAATAAGTTAATTAAGGGCTCTTGCTTTATCTTTTTTTCGTCCATCCTATCATTATAGGGTTAGGGGGCTCATCCATTATTGTTTCGTACAGATCTTCCTTAATAAGGTGCATTTTTAATTTAAAGCTCCATGTTGAGTAGTTGTTTTGATTCAGTTTTTCAGCAATTTGACTCTCCTTGAGAGAAGTCATTTTTTTCATTTATTTATTCGAGCTTATAATTTTAGTTATTACAGTTAATGCATTGATGTATTCAGATAATGTATAACTTAGTTAATATATAACACTTGAATGAATTCTTTGGAGTATCTACAGGAGTAGATGATTTATCTATCGTGTATGTATAGATTTGTTTATTTATGTAGAGGAGCACATATTAGAGCTCATAATCTTCTTATAAAATGTTCAAAATTAAGATGTAATTTCTTGTACTAAATTTCTTTTGTTTTAAATTGTTACAAAAAAAAAAAAAAAAACAGCATATAGAAATTGATATGTATATTATATATATATATTATCGTGCATGAAATTTATTGATCAGGTAAGTAAGATAAGTAAATATCACTTACCTTGCATTCGGTTCAGGATTGATTTATTGACTCCACTCCTGTTGGTTAACGTTGCTTCTCGTTAATTTGTTTGATTTCTTGATCTGAAAAATATTCATTTGTTCTGCATTTATATTTAATGTAATTTCCATCTTGTAACCTAATTTAGCTCCGTATATTTATGTTGTAAAGAAATGTATTCTATAAGTAGGAGTAAAAAGTAATTTTATTTTTATGCGTCAAGAAATGACAGGTCTTTATTGACTGAAATTTTACATTACAACTGGTATTGAAACTTAAATTACAGAAACTCTAGAAAAAATTGAAAAAACAAAAAGAGTAAATTAAAATATGTTGTTATACATGATAATATTGAACATAATAATATTGATAAACAAACTAATTATAAGTAATAAATGTCTAAAGAAAAATAGTTTGAATGTTTATTTATTTATTTATTTATTTTTTAGTCTTTAAAATAGATTTAGAGTAATTACTGTCAAAAGTTTAATTCAAGATATAATTATGAGTCCTGTGATCATTTAGAGTTATGGTCTTGAATGATGAGTGATATATTATTTGAATTGCACAAAAGAATGAGGATTACGGGAATTGATTTGATGACTGATATATAAACAGTGTTATTAGTTTTGAGTGGCCGAGAATAATGGCAGATTGGATGATTTTATCTTATGTCTTTTAACACTTTTAATACATTGACAAGTCCATATTACTGTATATGCACTGATCTTTTAAGAGCGAAAAACCATCCTTTTTTTTTTTTTTTTTTTTTTTTTTTTGTAATTGTAGTAAATACTGACTTTGTGTTGCACCCTGATTTCAATCTCAATATATTTTGTTTTTTTATCAGATATTTTATTAAAAACCTAAAAACAATTATAAAAATAAAAAAAAATTATATTAAATAACTCTGACAATCATAAAAGGATGCTGCTTTCCTGTTTTTCGTGTTAGTGTGTCAAGATTGTTTTACTGAATAAAACTACAAGGACTTGAGGACCTTATTAAAAGAAAAAAAAAATTGTAATTTTTACGAATTTGGGGACATTTCTATGACATGACACCTCCATTTTAAAACTTCATTTTGCAAGTGAGAGTAAGCCCTTTTGACAAACTTGCAAAAATAATTGCTAAGTAATGATGATAATATTTTGTAACTTTAGTGCTGACTTTAGAATAAAACGACCGCCGGAGGGTATTCAATAAAAAGGGCAACCCTATTTTTAAAAAGGGCATTATTTGCATAGATTGTGGTCTTCTATGTTATGATTTTTGTATGTTACAAAAGTAAATTACTAATTTTACGTGTGTATATATATATATATAGGTTATATGCATTCATTCCTCCAGAAATGCTGTAAAACTATTGCTAGAAGGTTATATGTCAGGAAGAAAATTATCTAAAACCCTCTGAATATTTAAAATGTTAGAAAAGGCCACTTGGTACTAAAATGTTTCTTAAAGGATTGCTGGTTAGAAAACCGTGCGAAATTAGCCTATAGTCAGCACTAAACTTGCAACCTGTATACATCAATATTATCAAAACAGTTGACAGAAAAAAACTGTTTATGGTATTATATATTAAATGAAATTGATCTCATTTAAAATTTATTTCAGTGAGCCGGCGCATATCTTGTAAAGATTTAGGCAAAGGAGATTGTGAAGGTTATCTCTATAAACAGAAAGAAGGAACAGGACTTTTTCCATCCTCTCATCAGTGGGTGAAACGCTGGATTGTTTTAAAGAACTATTTTCTATACATTTATAAAGATTCAAATGTAAGTTGCACAATGGCATAACATTAACTTGTATAAGAAACAAAAAAATATTAAGCTGTTTATGACAAACTTGCATTCTGAAAGTTCACTTTATATTATATATTTATATTTATAAAACTTAGTGTTAATATTTATAATTCAGTGTTCGCAAGACAAATTGATTAACTCCTTATAAAAAAGTAAAAGGAACGAATATAGGGAAAATTTTATTACATTCTTTAACTTTTTGGTTAATGGAGTTAATCGATTTATCCTGTGAATTGTCCAATAAAAAATATTTTGGTTATCCTATTTCTCATAATTCTGAATAGCAAAACCAACACCCAGTGAAGGGGTGGGGAGAGGACACAAACCTGAAACATTTAAAATCAATCCATAGCAAATATATATAGTGAGATCATGGTTTATGTTTCTCTGTTTTTTTCCTATCCGTAACTAAACTTATATTCTTACTAAATATTTGTTGTAAAAAAAAGTTATTAAATATAAACAAAAGATTTATATATTTAATCCAAATATATTCATATGCATGCATTTATATGAAGAAAACTTTATATTAAATATTCATACATATATATATATATATATATTAGTGTCATTTCTCTTCTGTGTAAGTACTTTAACTTGTTTTACTAATCATTGGTACTCAAATTAATTTAATACTGTGACTAATTTTAATCGACATAAATCTCAATTAAAATTTATTTTATGTTGGTATTTTCATCTATCTTTTGTCTGCTGAGTGTTACAATGGTACTAAAAAATTTGAAATTTTATATATATATATATATATATATATATATATAATAAATCATGAAAATTAGTAGAAATAAAACTTGAATTTTTTATAAAAATAACTTGAAACAGAGTATCTATAAACCAATGTGCAAATGCAGCTAAAAGAAATATAATACCAAAATAAATAAACAAACTTTTAATAAATGAAAAGTAATCCCAAAACACTTGAGGGCCTTCTTCAGGGCAGCCCTCCCCCCATGTAGAGAATGGAAAATGAGAAGTCTCTGAAGAAACGTGTGCTTTTTAGCCAAAAAATACGTTTCTATCCCCCGACTTCTTATAGATGAAAGCAAAAATATATAGCAAATGAATTCAAGATTAGAATTGAATTAATACAAAACATTAAAATAAGCAGTCAAATTCATAAATAAAGTACAATAGTAAATATATCAATATAAAAATACAAAAATATAAATATATATAAGGACAAATTTATATGACAAGTAGATTAAAAAGACATTGAAAAACGGCCTCACAAAAAAGTGGGAACCCTCTTCAGCTGGTAGGGACACTTGCCAGTTCTTAAGGTGAAATGTTCACAATCTACTAACAGGGATGTTCTGAGAACACCCTCTGGATTGTACAAGAAAGTATTCTATTCTGGGTAGAGACGAATGAATGACAGGTTCCAGTTCTCCTGCAGGTGTGATGTCGGGGGGAGAAAAATGTTTTTATTAAAGAAGAGGACTGATTCATTAGCAATTTTGTCAGTCCCGATAGTACACGTGAGAGATACAAAATAAATGTGTAGAATTCTCGAAAGTCTGTGAGTTCAAATTTACAGACAAAATATAAAACTTCTTATATTTAATAAACACAGAATTCACACATGGATATTTTGTGGAAAAATCTCCTCCAAAGTAATTACAAAATAATAGTAAAAAGAAAATTAATTCATTTTTTAAGTTCTTCTCCTAATTTTTTAAAGATTTCATTAAAATGATTGAAATAATCATTCATTTAAAATTATACTTCGATTTTAAAACATGGTGTGTAATGTATAAGTTAAGGTTGTAAAATTATATATATATAAATCGATTGACCGATTGCTCTTTTATATTGACATTCATCATAATGGAAGATACAAATCTGTAACCAAAAAATTGTTTAGGAATTTTTGTTGTTTTCTTATAGATTTGTACCTATTATTAATAATAATAAAAACTTACATCACATCTAGTTTTTTTTTTTTTGTTAACTTTCTTCTATATTTAATTGAAAAAAAATATATATATATTGGGTTTGTTAAAGTTTTCGATGGATTTATGTTTTGAGAGGTCCAGAACATGATTTGAACATTTTTAAAAAATGTTTGTCTGTGTGGGTGTGACAAAAATTTTGTGACGACTGTATCTCAGGAACTACTGCACCAAACTGCATATAAATTTATATGTAGATGCACCTTGATGTAAATTAGTGCCTATCAACTTTTGATGCGAATCTCTCTACAGGTGGTGGTACCATACAGCGATTTCTGTAATTTAAGGGAAGGCTATATCTCATGTTGCGTAAAATCAAACAAAACTTGATATGTGAGAAGGCCATTATTAGACATTATACTGATTCAATTTGGAACCATATTGGATAAATAAATAGCGCTGTTATATTGCAATTTTCTCAGAGAACGGAAAGGCTATATCTCAACTATATCTACAGGTGGTGGTACCATACAGCGATTTCTGTAATTTAAGGGAAGGCTATATCTCATGTTGCATAAAATCAAACAAAACTTGATATGTGAGAAGGCCATTATTAGACATTATACTGATTCAATTTGGAACCATATTGGATAAATAAATAGCGCTGTTATATTGCAATTTTCTCAGAGAACGGAAAGGCTATATCTCAACTTCTATGCCATATAACTGTACGAAACTTGATATGTGAGATAACCATTATGAAAACACATTTTTTAAGATAGAAAAAAAATTGTCTTTCTTTGGATATTTAATGCTAGTTTTCTCTAAGATAAAAACCGGCTGCATTCATCATGGTAGATAATCTTAATAAATAATAGTTTTAATAAATTATTTGTCCTGAGTGAATTTGTATAGAAAAATGTAGAAGAAAGTCTTATGGTGGCCACAACATACTAGTTTACTACTTACATACATGCATATACACATACGTATATTCATAACTCAACGTAAAAATAGCAAAAATAAATGCAGGAGACTTGAAAACATATAGAAACAGTTTTTGTCATGATTACAATACTTTTCTTACATATGTGCTTTCGAAAAGTAGCAAATCTTACCTGTGAAATGTCATATATTCTCCTTTTACATAAAATTTTTTATGGCTTTTATAGATTATCTAATCACTATTGTTTGCGATAAAATATGTTTTATGTACAAAACAATCTAACTTTCAACGAGAAATAAAAGTTTTGAAACAAACTTCCAAAAATAAGGAAAGATATCGTCTACGTAGGAGAACTCAGTTTCCATCCAAAAACAAAGTAAAAGTAAATAAAAAGTCGGGGTTTTTTTGTCAAATATAGTCATTTTAACGTATCTAACTACCTAGATATAATTTTTTATTGGTTTCGGAAGCGCTTTTTGCTCATATCTGTAAATCTAATTAAAATTTTGGAATGTTCTATGGATATAATTTTAAGTTGAGTACAGACCTAAACTTCAGCCAAATATCATTAAATTCTGTTCAGCCGTTTTCACCTGATACCCAGATGAATAAAAAAAAAGCCCTATATACCTCATGCAAACAGAGAAAAAATTCTAAAATCATTTTTGGATTCTATCTAAAACGTGAAGATGAATTTTGAAAAGTTCGATAGGTATAATTTTAATATGGATATAGATATAAATCCTGTTAAATGTCATTGAATTTCATCTGTTCTTATGTGAATACCCGGAAAAATAACATTACAGATATACAGATACAACAACCCACACACACAGAGAAAATTATCTGATTTTATGATGTGTGAAACATAAAGATGTCTCAACATTTTTCTGATTTTGAGAAATTTAAGTCTTATTTTATTCAGATAGATTTATTTATTTTTTGTGTAGCCCTATTATTTATTTATTTTCTGCCCTGTAATACTCTGGATATTAAAAAGTATTATCAAATGCGTATCAAGGATTGTTGTTAATGTTTCATCTTTCAATTTCTTTTTATAATGATAATATGAAAAATATCTTCATAATCACATGCTACAGCCAAAATGCATTTAAAACATTACCTTTTACAGGGTGATCCAAAGTATTTTGATTTTTGTTAATTTTTTTACTGCTCCCCTTTTCCTTTTTAGTATGCAACTTTTGCTGAAAAATATGAGGTACAACATTTTCTTTACACTACCAAAGTTTCAAAATGATTCCTAAAGAACTTTTCTAGATATTTGACAAAATGTCTAAATTTGAATGTGTCCAAATACTTATTGGTAGATAGTGTATATTCCAATGCAAATTGACACAATACAAATTATTTATTAAATTATTTTCCATTTTAAATATTGATGAATTTCATCTCAGAGAAGTATTATATCACTAAATATCGAAAGAAAGTGATAAAAGAAAGTGAAATATCGAAAGTCTTTGAAATCCAACTATGACAGTTTGAAAATAAAGTTCAGACAGAAACACGTTAAAATATATTGAATAATAATAAATCATGTATGAAATTATGCCTCCCTTTTATGAATTGTTTATTTTTTAATTTATGAGAGTATTAAGCATGTAAATTTAGGAATGAAGCTACAGAAAACCCATGAAATGATCACTGAAATAATAGAAATTAAACTTTATCCCCTTTTAAACCCAAGAAGATGGGTTTAAAATATATTGGCTAAGATAAGAAAGAAACAGGGAATGGTGCATGAGCAAAATATCTCAACGTATAGTGTTATTATACAATGGTATATTATTTAAATACTTTGTTTGACATTGAGTGTGATTTAAGCAAAATTGTAAATTTGCTTAAAATAACTTTACTACTGTGCAATGTTTAAAAAATATAGTTAAATGATTATTGTCATGCGAATGTAAATAAGCTTTTATTTCTTCAAACTAATCAATATGCAAAATGTAGTTTGCTACACAGCATAAAAATGAAATCTATGGAGCATCAATGATATTCCGTACAGTATGACAGTTTTAGTGCCATCTATAATCTAAAGATAAAATAAATAAATAAAATCTCAGAGTTTTCCTTCTTTCTTTTTAGGAGGAGGGGTATTTATAAAAAGATACGCTTTTAAAATCACATAAATTTATAAGGCAAAGTAATTTAACCTAAAACAAATTTTGATAGTTTTCTTTATATACTACAATTATTATATTATTTGCACTTGGGAACAGACTATGCTACTTAAAAATAAATTGATTTTGATGGAATTATTTTATTTTTTTAGTATTATAATACATTATTCTATCAAAAGAGTGAATTTAATACTTTAGCAAGTTGATTTGCTCATTAAATTTTTAATAATAAATTATACTATGTAAATTTTTACTTGTATAAAATATCAATATTTTTAAGGTTATTCTTTTTAAATTATTTTTTCTGTAATATAGTACCAAAATGAAATTACCAGAGATTAATTTAAAATTAGATTAAAAAATAAAAAAATAAAATAAAATAAAACCTCTTTTGATTTGAAACATCTATCTTCATTTTTTCTAAACGCAAATTTTTCAACTGCTAAAAGTTAACTTTTAAAGAACAGTAAACTCCAACAATTTGTTAATTTTAAAAGATTTTTTTTTTTTCTTTTAAGAAATTTAAAAAAAAAAAAATTAGGAATATTGTATGGTATGTTTTTATGGTAACAGATGGCATCACAAAAACTCTAGAAATATTATCCTGTGTAAGAAAATTTTTGGTGAAATGAAAATGCGTAGGACGTAGCCGATAAGTATTCACAAATTGCTTTGTTTTTAATATATACTTCCTTGGAAAGTATAAATCAATGAATTAATCATGTGAATTGTTTTTATTATTGAGCTTTAATCAGGTGTCTGCCATAGACATGTGAAATATCAATGTCGTCTGCTCTGCTCGATCTCTGTCACCAATGTTCATATTGCACTGCATAAAGGGAAAGAAGTTGTTCCTGTTCCGAATTGGTTCATAATTTTCTCATGCATGCCCAGATCGTGAGATTTTGGTGTTAAAGAAACACCATTGTGTTTTAATATATGTTATCTTCACAATTTGTTACAAAAATGTGTTAACACCCTCTGTAATACAGGAAAACCAATTCGTCAGATTACAAATTTTAAAGCAAAAATCCTGCTTTTTATCATAAATACCAATTAACCAGTTTTTACCTATTTTTTTTATTTTTAAATCCAGGAAAGAAATTTCATCAGTGCGAGTTCGGTTTAAGATAAGGTCGGAAGGATAGATTTCAGCAGCATATTTCACAAAATTTTCATTTTATTGCTATTACTCTATCGATATATCTATAAAACTTAATGTCTTTAAATTTTCTCTCAAACATATAAAGAAAAAAGTTGGCGAAAGCACTCAAGTAGCTGGTTTTCATCCGGATACTGCGAATTTGTAAAAAATAATGTATACCATTATAACATTTTCAAAGATACAAAATTTAATAAGGTTAATGCAATAAATTTTTTCACAATCAATTACCTGAGGAAATTTATCGTAGATTTTTTCAAAAGTTTCTAAAACTAAATAATGTGGAATACTACCTAAAAGGTTTTCAAAATCATAAATATTAATTGTTAACTCTTTGCACTCGGGGCCTTTTTTGCGCAGCGGATCAGCAACTCAAACGTTTCGCAGCCTTTTTGATGCATTTCTTACCAGTAATTTAAAATCATTACACATACAAGTGAGTCTATAAAATTTTTATATTTTAACATTTTATGTATCTTTACACCTTTATAAACATAATTTCTTAAATATTAGTCTGTAATTTTTCTGTGTGTGATATTTCATGTAACAATTCCCAAGATGCATGCCTGGCTTGTCGGGGCAAGTATTACAATAATATGTCGTTTGATGCCTTTTTCTGGGTTTATTTCTCTGAGAACAGACATTGCAGTCCTTCCTAACTCCTATTAGAATATTGTGTAGCTTTCCATTCAAACGGATATCTTCAGAATCGGAAGTTGAAGTCGAGGCTCGATCACGTGGCTGGCGAAAATCTCCAGTCAGTTGGTAAACTAATGTTTTCAAATATTGCAAGTGATTAAGCAGCTGTTTGCTTCTCTACTGTTTATTTATATAAAATATATAAATTTATTGAACAAATTTCTAAACTCCCCCCCAAAAAAAGTTTATGCCACCACTTAAGCGATTTTCTTAAGAAACAGTACGTTGAGGCATACCGCCCATATGTTTGATATAATCAATTACTACATTAGATTTCTTAACAGTCACTTCTACTCTACCTTGTAAAATTCATTTCACAGGTGTCATTCCTGCATTGTTCCAGTTAGTCAAGTATATGACAACCCGCTTGTTCTTTCATGCTAAAACTAATATATTTCTTTACTGGTGTGCTACTGTTGATTTTTTTCTGAATTTTTTTTCTTTTTCTTTCTTCTTCTTTTTTTTTTTTTTTTTTTTTTTTTTTTGTTCTGGTATATGCTTTCTGTTTGTTAATATAGTTCCTGTGAGGTGGCATTTCAATTTCAATAATTCTTCAGCCAAGATATAGCTTGTATAATAACAATCAGTGTGCATATGATATCCTTGAGCACCAGGTATTTTTTCCAGTAGCATTGCATAAAGATACAATGGTATTCTAGTTGATACCAAAAGGTCGGGCATTATCAACTTGTCCGTTGTCAAGCTTCTATAATAAGGAAGAATGGCACAGATGTAACCGGTACTTGAGTTTGCCATTGTATAAACTCTAATATCCCATTTGGTTGGTTTCTTCAGGTTGTATGTAATAAAGGAGATCTGACCATTAAACTTGATTGTAGATTCATCCACACAAATTTCTCTTCCCGTTGAAAAATACTTTAAAAATTTTGAATTTATATAAACAAGGAAACAGCCAACTAGCTGTAAGCGTGTTCATGGTCCTGCATCTTGTCTTTAGGTGAAGCATCTAAAAAAATCTGATTAAATCTATCTCTTGTGAACTTGTTTAAATAAAAAAGAATGTAGCTGACATCATTCCGTGACGAACATTTTTGTAAATTTGCCAACAGCATTGTCCCCATATTCATTATAACACCAATAAATGCCCACATTTCTTCAATAGTTATATTCCGCCAATTTTGCCACATCGAGTATAGTAATAATGTCTTTCCTTCTAACTTTTTTGTAGCATAATTATTAGTTTCAATAACTATTTCATTCATCAGTTCATTAGTAACAATGAGTTTTAAAAAAATCTAATTGTTCTTTCTTATCTGGTGGTACGTGCAGTCCTGCAGTAGTGTTGCCGGCTATAAATGGTATTCTTGACGGTATTTCTTCAGATTCAGTGCAACTAATCTATTCAGAACTGTCTGATTGTGAGTCTTCTGTAGTATCAGTATCGCTGTCACATTCACTGTCTATCACTCTGATCTTTTGCCTTCTTACACCTCTTACTTCGTCACTATCGCATCACTACTGCTGTTATTCTCTTTATTGTCAAGTTCTCTGTGTAAAGACGTAATTTCCTCATTAAGCATCATGAAATTGAACTCATCTTCACTTGAACTTATTTCAGTATTATGTTACATGTTTTTAAGGATAAAAAACTTTAACTTTAGTAGTCTCTCTGCCACGACTGTCAAGTTCAAACTAATGCTGAAAATGCAGTCCGGTTTCGTGGTTACAGAATAATTTCAGATAAGAAAGTTGACATAGACAGAAAAAGTCTATCTTATAATTAAGTTTTATTATTATGCAGCTAACACACAGTAGAAACTTTAATTAATTTCAAGGGCTTCAATTATAACAACTCGACCAGTGTCTTAAACTATATGACTCATGAAATACAAAAGTTTTAAGCAATAACAAATTTTATTTAGTAAAACATATAGAAAATTATCAAAAACATTTTCAAAATATAACAAATTTAACAGTTACCTCATTTTATAGTTGATGAACAAGCCATAATTAAACCTCTGGCACAATACACTTGAATTACGACAGAGCCTCCACGATCGCCATGTTGATCAGCGGGAAAGAGGGTGAAAAACTGCACTTCCACTGAACATTAAGCTGATCACAAAAGCAAGAACACGTAACTGAAGATTTGCATATTATAACTTGAACATTGGAATTACCATTATATTTGATGAACTCTACAACTTAATTGAATTTATTATTGGATATCAGCAGACTTATTTCAGATAACGATTTTAACTCAAACACTACAAACTTGAACAATTGCAGCTTAAAAAGCTGCTAAACAATTTATAACATTAGCTAAACAACAAACTTAACAATATCGATTCAAAAGACTATTATCACTTCTAGATTTTTATTTCGAACAAAATGTCGAAAATTTCATGAGATTGACTCATATTTCAAATGTAAAACTTAACGAATATGAAAAACTTAACGATATAAAATAACTTTAACAATAGCAGCCATCATAAATCGTAACAGCGATAAAACAACCTATTCAGCTGTAAAAGCTAAAGGCACACCTCCTCTAAGTGCCTCCTACTTTACCACAGCTCAAAGCTGTTCAATTATAAAAGGTATTTAATACTTCATAGCTGTTTGTAGGTGCTAACAACTGCCCTGTTACAAATTCGCCGCGATCTTTTATACTGACTGAAATGTCAAAAATCTACATACAAACAGAACATCGCTGTTGCCACTCAACGATTAAAGTCTAAATACAATTTCTAATAACTATTTCTACAAAGTGGCAACAGTCATAAATGAAAGAATTAAGCAGATTCAAAGTGGCAACGGCAAAGATGTAAACAAAACATCTATGTTAACGTGTAGTGCATGACAAACTGCAACTTAGATTAAAAAAAAAAAAAAAATAGATAGATATTGAAAAAAAACTTAAAAGAAAGGTAAGTTAAAAGTTCTTTTTCAGAAAATAAACATTTATATATGAGAACTAACAATGTTTTTATGTGTGAGGACATTTGACAGCTATCAAAAGTCTTACTCTCCGGCTGCACTAGATTGAACCCTGGTTGGCAAAGTGCCAGGACGATTCTACTCATGTGCTAAGGGAGACAGCAAAGGAAGAGAGAGGGAAAATTTTTCTATCACTCTTGTTTTGTCTGCTATATGTAGAATCATCGAGACTATGGACATTCCTATTTTATAAATGGACCAGCCCTTTTCACCCATATGCAGATGATGCCAGGGATCTTTCTTCTGTGGTTTATTAGTATCTCCATTTGAAGGGGTGTCAATTTATGCTTCATAAGATTATACAGAAAGAGCATAGGAGCCTGCGTTGAAGAAACTAAACGTAAACAATTACTGCCGCGCATCGAGTTACCGCAGCAAACCATGTGGCGAGCAAGAGTCACCTCTCGAGTTGCGGCATCAAACCACATGGTGAGTGAGAGTCACGTCTGAGAATGCAAAGGGGAGTTTTCTTCTGAGTTTTCTTTAAAATGTTTTAATATCTTGTAGTTATTTTTAATGAAATGTCAGTTATCATCAGACTCTAAAATATTCAAGATATTATTGAATAAATAGAGTTTTTTACTTGCTTTGTAATTATTCCACAAGTAACAAAACAAAATTTAATGGGATTTTTATGAAATTTAACATAAATAAAATGGTATGGAAATTTATATTGATGATGTGATAGCAATAAACTGTGAAAAATTTTCGAAATATGCTGCTGAAATGTATCCCTCCGACCTTATCTTAAATCTAACTGACACTGATGAGAAAATTCTTTCCTGGATTTAAAAATAAGAAAAATAGATAAAAACTGGTTAACTGGTATTTATGATAAAAGGCAGGATTTTTGTATAAGTTTGTAATCTGACGAATTGGTTTTCCTGTATTAATCATAAGTTTTAAAAAATATGTTTACCCAAATTAACAGAATTAAAATGATTTGCAATAACCATTTAGACCTGAATTTAGCTCTTGAAAACCTTAAACACATTTTAGCTGTCGACCACTATCCTGTTTTCCTATTAAATAAACATTTCAATCTTCCTGTATATAATCTAACTTAAAGTTGTTTATTCTTAATCTCTGGCAACATTTAAGAACAGTACCCTACCAGCCGAAGAGGGTTCTCTCTTTTTGATGAGGGAGTTTTTCAATCTACTTGTCATATAAATTTGACCTTTTATTTATATTTTTGTATTTTTATATTGATATATTTACTATTATACTTTATTTATGAATTTGATTGCTTATTTTAATGTTTTGTATTAATGCAATTCTAATCTTGAATTTGTTTGCTGTATATTTTTGCTTTCATCTATGAGAAGTCAAGGGCTAGAAATGTATTTTTTGGCTAAAAACTCCCCTGAAGAAGGCCCTCTTGTGTTTTGGGATTACTTTTTATTTATTATCAGTTTGTTTATATATATATGTATATACAGTAGACTCCCAGAAATCCACACTCCTAAAATTCGCAAACTCCAGAAATCCGCACACCTCAACTAATGTAAACAATGAAATTTATAATAAAGTTTTTAAAGAAAAAAAAATCCAAGACAGCACTTATTTTATTTAGCAGTGATTTTTTAAAAACTGAATCTAATGAGATAACAAAAGGTAATTTTGATTAAAGTGCAGTCTTGGAAATGGGTTCCTAAATTTTTTAATACAGCATTTGTATTTGTGTTTGAACAAAAAATATCTGTTCAAAGGACAGCCAAGAAAAAAAATTTAAGCAAAAAAAAAAAAAAAAAAGGTTGATTCATATTTTTAAATTGTAAAAAAAATTGTAAATTTATAAATACACAAGTCAATATTGTATCAGATGTTTATGTATTTAAATTTTGTATTTTTACTTTATGGGGTAAATTTTTATTTGTGTTTTGAAATATATATATATTAATTACATTTATTACTCTTTAATTACCTTAATTTATCATTTAAAAAATATTTTATCTATATTTCCTGCTTACTTATATCATTATCCTTTTTAATGCATTATAACATTAAAATTCTAGTTCAGAAATGCAAACTATATAAAATACCTAAAATCTGCAAAATTCTAAAATCCACCCAGTGTCTGGTACCAAGCTGTGCTGACTTTTGAGAGTGTACTATATATATATATATATACACACACACAGGGTTCAGCCTGCAAAAAAATTTTTTTAACATTTTAGCTTTTTTGGAAGTTAGTTTAATTTTTTGGATACTATTGATTTCTTTTTCTTAACTTGGCTATCCCCAATTTTGTTTTCTACTTCTTTTGTTCACTGGTGATTTTAACCAAGCATCCATGCTTGATGCTTCTGATTTAAAGGAACATGAATATGTGAGGCATCTTTTTACTTATTTTTTAAGTATTTTTGTATTTAAATTCAACCATTTAAAAATGGAAATATATTTACTAAGTAACGACTCCCGATATTTTCAGTGGTCTTGTAATTTTAATAAGTAATTATTTTATAATCTTGGAAGTGATCCGTATTTTGGCAAAGTATATTAAAAAAAAAATGAAAATTAGTATAAAAATTTATCTGTATTTTAATACTAGTCAAGAAGGTATTATGCTTGGAATCGCTTTGAAAAAGCATGAATTTTATGAAATAGTAATGAAATATTGTGTATTTGATAAATATTTGCATTATTAAATGTAAATTTTAATTAATAATTTGCTCAAAATGATTCTACATTGCAATAAGAAGCTTTAAAATTACTGCATATTTCGGGAAATAGCACTGAAAATATCACAAATTTTATCGATTAAAGTGAAATAATCACATATTTTGCTAATTATTTACATTATTAAGAATAAATTTTATTAAGTAGCAGCAATATGTTTCCGTATTTCAATAATGGACTGCAATATTATCTCAAAGTTTAGGAAACAATTTTGAAAACAGGCTAAATTTTATCAGTTAGAAACAAAATCACTTTGCAGCCAAGTCCAAAATATCACATATTTTGGATATCAGCTTTAAAAAGACCAAAAAAAAAAAAAAATGCAATTTTTATTGTTGATAAATTATTTAAAATGAAGTATCTGCTTACAATAATCTTAGTAATGTGGAATGTGTATAGGATTTTAATTGTAAAAAATAATTAAAATTTTAAAGAATGTAATAATTGGATAAGTTGCTCTTCTGAAACTTTATGATCCCAAAAATTTTGCCACGTGTTGTAAGAGGATCCAGCTACCTAGCTAAAAAAAAAACACAGAAAAACTTAAAAAAAAAAAAAAACTGCAGATAATTGTTGGAACAATAAAAAATTTAAGGGGAAAAAAATTATCTGCTTCCAAACTGCAAGTATTTTGCTTATAAACTGCAATCATTCTGCAGACTTTATGATTTTTGTTCGAAATACCTTTAGATTATCTGCCAAGCTTAAAAAAAAAAAAAAAAAAAAAAAATCTGAAGACATAAAAATTTTTCTATTTGCAGTTTTTAAAGAGCAGTAAACTGAAAATTAAATGAACGGAAAAATGTGAAAGGATTATAAGGTACTGTTAGAAATAAAAATAAAAATTTTTCTGGTTTGATTTTAACTGCCTATTCAAACTCAATTGAAGAAATATTGATTTGAAAATGATTTAAATTTTTGTAGCATGGAATTTTATGGTGCAAAAAAGATCTTTATGTAGCAATCTTTTAAAAATTATTTTTGCTGGCATAAACTCATCTTACTTATAAAGCTCATCTGTGGTTTTAGGATACATAAAAATTTATTGCAGGTATGTTTGTTTTTCATTTATTTATTTTTAACAATACCCAATTATTAATCAAATGAGTAAAATTCAATTAGTAGTGCATTTCCACTTTTAACTTTTAATTGTGAGCCGAAAGAATTTGTCTGTAAATCTCGCTGTGAACATGCACATACAAAGATATTTTGGATTTAAGTCTTAATTCTTGTTAGTTTGTATGGCTCCAGGAGTTTAGCACAATATAGACAGAATTTAAAATATTTAATGGAAAGCAACATCTATATTACAACTATAAAACTTATATGAATACCAGCATATTATTTATGACATATATACTATAAAAAGAAAAGCGATTAAAAAAAAAAAAAATAGAGAGAGAAGGAATCTAGTACATAAAACTTAACTCATGGAACATGAAATCATAATAAATGCGTTCTTTTTTAAACTTTCAATCTAGGATTGCAAAGCTGAATGCCTCATTTCATTACCTGGATCTCATGTTTCTCGTGCTTTTGAATGCAAGACAAAGAAATAGTAAGTGATTTTAAAAAAGCAATTCAGACTGAAGTAATTTATATATACAGTCAAACCTTGTTAATGTGAATTACTTTTAACATGAACTGCTTCCGCAATCCCCGTCAGAATTAAGATTTGTTTAATTTTATGAATATTAGTTACTGATAGCATGAACTACTGATAACATGCACACATTTTTTATCCCCCTTGAGAGTCACGTTAACAAAGTTCGACTGTATTTTTAAGAAGGATTGTCATGATATGTAAATTGTTTTTATGCATGTTATTGAGAGTAATCGTTAGTGTTCCATGTTATAAGATTTTCAAAGGGCATTATACCCTGCCCTATTTTGTGTGCATCAATGTGCCCTGCCCCTTTCCTGAAGTGGAAAATGCACCCTGTCCCTTTTTTTTCAAGTGAAAATGTGCTCTGTACTTTCCCATCTGCTGTATCATTATTTTTTAAAGATGTTTTGCCATTTTCGTTGATGAACATGCATTTATAAGTTTCATCTGATGCAAAATCGGACATTGCTTATCTTTACTAAATAAAAGATCTGGTGTACACTCAATATTCAAACTAAAAACTTCTCCACACACCATAAAACTAATGAAAACACAACCGGTTTTGAAAGGATGTTTGTTTGTCCTTTCTTCCTCAGTTGCAAATACGTGCTACTGCCTTGGCAGCAAAACCAAACAGAAGGGAACATAACAAAAAACGGGAAACAAGAGAACAAACACAAAAAATGGAGTGAAGGGGTTTTAAAATAAATTATATATATTGATTTTATTTTTATGTAAATACCTAACATTAATTTTTTTTTTTTTTAATTTATGTTTATTAATTTATTTCATATATATTCTATTATTATTTATTTTTAATAATTTTTATATATTATTTTTATTTATTTTTTTATTTGTATATATATTATAATTTATTTTAACAAAATGTAGGAAATTATTTAATCAAATTAAACAATTTTTTCCAAGCTGCAGACAGCAAAGTGGAATCAGATTTTTCATTTACAATTTTATCACTATTATGGTAGCTAGCTAATTTTTTCAGGAAATTCAATTCGGAAACATGTTTGGCATGAAAGATAATTTTGGCTTGCTGGCCTGTTCTGGAGCTTTATAAGTTGTGTATCTATAATGTCCTTCGTAATAATTTTGATTTATCTTCCATAGGTCAAACTAAACAAAATCTTGAATGCAGTTTACATGAACATTCTCGGTATGTTGCTAAACAAGAAATTTTTAAATCTTCTATTGCTAAGCATAGTTGGGAATCTGACCATAGTTTTAATTTTCAGTAAGCCAAAATTATCTTTTATACCAAACGCATTTCCAAATTGGATTTCTTGGGAAATTTAACTATCTATCTTAATCGTGATAAAATTGTAAATTAAAAATCTGATTCCATTTTGCTGTCTACAGCTTGGAAAAAATTGTTTAATTTGATTAAATAATTTCCTACACTTTGTTAAAAAAAATAATAATATATATTAAAATATATATATATATATATATATATATATATATATATATATATATATGAATTATTAATTAAATTAATAAACATAAATTAAAAAAAAATAATTAATGTTAGGTATTTACATAAAAATAAAATCAATATATGTAATTTAATTATTTTAAAACCCCTTCTCTCCATTTTTTGTATTCGTTCTCTTGTTTCCCATTTTTTGGTTTGTTCCTCCTCTGTTTGGTTTTGCTGCCTGCTTCCTATTGGTTGGCTGTGTTGCTCCCCCACCTTTAGGCTTTACTCTACTTTCAGTCTTGATTTTGCCACCAAGGCAGTAGCACGTGTTTGCACCTGAAGAAGAAAGACCACGTCCTTTCAAAACCAGTAGTGTTTTTATTAGTTTTATGGTGTGTAAAGAACTTTTTAGTTTGAATATTGCTTATCTTTGCACAAACACAATCTAAAAATTTTATAAAAAGTCATTTCTAGGTGCAATCATGTGTCATCAGTGAGTTTTTTCACATGCCCTGTGAAAAAAAAGATCGTTAGCTGTGGTTTCTCCAATAATTTCTTCTGTGGCATTACTCGCAGCCAGCATCCTATGAAATTAAGTGAAAGTACTGAAATTGTCACCCGATTCTTGTACTGCAGGATTTCAAGTATTCTGATATTTTCTATTTTCTGCTGAAGCATAACAGTTTTCACATAAAAACGGCATTTATTTTCTCAAATTTGTGCTAAAACTCACTAACTTAAAAAGAAATTAGCAAACATAAAACAGACCTTTGACAAAAATAAGAATTTTTTAAAAAAGTTATTTCAAAATATTCAGACGAGAAAATTGTGTATATATTGCATTGTTTCAATGAATTATTTGATATTTCAGACCCCCTAAAACTGCCAAATGCCTTTGAATAACAAAGAGATCTTTTTTTTTTTGTTTGTTTGAAAGCTGGTAAGAAGTACTTAAAATCAGACCAGTAAAAAAAATTTAACCCCCCCCCCCATGACTTTTTTTAGCATTGAAAACTGGATTTTTTAGAAAATGTGCAACTTTGTGGGGGGGGGGGGGCATATCTTGTGAAGGGCGCAGAGTAACAAGCTATTTTTTTTTTTTTTTTTTTTTTATGCAATAAGTAACCATACATATTTATGTAAGAAAAAAAGAGGGCTTGTTATTCCAAGCCCTTCATGAGTTTTTAAATTTTCAGAAGTGGTGAATTTTGCATCATACATTTTGACTTTAAAAAGGTGAACTTTTTTTTTAAATTAAAAATTTTTTGATGCCATAAAGGAAAAGACCTTTTTGTTAGCTTTCGAATAAGCTATGGTTGAGCTCTATAGCTTTAATAGAAAAAAGTTATAGTTCATAAGGCAAAGCATTAAAGTACCCAATTTTTGCTGTTGCCAACAACAAAAATAGCCTATGTATCACATAATAAATTTTTAAAAATAAAAAATATATCAATGAATTTAATAAGTTACCTTATCTTGCTTCATTCTTTGCGTGAGCAGCTTTCGGCTCGGGGCCCCGAACCTTCCTCAGACGTTGCTCGAGTGGCAAGTGGTCGCTCCTCTTGATCTTCCTCATTAGGCGGCGCCACTGTGTGTCTATTCCGATTCTTGATTCATGGTCATTAATCGAATTGCGCTCTTTAATGATTTCTACGGTTTTGCGATAGTAGGCATAAGTGGAGTTTTCATAGTTTGCTAATTTTTTAACGTCATTGAATTGGATATTTATTTCGTTTTCGCAGCAGCTTTTTGATAACGCGGTGGTGTTTCTGTCGTACTTTAAATCGTTCTGGTGTTCTTTAATTCGTGTACTTATTTTTCTTTTTGTTACTCCTACATAACAGCCTGTTTCTCCATTATTATGTTTAAGGGGGATTTTGTAAATTCCGGCAGTTTCTATGGGGGATATATTATCTTTATCGTTCCTTATCATTTGAAAAACATTCTGATTTGGCTTAATTGGGATATTAGCATTTAGTTTCTTGGCAGCGTTTTTAATTTTAATGGATGTTCCTTGGTTATAGGGAATAGAATGGGTAAATTTCTTTGGTGAATTCTGATGGCTGGGTATATAATTTAATTGTTTAATTCGTTTTTTATATAACTTTTCTACAATGTTCTTTGGATAGCCGGCTTCAGTGGTTAGTGTTTTTATAAAGTTTAATTCTTTTTTCAAATCGGACTTATCTGTACAAATCAAAATTGCGCGGTTTATATAACTTGTGATTGCATTTACTTTATATTGGTATGGAGTTTTACTACGGTTATTGATTATTTCATTGCTAGCAGTTGGTTTTCTATATACTGTGGTTTTTAATCTGTTATTTTCATGTGTTATTTTTACATCTAAATAGTTAATCTGATTCTTAATCTCGCGTTCACAGGTAAATTTAATGTCCTTATCTAACTTATTAAGTTCTTTAAGTATTTCACTAACATCTTGATCTTTATGAATTACAGCGAAGACTTCATCTACGTATCTTACCCAGAAAAATATTTTATTGTTTAGGAGTTTTAAAATTTTATTTTCCATATTTCTTAATTTAAATTCAGCTATTATCCCGGATATCGGAGACCCCATGGGCATTCCCATATTTTGTTTATAGATGGTATTATTAAAACTAAAAAAACTTTCGAGAAGTATTAAGTTACTGGTGGATATTAAAGTATTGGCTATTTCTGTTTCATATTTTTCTTTAATTATGTCATTAATTATATCTGAAATTTCATTAATATTTATTGATGGAAATAAATTTACTACATCAAAGCTTACAAAACAGTCGTTATCAGTAATTTTTAGTTCTCTTAAACGTTTAATAAAATCTTCCGTTGAACTTAAACTATTATTTGAGTGGGGGAGAAGATTACGGTAGATATTAGCCATATATTTCTCAAGGAGGTACGTGGGGCCTTCTCTCTTACTGACGATTGGGTGAAATTTAGGTGGATCCTTGTGGTCTTTAAAGCGACCGAAAAGGCGAGGGGTGTTAGGAGCGAAATTAGTAATAAAAGGTGGGCGATTATCCGGCCATTTACCGTGCTTAATTAATTGGTTAACCTTGTTAATTAGTTTTTTATTTGGATCTTTCTCAACTTTGGTGGTGCCTATTTCTTCAATGGTGTTGTTCATTTTATTTATGTAGTCTGTTTTATTTAAAATTGCGATTTTTCTGGTTTTATCCGTTAATGCACAGGTTATCTGTTTGTTCTTCTTTAACTGTTTTAAAGCCTTAATATCTGCACAATTTACATTTTTATTATTGATGCTTTTATTTAGTTCCCTATGGGATATGTTACGAATGATGTTTTTATTTTGAGCCGGTATTTTTTCTATAGCAGTTTCAATTTTAGCAATACTGTCGTTGATGTTGATTGGTTGTTCTAGTATGAATTTAGGTCCCAAGTTTTAACAAGGCATCTTCGTGGCTATTAATTTGGTAATCTGAAAAATTTAAATACGGTTGTTCATTAATTGGTTTCTTTTCTATATTTTTCTTTTTCAACCATGTTTTTAATTTTTTATTATGTCTCCTAATTAAAATGTTCCTCTCAACCTTTTTAAAAATTTAGATTTTATTTCTCAAAACGGTAAATTCACCCTCATCGTAAATACCCTTCGCGTATTCCTCGGTTTCCTCAATTCTCTCCAAAATTTTATATAATTCCGACTTTTTGTGGCGTAACGCCTTAGATATGACTCTTTTAAAAAAAATATGAACATCGTGAGGGTAACTTTTAATTAACGTTTTATTATTAATTTTAAAAACCTTGGGAATGACTTTAAAATACCTGCAATCCTGTAAAAAATTGATGCTCTCCTCGATTTTGATTCTCTTTTTATTAAGTTTTTTCAACCTTGAAAACGTCTCATTTCTATTCATTTTTAAAAACAATATTAATACGGATAGTGAGAACCCGGGAACCTAGAGTCTAGTTTCATCATATCAAAGATTCAAAATATAATTCCGACTTTTTGTGGCGTAACGCCTTAGATATGACTCTTTTAAAAAAAATATGAACATCATGAGGGTAACTTTTAATTAACGTTTTATTATTAATTTTAAAAACCTTGGGAATGACTTTAAAATGCCTGCAATCCTGTAAAAAATTGATGCTCTCCTCGATTTTGACTCTTTTTATTCAGTTTTTTCAACCTTGAAAACGTCTCATTTCTATTCATTTTTAAAAACAATATTAATACGGATAGTGAGAACCCGGGAACCTAGAGTCTAGTTTCATCATATCAAAGATTCAAAATTTTCAAAAAAAAAAAAAAAAAAAATTGGAGAGAATTGAGGAAACCGAGGAATACGCGAAGGGTATTTACGATGAGGGTGAATTTACCGTTTTGAGAAATAAAATCGAAATTTTTAAAAAGGTTGAGAGGAACATTTTAATTAGGAGACATAATAAAAAATTAAAAACATGGTTGAAAAAGAAAAATATAGAAAAGAAACCAATTAATGAACAACCGTATTTAAATTTTTCAGATTACCAAATTAATAGCCACGAAGATGCCTTGTTAAAACTTGGACCTAAATTCATACTAGAACAACCAATCAACATCAACGGCAGTATTGCTAAAATTGAAACTGCTATAGAAAAAATACCGGCTCAAAATAAAAACATCATTTGTAACATATCCCATAGGGAACTAAATAAAAGCATCAATAATAAAAATGTAAATTGTGCAGATATTAAGGCTTTAAAACAGTTAAAGAAGAACGAACAGATAACCTGTACATTAACGGATAAAACCAGAAAAATCGCAATTTTAAATAAAACAGACTACATAAATAAAATGAACACCATTGAAGAAATAGGCACCACCAAAGTTGAGAAAGATCCAAATAAAAAACTAATTAACAAGGTTAACCAATTAATTAAGCACGGTAAATGGCCGGATAATCACCCACCTTTTATTACTAATTTCGCCCAATCGTCAGTAAGAGAGAAGGCCCCACGTACCCCCTTGAGAAATATATGGCTAATATCTACCGTAATCTTCTCCCCCACTCAAATAATAGTTTAAGTTCAACGGAAGATTTTATTAAACGTTTAAGAGAACTAAAAATTACTGATAACGACTGTTTTGTAAGCTTTGATGTAGTAAATTTATTTCCATCAATAAATATTAATAAAATTTCAGATATAATTAATGACATAATTAAAGAAAAATATGAAACAGAAATAGCCAATACTTTAATATCCACCAGTAACTTAATACTTCTCGAAAGTTTTTTTAGTTTTAATAATACCATCTATAAACAAAATATGGGAGTGCCCATGGGGTCTCCGATATCCGGGATAATAGCTGAATTTAAATTAAGAAATATGGAAAATAAAATTTTAAAACTCCTAAACGATAAAATATTTTTCTGGGTAAGATACGTAGATGACGTCTTCGCTGTAATTCATAAAGATCAAGATGTTAGTGAAATACTTAACGAACTTAATAAGTTAGATAAGGACATTAAATTTACCTGTGAACGCGAGATTAAGAATCAGATTAACTATTTAGATGTAAAAATAACACGTGAAAATAACAGATTAAAAACCACAGTATATAGAAAACCAACTGCTAGCAATGAAATAATCAATAACCGTAGTAAAACTCCATACCAATATAAAGTAAATGCAATCACAAGTTATATAAACCGCGCAATTTTGATTCGTACAGATAAGTCCGATTTGAAAAAAGAATTAAACTTTATAAAAACACTAACCACTGAAGCCGGCTATCCAAAGAACATTGTAGAAAAGTTATATAAAAAACGAATTAAACAATTAAATTATATACCCAGCCATCAGAATTCACCAAAGAAATTTACCCATTCTATTCCCTATAACCAAGGAACATCTATTAAAATTAAAAATGCTGCCAAGAAACTAAATGTTAATATCCCAATTAAGCCAAATCAGAATGTTTTTCAAATGATAAGGAACGATAAAGATAATATATCCCCCATAGAAACTGCCGGAATTTACAAAATCCCCCTTAAACATAATAATAGAGAAACAGGTTGTTATGTAGGAGTAACAAAAAGAAAAATAAGTACACGAATTAAAGAACACCAGAACGATTTAAAGTACGACAGAAACACCACCGCGTTATCAAAAAGCTACCGCAAAAACGAAATAAATATCCAATTCAATGACGTTAAAAAATTAGCAAAATATGAAAACTCCACTTATGCCTACTATCGCGAAACCGTAGAAATCATTAAAGAGCGCAATTCGATTAATGACCATGAATCAAGAATCGGAATAGACACACAGTGGCGCCGCCTAATTACAGGTGAAGAGGAAGATCAAGAGGAGCGACCACTTGCCACTCGAGCAACGTCTGAGGAAGGTTCAGGGCCCCGAGCCAAAAGCTGCTCATGCAAAGAATGAAGCAAGATAAGGTAACTTATTAAATTCATTGAAATTATGCTTCGTTTTTAACGAGCTAAAATAAAATATATATATTTTTGAAGTCTAGGAAACATGGGGAAAGCACATGTGAATTATCATCAAAATAAAAAATGGTGATGCAACAAATTTTTTGAAAATTAGTTGATTTAAAATGGAATGACCCTGCTGCAAAAACTCGAGGAGCTCCTTTAATTTAGGATTGTTTTCTTTTTTCAGTCCTCGTTCAAACCACATTTTGGTAGTGGTGTCTGAGATTGACAATTTTTTGCTCCAAAATTTCAAATGAGCAAATAATTTCATTTACGTTATCGACTGAGTGTAAAATCATGGTTGATGATTCATTCTGAATACTTGAAAGCTATATAAATCTTTTAATTTGAGCAAATAATTGTTCTCTTTTGTTAGAATACCTGCCTTTAAGTAAATTTAAAGCAATTTCATAATTTGTATCTGAGATAATACCCTGCCCTGTGAAATGAAAAATTAGCAAAAATTTCCTGAACAAAATTTACACTATTCAGTCAGAAACAGGGAGATAAAGTTCAAATAAATATCTTTATTTATTTTGTCACCATTCATTTATTAATGATCATTTCTACTAAAGAAAGCAAAAATTTCCATGAAATTATTTTTTCTTTTTTTATATTTTGATTCTTATGCTTGATGCCATTTATATATACTTTATCTTTCTGTCATCAAACTATTTTTTTTTTTTTTTTTTTGAAGTAACATTAATATAGTGCAAAAATGTAATGCTGAAAAATTTTGTGGCTTGTAATTAAAAATGTGGAATGAATTTTCACAATGTCTATCTAAAATGTTTCATCAGAAAAAGAGATTGTCTTCATTAATTCACCAATTAGATTTTTCCACATAAAATTACAGTTTATTGCAATGCACAGATTATAAAATTATATGATATCCCAATTAAGCAAGTGTTAAAAATTTGATTGAAAAGGTATTTCAGAATTATGTAGCCATGAACTTTCCCAATAAATCTGAAAATATATGCTAACAAATATTAAATTATTTTATATAAATGTTTATGCAGTATGCATTGATTTTGTTTTTATCACTTTTTTACAGTGCTTTTAAAATTAGTCAGAAGCATACAAAATTCTACTTTGCAACTAAATCTCAGGAAGATGGTGTCAAGTAAGTTATTTAAATTACTATTTATATCACATTTAGGTATTAATACTGCACTGCAGTTGGCATTGATATAATTTTTTTTTAAAAATAAGACAGTGTTGTAAGTCTGAAATTGCTCCTGTTGTGACAGTCCCTGATTATGGATTCGTCTGTATTTTAGAGAAATAGAAAATTTAAATTACTTGAAATATCTCCAACTTAAGCAAAAAGAATTTTCAAATGAATATAAATTTTACGTTATATAAATAAATGTAAATGTTATGGCCAAATGTGAGGCAAGGGTTTAAAGGTTTCTTCAATTAATTAAGAGTTTAAAAATGTCTCATTTATATTTATAATTTCTAAATGAATATAAATTTATCAAACACATATATACATTTTATATTTTTATTTAATTAATCATATATATGAAATAATTGATTTATGAAATATAATATTTATTTCATTTAACATTTTTGACTTATCTTCAGGTTAGAAGCTATTTCTTTTTTCTAATTTAAACTGGTGTTCAACATTTTAAAAATATATTTTAAAAAACTCTTTAAACACCTATTAAAATTTATTAAAATCATTTACAAAGCTTTTTGCCACAATGTTATGGCATCATCAGGTAATTTACACAAAAACAGATGAGACAGCATCTTATATATAGGGGTAACTGCGGTAATTTTTAGACACAATAACGTTGGGGTAATTCTTAGACACACTTGGTGTTTAAAAGCTATTAACTTTTATTTGATTTTGTATTTGAATTTAAGTTTTTAAATGTCTTTTCTCATTGTATAAAAATTACCTAAGCAGTAATTCACATATTAACAAGTTTTCTATTTCTCTAGAAAAATGTCTCTTACCTATCAACTTTTACTTTCAATATTTTCAAATTTGCATATTGCATATATTTATTTAGTTTAGTTGCAAATTTTAAATTGTATTAAAGAAGAAATACATTACCTTCAAATTTATTAACAGAAAATTGCAGAATTCATAAACTGAGATGAGTATAGGCCTTTCTAAAAGGCATTGTTGTATTATTTCATGCTGGGGTAAATCTTAGACAATCCTTGGGGTAATGTTTGGACTTCCTGGGATAATTCTTAGACAATGAAAAAATAGGTTTAAATTATTTTTTATATGTTCTAATCAAAGGTCAATTTAATACAATGTTAAAAATAAGTGTTTAAAGAGCCCAGTTACTATTGATTATCCTTTTTTTGATTATATTAGGCACAATTTAAAAATAAATAAATAAATAGTATGAAACTGTAAGTAATTTATTAAAAAATCACATAAACTATTATATTTACAATTCATAATAAAGTAAAACTCAAGTGAACAAAAATGTTAAGTTACAGTAAAAAATATTAGATTATTACAATGAATATACAGATTATAGCTTTTTAACTATAACTATAATCTGATGTCGTTATTTACTTTTTCTGAAAGAACTTGAAAGTGATTCTAAAGGTTGAACTACATTATTTATTTATCCTTAAAGTAAAGTATAAGTAACTTAAACATTTTAAGATGATAATAAATATGGATACAGTTGCAGTTGTTATAACATATGATGATTATATGAAAAAATAAAAGAAAAGAAGGGAAAATTGTTTCCTTAAAGAAAAAGAACAACATTTCAAACAAAAAGGTTTTACCAGAAGAATTAGGAAGTTATTCAGATGATGAAAATTTTCACAGCAATGCATCCTCTGACATCAGTTTAACAGGCAACTCTGATGCAGTGACGGATCCAGAACTTAACCTCTTTTTTTGGGGGGGGGGGGGGCTGAGATTTTTCAAGATGTTATTCCAGATCAATGAAAAGTTTACAATTGTAATATTCAGTTGTAAATGTCAGCATTTTTTTTTTTTTTTTTTTTTTTTTTTTTCTTTTTTTGGGGGGGGGGGGGTTAAATCCGCCACTGATACTACCATTAATATTAAAAAATATGTTTTACCAAAAGACCACATCAACTGAAGCTACACCTAACAAATGTAATAAATAAGATTGCTAGTGATAAATTTTTTTTTGTTTATTATGAAACTCCATATTATGTTTAGGAAGTGTTGGAGTTCTTTAAAGAAAATAAAAAAGAGCATCTGGAATTGAAAATTTTGAAATGGTGTGTGTCACGAATAGGAATTCGTGTTCAAAAGAGAAATTGAGCATTCTGAATTTCTTTAAGTAATATAAGAGTTTAAAATGTCTAAGTCGGAAATTAGCAAAATGTCTTTAATTGAAAGTTTCGTAACGTTCGACTTAAATAGAAAGTTCTTTAATACACTCAAAGTTCGTTTGTGAAACCCGGTTCCTTTAGATAAAAACATCGCTATGAGGCGTGCAGAACGATGTAAAGAGATAATAAATACATAAATACCTTATCATGATACATGGGTGTAAAATAAAGAGAGACCAAAGGATCCAGAGCAAGTCGTTTATTGAGGTCATTTTGCAGGTCGGGGATCAGAATCCATGAGTCGGCGTCTCCGATAACTCCCACGTTGCTCCTCATGGTTAGTCACACGGGGTAAATGCAATCTGAATACATCTTCGTCATAATTGTATTAAATCACACACTAGTTTCATTAAGTGATTAATCTCAAGCCGATTTTTCGAAATATAGCATTAATTTATTCCAATTTCATCCATTTTAAAATAATAATCGGTTAATTTAGTAGTTGAATATTTCCACTCGATAACGCTGCCAAAACGGCACGTGGCGCGCGCGAAGCGCGACCAGCGGAGATGTCCGACCTTCTTAAGCCATAGCAAGTCCTCTTCTGTCAGTTAGAACTTCCCGGCAGACGCTAACCAGCTACCAAAACGTCATGAAGCTGCTCAGCCAATAGGAGCGAGCGATCGCGAAAAGGGGAGCGCTGGAACATCTACACTACCGGGTGACAGGATGGTCCGGTGAGGAAGAACCAAAAGGGAAAATTTCGATCGTTGCTGTGAGGCAAACGTGCAGGGGTAAACGGAAAGAGTTGAATTAAAGGAAATTTAGCCTGAAAATTGAATAATAACTTGATTTTGCTAAATTTAATGAGAGTGTGATTAAAATTAATTAAACACGATGTCGTGTTTCACGACACTCTCCCCAAAAACGGGATTGAAAAAAAAAAAAAATCCTTGCACAGGGTGAGAATGCAAAGAAAGAAAACAGGAGCAACGGAGGATGCGGATTAGCCGGACACGGATGAGCCCATACAAAGGGTTACAAAGAGACACACATTGTGTCTAAGAAAATTTGACATAAGCATAAGTTACAGAAGGGCTGTTACGTGACAGCATATAGGTAAGTATATCTTTTAACTAACCTTTGATGCAATAAAATTATTTTTCTTACAAATTTTGTCTTGTGTTATTGCTTGTTATAAAAACATTTACATATAAGTAAACTTTTGGGTATCCACTTCAATACAAAACACAGATTGTAGTTAAAAAAATTTTAAAAGTTCACTAATATGTACTACAATCTTACTAAGGATTTACAGAAATTGAAAAACAATCTATATCTATGTGATCAAAAATGTTGACCTGTAAATGTAAGTATGTGATTGCATATTTTGAATCATAAATTGCACAAAAAAAATTAGTAAAATTTCATCTGTGATTTACAAATGTCATGTTAAGCTGAAAAAAAAAATAAACACAAAAAAAATATAAACAAAAAAAAAAAAAAAAATGGAGGGCCTCTTCTTCAATCTGAGGAAAGGGTCTAGAATATTCCCTGACTGGAGAGGAAGCAAAAGGACGGCGAACATCAGAACTACATCCCTGCAGGAAGATGCAATCCCGATACAACCGTAAGAGGGGATTAAAGGTAATTACCATTATTGCTATTTTTTTTTTTATAAAAGTATATCAGTTGCACAATATACGGCAATGAAGACACATACAACGTGAAATGTGAATAGATACCAGCAAGCATAAATAAATAAACATTTGATTATATGTAAATAAACACAAGTTTATACCACATTACAGGCATTTTAAAGCTTCATGAATTTTCATCACTTCTGTAACTGTCAAATACATTAAAAAAAATAAATACAAACATCAGAGTAGTGTCCTGTTTGCAATAATTCTGCCATTAAAAAAATTACTAAAAATCTTATAATATAAGCAATCAGCCACTGATGCCTTGGCAGTTCAATAAGTATTTAACTTTTGATGTACATACCAATAACCCTTGTATTATCTAAAAGTCTCTTGAGAATAAGATAAGAGTCCAAAAATATTTTACCATTCAAATATTACATTAAAAATATATATATGGCAATCAAAGTTCCTGCTGAGGTCTTATGAGGAATATATTGGTAAATCAGTAATAAACACAGAATAATACTTTAATTATTTCCGAATAATATATATATGAAGTATATCTGAATAAATGAAATTACACATAAATAAATAAGGTGTATATATGTATAACGTAGTAATGTGCAGACAGAACACACCTGTATTTGCTTACTGATGAACACAAACATAAAAAAATTCATTTTCATAATGTGTGAAAGTAATTGCGAACTTAAAGATAAAAATTTTGAAGCAATTGATCTGTATATTGATAATAATAATATGAAATAATAGTAAAATAGAACCATTTCTTAAGTAAGGTGTAAGCATCTAAACATAATGCACACTTGAATGACTTGGAAATGAAAAATGAAAAAAAAACAAAACCTAAAGTCACATTTATTTTTTTTTTTTTTTTTTGAACTATTGGTTATAATTTGGGTTACATCTTGTGACGTGTAACTACCCTAATGTAAAAATGAAATGTGTAAGTGTAACAAGAAAATTGTGTAACCATAGTATACTATTGAAGAACTCACAAGAGTCGCAAAGTGAACTGAATAATAAAAAAAAAGCACGAAAACAAATGAAATGTGTTTACGTAAGTGAATTGGAAACAACAAACAAAAAATAATGAGAATTTAAGTCTGTTAAAAAATAAGGTAACATGTGAATAGTTGTAATTAAAGTGAATAAAAAAAAATTGTCACATAACATGAATAAATCTATTAAATAGAAGTAAATGACATAATGTAAGAATGTGTGAAGTGTAAATAGATTGACTATTATCATAAACATAAAATTGAAAAGTGTGGATATGTAAATGTGAAAGTCCTGTAAAAGATGGCATAGTATATAAAAACTATGAGAAAAATACAAAAAGGATTAACCAAGTTGACTCGACTGTGGAAGTACACATGAACAAAAATGGAGAGTAAGTGGATCTACCGATGGTAAAAATTGGTCCTCCTAAGTGCAGCTATTGTATAGACCACAAACAATGCCAAAAATGAACATTGCACTTCACATAAGAATCAAACCAGATAAAATTTAACTGCATATAGCACAAAATAAATCAACTATTGAATGTGTGAATAGGAATATGTAAGTAAGAAGGAAACTAAATCCCCTATTAATGTAAATAAAAAAAACACCCTACGGCTATAGACATAAAAAACTATTGAAATGAATAAATACAAAAGTGTGTGTTAACAATGTTACACGGTGGTCATTGCCTATACTGCACGAATGACACAATATCGCATAGGTCTGTCCAGCAGAACCATCGCGTATTGTCCATAAATAGGAACCGTCATTCCCATCAATGGGTTGCCAATGAGTGCAGGAAAGGAGAACCACATGAAGAGCTATTATATTAATGTAAACAAGAGCACCCGAAGGTAAAAAAAACTACTATTGCAATGAACCAAAATGAACGTGTATGTAATAAATGATATAAAGTTCACCTAATAGATAAATAGACAAAAGCAAATCAAGAACCATGAAAGAGAACAGAAATCAACCCGTAACAATCTATGCAATCTCACCACCAAATTGCCACCGCCATAACAACTGGTGAATGTGAGTGAAAATGTGTGAAGTGTAAAATGTGAAAGGTACAGTCGTTTACGCCTACCAAAATAAACGCTGTCCAAAAAGTGTGAAAATAAACTATTGAACATAGTTGAACAAGTTGAAGTCTAAAATCCAACACAGAACAAGAAAAACTCATGTCTGAAAGTGTGTGATTTAATTAAAACATAACTACAGTTAAATGAATGTAAATAGTTGTGAATCGAAAATGTATATTGATGCCTCCTAACCCAATGCATTATAGTGTGCAGGTTATATGGAGATTTTGAACAATTAAATGAAGTTTTGAAAAATGAAAACAAAACAAAATTTGAAGTTATGTGACACAAAATACAATTCTTAAAAGAATTTATGCGAAAAAAAAACAAGATTTTTGAAAACACATGTGTAAAAAAAAATCTATTGGGTTATGATATAAAATTCTAAATGAAAGTGAGTGACATAAAGTTAAAAAAAATCAAGTGGGTGTGTTATGCCTATCGATTTGATATACATACAAAACAAAAAAAATTTTAAAATGAATGTACAAAAAAAAATAATAGTTCAATATGTCATACCGAGACATTTCATTAATGTGACTATAAATATAAACTGTGAGAAAGACCTGTTTGTGTAGTTCGATATAATTTGTAAATGAAGGGAAAAGTAAGTAAGATTGTATTTGGCCTAACATAAAAGTTATGTATAAAATTACCTATCCCTATCCATTACTATCTTATTAGAGGTAAAGTTAAGCTCTTCACCTAAGTACATAAATATGATAATTGAGGGAAAAAAAAACTATCTGCACTACTACTCATACGAGGTGAAATATTAAAGATGAACAAAAATGAAAATTAGGAAATTAAAAAAATTAAATGCATATATATATTCATTGGTACACGTGATACTAATAACTGCACAGTACATCTGTAAATAATGCAGAATAAATAAGCACAATAAAAAACCTATAAACAACACATATTAGGTATGAAAAAGTAAGAAATAACACAATTGTATACATGTGAAAATCACACGCTATATGAGTCACTATGAGTAATTAATGTTCATTCATAAGATGCATGTGATAAATGAGAAAAAAAAAATATAAATACACTAAAATTCACACTTCTTGGACTATTAAAATTGGAAAATTAAAATTAAAAATAAACGTGAATATATGAGTAAAGTTAAAAAAAAAAATATATATACGTAATCATTACAGTAAATAAAACATAAATTTTTCATGTTACTAGGCATGATGTAGAGCCACCACGAGTGTCTGACAATGAATATTATTCAAAATTGTGACCTCTAATATCGTTAAAAAAAATTGGCCCTTTTCATATATCTATAAACAAATTGTAAAAGATTAAAAATAAAAAATCAAATGAAAACTTTATTCACATCTCGTGAATTGTAAACATAAAAATGTATAAATCATGATACTTAGAAATGTAAAAAAAATATAATTGTATGTATATATATCATATAAAAACTAGTTGGCCAAACATTCTTCTATGAATAAAAAAAAACACAATAGGTATAAATTGTAAGAGATGAGAAAAAAAAATATAGCAGTTCACAACTCGTGAACTGTTAAAAAAATAAGGATACATTATATAAACCATAGAAATTAGAAAATTTAAATAGAAAATGTAAGTGTAAATTTTATATCCTTGCACTACGTAATACAATAAAACATTGATAATAGGTGTAAAATGGATCACCCCGTATTTGTTTTTTTAAAAAAATGCCATCGTAGCTTGTGCCAGATGAACTGATAAAATAATGGAAATAATAAGAGCATAATAATGAGGTTAATACGGTGAAAAATAAAGGAAATACATATATAAAGTAGTGAAAAAAAAACTTGATGAAACATTTAAAAAAAAAATAAATGTACACTTCCTAATTGCATTAAAGTTTTGTATAGGTATGCATTAAATATAAGACATTAAAACAAACATTTTAAGTAAAAATCAATATATAACCTATATAAAATGAGAAATAACTCTTGAGAATGGCATATTTCTGTAAGATAAGCCAAATAATACAATTATTTTTTTATTATGCAAGTAGTCCGTATGCCGGATAAGTAATGAATTTAGTTCTTAATTTTTGAAGTCTCTAAAATAAAACAAATTAGATGATTGTTAAAAATAAAAAGGATACATGCGGACTTTTAACAGGACCGGTATCTGCAGGCGACCATCTGGGGTTAACAGCTTCCTCCATGCTGACTCTCTGGCCAGCAGAGTAAGGATAGTAGGAAGAGCTCCAAGGCTGTGTAATCGCGTCCAATCAACTTCCTTGAAAGCAATGGTCGTCGGCGGAATTTTTTTTTACAAACTTTTGCATAAAATTTTAACTTCTGGCGATCTTGATACATGTTGAATCCGTTCAGTATATTAATTTTTATAGCGATTGTTAAACTATCGTTAGTCGATCTACAGGCATATCGGTTAATTATCGGCACGCAGTTCCATATACCGCATTAACGGCACTTGTCAGTTTGAAAATGACAAAAAGAGACTAACCCTTAAAACATATTTTCTTGATGCATTCACTTCATCTAGTATAAAGTTCTAGGTCAATGAAATACTTGGAATAGCTTTAAGATGAATTTCTTATAGACATCGTTGCATGCAGTGCCTCGTGCGAAACTAAACACGGCACCACGTGTCACGAATAGGAATTCGTGTTCGAAAGAGAAATTGAGCATTCTGAATTTCTTTAAGTAATATAAGAGTTTAAAATGTCTAAGTCGGAAATTAGCAAAATGTCTTTAATTGAAAGTTTCGTAACGTTCGACTTAAATAGAAAGTTCTTTAATACACTCAAAGTTCGTTTGTGAAACCCGGTTCCTTTAGATAAAAACATCGCTATGAGGCGTGCAGAACGATGTAAAGAGATAATAAATACATAAATACCTTATCATGATACATGGATGTAAAATAAAGAGAGACCAAAGGATCCAGAGCAAGTCGTTTATTGAGGTCATTTTGCAGGTCGGGGATCAGAATCCATGAGTCGGCGTCTCCGATAACTCCCACGTTGCTCCTCATGGTTAGTCACACGGGGTAAATGCAATCTGAATACATCTTCGTCATAATTGTATTAAATCACACACTAGTTTCATTAAGTGATTAATCTCAAGCCGATTTTTCGAAATATAGCATTAATTTATTCCAATTTCATCCATTTTAAAATAATAATCGGTTAATTTAGTAGTTGAATATTTCCACTCGATAATGCTGCCAAAACAGCACGTGGCGTGCGCGAAGAGCGACCAGCGGAGATGTCCGACCTTCTTAAGCCATAGCAAGTCCTCTTCTGTCAGTTAGAACTTCCCGGCAGACGCTAACCAGCTACCAAAACGTCATGAAGCTGCTCAGCCAATAGGAGCGAGCGATCGCGAAAAGGGGAGCGCTGGAACATCTACACTACCGGGGTGACAGGATGGTCCGGTGAGGAAGAACCAAAAGGGAAAATTTCGATCGTTGCTGTGAGGCAAACGTGCAGGGGTAAACGGAAAGAGTTGAATTAAAGGAAATTTAGCCTGAAAATTGAATAATAACTTGATTTTGCTAAATTTAATGAGAGTGTGATTAAAATTAATTAAACACGATGTCGTGTTTCACGACAGTGTGAGGAAACAAATTTTGGTGACCTTCAGTACCAGATTTTGAAAAAGTTTCTGAATCTATTTCATGGTCCAATTCAGACAGATTCTGTTTACCCCTTTAAAATTTCGAGCAATGATTAGATTGCTGTTGTTTATAGAACCCTTAAGAAGTTCCATAAAGATGTTTTTGTGAATGAACTAAGAAAAATCAATTGAAGTTATTTGTGTTTCAAGTTGAAATGGATAATAACTTCATGTTAATAAAGTCTGTTTTTTGAGTTAATTTACTTTTTAATTCTTCTGCTTTAACGCCACAACTGGCCTAGTATCTAGTGCATCCAGATTTAATAATTAAACTGCGTTTTTAGTTATTACCATGAGCGTGTTCAGTAGAGCACCCGATCTACGACCGGTCGATTGATTCCGAGCCAAAGCGCTCAGTGGTGTCAACCGATCCAGAGTCACATCGTTCAGTGGAATGGACCGATCTCGGCCGGTCGTGGATCAGAAAGCCCAGAAAAATTTCTTGATCCATGGATCAAATGCGCTATAGGATGAAAATCAGGCTCTGACTGACACTATGCAGTAAAAACCTGAACAGTGAACATCTGTTTTTGACAATGATTGTTTATTTGTTTAATTAGCTGAGGATTAATACAGATGTACCTATTTATATTCATTGTTTGTGCTGTAGAAAATAAGGTAAGTAATTCCATAAAATGCTAAACTATATTATGTTTATTTATTTTGTAAAAAATATTTTTTACGTAATAACGATTTTCAATACGTAATTTTTTTTATTGATGAACGTAACATTTAAACAAAAATTTACACAATTTTAATTGAAACAAAAATACTTTTTTTTTTATTCGAATGCTATCATATTTTGTTAATTTAATAAATAAAAATAAGCTAGGAAAAATTAATTACTTCATTTTTGTTTTTTTCAGACAAAGCTTTTCATTCATGCAATTGTTTTTTGTTTACAAATAGAAAAGTTTGTAAACGATTGTATTTTTTACCTTTAAAACAATAAGTTAACTATAAGTAAATAAATTAAAATCCTTCCACATATTTTTAATTTTGGTAAAAATAAGTTTGAGATGTCAATTATTAATTTTAATAAACAAAACAGACTGTAAAAAAAGTAGCTATAAAATTAAGCAGTGTTTACATCACTAGTTTATTTTAATATTCAGTCGGTAGTAAGAGAAAAAGCTCTTTATATTGATTCATAAATCGAAGAAGAAAGTAAGATTATTTTTTATATAAATCCATTGTGCTAACTAAACAGCATATTTCATATTTTATATAATTTAATTTTTTTTTTTTCAAAAATGTTTTTGTTGTACATTTCTGTTCATAATAAAAATCGAAGAGAAAGAAAAGTGTTTTCTTATATCAAGAAGTGCTCATTTAAGGTAAATCCACTCTGCTCCTTTAAAAATAAATGTAACGTAACATTCTTAACATTTTCATGATTAAAATTTATACGTGAATTTAGAAAAATCATAACGAAAGTAATGTATATCAGTAATTTATCAGTACAATCAATTAACAGCTTCTTATATTTTGTTAGCAGAATACAAAAGTCTACAATAATAAGAAAGAAGGAAAATTGTTATTACATAAAAGATCTTTCTTTTTTTTTTTTAAGGAAAAATGTAATATAGTTTAGCATTTTATGGAATTATGTATTAAAAGTCCAGACAAAATAAACAACAGAAATACAATAAATAACTTGCTAATATAGGTCAAATTAGATAGATGGCGCTGCTCCAATCACGTCAGAATTGTTCCAAATCGTTCAGTAGATTCCTGGCCCGATCCAGGATCAGTGACGTCATCGCCTGGTTGCACTGATCCATCTCGGGCGCTCTACTGAACACGCTCCATGTTTTCCCTGATTTTTATAAAGTGTGAAATCAAACATGTAACTTTTCTTTTGTGTGTGTATTAAATTGCCAATTATTTTACCCTATTTGAAGTACACAATACAACCAAATACTGACTGACTAGTACTGTTTGTAAAAATCTTTTTTTTCTATTCATAAAACATAGAAATCCAGTATCTAATAATTACCCCGTGCATTTCTAAGAATTACCCCAATTGCCACGGTAATTCTTAGACATGTTTTTATTTTATTTTTTTATTTTTCTTTATTTACAAAGACATTGAGTATTTAATAATATAAAAATATAAAATTTATCCAAAGAAACCCTTTTTATAACAAAAGTTTACTTTTTGTCTAAAAATTACCCCGGTTACCCCTACCAGGAATTTTGATATGGTTACAGTATAAGGATAACTTGAATAAAATATGATGAATCTATTTGTTACTTGAGTGCGTAATGATTGGTTGAGAACAAATAAGGGAGCAGCCGGACTACATTCTGTCAAGGGTTTCAATTTCTGTCAATTTTTCAAGGGAGTCAATTATTTTCTTTGAACATGTAACCAGTGTTTCACAGAACTGCAGAATCCTAAGAAGCTCATATTGAGCACTAGACTGAATGCTTTGATTGTAGATCATTTAGCCATACTAGCGGTTGCCCAGGGGGCTCCATGAGAAGGTAGATCTACGTTGCACCCCATAATTAAATAAATTACTAAAAAATCATATAACAGCCATTGCATTCATTTCAATCATCTGTGCTGCTTAGCAAAAATTTAAAAAAAATCTATGGATTAAAAAAAAAAAAAAAAAAATCAAATCAAATTTTAAGATTGAAAAAATTTTTGATGACGTGAACCGCAGCAGGGTTCAAGCAGTGGCGTTGGCAGAAAAAATTTCAGGAGGGGGGAGGCACAACCTGAATTATTATTATTTTTTTTTAAATAAAATTCTGATAGCATAGTTTTAAATTTAAAGAAAAAATGCTTAGTAGAATTTTCCAGGGGGGGGGGGGGGGGGGCAAGTGCCCCCCCTTGCCCCATTCTGCCAACGCCCATGGGTTCAAGGTAACCGTTTGTTAAGCTTTATAGATCTGCGATCTGTAGTCTGAGCTCCACAGCACGGAGACAGTCACTTCATCTTTATGTACAGTCGGGGAAAAAAAAAACGCAACACTCAACGTAACTTCGTTGCTAATCGATGTAGAAAAATGCAATAGGTATCATTCGACGGGGAATTGTGAGTAGTTTCAGAAAATGAATTGAAATTTTGAATTGGGGGTCGTCTACATATTAAAACGCGCACCAACTTTGATTTTTTCAATGGTAATGCCCCATTTTTATTTTATATTTGAATTCCTGGGATCGCGACAACGCGAAAAAGTATATTGGTTGTATATTTTACTTATTTTTTCACAGAGTTATAAGCGTTCAAAGTTTGAAGGTGCTAATGTTAAATTCATATTTCTAACTTTTATTAATATCTTCACAAAAAATAACTTGATCGGTATAATTTTTTTTTTACGAGATACAGTGAAGAAACCCAAACATAATCCATCATTACTTTTGATTCTGAAACATATTTTTAATTATGAAAAATATTAATAAATTCATATTCATAAAAATTATGAATTATGACCTATATAAATTTTTACATAAAATGAATCCTAATGCTGAAAAATATGGGTGTGCAAATTTGCAGCTCATTCCAGTTATTAGTTTTCGAGATATAAATAAATCTTTCTTTTGGAGGGGTTTAGGGGGCCGTCTCTTATAAAGTTTTGCATGAGATAACGAATCAAATCTTAAAAAATAACAAAGAAAATTAAACAAAATATTTTTATTTTTTATTTACGGGTCAAATTGTATGCCAACAACGTCAAACGCAAAGAAATGAAACAAAAATGATTTTTTGACATAGCATCAAGAATTCCTGTTTTCTAAAGAAGACAAGCCCCGCCTTCATCGTTCTTCAAAACAAAACAATATAGAAAAGAAAAGTAAATGTGACATTGAGTATTCCTGTTAAACCCCTTATTTTATGTTGACAAAAATATGCACAAGTGGTATTTACTTCTTCGATTAATTGGCGATAAATTTTGAACCTTTTAAACGAATACTAGAAGAAAAAAATTAACTAATTATGCGGGGTTTACTGTTTTAAATAGAAAAATAGGTTTAATGTGAAATTGTCAAATATAAAAAACGAATGGAATTGGAATGCAAGACAGACTTGTAAAATCGTTTCTTAAATACCGTCAAAGTTAAAAAAGGCTTAATCATTTGCTTCATATATTGCTTTATTTTATTTTATTTATTTACTTACTTATTTATTTTGTAGGGGGGAGGGTTATTATTTTAAGAACACTTTAGTCTTTAAAATTTTATTAATATATTTTAACTTTATACATTTTTAAAAACATATTTTAACTTTTATAAATATATTTTAACACTTTTTGTGACCGCAGGATTTTGTCTTTTTGACAGTAAGACCCACCTACGGGCGTTATAATCTCAAAATAAAATATTGCAGAACAAATTTTCTGTATTCACAATTATATTACAAATGGATATACTTTATAATTACATTCTTTCTAATCAATATATTTCTATCCATAGTATATTTTATTCCAAAAATATGAACACTGGGTACACACTTAAAAAATATGTAACACACAAATTATGAAAGAAACGCCCACTCACACAGTTACAGATTTTCAAATGGCGTGAATCTACGTCAGCAGTCGCGAAACGGTTATTTAAGAAATTATATTTTCATAGAAATTATAAAACCAATCGTACAGTTCCAAAGAGTTTAACTGACCCAAAACTGGTAAGTGCGATTAAAATTGTTTAATATTTACTTCATTAACCCTTACAATAATTTATCCGAAAAGATTTAGTTTATGCGTTGTTGTATATATATCTATATTATTTCCTTTCGTATATTATGTTACCTACCTACGAAAGAAAGTTTAAGCTTCAATGGTGATCAGTATAGCCATAATAGACACTTTTACTTGAAAAATATTGCATTTTTTTCAAAGGGTGCTGTATGGACTAATCGCAAGTGTAATGTATTTAAATAGACCTAAAATTATCTAAAGAAGTACTGAAGTATATACAAATCTAAAAATTTAATTCAAATTAATGAAAAAACAGTAAAAGAAGCAACGTTTTATTAATTTTTATAATTATTTTTTTCCTGAAAGATTTCCGGTGTGAAACATTAAAATTTTTTCTATTTCTTATAGGATCTTAATTTTATTTTTCTACATTTATAGATAACCCCCTAACACATTTTTGTTTATAACTCTATAAATACTAAAGATAAAGTATATAAACAGTATACTTTTCCGCACTGCCAGACTCTCAGAAATTCAAAAATGAAGTGAAAATTGGGTGTTGCTATTGAAAAAATCAAAGTTGGCGCTCATTTCAATATGTAGATGACCCCTAATTCAAAATTTGACAACATATTCAGAAAGTGCTTTTAATTTCCTGTTGAATTATGTCTGTTAGATGTTCCTGCGTCAATTAATAACGAAATTACAGCGGGTGTTGCGTTTTTTTTTTCCCCGACTGTACACAGATAAAGAAAAATACATATAAATATGTGTGTGTGTGTGTGTATTCAGTTAATTATCAACAGTATGTACTTATATTTTTTAAAAAAATGCACTCGATGAAATTTATATTTGTTTGTATGTAGAAATAATTAATAATATTTAATAAGTGTGTTAATGCTGTTATTTATTTAACACCCATGCTATTGGGATACATGCAGAGCTGCCAACCTAATCCGGCAAATTGTTAATACCACCCCCTTTTCTACATCACTTAATTTTTAGAGCAATTCTCTTCAAATGTAACTATGATGAATTAAGAGGGAAAACACTCTAAAAATTAAGTGGTGTAGAAAAAAGGGCAGTACAAAAAATTTGCCGGATTAGGTTGGCAGCTCTGCACATGGACATCATTATGTCTGCTTAAATTTATTTTGAGAAAGGATATTCCTCCTCTTTGCATATCTCTCAGACAGGATTCGATTAACTTAATGTGAGGCTCGAGACACACATACTTTGGTGCGCCCCCTCACACTTTGCAACAATCAGCAAAAAGGACTAACATGATAGAATTTTGCATTTTATGATACTACTTATTGTCATTTTTAGGGGCAAGAAAGGCAAAAGCGCATTTTCAGGGCTAGTTTTAGGACCCCTTCTACTCAGAGCTCGGGGCACATGCTCTTATATTAATCAGCCCCTAACCTCAGATTCCCCCCCCCCCCCCCCCAATATTCTGAGGCCAGGCACGTTTATGATTTTAAGGTTACAAGAAAAACAAGAATTTATATAGACTGAACTCATGATGAACTTTTCCCAGTCTTCTGTCCAGAGCTTCCTCCTTTATTCACTGAACTTCGCACACTGGCTGAAACCAGAAGCACGGGCCACTGGTAATTCGACATTCACACTACATTGGGCTCTGCTGCAAAGAGATTGGGGGAGAGAAAAAAATTCTGATTGTAGCGTGTGCATTACCAACGGGAAAAACGTAATATTGAAAATAGAGATAATAAATATTGCTAGTAGAGGAAATTAAGTTAGACTATTAAAGCAGATGAATAACATGGAGTAAAGAGTAGATTATAATAACAGATGGATAACATCGAGTTAGAGTTGATTATTATTTAATTTTCAAACTGGAAATTTTAAATTGATTTAATTTAAATATTGGAATTAATATCTAAATAATTTTAATAATTACTGATATTTTTTGGAGTATTTTGAAGCTTATTTTTAAATAATATTTTTTGGTTAGGAGATTAAATAAAATAGGAGGTGTAAAATTTATCATTTTTACAGTGGGCAAAGCCATCTCGCTTGGCTAGTTGAAGTATATTTGTTAACTAAAATTATAAAGCATTGTTTACACTTAAGAAATAAAGTTGTCATGAAGATATGAACTCAATTATGTTTATATATTTTTTTACAAATTCATTTAATGCAAAATTTATTATGGAGATTATTTTTGCTAGTTAAAATTTATTTTTTCTTGTAGGACTAGCAATAATTTCAAGATAGATGGAACTTTCACTTTATTAACCCCTTGACATACAAATAAAATGCTCGTTGACGCGTCCATAGGATACCATTTAATTTGGCTCAATGGGTGATTGGAATGAGGCAGAGCTTCTAAAGTTTGTGGGGAAAAGCTCTGCTATCATTGGTTATATTCCACTATTTGTTGGCTAAATTAGGGCTTCTGTAGGTTAAATAAAAGAAAATCATCATCATGACATCGAATGGTGTCAGAGAGTCAAGTCATCCATTGTGAGCACTCATGTGCAAGCTCAAAAACAAGGTCTTTTATTTTCAAATTTACATTGCTATATAACATTCAATAAGGTTGATAATTAATGCATGACCAAAACAGATAATCTAATAATATACTTCACAGTGTTTGCCGAAGACAGTTCTTGATGTCCTGCAGACGTCAAAGTCTATTATGGCACATGAAATAAATGACATTTCTGAGGCGTCATTGTATGTCAAGGGGTTAAAATAAAAATCCTGTATGATTTCCTGATAACATATTTATCATAAACATCAATGGAGTAACTGTGAAAATATGGCTTTCTCCAGTATTTTCCTGAAGTTGTCAAAATACCATTACCTCTTTAATCAAATTTCTTAATTTCTGATTTATTTATTTTGTCAATTTTGCTACTTCTGTTGCTCCCCCTGCTTTTTTTGTAGCTTGAATTTTAAATTATTTAAAGACTCTGCTGAAGCCTCCGCCAAAATATATCACAAAAATAATAATAATAATAATAATAATAATTAAATAGTTAAATTCAGATCCCAGAAGTCTGGTAATAGTGGAGGATTAAAACAAATTGTGCTTTTTCTTTGCTTTCTCCCTTTATTCTGCACCAAATGATAGCCTATAGAACCTCCTTATCTAAAGTGAAGTGGACACATCCATTTTTGTAATTTCCAACCCTTCTAATCTAGACTTTGTCACAACAGTCAGTCAGTACATTATTGCAGGCAAACATTGTGGTGACTTTATGTGTAACTTAAAAAATATTTTAAAAGGCTTTTTAAATGTTTTGACTTATATTTCATTGATTCAAAACCTTTAAATTATATTTGCAGATGGCTGAATAAAATGGGTTTAGCAGCTATTGCATATGATGCCAGTGGAGATGTAACTACAAGTGGATTTTCAAAACCAACTATTCTTGGTATTTCAATCTCTTATACTTTTGTAGTTATATACCCCCCCCCCCTCCCACCTTCATTTTAACCTTTTACAGGCCGAATTTAGATCCTGGTATATTTTTCATTAGTTATTTGCATATTTTACTTTATAATACTTCAGTTAAGGGATTTTAATCATTTAAATGAAAAAAAAATACGTACATAAATATTAATTGCCATTAATAATAATTATTAATATTCTTAAATTATTTAAGATTAATATTATAGATTATTAATATAATCTGATTAATATTATCAAGTTTGATGTCCTTTTTGATAATAAGAGCTGTTTAAAATAAACCAACTGATATTCAGAGTCATCGGATACTTTCAAATTTTTATGCATTCTCTTATTTGTACTCTTTGGGAAGAAATATGAAAATGATCATTTTGGGGATTTTTTGTACAGTTACCAACTAATGATAGGAATGTTGCTTCTGTTTTAAAAAATCAAGTCATCTTTTAAGTATGTCCGCTAATTTTTTCAAGTCAATATTAGTGCAATTTAATTTTTTAAATAAGTTTTAATTTGATGTTCCCAATTGGGAACATTGGCCTGTAAAAGGTTAATTATTTAATTACAGTATACATCTCCTGTATATATATTTGTAGTATATATTTGTATATATATAAAAAATTAACTAATTAAAAATTTAAGTGGTTTGAAATAGATTGTGGTGCGTGATAGTATAGTGTGTAAAGGCCGATTGGCGATTCATTAAAAAGGGAAACAAAATTGCGTTGTATTATTTAACGGTGTACATTTTATAAAATGTGGCGATTTTTACTAAGTGCCATTCTATCGGCATAAGATATTATTAAAACTCACTTGGATCAATTCAAATTAAAATATCGAATTATTCAATTCATATATAGTCATGCATCTGAAAAAGAAAACATAAATAAGCTTACCTTCAATAATGATGAGTGAATAAAACACAATAATAACACTTGGTAATTGAATTAACTGTAATTTTATTGCTTATTTTCAAACCTTATATTGATGATTAAATAATTTGAAGTAGTGGTACTTAATTAATGATTACATCAAAATTATGGGAAAAACAAAATTATCATTATTTAAATGAGATAAATTTTTGAGATTATTCTTTCAACAACATTATTAATCTTATTACTGCAGATTTTTGTTTACTTATTTATGCATGCTTAATTTTACACATCGTTCTTTTTGAACTTTGAATCACTGTTGATTTCATAAATCATTCAAAATGTCCGGAGTCTATTATTAACCAAATTTTTGGATAAATTTTATGCACTTGAAATATTATTTATTCTCAAACAGTAGATCTTTTCACACACACTTGCATCTTCTTTGGCACAGGTGTGACTTGTTATAGATTGCTTGATGCTGGATAAAATTCAAGATGAAATGTTGTATAAAAATGTTGAATAGTTAAAAATGCCGATGTACATTATCGAAGTTAGCATACGATGAAGAAGATGCATAATAATCGTGAGTATTAGATCTTGCAGACATGAACTCAATGGAAAGATGCAACACTTGTTGCTTATTAAGAATTATTTCTCCTTAAGTTCAATTACTGTAGACAACATATCCAAATGATCAAAAAGCAACTCAGGAAAAATTTTAAGCTTGAATTTCCTTATGAAGTGGAAGTATTGAACTGGTTTAATCCAAAGACTGAAAATATTTTTATATACAAATAATTGCATTACATAAAAAATTGCAAGAAGCTATGCTATACAGTCCGGGCCACACCCAGCGATCATTTCTAATGGCAGAGCCGCTAAGCCAATCGCGTATGCTCCTAACTCTACGATGTTTTCCCTCAGAATGTGTCAGCATTCCTTCCCAAATCTCCTGCTTTCGAATGCTGATTTACTGGCAAATTAATGCGTGCTAAAATAGCTCGCTCAAAATATTTTTAATTGGAGTTGATTTTATGAATAAAAGTTAATTAAAGTTGATTAAAGTGAATTATCTTTATTCACAGATAATTTATATTTGATCTATTTAAAGATTAATTCTTTTTTTTTTTTTGTTGAATTTCTTAAGGTGACGCTATTTTTTGAAAATGCGGATAGATACATGACATCATAGCGTCAGTTCTAAGAGAGAAAGCGGTGTATCTTTGCAGATACAAAATATCAAAGATATTTTTTTTTAGAAATAAATGAAAATATAATCAAGAACATATTTAAATATATTTTCAGATGTTTATTCACCAAATCACCAAAGATTTTGGTATTTATTAAAAAAAAAAAATACATTACTTGGGATTTTAAATAAATTATTTCCGGTGTTTAAATAATCATTTCCAATTTTATTTTTTAAAATAAATCACTTCCGTTTTTATTATTTTTTATTAAAAATTCATAATAGTTAAATTTTGGAAGGGAGCCTTAAAATGAATTTTTAAATAAAATGTTAAAAGTTTTACCTTTTAACAATATATATACAGGGTGTTCCAACAATCCCCCTCCCAACTCGAAAATGAGTCGGAATTATGAAAAATGGTGAAACACATATTCAGTGAATTCGAGAGGGACTTCTTTTGATGTAAAAAGTTTCGGCCCGGGTTGGGGGAGGGGCTGCTAGGGAAGGCAACTTTAAAATTTCAAATGGGAAGGTATATCTTGTGTTAATCTCTGGAAACGTCTCTTCAAAGCAATGAATATTTTTAATAGTTTCACCCTATGATGTTTATTAAAGGAGATACTTGAGTTTTTAGACTTTTGAAATGTGGATTTTATACTTGTGTATCCCCTTTAATAATCATCGCAGTACAAAACTATTTACATCAAATTCATTGTCTTGAAGAGACGTTATAACAAGACATACTTTCCTGTTTGAAATTTTAAAGTTGCCCTTCTTAACGTCACTACTACTACCCCCTTGCCCGGGCCCAAACATTTTTGGGCAATGTATGTCTTGAAGAGAGGTTTCCAGGGATGTATCACAAAACATACTATTTGAAATTTTAAAGTTGCCCTCCCTAGCAGCCCCCTAGCCCCTTGGGCCCAAACTTTTTTCACGAAAAGTGGTCCCGCTCAAATTCATTTAACACATGTTTTGCCATTTTTCACAATTCTGACTCATTTTCGAGTTAGGAGGGAGTTTGGGACTTTTGGTACACCCTGTGTATATATATATATATATATATATATATATATATATTTAATCATTTATGATTATATGCTTTCTTAATTTAATATATTCTTAAAAATGATTAGCTTAAAGTTTAATGTTAAGAGGGGACAATACTTAATCTCGCCGGCAGCCTTCGCCCATGTTATTCTATGGGAAAATTTGTTGCGACAATTACACATTACCTAATGAATATTTTTTAATTCTGTTTTCGCAGTCAGAAAATTCATAACCGTTAAATGAGTACTCCTTTTTGAAAAATTCATTTTTTTTTAATTTTTACATTTTAATTTTGAGTTCAAAAATGCGATTTTTCACAAAATGCATTTTTCTCATTTTCTAGTCGCAAAATGAAATACTGAAATTTTAAAAAATCAATTTTTGGAAAAGAAGTACTAATTTAACGCTTATGAATTTTCTAAATGTGAAAACAGAATTGAAAAATATTCATTAGGTAATGAGTAATTATGTGAACAAATTTTCCCATTGAATAACATGGGCGAAGGCTGCCGGCGAGATTAGCATTGTCCGCTCTTAAGGAAAGCTCATTTTTTAATGGTTTTTCCCCTTTAAACTGAAATATTTTTGGGGCATTCTTCTGTAGGAATTGCTGTATAAATCAGAAAGATTTTATGAAAAAAACTACAATGTGCATTTTAAATGTTTATTATTATTATTTTTCTTGAATGGGGAAAAAAAAAAACTGGTAAAACACATTTTATATTAATGTACAAGCTGTTGTACATGTTTTTTGCACTTTCATAGATGCAAATAAAGATTGCATTGTTTAGGAGAAGAAAATTAGAATTAAAATCATAGTTTAAACAACAGCTTAACAAACCTTGTTTATTAAGAGTGATTTTTTTTTTTTTAATAAGTCAGAATTCATCAAAATGAAAAACTGATAAGGTTGCTCGGGCAAAGCCCAAGGAAAAGAGAAACAACCTTATTACCAGTCAAAAATTTCTATGATTTGTTTATCCCATTCATTAGAAGGTGAAACCTGTGCTAAAATGTGAAGCATGAAAAAACTCTTTTAACGTGTTGAGTGCCATGTCAGCCATCGGTGACTGACACTGAACTTTCCGTTTAGACTGTGTCAACCATTAGTGGCTGACAGTGTAAAATATGATATAAAACTAAAAAAATTACATTGTTTTAAGTAATTACTGAAAATTTATTTAAAATTTACTTAATTTTTATTTGTTACAGGGCATCTATCATTAAGACATTTTAATGGATTTTTTTTAAACATGGTAAACATAATTCGCTTCTAAGTAAAGTGAGTGGACTGACGGGGATTTCCTTAAGAATTCCCCTGGTGCTTAATGTGTTAAACTAAATAGAGTTACTCAGTCAAATCCATCAAGAAATAGTGGTGAAACTCAAAAAAAGGTGAATTTCAATGGATTCCTTACTCCCATTCATAAAAAATGAAATTGGTACTACTAAATTATAGAAAAAAAAAAAAAAAAAAGAGAAAGGCTCTTTAACATTCGATAGGATTCCCTCAGAATTTCTCAAGGAAAACAGTGATGATCATCGAAAAAGGAGGGGAATTTCAGAGGTTTTCTTACCCCATTCACGGTTGGGTTCCATTGTCCAATCTGTCAAGAGACAGTGTTAAGTTTTAATAAAAAGGGGGGAGGGGAAATTCAGCAGTTTACTTGCCCCAGGTGAGAGGAATTATACAATGAAAATGATAAGAAAGTTAAAAATGTAAAAGATGATGTAGTGAACAAGAAAACTTAAAAATTAGATAGGGTTATCTAAAGTACACCACTGAAAGTAATTAGGGGATAATAAAAGTTTTGTAGAAAACAACCATGTAATCAAAACACACTTAAAATTGAAAAAAGATTGAAAAAGAAAATTATAACATTTGCAAAGTTGGGAATACGCAAATTTTGTCAGTGATGAAAAAAACATCACATTGTAGATAAAGAGTAAAAAGCAACCTGCAGCATTTCTAGGAGCAGATAAAAAAAAACATTTGACATGCATTAAATGTTTTGAAACTGTGAATACAATATCTCAGCAACATGACTTAGCTAAATTGGTAACTAGGAGGGCCATCGGTCATTTAGAGACAGGTCAAATGCAGTCCATAACAGCAGAAGCATTAGAAGTTTCTCAAAGTGTCCTTTCAAGACTATAAAATTGTTTTATAGAAGTTGAAAATGTTCACTGAAGACTAAGACAAGCTCACACACCTACAACAGTACAAAATGAGGATTGGTATTTAACACTAAATGCCAGAAGAAACTGTATTATCAATGCCAGTTTATTGCAGCAGCACCTTCAGAGGACTAATAGTACCAGAGTTTTAGCTCAAACTGAATCATACTCCAACATGTGGTTTTTTATACTCGCAGACCTATGATTTGTGTTTTGTTTAGAGTAAACCAACGTGCTGCTATAGAAAGTGGACACAAGAGCTTCTCAGATGGGGACAAGATGAGTGGAGCAACATACTCTTCATAGATGAATCTTGCATTATTGTTCAGTTTGACAATTGGCAAATTCTCATCTGTAGAGAGCCTGGTACTTCGAATAATCCTGCATTTGTGCGTGAAAGTGTCTGATTTGGCAGAAAGAGAGTGGTGGTGTGCACCTGTATTTCTATTCTGACTTGTTGTTTACAAAATTGTTACAAGTAAAAGGGCAGAGATTGTGCACAATGAAAGTACATCCTTTAGCTCAGCCTAAATTACACTGCTCTGAAAAAAAAAAAAAAAAAAAAAATTCGAGATTAAAATTATGAGATTTTTTTTTTTTTTTTTTTTTTTTTTTTTTTTTTTTTAAGAAGGAGGAGTTTTAAGCTAAGCAGATTGATTTCAAAATTTAATTACACATTCCACTTCAAATACAGTAAAGGATCCATTATCCTGCAATCGCTGAACGAACCTGATTCCAATTATCAGAATTTTCTGGATATCAGCCCCAACTGAATATGGAAATATCACGTCTGCAAAAGCTACCCTCATTCCCCTACTCTCCTTTAACCACAAAATAACTTACCAATAAACTGTACTGATAACTTAAATAATGAAGTAGAGAAAAGGTAAGAGAAGTGTACTTACTTATCTGTAAAGGAATTAATAACATTCTGGCATTAGCAAAGCTATTTTATTTTTTGCTAAATGCAGCAAACATTATTATTTTTACTTAGGTTTTCTTAATAATAAAGTTTCTTGAACCTTAATACAGCCATAATATCATGTTCCTGTTATCACATTCGTTTCCTTTGTTTTGTTTCAACCATGGTTGCAATGAACTTAGAATACAGCTGGATGATGCAGTTCAATGTATCGGCACTTTTAACTGGTAACTTTTTCATATCGGAACTTCGGTTTTGTGTCTCTTTGATGGCCAGTGTGTGTGTGTGTGTATCGTATAGGATTAGCATATCATATTCTAATTAGATAGAAGTGTTTTTGATTTTTTAAAAGAATGATTTTGCAAAAAATTTTCAAATTTCGTATTTCGGCTAAGCTTTGATAGAATGCCCCCATTGGCGATTGCGGTGATGCTGTTCTGTATATTGTGCATTTTTTACTGATAATCTTTTCACATCGGAACTTTGTTTTGTTGTCTCAGAGTCAGATTTTTTTTTTTTTTTTTCCCATGCCAGCCGCTCATTTTTCTTTATCGTATAAGATTGGCGCTTTTTCCTTTATGGTAAAATATAGTTTTTAGGGTTTTTTTTTTTTAATTCTTCGGAGCAGAATGCCTCAAAAATATAAGGAAAATATCAGTTTTAAACAAGAAATATATTTTAAAATTTACTTTTTCTTCTTTCTTCCAGTTTGAAATTTTTTTTTAAGAATGAAAATTGTGTCCCCTGGGACCTGCCACAATAATTTTTTCGCCTCCCACCTTCAATTTTCCGCATAATTTATACACTGTAGCGTGTAAATGGCATTGCGGAGCATACTTATGTAAACATTTGGAGTTTTATTTAAAGTTTAACATAAACTCCTCTTAAGAAGTCACTCTGCTTAGTAAGTCATATTTAACTGCTGCCGAGTGACGTACTAACAAGGTTTGACTGTATATTGTTTTAAAAGTGTTTTTGTAATTTATCTGGAAGTGGGAATAATTATAGTTTAAAACTCTGTATATTATAAATAAAAAAACATGCTGATTTTTTTTTTTTTTTTTTTTTTTTTTTTTTTGCGGGAGTTTTAAAATAAATGCTTGTATCTCTATTAATTAATATGCTATTGTCACACAAATTCATCCACAAATTGTACTGTGAGTCTACATTAACATTTCCTAAGGTTACAGATCCTTCATTTACTTAACAATACAGGGTGACCACAAACATTATTGATTTTGCTCAATTTGTTACCAACCCCCTAAATGTTGTCTTAATCCCTAAATGTTGTCTTAATCCAATCTTCATTGAAAAACATGAGGAAGACCCAGTTCTTTAAATACCTAATGTTTGAAAACATTTTATCGAGAGATAAATTTTTAAATTGAAAAAAACTGATTGTTTGTAAATCTTGCTGAACTTTTAAGCAGGAGTGTACCAGTGTTGCCAAGTGTTAAAAAATTCTCCCTCTATCAAGTCAAGGCTAAACTAGATTTGACACATGCACCAATTGGATCTAGTTTAGCCCTTACTAAATAAACATTTTTTTAAGTACTAAATTTTATTTTGTAACATTTCTGTGCTATTTAAATTTTAATCTGCAATATCAATAGTATGCTTTTTGTTTAAAATTCACCTGTAGCTAACAATAATTAGAAAAGAATTATGGTCCCAAAAATAGAGTTGAATGAGAAAGATTGCAAAATCAATGGTCACGTGCCAATAGTAGCTAACGTTTTGGGTTTAGAAAAATGTAAACAAAATGGCACTTTTGGATTTGGAGTTAAAGCTTTTTACTTAGATACGTTTACATGCAAATTAATATTTTTAAATAAACATATAAGACCTCCAGTGGTTAAAAAAGAAAAAAATATGTTTGCAATGCTGATGGAGTAAATGAAGGAATGGAAAACCTATCCAATAATGCTGATTTTTCTGGCAGAGGGAGGTTATAAACAGAATTTTAAAAAAAGTGAAGTATGTCAAATTCTTACACTGTAAAAAAATAACTATTACCAGCTGCAATCTGTGATTTATTTTATCCAATCACAGAGAATTTCTTGCAAGAAATTCTCTGTGATTGGATAAAATAAATCACAGATTGCAGCTGGTAATAGGTTTTTTTTTTACAGTGTAGAGTGGTTTATAATCGGGTAGGGAGTTACTATCAGAATTTTACAGTAAGTTTTTTTTACTCATATTAAAAAATTATATGCATACAATTTTCATTTTCATGGCAGATAAATATTTTTTCCATCGTAAATGCTACATCATTAGAAACGCCACACAGCTTAAAATGTAACTTTTAAACATGCCTTGTGTGTTTCTTCTAAAAATTCCGGTATTTGAAATAATCATGTATTAAGATAGAAAAGCAATTTGAAAATAAAACTTGAAGTTTTTGTATATGTGTACGCTTGTAATGCATTGATTTTATATTATTCTTGGTTTAATATATTTTATCTTTTATCTGTTTTAATAGTTATCTGTAAGTTAACAAAAAAAAAAAACACATTTTATTTGCATATGCTGTGTTTAAATAAAGATACAGATTTAGTTTTATTAAATATTTTTAGAAATATATAGATATATACTATATGTTAAGATTTTTTTCTCTTTCTTTAGATAATTTTTACAGTGAAACTGATGATAGTGATAGTGAAAGCCCCAGCACTGCAAGAAGATCAGAAAATGCCACTGAAATGTCCACTAGCTCATCATCATCTGAATTTTCTTGTGATCACTATATAAAAAGAGATAAAAAAAATTTTTATTCCTCTAATCTTAAAAATTCATCTAGCTTATCTGCCTATACCAAAGTAAAAAGACACTACCAAAATAACAAAGAATTAATGCCAAATTGGATAAAACGGAAAACTCAAAATAGTACTGAAACAAGACAAAATATTATGGATGCATCATCACTGCATTCTCCCAAGACACATTTAAGTCCTAAGAGTAATTTTGTTGAAACACCTGGCAGGAAAGTTTCTTATAATAGATCATTTAGTTATACTGAAGCAAGTTATTGCCATTTTAAGACTGACCCTAAAATCTTAATGAGAAAAATGAGCTATGATTTTGCTGCTGAAAATCAAACCTCATCACCTCATAACATATCAAATAAAACTAAACATCCAGGTCAAGTGTGGAATTCAGTTGTTGAAGAATGTGATATGTTAACTTCATCTTTGGGTAGACAGCAAAAGCCACTAGCTAAAGAAATTACTCCTGGTCTTGTTGCTCGAATGGCTGTTTCCTATAGCAATTTAACTCAAAAGAATTCATCAGTTTCAGGTAATGAAGTAAAAAAGGTAAACCCTTGCAAAGGCATTCCAGCTCCTGGTTATGTAGCAAAAATATCCGATTCTTTTGACCACCTTGCAAAAACACATAATTTTAATGCATTAGATCACAAAGGAAAAAGGTTACAACATACTTCTTCTAATATTGTTCCAACAGTTAGTGAAATCAAACATCCAAATTGTAAGCGCAGTGCATCTGAAAGTCAAGTATCTAAAAGGATGGCTGATGTTAGTTCAAGGATTGAATCTCTCAAAAACACCTTTTCTTCAGAGTCCCAAACTACTGAAATTAGAAAAGATACAAATGATCATTTGGAAAAATTTGTTAGTCTCCTTGATAAAGAGTATAACAAAGTTTTTGAAGGAAAAAAAGTATCTCAATATCAATTAAAATCTCATAATACAGATAATTTTATTCAAATGGATTCTAGTAAAAGAGAAATGAGGTTTTTCCCTGACAGTGATATTTCAGAAGTATCTTCTGCTTGTAAATTTTCTAAGAGTAATAGTATTCATGTGGGAAGGGATGCATCAAAAATGGCATTAGAAATGTCTAAGAATGCCACCTCAAAAACTTGGTGTGATGTCTCTGATAAATTTCAACAATATCCTAATGAGTTGAAAAAAGCTCAGTCATTTGATCTGCATAATTCAAACAAAACATCTTCATCCTATGGTGCTCATTTATATTATAGTCACTTAGATTCATCTGAAGGAATTGAGAATATTGGATTTAGTTGTGTTGATCAGCTAAGTAATGATAGCTTTGATTCAAATATTTCTAATTTATCCAAAGATAACGAATCTGGACAAAAACACCAATATGCAAATGCTCTTCCATCTACTCCAGTCATACAGCACAGTTTAACAGTTCCTGGTGATATATCTGATGGGGGTTCATCTAAAGGTGCATTTAGATTTTTTAATTCTCCAAAGTTTATGAAAAAGTTAACTTCTCCTAAATTAGATAAGAAAAACATATTTAAAAGCAAAAAACAAGCAAGAGAAAAGAAAGCAGAGCAAAAAGAAATAACTAATCTTCAAAATGATAAAAAATTCTTTGGATCTCCTAGATTAGTTAGAGCTATATTTGGTTCACCAAAAAATCAGAAAAAAATAACTGTTTCATCTGCTGTTCAAACAGATAAAATTTCATTAAGTGAACTAACATCAGTACCAAATAAGCCCTCTCATGATTTAAATCGAAATGATAGCTTTGTTACTACTTCAGACTTTCCAGACAACATTAGCACTTGTAATGAATCTCATGAACATGGAATTGCTATTTCTAAAAGTAGTAGCAACAGTAGCCTTAACAGTAATATTTCAAATTCATTATCTTCATACACAAGCTCTCTGTATTATGTTGAGGCTAGAATTAAGCCTCAAATTACAATAAGCCTTCCTCTTGTTACTGATAAAGAAAATGAAGCTCGAACGTCACCTCCAGAAACACCCCGAACCCCTTTAAAGCCAACTATGGGGGTTGCAATGCTTAGCAAAAAAAGACTTCCAAGTGTTAGTGGGGAAAGCTCCATTTCAATTTCTTCATCTAAAAGTTCTCATGATGGTTCTGTTAAAGAAATTATTCCTCTGCGCACAGAAGTTTCTATGGACATTAATGGTATGCAAATTTTTAATTAAATAACCTGTTTATCAATAAGTTTTTCTTTATCAATGTTTAATTGCTTGTGTAAAATATTATAATTACCAGTTATTCTGTGGAGTGTCCGATTTCTTGTGTTCTATTTTCTGTGGTTTCCTTATATTTGACATACCTTACTGTTTCTCAGTCATATTCCTTCATGTTTAAATTCCTTTAGCAATGATTCTAGTTCTTCATTAACAGTTTTTTGTTTTTCATATTAATTACTGTGTGTCATGTAAGCAGTGTTTTAAGCTTTTTGTTTTTTATGGTTTTCATGCTTTATAATTACAGGATTTGAAATAGCATGCAGAATTCCAGTAATTTCAGAAAAATTTCAAAAATCCCCCCCCCCCCCCCCCCCAAAAAAAAAAAAAAAAAAAAAAAAAGCTTTGTGTTTTTTATTAGAAATGGGACCAACAGTTACTTATCAGTGATAGGTTACTTATATTACTTATTATTTTTTTACATGCAATATGTGTACATGTTGTGCATAGTGTACTTGTAATAAGTACAAAACTTTGAAAAAACACTGTAAAATACAATAAACTCACAAGAATTGTTTCAGGTCAAAAAAACATATGACCCTTCGTCAGGCTAACAAGCTAACAAAGTAGGCACGAGTGCTGCAGTCAAAGCTTTCTAAGCTGTTCAATGCTTTTTCTATCTAAACTTTAAGAGTGGTTTTGAAAAAAGTTTGATTTTTGAAAAAACAGAGAAAAATTATTTAAAAAGGCTTCAGTAATCACATAAAAAATACATAGTAATTAAAAGTCTCAAATCTTAATTTTTTAAGAAGTCCTTTTGCCACATTATCATCCCTTTGTTAACGGGACACTTTCTAGATGCACAATAATTGATTTCCAGTCCCTGATTACTGCTCTTAGTGTTCCAACTTTGCTTAAAACCCACATTATATTGTGCACATACATTAGCTTCACATTTTTTTTTTTTTTTTTTTTTGCAAAGGCCTTTAAACCATAATTAACTCTCTTAAATATTTAGAAAAATTCATTTAAAATGTATAAAGATTTATGAAAGTAGAGAATCAATTTTAGAATTTTTTTTATAATCTTTAATCTGTTGTAAAACACTCAGCTACAGTTTGTGATCAGCACAATGAACTTTACTAAATAATTAATTTTCTGTGCCAGGTTTGTTGTTACATCATTATGAATTCCTCTCATTGACCATTGTAGCAGCTCCATCAGTTCTGAGACCTACTAAAGTAGTAGAATTCAAAAGCTATTCCAAGTCTAACCATTTAAATTCTTCTGTAATAGCTTGAAGATTACTATCTGCAAAACAATTTTTTAATGGCACTATAGAGGGGAAAAAAGTTTCTTTATGTGTGTTTTTAGAAGCTTTTTATTGAAATTTGATTTTGTCATTGCGTCTTCCTCTCATGATTAAAAACAAGGTGCCTCCACTTTAAAATAAATGTAGCAAATCTTTTTCATCACTCGTTAGCATAGGTGGTTAGAGATCATGTTGATAACGCAATGGTCATGAGTTCGATCCTCGAAGGGCCAATGCGTTAATTTTTGCAGATAATTTATAGAAAAGATGTCAGTTGATAAAAGAAAACTTTCATTGTCTACATAGTATCCTAAGAATTTTTGAAAAGTTTTTCAATGAAGCTTTTTTTTTTTGTTATTAAAAAGTACAAAATATTGAAAAGCACAAAATAAAATTTAAATAATTAGAAGTTCTTATTGAAACTGGATTTTTAACTTTGTACCTTGGTGTCACTCTGAAAAGCAAGGTGCTTCCACTTTAATGTAAATGTACGCAAGGTTTTTCGTCACTCGTCAGCTCAGTTGATAAGAGTGTCATGCTGATAACACGATGGTCGTGGGTTCGGTCCTCGAAGGCTGATAAGTTGCATTTTTGCAGATAACTTAATAGAAAAAATGTCAATTGATAAAAGAGAATCTTTCATTGTCTACACAGTATCCTAAGCAATTTTTATTAATTTTTTAAAAGCTATTTTTTAGTTGCTAAAACACACAAAATAAAAATTTAAGTTAAAAAAAAGTAACATTGGAAGCTTTTTATTGTGGAGCCCTAAAAGGTATAAAATGAAAAAATATGCTCGTAAAGACATGCTATAGAAAAATATGGATATTTCCCTTTTGCAAGACATAAAAAATTTTAACTATTCAAAATATTTTAAAAAGCATTTTAGAACAATATTCTTTTGGTATGTAATTGTTAGATAATTCTAGCGTGTTCTATGTCTTTTCTTGACTGTTCTTCAACTTTGGGCTAGAGCGTCATGCTCATGACAATGGTCGTGAATTTAATCCATTAAGGGCCAATGTGTTATTTTTTGCAGATAATTAATAGAAAAGGTGTCAATTGATAAAAGAAAATATTTTAGTGAATATTTTCAGTTCCTAAGAATTTTTTATTAGGTTTTTTTTTTTTTTTTTTTTTTCTAAAGAAACTTTTCTTCTAACTAAAAAGCACAAAATAAAAATTTAAGTAAAAAAACATTTTTTAACAGTAGAAGCTTTTACTGGGGAGCCCTAAAAAGCATAAAATAAAAATTTATGCTCGTAAAGACATGCAATAAAGAAATGAAAGTTTCAACACTAAGAAAATTTTAGAGAAAAATATAGATAACGTACACAAACATCAAACCGTCTCAATTATATATATTAAAAACAAAAACAAATTTTTGTTTTTAAAAAATATAGATATTTCACTTTTGCAAGAGATGAAGATTTTTTAATACCGTATATTTCGAAATATAAGCTGATCTGTATATAAGCCGAGAGTACATTTTACCCTGCAGAAATTTGCCCAAAATTGCAAACCCGTGTATAAGCCGAATTGAAAAAATACTCTTTTTAAAGTTCGAGTATATCGCCAAAATAGAGAAAATATTGCCAATCTATACAACCTTCAGGATAATCTGTCAAATGAAATTACGTGAAATGCGTGCTTATCCAATAGAATTCCTTACCTTGCTTAGCTACAACGTAAAACATTCGCAGTGTGTTCGGCAACGGCGATAGTTTTAACTCTGGCAACCCTATCAGAAGGGAGGCAAACACAGACGCGAATGCAAGTCCCGGCAGCTGAAAACGATGGTTACCGTAATACCGGGCCGGGAGACCTAAACCTAACGTCGATGATGCAATGCTGCCGCTGGATGTTTACATAAATAAGCTGTTTAAAGACTGATTGCATAGATTTTTTTTAATGACGTATCTAAATTATTTTGTATATTTCTACTTTTCAGTATTTTTATCAGTGCTTCAAGGCAATCTTAAAAAAAAAAACTTCTATAAAAAAAAAAAAAAAAAAAACGAAGCTTTGCTGCTTTTGCTAGTGTAAGCCTAGAAACATTTTAAACAGAGATGATTTAAATTTAATTGTATAAATTAAAAATATGATTGGGAGTCCTGTTTTTTCAAGTTTCTCTTATACTATTTCTGAATCAGACAGAGAATTTACTCCGTTCGTGCACTCTGCCGATGACTTCAGTTACCGGCAGGTCAAAAAGAAATGTAAACACACGTGACTACATCGAGCGTTTTGTGAAATAAATTTAAAATTGCTAATTTAAGAGTTTTATATGTGATAATTATTTAAAAATAAGGTTTAATATCACTATTTTACTTTATATATACTTTTTAAGCTTAAAATATATGTATTCAATCATTGTTTCTAAAGTACGTTTTTTGCTAGAAATGTAGATCTGTATATAAGCCGACCCCTATAATTCAGCTTCCGAAAAATTTTCAAAAATTCTTGGCTTATACACAGAAATATACGGTATTTTAAATATTTTAAAAAGCTTTCAAAACCATTGAAATTTATGACTTAAAAAATACTTATACAAAAACTAATAACTAAGAATACTGGTCTCGAATGCTTTTTAAAATATTTTGTATATTAAAATTTTCATCTCTTGCAAAAATGAAATATCTATATTTTTCTCTAAAGTTTTCTTAGTGTTGAAACTTTCATTTTTTTGTAGCATGTCTTTGCAAGAATAAATTTTTATTTTATGCGTTTTAGGGCTCCACAATAAAGAGCTTCTACTGTTTGTTTTTTTTACTTAAATTTTTTACAATATATCGTATGTATATTATAAATTGCCTCTCATCTGATTTATCAGATCCATCAATAAGGATGCTATCATATTTAGAAATCTTTAATTCAGTTAAGACCTTTTCTCTCAAATGCACAGCAATTTCAGAAATAAACCATATCAAAAGGGGCCTAGGTCACAATCTTAACTTAAATCTGTCTCTGGCTAAGTTTCAAAAATAAATTATGTGCCTTACATTGTACAGTCCCATCTCTATACTCTAGCCAGTTTAAATCCTTTGACCATATAACTGAAATTTTCTTCTTCCCTTTTCTGAATTTTTATGCTAGAGTTCTATAAACATTTCATTCTCTGAAGAAAGTTTTTCTGGAGCCTGTTTTTCATAAACTTTCAATGAACTCTGATTTTTCATTTTATTATAAACAATAATCAAAAAATTTTCTTTGATATTTATCTGAAATGAAAAAACTATCAATATTGGTTATTTCTTGAAAATGAATCTCTTGGTAGACTTGTCTTTATTATAAAATAAATTTTCTTTCAGAAGAAATAAATGATGTGCCGAATCGTAAATTGAAAATATAACATGCTTAAAGCTATAAAAGAAGCTCAATGATGCATAGAACTATCAAGTTTCACAGTCACCTGAATGACAAAATCTCACGCCCTTCTTGCTTTATGCTGTTTGAGAGAGAGAACAATGAAGAGATTTCATTGAGACAGTATTTCAAAATACAAGATCAAAAAGAACGAGCTCTGTGTGGGGAAATATAAAAAAGAGGGAAAGCAAAAATGAACTAGAGCATAAAGATTAAAAATATGAAATTTTTTCATCAGCCTGTAATAATTGGTTGTGAGTAGAATATTTTAAGTCACCTGAACGACCTGACACCTAAAGTATCTCAGACCCTGATATAAATTGTGTTCTTCTATTGAAATAATTCATAAAATTTTTTGTACAGACATCAAAGTATATGAATAGAATTTTTGAATGAAATTTCTCATAGTTAATAAATAAATTTTTAAAAAAAGTCCTTCCGGCTTATTCGGAAGGGTAGGTTGATTTGTTTTTCCTTATCAAGTAGCCGTCATTTTGTTTCAAAATGGCGACTACAAATTAATAACGAATTAGTAGAAATATTGATGTAGGCTATCTACATATGGAGTTTTAAGCAAATCGGTTCATAAATACCTTTTTATGTGAATTTAAAATTTTCAAGTGGTGGGCCAAGTTGACAAATATATCAAATGCATTTGTGAGATAAGACTACTGTACAAATATAGTTGAAATTAATTCAGGATCTCAAAATTCATTGTGATGGAAAATTAAGTGGCTGCCGCATGGATCAAAATGGCAGAGAAAGTTGCTCAGTGAACTAATTAATCTAAGATATCATAGGCGTAGCCAGCTTTCCGAGCGGGGGGGGGGGGGGGGGGTGGCCAAATTTTAAACTAAAAGTTACAATATGAATACTTTATGAACATAGTTCGCATATGCATGCATATGTGCATTTTAACACATGTATAAAAGTTACACAAGTTAACACATGTACGTTTTAAAATATAAATTAAGCTACTTTCTCTTAGACTAAATAACTAGACTTGACGCAGAACAGAAATATCAATATTTACACAACGTTAAAAATGCCAATGTAAAAAATTGTTAAATGCAGACTGCAGTTTCGGTAGCGTAAATCGGTGCATTTGGTTTCCTTTGAAATATCATTTGATAAAGTTTGGACTTTCAGAGTAGTGCTGCTATCCGTTTAACAGAAAAGGGACAGAAATTTGAAAATTGATTAAAAAAAGGAAAGAATGTTGCATAAAAAATATTAAATGGTGTCGAATATTTGGTTTCAGTACGAAACCAATGCATGTTAAAAGATTAAATAAAAATCTTAAACCTTAAGTTATACACGAAAACCTAAAAACTAAACTACGGAAAAACTTATACTATGGTACTTAAATTGTGCGCACAGAGTGATAAAGTAGAATTATAATGATATGTTTAATTTATTACCATGTTTTTATTAACTTCGATTCTTGTTTGTTTGTTTGTGTGTTTGTCAGTGACAAATCTTGCAATCGATTTTAAACTAACTTCCCAACTAGCTAGATATTTGAAATTTTCAGGACAGCTCACAACACGGTGACAGTATATTTTTCTAATAATTTTAGTCAACTATTTCAAGTCCCGCTGCCTTCGGCAGCGCTTATATGATTCGACAGAAAATTTATTTAACTCTTTCCTTACCAAAGCTCCAATTCAGCTATGACTCTAAAATACCAAAACGCCCGAAAAATTTTTTCCCCTTTCTCCTCGACTCAGATGTCAAAGCGAAAGTAATCAATCTTTGAATGGGAGGGAAGGAATCAAAATAGTATTAGTATTTTCCCCGGAGTGGATCTAGAGGGAAATTTTTCCATAGAATTGCACCTAGCAGGGAAAAAAAAAAAAGAAAAAATCTTGAAAGAGATTAAAATTCCATTGCAATTGTAAATAGTTAACTTCTTGTTCGTATTGTGAAGCAGATTCTAAGAGAATGTTCAGTTTTGTTTGCAATAATCGTCTACATAGAAAATACTATATGAAAATACAAAAGAGTGAATAGGATTTATAATGATAAAAGCAAATTTCAGTGAAACATGAAAATGTTTGAAACTGAGATTATTAAAAATTTTAGTTTGAGTATTGAGGGTACAATTCTAAACATACTTTTGAACAGGAAAATAAGCATACAAAACTTAATAATAATAATAATAAAAGAATTTTTTCGGGTGATTCAAAATAAATCATTCTGAGGGTATTAAAAGCAACACTTTATAGAAGAAAGATATATATATATATATATATATATATAAAACTACTGAATTGAATTAATATATATAAAAGTTTAAAGACTAGAAAATCAACGGAAGAATTACAAACCAATGCGCAAAAATGAAGCCAAAAGGAGATGCAAAACTTAATATAGGAATAAATAAACAAATTCCTATATTAAAGTATATATTTATTATTTATTCAGTAAAGTTTATACTTTCAGTTCCTAAAAGTATATTATTTATTCCTATATATATATATATATTTAAAATAATTAATTTTAAGTAAAAGTATTTTATGAAAATAATAGTAAATAAACAAATACTTTCAAATCTCTGAAATCTCTCTCTCTCTCTCTTTTATTTTATTTATTTATTTTTCTTAATTTTCACGTAATAAATTGCTTCAAAAATAGCTGATCTCTTACTTGTTAATGAAAAAATCAGATATATTTTTTAAATATTCTATGAATACTATTGCTATATTGGAGAAAAATTATCATAAGAAACTCATACAGTCATTATAAATATATATACATATATATATATATATATATATATATATATATATATATATATATATCGTTTCACTTTATTTGTGTGAAATTATATTATTTTCACAGGAATTTTCTTGTGCTTTCGAAAATTATTTACTATGTAACGAAATCTAGGTGGTGTGGTGGTATTAGTGTTAAGACCAGTTGACTGTGCAAGGGTCCTAGGGCTGAAAGAGGAGAGCCCTCCATGGGGGAGGTACCTTTCTAAGGGATTCTAGTCAGCATATACGCAAGTTTTGGGGAATACCACGGAAAACTCCGAATAGCTAGGCCAACGAGCATGAGCTAGAATTGAGCCCTGCACATCACGTCTACCAGCTATAAGAGAAGCTACCTCTAGTCCACTGAGTGGAAAATTAAATCTAAGGAACAACAAAATGCAGCACTAATGCAATTTAAACAATCGATTACAGAAATATATTTTACCATTTCATATTATACCAGATTCCTTGCATTTCACATTAATTGTTATTATTATTTTTTTTATTATGATTATTATTTTTTATTATTATTATTATTTTTTTTTTTCAAAATATACTATTTTTGTAAGCAGTTAAATTATAATTTAAAAGTAATTAAATTTGGAGTTGTTATAATATATACATACATACATATATATATATATATATATATATATATTGATCTCTACAGCTAAAAATATTTATATATTTATTTTTATTTTTATTATTTTTTTTTTTCTAAATAACTTTTTCTTTTCTTTTAAAAAATTTTTTAGAAGGGAAAATTTATGGAAATATGCAAATTCTACATAAAATAATATTTTATGTACAATTTTCGATTAATATGATTCAAACTAATTATCCAGATTCTGTACTTCAAATGCCAAACATAAAAAATTTAGAGCTATCATATCACGGCATCATATTTTAAATTTATTGCAAGCTATAAATAACTAACTTTCTAATTAAAATAGATATGATTTTGCTCTTGTTTTGAATAGTTTTAAAATTTATGCGTATTCATAATTTATAATATATATATGAATGCACGCATGTAATCGGTGCTAGCATTCTTCTCCTTTCTAATGTGTTCATATATCTTCTTGTAAATATCACGAAAAGACTTATTTTTACTTATGCCCCACACACATGTGTATATATATTATAATTTTCATGTTTTTTTTATTCATTTATATTTATCAAGTTTGAATTATTATCAGATTAGCTGAATTCCAAATAATATATTAAATTGATTTCTCTCACTACTAATCCTGTCTAGTATTGAAAAGTAGGAAGCTGCGAAAAAAAATGATGTCAGGAGAAAATTCAAATGACTTTCACTGTTATCTAGCACTTTTTAAAAATATCACTTTTTTTTACATTAAATGTGTAATAAATAAAAGCCATTAAAAAAGTTTGTAAAGTGATTTATCAAAATATTTTGTACACGACCAATCGATGTACCTTTATTTTTATTCGTTATTTTTATTATCTTTACATTTTCATTAATCGTATTATATAATTGTCGGTAATGGATTTATAATCACTTATTTATAAAGTTACACCCTTTTCTTATAAGGTCAATTTTTAAAGACATGTCCAACTTAATAGTAATACTGCATTGTCACACTGCTTATATCATCACTTTAATAAAATAAGTAAAGATTAAAAACGACAGCAGCTCAGAAAACAGGAAAAGAAAGCGCGATAGAAACAAATTTTTCATTTTTCCCTTTTAAAGTTCTATAAAAATCCCTCTTCTGAGAAGAGGCTAACAAAGAGAGGATTATCTTTCAGACACACCCTTTGACAACCGTCTTGACAGGTACACTGAAGAAGCAAGTGGGGACGAAAACATCCAGGCGCTCTCGGGCGCTTTCGGTCGTCTGAATGTACGGGCGTTTGGGTACGCTCTGGTAAGGAAAGAGTTAACTAACATCCCGACTAGCTAGACATTTAAAACTTTCAGAATAGTTCAGAACACGGTGAAAATGCATTTTCTTAATACCTTTAGCCAACTGTTTCGGATTCCTGCTGCCTTCGGCAGCGTTATCAGTACAAAGCTTGCAATCGATTTTTCACTAACTTTCCGACTAGCTAGACATTTGAAACTTTCAAGACAGCTCACAACACGGTGACAATACATTTTTCTAATAATTTTAGTCATCTATTTCAGGTCCTGCTGCCTTCGGCAGCGCTTATATAATTTATATATAGCACGACAGAACATTTATTTCACTAACTTCCCGACTAGCTAGACATTTGAGATTTTCAGAATAGTTCAGAAAACGGTGAAAATGCATTTTTTTAATACCTTTGGCCAACTGTTTCGGGTTCCTGCTGACTTCGGCAGCGTTATCAGTACAAAGCTTGCAATCTATTTTTCACTAACTTTCCCACTATCTGGACATTTGAAACTTTCAGGACAGCTCATAACACAGTGACAATACATTTTTCTAATAATTTTAGTCAACTATTTCAGGTTCCACTGCCTTCGGCAGCGCTTATATTATTCGACAGAAAATTTATTTAACTAACTTCCCGACTAGCTAGATATTTGAAACTTTCAGAATAGTTCAGATCACGGTGAAAATGCATATTTTAAATACCTTTAGCCAACTGTTTCGGGTTCCTGCTGCCTTCGGCAGCGTTATCAGTACAAAGCTTGCAATCGATTTTTCATTAACTTCCCGAGTAGCTAGATATTTGAAACTTTCAGGATAGCTCAGAACACGGTGACAATACATTTTTTTTAAATACTTTTAGTCAACTGTTTCAGGATCCTACTGTATTCGGCAGCGTTCATATGATTCAACAGAAAATTTATTTAACTAACTTCCCGAGTAGCTAGACATTTGAAACTTTCGGAATAGTTCAGAATACGGTGAAAATGCTTTTTAAAAATATTTTTATTCAATTGCTTTGGGACCCTGCTACCTTCGGCAGCGTTTCCAGTACAAAGCTTGCAATCAACTTTTAACTAACTTCAGGGCTAGATAGCCATTTGAAACTTTTATAATAGCTCAAAAGACAATAGAAAGGAATTTTTTTAATAATTTTATCCAATTGCTGGGGTCTCGGCTGCCTTCAGTAGCGTTTATATGATTCAGCAGAAAATTTAAAAACATGGTTTATAAATTTTTTTTTTATCTTATAATTATTTTTAATCTCATTTCATTTCTTTTATTTTACCAGTTTCAAATTATCAACCTACATATATATATATATATTAATTAAATATATTTATATATATATTAAATTAATACAATCTTGTAGCTACTTTTTTTAAATTATTATTTTATTCGTTCCCATACTCATGGATAACTTTTATTTTCTGTATTTTAAAACATTGTTGTATTGTTGTAGTTGTGATGTTAGTTTCAAACAGAATAATACAAACGAGTACTGTGATCGCTATAAAATTAAAGTGATACTTATTAAGATTGTAATAAACTGTTGTGTGTACCATAATATAAAAATGCGATGTGTGTAAAAGTCGCAAAAAATAAAATCAGCATTAAATAAATGTATCGAATCGGGGAAAGTGTAGAAACACGCCACAGACCATTAGTCAAATAAATTTACAAATTACCACTGTACATAAGAATTCCATGAAAAATTGCATAAAGTAAAATGAAAACATTAAAAGGGACACATACCATCATACCAATAAAATTGTACTAAAAATCCCCGCAAAATAAATGTATCAAAATGGAGGACAGATAAAAAGCTAGTGGGGTGTCTCATTATCCGACCGTGCCCTGGCCATCAGCCGAAAATATTGTCTAGCAACCACCACAATTCAAAATTGCATATATAATCGAATGCAGAAACATTCATTAATAAAATAGCACAAAAAATCATCATGACATAATGTCGGAAATTTTCTGCCCACACAAATAAACGCCTTTGCTATTTAATAAATTGAAAGACTAAATAATGGAGCCTATTTTGAGCATACCTTTCTTTGATATTTGTATTTTTTGTGTTGTCTTGAGCTTCCTCTCCAAACTCTCTCTTTTTCTTTTGTTGGAATAATTATCTTCACATTTTTGCACATGATTCCAGAACAGTTTTGCGTTTCTTTAGTCATTTAATACAGCTTTAATAGAATTATACACCACCTTCTCCAGATGCAGGATTTTCAGGAAAGTCGAAAGAAGGAATCCGAATAAATATTTACACTGTAGCCTAATTTTTAATAATTTTCTTTCTTTATTAATTACAAATACTAAATCGTCTGTTCATAAATATTAATTTATTTTCAGCAATAAATCGTTTGTCAAAGTTAAAAACTAATGCAAACGATTATAAAATGTTTTATTATTATTAAATTTGAGTGACAGCTTTTAAATAGGGTAAAATAAAATAAATAAATAAAATGTGACAGTTTAGTCACAAAAATAAGATACTGTATACTTGACCGACCATTTTTAAGGTGCTTTAAAATGAAAATAAAGTTGAAAATTGTTTTAGAAACAATTTTGTTTGGCATGTATTCTTGTGAAGGGGAAGCATTTCTATTGCATCCTTCAAAACCCCTCTGTTTGATTACTCTACCTGCATTCTTAAAACATTTAAGGCTTAAATTAAAAATACTTTTAAAATGATTCAAAGAACTTTCACCCACAGTAAATTTTTCAAGAAAAGTCTGCTTATGATATGATTTACAATACTAATTTGAACCTTCCAGTGCTGTCTTTTTTTTTTTTTTTTTTTTTTTTTTTTTTAATAGCAAATGAGACAGGCCGACGAAGAAACTTTTTTCTTCAGATTGATATGTTTTTCTGTTTCTGATATATTTCTGGATGCTGTTTAAGGAAAACCTATTTAAAAATTTCCCTCATGTACAGTTTTGGAAAAAAAAAGGAATTGTTTGAGCTTAAAGCTCCATTTCTTTCGACGACCGTCGCCAATTGCCCATCTGCGCAGCACTAGTGCAACGTAAAACCCAACCATCCATACATCCATCCATTTCTTTCGACTCCCATCTAAATTATTTCCCTGAAAATTTGGGTGATGTGAGTGAAGAACAAGGAGAGCTGTTTCATCAAGACATCAAAGAAATGGAAAGCAGGTATCAGAGACGATACATTTTTAACATATTAGCAGAATATTGTTGCATGTTGCATAGAGAATCCCCCCCCCCCCCCCCCCCACACACACAAGACCCTCAAGCCTTGCACAAGGTAAAATGCTCTAAAGGGATATTCGATGTGAAGAAATACATTTAAAAGATAATGTGTAAATAATAGTCTATTTCAATGCATTTTTTTTATAAAAATTGTTTCGAATTTGTTATAACTTCTAGACGAATTCTTCCGATTTTCATCCTTACTTTGTGAAAATTTCTTAAGTGATTGGAAAAAAAAGTAATCATTTCTGAATTCAGATTATCAAAACACATTAGAGACACCCAACGCAGTACATAAAAAGTTTGAAAAGTACGATTTCACAGACCAGCGTAATCAGAAAAAAATTACCCACTAAGTTATTATGATATCAGACATGCATTCAAATCAACAATTACTAAAAAAATTATTTTTGTATTCAAAGAACTTCAAAACCTGAAATTATCGCAAAGATTTAGTTTCGAAAATTCGACTCCGTAAATAATACTTAAACTCATGGTAAAGGAAAGTAATTATCATTTTTAAACGTTTTTACTGGACGCAATATAATTTGGTGTGAATGCTTTTAATCGAACCTAACTTTTCTTACAATCTTTTTTACAAAAATTATTTTGTATCAATAAAGTATGTTAGTTTCATTATGTTTAGTTCACTTTAAAAATGTTGTTGATATGTACGAACTAGAAATTTTGTACTTAAACAATAAGGTATTTGAACTCTTTGCATGTCATAGTATACGGATCATTATGATATAAATTGAATATGATTTTTAGACTTCCTGCCAATACCTGCTTTTGAGTTATGCCCATGCAGACTAACCACAAGAACCTGGTTATACAATTGAACGGACTTCGAGACATACTATTGTAAAAACTATTTCATATTCAAAAATTGGATCGCAGAACATTACATTTTCCAACATGTATGGGTAAGAGAAAGTTACAAAAAAATGCTCATTAAAAAAGAAATGACAAAAAAACTTAACTCTCTGTTAAGGCCACGAGCTTAAATAAACTAAATCATTTTATTGCCTCTTTTCCTTGAAGAAAAAACAAACTACTAATTTCTTTTTTTTTTTTTTTTTTTATTACCAAGAAAAATTACTGTGCAAGTAAATTTGGATTTATGAACAATTTAGATTATTCTTTTAAATATATTTTACCACCATGTTTAAGAAAGTGTCTTTCTATTTGCATAGAATCAATGGTATTAGTAATAACAATATTTTTTTTTAACCTTCAAATCTTTTTTTTTTTTTTCAATATGTTTTTGTTAAATATTCTGAATATGTGTGCGTGAGCGAGGGGGTGCCCGGGCACCCAGGGCACCCCCCCTGGCTACGCGCATGGATATTGTTGCAAATTTGAAAAAAAAATATATATATATATATTTTTTTTTTTTTTTTTTTTTGTAGAAATTCTTTCAAAGAGCCTTAGTAAGTTGATTAAATGTTAATTTTCTGCATTTCTAGTTTGTTTTAATGTTAAAATAGACTAATTTTCCCTTAAAAACGCATTAAAAAGCTCCAATATTGCAGGTAATGGATTTGGCGACTTTTTCACTTGGCGACTTTTAGCGAGAAAATCCATAGTTCATTAATAAACTTCATTGAGACACTTATATGGTCTATGTATACATCAAAATTTAAACAAATTCGGAATACGCTTTTTACAATTTGAATTTGAAATTTTCAATTGGTCTCCACTTGAAAACAAAATGGTGGAGCAACTTGGTTAAGACACTGTTCAAATTTGGTTCGATTTGGAATATTATTTCGGAAGTTATCGGGATTTTAAATTTTCAAGTGGTAGCCTGATTTCAAATATCCCCGCTTAACTTAAGATACCCACCACTTTATTAAAAATGACGGATACGTTCATTAATAAACTTCATTGAAACACTTATATAGTCTATGTATACATCAAAATTCAAACAAATTCGGAATACGCTTTTTACAATTTGAATTTGAAAATATCAAGTGGTCTCCACTTGAAAACAAAATGGTGGAGCAACTTGGTTAAGAAACTCATCCATGATATCCATAACACAAGTTAAGACATTGTCCAAATTTGGTTTGATTTGGAGTATTATTTCGGAAGTTATCGTGTTTTTAAATTTTCAAGTGGTAGCCTGATTTCAAGTGGCCCTGCTTAAGATATCCGCCACTTTATTAAAAATGGCAGATAAATTTCATAAATAAAGTTCATTGAGATCCTTATGTAGTCTAGATTTACATCAAAATTCAAGCAAATCTTGCTTTAAATACGCTTTTTATAATGTGGGTTAGAAATATTCAAGTGGCTGCCACTTGAAAACAAAAAGCCGGAGCAAATTGGTTAATGAACTCATCCAAGGTATTTATAAGATCAATTCACTGTCCAAATTTGGTTCGATTTCGAGTATTATTTCGGGAGTTATCGTGATGACAAAATTTTCATTATAGATAGATATATAATAGATAAACAAAGTGATTGCAATAGGTCGATTTCTAAAGAAATCAACCTAATAATTAAAATTTGGAAAATTTCATAATGAAGAGAAGGGAGGAGATGGCTTTAAAAAACTTATTGCCTTTTAAAAAATTTTGGCAGCTTCAAATCAATCCGGCAAATTCTGGAGAAAATGATAACACAAATAAACATCTTGTATCGGCTGGTCAATTTCTTTTAGTTCATCTGCAATTTTAGATATTCTAGAAGCATATAAATTAATAGATTCTCCTCGCTTCATACTACATTTAAACAACTCATTAACTAGCATCATGTGATGAGCATGAGTGTTGCTAATAAAATTTTCTTTTAGGATCTTCCACGCTTGCACTGGACAGGAACAGTCATCTATCAAACTTCTATATTCTAAAGAAACATTCAAGTATATCATAGACAGGGCCAGCCTTGACTTTGAGTTGAAATCATTTATCTAACCTTTAGTAATTAACATCCCCCTTGTCATCTGCCTCCGGCAGTGCTTCAACACATGTCCTTTTTCCAGGTGGCATAATTATTTGCCCCTAATTTCTCGATCCCAGGCAAAACATTAATAGCCATATTGAGAAAGAGAAAAAAACAGAACCATCTAACACTTCAAAAACAAGTTAACTAATAGGCTGCTATTTAAGCAAAGAGCCCATAACCAAAATGTCAGCAAAATTGATGTTAAAGATTATTTTTCTAAGTATTATACGTCAGTAGAAACATTTAACTGAAAAAATGTTAACCTGAAAAGTGTATGCAGATGGTTCAAAAGATGAGGACAAAAATTTCATAAAACATAACTTTTATTAGTATAACATATATTAACAATATGTAAAACTTGAACAACAACAATAAGTAATTAATATTTTAAACTTCAACGATGGCAAAAAGTTCTTAGGCAAAAGAAAATATCACATTAAAACTACAATTGCGACCAGCACTAATTATATTTAACTCAACAAGTGCATAGCTAATAAAACGATATTAACCCTAGGTTAACAAACAACATGCTATCGACATTATACATCGAAGACATTAACCCTAGGTTAATGAACTGCCATATCAACGTGCTTTACTATTACTTTAAATACATCGATAATACAAAAAAAACTTAAGTATTAAACGCTCTAAAACATCGACAATTTAAAACTTATACTTCCAATTACATACTCAAATTAAATCCAAAGTTGACATTAAATTATCATGCAACACTTACTAGGAAAAAAAAACATATTACCAGAAAAGCAAAGGCAAAGCACTGCTGAGACCGGAATTCAAGGAAGTGCAGAAAAATCAACATCTTGACGTTTGAAGGAAACTGCTTCATGACAACATATTATATTTTACTTGAAGAATGACAAGACCAACGAACACTATGAATTACTTCCCAACACATGGATTTTAAATATTTAAGGATACACAATTTAAACTAAACCATCTTTAAAATAAAGCATAATAACTTAAAGAAACAAACTTAATACAAGTAAATAACATGTCAGAAAACATAAAACTGCAAAAGCTTTCACGTCCACCGGTCTTTAAATAGACCCAACCAGATCAATACCAGTAGCCAATGGCTAAAGCTTATCCATTCTTCATTCTTGTCAGTGACAGTGATCGGCCCGCCATCCACCGAAACAAACTGTCCCTACATCAGTTCGTTCAGAATATCGGCAATACGTGCATCGAAAAAGGTAAACATTAACACGGCGATAGAAATTAGAGATACTTCGTTAAAGTAAATTTGAATAAAGTATTTCATCATTCCAAAAAAAGGAAAACATAAGTGTTGCAATTCAATAATAACAATTACCTTTATGAATATGTAAAATTTAATTAAACATTTAAAAGCCAGCTCTCCACTAATGTAAACATTGAAAACGAACATTAAAATTTAATGAGGCAATTAAAGTAAGTTAAACCATTAAAACAATTAATTAAAGTAAGTTAAGCAAAACATTACTTGTTTTAGATTAAATAAATATGAAAAAACAACATGGAAACAGTAAAAATCCCAACAGGATCGCGGAAATTGTGCAATATTAAAAAAAAAAATCCCACTTAATATTTTTCATATGCACGCTTTTTCCACACTTATTTTCCCGCTGTTTATTAACAAATTAGTATGAAATTTCTTGCTCTTGCCTAATTCGTGGGACTCTGCGAATCAATTTTTTTGTTTTTGAAAAAGTCGTGGATATCGTTCGTTTAAAAAAAAAAAAAAAGGGATCAATCAGCGATCAAATGTTCTACAAAAGCTTCCGATTCCCAATCTTTCTCCATCCACAACATAAATGTCAATATCCATTTAAAACTTGCTTTATGAGATTCTAGAACCTGTAAAGAAATAGAATTGTTAACTATTTCTTGCTCATGTAGTTATTTTTTGCCCAACTCCCCCTTTATTTATCTCCATCTAGCAATCAAATGTTCTGCAGAAATTTTGTTTCTCAATCTTTAACCATTTGCAACATAAATTATATATTTATAATATTCATTTTAAACTTGCTTTATTAGATTCCAGAAGTAGAATTGAAAAAGTTTAATATTTCTTACTATTTAATTACTTTTTTATCTCCCCCCCCCCCCCTTCCCCATCTCCGGATAGCAATCAATGATCAATTCTAGAAACAATAAAGCAATAGAAGTGCTCAACATTTCTGACATCTGTAATTATTTTTAGACCTTTATTGCTGAACTTAATGAATCTATTTATTTTTTCTCAAATTAAATCTTTATGTATCATATCTATACCAGATTTGTAAACATGAGAGAAATGAAGAATAGATTTTTCAGGTTGGAAAATGTTTTCCAAATCAATTTAAGAAAATTAATACTCAGTTGGTTTTATGCACATTTGAAACTAATAATTATCTAAAAAAAGTATAAAATCACTTTTAAAACACGTATATAAATTTTTTTTATTAAAATCAAACACAAAGCTATTCGCTATTATTAAAACAGCATCTTCAGATATTATTAATTAACAGCAGAGTAGGTAGCATTATATACTGAAGAAGTTCAATACAGTTACAGTATATAATGCTGTCTACTCTGCTGTTAATTAACACCTGAAGATGCTATTTTAATAACAGCAAAAAGCTTTGTGTTTGATTTTAATAAAAAAAATTTATATACATGTTTTAGTACTTTTTTTAATATGTTTACACGTGAAGTCATAACAAATTTTAAACTTTCAGCAGTTTTAATTTTAACTAATAATTATCTACTGCTACTTTTATATGAATGATTAGTGCACATACATAAAAATCATATTATATATTTGTTTGAAAAATTTGTTTTTCTCTTGGTGTGTAATTTTAATTGAAAAAGTTTAATATTTCTTACTATTTATTTTTTTTATCCCCATCCTTTTCCCCATCTCCAGATAGCGATCAATGATCAATTCTAAAAACAATAAAGCAATAGAAGTGCTCAACATTTCTGATATATGTAATTATTTTTAGACCTTTATTGCTGAACTTAATGAATCTATTTATTTTTTCTCAATTAAAATTAATCTTTGTGTCATATCTATACCAGATTTGTAAATATGGGGGAAATGAAGAATAGATTTTTCAGGTTGGAAAATGTTTCCCAAATCAATTTAAGAGAATTAATACTCAGTTGGTTTTATGCACGTTTGAAACTAATAATTATCTACTGCTACTTTTATATGAATGATTAACAGGGCTCGCGCTGACCTTTGGGAGGATGTAACTGCTAATATTTTCCACAAACACAAAAAGTTTTTCACGATTCCTTTTTGCATTTTGAAAAAAATAAAATAAAAAATTTTTGTCATAGAAAATCAGCACTTAACTCTGTTAAATATATCCACACACAATAAATAATACAGTTAGACAAGTCTAAGGATATCTTTATATACATATTTCTTTTGTGCGTGTGTATGTCACTGAACTCCTCCTAAACGGCTGGACCGAGCTTAATGAAATATTTTGTGTGTCTTCAGGTGGATTTGAGAATGGTTTAGATTTACAATTCAGTTCAATCGGATAATTGGATCAAAAGATATTAAATAAAAACTTCATTTTAACTTTAAAATGATTAAAAAGAAAAATATATTTGATGCCAAAATAAACAAAATTCATGTTTGTTTATTTTTTTCCGGAAATAAAATATTTTTAATTTCGCGTGATAAACAATAAAAATTAGAAAAAAAAAAAAAATAATATACTATGAAAATATTTGCGTGTAAATAAATATTTTCATAGAGATACTTGGTATTAGCTTAAAATTTTTATTTAATTTAGTAGTACTTTTCTTTTCTACAGTAAAACAAAATTTTCGTTTTAATTGATACTTTATATGTAACTTATAAAGGTTCTTTTATGTTTTCACCTTAATTGTAAATAGTAATAATTTCAAATTTATTAGAATTTTTTATTTTTATTTTGTATATATCATAAAACAGTTTTTTTTTTTTTTTTTTCTTTGTATGGAACAGCTTTAGTTTGGAAAAATTTGAAATTTGGCACCGAAGTAGTACGGACATTTCTCACCAAGATCGTCAGTTACGCAATTGAGATAGCCATGTTAATTCATCGCAAAAATGGCCAAAAATATTTAAAGTCGACAAGGGGGGGGAGGTCTATACTAAAGCTGTGCCTTTGTATTTATCTTTATATATATATTTCTTTTGTGCGTGTGTATGTCACTGAACTCCTCCTAAACGGCTGGACCGAGTTTAATGAAATTTTTTGTGTGTCTTCAGGTGGATTCGAGAATGGTTTAAATTTACATTTCAGTCCAATTTAAATTGTTTATTTAATTAATTTATCACTTATAAATTGTTGTTGATTTTGGAATGTTTCACATTGGATCCAGCAGACTGCGCTTCGATCGTAGTATCGAATATTCAATAATACGCAAGCGAAGTGATGACGTCACTGGCCGTCCGTGGATGCAAGAAAAATATTTCCTATGTTAATCGCCCATTGGATTTTTTGTAAAAAATTACAAAATATCGAGGAAAATTATTTCCCAATTTTAATTCCCATATTTGGGTATAGATATGTATTAGTTATCATATGCATGCGTTAGATTGAGTTGTTTTTGCTGTAAAATTGATAAAATTTGAATTTTTAATCTCAAAACTCTGTCATCCTTGGCGGAAAAAAAAAAATATCGCCATATCATCTGGCGAACATATTTAATTTCTTTCAAAAATAATGGTTATTTCAACAACTTATATTAAGAGAGTAATGAATAATATGAAACAATTTCGTACAATACATATTACGAAAATATACATCTGGCATGTATATTTTCGTATTACGATTTTGATCGCCAAATACAAAAAACACCAAGGAAGACAGAGCTTTGAAATTTAAAATTAAAATTTTGTCAATTTGAGAGCAAAGTAACTCAATCTAACACATGCATACGATAACTAATACATATCTATACCCAAATACGGGGATTAAAATCGAGAAATAATTTTCCTCGATTTTTAATAATTTTTTATAAAAAATCCAACGGGAGATTAACATAGGAAATCTTTTTCTTGCATCCACTGACGGTCAGTGACGTCACACTTCGCTTGCGTATATTCTATTGTAATTCCAGTTTGTCCCGACAGTTGGTGCTGCGATCAAATTCAGGAAAATATTTTGTAACTTCGTGTTATTATTGTTATACAAAAAATTGTGTCCTAATTGAAATATTACATCAAGATGTAATTAGTGTTTGAAGAGTTTTGAAGTGTGCATAAAAAACTATACATTTTGCAAATTTGGTGCGGAATTGGAGTGAGTATTTTATATAATTTTCTATCATATTTACACGCGCGTTGATTAACAACCACCCTAACCTACAAATTTGTGTAGCTAATTTATTATATATATATTTTTTTTTTTTTTTTTTTTTTTTTTTTTGTATGGAACACTTTTAGTATCGGATCCCTTTGGCAAAATTTGAAATTTGGCACCGAAGTAGCTCGGACGCTTCTCGCCAAGATCTTTAGTTCCATAATTGAGATAGCCATTTCAATTCATCGCAAAAATGGCTTAAAATATTTAAAGTCACCAAAAGGGTCCCATACTTTTGTGCGTGTGTATGTCACTGATATTTTATTTATTTATTTTTTGTATGGAACACCTTTAATATCGGATCCCTTTGGCAAATTTTGAAATTTGGCACCGAAGTAGCTCAGACGCTTCTTGCCAAGATCTTTAGATCCACAATTGAGATAGCCATTTCAATTCATCTCAAAAATGGCTTAAAATATTTAAAGTCCCCAAAGGGGTCCTAATTTGTGGCTTAGATTTAGAAAATCCGTGCTTTTCTCACGGCCAATTATATGTTGCATGTTCCAGGGTTGGAAAACCTTCGAATTTGTTTGTGTATACTCCTCAAGGATTAACCAAAAATATTGTACATCCAATGGCATTACGGTAAATTCAGTTTTTGTAGATTAAAAAAATATACCTGTTATAAAATAAATTGAGTTTCAACTTTTTCACCTTTAATTAAAACGGGTTTAAGTTTTTATTTAATACGAACTCTACATTTCACTTCGCTCATACTATACACATACTCACATGCATCGATTGGTTGAATTGTGATAAATGTACATGTAATGATGTTAGATATTGTAATAACTTTTTGATAAAAATTTTCAACAAATCGGTTCAGATTGTTACAGCTTATTCATAAAAGACGGAATTTTTATGTGAAATTCGTTGCTATCAGAGATTCTCTCATAAATTGAAATATTTGCCGTATGAAATAAAATTTTGTGCTGTTCGACATTCAGGGGAGATTTTAAATAACAAGTAGCAAGTAGAAAGTACCAAGTAGCAAGAAGCAAGTAGCGAAAATTTCGGTAATTATGTCTTTTACGTTATAATCGGAATTCACAGTCACCGTTCACAGCGCTCCATACCTGTTTCACTTATATACCACATCCTTACACACTTACAATAAGTTAGTTTTTTTTTTCTAGCAAAATATTCTCTAGAAATAATTTAAATGACAAAACAACGTTTGTCGGGTCAGCTAGTGTATATATATATATATATATATATATATATATATATATATATATTCAAGAAAAAAGTCTGAAGTATAAAGGAACTTGAAAAGAATAAGTAATTTTAAATGAATGTGATAGGAGGGAGGTCATTATAATACTTAAATATTTCAGGATTACCATTTGATCACATGGTTAAAACTTTTTTTTTTGAAATATGAACATTAACAAAAATCAGTGTTTTCATGTAAGAGACTGAACATGAAAAAATATTTCAAGAAAAAAGCATCAGAATGTAAATATTATAAATTTCTAAATACATTATTTTATGCTAGAAATTTCAAAATTTTCAATTTTTCGTAGTGGGAATAAACTCCTTCAAGGGGGGAGGGGGGGGGGTAAAAAACTTTTTTTTTTCCCAAAATTTCCGGGGTTTTTTCGGGCCATTTCCATTTTTAGTTTTTCTTACTTTTTTTCTGCTTTCCCTGCTAGGCAACCTATTTAAATTCTCGTATTTTTCCAAAATACCATTCATAGCAAAAATAATTGCTTTTTCTTCTCGACATTCACTCTGCTAATGCGACTGGAAATCATATGCTGCATAATTTGCCTTATGTTGATAATATTGCACACGTTGTAAGAAAATAAGATAATGAAAACTTCAGTCATAAATTAATTTTATTTCTAATGTAAAGTTTCTGTGGTGTTTAAATTATTTGTTCATGATGCTCAAATATCAGGGGTTGTTGATTTTATTTTTTTTTAATAATTTAAATCTGTTTTTGGTTTAAAACGTGTATTATATATAAATGCAGAATATCCACCCACACTATCAATCACTTTTCTTAAATTAAAAAAATATAAATATTCCCATAAAAACAATGCATTCAGACTTTCAATATAGTATTTTCATATTAAGAATTGACTTAACTTTGTAAACAATTTCAGTATGATCCAATGGACTTGAGACTTGAACTTCATAGCTATAACAATTTTTCGATAAAAAAAACCCTTAACTGTAGTATGGAAGGCATAAAATAAATTTATTTAAAGGATAATTTAATATAAAATATGACAAAAATTAAAGGTATTTTCACCCATGGCTTCAAATGAATAAAATAAAATGGTAATTTAACATAAAACTAATATATCTTAATATAAACATATTGTTACGTAGAGCCTAGCAAATATCACTTGAAAAAAGAAATTTTTTTTTGTACAATCAAAAGAATTCATACTTCCATTACTATTTTAATACTTTTCACTTTTTTTTTGGGGGGGGGGGGGGTGAGGAGGGGAGCACAATTCATTAAGTAGGCACTGATAGCAGCCTCAAAACATATTCAACCAGCTATATATAGTTAAATTGATGGGTTGTGATTTTTTTTCTTTTTGACTTTTTAAACATTATGATGTTAAAAAAAAAAAAAAAAAATGTCTTTATTTAAAAAATATTATGTGGACTGATGTTAAATAATATAAACTGGTACGAAAGCTATACAAACAAGAGATGATAAATTTGGATGTATGTTCTTTTCTAAATAATGGAAAAAGTAATCAGTAATCTGTTAAATTAGATGAGATTAAATTAGAGTGCTTTATTTACAAAGTCATTTAATCATTCTGAAATTATAAAATAATGTTAGAGATAGTTCGTTTTTACTGAATCTCTCGATCTTCTCTTGAAATTATGTTCCTATATTTGTATGAAAAAATTCTTATATTTTTTTATTTGATTGCTTTGACCCCTGTGTCATCTTCCTGTTCTTGTGTAACAAATAACATAACCTGCAAAAGTCTCAATGAATTTGATGAGGATTTGATTGCTAAACTATTGTAATAGCAACCAAGGGTATAACCAAGGAAGGGGGTTATCGGGGCTCAGATATTTCTGAATTAAATAAATTTTTATTTTTGACCTTTTAAATAAATTAGGAAATCAGTCTCAGCCTATTACATAACCCCTGCTGATAACATCTGTGGTTAGACCTTTATTAGCAAGCTAAACTATCATGATAGTAACCAGCAGCAACTGTGTCTACTGTTAGAAATCTGTGATATGTGTTATATTTTTTATGAATCTAAACCCCAGTACATGCGCGACCACTGAAAATCTTGGTGGGCATTTTGAAGCACAAAAACATCTGTTCCCACCTAATAAAAACATTTGAATGTTTTGCCAACTGTGCCTGCCATAAAATCTTAGAAAGACCCTCTTGGGAAGGCACTCCCCCTCAGGCCTAGGACAGTCAGTTGGCCTTAATCCCCACAACCCAACCCAACCCAATCCTATCATAAAATCACTCCCTGTACATTCTTTTAGCCACTGCTCCATTTTTGTTTGTAACCCCATAAATCATAAATGATCACTATCATGGTCTGTGTTTTTATCAGTTCTACAAAATAATAAGCATCAACTGGTCTTTTTTTTCTTTTTTATGTCACCACACAAAAATTAATTTGACCTTTTTTTTTTTTTTTTTTTTTTTAATGGAGTTAATTGTTACTATAAATTTATGCTTCTTCATCGTTAATTTTAACACACTTAAATATGCTTTAAAGACAGATTTTAAAAAAAGGGGAGTGGAGGAGCTTTTACTTACTGATTGTTACATTTTTCAATTTTTAATCTTCTCAGATAGATAAAAATTTAATCACTATCTAATTGATTGTTCCATGACTTTTATAATAAAAATTAAGGAACATACTGTGGGTTACATTATTAAGAAATAGAATGGAAACTTAGCTCTCAAACAGAAATATGCATAAAAACAAACATCTTTATCACTCCCCCCCCCCCCCCCCCTAACAATACAAAAATAAATCAAAGTTTTTGTAAATGCCAGTTTTGCGAATGTAATAAATAAAATATTTTTTCTTTCTCTCTTTTTTATTTTTATTTTTTCCTGCCCAGTAGCAGAATTTTTTATGTATATCTGCAACAGCTATTGAAGCATTAGAAAATAATCTGCAGAATAATTTTACAATAAGTTAAAATAATAATAATAATTACTGGATTATTAAACATATTTTTATCACAAGTTTCCATTTATCTAATGTTATTAATCTGTTAGATATAATCAAAGCATTGTAGTTATAATATTTGAATTACATAGCTAGATAAAGAGTTGGCATTAACCATTATCCTTTATATCAAGAAATATTTTTTTCCATGATTTTGTTCGCACTGATTCTAGTAAAATGTTTGCAGTACGAGATTCTGAATACTGAAATTAATCTAAAATTTTCTGTTTCCTGTGTAACCAGATGGAGGGACATTAAGAAGTATAAACTTTCTATTTCCAAAAATTTGTTCTTCATTGCCATCTGTACTGAAATGTACATTGCATTTTGCTTACTTTCTCAATGTCTGAACCCCAATTTTCATAAAAAACTTCTGATACTGGAATCAAAACTACATATTGAGTAATACATAAAGTAATTTAATAAGCACAGTTATTTTCTTCAGTTCCCTAACAGACTTTTTTTATAAGCCTTCACTTGTGTTACTTTCAGATCTACACTGCATAAAAAAAAAGTAGACGGACACTTACTTGTAATACTTTAAAGCCGTTTATTTCTTTAATTAGAGATATGAGGTTCATTTCTCTAATATAATTATACTCTTGAGACATATATTATTATTTTTTGGATATAGATTCAATCCTTATGAATTATGTAGTGGAAAAATTCAGAAAACAAAAATGAGGCATATTTGCACTGTAATTTTTCTTAAAAAAAGTAGACTGACACATCTCTAAAATAAAACGTTTTTAGTAAGGGGTTCGTCTCCCATTTGCTTTAATAAGTTTGCATACTCTGTTAGGCATCGTGTCAATGAGATTCTGAATTTTTTTTTGACAGAAAATTTCTCAAATGTTTGTAGGAGCTTCTTTGAGCTGGTGAATTGATTCATACTGGCGTCCACCTTCATAAATTTTATGAACAAGTATAGTCCAAATGTTTTCTACAGGATTCATATTTGTACTCTTGCCTGGCCAGGGTAAAGTTGTTCTCATAAAACCATTTTTTAATGTTGTTAGCGGTGTGTATTGGCGCTCCATCTTGCTGGCAAATCCAGTTTTCTCCCCCAATATCATATGCAAATGGCAAAAGCTCACTGCTTAGTGTTTCAATATAATCTTTATGAGTCTGCTTCTTACTTAGGAACACTAAATTTGTCCTTCCACCATAGACAACAGCTAGCCACACCATCACGCCACCACCACCAACTTGCCGAGTAGAGTACACTTCGTCTTCTTTCTCCAAACTGTGCCAATAATATAGATATCCATCTGGGCCGTCTAAATAACATTTTTTCTCATCTGAAAAAACTACAGATATCCATTCTGTAGTCCAAGACATATGGTTTTGAGCCCACTGTGTAGGCGTACTGTCACATGGTGATCCTTCCAGCATGGATGATGTTTTCTCTTCTTATATTGAAAGAGCTCTGAGTGCTTAATGTAGAAATTGTCTGAGAAGTTAGGTTAGTAATTCCTGTGCTTATTCGTACTCTGGGAATTGATGCTTCAGTTTTTTTCAGCTCAGTAAAAATTTTTCTGTGGTCTCTAAGCGAAAGTTTCTTTGGCCATCCACTCTTTTTCTTTATGCCAAGTGTTTCAAGAGCACGTAGAAAATCACTGATGCTACTTTTGCTTATTAGAAGTAGCTTACTAATTTCTCTGACTCCTTTATTAAAATTTTTCAGTGCTATAATCTGTCATTTCTGGTAATCAGTCAGAGGAGTTCCACATGGCATGGCGCATTCATCTCTAAAAAATTTAACTACGTATAACCATCTTGTCAAGCACGTTAGCAATTGGCAAAATGCCAAATGTACATGTACACATGCAAAACTGGTATTACGCAAGAAACACCCACTTACATAGTTGCAGTTTTTGACCAATGTCCGTCTACTTTTTTTTTTTTTTTTTTTTAAATATTGTGCAAATGTATATCTTTTCTCTTTTCTGAATTTTCCTACATTAAAATTATAGAAAATTGAATATTTTTATTTGTCTGTCAAAAATATGAAGATTGGTAAGTATAAACATGTTAAAGAATTTTAATTGACATTTCCTATTAAACAAAGACTGGGTTTTAAAAAATTGTAAAGAAGTGTCCATCTACTTTTTTTATGCAGTGTAAGTTCATCTATAGTACTAGAGATCCATTTACAAAAATACTGGTTCTCAAACGGAAATGAGTGAAGATCATCAAACTTTGAAACTGATGCAAAATCTTGTATATATTCAAAAAAGCAGTAACAAAAATTAATGAGTAGAGTGTGATATTGAACAATTTTACAGTTTTATGAAGCAAGTTTAAAGAGAATATTGATATTTATACTGCATACAGAGAAAGATCGGAAATCACAAGACTTCTGCAGGAAGTTTCATCATCAATTGTTAGCCATATAGTAAAGGAAGGGGGGAGGACAAAGAATTATATGAATGAGAGAGATTGAACAATTCTTCTTCTTTTTATATGTTCTGAAATCTAATTAAATAAGTATAAAAAGAATATTGACATTTATGTTGCAGATGGAGAAAGATTGGAAATCACAAGGATTCTGCGATCCATTTGCTTATCAACCGTTTTGAGGAGGTGGGAAAGCACTAAAAATTACATGAGGGATACATATTGAATAATTCTATTTCTTTTTAGGTTCTAGAATCTAATAAAGCATGTTTAAAATGAATATTGACATTTATGCTGTGAATGGAGAAAGATTGAAAGTCACTATCTTTCCTGCCAAAATCGGGACACTTGAAATCTCTGCACAATACTGTTTTGGAAATAGTCTGCAGACTAAAAGGAAAATCTGCAGCGTTGGTCTCGTGTCTTTTGTCTTATGATGTTGCTTCCTTTTGCCTAAGGCCTCCAGCACTGCTTTCTGGATTATATTTTTCATAATTTCCCATTATTCGTTTGTGTTGTCTCCAGTAATCGAATCCTCTAATAGTTGATTTAAACGTTCCTGATAGTCTTCTTATGCTATTTTCTTGTAACAAGGTACTTTGAAAACTTCATTGTCTGGTTTCTTGTTTTTACGTTTTATCCATCTAAACATTAACTTAATTTTGGGAGTAACCAGAAAAGGGTCTGAGTATATGTCAAATCCTCTGGATACATATATATCCATAACTTGAGGTGACAATTTTCTGTTGTTAATAATATTGTCTATAAGTGATCTAGAACCTCTTGTATTTATGTCTTTTATCCTAAAGAATGTATTTGTTAATTTTAAGTTATTAAAAGAGGCAAAATATCTTAGTTTTTTTCCATTTTCATTTAGGTAGGTTTCTCCAAATGTAACAACGATGTTGTCAATAGGTTGGTTGCCTACTCTGGCATTTAAGTCACCAGCTATGATCACATAGTCACTTTTATTACAGCTCTTCAGTCTGCGTTGAAGTTCTTCATAAAAAAGTTCTGTCTCTTCTCTTCGGCCTTCCTCTGGGACATAAACTCTGAAAATAATCTCTCTCTATTCTTATTCTCAAGATGACAATGTGTTCACTGACGTATATGTAATTTACAATCTTCTTTTCCTGTTTATTGTCTATCAGTATTGCGACTCCACAAGATGCTCTTTTATGTTTCTGGTATGCCGCTGTAAATCATCACAAAGTCTTCTATGTCCTTGGTTCTCTTCAGTTTCTTTTTAGTCTCTGTGATTATTGTTATATTGGCAGACTTCCTCTTCAAGAGTCTCACCAACTCTGATCTTTTTGTAGATAGGCCTCTAACATTCCAGGTTGCCATAGTTAAAATATCCGATAAACCGAATTTCTTGTCAAGTCGATTCCTAGTTGAGCTGTCTGGTATATTAGATCTTTGAAGCTTACGAGTAGTTATGTTTTTACAAGATAAGGGTGCCAACCTTACTCAAAACCTCCAACCTGGAGGACCAGTGATGATCACAGTGACAGCTTTTTATCAACTTTGAAATTTTGAAAAAAAAAAAAAAACTTTTTTTGTGATACATCTTACTGTACAAGAATCTATCTGCCTAAGAAAAGTTGAGATCCAAAGATGAATTCCCCACAAAAATCGATGAATTAAAAATAGATCCTTCAATAAAATCGCAATAAAATTGAGTATTTCAGTAATCAGCCCAAAAAATATGGCATATTTCAGAAATTAAATTTAGGAAAAAGGAACTTTGCTGATTTATTGCTAGATAATCATATATTTTGGGAATCAGATTATTAAAATAGGCATGAATTTTGATAATTAATAGTGAAATAATTGTCTATTTCCACAATTGGTAGATTAATGATTCCATTTTGGCAATTGACAGTGAGAATATTATGCATTTTACTGGCAGACACTAAAAACCCAAAAATTTTTATGTTTTTTAAGTAAAATAGTTACTTGTTTTGAATATCAGCTATGAAGAAAATCTTAAAAAGAAAAAAAAATTAGTTGCAATTAAATGTAATTTTTTCCAATTAGTATCACAATTATCCTCGTTTACAGGAATCCATTGAAAAAACTTTTATTAGCAGCTTTAAGAATTATAGCTTGCAGGATGGGAATTCATTCTTATTTTAAAGTTCCATTGTAAAATTAAACTTTTGATGTAATAAAATGGAATTAGACATATTAGAATTAATCCATTAAAGTCCAAATTAATTCTGATAAATATATTTTGATAAATATCTTAGATTTAAGTTAATATATTTGAACTACTGAGAGTAAAAAAATATTGAATTAAAACATTTTTAAATTATAGCCTATCTGTATTTAAGAATGCTAGGCACTGCAGCCTTAAACTCTTCGAAATAACAGATACTTTTTTTTTTTTAATCATAAATTAACACAAAATTCTAAAGTATAATAGATAACATTATTCTTTTTTACTTTAGCTGGTGTACCTGCACAAAGAGCAAATGCATGTGCGATGATTGAAAAACCATAAAATGTGTATCCAAATTATAAAATTATAGAATATACGTGAAAATAGTAACAAACATGAATTAATAGCACATATATGAAAATTAGTGAGATTGTTTATAGTGCTGCTGTAGACTCTCATTAAAAAGAAAAAAATTACTGGTTGAGATTTTGAAGATTCTAAGCACTAATTTATTTTCTTCAAGTGAAGATGTTTATGTTAATGGTTTTAAGGGGATTTTATTCCTTAAAAATTATCTTATTTTGCATAGTCTACTAATCTCCCCCCCCCCCCCCTTAAAAAAAAAAAAAAAAAAAAAAAAAAAAAAAAAAATGGAGCCTACTGTTTAATTTTAAACTTTTTCTTTTATCAGTGCAATTTTTTTTTCTATTTGTTCTTTTACATTCACTTATTTACATATGCATTTGTTAGGCTCTTTTTATGTTAACTTCTGAATCAATCTATTCTTGTTAAAGGTATTTTGAAAACATTGTTATTTTATCTACTTTCTATTATTTAGGTGATAATGAACTGTTGCTAGCTTTAGAATCCCTTGAAAAAGTAGATATATCTTCAGATGCATCTGATCTTTCTACATACAGGTCAAAAGTTAATTCACCACCAGAAATCTAGTTTCTTTGTAATACATGTTGGTATGTATACCATTTCTGTGTTTCTTAAGCAAAATTTATGTTTGTATATATTTATATTATCTGAACATATATATGTGTGTGTAAGTACACTTTTTTCCTTATTTTCTTCTGTTCATTTGCTTATATTGTTTGATTTGCATTAATATTTAATCTCAATATTATTTGAAAGTAGTTGCTGAAATAAAACTTAACAAAAGAAAAGTTTCCATAAATAAAAAAATTAAAAAAAAAAAATTAAAAAAAAAAAGGCATTTTGTTCAGAAGGACAATTATATCAGTTTTTCAAGTAATACAATTCACTACATAGATCACGATAGAGCCACCAGCCACTTATTATTGCGAAAGAATACATTCCTCTATATGCAAATCATGATGATAATAATCCCAGTCACCTGGCTCATCCAAGATAAACTTTTTCTCATTAGAGAAAATAACCATTTTCTACTCTTTAGTCCACAAAATATGTTTTCTTGCAAAATCTAATCTGGGTTTCTTACGCAATTCAGTTAAAGATGGCTTCCTCTTTATTTTATTTACTTTTTTTTTTTTTTTTTTTTTTTTATTAGACAAATAGACATGGGCATTGACACATACGGGAAAGGGGGACACTTGCCCCTTCTTAAAAAATTCTAATTTGTAAAAAAAAAAAAAAAAGAAAAAAAAAAATCATTATTTATACATTTAAAACTTTAAAACTGCATCATTGGATTTTCAATGATCAACGAAATCGCCAATAAAATTTATATTACAGAGCTTTTTTTTTTTTTTTTTTTTTTTTTTTTATAATTATGGGTTTTGAAATCCCTTGAATATAAAAAATTTTAGCAGTTAGTCGGTGTGTCTGTCTGCTGTAAGTATAATTTGAAAAGAGAAAAAGTTTGGTATTTTGAAGATCATATGTGAGGGTATCACTTGAATATTTTAATTGAGATTGGTAAGTTTCAATGAATGGTGTAAGTAAAAGTTTTCTAAATAATTTTTAAATAAATTTTTCATTGTAATAAAGGGCTTTAAATATCTTATGAGTGTTGAGTCAAAAACCAAGAAAGGAAGCAGTGGCGCTCTTTAGAATTAAGACTGGTCACGACTGGCTTGCAGAACATCTTCACAGAATAGGGTTCCTACCCACGAAAAAGTGCCAAATCTGCGGTGAGGGTACTCTAAATGCAGAGCACTTAACATCTTGTAGTGGACTAAGAACCGACCTGTGTTAACTCTACTTGGAAGCCAGGACTCATCTTCTTGACCTCCTGCGAACTGTCACTGCCTGAATTTTATTCTTTCTGTCTATGTCTCTTGCTTTTATTCTGCTTGTGTTGTTCATTTTGTATGGATTAATTTTATTTTTTTTCCAATAAAGCCATATGTATAAATATATATATATATATCTTATGAGTGTAAGTAGAATATTCAAATGGTGTGAATGCATTGCCTGATTATTTTTTAGTCAGGTAAATGTAATGCACAATAAGTAAACACTTTCATACAAAATTTTATCACAGTGGTTAGAGAACCAGCAGCCGGGTCTCTATTATATTCCCGGCAGTTCTGACGCTTATGCAGTATGACTGCCGGGTGATTTAGTATTCATCTAACGGTAAAGTGAACGACTCTTATCAATACTTGCTTTTGATAATTCACATTGACGCTTTAATTCGTATTTATTCGAATTGACCACATTTTATATTTTTACTTTCTCTTTTGATTTTTTTCATTAAATATTTGTTTCATTATTCAGTTTTATTTTCTCTTATATTTTTTGTTTCATCTGCTATGTTGTCTTTCGTTAAATAAGTTAATATAATTGAGCTAAATAAACCTCTCAAATTGCTACAGATATTTCTGAGACCTTATATTACTCACCAATACAAATTAAAAATAAAAATTTAAGAAAACTGATAATGCATATGATTGAAATATACATGTATAGAATGGGGGAAGGGGGGAGATTTTACACTACACAAAAAATCATCACATTTCTAACGTATTATCATATTTGGATTTTAAAAACTAAATATATTTTTTAAATTTTTAAATTAATCAGTATAGTAAAAGAGATTTAATTTTTTAACTATGCATAATTTCTCAAAAGGTTAACCTAATATATTATTATGTTCTTATTTTTAAAAATTAAATATATTTTAAAATTTTTTAATTTAATCAGTATAGTACAAACAAATTTAATTTTTCAACTTTTCGTGGTTTCTCCAAACATCATTCTAATTTATTATTATATTTTAATTTTTAAAAACTAAATATATTTTTTAAATCTTTAATGTAATAAATATAGTACAAGAAGTTTAATTTTAAAACTTTGCATGATTTCTTGAAGGATTATTTTAATATATTATTATATTTTGATTTTTAATTACTAAATATATTTTTAAAAATTTTATTTTAATCAGTATAGTAAAACAAACAAATAAAAATAAATAAATAATTTTAACTTTACAGGGTTTCTCGCAGGGATAAAAAAAAATAAAAATAGGTTTAGGTGTAATTCTTATGCAAGATCTGACAGTAGTTAACTTAAAATTACACTGTTCAGCATTTTATGATTCTTGTGTAATAAAGTACTCGGCCATGGAACAAAGAGGAAATTGTGAATTCTTATAGATTTCTAATTTTTCAAAAAAGGGTTTTTCTCTATACATGAAGCTGATTATTTGTTTATATGGATTTTTAGTTCACTATACAAATCTATGCCGTTGAACGAACAACTACGAAAAGTGGCACGCTTACTTATTACTCAGAAAAAATCTATCTAACACTGTATTTTTTAGCTCATTCGGATAATTGGATCAAAAGATATTAAATAAAAACCCCATTCTAAATTTAAAAGGGATTGGATTAAAAAGAAAGAAATAGTAGTATCTTTCTATTTAAAAAAAATAGATATATTTATACCAATGTAGTATCTTTCTTTTCTTTCTGTTTTTTATTTTTTTATATAATGATTTACATCAGCCCAAATTTGAAGAGATATTAGCCATATGATAAATTTCATGTTTGTGCAATAATATGTAAATAATATATCAGCTTGTGCATTAATATGTAAATAATATGCAGCCTATTTTTATGGCTTTATTTTACCGTATTTATTTATTATTTGTTTGGCAGCAGAAGTGGGTATATAATAAGAAGGCCTTATTTGGAAGTTTGCAACATAAATATTTTTGGGTGCAGGCCCTCACCTTCCTAAGTGCAACAACTTTCAGGTGTGTGCTTGCTTATCTAGCTCTGGCACTGAAGTCACTCTCTTCTTCCTTCCACATAAGTGTTGCCACCTATTGATGTCTGCTGATTCGTCCTGATTGCAGCTGTGTGGATTGGTAACAATTTCAACGGCTTCGCGATTCACTGCTTAATGGTAGTTATTGTAGTTTGCTAATTTTTTAATGTTATTAAAATCAATTTTTATGCTATTATTTTGAAATATTTTTGTTAACGCGGTGGTAGTTCTATTGAATTTGATGTCGGCTTTATGTTCTTTTATTTGGGTTTTTATTTTTCTTTTGATCATGCCTATGTAATATCCTTTACTATTGTCATTGGTTTCATACGTTATTTGGTAAATTTCAGCTGTTTCCACCTGTTTCCATTTGGTTAATTTGGTCTTTATCACTTCTGATTCTCTTAAATATATTTGAATTTCGTTTAATGGGGATATTTATATTTCAGAGAATCAGAAGTGATAAAGACCAAATTAACCAAATGAAAACAGCTGGAATTTACCAAATAACGTATGAAACCGATGACAATAGTAAGGGATATTACATAGGCATGACCAAAATAAAAATAAAAACCCAAATAAAAGAACATAAAGCTGACATCAAACTTAATAGAACTACCACTGCATTAACAAAAATATTTCAAAATAATAGCATAAAAGTTGATTTTGATAATATTAAAAGATTAGCAAACTACAATAACTACCATTGTGTAGGGAATCACAAAGCCATTGAAATTGTTACCAATCCACGCAGTTGCGATCAGAACGAATCAGCAGACATTGATAAGTGGTGATACTTATGTGGAAGGAAGAAGAGGTTGACTTCAGTGCCAGAGCTGGACAAGCAAGCACACGCCTGAAAGTTGTTGTTGCATTTAGGAAGGTACAGGCCCACACTGAAAAATATTTATGCAGCAGATTTCCAAGTAAGGCCTTCTTATTATATTCAGTGCCTGATTTAAGGCAGGGCATTCGGGGCATGTGCCCTGGGCCCTCACACTGAGGAGGCCTCCAAGAAACTCCATCATACATTTAAAAAAATAGTTAAAATAAAAAATTTCCGAATTTTGCTATAATGATCATTGTTTTTTTGCTTTTTCGTCAATGGTTAAAAAATTTAATTTTTTTAAATTAAAATTTATGCTGCACTGTATTACAGCATGTATAATTACTAATTGTATTACTGCACTGTTTTATAAATTGGCAGTATGATCTTTCAAGGAAACTATCAGCACACCGAAAAAATTGCAATATTTTCGCTAAATGCAAATACAGCTGCATACTACCGATACTGCATTCCAAACTCTTTTTAAGGCTAATTAAATCTGAGGCACTCATTGCAGTGCAGATATATGGGCGCAATGTACGTTGATCCAATAAACAAGCATCAGGTCTAGTTAAGCCTTACTCTTGCCAATAAAATGAAAAGTGAAGTGAAGAGAATTTTTAGATGCATGATTCAAAAATATGCAGTTTGTTTTGTTTGTTGTAACATTAAAGTACGAAGAAAAGGGACCCATTGAACATGAGTGCCCTGGGCCTCCAAGTGAGTAAATCGGTCCCTGATTATATTTGTTTAGTAATTTAGGAAAGTTTAATTAAGATTTTTAAGAAATGGGTATAATTTCATTTATTTTCAAACTGCTGTAGACATTTTGTTATTAAAAGTGTTCTTTGCTGTTGAAATGCCCAGACTTTAATCAGTCAGATTGAGACAAATTGAGTTTAAATAGATAGATAAGTTCATACGGATATGAATCATCTTGTAAACATAAATGCTAATAATGATTTTCTTTTTAATTATTATTAAGTATAGATTTAGTTGCTGGGAATATTGTTTACAAGGAAATGTTGAATTTTGGTATTTATTATTCAAATTCTTACTTAAAAAAACTAGTCAAGTTTAGACCACTGGGCGATATTAATATTTTTAAATTTGTGTGAATAATGATAAAAATTAGAGAAAAAAATAATTACGCTACGAAAGTTTGTGCATTTTTTTAAATTAGGAATTGACGTGTAGATAAATATTTTCATAAATATTTAGCCATTAGTTTAAAATTTTTATTTAATTGAGTAGTACTTTTCTTTTCTACAGTGAAACAATATTTTTCATTTTTATTGGTACTTTATATCTAATTTATGATGTTTTTTTATGTTTCCACTTTAATTTAATTGTAAATAGTCATAATTTGGATTTTATAAGTTTTTTTTTTTTATTTTATTTTATGGAACAGGTTTAGTATTGGACCCCTTTGGCAAAATTTGAAATTTGGTTTCAAAGTAACTCGGACATTTCTCGCCAAGTCCTTTAGTTATGCAGTTGTGATAGTCATTTCAATTCATCACAATAAAGGCCAAAAATATTTAAAATCACCAAGGGCTTTCTATACTAAAGCTGTATCTTTTGTATTTATTTACTTATTTTCTGTTAAAGACTTCGGGAAATGTTTCATGCTTTTTCTTTCCATTTTACATTTTTATTTGGTTCTTTCATTGATTTAATCTGGCCAATGCTGGGTAGACCCCCAGTAGCAGAATTTTCTATATCTGTCTGCCGCAAAACAAAATTTATCTGCAATCCAGGAATGTCAGACGAAGTCTGGAATCACAAAATGTATTAACAATTGATAAAAAACATGTAAAATTTGCATCTACAAAGAAATTAAGAATATACAACAAATACAGTAATTCCAGATATATAATGTAAATTATATTTTTATTTTTTAACTTGACATTTATTTTTGAGACATTAATCTGCAGAGCTTCAAAAAATCTGCAGCGCTCGCTGCCATGCTGCACAGTTTCTGCTACTGGGGGTAGACCTGCTAGTCTTTAATTAAAGTCAATTATTTTATGTCCTTTTATATATATTAAGTTAAACAATTTTAAACCATTAAACATTGCTATATGAATCCCACTGAAAATTTTTGAATTTTCATATATTTTGGGTTTTAATGTGCATTTCTAATTATATGTAATTTAAATAGCTTTAAAAAAATATTTTGTTAGAAGATATGACATGTTTCCAAAATGGGAGATTTGACACCTAATTGGCATAGAACAAATGTTTGAAAACTGCAAAACCCTTTTAAATTAGTTTTCTTGATCCCTATTTAAATTTAAAAAAGAACTGTTTTATTTCATATCCATTGTTTTAAACCCCTGCACTCGAATGAGTTATTTTTGCTGATTTTTTTTCTTTGCTGATATTTTGCAGAAAAACAAACATCTTTGTTTGAATAATTGGAAAAGAAAATAGAATTTACATAACAAACTTTTTGAAAAAATTACAAACAAAGCTAATAGCTTCAATATATAATGTAAAAAATAAAAAATATATTTATCTTAATTACTTGCAGAGAAAAAAAATCTTAAAAGATTGTTCCCGTTGCGAGAGCTTTGACGCCTAATGGGTTAAGCTGGTGTGCCATATAAAAACATTAGTTGCACATTTAAGCACCTTGAAGTTATCAAGTTTTGATGGGTACTTACTAGCATTTCTTATAAAATATCTTGTTAGTAGAATTTTGGCTACTTGACAAAAACAATTACATATTGGTGTACCAAAATTTGAACGATTTGTATTTATTTGAATATACATTTTAGTAATTTAAAGTGTTCCATTTAATTTGCTTATCATAAGATTGAATTGTATACTCTGTTGTTACGAAGACTTATATTGCATATTTCTCATATAGCCTCTTATATTTTCTAGGTTATTAAAGTAGAACTTATGAAAATAGAACTTCTCAAGTCATGCTTTTTTTTCATCGCAAGAAATTCCTATTAATATCATACATATTACTTTCATAAGTGTCTACCTTATTTACAGTGAATGAAAAGAGCTTATCTGTGAATAATATATTTTGTTATGTAAATACTGCCTTATATTTATCATTTCTATCGCTAATTTATTTAGAAATAATCTATTTTTATAATTGTGGTTCTGTAAGCTTTCATCTGCTTGTATTTCATTATGTCGTGATCTCTATTCATTAGCTTAATCATGATTTTATTAGTTAAATTAGCTTTTTAATTAATGCTTAATTATTTCAAAATTTTATTGTAGGGTCAGATTCTTATACTCTTTTAAAATTTTGAAATTCGTAAAATAGTTAGACATTACCTTATCTTTTTATAACTATACCTAGACAATGTAACATTAGTCTTTTGCAATAAATCTATTTTAGAGATTTATTTTCCCAGTGTAATAAAGCCATCTATAGAGTTTGATTATATGTATATATCATATATATAATCAATCATTCAGTATTTTTATATAATTACAGATTTAAAATATTTTCATTTGCATTTTTATATAAAAAATTAAAGGCTTTAGCAAGCTTCTATGACTTTAAGGACATTTATTAATGAGCTTCTTGTTAGAAATATTTCTTGATATCTGTTTTTACATAATTAAGTGTTCCTTGTTAAACAAATTTTGTAATGGTAACTGGGCGTTTAAAGTTTTCAAATGATACAATTTGATTTGTACTAGCTTAACATATATAGAAGTAAAGAGAAGTTCATAAAGAAGTATAGAAGTCCATAAAGAGTAATGTGATGTTTTAAAAAATATTTTAATGTAATTTGTTTATTAATTTATTTACATTTCGTGCTAAGTATTTTCAAGTCATACATTTTCATTATAAATATCATCTGCATTCATTTTAATTGCCAAATACTTTTTGTACTAAATATTTCATTTTGTTTTGTATATTTACTGTGAGATCTATTTATGTTGAATTTTATGATCAGTTCTATGAAGCATAAGATAATGAGCTGTTGCATTTTTAGTTTTTTCTGTTATTGAATTGTGCTTTTTTTTTTTTTTTAATTTTATTTAAAGCAGGGAAGATTTTAAAAGTATTATTGAAAAGTTATTTATTGAATGGAAATAATTAGTGAAAATTCAAAGTAACGTTAACTATGCAAAAGCATATAGAAGTATTTTTTATATATTATTTAAAAATAAAATAAATATATAATAAAAGTATTTTCTATAATTTTAGCTTAGTTTTCAACTGAAAATGCATTTATAAAATCATAGTACTGAATCTTTCAAAATACTTTCATTCTTTTTTACCCCTTTTAAAATAGATTTTTCTTTATCTTTTTTTTTTTTTTTTTTGTCTGTTAAATATTTAGGTTTTATTAGAAAATTTTAAATGTTGATAAAACTTTCGTTGTTATGCATGTTTTGATAAATATACCTGTTGATTGTTGCTTTTATAAAATGAGTTTACTTATGTATGAACCTAAGTAATTTCTGTGAACTTTATACTTGTGAAAAGCATTTTCATCAAATTTCGTATTTAATTTTGCTACAAAATTATCTTATGGACTTATCTTTTTTTTTTTTTTTTTTTAAATCATTAGTTTATTTATAAATATGAAGTTAAAATAGCATTTTAAAGCCTGATTATTAAAATTTAATTTACAAGAGAAATTTTACATGCCAATTTAAAATTAGAAATGAAATTCAGAATGCATTTTTATTTCTTGAATCCTATATGTTAAAAACTACTGGTAAATATCGTTTAAAAACAATTTACTCTAGACTTAAATTTCATTATAAATTTATAGTGTGTAATATATTGTAATGATCATTCATTAAAGTACTCATTTTATTAACATAAAATTATCCAAATTTATTTATTTATTTTATTTCATTTTAAATTCTTCCTTCAAGAGTTTTTTTTTTTTTTTTTTTTTTTCTATTTGTTGAGTTTTGCTTAAAAAAAATTTGTGCAGTGAAATATACTTTTTTTTTTTTCTTTTAATCACTTTGTATTTTTATTGAATTTTAAGAATTTTAATAAAGTGCTTGTTGAAATCATAGTTTTAAACTTATTTTAGAGTTTTCAATGAAGTCTTAAATTTTAGTGAGTTTTAATCATTTGTTCTACAGTACCTAGGGTTGCCAGACTTGTCTTGTTTTACCATAGTTTGTTATGGTTTTATCACACTACTGATATTATAAAACTTTTTCCCAAGCTCTATTCATTGCATTCTACAGAGAAATTTTTTAAAAGTATATAAGATTTTTAAAATTATTTAATTCAAAATAAAATTTAATTAAAAAAAAAAATTAATTGAATTTGACCTGTTTACTTAAAATAATTTAGCCTTCTTGATTGGAAATGATTTTTTCTTCTGTATAATATATGTGCACACACAATGTTTATGCAACAAAACATAAGTAAAATTTTTAAAGTAAACTAAAAAATTCTGGGAATATTAACAAAACTTCTAAAAAAAAAAAAAAAAAACTGATGTGTAAAAGAAAACAGGAGAAATTGTTCTACGGGAACAGTTAGAATGTACAATGTAAAATAAGTCTGAAAAGTATACAACTTGCAAAGAAAACATACAGTCTGCAGTGATGCCGCTAGTTTTTCAAAATCCTGAGTCCTTGGGACCCATGAGTTTCAAAAATCTGGGTCCCTTAAAAAAAAAAAAAAATGGGTCCCCATATAAATGAATAAAAATTTATATGTCTAGACTAGAGATGGGAATGATCAGAAAAAACCCAGAAATTTTGGGAAAAAAAACTAGTTTTTTTTTTTTTTTTTCAGTTTTTTTCCCGAAGTGATTTATTTCCTCCTAGAAAAATTTAAAATTTTGAAATTTCTAGCATAAAATAATGTGTTTAAAAATTTATAATATTTACATTCCGATGCTTTTTTTCGTGAAATATTTTTTCATGTTCAGTATCTTACATGAAAACACTGGTTCTGATAATGTTCATATTTCAAAAATAAAGTGTTAACCATGTAATCAAATGGTAATCCTGAAATATTTACGTATTACAATGACCTCCCTCCCATCACATTCATCTGAAATTACTCATTCTTTTCAAGTTCCTTTTTATACTTTCGTCTTTTTTTAAATATATATCCTTAGACTTGTCATTTTAATGTGTGTGGATATATATTATACACACATACATATAAATGCATGTAACAGTTAAAAAAAAAAAAAAAACTAAGAAACTAAAAAATTTATTTCACAATTTATAAAAATTACATGTGCAAAAACCTACTTGATTTATGTCCTTTACATCTTAGTTAATAAGCTTTATGTTACATATAAAAAAAATAAATCAATAATAAAATGTTGTTTTAAATTTCTGAAGTTCAATTAACTTTAAATTAAACTTTTATTTTATCTTTGTGATTAATTTCATTTTAAGTGAAAATCTGAATTAAGAGTCCAGCATCAAGTCCAGTAAACCGGTAAGCCTGACATGCAATCAGGTTTAGGTGTATTTGACTATAAATGTTTTCTCTTGCGTATTAAGTTCGGTTCAGGTTGACTGATTTATTTTTCTTATGGGTCAGATTGACTATATATATTTTTTTTTTTTCTGGGGGCTGGGTTGTCCGATTTATTTTTCTTGTGGGTCAGGTCAACTTAAGAACATATTTCAAAAAACTTTATCGTATTAAACAGAAATTTGTTTGATATAATTATAAACATACTACATATTCCTATGTTTAAATGTACGTGCACACAAATTATTACATACATATTGCAGAAAGGCAATAAACAAAGAAAAATCATATATATGTATATAAATATATATATTAAACTTAAAATCATATTTTTGTTCTCTAGAAGTACATAACACACATAAATAGTTAAAAATTATTAATCCATTTTTCAGATTTTTAAATTTACAACTTAGTGTATCAGTAACTCCATTAAAAAAAAGAAAAAAAATTACTAACTTTGTAACAATGCAAATTTACTTTATTATATGCCTTTAAAAAGTTTTGCATGATTTTCAGATGAATCATGAAATTTAATTTAGTTTTCAGGTTTCGGATATGAAAAAAATCAGATTTGGGTCAATGAAAAAAAAATTTTTTTGTTGGTTTGATTCTCTAATCTAAATTTATATTATTAATGCTGTTGGGAGATGGACATTCCATAGGAATGCACACTCTATGCAAAATTAATGGTTTAATGATGATTTGATTAGTTTTTGGTGTTTTGTACAAGGAAAGGTACTGGCAGTTATGAAACAGAAAGGCTCATTTTCTAATAGTAAAAGCTTTTTCTATGCTTCTGTTAAGAAAAAATAATATGGATTGCATGTATTTTTAAATATTTAACACTTCATATTTTCTAAAATATTATAACTATTAAGAAACCCTATTTTTATCTGTAAAAATTCTATTTTTTCCAGAAAAAAACCATTTTTTTTTCCACTGCCTCAAAATTTCCAGAAATTTTACATCTCTATTAAAGATATAAAGAAGTATTTTATCTTATTGTAACTGAGAAACAATTTACGTTTTTTTTAACAGCTCTTTTTGAGATTGTCTTAAAGTGAATACTATGTGGGAGGTGATTGCTGTTAATAAACAAATGAAAACATTATGCTCAATGTGTTCTGAAACCAGGTAGAAACAAGAAAGAAAGATCATGCAGCACACATTGATTAGTAACACTTTCCAACTGTATGTAATTGTTGTATCGAATAACTTTTAATCTGAAAAAGTTAATCATAACATATTCTATACAAAACATTTTAGAATATTAAAAATACATGCGAATGTTTTTATGATTTTTACAGTAGAAAAATTTTAAATATAACTTTTAAAAAATTCTGTCCTAAAACTTAATCCATTGACATTTTTTTTTTTGTTGTTGTTGTCTCTGTAAACAAACTAGTTGCACAGGATCTATTAATGTCATTTTAAACAGGGAACATTCCATAGTGAACTTGATTGTATCATTTTTAAAAAATTCTAAAAATATTTACCGACGCTAGGAGCCAGAAACAAACAGATAGAAAGGTAGTCAACCGGCAGACAAATACACAAATTGAAATCATATTCCCGCTAAAAATATAAGAAAGTGTTAAAACTCTTAATGTAAACGAAAGTGCAATTCTAGCAAATTTTATTAATCGCCCTTAATGTAACTGAATATTTTTGTGTGGCCCTGTAAATCTGATGCTAATCATACTGTATTATATAGAAGGCACTCTTTTGTGTATACAAATGATTTATTTCAATTGCATTAAGCTTTGTGCAAAGTAAAATTATTTAAATTTGGTTTATAAAAATAACTCTCACCGAACGCAATGCTTTGGAATACTTTCAAGTGCCCCTGTACACAAAAAGGTTAGAAATGTACTTGATTTTATATAGGAAACATCCGAAAGGGTACTTGAATAACATATTAAAGTTTCTATACAGTAAAGGTATTAAAATATGGTTTATATAAACTCTTCTCATAGAACACAAAACTTTCAAATATTTTTGGGTGCCCCTGTACACAAACCAGTAGAGGTATAAACTTCATTTTTAATAGGGAACACCCGATAGTGAACTTGAATAACATATCAGTTTGAAAAAATTCCATAAATATTTACAGGAGTTAAAGCACGAACAGACAGAAGAACAGATACACAAATTGAAATCATATTCACACTTGACAAATGTTAGAAAGTGTTAACCCGTTAGTAGTCGCTATAGGCAGCGTCACCTATTACAGATTGTGCACTTTTTATTTAACTGTCACCAATAATTTTAAGAATTGATGTGATCGACGTTTCTTTGGCTTTATTCGCGTTTTATGTATATCAAATGCCACTTCTAAAAATTTTTGGTGGCTATTGAATAAAAAAATCTGGCAACATTGAAGGATGGGCGGCAAATCGACCAACTAGCGACTACTAACGGGTTAAAAACGCTTAATGTAAACGAAAGTACAATTCTAGAAAATTTTTATTAATAGCTTTTAATATAAATGAATGTTTTTGTGTCACCCTGTAAATCTAATACTAATCATGCTATATTCTATGCAAAGCATTCTTTTGTGCACACAAATAATACATTTCAGTTTCATAAAACTTTGTAGAAAGTAAAGTTATTAAAATTTTATTTACAGAAATATCTCTCATAGAACGCAATGCTTTGGAATACTTTTGAGTGTCCCTGTACATAAACCAGTGGCGATATTTACTCTCTTTTCTACAGGAAGCATCCAATTATGAACTTGAATAATGTATTTCAATTTCATTAAGATATGTGTACAGTAAAGATATGAAAATATGGTTTATAGAAATACCTCTTATAGAACACAATGCTTTGAAATACTTTCGGGTGTCCCTGTACACAAACCAGTAGAGGTATAAATCTATGGAATCAATTAATTAAATTTATGCAAGAACAAGAACTTTTGTTTTTATTTTGTTGTGCTGCGGTTTTAACCCATTGACCACTTTGGTGACAATAATTGCACTTTCCAATTTTTTCTTACTTTTAAAAGCTATTTTATTTCGAATGGATTTTGCTTCTAATGCTTCTTGATTCTGATCATAACTTTTTGTTTTAATTTCTTTATTTTCTCTTTCTTGAGCAAATAATTGAGTTGTTAACACATCAATAGTTCTTTTATCTTCATTAAGAAGTAACCAACTTGACTTAAAAGAACGGTACTCTTAAGATAATGCATCTGGAATCTTGCATGTAAGTAGCATTTGAGTTTTCTTTCAATACACAAATTTAGCTCATTCTACAGGTTCTTTAATTTTGATAGATTAGTACCCATATTATCGTTTTCTGAAAAAATTGTAAACAAATATTGTACAACTGATTATCTGAGGTAGCTTCATTTAGTTTATGGAGTTCTAACTATACTTCTCTTGCATTATCAAACCTCATTACTTTTTTGCATTGTTTTTTGAATCATTGAATTTGTAAGGATCATCATTGCACATGTATTTGCTTTTTTATAAGCCATTAAATCTTTATGCTTCTTTAATGTTGCTTCATTAGTTTCTTCCGGTGGTGGTTCTTGTTTATCTATCTTGCCTTCTACAACTTCTAATCTGTCATCATGATAATTTAAAGCAAATTTTATTATATACTTCCATAGCGACCAATAACATTCGCCACTTAATGGCTTTATTTATAATTTTACAAACTCTATTCTTGATGCTTCAATCTTACTAGTAGAGTATATTCTAACAAATTCTTTAAAAATGCAGACTCTTAAAATAAATTCAGTCCACTTCAATCACATCAAATTTTTTCCTAAGGCTATCTTAAATATGATTTCAGGACTTCAGGATTGGAAAAAACAATGATAAAATCTTGCTGTTCTTACTTGCCTCTTGTTAGGCCTAATATTATAGAGCTGACATATTAAATCTTACTTCATAATTTTATTTTAGTCACTACAGTCAGTGGCGGATCCAGAACTTGACTTTTGGTGAGGGCTAAGATTTTTACTTTCTGCTATATGTAATATAGAGAAAGTATTGGATTCGCGAAAATTTTCGACCTCCGTTTTTTGACGGATCTACACGTTTTGGGATGTCCTGAACACGAATTGATAGTTTTTAAAAAATGTCTGTCTGTGTGTCTGTCTGTCTGTCTGTATCATTTTTTTGTGGACGCTGTATCTCACGAACCAATGAATGAAATTTAACCAAACTTGGTATTTAGTTGCACCCTGACATGAACTGGTGCCCATTAGATTTGGGGATCAATAGCTCAACAGGTGGCGCTGTGATCGCATTTTATAGGACAAAATTCCGTATAAATGGGCATAATGAGAGTTATTTTAAACTTGTGATTGTAAAATTAATATGAATTATTGATAATAGTAGTAGTTAACTAGGAAAAAAAATTTGTGCATGGGGGGGCATCGGTTCCCCCCCTGGGAGGGAAGTACCCCCCCAGGGGGGTTGAATTTTGAAGATGGGTATCATTCGAAAGATCTCGTCAATACCTTTAAAACGAATGGTTGAACCATAAATCTGTGATAATTTAAAACAAAGTTATCGATTTTTTTTACTTTTAACAAAAAAAAAACTTAGAAAAAAAAATCGTATTTTTTTTTTTTTTTTTTTTTTTTCTTTTTAAATATTGTTACTGATTGAATATGTATAGGAAAATATAGAAGAAAGTCTTGTGGTGGCCACAACATACTAGTTCAAAATGTTATTCTAGACAGATAAAAAATTTACAATTGCAATATTCAATGATGAATGTCAGTGTTTTTTTTTTTTGAGGGGGGGGGGGCTTCAGCCCCCTAAGTACGTTAAAAAAGAAAAAACAAAATTGCTCTACTGAGCTTCTAAAAGAAAGATAATTTTCTAATAATAAGTGTTTCCAATAAAAAACTTGCATGTATAAAATTTTGTTTAACATATTGCAATAGTAATTCCATATAAAGCCCGTTCAGTAGCACAGGGATTTGACCAAATAAAAGGTGAAAGTTATGAAGAAAGTTTTAGTAGAGTTGTTAACTTTTCCATAATAAGATAACTTTTTTTTTTTTTTTTTTAAATATGTTTTATTAAATGGTATAATGTACAGGTGGATGTTGATAATGCTTACTCTTATGCAAATCTAAATGAGACCATATATATGAAGCAACCTGAAGGTTTTACTCAAAATGAAAATAAAGTTTACAAACTGAAGAAAGCTCTATAAGGGCTTCATCAGAGTAGTCGCCAATGGTATCAAGAAATGAACAATGTTTTAATAAAATTAAATTTTCAGAAATTAAACTGGTGCAATTGTGTTTATGTCTATCAATATAGTATTGTTTTGTTGTTCTATGTTGGTGATTTGATAATTTTTGGAAAAAAAGAAAAAGGTTTGGAACTTCAAGTTAGTTTACTGAAAAAATATTTTGTTCTTAAAATTCTGGAAAGGACTAAAAAACTTTTTGATATTGAGTTTGAAGAGATTGGTGATAAACTTTTTATACATCGAAATTCATATATTGATAAAGTCTGTAAATTATATGAAAAATACAAATTTCCCATAAAGTTTTTACCAATATCTAAGGGAGAAATTTTGCCCAAATTAGATTCTCCATGTAATAAAGCAGAAGGCTGATGAAATGCAGCAAATACCCTACAGAAATTTAATAGGCTGTTTATCTTTTATATCTGGTCTAACAAGACCAGATATTATGTATGCAGTAAACTTGCTTTCCTAGTTCCAATCAAATCCTGGAATGAAACATTGGAATAATTTATTAAAGTTGTTAGGCTATCTTAAAAGTACACAAAATTATAAATTAGAACTATCTAAGATTAAAGAATTTAAGACGTTTTTCAGATTCTGATTTTACCAGTAATAGAGATGATCGAGTTTGAATGGGAGGTTATATCGTATTTTGAGGTGGGTCATTTCTTGGAAAACGTTTAAACAATGGAAGCTGAATATGTTTGTTTAACTTAACTGAAGCAACAAAAGAATTAGTTTGGTTAGAAAATATTTTACTAGATAGTAACTGAAATTTAAACTTTGAAAAAAGCCTATTATAGTATAATCAAGCAACAATAACTTTTCCAAATTCCCCTTTCGAAAATAGTCGTACAAAACATATACATATAAAATATCCTTTTTGAGAAATTTAGTTTATGATAAATTCTTTGAATTAAAGTATGTAACAAAGCTGATATATTTACTAAACCTTTAGTTAAAGAATATTTAATGAATTTTTGTAACAGAATTTTTGAAATTCAGACTAGGTATACATTATAGCCATTTTTAGTCATTGCATCGCCAGTAAGTTCTTGAGAACTGCTTCTGACCACTCACTGACTAGATAGGCAATTTTTTTTAAGACCTGTTTTTTTTTTGTGTGTGTTTGTTAAAATGAGTTTAATCTTGTATTTAATGTGTTTTTTGTAGATTCACTGTTGTTATGCCATATTTATTTAAACTAATTTTTCTCTTTCATTTATAAAAGATAATATTAACAGAATATATTTATCAGTGGCGTATTCTCTGGGTATGCTAGGCATGCGCCGCATACCCGCTAAAAACTGTCTAAACTTCAGACATATTTTGATTAAAAAAATGGAAGAAAGAATAATAATTTAACAGCTAATTTTATTAATCACTCGCTACCATCCACCTATTAGCCGCCATTTAATTTTCGAAAACTATTCTGAAAGAAAATGCCTTCTGTTACATAAGATAATTCTTGGAAAACATCGTTTCCTGACCGGTTACTCCGTAAGGCATGCTACTTTTCTAAAGCATTCCCTTGGATAGGGAATTTTTGTTGTGTGAGGAAATATTCATCGCACTAATTTTCCCACACAAGGGGATTTCCGCTTTTTAAAGGTCCAAGTCATGCTATTCATCGAGAGCATGTCCTGTAGTTTTCCCGTACTGCTAAAGTATTAGGGATTTTCATTTTCTTATCTTTCGTAAAAGTCAGTGAGAACTAGTTTTTCCATTTTTGTCCATCTACTCAAAGACAAGAATGACTGAAAAGATTGGCGATGTTGTCAGTTCAAAAATATTATTGATAAAGTAAAATTTAATGCTTTATTTCACAATGATGTAATAAAAAAAACTTTTAACAAAGAGGAAAAACTGAATTTATTTATAAATGATCATTCAACAATAAAATGAAATTTGCATAAATTTCTGAAAAAATATCTGTTATTTTATGAGACAGGAGAGTTACTGCTTTTTTTTTTTTTTTTTTTTTTAACCTAAACAACTCACACCAAACAAAAACTTCCGAAGGAAACAAAATTATGATCAAAATTTTACTTATGTTGTCTCTCTACAAGAGTAAAGAAAATTGTCTGTCTCTCCCTGTGTGCCTGCATGCACTCTGGACAGTTTCACAAATAAAAATTTAGATATCATTATTTTAATATAGTATTTTTTTAAAACAGGTAAAATGAATATCAACGATTCATGAAGTGAAAATTTTTAATATAAAAATAGTGGTATCAAAATTTCCTTTTGTAAGAACTTGGCTCTGAAGCTAAGGCCTTTGATTACAGAGCTACAAAATGTGACAAAGATATAGCTTGGATACTGCAAATACGCACTTCATCGAGATTTTTTCTTTTATCTTTTTTTTTTTTAATTTGAATCAGAAAACTCCTCCCCCCGCCCCTATCGCCTCAAATTTTTCCTTTTCCTAAATTTTATTCAAATTACCTGGTTCGTCTCCATTCCTTAGCAATGTTTACTAGCTTATTACAGTTACTACATAGCAACGCTTTCTCTATCCGGTGATGCCTTTTAAAAAGCGAAGCTATCGACAGATTTTTACTTTAATTGAACAAAATAAGATATCTTATTTCAATAGTTGCCTCTTGAAAACCATTTTTTATTTGGAAAATTAAGAATTTCTTTAAGAGGGAAAAACGTTTATCATTAAAAAAAAAAAAAACAAATTTCCTTCTTTTCTTTTGGTATCAAATGTCAATATAATAAAAATAATTAAACTTATTACATTTTTAACTTTATTAAAATGCTCAACAATTAAGTTCATGTATAAGAACTATTTGTGATCCGAGTTAAAGCACTATCACAAGCAGTGGGGACCCGGATCCGACATTGGAAGAAAGTCACTGCCATATTTTGCGTGACTTTAATGAATTTATATATACTAGTATCGCCCAGTGGTCGAAACTCAACCATTTTTTTTTGCAAAGCGAGGCAAAGCAAAGTTATTGACTTGTCCTAAACGGAATGCAATTGTAACACAGCTGCGGCAATTGTCTGCCGATATTCACTCTAACTGAATCAGCAGAGTTTTACTTAATATAACTATTTCTCTCTGTAGATGTTAGCCTTTCCTGAAATGAGAGAAAATCGCAATGTGAAAACACCCCTTGTTGTGTGATACAGCCCAGAAGCTAATAGGTACCATGTCAAACCAAGGCCCAACCAAGTATCAAATTCTGTTAAATTAATTCGATTGGTTCATAAAGTACAGTGTTTAAAAAAAAAAAAAAAAAAAAAAAAAAAGATATTTTTCAAAAATGGTCGAATTAAGTTCGGGAAATTTCAAAACGTGTAACTTTATCGAAAACCGAAAATCTAAAACTTTTCTGAATCGTATATTTTCTACTTATATATGCCGAGGAAAGAATAATAAATCCATTTTTAATAAAATAAAAATAAGTAGTCAATTTCACTTAATTAAAATGCAAGGAAATCTCAAAACGTGTAAATTCATCGAAAACCGGAAATCAAAAGTTTTTATGTATCTTCTACTTGCTTCTTCTACCCACAAAAGCTAGCAATAAAGACACTTTTTTTAAAACTAAGTAGCCAATTTCAGTTAATTAAAACGTAAAAAAAGCTCAAAACATGTAAATTCAGCAAAAAACGGAAATCGGAATTTTTTCCATATTGTCTACTTATACATGCAGCAGTTAGTAACAAATCCATTTGCCTTTTATTTAGTATATTAGTTGAATATTTATTGTTTAAATATCACCCTTTGAAATGAAATGTTTATGTTTACATTCGAAACTGGAAATTTGCCATTTTTTTTCTGGAGTTTTGTGATTTTAAATTAAAATTTTATCAATTTTACAGAAAAAATAACTCGATTAACACAGAAAATCTTTTTCATGGCTCCATGGACAGACAGTGACGTCATCACTTCGCTTGCGTATGGTGATGCTACATTATACAAATTACTGTGTCTATGGTTTTATTTGAGCTTTATGAAATTGCCAGATTTAACAACTTTCTACTTTTAGGTATTTTTTAATGTAAAGCAATACGTGTATAAAAGGGAAAAATGGGGGAAAATGCATAAAAAATAAATGTATTTTTAAATACCTTCTTGACATCGTAAGAAAATAATATTTGTATTCGCACCTTCCGGCTAACCATACCTTTCGAATGATACCATTTTCAACCCTCTACTCCCATAATTAATATGTTAAAAAGGGACAACAAATTTTATGCTTGCCTATTAATATATAGATATATATATATGTATAAAGTGATGTATAAAAAATTAGTGATTCAATTTCTTTGAAAATTCATTTTTATGTAGTCACCAGTGAAGCATGCAAAGCCTACTGGTTCTTCAATAAATTATAATAAGTGGCATTTAAATAAATGCTGTCAAGATAAATTCGATAAAATAAGTGTGTAAAATTATATTTATGGTTTGAAGAAATTGGAAATTTACGTACTTAATTTATGAGAAATGATAACGAATTTAGAAGTAGTGCTCTTTCCACAGTTGGCTTCAGAGCATGCCCTGTTTCAAATATCACGCTACGCCACTGATATTTATATATTCTGTACTGATTACTTTTGCATACTTAATTGTAACTAAAATATGGCACAGGCTTTGTTTTCACTGCTCCAGAGCAGAGGTCAGCAACCTCATTTTTGAACAAAGCCAAATGTCAACTATACAACGATTAAAATATCTTTTGGGAGCCAAAATTTTTTAACCTGATTTATATTGGCTCATTCATTCTTATTAACATAATTAGAGTACTCCTAAGTCGACATTTGCTAAAATCTCAAGGGGTGGATTGCCGACCACTGCTCCAGAGCAACTGCAAGTATTAACAGCAAATGTAAACATATAATGTAAACAAGTGACTAAATCACAGTGATCACTGCTACAACATACTAACTGTGATCTGCTTTGCTAGAGGGGAAATAAACAGAATGAATTTCTTGGGAAGTATGATTTTTTTTCCGGCAACAGGCAAGATGTAAATTGTTTACAGTATGAAAGCTATAAATATGTAGTCTTTTGAGCAAGTCAGTGCCTGCCTGTCTACCTACTTACTCTCTCCTTTCTTTGTTTAGTTACGTTTATTTTTTCCAGCAGAGTTTGCTGGATGTAATGATAATTTTTATTTAATTGTAACTTTAATTAAAAATAAATTCATTTCTACATCTGAGCTATTTTTGAAGTCTTCCACACACATAACTTAGACCACTGCATTGCTTAATGAACAACTTTTTCTGACAATTGCCATATAGAAGATTTAAGAAAATGACTAATATATGGAAATATTTCGGTTCATTGGATGTTGCACTGAAAGAAGGATGACATGAAACTGGCCCGGCTATTGTAGAGGAAATTGCGAAACTTCGTCGAGACAATGGATCATGCCATACCTGGGTCTGAAATGTTTGGCCCGATTTATGCTATAAATACATTATATAAAATAGAATATGTCTAAACTATTGCTACTATTTATATGTATCCGAGGAGTTAAAAATTTAAACGCTGTATGCATTTACCTGGTTCGTAGAACTTCAAGCTCGAAATTAGAGGATTGTGGATTCAATCATAGAGGTGAGGCCGCATTCTTCTATAACTATATCTATACGAAAGTTTCATGCATCTTTCCAAAAAAAAAAAAAAATGCAATTCTTCAGACAAAATTTGAAAAAATCTTTTGGATTTCAATCTCATTTTTATGCATTATATTTAATGAATATATATTTTAAAGTTAATACAGAAAATAAGGTCACGAAAAATATAAATGTTTTCAGACTGGGAATTTTTATTGTATTATATATTGTTCTTAAAGACTAAAAATAATGTACTAGTTTTCATAAAGGTATTTATCACCATTAAAAATGAAATAAAAAAAATCATATTGTACTACATTTTGTTACTGATATATTTATCATCTTTCTTGATTTAAAATAAATATTTGACTAAAATTTTTGTTCTTTTTTTCAAATTATCTTTTATTCATTTTAAAAACTCTTGATTGTTCTAAAAGTATCTTTCTGAATAAAAATAATATACTATTAATTTTGTAATATGATATGGAGTTGAACCTCGTTAACATGAATTACTTTTAACAGGAACTGTTTCTACAGTCCCCATCAAAATGAAGATTAGTTACTGAAAGCATGAACTACTAATAACATGAACAAATTTTTTATCCCACTTGACATTCACATTAAGGACGTTTGACTGTATTATAAAATAATATATCACATCACAATTTTAATAATGCAATAAGTTGATTAATTTTAATTTGGTGAAAAAAAAAACTTCAAAAATCCTTGAAATCCTGTTGTTGATGTTTTTATACTTTCTGTGAATTATTTCAAAAGAACGTTCTTTAAAATTGCAATTTTTTTATATAATAGTGAAATAAGGCCTTGAAAATTATCAATATCTTCTGGCTTTGAAACTACTTTTTATTATATACTGATTTCAGAAATACCAAATTATCCAGATATATTTTATTAATTATCTAAAAGATATTTATTACATTTAATAACGAAATAAAGAAATTTTTTACACTATGCTACATTTTGTCTCTGGTACATTTATCTTCTCTTCTCTCTGAATTGAATAATTGATCAAACTCTTTGTCCTGCTTTTCAAAGTCTTGATATTTCTTTAGACTGGTTGTTTCGAAAGAGATCGGTAGTTACTTGTTTTGGCTTGGACATTCTTTTGAAGAAATAATGTATTAAATGCGTTACATTCTCAATACATTCAAACAATGCAACCAGAGATATTCCCAGCCACAAACCCAGCTGACCTCCAAGTTGACTAAATAATTCAGAGTCCTAAGAGGAGAAGGAGAGGAAAAAAATATTTGAGCATTCTATAAAGGGGCAACTATTTCATTTAAAGATTTATATAGATTGATTTTATAATAAAACAATAAAAGATTTATGGAAGTTTATAAGCACAGTATAAAAGAAGAACATTCCTCATCTAAATATCTAGAAAAGATACATTAGAAAGTAATAGTTATTATTATTGGCTTATTTGCTTACTTTGAGAAACAATGTAGAAATGATGACATTCCAACAGCCAATCAGACAAATAATCTTTTAATGATAACGTAATGTTTCTAGTCATTTGAATCAACAAACCCAAAACATCATTCACGAGTAGCTACTGGTGTAGAGTAAAGCTTCTATTACATTTTCTGTTTAACAGAAAGGATTTATGGGAGAAAAATCTGAGTACAATAGCTATCTCAGGTGAAAATAATGGTGGTGGTGTTGAAATTACTTTCGGTAAAATTTGTGAGGAAAAAAAGTTTAAATTTTAATGTTATAAACAATTTCATCTTATCGATTGAGACACAACACTATATTTTTAATAAAAACAAGGCAAACAACAATGCCTAGAACACCAAAGAGAAGTAATAGGAAAGCAGACAGCTGTTTCGGTAGCATTTAGCACATCGTCTTCAGTGCATAAAGAAATGAAAGAGAAGTGCTCCTATATATAGGAAAGGAATCGAATTCAGCTCAAGATGATCAACCAATAGGATTACGCGGAATCTGGGTGATTGGCCAATAGGGAAATTATGAAACATTTGTTGTGAAAAATATGAAAGAAATTAAGGAAATGTGGGCTGAATGTAAAATTTCCATCAATCAGACAAATAGGGTACAGCGAAATTGCAATTCGAGTTCATGAGTGGATTTAGGCCTGTAAATTATTTTAGCTGAATCAAATTTTAAATTATGATTTTTCTCCCATCAATGCCTAGAAATAGCCAGTTTATTGGTTTATTGCTTACGAACATAATTTATATGATCTTTAAGGTGGAATTTAAGTCTGCGTTTAGTCTGGCCAGTGTATGATAAAATACACAGGCAGGAAATGCTATAGATGCCTCAAGAATTATCCATATGTGTAGGATCTTTTAATTGAGAAAAGGTGAGTTTATTGGAAGGTGAAAAAATTATTTTAAAATCACATTGTTTGAGAATTTTAGCTATGGTATAACTGGATTTAGGAAAATAGGGTGGTAAGGCAATAGTGATATTAGAAGAGACTGATTTAGTAGATGAAGTATGAGGAAGTTGTAATTTTAGGATAGCTTTATCTATAATAGAAGGGTTTTAACCTCTGTCAGTTGTTATGGCTTTCAGATATTTGATTTCAGAGCTTAATAAAACAGGATCGGAACAGGATACGAAACTGAAAAAAATGCAATTGTTAATAGACATAATAAAAAACTTAAATTCTGGCTTAAAAAAAGAAACTACAAACCGATTACAAGAAACGAAATCCCTTTTATTAACTTGTCTGATGCCGAAATCAATAACCATCAACGTGAATTACTTCAATTGGGGCATAAATTTATACTTGACCAACCCGTTAATATTAAACACAGTATAGCTAATATCGAATCCTCCACAAATAAAATTCCTGAGAATAATTGAAATAACATACATAACATCGCTGTTACCGAAGTTGAAAAATCCACTCAAAATAAAAACATTAATAAAGGGGATCTTATAGAATTGAAAAATCTTAAAGCGAATAACGAAATTACTTGTACTTTAACTGATAAACCCGTAAAATTGTTATTCTAAATCGCAACGATTATATTTCAAAAATGGAAGAAACAAAGAAATAGGTGTCAATATTGTAAACAAAGACCCAAATAATAAACTCTTAGATAAAACACGGAAAATCATTAAGGAAGGTAAATGGCCTGATAACATCCCCCCTAAATTACATAACCATGCAATTAATACCCCCTGATTTTTTGGTCGATTTAAAGATCATAAAACCCCCCCAAAATTCAGACCTGTTGTTAATAAAAACGAAGCTCCTACGTACTACTTAGAAAAATACATGGCAAATGTTGATCATAAAATTATTCCCCCCCACTACACTCTTTAGAATCCACAGAAGCCTTTGTCAAAAAATTAAGAGAAATCGAAAATAAAAGTAACTACCGTTTAGTAAGTTTTGATGTCATCAACCTCTACCTGTCTATTAATATTAACGAAGCTTGTCAAATTGTAAACAAAACCATTAATAATTACTATCCTGACCCTAAAATAGCACAAACATTAAATACAGTCACAAATTTTTTGTTAAGAGAAAATTATTTTACTTTCAGTGGAAAAATCTATCGGTAAATTAAAGGCATCCCGATGGGATCGCCCATTTCAGGCTTTGTCGCAGAATTTAAATTAAGGAATCTAGAGAACAAAATCATTGAAAGTTTAAAAAACAAAGTCTTTTTTTGGTATTGGTACGCCGGTGACGTTTTTGCCGTCATCGATAAGAGGTTTGATGTAAATGAAATCCTTAACGTTATTAATAGCCATGACCCCGACATCCAATTCACATATGAAGAAGAAAATAACCTACAAATTAACTTTCTCAATGTTAAAATTACCTGTACTGACGATAAATTTAAAACTACCGTATACCGTAAACCAACCAATAGTAACAAAATTATTCACTTTAAGAGCAAAACACCCTTCAGCTATAAAACGAATGCCATCTGTTCATATATCAGTCGCGCAGCATTAATTTGTAACGAACCCGACGATCTCAAAAATGAACTTAACATAATTAAAGACTTTACCAGAAAAGCAGGATACCCTGATAAGATAGTTAATAAATTAATTAAAAATTAAATTAAAAATCTAGATCACATTCCCAGTTATCAAAGACAATCCCTTAAGTTTACCTTTTCTATTCCATACGATCGCGGAGCCGGCAACAAAATTAAAAATGTAGCAAATAAGTACGGCGTAAATATCCCCATTAAACCTAACAGAAATATTTTCCAATTAATCAGAAGCGATAAAGACCCCATCCCCCCTTTAGAAACTACAGGTATTTATAAAATCCCTTTCACAAATGAAGATAATAAACCCGGATCCTATATAGGTGTTACCAAGAGAAAAATCAGAACTAGTATTAATGAACATAAAAATGATATAAAAACCGGAAAATATAATACAGCCCTAGCCAAAACGTACAATAAACAAAACATTAAAATTGATTTTGATAAAACCACTAAAATAGCCAACTACGTGATGTTCAGAGAATCCATTGAAATTTCCACTAATCAGATGCAACGACAGCGGCGCAGTAGCCCCAGACAGTGCATGGCGCCATCTATTGGCAAAGTCAACTAAAGATCACTCAGTCTCAAGTCTTCCACACAGAAGTTTGCCGTTTCTGAAGAGGACCGGGTACCCTGTTTGAAAGATCTAAAACGACGCACGAAGTAATGTTAGGTTTTTTATTTAATGTCATTAAGTTATGAGTATACTTCGTTTTATGTATTTATTTTAACAGGAGGTCGTTGGAACTGTTAGGTCTCTGTGAACTATGAAGGCGAGAGAATTTATCATGTTATTTAAATGAATGTTTACGAGAGAGTTTGTCGAAGTAAATCCAAGAATGACGATCAATAAGCGTAAAAATAGGAAATTTCAAAAACTAAGAAGCGAGAATAAATCTTTTTCAATGTTTATGATGTTAACACAAGTTTCCTTAATAACTGCAAGAAGAATATTTAGATGAGACCTGAATACTGCTTTTTTCACAGAAATATTGCATTTCAGTTGAATGAATTTAGGGATGATTTGATGTCTCTTGCACTGTAGCAGGAACTTCAAACAATTGATGGCACAAAACTTTCTTGCACGCAGTCGGTAGAAACGATTGACTAATTTACACATAATGAAATAATTAATGAGAGAAAAGAGCTCAAATTATTGCTGACTCAATCTCCCCTTCAGTTGAGACTTCACAGGCTAGGTTGCTCAGCAAGAATAAGAGCAAAATACCAATAAAAAATCAAAGCCCGTTTAAGCTTTACAGAATTTGCAAACCTAAATCCACTCATGAACTTGATTTCTTTGAAGCTTTTTATAAGTCTTTAAAATATTTTTAACTGTGATTTCGCTGTACCCCATTGTTTAATTGTTGGAAATTTTACATTCAGTCCACATTTCCTTAATTTCTTCCATATTTTTCATAACTAGTGTTTCGTAATTTCCCCCCTATTGACTAATCACTAACATTCCACGTAATCGTATTGGCTGATCATTCTGAGCTGAATTCGATCCCTTTCCTATATATAGCAGCACTTCGCCATCATTTCTTTATGCACTGAAGACGGTACGCTAAATGCTACCGAAACAGCTGTCTGTTTTCCTGTTATTTCTATTTGGCGTTCTAGACGCTGTTGTTTGCCTTGTTTTTATAATCCTACGCCAAGTCTTCCATTAATACACTATATTTTTGAGTCCACAAAGTAGTCATTTAAGCATGCACGAAAATCTTTGAACCAGTCTGAAATGATGCTATTCTGTCATTAGACAAATAAGGAATACAAATGTAGTTACAGGATTTATTAATGATTTCGAAAAAAGTGTGATAAAAATAATAACAAATCAGTGAGTGGTAGCTCTGTATGCGGATTGTTTGCTTGTTTTAAATATTTTTCTGCTCTAAATCCTTCAACATACATATGCATGAGAAAGGATATCTTAGAATTTAATGACGAATGCTATCATTATACTATCACACACTCTCTTCATATATTTATTTCAGTTTAGAGCTTTTATATTATTTTGATAATCAAGATTTAACTTTATCGATAAAAATTAACTTTGTCTGTCGAAATGAAAAATAACTATTCTGTTTTTCTGAAGGAAAGTAATCTGATAAAATTGTTCCAGGTACTGTTTTAATTAAAATATCTAAACATTGTTATATAAGTAAATCTAACGCTATTTTAATTAGAGATAAAATCTTTTTGTAAAAAAAATAGAACCGACTCCAAAAAGCAACTACTATTCAAACAAATTAAAAAAAAAAAAAAAAAAATGAATGAAAGGAAACTAAATTGCGCCTAAAAGTATAAAATAATTTCCTTCGCCAAACAACCTATAACACTACAATTAATCATAACTTTTGAAGTCGGCGCAAAATTAAATAAAATTTAATTAGTTTTTAAAAGTTTGTTTTTAGATCGGTAGCAACAAATGCCGTTGTCTCGAATGATCCATTTTCATGTTTCCTTCATTATTTTATCACTGTATACAATTGGTCCATCGTAACATCTACACAGAACAGTGAACATTCTTCACAATGTGGTATTTATGTTTCTACGAAGTTAGAGTTTCCTTTGCAAATTTGATATAACTTTGATAACTATAATCCTTGGTGGCTTTTGGATTATTTGGCGTTCAAAGCGTATTGCAAAAATATACACGCAAGATGTATATTTTCATAATATATTTTGTATGAATTATTGTTTCATATTCTTGATTACTCTCTTAATATACCTTATCAAATTAATCATGATATCCCAAAAAAATTAAATGTATTTGCCAGATGATTTTGCGATTTTTCTTTCACCAAGGACGTCAGATACCAGCATCTTCGCCAACTTTTCCTGCTTACGAAATCTTATTTGTTTTCTTGAATCAAAATAGTTTTCGGCAGCGTTTTGCAGGTGACAATGTGAGATGTGTATTTTGAATAGGATTTGATATATGTATTGAATAAAATTATCAATTTTTATTTCATTTTGCGCCGACTTCAAAAGTTATGATTAATTGTAGTGTTATAGGTTGTTTGGCGAAGGAAATTATTTTATACTTTTAGGCGCAATTTAGTTTCCTTTCATTCATTTTTTTTTTTTTTTTTTTAATTTGTTTGAATAGTATTTGCTTTTTGGAGTCGGTTCTATTTTTTTTACAAAAAGATTTTATTTTTTCTCTTTTCAGTGAAAACTTATTCATATAACAGAACATCAAAAGACGTTCGACGGCAGATTCACAAATCACAACTTCCACGAAAAGTGACATAAATCAAAAAAGGGATTATGTCACTGAAAAATACATGAAATGCGAACAAAAATGTTACAATGTGAACAAAAATGTTACATCTCCATCTAGAAAGTTATCCACTCGAGAGACAGTTGTGGCAGTTTTATTCTAGTCAAGTTATTTTTAAATTGATTTTTCTCAAATGTTGCATTTTTAAGTTGTGTCACTTTTCTTGCCTTTATCGGATATGAGCAAAAAAACTATCTATTGAATGAACATACGTTAAGTTAAAAAGTCTTTAGAAATGCAAAGAACGGATACGCTGTATTCGTAACCAAAAATTCTGTTAGGCATATATATTGAATTTTACAGTGAATACGTGTCACCCGCTACGCTGGAATTTGCGCAGCGTAAAGTTCAAACAAAGAGCAAAATATGCATTGCAGCTGACGGACAGAAATTTCAACATCGATACTTACATACTGCTTTTACCAGTGTAGTTGCATGCGTTCAGCAGTTAAAGTGAGAACAGATTTTTGTAAGTATCCTGTAATTTGTTTATATCTTAATGAAATCATAATGAAGCCTATTTCAGGCCAAGATCATTACGACAACAAAAAAAGTATTAAAATTAAATCATTTCTTATGAAGTTATAAGCTTACAAATTTCAACAACAACAATGAGAAACATGGTTTGTATTGAGAACCTCTTCTTTTATGAAGTCGGTTTAAAACGTCTATGCGTAAATGCGTTAATCGATGTAACCGCTTATAATAACCATACTTTGAATTTTACATAGCATAAATGTCACCCGCTACGCTACAACATATGCAATGTCGTTCAAGTGTGCACAAAATAGGAGATTGTGAACAAACAACTGCACGTTTTAAGCGTTCTGTTTTTATCATTAACGTCTAAACTATCTTTTCGTACTAAATCGATGATGCTCTGCAATTTTATAATTCACTTTTTTCCCCTGTTTTGAACTGTTTCCGAGATAGGAACGCTAACTCCACTGTTTCCCACCAGGTAACTCTGTAGGTGGTTGAATCACGCAGCGCATATCCACTTTACTATACCTACATACCACTTTTATGATTATAGCTGCAGCTGTTCAGCAGTTAAAAGAGTCAGGACTGACTTTTTTGGGCACCCTGTATTTTCTTTTGATCTTAAAGATATTACAATGGGACCTATTTCAGACCAAGACCTTTACAATAAAACAAAAAGTATCAAAATGGGATCATCCATTCAGAAGTTATGAGCTAACAAACAAAAATAAAAACAAAAAAACATACGGTGTGAATTGAGAATCACCTCCTATTTGAAGTCGGTTAATTAGAGCATCTCCTACGAAGTTATAAGCTTACAAACACCAACAACAACACATAGCTCGAATTAAGCTCGAATAACACCTCTTTTCTGAAGTTGGTTGAAAACGACTTTGCGCTAATCGATGTGACCGCTTACAGTAACAGTACTTTGAACTAGGGAGCCTTTATATTGTCTAATTAATTGTATTGCCTTGACAATGTCTAAAAACTGTCTTTTCGTGGTAAATCGATGATGCTCTACAACTTTGTAAGTAACGTTTCTCCCATCTTGAACCGCTTTTGAGATAGGAGCGCTGATTCAGCTGTTTTTCGCCAGATGGCGTTTATTTTCTTTAGATTGTAAAGATATTACAATGGGACCTACTTCAGACCAAGATCTTTACAACAAAACAAAAAATATCAAGTAACCGTATTTTGAACTATATAACGTATGTCTCACCAGCTACGCGACAATGTGTGCAATGTAGCTCAAGTGTGCATAGTGTAAGAAATTACGAACAAACAAATGCACGTTTTTAGCATTGTATTTTTAGCATCGATGTCTAAACTATCTTTTCGTACTAAATCGATGATGCCCTGCCATTTTATAATTCACTTTCCCCCCTGCCTTGAACCGTTTCCGAGATAGGAACGCTAGCATGAATGTCTAAACTATCTTTTTGTACTAAATCGATGACACTTTTCAACTTTGTAACTCACTTTTTTCCCTAGAACCGATTTCTAGATAGTAACACTAACTCCGCTATTTTCCACCAGGTGGTACTGCAAGCGGTTTAACCTTGTACTGCATGGCGACATCGCTATACTTACATACCATTTTTAACACTATAGCTGCAGCTGTTTACAGTTAAAAGAGTTGGGACTGATTTTTTTGGGCACCCTGTATTTTCTTTAGATTGTAAAGATATTACAATGGGACCTATTGCAGACCAAGACCTTTTCAACAAAACAAAAAGTATCAAAATCGGAGCATCCGTTCAGAAGTTATGAGCTAACAAACATAAAAAAAAACATACGGTTTGAATTGAGAACCTTCCTTCTTTTTTGAAGTCGGTTAAAAATGTATTATCCTTCTAGATACATAATAAATTCAAAGTTTTTTAAGCTTAATATTCTAAAAGAAAATCAATAATAAGTATTTTTTTCTTAATTAAATATATCATGAATTTGATTTTATTCGTTATTGTTTTTTATTTTTTAAATATTTTAATTTGTTTCAGTCTGATGCTTATTTTAAACTATCATATTGTATTTCTAAGTTCAAAATATCCTGATTCGGTGTTTGTTTTCAAAATTCTCTATTACATGATACTTGCATGGGAATCAAGCATGGAAATTTATTCTGATTATATTGTTCATTTTTAACATATGATATAGATAATATTCTTGATATTGTTATTGATTGTAATCAATGAATTTGATTAATCTTTCATTATTTTTAAATACTGATTAAATAAATTTAGCTGTGAAGTAAAATATTGTTGCTTACTTGGAATTCGTAAACTGTCTGTGAACGAAAGACATATCTTGCAGAGACTTAAGTTTATTTACAGAATATTGAAAAAGATTACAGGTTTGCTAACTAAGTATCAACTTTAGTTTCACCAGAAAACACAGCTTAAATAATAGCTGGCAACATAAAAATCACATCATAAACTGTACAATAAGCATAACACACATCTTTCGCTGTACGTAATCAATTCTCATCAAGCCACTTGGTGTGAAACGGACTAAATGGTCGGAACGGGTTATAGGATCCTTTTTTATAGCCTCCTAAAAATCCAGAATTTTCCAGTATCTTCCAAAATAATCGAGTTAGAGCTTAGATAATCAATATATCGATAATAAGGATTTTCTCCGCAAAAAAGTCGCCAAAGAGCGATAAATTTGCCAAATTCATCGCTAAGGCCATTACCTGCCCTGATGACATTTTTAAACTGATTTTTAATGGAAAATGAGATATTTTAATGCCAAAACAAGTTAGGAATACAGAAAAATAACATTTTGTAGCCTGACTAAGTCTCTTTGAATGAAATTACATAAAAATAACTACTATTATTTACAAATTCGTAATATTGCTCCCCTGCCAAGGACTGCACGTCCCAGGCAATACAACCCTTGATCAGGAGTTAAAAACTAAAAAAAAATTATAATTAGAATACAAGAATTAATTTGCATGCAACAATAAAATAACAATACAGGTTGAAAAATTAAATATTTAACTATTTACAAAATTAAAAATAAGTACAAATATTTACATTGCACATATGCAAATTTAGAAATACCACTGACGGGTTGGGGACAAAATCTCGCGCGGTCAAAATATTGCCTACATAAATTATTGAAAGCATAAAGGATTTGGTAATTAGTAATACTGTTGTATCAAATTTCATGGCAACATATACCTTAGTCAGAGCACTGACATACAGACAAACCCACCACAATTTTTTTTTTTATAAATTTTGCTTAAAAGACTCTAAAGACTATATTTATAAACTTTGTCAAGATTAGTCATAATGAATTCAAACATGCATATCTATTTTAAAAATTTTAATTCAGGTTTGTGAATATTGTTTAGCTTTGATCTCAGTGATGTACAATATTTTAAAAATGTATTTTGAATGGTGAAAAGCAAATGATAAAATAATTTAAAATTAAATATACATAAAATAATGAAATTCCATTTCTGTGATATATATATATATATATATATATATATATATATATGTATATATTAATTAATTTATTTATATGTAGAGGACCCTGTAGCCCTGACCAGTGATCACACATGACATAAATACAAATTTTCAAGTGGATCATATAATTATTTGACGCGATATTTTGTCCGGCGATATTATGTCCGGATCCCACCACTGACCGTGCTATAAGGCTAGCTTATCATAATGTATCATAATAAACTTCGGTTTTGATGAAGGTGTTTTAGTAATTCTAACAACAACGTCATTCAGTCATTTTAGTACTGTATAGGATCGTCCCATCCAGGATTCGTGAAATGCAGTCACCTGATCGCCATTGGCGAACAACGCATTTTAAATGGCGACTACGTTTTCTACTGAAATGAAACATTTTTTAATATTTCTGTGAAAAAATTGGGCCCAGAATCGAAGTCTGAAACCGAAACCTATGCTGCAGTGTAATTCATATCAATTCGTGTGAGAAACAAGTAGAAGAAAAATGGTGACTCATGGCTATCTGTGAGTGTTTCATATACCGTCATGTTGCATTGAGACAGTGTTAAATCAATAGACCAATAGGGAATTTACACCGCGCTGCTTTCCACTGCGCATGTTTAACAAACCGGTGTTGAACCGATGAAGTTTACACTGCTCTCGTATGCTCGCCTTGCGATCCGGTGCTGAATTGTTACGTCGGTATAATGATGCGTCAATGCAACGGTATATCTGTTTAATAGAAATAATAAAGTGGTTTGAGGATGTTATATTTAAACAGATGTTTTCTGATGTATAATCCAGTCCTAGTTAGTATTCTTCCAAAGGTTCGCCGTCGCCTGTGATCAGGTGGCGCCACTGTGTGTCAATTCCGGTTTTCGACTCGTGGTTAATTATAGCATCACGGTTACGAATAATAACTGTTTCGCAGAAAAAAGCATAAGTAGGGTTATTATAATTTTGCGATGTTTATTACGGCATTAAATTGTACTTCGATATTGTTTTCTTGATATGTTGTAACTAGCGCAGTAGTATTCTTGGAGTATTTGATGTCACTTTGGTGTTCTTTAATTTTTCTCTTTGTTACACCTATGTAGCAACCAGTTTTATTATTTTGATGTTTAAGGGGGATTTTGTAAATACCGGCAGTCTCTAAGGGGGAAATATTACCTTTATCGCTTCTTATTACTTGGAAAATGTTAGGTTTTGGTTTTATCGGTACGTTAATGTTAAATTTTTTAGCTGCATTTTTTATTTTACTAGAGGTACCTTGATTATAATGGATCGAAAAAGTGAATTTCATCGGTAATTTTTGGCGGTTTTCTATGTTGTTCAACTGTTGGATTCTTTTTCTAAACAAATTATCAACAAGATGGTTTGGGTAACCGGCTTCTGTAGTTAACTTTCGTATGTATTTAAGTTCTTTATTTAAGTCGGATTTTTCAGTACATATTAGAATGGCGCGGTAAGAACTACGGATGGCATTAGTTTTATAGCGGGAAGGGGTTTTACTTAAGTTATTTATTATTTCATTACTGCCCATAGGTTTTCTGTAAACTGTGGTTTTAATGAGGCTATTTGCGCATTTTATTTTTACGTCCAGATAGTTAATTTGGCTATTGGTTTAGCATTTGTAAGTGAATTTTATATTCTTGTCTAATTGATTTAGTTCATTTAGAATTTCATTAATGTTTTCATCTTTCTGAATAATTGCAAAAACGTCATCCACGTACCTAACCCAAAAGGAAATTTTATTTTTCATAAAGTTTAAGATGTTTTTCTCTAATAATCTTAATTTAAACTCCACGATGATTCCCGATATGGGCGATCCTACTGGGACACCCATATTTTGTTTGCAAACTTTATTGTTAAATCTAAAAAAACTTTCGCGTAAAATTAAGTTTCTGGTGGCTATTAGGGTATTAGCGGTATCGGTTTCATACATTTCTTTTATTGCATAATTAATTATATCAGAAATTTCGTCAATATCTATGGATGAAAATAAATTAACAACGTCAAAGCTAACGAATCTGTCATTTTCCGAATGAAAATGCATTAACAGAGTCTTTGGTTAAATTTAAGCTATTGCCTGAAGGGGGTAATAAGTTACGGTAAATTTCTGTCATATATTTTTCGAGGGGGTACGTGGGTCCTTCTCTTTTATTAACTATTGGGCGGAATTTAGGTGGGTATTTGTGGTGTTTAAAACGTCCAAAAAGACGCGGGGTATTAGGTGCGAAATTACTGACGGAGGTGGGGGGGGCGGGGCAGTTACCAGGCCATTTACCATATATAACAAGTTGATTAACTTTGTCTATTAATTTTTTACTGGGGTCATTTTTAACATTAGTTGTCCTTATTTCTTCGATAGTTTAATTCATTTTACTTATATAATCGGTCCGGTTTAGAATGGCTATTTTTCGTGTTTTATCCGGGATGGTGCAGGTTATTTGTTCATTCTTTTTAATTTTTTTTAAAAGTTTTTAGGCCTGCACGATTTATATTTTTATTATTAATACTTTTAGTCAATTCTTTATGAGCAATACTACGGATAATGTTTTTATTTTGTACTGGGATTTTATTGATAGCGGTTTCGATTTGTGCGATGCTGTCGCTAACGTTGACCGGTTGTTCAAGTATGAATTTCGAATCAAGCTTTAATAAAGCATCTTCATGACTGTTAACTTTATAATTTGAAAGGTTTATATACGGTTGCTCTTTAATTGATTTAGCTTTTAAGTTTCTTTCATGTAACCAGTTCTTCAATTTTTTATTATGTTTCCTAATTATGATATTTCTTTCGACAATTTTGAAGGTTTCAGTTTTATTTTTCATAACATTATATTCGGTTTCATCATAAGTATTTCTAATATAGTTATCAGTTTCCTCAATTACTTTTAAAAGTCTGTACAATTCTGATTTTTTACGTCGTAGCGCTTTAGGAAGTACTCTTTTTTCAAAGGTCCTTACTTCATGAGGAAAAAGTTTGTTAAGTGCCCTGTTATTAATTATAAAAGCTTTAGGGGTGATTTTGAAATGTCTATTATCTTGCAAAAAGTTTATGCTTTCATCAATTTTAACTTTTTTCTTGTTAAGTTTCTTTAATTCCGAGAACGCGGTACTTTTATCCATTTTTCTAATGAGGATACTTTCAGCAACTGCAAAAAGCCAGATATAAAAACTTTATTACTGGGCGTTAAACGTTCATGGAATACCTTCCACTGAACGGAGATGAGAATTTTTGATAAAGTTTATATTTTAAAACCGCAATCTACATAAATATAAGCAGCCATCCACTAAACGGAGGCAAAAGGAAATTTAAATATAAATGAAACATGTATGAACAGCCATCCACTGAACGGAGGCAAAAGTAATTTTAAACACATATGAAACACCGACCACTAAACGGTGGTGAAAGTAATAACGCAATAGGCGCGACGAGACGTTAATAGGTAAACAATACTAAAGCCATTAACAAAACAGAGGTAAGAAACTTGCTTAAAGAACGGTAATGCAGACAAACAGAAAGCAAATTCAAAACTAAACGAAAATGTTATTAAATATGACCACGAATCACCGGCGAAAAGACGAACTCCACTTATAAACGTTAAAAGTCCAGGTATTTGACACAAACATAACTTTAATTATTTAAAAAACGAAGCTTTTCTTAATTTATAAAGGAATTTAACCTCACTTGACTGCTCCATTATTTTTATAAGCCGCTGGCGTCACTGTGTGTCAATTCCGGTTTTCGACTTGTGGCCTTTTATAGCATCACGGTTACGAATAACAGTGGCGCCAGCGGCTTATAAAGATAATGGAGCAGTCAAGTAAGGTTAAATTCCTTTTTAAATTAAGGGGCCGCGGTAGCCCAGACGGTAGAGCACCGACCTCGTAATTGGAAGAATGCGGGTTCGGTACTCGAACCGGCCAAAGACCGTCATGTGCACTAATGGTGGCTGGTGCACGTAAAATCTATCGTGGCCGCAATGTCCTCCATGTTCCCATCAAAAATTATACCTCTGGGGGTCACCGAAGCGGGAGAGCCATCCCTTCCGTGCAGGATCAAAATTGTGATGGCATGTCTCCGGACTACCTCTAGGGTGTGTCCCAGATCGTCGCCAATTGCCCATCTGCGCAGCACTAGTGCGACGTTGAATCCAACCATCCATCCTTTATAAATTAAGAAAAGCTTCGTTTTTTAAATAATTAAAGTTATGTTTGTGTCAAATACCTGGACTTTTAACGTTTTTAAGTGGAGTAACGATTTTAAGTGGACATTTGAGAAGGAATATGTGTGCACAGCGCGCGTATACCTTCACACGTGCGCGCGCATGGGCTTGTGCTGCCGAAGTCAGTGGGGACCCGGTGTGAGGTTTTACCCGATCAGAAATGATTTATTTTAGGGGGCACGAAGGGTCAGGGAAGGAATACGCGCGCGTAGCGCGTGTATCTCTTAACTTGTGCGCCCGCAGCGCACACATGACGTCGCTGCCGAAGGCAGTGGGGACCCGGTCCGACTTTCTACCCGATGAGAAATGATTTTTTAAATTTTCTTTTCTTAAGAATAAAAATTTGACTTGAGAAGGAATATGTGCGCGCAGCGCAAGTATACCTTTACACGTGCGCGCGCATGTGTCAGTGCTGCCGAAGGCAGTGGCGACCCGTTGTGAGTTTTTACTCGATCAGAAATTATTTTTTTTAGGGGGCACGAAGGGTCAGGGAAGGAATACGCGCGCGCAGCGCGTGTATCCCTTAAGTTGTGCGTGCGCAGCGCGCACGGGACTACGCTGCCGAAGGCAGTGGGAACCCGGGCCGACTTTTTACCCAATCAGAAATGATTTTTTTTTTTTTTAATTTCTTTTCTTAACACTAAAAGTTACTGTTAGTGATTCATTTGAAAATACTGACCCGCTAGCGGACGAAGCTCGCTAGTCAAAATAATAAAACTGGTTGCTATATAGGTGTAACAAAGAGAAAAAAAAATTAAAGAACACCAAAGTGACATCAAGTACGCCAAGAATACAACTGCGCTTGCTAAAACATATCAAGAAAACAATATCGAAGTACAATTTAATGACGTAACAAGCATCGCAAATTATAATAACCCTACTTATGCTTTTTTTTCCCGCGAAACAGTTGAGATTATTCGTAACCTTGATACTATAATTGACCAAGAGTCGAAAACCGGAATTGACACACAGTGGCGCCACCTGATCACATGCGACGACGAACCTTTGGAAGGCCAGCCACTTGCCACTCAAGCCACGACTGAGGACGTGTGGGGCCCCAAAATGAAAAGCGGCTTATAAAGATAACGGAGCAGTCAAGTAAAGTTAAATTCCTTTATAAACTAAGAATAGCTTCGTTTTTTAAATAACTAAAGTTAATTAAATAATGTTTTATTATTATTATTGGCTACAAAGTTATTTCCTGGCGACCAGTTTTTTTCTAATTTTTAGAACCCTGGTCCCAGTTACACTGTAGCTTGGGAGAGAGACCTTTATGTTGAACAGGGCTCCATAACCAAACTTTGTTCCCTTCCTTAATTTTGTGGTGTGTAAACTAGGTCATATCTCGTCTTCATTCTTTCCGGTGCCATTTGAATCCGCTCCCGAGCAAAATTGTGTACATTTTCAAAATAGTCCTGGAGATCTTGGTTATACTTCTCTGGAGATGAAGGAACATCTGGTCGACAGCCAAACAGGAGATCACATGGAATTCGAAATTCACGACCAAAAAGCATCTGTACTGGAGTATACAGTCGGCTGCAAAATTATTCGAGCACTAGCCAATAATTCCTATATTTAAAAAGTACACTTAAGACTGTTTTGCTAAGTAAATCCTTGTCGAATCATGTTCTTAGACTGATTAAGAACATGACTCGACAAGGATTTATTTAACAAAGCTGTATTAAATGTACTTTTTTTTGGCAAGGATTATTGCTAGTGCTCGAATAATTTTGCAGCCGACTGTAGATAGTTGTTTCGGGGTCAACACTTCGATTCACCAGTAGGACAAAGGCAACTTCACGTCCCAATCTTACTGGTTTCTTGATACTAGAAGAGAGAAGTTATTCAGGATATTGTGGTTGAACCTCTCACCATGCCATTCGACTCGGGATGTAGGAGTGTTGTCTAAGTTTTATCTAACACGAGTAACTGACACGGTCCTTTGACGACCGCATAGACGAAGTTTATGCCTTGATCGGTATAAAGCTGTTGGGGTGTTCCATACTTTGACACCCATTGCTGCATTAGAACCTCTGGAACTGTGCATGCCTCTTGATCGTTTATGGGATACGCCTCAGGCCACTTGGTGATATAGTCCATCACAATGAGGATATGCCTCTGGAGGTCTGTGGAAAAGGACTCACGATGTCGATGTGCTCCCACATTATTTATACCGATGTTGTCTTTCTCGGCTTCATTTCTTCAAGCCTTTACGTTCCGCACATGCATCACAAGATTTGAACCAATTCTTCTCCTTCTTCCTTTGCCTTGCACCAGTAGAAGCGTTTTCGAACTTTTAGGAGAATTTTTATCACTCCAAAATGGTTTCCGGTAGGGCTATTATGCAGCTGCTCTAGAAATTCTGGAGTTTTCGATCTAGGTAATAAGATCTGCTACTTAAAATTCCGTCCATCGTCAGACTCCCATTTCCTGTACAATACACCGTTTCGTACATAAAGAGAGTCCCAGAGTGTCCTGTAACATTTTGAGATGGGGCTTAATATTGAAATGTCCTGCTAGATAGTTCTGTTGCTGGACGTTTTCTTGAATTGTAGCAGCAGCTTTATGTCAGAATCTTCTCACTGGGCTTGTCTAACTTCTTTATCGCTTCACAGATCCTGATTCAATGCCGTTGAAACTGTAACTTGGAAACAACTAGATTTATCAGCTGGTACTTCTCTTCAGCTCTAGGGCCGTACTTCCTATTTTCAGAGCCGGGCTTCCGAGATATGTCATTTGCATTTTCATGTAGAGCTCCTTTACGATGACGTATTTCAAAGGACTTTTGGGTAGTTTCTTTAGTTTGTCATAATGAACAGCTTCGTTTGACATGCTTATATCTTCCACAAGCCCAGCACTTAGTCTTCGTATTTTTTGCTTCTTTTCTACTCTCAAGTCTGTGTAATCTTTTTGTGAGGTCTTCAAGATTTTTCTTTATTTCTTTAAGGTCAGCTTGAGAGTCATCCAAAAAGACTGCTATGTTGCTCTGGCGGTCTTTACGGGAAGCTATTGGCCTGCCCCAGTCTTCACGGTATACACCAAGGCTGATTTAACATCCTTCACATTGGAGAGCCTAAGGGCTTTTTGAGTCTCTGGATCTCCCTCGGCATCGATGAAATATTGGAGGGCCAAACCCTCACGAGTTCAAACGTTGCAGTCTGAGAAAGCTAAGTGTGATAGTGTCTGAATATCTGATGCCAGCTCTTGTAAACTTTCATCCGCTTTCTGATAACGGAACTTTAATTGGAGATGACTATACACTTTTGAGCAGTTTTCTGCAAAACGCAGTTCCAGCGCTCTTGTCAGAGCCTCGAAATCATACCGCTGTTCCGTAGAAAGAGTTTCCAGTATGTCAGCTGCGTTGCCCCGTAATGATGCTTCTAAATGGACTGTCTTGGCAGTAGGGTATCGTTCATTAGCTTCAGCTACGATGAAAAATTGTGTTTATGTACTTGCCAAGATGATCTGCCATCATAGGTGGTTAGCTTTATTAATTCTTGATTCTGTATTCTTTTATCTTCCTGAGGCATCGATACTAACTTTTCTTCCAGACTCCGGATCTCCTTTTGCAATTCATTTTCTAATCTTTCTTCAAACTCCCTCTCAAAATTTCTTGTCAATTTCCTGTTGCATTCTATTATGCTCAAAAAATCATAACACTCCCTTTTTACTCAAATTTTAAATGTTTTAAATTTTCAAAAAATTGAATTTGATTTTAATTTTGGAAAATCAGGAAAAACTATTTTTTTTAATGTAATTATGAAATTTATTCAGTCCTAAAAATCTTAGTGCTTCAAAAAGTAAATTGTACCTAAAAACTAATTTTATAGCCAAATAATTCATTTAAATAAAATGTAATTATTTCATAATTCCGATTTTTTAAATAAAGTGTTTAATAACTTAAATTCAAAAGTTACTAATCAACATTATTCAAAAATCAGATCCCGAATTAAGTAATTTTTCCAACGGTCATTTTCGTATTCTGCTTAATAATAAATATTTTAAGTATTCCAAATTCAATCAATTTTATTTTCAGTTAAAAGCTTTTTAAATTCTTAAAATTTTGTATATTTCTCATCCTAAATGATTACACCGTGTCCCAAAAGTTTAGACAATCAATAAAATTTGCATTAACATAAAAAGTAATAAGGTACAATTAAAATTCGTGAGATAGGTAATAAATAAAAACAGTTTTGCTGATATACACATATAAATTATGATCAAAGGTTTGAAATTATAAAATGTACATTAAATTATATAAAAATCTGCTGTCCCAAAAGTATAGACAACTGTAAGTGTTTTTGGTTTTACATTTATAAAAGTAACTAAAAAGTTACTTTTAATATTGAATTGCATTGCCACGACACTTTATAACATCAAATACACGTTGTTCCATAGAATTAATTAAGCATTGCATTACAGAAGGAGATATTTCATACCAACGCTTTGTCAATTGCAGTTTTTAAGTCATGTACACATGTATATTGCTTTCCATTTTCCTATATTTTACGAGATAAGATCCCCCATACGTTCTCCAGGGGATTCAAATCCGGACTAAGTACTGGCCAGTCTAATACTTGATATTATTTTGCATAAACCACGTTTTCGTTGATCTAGAGGTATGGATGAATGCTCCATCTTGTTGGAATACACAGTCCGGTCCTACTAGCAAATCCATAATTGGCAGTAAATCGGTACGTAAAATATCCTGATAATCTTCTGATTTCATTTTTCTGTTTGTAAATCCTAGAAATGTTTGCCCATTGAAACAAAATCCTCCCCAGGTCATTGCGGATCCTCCGCCTTGTTGCCTGCTGAAAAAGTTCTTCGGTTCTTTTCTTATATTACCAGTAAAATTTATAACCATCAGAGACGTCCAAATTCCATTTCTTTTCGTCACTGAAGATGACAGAAAGCCACTTTTCACCGTATTACATATGCTTTCTAGCCCACTTTAGACGTGCATCTTTATGTCTCTGCTTTACGCAAGGTTTTGCTTTCATTCTCCTGTAAACAATACGTTTTGAAGCTTTAATTCTTCTATGTACAGTGCTTTTTGAAATTCTGGAAGTTAATGCAGTTGCACGCACAGATAAATTATGAACTGAAGCCTTTTTTAATAACATTCTATCATCGCGTAACGTTGTTTTCTTTGGTCTTCCGACTCGCTTTCGAGTATTCCATGTTCCACCTGATCTCAAAACTCTATAAATACTGCTCAAGGATATCTTTATTCTTCTCGATATTTGTACAGGATTTTGTCCTTACACTTTTAACTGTAAAATCTTAATAATTTCATCTTTAGAAATTTCTTTAGAGTATGACATTTTTATCAGAATACGCAGGAAACGTCTTTTCCGAATCACAAACAAAACAATACATTGAACTCATTAAATTTTTAAGCAAAAAATATTTAAGACGATATTTCAATTAAAGAGAAAAATTATTCTGCATTTATAGAAACAAACGACAATAAAAATATTTTATTTTGTGAACAAAAATGTAAAAGAAAACATGTAATGCTGTATTGTGTCTATACTTTTGGGACAGCGCATTTTTATATAATTTAATGTATAGTTTATAATTTCAAACCTTTGATCATAATTTATATGTGTATATCAGCAAAACTGTTTTTATTTATTACCTATCTCACACATTTTAATTGTACCTTATTACTTTTTATGTTAATGCAAATTTTATTGATTGTCTAAACTTTTGGGACACGGTGTAATACGTCGGCTTTTACTTTCAAAATATCTAACTCTTAATAGCTGCCATTTTAAATTCTGTAACTTTCAAAACTTAGCGGCAGCCATTTTCTCTACAATATTTTTTAGCTCTCCCGCCGAAAGGGGAAAAGTACTCCTTTCCCGTAGTCTTAGAGATCTTTAGTTATCCCTAGTGTCCTTTTCCTGCGATCGGATTGGTCCATGAGGAAGAAAGCGCCACGCTCAGTGAATAAGTAAAGGAAAAAGTTTTGGTGAAGCGCGTGCAAGTTCACAAGACCTACATAGTTCGTCCATAATGATGGAATAATCCCTTCTGATTGGACGCGAGGATGCGACGCAGCAGCAAATCAACATTAGGCATCAGAATAATTTTTTCGGCCGATTTTTAAACTAAATTTTAACGAAAATATTTTCAAATACTTTCTGATATACATTTTTAGTATTATAGATCATCTGCACAAAAAGGTTAATGATCAAAATCTTTTAGTTGCTATTTGTTCATATTTTAAGATGACATGTATTTTTTTTTTTCTTTTCATCCCGCACTTAAAAATCAGTGATTTTATTTTATTTATTATTATTAATATGTAGGAGTAAATATTTTTAAGATTAAAATATGTAAAATTGTCAGAATTTTTAAAATTTTATTGTATCAGAAAAAAGATCTAAATCACGGAGCAATCTAAATATCAGAATCAGAAGACAAATATACATAGATATAGTAATATATGTACACTCCTTCTCATAATTATAAGGACACCCGTTTTTCTATATTAACTAAACACTGAACACTATTATTTAAACAAATATATTTTTAATTAATTTGAATTTCATTAATTGACTATATTTAAAAAGTTTTATCGTTTTTCTATCTTAAAAAACTTTAAATATGGTAAAAATATGATTTTTCAGGTGTTCACAATTATAAGGACAGCTCGAATTTTAGTAATTTTTTTCAGTTATTCCTTAAATTAATATTTTATGGGATCTCTTTTTAGGGTTAAACAGTCAGACATTCTCTCTGGTATACATATATACATTTTTTTTTTTTTTTTAATATTCAGTTTCAATGCCATTTCATATAGCATATATGATATTCTTAATACATTTAAACTATCTAAAATTTCTTTCCACTTACATGCACTTTTCTAATATCATAAGTTAAGGTTTTTTCAACTTTTAGGCCATGGGGAAGGCAATAATACAGAAGTTTCTTTCTTCAAACAATTTCCTATTGCTCTAAAGGTAGAGCAAAAATGTAAGTCTTGTTGAAAAAAATATTATTACCCCACAAAATCTAACAAAAATCTGATAATTCCATGTTTAAAATTTGCGGATATTCTCTTGATGTTCATAAAAATAGAAAAAAATTACAAAATTCATTCTGCCTTCAGTAGAAGCAGCTCCCCAGAGCACCATAGATCCACCTTTAAAATGCCCGATTCATATCTGCCTTTAAAAAATCTGATCTGTCTTTCGCTATCTTTAGATCGTGCCAGTAACTGTTAAAACCATTTGGTTAATCAAGAATAAAGTGTTTTTCATCCGAAAATGCAACATTTTACCATTTAATATTGTCTTTATTCAACTTTAACACTGACGTTTTCCCCCCCATTAAATGCTGATTGATTATTACAGGTTTTTTTATTCATTTTAACATATTATTAATTATTTTAAACATGCATAAATGTAGACCTTAAGCTTTCGTTAAAAATTATGAGCAAATTCGGCAGCAATCATTATGAGTAGAAAAGTAAGAGGAACTATGAGTCTTTGATCTCTGTAAAACAACTCCGATTTTGCATCAGATCTCTCACCTATCGAACCAGCAGTTCAATGTTTGATCACATTTCCTTCAGCAATTTTAGACCTTCGAATTTCATTAGAAATTCAGCGGATTGAAATTATCCTTCCACTTAAAAAACACATTTATCATACTTCACTACTTGAACGTTCTTTTTTTCGAGGAATTATCAGTAATGTCCGTCCAAGAAAAATTGAAGGCTTATATATGAATTAATCTAGCACAGTAGTTAACAAATTTGCATATCAACTGTAATTTATCCGCTAGTAAGTTAAATAAAACAAAAAAATCTGGTTTGTCCCTACAATTATGAACATCTAAAAACGTGGAGAAAAACACATTTTGCATTATTTTTTATTAATTTTGTTTTATATTAAAAAATTATAATAGTTTTGGATTTTAGAGTTCTAGATATATTAAGTGCACTTAGTATAATCTTGTTCACAATTATTTTTACATTAGTTATTTCAAAATATAAAGTGTCCTTATAAATATGAGAAGGAGTGTAGATCTATCATCTCCATGTTATCGAGCAAAAAATTTTGATGCCGAAAAAAGTTCTAAAATCAGCCATTAGAGAGTATTGAAAAAATAATAAAAAGAAAAATGAATTTGAAACTGTATCTGGAGTTTTTCATTCACCTTTAGTAAATAAATTATTCATAAATTTTATTTACTAAATTATCCGTGTGTATTCCTGTGTGTGATTTACTCGGGGAAAGGCAGCCATTAGAGTGACTTTTCCCGAAAAAAAAGGTATCACTTTTTCCCTCCCGCTGATCAATCTATGTCTTATTACTATATCTATGTAAATTATATGTTTGGTGTCGCCATCTACTGTGACGTTTGTGAATTATAAACATGAAATTGAAAAAATACACACACACACACACACACACACACACACACACACACACACACACACACACACACACACACACACACGCACATATATATATATATATATATATTAAGAATTGGGGGTAGCAATATTTTTTAATTAAATATGCGGCAAGCTATCGAATAATGATAAAGAAAAAATGAAAGAAAAATGAAAACTAATATAAAATAATAATAATATACATATTTTTTCAATAGTACAAAAATTCCTCATAAAATCAGTCAAAAAGTCATAAGAAAGAAATTAGACTGCTTAAATTTAGTGCGAGTAATACATATTAAAATCATAAAAAGAGGGGGTTAAATTTGGAGATAAGTTGATTGAAATTAATTGTAGATGGTATTCGAATGCTTCAAATATGAGTGTACATTCATTATTAGTTCTATTTACAAAGCAAAAAAGTATTTCTATCTATCGTTTTTCCTTTTTTATGTTATTCGATTAAAATCTCTCCATATATAACTTTAGAAAAATTATATGTTAGAGAAACAATGATATAACTTTAAAAGTTAACATTTGTGTTGTGTGTAACACATTGAAAATTTTTAATTGAAAAAAAAAAAAAAAAATATATATATATATATATATATATATAATTATAATAATTATATATATCTAATCTATATAAATTAAATTTTTTTAAATGTAATACCCTATCTGTTTATTATATTGTAAAATGTTAGTTCGATTTGATTGCATCAATATATTAAACAATAATAGATAAACTAACATTTAAAGATCTACTAACATTTAAAGATCTACTAACATTTGTTTTTGAATTACTAAAAGCATATTGATTTAATTGACTGTTTTTATTAATGAAAAGAAATCTAGGAAGAAAAAAGAAATCATTTTTCAAATTAAAATATGTAGCAAGTGTACTGCTAGCACGCTGTCAACAAAAAATGTGTATGGGGGGTATTCTATTTATTTTTATTCTATTTTATTTTGTTTATTTATTTATTTATTGTGCTTTAAGAAAGTCTTAGGTGCAAATAAATATTATTTGACGGAGACATTGTAGGGATTTAATACATAGGTTAATTTTTTAAATGCAATTTCATTAATAAAGGTGACAATGCATGTTAAAGATTTTGACATTTAAAGCTAAAATGTGTTATACACAAATGTTAACTTTTAAATAACTTTCTCTGAATTTTAATAGGATTGAAAAAAAAAAAAAAAAAAAACTTTTAATGTTCTGTAAGTAAAACAAAAACAAATAATGAACGTACACTCGTATTTAAAGTATTCATAATTTTAACTTATCTCCAAATTTTAACCCCGCTCTTAACTCGCACTAAATTTAAGCAATCTAATTTCTTTCTTAATACATTCAGATTGATTTCAAAAGATGAGGTATTTTGTGCAATTTATTAAAAAAAAAAACTTATTCTGTTACTTGACGGTTGATTTCCTTCTACTTTGCTTCCCCGCGTCCAATCACAAGCAATTATTCCATCATTATGGACGAACTATGTAGGTATTGTGAACTTGCGAAGCGCGTTTGCAAAAGGGGTTGGTTGGTTGAGTTTTTACGTCGCAGAAGTGCTGCGCTATGGGCAATTGGCGACGGTCTGGGATTTACCCTTGGAGGTGATCCAGAGACATGCCATTACAATTTTGATTTCAGTTACTCCCAGACGTTTAATTTTGATGGGAACTTGGAGGACATTGCGACCACGACAAATTTTACGTGCACCAGCCTTCATTAGTGTACACGACGGTCTTCCTCCGGCTCGAGTACAGAACCCGCAATTTTACAATTATAAGCTCGGCGCTCCACCGACTAGGCTATCGCGGCCCGCGTTTGCAAGAGGCTTGTTGCGCGAGCTGCCGACGTGCTGTAGGCCGTCCGCATCGTGCTTTTCGTCACCCGATGGAGTTGTGAGCAACAGGTTGCCAATGTTTCTTTCACTGGTGGCCTGTTCCTTAAAAAAAAAAAAAAAAAAAAAGGAGAATCGTGATATTTGGATTAACTAATGTTTTTTTCAAGATTAAAAATGGCCGTATACTCAGAAATGATATCAAAATGATTCTGAAGCTCTTCATCTCTCATACCAAAAACGCACGACGCTGATCTTGTTCAGGTGCAGTGCTTTCAGAAATACCATTTTGGATGGTTTGAAAAGAAGCCTCTGGAGAATCAAAGATTGGATGAACGTTTCCTTCTAGAGCACGTGGATGCTGCCTAATAAATTTTCGTTTACTGTCATGAACAGATGAACGAAACTTTGTTTGGCTAATGATCGAACAGTTTCTTCTAAAGTGCAAAATATTGTAGAACACTTTATCGAACGGACATTTGCTAGGAATACATCTCTGCGTGGTTACTAATATATGCGTACAAAATCTCTTCTGGCTTGGTGTAAAAAATAAATAAAAATAAATAAAGTGTACGATTATTGAATATAATGAAATGCGTAGAATTTTTTTTTAAACATTTGGTAGCGCTGACACCATATTTGTATCATGTGCTTTTCTTCTGCGAATAAAAGAGTTTCGGTAAGTCAATCTTTTGTTTCTTATTTTTTATCCTTTTGCTCTTGATATCATATATATAAATTTAGCTCACCTACTATAGAGAATTTTTTGACAAGTTTTAAAAATATTTTAGGCAGTGTACTTAGTTCCAATGTTTTAAGTCTCAAAGTATATACGTTTCAGGCCGATAACAATTTATTTTTAAATAATATTTTTTTTCAATTAAATTAATTATCTCAAAACCATACCATAAACCTTTAAATTACTACATACTCTTCTTTCATTTTTTTTTCTAAATTCTTCCTCTATTTCCTTAAATTTTCTTTCTATTTCTGAAAATCTTCCTTTCAGCTCTTGATCCAAATTTTCTTTAACTTTCTCTTCAAAATATATCTTCTATGTTCATATAACTTTAGCTTACATTCCATCCATTCTGTTTTCCATAACTGATAATTTATTCTCTATTACTTCTCTTACTGTTGCCAATCAACGTCAACACGAGTGCTTCGAAGTACCTGCAATTGGTCGCAACCAATGCTTACCTCCATCGAGAGTGTAAAAAACATAAAGATGATTTTTCAGAAAATGAGAAAAGCGAAAAGGGTTTTAAATTTGTAATTTAGTCTCAGAAAAATTCCCCGAATGTGCAGAGATTTTTCAAAGTGAAGCACTAGGAGTTAAAAAGGAAACCTTTAGTAATCTTTAAGTGCAACAGAGGATCAATTGTGTGCGTTGTCGAGACGAGTCTGGACGATGAATTGGAACTAGGAACAAGAAGCCCTGACAGGTCGTCCCAAGAAGCATTGGAAAGTGCTGAGAGTCTCGCAATTATTAAAAAAGGGGGCCATGTATTTTAATAAAAATAAAGAGAGTAAAATTTCTAACGAAAATTAAACTCTGAGCCTTTACCAGAACCCGGGAAATCAAAGGGAAGCTAAGTTCTAGGATTAGTCCGGAAGACTAATCAGAGGCCAAATTCCAAACTCGAAGATTTTACAATCCTCAGATAAAATTTTCTACCAAAACCAGAGAGGATTATATCCTAATGAACTCGACCAATCAGAGCTTGAGGTTTTGACCAATCAGAGTTCGAGTTCCGACAAGCCTTCTAAAAACTAAGTCCTGAGATTACAAGACAGTAAATATTAAAAATAATTAAATCTTAATAAAAACTTGCCAAAGTATAAAAAAAAAATGTCCCGGCAGCTGAGAATTTTAATTAAAATATAATTACTGTTACCAAGTCATCTTTCACTGATGAAAGTTCTTTCTTCCTCTTGTCTGGATTAGATTCAACTTTCTCTTGGATGAATTTAATTTCTTTACTGAAACTGTCTTTCATCTCTTTTTACCCAGTTTCCATACTATCTTTCACGTCATTTATCTAAGCGGCCAAACCTTCCAGAAGTTTCTGCATTTCTTGTTGCATGCCTATAGTTATCAATTCAGCAAACAAGCTCGCTCTTGACACCAGAATTGTTGCGTACTCGGAGTTCGTGAATTGGTTGTGAATGAAGGACAAATCTTTCAGAGACTTAAAAGCTTATTTACAAAATATTTCAGAAGATTACAGGTCTTCTAACCAAGTATCAACTTCAGTTTCACCAGAAAACGCAGCTTAAACAACAGCTGACAGCATAAAAATTACAGGATAAACTGTACAAGAAGCATAATACACAGCTTTCACTGTACTTACAAGGAAACATTCAAAAGGTGTCGTCTTCAAAAATATTGAAAAAAGAATATATGTGATTCTACTCTTCATAAAACACCAGAAAGTGAAACAATTATCGGCTGAAATGAATTACAGCGACCACAAAAAATTATCAAAATTAAGCATATTTGGCGATTTTACACTATTAGGCGATTGATTTTGACTACTTGGCGGAGAAGCAAAACACGGTTCTGTTCGTACACGGCAATCTCGGTGCTAGCGAACTTATCGCCTAACAGCTCTAAATCGCCAAATATTCTTAATTTTGATATTTTTTTGTGGTCGCTGTAATTCATTTCAGCTGATAATTTTTTTCACTCTCTGGTGTTTTATGAAGAGTAGAATCACATATATTTTTTTCAATATTATTTTGAAGACGACACCTTTTGAATGTTTCTTTGTTAGTCAATACCAAGAAACCCAGTCAGTGAGCTATTCCCATCAAGTCGCTTGCCGTGCAACTGTCTGAATAGTCGGAACAGAATCACTTTTTTATAGCCTCCTATGAATCTAGAATTTTCTAGTATCTTCAAAATAATAAATAGCCTAGTAGATTTCCATATTTCCATTTCCTAGTAGATTTCCAGCTCCAGTCATATTCCCATTGAAGGAGTGAAAGACTCCTGATATAATTGCGCAAGAGGTTCGCAGACAGGGAGCTCTAAGTACGCCCTTACACTGTGGAAATGCGCACGCGGTGGTAAGTATATTCAGGACGTGCTCAGTATTTATGATCCGAACGCACTATCCATCGCCATCATTTGTATCCAAAGCGATTGCTCTCTCTGAGCGAGTTAAGTGCAAATATGGCTATGAAAAAAAAAAAAAAAGCAATTCACATTTGGCGGGAGACTCTATTTTTCGAAGCATGTTTATGTGCTCCCTACGTACTCAGAAATGGCAACTGCGAATCGACGCGTTCTCCGGGCCAACTAGAGACACTGCGAAAGACGTCTACCCACAAACCTAGCGGATTTCCTTTAGCGACCAATCGGACCTTGAAAAAAATAGCCCTCATATTAAAGGACATAATTGTTGACCCTGAAATGCAAAATATATAAAACTGCTCATTTGAAACGTGTAATAAAATCCTTGATGATGCTGTGATATTTCAAAGCGAAAAGCTTTGGATAATTTTTTTAAATGTTTTAAATGAAGTTTAATTTTAGACAAACGTGTTTTTAAAGTGTTTATATCTAAATAACAATTGGCACGTGTTTTAACTTAACTCTCATTTTTGAGATAATTTGTATTTATAGAAAATTTCTCTTTTCTAAAACTACAGAAATTTCGTGTCTTTCATCGTGAAAATTCATCTCAATCTGTCAAAAAGAAACTTTTCTGTAATAAGATGAAATCTGTAACCATTGATACAGATTTCATCTGGTGGTTACATATTTTTCTGTTTTGCATACAGAGAACTTGGTATCAAAGCAAGATTGGGAAGTGCTAAGAAAAAGCACAAATTATGCTTTCGTGTCTGAGAGATAACATCGTTCCCTATTATATGATGGATTCTGGTTCAATACTGGCTGGTAAAACGAGATTTTAGATTTTTTACTGTGTGCCCGACAGAAAAACTCTATTGTATATGAATATTTTATGTATTGTTCAGTTACAGAAAGTTTTGTCAATGTATCTTATACATAGCATATGGATATTTTCTTGCGATTTTGCTGCCAAGAATTTTCTCTAATATATTGCAGATTTTTTTTTTTTTTTTTTTGACAGAGCAACTGTCTCTAAAACAAATTTATACGCTATTGATACTCTAAATGGTGTACGCCTACCATGATGCTTAGAGTAAAGTAAGGATTGCTGTCACAGCGAGTAAACTTTGATGGTTCCTGGCAACACCAAACGGGCCTAAAACGGCCAAAGATAGTCGATGTTAGAAACTTATGTCATCTCCTTATACACATATGTTTTCGATATAATTTAAAATAAGACTAATAGAAAATAATTTCATTATAATTTGACCGTATAATAAGAATATAGGGATCTTTTCATATCCTCGATTGTAACTGAACTAATTAAACATGGTTTCGTTTTGAGTCACCATAGTAAAATAATATTTCCTATTCACAAATACAAATGCTTCTTTCTTTTAAAGAATTCTGCTTTTTTGTCATTAAAATCTATTTTTGCGACACAACGTGGTTTTTTTTTTTTTTTTTTTTTTTGAAGAAGAAGAAAAAGAAGAAATTAAAATGATTTCATTACAAGAAATTCTAAAATAATCAATCGACATTTGAGGATGTTTGCTAAATCGAGCCGTTTTATATGAACAAAAATAGTTCTATTATTTTATGAATTCTCAGTTTTACAGGAAAAAGTCTTCTGTCTACCCGGATCAAGCAGGTTAATGTATTTCATATCTCTTTCTTCTAACAGAAACAATTATAGTACTAATATATACCGTCTGTTGCAATATATATATATACAGGGTGTTTCAATATCATGTTTTAGAACTAGGAAAAGAAGAGTGCATCATGATGATTCTGAATAATCTAGGAATGCAGGGTCGAAAATGCTTTCCTGATGCGGTGGTGTACACAGAAACGTTAGAAGTTAAAAGACGTTTTGTTACCGAACGTTCGTTTCAATAATAAGTGTACGTGGACTAAAAGAACGTGGGTCAAAGATCGTGTTTGAAGTCTCATCCACCGACTTCAATTGAAACCTCACATCTAAGGCGAAGGAAATTTCGAATATTCTGGAATTGTATACACTTATCTGGAATTTTCCCAGCAGCTACTACGACTCGTAAAACAAGTTACTCGACATATCCAAGGATGTGAGACTTGCATTGAAGTCGGTGGGCAAAATTTGGAACACTATCTTTGACTCACATTTATTTAGAGCATGTGTACTTCCATTATATTTATTATTAAAACGAATATTCGCCTAATCGTCGTCTTTTTTTTACCATGTTTTTATTAACTTCGATTCTTGTTTGTTTGTCCAGTACAAATCTTGCAATCGATTTTTAACTAACTTCCCAACAAGCCAGACATTTGAAACTTTCAGGACATCACAGGACACGGTGACAATACATTTTTAAAAAACTTTTAGACAACTGTTTCAGGTCCCTACTGGCTTCGGCAGCGTTTATATGATTCGACAGAAAATTTATTTTACTAACTTCCCGACTAGCTAGACAATTTGAAACTTTCAGAATAGTTCAGAACACGGTGAAAATGCCTTTTTTAAATACTTTGAGCCAACTGTTTCGGGTTCTTGCTGCCTTCGGAAGCGTTATCAGTACAAAGATTGCAATCGATTTTTCACTAACTTCCCGACTAGCTAGAAATTTGAAACTTTCAGGATAGCTCAGAACACGTTGACAGTACATTTTTTTAAATACATTTAGTTAACTGTTTCAGGTCCCTACTGTCTTCGGCAGCGTTTAAATGATTCGACAGAAAATTTATTTAACTAACTTCCTGACTAGCTAGACATTTGAAACTTTCAGAATAGTTCAGAACACGGTGAAAATGCATTTTTAAAAAAATATTTTTAGCCAACTGTTTCGTTATTCTGCTGCCTTCGGCAGCGTTACCGGTACAAAGCTTGCAATTGATTTTTCACTTACTTCCCGACTAGCTAGACATTTGAAACTTTCAGGATAGCTCAGAACACGGTGACAATACATTTTTTTAATACTTTTAGTCAACTGTTTCAGGCCCCTACTGCTTTCGGCAGCGCTTATATGTTTCAACAGAAAATTTATTTAACTAACTTCCCTACTAGCTAGACTTTTGAAACTTTCAGAATAGCTCAGAACACGGTAAAAATGCATTTTTTAAATATTTTTAACCAACTGCTTTGGGACTCTGATGCCTTCGGCAGCGTTATCAGTACAAAACTTGTAATCGATTTTTAACTAACTTCCCGGCTAGCTAACCCTTTGAAACTTTTATTATAGCTCAAAACACGATAGCAATGAATTTTTTCAATACTTTTAACCAATTGTTCCGGGTTCCCGCTGACTTCGATAGCGTTTATATGATTCAACAGAAAATTTAAAAACATGGTATATAAAAAGTTTTTTTTAAATCTTGTAATTATATTTTCTCATGTTTCTGTGTACACCACCGCGTCAGGAAAGCATCTCCGACTCTGCATTGCAATATAATTCTGAATCGTCAAGATACACTCTACCTCTGCTAGAAGTTCGGAAACGACGTGCTGAAACACCAAGAAACATTTTAGCCATAACTGTGAAACTTGGCGTGGGTATTGTATTCCAGAAGGGAAGCAGATGATCATATTAGAACATAAAGCATTGAATAAACTGTAACAATGCAATGAATATGCTATTCAATAGGTAGTAAACTGCCACTAGGGACAATAAAAACAGATAATAATTGGGGAATAAATTCAATTAAGTAGCCGATGTCCTCTGGGGTAGATCCTGCTACAACTTCCTGGATCAACTTCTAGTAAATGACCCAGCTAATCTGAAGGTATTTGGTACAAAAGTCATAAAATCTTCAGAATAACTGCAGTTTAAAAACAAAAAATTTGCAGTTTGGAAGTAAGTAAATTTTTCCCCCCTTAAACATTTTATTGTCCCAAATACTTCAGATTATCTGCAGCTTTGTGCATTTTTTCATTTTAAAAGTTTTTCTGAATTTTTTTTTTTTTAGCCAGGGAATTCGAAAAATTGCAAGTCGGTTGAAACCCACCTGTTAAGGGGATGGTTTGCTGTCTATCTTTCAGTTTCCAAGTGTCGTGTTCGAGTAACAGTTTAGGCATGGATGTTTGTAGGGGTTCAAAATGAATTTTAAGTATTGGATAATGGTTTAATTATCTTTAATGTGCAAAATTGACTGAAGAGTTACAAAACAATCCAACGCAAGATGGCAGAAATAACTTACAAAGCATAGCTCATAAATTTCCATTTGCGAAAGCTCTCGTTACCTAAAATGCATGTGAGCATTAACACAATGTTGGCATCGTTGTAACACCGAAACAATGTATGGCTTAGCATTATTTTGTTCAAAACAAAACTTGATGCAGCAAATACGATAAGCAGCACCACCTGCCGCAAAATATTGTCGCCGTACTTGCAAACTTTGGGAGTACATCGTAGCATGAAGAAAGGTGATCGGCCATCCCAGATGATTGCTTACCAGACTCTTACACCAGGTTTAATGGCTGTAAGTCTCTGTGCATCGAATTTTGGATTTTAGCCCTTTTCTCTTCCACGTTTAAGGCGATCATCATAATTCATTAAAAACTGAGATTCATTACTAAAGATAACATTCTTCGTTAGGAAGATTTCAGTTTGGCCGTGAGCGGTACAATTCCAGAAGACACTTACTATAGAAAGGAAGATGTTTAATCTTAGTGATAGTTTACTTCTTAACCCAATCACTAATAATCTACAAATGATATCCCTCGATAAAACTGTATCCCCAGAAGATAGCAAATGATGTTTAATTATTGACAGAGTAGTTGTTAGCGCCGACGTAGCTACTTCCTTTATTGCGCAATTCTCTCGTTAATATCGTGTATTGAACACATCAATCCTGTTGTAAATATTCATCATTGAACCCACCAGCCTTTTAAATTATACCTCAGTTGCTGTTTATACGCGCTTTATATGCTTCCATATTGTTCAATGATACTGCTTGATTGATCGCTTGCGTAACTCATCAAGCCATATTCTCATGCCAAGTTTAATAAATGCAGCTCAGTTCTGGGTGAAAACATATATATTTCCAAGCAGAGTGATGTAAAAAGAAGTTAACAATAAACTTATGAAAGTGAGGTAAAATTTTACTTTGTGTACTTAAGTTTTGTATATTTGTTATATTTTACTTCTTAATACTAATATAGATCTCTTATTGAGCGGACTAAATAAACTGTGTGAGAATAATATTATGCACTGTGATAGAACTAGAATAATAGAAAGGTGTCTGCTTGCCAATTAAAGTACTTTTTTATCTATAATAAAAAGGAGGATTGGAAATAAATTGATTGTTTCCTTGACAGGAGGTAAGTTTGTAGTGGGTTGAATATTTTGGTTTGGGTTTTCTCGTAAATGGTAATGAGAAAATAGTTGGCTGATAGACGATAAATGTTTAATATTTTGTAAAAAAAAAAAAAAAAAAATTGCAGATTCTTCTGTTGAAATAAAAGAGCAACACAGAGAGAATATTTTAAAGATGGCAATATGAACTATTTCTTGGGTATTTTTGCATTTGCTTATGAATAACCATGCGGTTTATATGCCCCGCACTGAAAAAGATTTAAAAAAAATCATGCATAAAATCACGACTTGAATTTATATACTTTACTTACAATATAAATGTTGTTTTGATAAAATGTTTAATATTTTTAAATTAAAGCAGACTTTATTATTTCGGTTTGCCTATTTTCGAATCAAGTTTGAGTTAATAAATAAGTTTATCAGATTTGGTTACGTTTTGGATTATGCTTGTGTTATGTGGTTATATGATGTGTGATATAATTATTCTGGAGGAATGGGATGAAACATCTCAATACCGCGTTCATAACCTGAGGAAAACTACCTAACAATGTCCGACATTGCTATTCGTCAAGAGAAATCACAACTCTTATTAAAATAGATTAAATTTTGTAGCAAAAACTCAATAAAATGTTTCTTTTTTTTTTTTCGCCTATGTGTGACTTCATTTCTTATAGCATTATGCGTGTTTTAATGCATCAGATAAACAGATAAACCTCGATATATATATATATATATATATATATATATATATATATATATATATATTAACAGTGTATATTGTTGACATGCATTAGTATAAAAAGAAGTATAATATAGCATAGAATAATATCTTACTTGAAACATTGGCTCTTGCCTGTATGAAATTTTCTCTAATGATTTGTAGAATACTTTCAATTTTGCCACTTCTTGCCTAAAGAAATAAAAAAAAAAAAAAAAATAAATAAATAAAAATAAACGTAATTATGAATAAAAATTTTGCAGCGGTAAGAAAGTGGAATTTTGTGAAAATTTTTTGCCATTTGTGGTTCTAATCTACATTTGCTTCGAGTATGTATCCAAAAGTGGAATAATTTAAATAAATTCTCTAACTTGAAAGAAATTAAAACTAAAATTGTACACTATAGAAATATACAATCAGTGTAAGCTATTGTCTTTCAAACGATTTTTTTCTTTAGTAAAATAGAATATTCATTAACTAGTATGATAGTCCCTAGTACAATAGTTTCGTTTTCTCTACTGCCAGTACTATAGTCACGAGATTTATGCCTTGACTAAATAAGAGGGATGTATAAATTTGAAGCTTTTGGCAGTATGCCTGTCCGTCTATCTGTGGCACTGTATCTTCCAAACCAACAGGTCTATTTCATTGCCGTTTATTTACTTTTGTAATTATTTCTTAATTTTTGGAAATTGGTGTAATTGATTCAAAATTTAAAAGGGCACATATTGTGAGAAAGGTAAAATTAAGCGACATTAAACTCACCTATGGTCTTTAAAGAGTTCCATGTCATATTTCTTTTCTTTATATATAGATGTATTATTAAGATCTGTTTCGTTGAATGCAAACTTTTCGCCCGTCTTCTTTTTTGCATGTTTAAGTCGTCTTCTCAATTTGAACTCATCTTTCAAAAACTATTAAGTAAAGAAAAAAAATGCAAAACATATACTGATTATATATATATATATATAATAAAGATGATCTATTAAGCATAGTAGAAGCCAAGCAACAGATACAAGATCACTGAAACACCAATGACCAATAAGATTAAAAAAAAAAAAAAAAAAATCATCAGTGGATGAAATACACTAATGTAAAGAAACCAGATCTATTAATTAACAGTCTGCAAAACAAACGAATCAATAAAGTAAAACAACAAATCTTAACTTAAAACCATAAACTTATCAAAATTAATGGAAAAACAACCCAAGAAACACAAGATAGGAAGAAGGAGGCAGGCGGCAAGACTTGTGACTTGCCTGTGGGGTTACACTAGTTTTACGCCGGCAACACTCGTCCAGCCTGCCACAACCAGAACAGGAACCATATGGATTTAAAAATGCAAAATTTCAAAGCAGATGAACAACAATGAAACCACAAAGCCACAATGAAATTCACCGATTGATCACATTGTGTTTAACAGCATAATTATAACATTAAATATAGTTGACAACTCATATATATATGTATTTATATATATATATATATATATGTATATTGAAAACCTTTTCAAACATTGCATACTATGAAACCAAGTATAACATGAAGAACTATAAAAAATGAATGAAGTTGACGAAAAGAAAAAATAAGCAACCCGATATTGAAGTATACAAATTCACCACTTTTTCAAGGCCATTGAATGAATGTTGTATGCAAACTGCTAAAAAATTACAGCATGCAATGCCCGAGGTCACCTAAATGACTTGAAAATAATTTCAAACACTATGTGAAAAAAAACCAAATTAGAAACAAACTTATGAAGTGGGAAATACCAAGAAAGAAATAAACATATTAAACTTCAAACACCAAATTTTCATAATAAATTTATGAAGTGGAAAAAACCATGAGAAAAATAAACTTAGTAAACATAAAACACCAATCCCTTCATAATAAATCAACCCTAAGGAAATTTAAAGAAAATACAAATTTTAACTTTCTGTACTTTTGAAAAGCATGCTGAAAAATGTAAAAATCTCCACAACAGCCATGAGATCGAAAACGGTTAAATTCACAGTTAATAAAGGAAATGAATTCATCTACTGAACGATTAAGTAAAATAATTTTTAGTTTAAATTTTAGTGTAGTTAGTTTCTTCTAATTTTTAACAAATAAACCTTAAAGTTAAATTTTAATTTAATTAAATTTTATTTTATTTGAGTTACGTACATTCGCAATTCGTAATTATCATGTAGAGATAGAAGTGTTTCATGGATTCAAAAGAACAAGTTTTAGAGGAATGAGCTGTTAGAGTGAAAAAAAGTAATGAATCCCCCCTTTTTTTATATATATATTTTCTCAAACATTTTTGACAAATAACGTTTTACATACTGTTGCTTAGCATATTTATTAGCTCTTGTAAGCAAAAGAAAACTAGTATGTTGTGTCCCCCACAAGACTTTCTTCTATATTTTCCTATACAAATTCAATCAGTAACAATAAAAAAAAAAAAAAAAAAAAAAAAAAAACGTTTTTCAGTTTTTTTTCGTTAAAAGTAAAAAAAAATCGATAACTTTGTTTTAAATTATCACATATTTATAGTTCAACCATTCATTTTCAAGGTATTGACGAGACCTTTGGAAAGATACCCATCTTGAAAATTTACCTTTCCCTGAGGGGTACTTCCCACCCCCACATGCACAAATTTTTTTTTTCCTAATTAACTACTACTATTATCAATAATTCATATTAATTTTACAATCACAGGTTAAGAATAACTCTTATTATGTACATTTATACGAAATTTTGTCCTATACTGCCATGTTAAAAATGTAGAAAAAAATACGATCACAGCGCCACCTGTTGAGCGAGTGATCTCAAAATCTAATCAGCACTAGTTTATGTCAGGGGCGAACTAAATACCAAGTTTGGTTAAATTTCGTAAAAAAAAAAAAAAAAATTCTAAGTTTTTTTATTAAAAGTAAAAAAAATAAATAACTTTGTTTTAAATTATCACAGATTTATAGTTCAACCATTCGTTTTAAAGGTATTGACGAGATCTTTCGAAAGATACCCATCTTGAAAATTTACCCCCCCCCCCCCGGGGGGGAAGCGATGCCCCCACATGCACAGAAATTTTTTCCCAGTTAACTATTACTATTATAAATAACTCATATTAATTTTACAATCACAAGTTTAAAATAACTCTCATTATGTACATTTATATGAAATTTTGTCCTATACTGCCATGTTAAAAGTTTACATAAAATGCGATCACAGCGCCATCTGCTGGGCAATTGATCCTAAAATCTAATCAGAACCATTCCATGTCAGGGTCCAACTATATACCAAGTTTGGTTCAATTTCATTCATCGGTTCGTGAGAGGTTACTTCCCTTGCGTTACTCCCCTCGAGGGGGACTTAACCCCCGGGGGGGGGTGGCGAGGCTCCTACACATACAAAAAAATTTTCCCAGTTGACTATCTCTATTATAAATAATTCTTGTAAATTTCACAATGATTACTAAAAAATAATTCTCTTTATGCACATTTATACAAATTTTTGTCCTATATCACCATGTTAAAAATTTAGAAAAAGCGGGATGGCAACGCAACCTGTAAAACAATTTTTACCAAAAGTTGATAGGCACTAATTTATGTCAAAGTGCAACTACATACCAATTTGTATCAAATTCTGTGCAGTAGTTCCTGAGATACAGTTGCCACAAAATTTTGTCACACACACACAGAGACAGACAGACATTTTCTAAAACCGGTCAAATCGTGTTCTACATCTCTCAAAACGTGTAAATCCATCAAAAACCTGAGGTCGAAAATTTTTACGAATCCAATACTTTCTTCTATTGAATATAGAAGAAAGTAAAAAGAGTGATCAACTTAAAAGAGTACCTGTTTGTATTTTGTATTAGTCATATCTCTAATGTATGCAGCAAGGCTTTCAACACCAACATTTATTTAATATGTCTACATTTAATAGTATAACCAAAATTTAATAATATAAATAAAAGATACAGACATCTTTTGTTTCACTTTCTAAATGTGAAACTCATTTTTAAACAAGTTCGTGTGAACATCATTACTAACTTTTGTATCCTGTCTGGGCATTTGATTTAAATAAATCGACTTCTTCTTACAAAGTTTTTATTTTATTTTATTTTACGTTTGAAGTCAAGGGATGGAATTTTTTGTGTATTTGATGTATCACAATCGTACGAATTTGTACTTCATTTCTTCCTTTCAACTGTACTTAAATGCCATTTTATAATTAAAATTCTGGATTGACTCCATTCGATTTTCCGAACGTTTAGTATTTACCAAGTGTTTAACATAAGGAATCAAAGAATAATTTAGTAAATAAACAAAAGTGAGTACTTTTCTATTAGATGTCTTCCACGCCATTTGGAGGATTTCGTGACTCGTATATATGACGAGAACTAACGATATACACTATCTACCAATAAGTATTTGGACACTTTCAAATTTAGACGTTTTGTCAAATATACAGAAAAGTTCCTTAGGAAACATCTTGAAACTTTGATAGTGTAACGAACATGTTATACCTCATATATTTCAGTAAAATTTGTGTCCTGAAGAGAAAAAGGGGGACCAGTAAAAAATTAAACAAAAATCAAAATGTTTTGGATCACCCTGTAAAAAGTAACGGTGTAAATGCGTTTTGTCTGTAGCATATGATTATGAAGATTTTTTTCATTATCTGTATAAATTTATATGAGGCTACCAGAAATATTCACAGAGATATAACAGTTTCTTTAAGAAATTGAAAAAAAAAAAAAAAAAAACACTTTTTAAATTATAACACATAGGGTATTAAACCCAGTGCAAAGCCATTTTAGAAAATTTGGCATACTACATTAAACACAGCTTACTGCAATCAGAATGAAAAATTTTTAAATATTTTGCGAAATATGATCATTTTCACTAAATAATTTTTAACTAAGCATGCGCTAGATAAAAAAAAAAAAAAAAAAAAAAAAAAAAAAAAAAAAATATTTGCATAATTTAATAGCCAAAAGTACTGCGCAACTTTTATGAAACCCCCCAAACAAGTATCGTATAAATTCAAAAAGTTGTGAGAGATAGAATGAACAGAATTTCATTTCTTCTCAAAACAGAGGAAGATGATATTGGAATTTTTTAATTATTTACAATCAGCGAAAACACTGTATTACCATTGGGCATTGATTGAATCAAGATAAAAATGTAAGTAAAACCCTTTATAGTTTAGTTTTTATTTTGAGAAAACTGAAATTCTGTTCATTCTATCCCTCATAACTTTTTGAATTTACACGATATGTAATTGTGGTTTTTATATAAGTTGCTCCATACTTTCAGCTATTAAATTATGCAAATGAAATTTTTAAAAGCTAGCGCATGCGTAGTTAAAAATTATTTAGTAAAACTGCTCATATTTTGTAAGATATTTAACATTTTTGCATTCTGATTGCAGTATACTGTGTCTAATGTAGTATGTCAAATTTTCTAAAAATGTATTTACAATGGGTGTAATGCTGTATGTGTTATAAATAAAACAGTGGAAATTTCTTTTGCAATTTTTTAAATAAACCGTTATATCTGAATGAATATATGTGGTAGCTTCATGAAAATTTATACAGATAATGAGAAAAGTCCTCTTAATCACATACTACAGCCAAAACGCATTTGCAGCGTTACTTTTTACAGATTGATCCAAAATATTTTGAATTTTGTTTATATTTTTACTGACATCCTTTTCCTCTTCATGACACAACTTTTGCTGAAATATATGAGGTATAACATGTTTTTTGCACTACGAAAGTCTCAAGATGAATCCTACAGAACTTTTCAACATATTTGATAAAGCGTCTAATTTCGGAAGTGTCCAAATACTTATTGGTAGATAGTTTATAATCTCAGGAGTAAACCTTTTGATATTATTTCTGCTCGTGTAATTCGCAAGGAAAAAAGAAAAAAAGAAAAAAGAATGTAGATATTATTGGTAGCATTTATGCATTTTAAACTTATAAAATTTATTTATTATTTAAATGTATTATAATTATTATGTATACCGGGTGTCCCATAAGTCTGTAGATATTAAAAAAAAAAAAAAAAAAATCATAAAAATTGAAGGAATAGATAGAATTGAACGCGGTTTGCGAAAAAGTTATTCCCGTCAAGGGGGATTTTTTTTTTTTTTTTGGTAAGGGAAAAAAAAAAATATAGTTAAAATTTTCGTCGATAGAGAGCTCGGTACGGATGCGTAGCAAGAAATATGCAAATCAGAGTACTCTAAATTGCACGATTTTAAGATTATCACAGCATATTTTTTATTTTGCTTCCTATTTGCGCATACATGAAGTTCTTATTGCAATGTTGACTTGGTGGATAAAAACGTCATTGGTGAAGATGTTTTCCTTCAGGTAAGAGCCGTCGACTGAAGCTGTAAATATTACTAAAAATATAATTTGTGGTGATGTCGGACATGTAGAATAGGATTTTTCACGGAAATATGTGATCTGCTTCCGTGTAGTGCCCTCTATCGATGGAAATTTTAACTACTATTATTTTTTTCTTTAAAAAGAAAAAAAAAAAAAAAAAAAGAGAGAGAGAGAGAGAGAGAGAGTTCAATTCTACCAAGATGTTCAATTCTACCAATTTCTTCAATTTTTATGAATTTGTAAAATATCCATACACATATGGGACACCCGGTATATCGTCAATATCAATGTTTTGTTTTCCTTTTATAGTAATTTCAAGCATATAAAATTTTTACACTTAGTAATTGATTTCAGGTTTCTGATTGTTTTAAAATAAATTTCGAAAGTTGTTAAATTTGCAGTTAATGTACTGGTTATTAAGAGGGCTCTCTACTTATCGTCCGCAGAAGCCAAACTAATGTTATTCAATGGAGAATTTTGCCCCATCATAACTCATTAACTAATACATGTTTTTAAATTCCGTTTTTACATTTAAAAAAAAAATCACAACTGTTAAACAGGCTATCACTTTCTAAAAATTTATTTATTTATTTATTTATCTATTTTAATTTTTAATATTTTATTTTGAAGTTGTAAAATGTGAATTTTCACAATGTGAAAGATTGCATTTTTTACTTAAAAATGAAATAATAATAATAATTCAGAAAAATCAATTTTTAGAAAGCGATAACCTGTTTAACAGTTGTGAATTTTCTGAATGTGAAAACGTAATTTAAAAACATGTATTAGTCAATCAAGTATAACGGGGCAAAATTTTCCATAGAATAACATTGGCTTCGGCTTTCGGAGACGACAAGTAGAGAGTCCCCTCCGTATGAAAAGGAGACTTGCCGATAGATAAATAAACACAGAAAAATTATCAACGTCTTGACGCCAAAGGAAGTAATAAAATAGCAGACAACTGCTTCGGTAGCATTTAATGTACCATCGTTAGTGCATAAAGAAACGAAACAAAAGTGTTTCTAAGAAAGGAATCGGATTTCATTACTGTTTAATCAACCAATAGACAGACAATAATATACTGGAACGCGAGTTCTTGCATTGCATGGTGTTTATTCAAAATTTTGCACTTATTACTTTTAAACGTCAGTTCTGTGGTGCTTATTATGAATAATATACAGGATTGCATGTAAAAGAAAAATAGATGCATATACCTCTTTAAAAAAACGACGAGAAGGCCATTCGGCTGTAGATATTGTCATTTCATAATCGGTAGTCCTGAAAAAAAAAAAAAGTAAACAAAGTAACAATATTCATTAATTATTTTTTAGATCTATTAGCTTAATTTAAAACTTAAAGCTTTATAAATATGATTTTAGATAGAATGTTTGCTATTTTAGAATCATGATTAACAAATTATTAACACAAGCCCGACTTAATAAGCCCGTATTTATGAGGACATTTCACATGAAGCAAAATATATGTTCATTATTTGCTAATATTCTTTACTAAAATGTAAAAAAAAAAAAAAAAAAAAATCGCAGACAATACCTAATTACTTAAAGAGTTTAGCGTATTTTTGACATAGGACTTACAATGCCTTTTGTTATATTTTCTCTGCAGATATAGAGGAACGGTGGTAAGTATGGAATAGTGAGGTAAATAGAATACTGTTTATCTCATATGAATGGTGTTGAAACCAATCGGAAGCACGTCATTGTTTTCACTGGGGCTAAATAAGAACGGTAGTTCACCTTGTGACAGTAAAAGATCAGCTTTTGTGCCATACAAATTCTTTGGTTTACCAAGTTTCAGACATTTTTAGAGGTAAGTATTAGGAATTCTATAATCTATTTACGAAGCAGTAAAATGAACGAAAACCTAGTATCATTTCCGGCTGGGAAGTTATGTTAGTTAGTAGTCTGATTCCCATGAACTTATTTCTACTAACAGGTGGTTGAGATGAATTTATTCTCGAAGATGATGATTCGGGTAATATGGAATGCCAACAATTTCATATTATTTGCGAATTTTGTAAAACTTGAATGTTGATAATTTTTTCAATACTGTTTATTTTCAACACTGATTATTTTCAATAAGAGTTTCAAAATAAAAGGTTTATATTGCAATTATTCATGATTTTCTATAAAAAAAATACTACCTTATACCATATTATCTTTTAAGGGAATGGGTATTTCATATTTCCCTTCAAAATTCACAATTATTCAAATTACTTTAGTTCATTATGGTGAGTTGAGTTCAGATACAAATAGTGTACCATAAAGTGTTTAAAGTTGTAATTCTTTTGACACATTCTAAAGCTCGTTTAATGTACGTATTTATTCGGATTTTACATTTATCACGTTGGGACACTCATAAAAGGAAACTTAAAAATGAAAATAGAAATATAAATTTACAATTAAAGCAATTGGAAAACAAAACCGAATTATGTCATTAACAGGTTTCCACCAGTTCATTACTTACAATTTTAAGAAAGTTGAGAGGTTTCTTTAGCTTGAATCTCTTGAGTAGACATGTCACAGCTTCAAATATTTAGGTAATGGAACAATAAGAACGAAAGTTGTAAAACTTAACAAATTCATTCTAACTTCAATATTGGGGGCGGGGGGGGGGGGTGACTACACCAAGATACTAAATACTGAGTTATAATGCATATCAGGAATATCAGTAGTATCAGCAATTAATACTAAAGAAAACCGAAAAACCGATACTTAAATAGTGATGATATGAGATAATACTTATAAAACTATAAGACTCAAAAATATTAATGAATAAAATTTTTTGTTTCAATTTTAAACTTTAAACATTAAAATGTTAGTACATATCATCGAAAATTTTTGTTGTTTCAAATTTATATACTTTTATAGAGGAAAAAAAAAGTAAATAAATAATTAATTAAAATAAAATAAAAATAAAAAGGGAGAGAAAACTTAATTATTTTATACTTGAAGCACCACCCATTTTTTAAACAGAGTAATGACGTTTGCAACATATTTCTAAATACATTGGCATTTCTTTCAGTGTTTTAATAGTTACATTTTAATTTTTATAATTGTGTACTTATTTCTTCAGTTATATATACCCGTAATTGCTGTTGCAGCATCAATTACAAAGATGCAATAACATTTTTTTTTTTTCAACAAATCTTACAATAAAAAATAAAAAAAATTTCTCATTGTTTAATGCTGGCAGTGTAACCTTAACACTTCTTCCTCCAGTAAAATTCTCTTTCTTTCTTTTTTTTTTTTTTAACTTGATAAACATCTACTACACAAATCCTGCTAAAACATTGCATATATATTAATTAAAATTGGAAGTAGGCTAAGTTACTCATTTCTTTCAAACCAGTCATATTTGAAATTCATTTTAATAATTTTTTCCTATCAGACCGTTTAAAAGGGTAGAGAGATATTATTTTTATTCTACTAATTTTCCTTACCAACTGCCAAAGTTCAAAAACTAAAATTAGTTAGTTACGTTACTAATAAAAAAAAAATATACATATTACAAAGCAGATTTATCGTTCCCAAGAGATTACAGACAAAATGACAAGTGAAAAGCAGGTCAGAGAAGACGATTGACAAATGTGACTTTGGTAGACCCAAGATTATCTATTACTGGTGATAATTAATTATGTTAGCGCCGACTAAAATATCTTTACAAGTTCAATAAAATCTAAACATTTAAGTCAAAAACATAACATTCAAGTGGTTTATTGGGAGTATTACTTTGCAGTCAGTATTTTGTCATCTCACCTTTACATTTTATTACCATCTGATGCTGTTTAAGCATGATTCTGAATTCTGACTACATCTGCCAGATCTGGTTGCATCTAGGGATGATCTATCAGATCTCTGGCTGCATCAGTCACAGAGTTCCCCTTCTCTGGCAGAGTCAAGTCACGAGATTTCTCTTCTATTTTAAGTTTCTTCCGATCCATTGTGTGGAGTAGGAATACCGATTTTTGCAAACTTTAATAAGTGAACGAAATACTGGCCGTCCGGATCAATGACAGAACAACCTCACTAGGCGAATTGAGTGTTGGTAGGGTAGGGAAAGATTGACGCCACATGTCATCACTAGGCTTCGCTATATTTTTACGGCGGGAACGGAATAACACGTAAAGTTTTTTTTTTTTTTGTTTGCCGCACAAGAGTAAATATTTTTTTCTTTTGCAGGCATGAGAAATTCCACAACAAGTGGGAGGTTTGTGTGCGAGATAAATTGTTCAATCTCTTCTTTATCTGGATTATAGGATGATTTTATGTTTAGAATGTTTGCTGAATAGTTGATTTTGGAAAATAAAACTATATCCTTACGATGTTTGCATTTTACATGAATATAAGAAACAACTAGAGATGGTCTGAATAAAATTTTGATTATGTTGGTCAGCGATTACTGTTTATTTTTCGACAGTTTTGACAATCGGTCGAGTTATTTCCGGAATCCTTTGCTGTTTGGGTTTGCCACTAAATTTAGCGAAAAATAGTGGTTCAGGTTTGCTAATGTCTGGAAGCCTTACCTAATTCGAAACTGAATTAACAAGCTTTTTTGTATAATCTACCGACTTCTTTTTATTAACCATTACCAAATATTATAAAAGGAGGCTACAAGAGGACGAAAAGGTTTGGAGAGGTCTAATCTAGCAATTACAGACTGGATCAGGGTGTCCCCCAGGAATCTCTTCTAATCTCGGTTCTATTGACGTTGTATATGGCTGAAATTGAAAAGGTCATTTCTGCGAGATGTGAGATTGGATTGTTCACCGATAACATTGCTCTTTGGTGCCCTGGTTCCAACATGAACTATATCGAATCAATTTTAAATCTAACTTCAATTGATGAAGGGAAAATCACGAATGACCATAAATTGGTTTTTAATACTTAGGAATCATGTCAGTTTTCTCACCACTAATAAACATCTGTACTCCTATTAAACCAGGAGCTTTTTTAATGACGAGTCTCTTTCATATGTAAAACTCACTTGGGTTTTTTAATGAAGCAAAGTGCTTGGGTTTTTTAATTACTCGAGTAATCAAAAGATTACTCGCAATCAGCTCATACAAAATTTGGTCAACAACAGCCACAAGAGACTCGATATTCTCAAGTATATCTCTGGGACTGGAGCACTGATGCTAGAAAACTTAGGTCAATGTTTATTGCGCTGATCAAGCCTATCCTTGAATATGGATTCCCAGTATATTTCAGTGCCTCCCATACCAACCTTCTAAAACTAGAGCGAGTTTAATGAAGTGCTGCTCATGTAATAACTGGCTTAAGAAACAATTTCCCAAATAATGTAGCACTTTACGAAGCAGAACTCCCACCTTTGTGTCATGGAAAATAATCGAACTTGGTGAAATACTCCAGTAAAGTATAAAGCTATAAAAACCAAAATCGGACTTCTGAATGCCTATGCGAACGGAAGAACAATCAGCGACTAAAAATAAATAGCCTGTTCCCATAGCAGGAAAAAATGAAGACCATTTTCTACGATGTGGAGTCTTTCTCTCTGACGCCCTGTGTTTTTTCGATTGAGGATTTACCAAAAATGCTTTTCCATACTGAACTTATGTCTCACACAAACAAGAACTCTTAAGTTTCCGACTATCTACACAGTGCCTCTTTAAAACATAAATATTATTCTGAATAATACCGTTAGGATATATACTCATAGTTGTAGCAAAAACGAGCTAAATCCTACCAGAAGTGGTATTTTTATCGAGAGTTATTCTATTAAGCTCTCTAGACGAAATCCGGGTAACTTCTCATTTTAGGAGCGAGTTAATTGCTATAAATGAGGGATTAAATACCATATTTCCCTGTGCCAGCTCAGGGGACATCTGGATCCTTACTGACAGCCGCAGCTTAATACAACACCTACAAGGTTGGGATCCAGTTAGTAGCCCTGATACCGTTAGTAGACCTTTATGTCATGGAAAATAATCGAACTTGGTGAATACTTCAGTAAAGTAAAAAGCTATAAAAACCAAAATCGGACTTCTGAATACCTATGTGAATGAAGGAACAATCAGCGACTAAAAATGAATAGCTGGTTCCCACAGCAGGAAAAAATGACGACTATTTTCCAGGATGTGAAGTCTTCTTCTCTGAGACCTTATGTTTTTCGATTGAGAATTTACCAAAAATGCTTTTCTATATTGAACTTATGTCTCGCATAAACAAGAACTCTCAAGTTTTCGATTATCGGCGACAGTTGCCTCTTTAAAACCTAAATAGTATTCCGAATAATACCGTTAAGATATACACTTATAGGAGTAGCAAAAATGAGCTAAATCATACCGAAGTGGTATTTCTATCGAGAGTTATTCTATTAAGTTCTCTAGACGAAATACAGGTAACTTCTCATTTTAGGAGCGAGTTAATTGCTATAAATGAGGGATTAAAGATCATCTTTCACTATGCCGGCTCAGGGGACATCTGTATCCTTACTGACAGCCGCAGCTCAGTTCAACATCTACAAGATTGAAATCGAGTTAGTAGCCCTGTAGGCACTCGAGTTTTGCATCTCCGTTGCAAACTGTTGATTACTATCCTTAAACAAGCAACAGTGGTGCTCTATTATGTATCAATGTTGTTTTCACTATTTTGTTGTACGAGTAATAATTTCATTGGACTGTTTCGAGAATATTTTATGAATAATGTACATGCATTGACTACACCTATCTGCTTGTTTTCGAACCACTTTTCCTCACTTGTAAAAGGCAAGGTTTTCATAAGAATATATATTGTTTAATAGGTGCACAAGGAAAACATGTGATTTCTAAATGAGATATTTTCTGTTGGATTTTTCTGAATAAAAACTGTAGAAGTAACTTACTTGCAAGGAAGAGGACAAGAACAGGATACATTTTCTTCGTTAAGCTGTTTCATGACATCATCTAGACAACATACTGCAATAGAATTATTTCTATTACTAACTTATCTTAAAAAATATTAGCATAAAGTTACTTCTTTAATTTTTATAAACTATTTACATATTAAAATAATATTTCATTAAATTAAGCTCCTGACAATGTCAAGCATTATTTGTAAATTGCAAAAGAATTGGAATGAATACAAGTTTATGGGTCGCAATCAATTGTAGAGAATTTTGCGGGTGAAAGTTTAAAGAGTGGTTAAGTAAATTAATGTTGTAATAGAGCGGCGTAGTGGAACATTTGTAACAGTCAGAGAGCTTTTTGGAAAATCTAAAATCATTTTAGTATTTACCTAAAAGAATTCTTGTTTAAAAATCATCTCTCAAAATTTCTCATCACTAGTACATTCAAAAACTGTTAATATAGATTCAAATAGTAATACATTGGAGGTAACTGTGGGCCAGAGTTCTAAACATGCAACCAGTTTTTATCTAACTCCATGATTCTAAAGAAAATATTTTACAATCTGCAATGCGTAAAGAGTTTTAAGACCTCAGAAGAAACTAATAGATGCGTATTAGGTTGAAAGATGTTATTGTCATTAAGAAAAATTACACTGAAAAAAAAAATAACTAATATCATGTAGGGCTCTCGTGAGCACGCAGAAGTGCTGCAATACGACGCGCCGTGGACTTAATTAATGTCTGAAGGTGTGCTGGAGGTAATTCATACCATAAATCCTGCAGGGCACTGAACAAATTCATAGGATTGCTAGAGGGGGCGGATCTCTGTTGAGCAGCATGTTGCAAGGCATCCCAGATATGCTGAAAAATGGACATCACTAAAGTCATAAGAGTGTTTTGGAGCCACTCGGTAACAAATCTCGATGTGTGGGGTGCCGCGTTGTCCTGCTGGAATTGTGCAAGTCCGTCGAAATGCACAAGTAACATGAATGGTTGCTGGTGATCAGGATGCTTGCGTGTCTGGCGCTTGTCAAAGTCGTTTCTAAACGAATCAGAAGTCCTATATCACAGCAACTACACATTCCCCATAATATGGCAGAGTCAGCCCATTTGAGTAATATAATTAGAAACGAGACTCATCAGACTAGGCAACGTGTTTCCAGTCATCAACAGCCCAATAAGGGTAATGGTGGTCGCAGGAGAGGAGTAAAGCTTTGGGTCGTGCAGTCAATAACGGTACAGGACTGGGCTTTTCACTCCGAAAGCCTGTGTCAATGATGGCTCATTGAACAGATCGCCCGTTGGTCCTTGTTAATGCTCCAGCATTTAAAATCTGCAGCAGTTTGAAGAAGGGTTGCACGCTTGTCATGTTTAATGATTCTCGTCAGTCGTCATTGGTCCCGTTCTTTCATGAATTTTTCCGGTCACAGCGACGTCAAAGATTTCATGAATTACCGGATTTCCGATATTCATAGTACACTCATAATATGGTCGTACGCAAAAATCTAAATTTATTCGCTACCTCGAAAATGCTTTAACTCCTCTTTCGTACACCAGTTATCATGCCACGCTCAAAGTTGCTTAAATCTTGATAACTTGCTCTTATAGCAGCAGTAATCGATCTAACAGCTTTGACAGTCACATGTTATCTTATATGAGCACTGCCGAGTGCATGATATTGCTCTGATTGGTTCCATACCTCTGTTATTTGCGCATGCACGCCTGTACCAGTTTTTTTTATTTTTTTGGCTCTTCAGTGTAATTATACAGGGTGACAATCAAGTTACGAAATTGAATCCATAACGTAGTTTTGGTTAAATGAATTGATTTGCGTTCTCATTTGGAACTGGTATTTACTAGATGATACTCTTTACCGTAAATTTGTTCTAAAGAGACTACTTTGCCGTATGTGTACAAGCTTTTTTGATCAGATTGAATCTATTCACTTTCATATTCCTAACCTCTAAGTAAATGCTGCAATAATGATAGAAAATGTGCACAGTTTTGTACAAAAATCTGCTTTTAAATTTGGAACATTTTTTTTTTAAAGATTTGAAGGTATGTGGAGGATTAGAATTGTTAAACTACATTGACGGTTGAATGTCAGCAAGTCGTAAAAAGGAGATATTAGCCATCTTCTTCTTCTTCTTCTTTTTTTTTTTTTTGTGAGCAAAGATGTTTACTCATCTTGCATCTTCCTTACAATCTATTCAGATAGGTAGGCGTCTTTGAACTTAACACATATTTCCATGGTTAATAAAACATAATTATATGCTTATTTTAATAGTTAAAAACAAAGATTTTATTCAATTCTTAAAGTCTCTGCGGTCAAAATCTGCAACAGATAACCCCTCAAATATCTGTTAGAAGTATGCAGTATACGTTGGCGAACCAATAATAAACTTAGTATTAAAAAGTTATAATAAAATTAATATTATAAAATTAGTTACATTTTTGTGATATTAATTGAGCTTTGGTTCGATTTGACGTATGGGGCTTGCGCCATCGCGCAAAAATTTATATTCTTCGCCTAATCCCTTTTTTAATGACAGTATGCAATCTCTTGAGAGTTTCATAGTCCCTTCACTTTTAATGGTGGTGAACGGTTTAAGAAAACAACACGGTAGTATGTCTTCACTGTTCCTAATATTTCATTGGTGGATATATTTTGAAAGCATATGCCTGAGTTTTGAATTATTTTGCAAATGGAGAAGCTGGATGTTTCTATATCAGGGGCAGTTGTTTCGTCTCAGGAGTGAACAAATAAAAAGCAAATAATGCCGTGTAAAATTAATTATAAGCTGGTAATTAAGTCTGTTTGTTCTACTTGCAATAACAAGAAAATGATTGAGGAACTTTTATACGTTGTCAAAGAAAATGTATTATTTTCTTTTTACGAAATAAATAGAATACTAAATTTATTCACATATAGTAAAAATTACTCATATTAAATTTTATTTGCTAATAAAAATGAATATATTTTTGTTATAGTGATTCATATTTTTACAATATATACTGTAATGATTACATTTCATGATAAAAATGTTTTGGTAGAAACGCAAAATGTAAATAGTTGATTTAATTGTAATTTTAGTGCAGGAGTCATCATAACAATATCGACAACTGATTTTTTCGAGGAATTTTGGCAATTTGTTGACCTGTTTTTCTTTCTTTCTTTCTTTCTTTTTTTTTTTTTTTTTTTTTTTTTAAATACACATTTATAATAAAATGAGTAAAGTGATGATTATGTGATTTTGCAGCGTTTATTATTTAAATATATTTGCCACATTTATATTAAATAAGGAAAATTATAATAAAAAACTGTACGATTTTTTTTAAAAATTTGATTGACATTGTCAATGTAACAATTACACTTGGTGACTTTGGATAGGATTAGTAATGTTGTGTTCAAAATTAGTCGTTTAATTCTTATGAAGCTTCAGGTTTAACTTATTTCTCTGTATCTTTCGTATATAGTTTAAAATATTAAAGTCTGGTTCACTTACAAACAAGCTTGATATAAAGGCAAAAAAAAAAAAAAAAAAAAAAAAAAACGAAAAGAAAAACAGAAAGTCTTCAATATTTTCGTTTCGAATAAAGTTTGCTCAAAGTAACGTGCATTTAGAGTTATTATAGTTTTAAGGTTAATTGCAGTTCAATAAGTTTATAATTGTACTTGATTATATTCGAGATCTTTAACTTCTGCAGATAATGATGGATAATAATGCTCTCTAAGATAGGTACGTTTCTAAGGGCAATGAATAATTGAGGCAAATACACGAAATATGCTTTCATGAAAATCAGTAATTTTGTCTTGCAGTATATTTTGTATAATGTCAAAATTAAATTTAAAGCGAGATAATTTAAAGAAGAAGATTAAATAGAAATAAGCGTGATGAAAATTAAAAGAGAATTAGGTCAATAACATTAGAGATAGAATAAATTCAAAAGTTGAAAATAAAATGAAGGCTATATGTATGGTAAAAAAATCATCTACATTAATTAACAATAAGATTAAATTAAAAAAAAAAAAAAATGTTTTTAAGAAAATTATAATGTTGAAATACATATATAGACGACTATCCTTCATTCGAACATAAATAATTCGAAATGTTTATTAATATCGATTTAGCCTTTTCCAATTTCCACATTCAAGGGAATAAAATAATTTAAATCTTTGATCTTTGAACAATTTAAGAATTTTAAATTGAAATAAAGGAGTCCCCTCTATTAAATATTGAAAAACTTAGTTTATTACTTTTTTTTTTTTTTTGTTATTTTATTTATTTATTATTTTGTCAACTGCCAATTAACCGTCGAGATTAAATTGACATTTTTCAACTTCATATCAGCTACTGCAGGTCGATATCGACACACATTGAAACTCCTGACAGAGATTATCGGTTTTAGATTTACGAAAAACCTGTAAAAGGTCAAATCTACGTGAAGATCCATTTAACTTCTGTTATGAAAAATGATTATTTATTTCTACTTCTAATTGCTCTTTTTTAAAGTATAAAACTTATAAGCTTTCTTACAAAATCTTGAACTTTTGTATTAATAGTAGAACTACGGAACTTTATTCTTTACTGCTTAACATCTAACTTAAAACTGGTCAACAGCTAACTTAAAATATTATTTGCCTTTTCAACTTGGTCCCTGTTTATTTAAACTTAATATATATATATATATATATATATATATATATATATATATTATGTTTTTAGCAACTTATTGTAAATACCAAAACGGATTTATGAGGAGCTGTTCCAAGGTGATAAAGATTATAAATTAGATTGAAGATAACTTGAAATGCAGTAGAGCCACGGTTATCCGAGCCCCGATTAACCGAGTTTCGAGTTAATCGAGGCAGTTCCGAAAAGGCCACGCCCCGAAGGAGGCGTTGCCTTTGACAAATGGCATAAATATTTTTGACAAATTTTACTATGCACCACGGTATTTTATAATTTATATATGTATTGTATTGTATTTTAAATTGACAGCATTTAAATATGTATTATATGTGGTATTTTGCTTCATTGACTAGGTTTTCATCTATTTTAAACTTTACCGTATGTTTTCCCTCTGATTTACGGCTGAGTCCGTGTTATCCAAGTTTTCGATTGTCCGAGGTACCCTCGGTCCACATTACCTCGGATGAGCAAAGCTCTACGGTAAACATGATTGTAATATCGATTGAATAAGTTCTATTTACTTACAATACATGTAAAATTTTAAATACTACTTTAATTCTAGAGTTACGCCAGTAGTCATTTTGAGCCCAAGCAAAGGTTTTTGTCCTCTATAACCTCTTTTCTATATTTTCATCAATATCGTAATTCTTTTTTGACTTTTCCTAAAACAAGCAGTTTTTATGATTTATTTTTTACCCCTAATAAACAAGTATGCCTACAGTTGTGGCAGGTGTCAATTTAATTCCTGTAAGATAATTAAAATGTGAAAGTCTTGTTTCGCGTTTCCAACACCGCACTTCTGTAAACATTTTTTCAACTGCCACGCAGAGGAAAAATGAAAGAAATCAAAGGGGGGAGAGAGAAGTGTCTGCACAATCATACATCTGTCCGTTACTTGATTTGAAATGTTCGAATTGCTTTTGCTTTGTGTAATGACACTACTCTGTAGATTTTACTAAATACTTCGTTTTCTTTTTGCAATAATTTTTTATTAACTTGTTTCGTTGTTTTTTTGTGAGGTAATATGCTGACTAAAAAAAAAATATCTCGTAAAATTTGTCTAACACACAAGGGAATTCTGAAATTGATGTAAAATTTACGTGATTCAATTCTTGCTTGGAGATCGATAAAATTGCTATGAAAAATGATGCAGATGAAACATTCAGCAGTTCTGAATTTATTATAATCGGTGATCATGCAAAATCATCTTCTAACTGAAGTGAATGTAATAACGAAATAACTCCGAGGAAATCCAGTTCTAATATTATAATTAAGAATGCCGAAACGGAAACTGGTAGATTTACAAAGAAATATGAAAATCAACTTAATTGAGATACCTGATTATACAGAAATTACAAATGAAGGACTGAGTAGAAAGTAGAAAATATTTCAAATTCTTCTGGTAGACGAATATTTACAAAATATCTTGTGAGCAAATTCTGGATCGACATCCTACAGTCGGTAACAAAAGTATCCGAACACTAGCAAAAATTCCTATGTAAAAAAACGGAGTTAATACTGTTTTGTTAAATAAATACTTGTCGAATCATGTTCTTAGACTGACTAAGAACATGATTCAACAAGGATTTACTTAACAAAACAGTATTAACTCTTCTTTTTTCACATAGGAATTTTTGCTAGTGTTCGGATACTTTTGTTACTGACTGTACGTTAAGCGTTTAATTTGTCCTTATAAGCTCCTTAGAGCTTGGAGATTAATAATAAATTAAAAACTTGTACGCATCATGAAAAAGTGTATAGAGGGACCCAAAAATGAGGGACCCAAAAAGTTTTCATAAAACCAAGATAAATTTTTGAAAATTATGATTTTTCTACGTTTTTATAATAGACAAGACCTTTGCAGACTAATAAATTTGAGTTGATATCCTAGTAAAGAATACATTTATAGAGAATTGTAAGCTTTGATTAAAGGGAAAGGAAAATGATACCACTGAGGAGCAGTTATTTCAAATAAAAATAACGTGTCGAGATTTTTGCAGTATATGCTTAATAAGCCTGATAAATTCGGAATCAAGTGTTAGCTAGCGGTGCACGCAAAGACAAAATATTTATTGCACGAATCTCCCTATTTTGTAAAAGATAAAATTATCTTAAAATAAAAAAAAAATCAATGTTTAGGAGAGAGCGTAGTAAATTGTTCGGCTGAACCTTATAAAATTCTGTTTGAAATATAATTACAGGCAGCTTCTTTACATAACTGAAGCTTGCAAAATGTTTAAGAAAAAAAAGATTGAGTAGTGTTCAAACAATGAATTGTGCGAAACGTAAAGTTCCTTCTTATTTCAAAAGTGTAAGAAACAAACATTTTTGTTTAGTCATAATGAAATACAAAACATAACTTTTACATCATATCAAGGAAAAAAAAATAAAAATGTAATTTTACCAATCATTCTCCATTCATCCGTTAAATTTGAGTCTAATGAAAAGAAAATTTTTGCTGCAAAACAGTTTCACAATTCGATAAAAGGTGGAAATTTGGAATGGATGTGCTGTATCAAATGGAAAAAAAAAAAAAAAAAAAAACCCTCCGCGAATGCACCATTACGCCGCTTGACAGTGAATGTTGTTGTACAATATGTATTACACTTAGCAGGGATAAATGTATGAATTCTATATAGAAGTTGGTGTTGGGGTGCCTCTCTATGGTCATTTTTTCCCATTAAGTCTCATTATACGGGACCAACGGTTTAGAATAGATTCCGAACACTACGAACACCCATGCCTGAACCGACATCTGAACCCGTCATCTAGAACAGGCCTATCCAACTCAAAACACTCGGTGGGCCGCATTAGAAATATATTTTATTCATTGGGGCCTCACCGTATGTACAGTCATACCCCCCCCCCCCCTCCTTTACCGACTAATTCTGCCGTAAATTAATGTAGAGACATGTGGCTGGTGCCGATTGATTAGTAATAAACCTAGTTTAAACGGTTTAGTTAGATTTTGCTTAAGGGATGTATACATGTTAAAACTGGTATCAACTTCATTTTTTTAAAAGGCAACCCGCAATTTCGACAAGCTTTTTGGATTATTTGGATCAAATCAGTCAGAAAATGGTACAGTTTATATATTTGTCACAATTTTTCACAGAGTTATAATTTGTTAAGATATGGAGATGCTAATGCTAAATAAATGTAATAAACATTAATTCATGTCTTCCTCAAAAAACAATATATTAGAATTTATAATTTTTATTTATTTTATTTCATTTTCTTATTATTTTTTTTATGTTAGAATGAAGTAACCCAAGTACATTCCTTGCATATTTTGGATTGAAAAATATTTTTTGAATTATGAAAATTATTAATAAATTCATATTTCAAAAAATTAAAAATTATGACCTACATTAATTTTTGTACGAATAGAATAGGCATCATCAAAAATATGGGTTTCTAAATTTACAGTTCGTTCCTATCACTGTTTTTAGAATTATAGTGATATTTGAGATTTATTGCTCTTAGGTGGCTGTCACTTGTTATCTTTTGTGTTATATACTACTTTGTATGTGCATGATTTAAAATAGTAATTCATGTAAGTTTAGACGTACATGTCATTTCTTAATCAGCATTACTTTACTTTAATTTATATTTAAAATTGTTATACTTCTTTTCCGATTATTATCTGAATGAATATAATACTTTTCTGTGTGATTTAATTGATTTTTTTTTTTTTTTTTTTTAAGTATAGAGATTTACACCCGACCAATTTTTGCTTGTAACTCTATGAAGATTTGATATAAAGAATATAAACTCCCCCTTTATCTGAACCGTCTTGACCTCAGAAATTTGAATATGTAGTGAAAAGTGGGTGTTACTATTTCGGAAAAAAAGAAAAAAGAAAAAAAGAAAAAAACAGAAGAAGATGTTTGTGCAAGTTTTAATATGAAGATGACACCCTAAACATAATTTACCAATTGCATTAAAAACTAGATGTTTATACCAATCGTTAGGCATCAGCTGCTAGTTTCTACGATAATTAACGGCAAAATTAGTCGGGGAAGGAAATTATTATTATTATTTTATGACTGTACATATGCATATGTGCATATATGTTTGTGAGTATATGATTCATGTATGTATATACTTTTTTCGGAGAAGGGCAGGGTGAAAATTCGCAGCAGAATACATTAATTTAAATTATTTTCATTCATAAATTAACAATAGAATTGTGAAAAAAATTTACGACTATATATTAAAACTATAATAAAAAGAATAAATAATGGCTCTAATAACATTTCATTACAACAGTTCGTTAGCTACCATAACCGTTGAAAGGTATTTTCACTTCGAAAAGTCAGAACGTGTTTATTAATTTTTGATTCGTTAACCAAAGTTGTCAAAGTTTAAATATCATTAGTCTCCTCGAGGGCCGCAACGCGGGCTGGCCACCCCTGATCTAGAAAACGACTATATAAAGAAGTAACAAAAGAATGTTGTAGCAGAAGAGATTTTTTACTGCATCTGGCAGACGAATTGAGAGAAGAATAGGTTTCTAATAAAAACTAGCTCTTTATCTCTCCAAGTATAGTTCAACGAATGAAAATTAATTAGTGGAATAATAATAACTAGTATCGCCCAGTGGTCGAAACTCGACCATTTTTTTGCAAAGCAAGGCAATGCAAAGTTATTGCATTGTCCTAAACGCAATTAAATTGCAACACAGCTGCGGCAATTGTTTGCCGATATGCACTCTAACTGAATCAACAGAGTTTTACTTAATATAACTATTTCTCTCTGTAGATGTTAGTCTTTCCTGAAATGAGAGAAAATCGCAACGTGAAAACGTCCCTTGTTGGGTAATACAGCCCAAAAGCTAATCGGTACCATGTCAAACCAAGGTCAAACCAAATATCAAATTCTGTTAAATTAATTCGATTGGTTCATAAAGTACAGAGTTTGAACTCAAAAAGAAAGATATTTTGCAAAAATGGTCGAATTGAGTTCGGGAAATTTCGAAACGTGTATTTTTATCGAAATTGAAAATCTAAAATTTTTCTGAATCTTATATTTTCTACTTATATATGCAAAGGAAAGAATAATAAATCCACTTTTTTAAAAATAAAAATTTGTAGTCAATTTCAGTTAATTGAAATACAAGGAAATCTCAAAACGTGTAATTTCATCGAAAACCGGAAATCAAATGTTTTTCCGTATCTTCTACTTGCTTCTTATACCCGCAAAAGCTAGCAATAAATGCACTTAAAAAAAAAAAAAAAAAAATAGTCAATTTCAAACGGTAAAAGAACCAAATATTTAAAGAAATAAATAAAGTCACTTTTTGTTGCCAAAAGACAAATAACAAAGAACATTTGAAGTTTCAAAAATTAAATAATATATATTATTTACATATTAATACACAAACATGAAATTTATCGTACGGCTAATATCTCTTTAAATTACAGCTGACATAAATCATAAAACAAAAAAGAAAGAAATTGGATCATAAATAAATTAGAAAAAAAAAAAAATGATTTCTCATAAATCAAATCCTTAGGAAATCTTTTTTGTGGTTCCACGGACGACCAGTGACGTCATCACTTCGCTTGCGTATAAGGATGCTGTACAAATTACTGTGTCTATGGTTTTATTTGAGTTTTATGAAATTGCCAGATTTAACAACTTTCCACTTTTAGGTATTTTTTAATGTAAAAGAATACGTGTATGAAAGGAAAAAATGGGGGAAAATGCATAAAGAATAAAAGTATTTTTAAATACCTTCTTGAAATCGTAAGAAAATAATATTTGTATTCGCACTTTCCGGCTAACCATACCTTTCGAATGATACCATTTTCAACCCTCTACTCCCATAATTAATATGTTAAAAAGGGACTACAAATTTTATGCTTGCCTATTAATATATAGATAAACTACGTAAGAACTATCAAGTTATAAAATGTAAAGATAAAAAACTGTTACCATTTGCAAACACCGTAGTAAATTTGTATGAGGATATTGCACTTTTAAAATTAGAAAGAAAAGCTTTTGTGTTAATTGTTCTGTTGAAGAGTGATCTAGTAAGTAAAATATTTCTTACTTTATGCTTTATAAAAGAAAAGTTTTACTTACATATTTCCCGATCACGAATTAAAACATATTTTATTGCATAAAATTTTGCAAATCATTATACCGTTTTTTGTTTGTATTTTCATTATGTAGTTAAAACGAAACGAGATTTCTCCTCGGAATTAACTTGTTACTTGCTAAATAATAATCTGCGTGAGACAGAGATCTCTATATTCTTTAAAATGAGCTATTATTATTTAGTTTAATTTGATTTAATTTTCTTTAATGTATAATATAATATAGCGATGAAATATGCAGCTTTCTTTCCCAGGAATCAAAATAACCTTCTCCTTAATTCTAGGTATACACAGACTACCGTAATTCTAGTGTTACTAATTTTAAATATGATGTCCATGATGCAAAGAAAAATCTTATTACCAGTCGACACAGTTCAGATTCAATTTCTTAATAGCTCAAGCTGAATAATATAGAATAATTATTTCTATAATAAATGTTGAAACAGTCTATAAAATATTTTTTGAATATTTTTATAATAATTATTTCCATAATAGTAAGCTTTGAAACATTCTATAAAATATTTAATCAATATTTTATGTCATAATACAAAAAAATAATAGATAGAATTTAAACTTAAGAATAAAATATTTATTCTAACTTTCTGGGTATAAAAAAAATGAAACGTCAATACTTTTAATAATTCTCACTATTCTTTTCTAAAAGCTTAAAGTAAAAATAATACAATATCTTTAACCGAACTATTAAAGATGCAATAAGAAACATTTTTAAAAATTTGAACAATACTTGAAGCATTAATTATTAAGATCGATTAAAGGGCAAAAAGCGACTAAATCGATTTCTGCTTAGAAAAGTGATGATGAGTATTTGTGTTAAAGAGAATTATGGAAATAACATCATTATAAAGATTGAAAAAGTAGTCTTAAAAGAAGTTTTTTGTTATTAACGATTTTCTTGTCTACACACACACACACACACACACACACACATATTAGGGAATTAATAATAAAATATTCCTTATAAAAATAATTATTTAAAAAGCTTATAATAGTTTGCGATTTTTGATAAATTATTTCTTACATGGATTTTTTTTTTTTTTTTTTTTTTTTAATAATTAAATTTAGAATGCGAAAGAAATTTGAATTCCAGTGAATATAGTAAATACAGTAATCTCCAAGTTTATTTTTATAACATCAATATATTAGTTAATTAATTCGTAAAAGAAATTCGTTATAAAAATAATTACTTGAAAACCGAAAATAATCTCACGTTTTAGTATTATGGAGTTTAATATTAACAGAGCTAAATGAAATTTATATGATTAAAAAAAAAAATAATAAATGAACAGATAAATAAGTAAGTAAATAAATAAATTAAAATAAGTAAATTAAAAATCTCTAAACATAGATTGATTAAATAAAACGAATAATTCATTTAAAAATAAAACTCCATATTCCAGAATTAGTAAGTAGGACACGCTTTTAATAGTAAATACAAATTAATATGACTGTTAAACAGAAATACAGGATGTTTCATGTTGAATGGGAGAAAAAGAATAGCATAGCACAAATTCTGTATTTTGTTTAATTAGCCGAAAAAATTAATTCTGAAATTAATTCTGAAACTACAACTATACAAGCTTTTTTGGGGAACAGCGAAAAATCTTCTGGTTACGAAATCGCCACTAGAGGCATTGTTAATCAAAACGACGCCACCATTCGCAATGAAATGAATGGATTGGCCGTGCTGGATTAAACGATATGCCATGGCTTTCTTGGCCACCGCGATTTCTGATCTGTCCCTCTGTGATTTTTTCCTATGGGGTTATGTTTAAGTAATCGTGTCTTCATTTCCTCAGGACTTACAGAAACTGATGAAGCAGTTAACTGAAGTGCTTCTATTATTAACAAAGAATATTCTATCACAAATGTGGCAAGAACTGAAATAATCTAGGTATTTTCCGTGACACCGAAGGGGTACGCATAGAACATCTATAGAAATTTGGCTAGCTATAGTGATTTATCAAAATAAAGTACATACACCGTTCACAAGTATGCTATATTTTTGTCCAATATGAAACACCTTGTATTTGAAATTAGGCTAATTAATCTTAATTGAGAAAAACCCAATAGTTTGTCATAAAGGATGAATGAAAGCAAATTAATGATTTATTGCTGAATATAGGTAATTTTGCTAAAAAAATACGCTAATATTGAGATTTTATATTTTGAAAATTTTACTTAATTGTTAGGAACGTATTTCGCGGGGAATGCTACAGTTGGAAAATTCTTGCCACGAAAATCAATAAATCAAAAGAATTACAAAATCAAATACAATAATTTAAAAATTATTTTAAATTAATATTGACTGATAACTTGGACAAAATGCCATTAAAAATTATTAACTTGAAATTAATTCTAAAGCTTCCCCCGTAAAATAAGTTTTATTACAATGCACGTGGATACCGCTAAAGTCAGAAAATTGAACGAATTTTACAATAAAAAGTGCTGAGTAAACGCAACTCTCATTTTCTTGTGGTTAAGTAATGCATATTAATTAATCCTGGGGATCCGGGCCTGGGCTGGACTGTCAATCATTAAGTTAACAGCCAATGATTAAGCAGAGGAGGAGAAAATATTCACGCTCAAGTAGACGGTATTTAAGCTGGAACACACGAGAAATCGTGATTTTCCGATATTGACTTACTTAATAAACCTACGTTAAATATTACTCTCATCATGTAAAAGCTTACTAACTAAACCCGCGGGCCCTGAGGGACGCCGCTACGGCGACTTGCCGTCCATCGGCGTGGTTTCGGGTCATGTGACGCTCAAGATGTCAAACTTCAGGCCAGGACTGCATCTTGAATTTAATAAAGCATTATTAGTTAATCTGATGGACTCCTCATCCTTTCTAAGATGCTCACATCACCGGAATACCAACTCTCTTAATGTTACGGAACCCATGCTACGTTATATATATATATATATATATACATACATAGGTAGATAATATAGTATAAGGAAACATAAAACACTCAAAATGTACGCCTAATGTACGAAACAAAATATATATGAAGGGTGATGTACGAGAAGGAAAAGACTGACGCATAAATATTTGACCTCAAAGTTTATTAACGAAAAGATTAATAGTTAAGGGAAAATCAACTGCATTAGTAATTTGAAACCACGAAATCTAATATCATTAAGATTTAAAACCATAAAAATGTGTAAAAAACATCTCCTGCAGTGGTTTTAAGCACACACATACACGAAAAAAATAAATAAATTAAATAATTAAAATAAATAAATAAATAGTGTAAAAAAATAAATAAATAATAATAATAAATAAATAGTGTAAATTAAAATAAATAAATAAATAGCGAAGAGGGCAAAACATTTTTACATTGAGACAGCTATGAAGTTTTGTTTTTTACTTATATTTTAGCCTCTATCTTTTCTGATGGAGAGTATATGCCTAGTTGAAACACTATTTAATTTATTTTGGTGCAATTACACCCAATGCTGAAGATGCTTTTGCACTATTTTACGGTTTTAAATTTTAATGTTGCTAGATGTCATGATTTCAAATTACTAATGTTGTTAATTTCCCTTAACTATTAACGTTTTCGTTAATAAGTTTTGAGGACAAACATTCATATTTCAATATTTCCATTTTTTATATATATATAGGTAACTATTGTAACGAATTTATGAGTTTACAGATAAGAAAAACATAAAAGGAGAATTGCAAACCAATGCGCAGAATTGCTGCAAAAGGAAATGCAAAACTTAAATATAGGAATAGATTATCAATGAATAAAATAAATTATCAATGAATAAAATGAAATAAACCCCAAAAAACACTGAGGTCTTCATCAGGGAGGCCACCCTCAGTGTAAGGGTGAAAGAGAAGTTTCTGAAAGGACAGTTGCAATTAGCTAATAACTATCCTTAGCCCCCCAACTTCTCACCAAACAGAAAACCACCATTAACTGAAAAGAAATCTGACATACATATGATTTAAAAAATCCCAAAACAATTATAATTGTTTTTGGTCCCAGAATCGGCTCCTATTTCACTCTTGATGTAGTCAACTTTCACCATTTTGATTCCCGCTCCTTTCACTACGTTTTGAGACACTATTTTGAATGAATACACCATTATATTTACACCATTTGTTTTCATGCATTGTTTCACAGCTTGGTGTTAAATTAGTGCATCGTTTTAGGGAACTGGTTTACACTGCTCCTGTTTGCCCATGCTGGCGCTGAATCGTTGGCCAGTGTAATGATGTGTCAATGCGGATGGTGTATCTGCTTGGGAAAATAATAAAGCCAGTTTCATGATGTTAAACAGGTTTTCCTGATGTATCAATCTAGTCTAGTAAATATTTGTTTTTTATGTATTGAATTTTAATTTCTATATTCAAATAAATAAATAAATAAATAAATGAAGAAGAAGAAGTAGGGGGATATATTTCACTGACTACCAGAAATTTTTGATTGGCGACCAGATTTCTTCAGATTCCTGGAGCCCTGTATATATATATAACATATATGTCAATTATAAGTGTGATATAACATTTTATTAGTTAGAATGGATGTACGGAGCATTATTTATTTTTTTTTTCGCACTGAAACGAATGACCGTAAAGATACTGCATTATAGTAATTTTATTAACTTTTGTATGCTAACAGTGATTATTTTATAGTAAAAAATGATAAAAACAGATAAGCTTCTATAACTCACATTTAAAGACAAGTAAAATAATATAAAGCAATCCTCTTCTTGTCCAGCCCGTCGATCCGTTTTCTGAATTAAAATTGTATTAATCATGTAAATTGTGATGATTCATTTGCTCTTACTTCTACTGCTTCTCTTAAAATTTGTTTTTGCTGGGTCAGGTACAATTAGCCGACTTTAGATTGTCCGACAACTCAGTTTTCTGATGTCATTTGCCTGACAAATAGTTTTGAATGACATTTGAACTGCGCGATAGGTACGATTGCCTGACAAGTACGCTTGCCCGACACATCATTTGACTAACAGCTTAACTACAGGTATCTTTGCCGAAAATAACTTTTTTCCCTTGATAATATTCTTGAATATATGAGAATTCATCTTAATGAATAAATTTACAAATAGTATATAAATAGTGCATACAAAATTATGTTTAAAGATATTTATTAAAATAAGAAAGAAAAGAAAGAAACTGTTAAAAAAAAAAAAAAAAAAAAAAAGATTACAATTAGACAAATAAATATGCATTTATAATAATTGTTAAACATTTATTTTTAGCTTGATATTTTATTTAAATCTAAATTAGGCACATTTTAACACAAACCTGAATCTGTATTTATTCGTCAATATATGAAATTGGAAGATTTTTCTTCGTCGAAGGGAGAAAAAAAAATCGAAAAGTGTTTTATTATTTTCTTCTAAAATTAAGTTTTTATCAGATTCATTTGAAAACTCTTCTTCGTCTTCTTCTTCTTTTCTTTTCTTTTCTTTCTTTCTTTCTTTTTTTTTTTTTTTTTTGATAATAGTTAAACAGAATTTTGTTTGTACTTTATTGCTTATTTATTTTTTTAGTGTCGTCCTCTATCCTATTAAAAATAATCTAAAAAGAAAATAAAGAAAAAAAGAAAATGAAGAAAAATTGTCGATCGTGAAAGAAAAAAAAAAAAAAAGTTTTCGGCACATGAGTTGTCGAGCAAACGTACCTCTCGGGCAAATAAGTTGTCCGGAAACTGAGTGTCGGGAAGTCAGCTTGATACAGTTTTTGCCTCATTTCATCAATTTCTTTTTTGTTTCTTTGACTACTAAAAACATAAATACGATTTTTTAATTTCATACTTTAAGCTTGTGACTATTTTTCATACTTGATAAGGATTTTACATTTCATATCTCTGGATCCTTTCTGAAGGGGACAGACCACACTGTAAAAAACATCCAAGCCAAATTACGGGCAACGCCCAGCAGCAGCTACTCCAGGCAAAGCCCGTAAAATCATTTGGACCATAACTGATGTATTCCCCAGTAATTTTACCTGTGACAACTTTCAATTAAACTCTTTTAATTAAACTAGAAAAACAATAGGTCTTTCATATCTATCGCTGTTTGTATAAATGCATAATTAAACTCTTTCAATCAATAAAGCTGCAGTTATATTTTCAGTTTCAAACACGAAATGATTCTTATATGACGTCACTGAAAAGCTAACATTTTACGTTTGAAGGGATTTGACCGTAAAAATACAGTTTGATGGCAGATTTGAACAAATTACGTACATTAATATTTTTTGCCCGTAAAAAAATGCAAGTATTCTAAAATTATACTTTCATCACATCAGTTTACGGTCTTTGAACGCTTAGCTCAAAGGCCGTAAACGGTCATTTCCCGTAATCACACAAACACATTTTTTATTACTTTTTTTTTTTTTTTTTTTTTTTTTTTTTTGTGTTAACTAGTATGACATTGCTCTGTTGATTGAAAACATTATTTTGGTTTACTTTAAATTAGAAAATTATTTTACTACAGATTATTTAAAAAAAAAATTCAAAGGTGCTTTCTCACTGCGCGCAAGATATTTCAAAAAGTATTTGAGATATGAACTTACAATTTTTCTCAACCATACATTATGATATAATGAACTAAAAATAAGAAATTCTGTTCAACAGAAAAAAATTATGATTGTGGAAATATAAAAATTTTAATGGTAATTTCACATTTCACATTTAATTATTAATTAAACTCCATATTATTAAAATAATTAAAACCTTCAGATTCTTAATTTGAATGTTTTGTTTCATTTAATGTAAAAATTATATAGATAAAGGAAATTATAATTGAGATAGCCTGTGCGCAGTGAGAAAGCACCCTTCATTTTTTTTAAAAACTAGGGGGCTCTGCCCCCTGCACGCTCCGCTCATAAACACCCGAAGGAAGTTCCGCCTACCCCGGACTCACTTTACCCACGCACACTTTACTTATTAACCCACCTTTACTCTGCCCGCAGATTCACTGCTTTGTTTTTCACTGAATAGGAATATTAATAGCGTATAACACAAGATAAAAACAGAAAACTATTATAAAAATCCCCATATTTAATGTCAAATTGAAATACATAATATTTAATACCACATTATTTACTTTTATTTATTTTCATGAAAATTATGCTAAAAATTAGTAATTTTTTGGGGAGAATAGAAATAAAAATTCGTAATATCTAGACCATTTTGCATCATAGCATCAAAATATATGACCTTTTTATTTCTTATTTACAACAATGGATCCAGGCCGCGATTACCCCAGTCGGTAAAGCGCCGAGCTCGTAATTGGAAGATTGCGGGTTCGATACTTGAGTCGGCCAAAGACCGTCGTGTTACAATAATGGTGGCTGGTGCACATAAAAACCGTCATAACCGTAAAGTTCTCCATGTTCACATCAAAACTATACCTCTGGGGATCACCAAAGCGGGGGAGCCATCCCCTCAGTGGAGATCAATATTGTGATGGCATGTCTCCGTAACATCCATAGGGGTGCATCCCAGACCGTCGCCAATTACCCATAGCGCAGTACTGATGCGACGTTAAACCCAACATATCTACCTATAGTCGGCAGCAAAAGTATCCGAGCACTAGCAAAAATTCCTTTATAAAAAAAGTACAACTAACCCATTTACGCCCAGCGTCCTCATTTGAGGAGAGCTAATAAAATAGTACGTATATTTTTTGTGGTTTCATGGAATGATTTCTGTTTTTTAATGACAGTTTCTAGCATCACTCTAAATGTTCCCTCAAAGTTTTAAGTGCCTGCTATTGATTATAATTACATAATTTGGGTAGTTGTTTTATGATTTTTCATTCATCGCATATAAATTTGTTTTTTGAACATATATACCAACTTAAGTCAAGTTGAATAATAATATACATTATAATACTTTTACTTTCGAGGTCTTTGTCAGCATATAATAGGAAATTAATCTGTTATCTCGAAGTTTTTCTGTCTCGAAGTTTTTTCGCTGGAACACTAAACGTCCTCAAATGAGGATAGGCTTTAAATTTAAAACAATCAGAAGAATTTTTTAATTTAATGTAATTTACTGTCAGTTGTCTATATTAATTTAGAATAGAAATATTCATCAAAATATATTTTACAAAATTAATTCGGGCGTTAACGGGTTAATACAGTTTTGTTAAATAAATCCCTGTCGAATTACGTTCTTAGACTGACTAAAAACAGGATTCGACAAGGATTTAAAAAAAAAAAACTGTATTCAGTGTATTTTTTTTACACAGGAATTTTTGCTAGTGCTCGAATACTTTTGCTGCCGGCTGTACCTACCTACAACCATGGATTATATTTTAATTTTCCCGTGTAAAATGACTTCATGACAGAGGAACAACGTCACTGGGATAAACTTTTTTGAAGGTGGCAAATACAGTACCTTCATAAACCCGTCGTTTTTAGTTAATAACTTCATTAATTAAAATGATAGAAATTTCTAAGCAGCTGAAATGTCGTCCTTGGAGTATTTGGAAAACATTCATACCTTTCATGACGAGAAGGACCCTGCCCTTCGCGAGAAGATGCAGTGGCAGACAAAAAAGTTTGACGCCAGTGACAGTAACTTTTTTTAATATATAGAGATAATCTGCAATAAAAAAATTTTGTATTTTAGAGTAAACCAAAGTAATATTTTTAATCAAAGAGAAATGTCATACTATTTAACAAAAAAAAAAAAAAAAATGTACATTCATTCTTTTTTTTTTCTTAATTCTGAAAGTTGATCGAAATTTTTTTCATTTTTTGTTTATTTTTGAAAGTAGGCTGTCCCCTTAATAATTTCACAATAACACAAGGTAAAATTTTACCCAAACGCACAAAATAAATGATACCGTAAAAGAAACAATAATAAATATTATTATTAGTTATTCCAAGTAAACAAAAAGAGCATAACAAAATAACTTGAGAATATATTGGAATTAAAAGGGAAGCAAAAATATGAAGATTGACGTAATGAGAACCTAGAATTTAATGTGGAGCCTGTGGAGCCCGTGTTTCTTCTATCTCTGGCTATAATGTACATACATTCAACCATTAGACTTTAATTTTTCGGTATTGAAAGTACTTCGTGAAGAATAATATTGAATATTTACAGGCTCATTTCAGTATTTGAAGAGATACTGAGGTCACCTATAGAGAAATTAGAATTCAGTCTCATCAGTTGAGTTGCATTTAGTTCTCTTCTTCATTTTCAATAAAAGCCTCCACTATTCATTTCAAAAGGCGTTAAACAGGTACAAAATTCCAATTTTTGTTCAGCCAAACAGAACTAATTGCTAAAACTTGATTGGTGATACGTATTCTATACGCGAATATATTTATTTATTGTGAGTATTTGTGTTGTAAACACTTTTTTTTTTTTTTAAACGCTTTTCATTTGCTGTTTATTCGCGTGATATTTCTCCAAAGGATATTAACACAAGACTAGTCTCTCTACCTTTCCCTCTTCTTTCTCGATTGTGCAGGACGGCAAAAAAAAAAAAAAAAAAAAAAAAAAACATTCACCCATACTTTTTGAAAGGTTATAGTCGATGCTTAGGTTTATTTAATTTTCTTTATTCTCTTGACAAACGTTTTCTGACAATACTACTTTTGACGAAGTCGGAGATTGTTTTGGATGAAATATTGGCTTGCATTTTGGAAGCAGGTGGATTTTGGCGAGTTCTTCAGATTTCTTTCATTCTGATAGCAAAAACTTTCGCATCTTATTATCATTCAACAAATTCATAATCAACTGTGAAATATGTTTCATACTAAGCAAAATTAAAAAAGAGCGACACTATATCATAAACAGAAGAATTTCAAAAATTTAAAGAGATGTAGATGTTATTTCTCTTTTATGTGAATGCTTACCTGTTGTTCGATTTCGAAGATCACATAGTGGCATAGATGATTCAGTTGACAAGAAAGGATCTACGCACCCGCATTGAATGAAATTTTCATTCTGCATGCAATTTGTGATGCAGCTCTATGATAAAGGGGTTGTTAATTATAAAGTATTTATACAATAATAAATAGTTGGATTCAACAAAAAAATATACTTAAAAAACCTGCAAATAAAAAATAATATTAATTGAAGAATAGAGGAATTAGTCGCAAAATTTTATCTAGCCTTAATTTATAATATTTTTTTAAAAAAGTTATAGTATCATTAAATTTTAGATTTATTTTTACTTTAGACAATATATAATAATAATGTTAAAATAGAATCTGAACTATATAGCTTGAAGTAATTATTACATTTAGAATTTTGCTATTCTCTGCAAGAAAAAAAAAAAAAAAAAAAAAGAAAAAGAAAAGTAAGAAAGAAAAAAAGAAATATATATATATATTCTGTTTTATGCTAACTTTTAATAATAAAATAAGGTTATAAATGCTTAAAAAAATTCTTCGATGCAAAATATATATTCTTTTTCATTACGCGCTGTTGCAAATTAAGGCATAAAACAAAATATTTCTAAACTTTAAGACATTTTTTTTCCCACAGCCCATTCGTCAGCTTGTAAGGCAACCTTATAAATTGTGATTGTATTGTGTAAAAAAGAATTATATAAAAGTATGGATATAAATAAATAAATAAATCTGGATAATTTGCTTTATAGAAAAATTAATTTTTAATGTAGGAAGGCCTTTTTAGGATATACACTAACTACCAATAAGTATTCGGACACTTTAGAATTTAGACATTATGTCAAATATCTAGAAAAGTTCTTTAGGAATCATCTTGAAACTTTGGTAGTGTAAAGAACATGTTATACCTCATATATTTCAGCAAAAAATGTATCCTGAAAAGGAAAAGGGGACCAGTAAGAAATTAAACAAAAATCAAATTGTTTTGTATCACCCTGTAAAAAGTAAGGCTTTAAATGCGTTTTGGCTGTAGCATGTGATTACGAAGATTTTTTCTCATTATCTGTATGAAACTTTATGAGGCTACCACATATATACATGAAGATATAACGGTTTCTTTAAAAAATTGCAAAAAAGAATTCCATCTTTTTAATTATAACACGTTGGGTAGTAGACCCAGTGCAAATCCATTTTAGAAAATATGACATACTAAATTAGACACGGCATACCGCAATCAGAATGCAAAAATGTTAAATATCTTACGAAATACGAGCACTTTTACTAAATAATTTTTAAGTACGCATAAGCTTTATAAAACATTCATTTGCATAATTTAATAGCCAAAGGTATTGAGCAACTTATATGAAAACTCCAAACAAATATCATGTAAATTCAAAACGTTACGAGAGACAGAATGAACAGAATTTATGTTCTCTCAAAATAAAAGCTAAACTATAAGGGGTTTTACTCAAATTTTTATCTTGATTCAATCAATGCCCAATGGTAATGCAGTGTTTTCTTTGATTGTAAATAAATATTGATAAAACACCCTAACATCTTTCTTTTTTTCGAGAAGTTAAATTCTGTTCATTCTATCTCTCATAACTTTTTAAATTTACACGACATTTGTTTGGGGTTTTCATATAAGTTGCACAATATTTTGGCTATTAAATTATGCAAACGAAATATTTTAAAAGCTAGAACATGTTTAGTTAAAAATCATTTAGTGAAATTGCTCATATTTCGCAAGATATTTAACATTTTTTCATTCTGATTACAGTAAGCTGTGTCTATTATAGTAAGCCAAATTTCCCAAAAATGGCTTTGCTCTGGGTTTGTGGCGTAGTTTTGAGAGTTCAGAGTTGGATGAATTAACTGGAAATATTTATTTGCAAAAGTAACATTTTTAAAAATAGTTCGTAACTACATTCAGTTATAAAATTTTCAATAATAAGTGGCTTTCGAGGATTTGCTATGTTGATGACACACACACACACACACACACAGAGAGAGAGAGAGAGAGAGAGAGAGAGAGAGACTTTCTACATATTTACTTAACGATAGCTACGGTCGAATTAATGGGGTTTTCAAGTAGCGCGCACGATTCCTGGTAGCCAAATCTAGTATCCCTGGAACACAGATTATTATACAGATAGGACACTCCCGTATATTCTTCGGTAACTGGAATTTGACTGCAGCGACCCTATTGTCAGCGGCTGTAAGTTTCTCGAGCTCTCCAGCTTACGCAATCGCTCGTCTTATTTTATTGTATCTATGTTCATATCGTAATATTAGTGCAACGTTAAACCCAACATCCAACCGACTAACCATTTATTGATGTTTACGGTTGGACTTTGTTATTGTTTACGAATTTGATTGTCGAAAGCAATTTATTTTAAGAAGCAAGTACTAATCATTAAGCAAATAAATTTCGAAAATATACATAAACCAGAAATATTTTTTTTCATTTTAAAGCATTTTGTATTATTTACACCAAGCAATGTTAAATATTTAAGATTTCATACCATACTGCTATTTCAGCATTACAGTTTTTTATATTAATTTGTACTCTTGAACACGAATGTGTTTGGAAAAATTTATTTTCAAACATAATAAAAATTAGTTTTATTTCTTAGAAAATAGCTGTGAATGTTATGATTTTGTAAATTTAAAAGTAGTAGAAAAAGTGAAAGAAAGAAATCTGCACATACGTTTTCGTTGGCAACTTTATTATTGTTTACAAACTTGATTGTCAAAAGCAATTTATTTTAAGAAGCAAGTGCTAAATATTAAGAAAATATACATAAAATAAAAAAAAATTTCTTCATTTTAAGGCATTTTGTATTATTTAAACCAAGCAACGTTAAATATTAATGATTTCCTACTGCTTTTTGAGAATTACAGTTTGTAATTTTAATTTGTACTTGAATATGAATATGTTTAACAAAGCATATTTTTAAACATTATAAAAAATAATTTTTATTTCTTAGAAGAATAGCAGTGAATGTTTTGAGGATAATTTTGCGAATTCAAAAACAATAGAAAGTGAAGAAAAAGAAAACTTCACACACTAACCTGCTACTAACTACTCGCGAAATAGAAAAACAATTTTCGATCAAAGATGCTATTCATGTAGACTTAACACATGTAGTTCCCCTCTGTTGACACTAGTGGTACTACTATATTTCCGGTTCGCCTTTTAGCTTCACTGTCCTATCTGTATGATAATCTGTGCCCTGGAAAGCTCTTGGCGAAGCTGTCGCCAAAGAATCGCCAATCCGAATTCTTTTTTTTGAATTCTTTTGTGACCGTTTCAAAAATATTAACACAGTGTTTGGCGGAATCGTTTTGCCAACAAACAATCTGTCTCCAAGGCAGGAAATGAAAATGATTAAGTACATGTACATGTGTAATTTCAAAAACCTATTGCATGAGCTATTTAGGAATCTAATTCTGAAACCGATATGCTTTCTTTTTAAAACTTTGAGAATACTTTTATTAGCTAAATTTAATATCAGAATTTTAAGTTAATCTTTTATTTTAAATGATACTTTATTACAAAATGGTTATTTATAAAAGGGTTAAATTTATATTCTAAAACAATTAAAATTTTTTATTTATGAAAAATGTAATTTAAAAATTTAAAAATTGTTTCTTCAAATAACTGAAATGTAAATTATTTCAGTAAACCAATATATAATTTGAAACAAAATTAATTTCTTTTTAAATCAATTTCTTTATGCAAAATGCATTAATTAATTATTTATATTTTGTTTTAAAAGTGCATTTAAAATTAATAACGTGTGTGAAACTTCTTCGCATATTTCTCCCTGCGACCCAGAAAAGAAAGAAAATAATCTCTCTCGCTCGCTCTATACAACAAAGAGAAATATACCCCCCTTTTATTACACAACCACATATAAGTAATAAAAAGTATATACACTAAGCGCCAAAAAAAAAAAAAAAAAAAAAAAAAAAGGCCGCACTTGGATATTTTCCTTTTCACCTTCTACAACCGCTAATTTTATTGTTTAAAAAGCAAATTTTCGAACAGATTTTATTATGTTGTCCTCCACATACACTTTATCATTCAATCCAGTGTTAAAAACAAAATGCAATTGTCAGGAAAATTGTAATTCTAGGAATTATTTCAAAAATGGTAAGAATAAGACAGTTAACGATGCCACTATTAATTTTTGAATAAAAATACAAAAAATATTTGAATACGTGAGATGGAAAAATAATTAAATGTTAACGAAATATTGGTAAAATGGTTTTTAGCAAGATATAAAAGTTTTTGGCCGTTTAAACTGGAAATTTGGCTTTTGGCGGCCATGTTGCTTATCCAAGCGAGATGACCGTAAGTTAAAAATCCATTGCTTTAAAAGTAGGTTTGCATTACATTTAGAACATAAAAGAGATTTAGAAAAAGTGTTTAGCAGCATAATTTCGTTAACTATCGTGCAGCAACTATTAAACAAAGCAGGTTTAAATGAGAGAAATTTTGAAAAAATTCCATTCTTAGTGAAAAGAATTAGGAAAGCAAGACCTCAGATGGCTAAAAAATTTAAAATATGATTAGTTAATTATTGGGTTGAACTGGTTCTCTCTGATGAGTCAAGTTTAACTTATTTTGAGCTAAAGAAAACAAGCAGAACTGACAACGAAAATATGACCGACTTAATGAAAACCGCACTTTTAAAATAGTAACACATTTTCCGTACATTATGGTACGGAGGTGCATAACTTTTCAAACAGTCGGGCAAATTTTTATGCTCAAGGAATCCATTAACTCGAAACAAAACACAGCCTTTATAAAAGTGGTGCCTGACCGACTATTTTGGAGGTATCTTGGACATTTCTACAAACAGTTTTTCAAGATGATAATGCACCTTATTACGCGGCGTCTGTGGTACGTTTATTCACTTCAAATTGTCAAAATTTCCTATCCATTCCTATGAGAACCTATAATTCTGTAAGTAATCATACCTTTTTTCACATTAAGTTAAATCCCACAAAAGATATAGTAGAATTTCTTCTTTACCCGACATGGAAATAGTCCTAATCGCGATCCGCTCGAAAATGTTTCATCTGTAAAATGGCGATGGAGGGGAGAGGATTCGAAATTGTCAGCCTACAACTCTGCCAGAACTAGAAAAAATTGTTTGTGATATTTGGCACATTGAAATTTCTGATATTTATATTAAAACACTGTATAATATTATGGCATTGTGCATTAAAGCAGTAATTGCCTATAAAGGTGGAATTAACCCAATACAGAATACATAATTTTAATAAAAAAATGCTTAGATTTAACAAATAAATAGTTATATTTCATATATTAAAATATAACTTGTTCATTTCATATAATAAATCATAACAGAATATAAAGTCTATGGTTATTGTATTATGTTTAAAACGAAAGTTTTATGCAGATTCTTATAAAGTACTTCGTAGAGAGTAATAAAGAGAATTATTATATCGAAAATGTATATATGTATCCTTTCGTCCCTTTGATATTATGCAAACAAAACAGTTTTATTTGTTTCAACCCTTAATTTTAAAGTTATTACAAATAAAAAAGGTATAAGTCATTTTTTTGCGCAGTGCGGCTTTTTTTTTTTTTTTTTTTTTTTTTTTTTTTTTTGTCGTTTAGTGTATATACACTGCTCGACATTGAAAATGCAACAACAAGAAGGAGTGGTCAGAAAGTGATGAAATTTGGAAAAAAGAGACAGCAAGGAACAATAAGTGATCTTTATTTCAAAATGATAGTCAGAATACAGTGCGAGAACGGCGTCGGCTCAGTAGGATGTAGGATCACCGCGGGCAGCGATGCACGAAGAAACACGATAAGAGTGCGGATGGTCAATAAGAGTGCGGATGGTGTTCTGAGGGATGGCTCTCCATTCCCTTTCAACCATTTGCCACAGTTCGTCTTCTGAATGAGGCAGGGGCAGAGTCTGCAAACGACGTCCAATCACATCCCACACATGTTCGATTGGTGACAGGTCAGGAGAGTACGGTGGCCAGGGAATCATCTGTATACCTTGCAGAGCATGTTGGCAGATGCGAGCATTGTGTTGTCGGACGTTATCCTGCTGAAAAATTGCATTAGGCAGCCTTTGAAGGTAGGGGATTGCCACCGGCCGCAGTACATTATCCAAGTATCGTTGGACTGTCATAGTGCCCTGAATACTAACTAGAGGTGACATGGAATTATACGCAATAGCGCCCCAAACCATTATGCCACGTTGTCACGCGGTGGTTCGTTCCATAGTTACTGCCGGATTAGATCTGTCTCCACGTCGACACCACACACGTATGCGGCGACTGTCACTAGACAAACAGAAGCGTGACTCATCTGAGAACACGACGTTTCGCCATTCTGTCATCAACGTCGCTCTAATCCGGCACCATTCCAAACGTTGGCGTCTATGCTGTGGAAGCAATGGCAGTCTTCTTAGCGGACGCCATGAGTGCAGGCCACGTGCAACCAATCGACGGGAAATAGTTCTGGTCGACACGGAAACATCCAGGATATCTTGCACATGCTGTAGAATCGAGGTACAAGTGACTAGCGGGTCCGCCACAGCTTGTCGGCGGATGCGTCGATCCACGTGTGCTGACGTCACTCTGGCTGCACCTGCACCCCTCAATCTTGCTACATTTCCTTGTTCCAACCATGTTCGCCACAGCCGATGCACCGTGCTCGCATCCATGTGGGTATCAGCTGCGATTTGACGTAAGGACCAACCCCACTTTCTCAGTCCGATCACCATACCCCTCGTAAAATCGTCTATCTGCTGGAAGTGCCTTCGTTGACGGCGGCCTGGCATTCTCTCCTATTACACGTATTTTCCGAGACAAAAACAAAATTTCTTCGATAATTCGTCTGGCAGAAATAACGACACGAATATTGCCCATTCTGCAAGTTCCTTCCCTTATATCTTACTTCACGTGCGTCGGAGAGCTGCGCATTTCACATCATTCGCATAACTCAGTGACGTGCGTCTACTCTAAAATTTGCATAAATTTCTGACCATTCCTTCTTGGTGTTGCATTTTCAATGTCGAGCAGTGTATATATATATATATATATATATCAATTATTAAAACAGTATTATCCATAATCAATAACATAAAAATTGTTCCATATGAAAAACTTTTGTTATACATATAATCATTCATGAACAGTACTAGTTATACGATATTCAGTAAAAAAAGTATCTTGATTATTATGAGTAACACACTATACACATAGTTTGACTGGGATCCAGAATCAAAATTTTCTTTTGTCGATACAGTTGTAAAGAAAAAAAAAATCTTGTATGTCTGTATGCAGCAGTTCTTGTAATTTTTAACATTTTTAATATGTCCATACAGTCATTAAAAATTTAAATATGTTGCAACATAAAATTGAAAATTTCACATTTTCAAAACTCCTTTTTGTAACTGAAGTTCTGTATATTCTATATGAATGTATATATTGGAACTGTAAAATTTGTATATAGGCTCGAGCGATTTTTCACAGTAAGTTGTACATTGCAAAACAATAGTCAATATTTATTTAGTATACAATACTGATATATGATCAATGACAAAACAAATAGAATAATTGCATATATGTAAAAGTAAGTAAGAAATATAAACACAAAATGAAATATATATACAATAAAAATATATCACAAAAATGTAAAAGAAAAAGTATTCGTGCAATCCGCACGGGAGAGACTAAAAAGGATGCCCATTGGACAGTCAAAAAAAAAAAAAAATCTCCCCTTAATACAGTCGGCTGCAAAATTATTCGAGCACTAGCAATAATCCTTGCCAAAAAAAAGTACACTTAATACAGCTTTGTTAAATAAATCCTTGTCCAGTCATGTTCTTAATCAGTCTAAGAACATGATTCGACAAGGATTTTCTTAGCAAAACAGTCTTAAGTGTACTTTTTAAATATAGGAATTATTGGCTAGTGCTCGAATAATTTTGTAGCCGACTGTACTTGCAAGCAGCAGCAAGTGTAATGACGTTGGCTTAAGTGCCTTCGTTATAGCGGGAAAGGGCGTGTAGAAAGGGGAGTAGGTTAGTTGCACCCGGAGAATACCTAAACGGGCGAGTTGCACCGCTTACTCTCTGAACCAAGAGGTGAGTTGCACCGCTTAGCCATTTCTACAAAGTGTCGAGTTGCACCCTCCAAGATTACATAATTTTATTACATAATTTTTTTTATACATAGTCGCATAATTTTCCCTTCACATTTTTCACAGGCTTAGGACTGTCATGGGATAAAAACCCATGGCGTGTTTAAAATATTTGCGCATAATTTTTCTTTGTCTCATAGTGGTAATAAGTTTACCTTGTCTAATAGCCGAGCATATGCCCATTGTCTTTGAGAAAGATGATCATTTGTCGTCTTATTTTATGTATAGGTTTTAATTTGTTTCCTTTTTATCTTTCTTTGAACTGTAGTAGGAAATAGCCTTTAAAAATTCAAATCTTGTAAGTTCTTTACTCGTATATTTCTGCTTCATTTTTTCCATGTTTTCCATTCTCTTTTTCAGAAATTTATTTGGTTGTTTCGTGATATTTACGCTATTTTTCAAAGCATTTACATCAACCTGTGTTTGCTTAATTACTTCAATAAAAGCATAAATATTTGGACTAGGTGCACTGAAATTGGCATTGAATATTGCGTGAAAGGATTCACAAGCGTTAGTTGTTCTCTCTCCGTCAATTGTATCCGAAGCCCACATAATTGGTGGAAATTTCGCATCTTCTGAAATATATGTATCAACCAAATAATCCATGTATTTTTCCAATTTTTCATTCTGAGGAATTTCCGACATGAAATCCTCTACAAAACAATCAACAACTTCCTCATGATTGAAATAAAGCAGTCCGAATGACCAACGTAGCCACTTTCCAATATCAGAATTCTTGTCTTTATATTCTTTTGATAAACCAAGTTCTTGAATTTTTCTCCACCATGATTGAGATGCATGGAAACGACATCCTCTGATATTGCTTGTAGGCCATATTATTTTAATTGCCGAATGAATTCTGATTTCAAAATCAGCGACAATATTCTTGGGCTCGAAATTCAATTCTAATTTTTCGCAACACTCTGTCAGCAATACAAACATATCTTCATAAGTATTTGTACTTTTGTTAGGCAAGAGAAAGTGAGCAAGTGGCATGTAGTGGCCATTTTCATTGATGTGCAACGAAAATATCTGATAAAAAAAACTTTGGACAATGTTTGAATGTTCCATCGATGAATATCGTATCATTTTTACACAAAGATTGCAGATTAGAGGCGCTTAAAAAGCAAACCATACCTTTTTCTTCATTGTTAACTTGAAGCATTTCTTCCCCCTGATATGTTTGAATATCCAATGAAGCTAGAGCAGAATGCACTTCTTTTGCGTTTTTGGGAAGGGGTGGTAATACTGCACACCGTGCTCTACTCAATTTTTTTCTTATATATTCCATATCTTTTACATTCAATTCTTCTGTAAAACTTGAAGGTGCACCACTTATTTCTCTTCTAATTAATTTTTGTGGGCGTTCGTTTACTTTGTCTAAAGCTTTCCTTTTGACACTTTTCGAGATGGCTTGTCTTTTCAAGTTTTTATCAAGGTCATGATTATGGTTCACATCATATTTTATAATAACTGTAGCATTTCCATCCGTATAAATCTTTGCTAAACAGTTTCTTTTGACGCATCTCCATTTAAGTCCTTCTCCGGTTTCATGCTGCTTGTAAAATTTGTAGTTACCGTAAACCATAAGCCTACGTCCTTTTTTGCTCAACATGAATTCCATTATTACTAACGAACTTAAACGCTCCTTACGACTTAACGACAGCACACTACGTGAACTAATGACTATGTGGACGCGCACAGCACATGCAAAACCCTGTCAGGCAACCCTCGGACCTTTATTGGCTGATGGAAAGGGAAGGAAGGAACCTTTCCCCTAATGACTAGAAACCTTTTCCCCTAATGACTTATCAGTAAATCGTTACAATTCGCCCGTCGTTTGATTGACAGGTAAAGAGAGGGGTGCAATTGACCCTCGTCCGAAAAATCCCAAGCGGTGCAACTCGCACGAGATTAGAAGAACAAAGGAAGGATGTCGGGTGCAATTCGCCCGTCATTTGATTGACAGGTTAAGAGAGGGGTGCAATTGACCCTCGTCCGTAGAAAGACCTGAACTGGTTAGGAACAGGCCTCCGTCCCCCAGCATAATCCATGATTCCTGTAGGGACACCTCGCATAACTGGGTAAAAATAATCTGTATTGAATTGAATTAAACAGTTTCTAAAAGAATTGTGGGGTCTCATCACAATGTAATGCTACTCTCCCGGGTAAAATTTTGAACGAGTTAGCATAAACATAAGGAAGAATTGAAAAAAGAAAAAATAATATTTAATAAAATCCTCAACATTATCAAAACTTAGTGTGATGAGAGTAAAAGACCTACCAAAACTACTCACAAAATTTAATGAAGCATTTTAACAATTAAGTTTTCTCAATAATAATTAGGTAAATACCCCTTATTAAAAATTTATTAAGGTTTGACATTAGGGGAAAAAAATTTAAATTATAAATTTTGTTTACTCTGTTTAAAAGCGTTATCGTCATTATTTCTAATATTACTTATTATTAAAGAACCATATTTTAACTAATTTATTGAAATAAGCTGAATTCTACACTGTAAAAAATGTCCTATTTGCTGCGAGAAATTCTCTGTAAAATTTCGTTGTCTTACGTTGTCTTCTGACAACGTAATTTTTTCGTAAATTACGCGTATTTTCTCAAATTACAGAGAATTTCTGGCAGCAAATAGAACATATTTTTTACAGTGTACCAAAATTAATGCCTAGAAATTTGATTTAATAGCATTCGAAATAAAAAAAAATTATGTAATATTTTGGATTAGTGTTGTGTCACTCATTGTCATTGAAAAAGAATGAAAAAAAAAAAAGTCAGGATTTATGTATTGGTCCAGTCAATTTTCCTGATAACAATGAATAGCAGAACAACAAACAAAAACATTAAAAAAAATTAATAATAAAAAAAAAATAAATAAAGAACTCATGTATTGTGCGCACTTATAATGCACAAGTTTTTGCAAAATACCACATAATATGACTTAAAATTAATTTATGTTTCAATAAAGAAATATATATTCCACTTATAAATAATAATCCACTGTGGGTTTTTGGTATATTTATACGTTTTGTGGTCTCCTGAATTTATTTTTCTGTTTTTATAAAGATATGTGTATGTGTCTGAGTGAACACAATAGCATTTAAATACTTTATCTAATTACTATATTTCACTGCATATGTATAATGATTATATATATGTGTGTGTAAAACAGTAATTAAAAAGCAAAAAAAAAAAAGTCTTTTTAAAAGAATTTTTTGGTGCGAGTACAAGAAGTAGATATTATTAAATAACAAACTGTTTTGCTACTAGGGATAATGTAAATATAATTCTTTTTCTATACCGCATTTAAGCAAGTATTGGAAAAGATCGCGAATGAATCAGAATGGTTGGATCGACGCTCGCAACATAGCTTTGAATCCGGCATCTTTCCTCTACCAGCTTGGGGAGCAGAACTTTTCGGTCACAAGTGGAGCAAAAAGATAGGGGGGGGGGGGATTAAGAATTAATTAGCAGGGAGCATTAGAACTTTTTCCCCAAAACTTTTTAAAATATTTATTTATTTATTTTTGGAATAATTTTCAAGAAATGTCAGTATGATAATTATTAATGAGTTTCATTGCATATGTATAATAAAAATATCTAAGACAATTATTAAAAAAAAAAAAAAAAAAAAAAAAAATGTAAAAGAAAATTACATAAAGAAAAATTTTTAATATGCGTACAAAATGTAGATATTATTAACAAAATAAAATAAAATAAATAAAAAAAAATTTCAGATGCTAATGTAATACATACTTAAAATGATTTCGAATATGTATTTGTTTTTTCAAGCACAATTATTAAATAATCCTTATATGCAGTTTCCTCTTATCTTTATTATTATTATTTGGCTTCTTTCAAACAGATTTTTATGTCTATAATTAGTGACTTTTTTTTATTTTATTTAATATATAATATATATATATATATATATATATACAAATTATTATTATTATTATTATTATTTGTTTATTTTAAATTTGTTAAAACATTTTAAGCAGAAAATTTTTAAATAGCTGAACTTTCAGGAATAAATGAAGAAATAAATAATTATTTATCTACAAATAATCTTCTTAAAACATTCTGCATTTGTAACAAACAGTTTTGTGCATTAAAAGATAGTTTTAATAAAAATAATTCGTTAAATTGTCAAAAAGTTTCTTGCGCAAGTAAGTACATATCCTAACTACGAGACGCGTAACTAGCGCACCAAGCGTAGAAGAGAGTAACTATGCCTTGTACGGTGTTTCTATTGTTCAAGTTCGCGTCTGAACAGCCGCTATTCTACTGAATCGTAGGGAGCCACAATCAGGTTCAGGTGATTGTAATCTCTTGATTGTAAATGAAACAGGTGAAGGTTTTTGTAATACTATAAAAAAGGTCCAATGTATTTTGGTTTAAATTTATTAACAGATTTTAAATAAAAAATGTCATGTACAGCAACTGGTCTTAATTTAGCATGTCTGTGGAAATATTTGTATATCTTATTTTAATTAGTTTTTATGTTATAGTATGCTTTATTGTAAATATTATTTAAATCTTCTATTAATTTATATATCTCTACATTTATATATCTCTAGATAAGTCTAGAAAAGGTTGTTTAGCCTGCTGATCAAATGTATCAAGAATCAATGAAAGTTCTCTTCCAAAGTGTAATAAATTAGGTGAATACAAAGTAGATGAATGTTTAGATCCATTGTATAATGACTTATGTATAAATAAAGAATTTTCAAATGCATGACCTTCAGAAATTAAAGTATTTACTGAGTATTTAATGGATTTATTCACTCTCCCTGAGAGGGCGTTTGATTGTGGGCATGCTACCGATGAATATATAATTTTTATGCCTATGTACTATTAAAACTATTGTAAACATTATGTAAACTGAGGGTCAAGTTCAGAGAGGATAATCGAAGGCCTACCAAAAGTAGTAATATAACTAAACAAACATTTAACTATTTTTTCTGACGATGTATATTTTAGTGGGTAAACTTCAAGATGTCTTGAAAAATTATCTAACATGGTGAATACTGATTGTCCATTAGTAAATGGGCCGACTAAATCAACACTTATGGTATGTCCAGGATGTGTGGATGTGGAAGTAGGTTGTAATGGAGCAGGCTGAGTGTTATGATGTTTAGCTTGTAAGCATCGGGTACATGAAGCGACAAAGTTAAGTGTATCTGTATGCATTCCCATCCAAAAATATCTATTTGACAGAAAACTATATGTTTTATTTAATCCAAAAGATGAAAGATGTGAAATTGTTAATGTGTTAGCTTTAAGTGAATGAGGAACAATAATGAGTATGAGAACGTTGAATTATTGGGATTTTGCTTTTTATACATTGATACTTTTGTATCGGGATGAATAAAGTAATTTGGATATTTTCTTGAAAAAACCTTCTTTAAAATTTTTGATAATTCAATATCTCTTTTCTGTTCACTTACAAAAGTGTCATAAGAAATTTCTAACAGTGGATCTTTTTTATTAGAATTTCCTGAATTTAAGCAATTAGTATGTTGTTGTTTGCCCCTGTTACAATTTTGATTATTAATGTGATTAACAATATTATCAGCATGTACTACAGGTAAAGTTTTTTTTTTTTTTTTAATCAAAAATTAATTCTGGATTAGAGTTCAAATTTTGTTGATTATTTGTAAAGTCACACCTCGGAAAATAATCTGCCAATACATTTGATGAACCAGGAATGTGTTTGAAATCAAAAGAATACGCTGAAAGTTCCATCAACCATTTTTCAGTGAGATCTGTAGGATTAGTTGTCTTTTTGGATTTTTTTAATGGAGCACTGTCTGATAATATTATGAATTTTCTGTTGTACAAATAATATTTAAATGCAATGACTAATTTATAGATAGCCATCAATTTCAACTTTAGCGCCGAATAACGTTTTTCAGATGGCTTCAATGATTTAGAAAAGAAAGTTATTGGTAATAACTTATTGTCATGTTTTTGCATTAGCACCCCAGCAATTGAAATATTTGAAGCATCTGTATTTAAATAAAAAACAACCTTATCCCACTCAGGTAGCCTAACCATGGGTGACTCAAAGAAATTTTTTTAAATTTTGTTACAAATTTGTTGATTTTATCTGTCTAGTGAAATTTTGATTTAGGTTTAGTTAAGTCTATTAAAGGTTGTACTAATTTAGAAAAGTCAGGTACTAGAGATTTATAAAATGTTACTACACCAATGAATTTTTTTAATTGCCTTTTGGTCGACGGAGTAGGAAAAGAGTTAATTTCAACAATATTTGACTGTATTGGGGAAATACAATGATTCTCAATATGAAAGCCAAGATAATTTACTCCAGTTTGATGAAATGAGTATTTATTAGGTGCAAGAGTTAAATTATATTTTATTAAGACTTCTAAAATTCTATTTAATTTATTACATGTTTCTTCAAAGCTATTTGAGCCAAAAATAAGGTTATCCTGATACGTATGTATACCCTCTAAACCAATTTCATCAATTTTCGAATAAATTAAGGATTGAAATTGTGATGCTGCATTTTTTAAACCAAAAGAAAGTCTCTTATATTTAAAGCTACCAAACATAGAAGTGAAAGTTAATTTATCTTGTAATTTTTCAAGTAGTGCAATCTGGTGGTAAGCTTGTCGAAAATCCAAACATGTAAAGTATTTATAGGCTGATAAATTAGCAATAAATATCTGTGTTTTGGGTAGTGGATATGAAGATCCCTGAATTATTGAATTGAGCATATGCAGATCCATTGCGATTCGATATTTTTGTTTACCAGTTGTGTCAAGTTTTTTTTTACTAAAAGAATGGGGCAAGCCCTTTCAGAACAATTTCTTTCTATGATCCCTGCTTCTACAAGCTGATTTATTTGACTTTTTGCTTCTTGTTGTAAAGATTGTGGTATGAGGAAAGGTAATGTTTTAATTGGGAACTCAGTAATACATTTTAAATTAGGTACCACTTTGTCAGTATGGCCCAAAGTTTTCATAGATTTTGAAAAAGCTGAAAATTTACTTAACAATTTTTTTTTAAATTCTATACATTGTCCTCTTTGGAGATATTTAACATCAAAATCCAAAGGAGATAATTCTTTTTTTCTCAAATTAAGCATTTCTTCTGAAGCTTGGATGTAATTTAAAATTTGTGGTATGAAATTTGGATCGATATCAATGTTATTATCAATTTCTGCGTCCTTTTCGATTATTTCCTCAATTTCAGTTACTATTCCAATTTTTGTATTTTTATTTATGTAAACCTTTTTATCAGATAAATTTTTAATGTAAATCTGATATTGACTTGTCTTATTATTACTATTATCATTATCATTATTTAGAATTTTTAAATTTGCGCAATTTATCACAGAATCAACGTATAATATTTCTGAATTATTATACCCAAGGAAGGAGAGATATGCAAGGCCATCGACATCTAAATGGGCTCTGCATCGGAAAGAAATGATTAGCGCTGGTGAACCATCGATAAATATCAAGTAAGAAAAGTTCTGTTGGGAACAGACGTCCAGGTAGTTTGGAACTGTTGAACGATTTAGAGGATACACTCTATAACAAAAAAAAAAAAAAAAAAAAAAAAAAAACGCAACAAGAAGTGGGGACAAAAAATGGTAGATGGGGTGGAATGGGTGGTCCGAATGGGACAAAAACTGGTAGATGTGATGTACATGTGGAGAAAAACAAGTGATTACAGTTTCAGAAATTTGAACGATTCAATCAAGAGAAAGGGCCTCACAAAGTGAACAAGTAAATAACGCATTGGTCCACTTCTCACCCTTATGTAAGCAGTTATTCGGCTTGGTATTATTGATAGAGTTGGCAGATGTGCTCCTGTGAAGTATCGTGCCAAATTCCGTCCAATTGTTGCGTTAGATTGGAAAAATCCCAAGCTGGTTGTAGGACACTTTTTATGATGCTCCAAACGTCCTCAGTAGAAGAGAGATCCGGGGATTGAGCTCAACCCCACTGAGCCGATTATTAAGGGTATTTGAAGTCACTGAAGTACCAGTTGCACGTACGGTCGACGATAAGAATGAATTCGTGTTTGATTCCATCAAAATCTGTATGTATGTCAATTTGTGTCCAGTTTGCATTACTCCTTCTTGGTGCGTCACTTCTTTTGTTATAGAGTATATATTGAAAAAAAAATCCATTCAGCAGCGACTAGAGAAGGAGAGGTGAATTCGTGCTTTGGAATGTTTGATTTCTTTAGGGGAAAAAAAAAACGGATTTACTATGATCTAAAAATGTTCTTCCACGTCATTTTGTGAAAGGATTCACAATCACAAAAAAATTTACATATAATCCAATCAGCCTCCCACTCTCTCTCCGTAGCAGTGATCCCTGAAACTGGTGACTAACACCATTATATGGTGTTGTTTTGAGTGTAATGGCGGATGATAGATCATATGTACATCTCGTTAAAAACGCAATAACCAAGTTCAGAGTTAGATGAATTAACTGGAAATATTTATTTACAAAAGTCACATTTCTAAAAATAGTTCGTAACTACATCCAGTTATAATATTTTCAATAATATTAAGTGGCTTTCGAGGATTTGCTGCGTTGATGACACAGAGAGAGAGAGAGACAGAGTGGGAGCGAGAAACTTTCTACGTATTTACTTAACAATAGCTGCGGTCGAATTAATGGGGTTTTCAAGTAGCACGCACGATTCCTGGTAGCCAAATCTGGTATCCCTGCAAAGCACTTGGCGAAGCTGTCGCCGAAGCATCACCAATCCGAATTCTTTGTCTGTGGCTTAAAAGCAAGGGAAATTTTTGAATTCTTTTGTGACCGTTTCAAAAATATTAACCCAGTATTTGTTCGGAATCGTTTTGCCAACAGACAATCTGCCTCCAAGGCAGGAAATGAAAATGATTAAGTACATGTACATGCGTAATTTCAAAAACCTATTGCATCAGCTATTTAGGAATCTAATTCTGAAACTGATATGCTTTCTTTTTAAAACTTTGAGAATACTTTTATTAGCTAAATTTAATATCATAATTTTAAGTTAATCTTTTATTTTAAATGATACTTTAATACAAAAGGGTTAGATTTATATTCTAAACCAATTAAAATTTTTAGTTTATAAAAAATATATTTTAAAAATTAAAAAATTGTTTCTTCAACTAACTGAAATGCAAATTATTTCAGTGAACCAATACATAATTTGAGACAAAATATTTTTTTTTTTTTTAATCAATTTCTTTATGCTAAATGCATTAAATAATTATTTATATTTTATTTTAAAAGTACATTTAAAATTAATAACACGTGTGAAACTTCTTCACAGGGTTTAATACCCCATGTGTTATAATTTAAAAAGTTTTTTTTTTTTTTTTTTTCAATTTCTTAAAGAGACTGTTATATCTCTGTGAATATTTGTGGTAGCCTCATATAAATTTATACAGATAATGAAAAAAAATCTTCATAATCGTATGTTACAGCAAAAATACATTTAAACCGTTACTTTTTACAGGGTAATTGAAAACATTTTAATTTTTTTAAATTTTTTACTGGTTCCCTTTTCCTCTTCAGGACACAAATTTTGTTGAAATATATGAGGAAGAACATGTTCGTAACACTATCAAAGTTTCAAGATTATTCTTAAAGAACTTTTCTAGATATTTGACAAAATGTCTAAATTCGAAAGTGTCCAAATACTTATTGGGAGATAGTGTACTTTAAAAATCGCTTTTATCAGTACACTGTTTATTGCATTTAAAATACAGGTTAAGTCTAAAATCCCTGAAGCATTTTAAACTTTAATATAATATTAAGTATTTGTTGTAAGAGAATGCAGTTTGGGCTAAAATGTTTTAATGATACAAACTTTTGCTTAAGCAAAAAAAAAAAAAAAAAAAAAAAAAAAAAAAAAATCAAAATTGTACTGATAGATGGCGTTGCACCTTAAAAAAGAAAGGAAAATAATCAAAAATTCAGTGCAAGCTGTTGTAGAGCATTTATTTTGTGTAATTTACTACAGTATTTCAAATGTGCGTCTTTTGTTGATTGAGCCACATCCAAACGATAAAGTAATTCAATCCACGTATTCGTTTATTCGCCCTCATTGGTTGTGGAATAGATTAGATTAAATGCGTTATTCTTATTTTCAGTATTTCATTACCAATTCTTTTTCTATTCAAAGCACATTTAGTTTTTTTTTTAAAGACAAACTAAAATGCTGTTTCGAGATGGAGTATATTTCCTACCTGGTACAAACATTCCTCTGAATAAAAATGATATATATATATATATATATATTAATACCAACCTCGGCAATGAGTTTTTTTATTAAATGTCTTTATTTAGCGTGAGAGTACCAAAATGTACTTGCGAACTGCAAGAAATATCTACAAAAACCAAACATATGAAGAAGTAGCGCAATGTATGGGAAAAATGTTTAACTATTTTTTTATTTTCTTAAATTAAACTTTTCACTGCCATTCTTCGAAGGCAATTAATGAATTTTATATTAATTTTTAAAATATCATAAGAATTTTTAACTCATCTTGTATTTCAATTTGAAAAAGACGTTGAATAATTGAAGATGGTCCAGTTGACAGGGAGATGTCTTCTAAAAAAAAAAAAAAAAAAAAATGAAAAGGGTCCAGGTTCAAATCCCAGGTAAGAAATGGATGTCTGTGAAGTTCTAATACGCATATAAGAAGTTTCGCACTGTTATTGTGCATGAATCATCCTAGACAAATTCCATTGTAACTATAGGTCTCAAAGCTGTCAAGTAAATAACAAAATTGAATAACTTAAATGGATTCACAATGAAGGGCAAGACACATGATATCCAGTATAAATCCATTTCGAATTGCTATGTAGATCTTCAATGAAAATTAAGTAACGACAAAATAGATACACACTTACAAAATTAGTAATACTAGCTTGACATAAGTGTAAGAAATATTTTAAAGTTACCTGAACTTTCTTGAGATATACTTTTTCTTGTTGTAATTATGTAAAAGAAAATATTTTCTATTAAAAATATGAATTTATACTATTGGTTTACCTGGTGACTTTATACTATTATTTAAGAGATTAACGACCGTATTCACCATTAACTTCAATTTCCGGTTTAACGAAAAACTTGAAAAGCATCTAAAGTCAGTGTTCAACTTTCCAACAAAATGTGGTATGCTGCTTCTGCCATCTAGTGTCGAAGATTTTTATAATCTTTGATCGGTTATTTTCTGCTAAAAAATCTGAAAATAAGAATGCCGCTTGACAGCAGAAGCAACGCGTCAAATTTTGCTGAAAAGTTGCATGCTGACAACATGTGCTTTTAAAGATTTCATGTTCAACCGGGAGTTGAAGTTATCGGTGAATACCGCCGTGTATATATATCGGGATAGTTAAGTTAGATTCCATACACCCGTTTATTAAATATACTTAACAAGGTCTCGTGAAATAGGTGTTAATAGATTTTTCTAAACTATTCTCTAAAAGAAAAAAAAAAATATATTCTATTTACTATTCGTAACCTCGAAATTTCAAAACAAGTTTTTTTTTTAAATTTAAAAATCACTCTGTACAGAAAATTATCTTATTTATTTATTATTGGATCCTAGAATTCAGTAATGCATCCAAGAAGGTCAGTAAATTCTTTAATTTGTGTGAAATGTTAGAGTGAACAAATTAAATCATATCTAGCAGCCCGTTCTTTTCACAGTACTAAATTGCGAGTTTCATAGGAGATAAAAAATTAAATTTATGTCAATGTAATTTATAGAAAATTACACTGATTAAAATCATTTAAATTAAATATAACATATGCCTCAAAGAAATATATTAAGCCTATTTGAAACTTTTCTTCCAATATGCTATATTTATAGCTGCCAACATTACTAATTTCTAAATCAGATTTAACCACCAGTATTTTAAAGAAAGAATCTGTCATATATATTTTCGATGAATACATAAAATTAGTTAAATTAAAAACTTTTAAATATGAAGACTCTGTTAAAAATAACGGAGACTTGGCACCTATGTATATTCAAAAAACATTAGTAGTTTTTATTTTAAGTAATTGTAACATGAAAGTTAAAAAAAAAACAATATATATTAGTTTAATCTGAAAAACAAAAATGAAAACATGTTCTACAAAAGTACTAAGAAATTTCAACTTTGCTAAGTGATTTCATTAAAGATAGAACTTCACTTTAAAATTATCATTATATACTTTTTATACAAACGCATATAGGGTAGGTGCTCCGGTGATTGGCATGCTCCAGTAATTGACATCTATGCTGAAATAATTAATAAATAAGAAAAATAATAAAATAATATATTTTACATATAAGAATTTTAACATTTTATGTCAAACACTGGAGCATAGGGGGCTAATAACTGGTAAAATGAATAACTAGCAGTGTCAAACACTGGAACATAGGGGGCCAATTACTGATAAAATGAAAAACTGGCAGTGTCAATTACTGGGACATTGAGTGGTGTCAAATAAAAATTCATAAAAAAAATTGTTATCAAATGTATATATTTTAACACATATGTGGTTCTGAATGTCTTTCATACCATATGTACTAACTTAAGATTTCTAAAAATATTTTCTGTTGACTAGAACATTAAAAACATCAGAGATTGCTCTAAAAGTGTCAATCACTGGTGCACTTACCCTACATATATTAAAAAAAAAAGTGTTCAAGAACTTGAATTTTAGCAGATAACTTGGACCATAACTTTAAAAGTGAATATGAAATTTTTATTCTTAAGATAAAAGTGATTATAATTTATTTATTTTCAAGAATGTTAATTAAAATCATGATGATTATTTTAAATTATAGTAATTATTTCTCTAATCTTATTCAAAGTAAATTTGTAATGTTTATTTCTTTCTTTGTGGTTTAATGTTACAGTTAAATAATAAAATTAAAATTTCCGTTTTTAATAAAAGTCTCGTTGTTTACTCCTGTAAAAGCCATTTTAAAATTTTAGTTTAATTTTTTTTTTTTTGTCTTAAATGAACTGAGTTATCAGAAATGTTTAAGTAAAAATAAAAAATAAATTTTTAGAGTAATTTATGCTTTCCAAATTTTCATATAATGAAACTAGTTAAATTTCTTGACAGTAAAATATCTTTTTAATATTTATATATACATAAAAGATAAAACCCATACACTTTATATATAGCACTCTGTTATATCACTTAATCGTTTTTTTTTTTCTAATCGTACAGTCGGTAACAAAAGCATCCGAACACTAGCAAAAATTCCTATATAAAAAAGGTACATTTAAAACTGTTTTGTTAAATAAATCCTTGTCGAATCATGTTCTTAGACTGACTAAGAACATGATTGGACAAGGATTTTTAACAAAGCAGTATTAACTCTACTTTTTTTATATAGGAATTTTTGCTAGTGTTCGGATACTTTTGTTACCGACTGTAGCTGAATAAAGTAAGCTCTGTTTAGTTCTCATTTGAAGTAGCATTCAGTAAGTGATAGGTAACAAGTAGCCATAAAATAATTTCTATTTTTGCAGCCTGTAGCTTGATTGAATAATCCAAATTACACCAAAACTGTTAAATTTACTATGTAAGAAGGGGGAGGAAAAAAAGCATAAAAACATATTTCACGAAAGATGCTTCAGGAACTATTGCATAAAAAGATTTTGTAAATTCCATCGGGAATGCGAAATCAAGAAGATAGTTTTCATATCTGGAAGTAACTTTATTAACAAGATGAGAGATAAGCAACTTGGATCTCACTTTTCTGTTAAAGGAATTCTACGGTAACACGTCCATTGCTGCAGTTGCTTTACACGAATTTAGGTGGTGTGAAAAGAATGCGTTTTAAAAAAGATTTTTTGACACAATATACACAGAGAAGAATCGTAAAAAAAATTGAATGGTACTAGATCATTTGCTGTTAAAAGGAAAAAAGGGAGTAACCCAGTGCTTTTATTATAAAAGAAATTGTTACTGCGATGTTCGCGCTATCATCAACTCTAAAAGCTTGTTTTTTTTGCACGTACAGTTATTAAGAGCTCGGATATTCAATATTGTATGTACTATTCAAAAATTTTTTTAAAGAGTAATACAATTTTATCCTTGTGAAATCAGCTTTCTTTGGCAAATTTTTAAAATTAATAGACTGGATATTGAGTTCATGTTTTTAGCGAGATGATGACCGCAGATATTCAATAAATAACATATTCACCAATAAGCAATCCAAAAACAAAACTATATGTTTTTTGCTGAAAGGAAGTCTTGAAAATTACTTGCAACATGTGGGCGGGCATTATTTGTTAAAAGAATGCCTCTAGGAATGCCTTGAAAGAAAGAAACGATTTCGCGCTCCAGCACTTTACTGATATACTTGTTGCGGTTATGATTACCCATAATTCTTAGCAGCTGAGATCGTCCATGATATGCAATCGCACCCCAGATTATAACACCAGGTGTTCGTCCTGTGACGGTCGATAATGCACTCCAGAAGGTAGCGTTCACAGGCATAACGTCTAACACGTATACGGTCATGATGGCACAAATAAAATTATATGGATCACACTAAGATACTCTTTAACAGATTGAATTTAGAGTTTTACAAAAGTCGCAGATATATTGTAAATTAGTTGAAATTAACAGTGGAAAAATGAGAGAATATTGAGAGTTGTGTTTAATTCAATTGTTAGTTCCAACAGGGTGGCCACAAGTTCTAATTATAATTGAAAACAAGAAAACGTTTGAATGTATGGCATATAATTGCATTCTAAGACAAAAATTTGGATAAACTTACTGCTTGACTTCTTTCTGAAAGCTTTTCTCCTTTATATTCCTTACATTTGTCTCTGTATGGTTGGGGCAAGCGATAAATCGAAGTCTGAAAAATAAATTTAGAATTGAATTCTAGGGTATTTAATCGATTTTATGCGTAAATAATACCAACAGAAGACAATAATTTATTATTTTATTTTTTTATATGATGATTTTAGGATCATCTTTACCATATAAAATTTTTGCCATATTTTTCTTATTAGTAACTTTTAGCTGCTGCAGGACAAACTAGCGCATAATTTTTATTATTGACACTCATCCCTAAATTTTTAGAAATAATATTTTAATTTTACGTTTCATAAAAAGGAAACAAAATTTTTCAAGACAGTGCGGTTTTTCCAGTTATTTATAGCAGATCACTGAGCGGAATTTTTCACCTTTCTATTAATTTCAGTCGCTATTTATACTTTTATATTTGCATTATTTAGATTTTTGTTGCTATACAGTATAATTTGTCTTAGATAAGGTTTAAGGTAACGTATTTAACTTTTATGTAATGTGGCTCTATATTTTGTGCTGAACATGTGATTTGTGGCACTTTTTAAAAGTTGTCAATTACTTTTATTTAAATATTTATTACTGTTATATGTAAAAATATGGCATTAAAATTTCTGTAACTAACAGTATTGCTATTTGAATGTAATATACAAAGCGATTTTCAGCCTCTCTCTTTGTTTATTAGATTAAAAAAAAAAAAAAAAAAAAGGAAATACAAGATCTGCCTGGTAAAAACCCCACGCGACAAAAGAGCAGAGATAGCACAAATTGTCTACAGAATGTCGTCAGAAGAACAACTGAATACCGCCAAAATAATGATAAGTACCGTGATGAAAGAAGTTGGTATTATGATGTTAGATTTGATATGTCTGAGAGAAACAAAGATTTTGGGAGTTTTATTAGAAGATGTGGACGGTAAGTAATATTAGCCCGATCAAGTTATCGTGGGTCGTTGGAGACCCGAGCCATTTTTCTTTTGTCTCAAACCTAAGAATCCATATATAGAAGAAATACCTATCCATCGTGTCCATGATTTTTTCTGTAAAAATACCACTTTTAAATTTTATTATGCAATCTGAATTTTTCAACTATCTCAGTTTGTTCAAAAGTTATGAATAGAAGACCCATGATAAACTCACAAGGTGCCGAAAAAAGCGATAACCTGATCGGGTTATTTAACCAGTTAGTTGGGATGGGAATTGGACGAGAATGTGCCAAGAATCTCTTAATTGGCAATTATAGTAAAAATGTTGTGGCGAACTCTCTTTCACAAACGGACACAGAGAGGAGTGGGAGCAATGAAATTTTTAGAGATAGGATGGGAAAGGACCGTGACCAGAGAGGAATGCTGTAATCACTGGATTCAGATTGTATTTACAAAGTGAGACTTTTGACTTGATTTCGAAGGTATAACGTCCTTTTGTTAATCTTTCCCTGTATGACTTTTGGCGTATAAAAGTATTTGACCTTGAAATTGCGGAAAATCAAAAATTACTTAACTTTCAAAGTAATTTACTGCTTGTGAAGAAGCCTTAAGTCAAGCAGAGGCAAAATCAATTCACAGATTTATCGTAACTTATTCTACTTACTATTGTGGCTCTATACGTTGTGCTGAACATGTATTTTGTAGTACTTGTTAAAAAACTTCAATTTATTTAATACCAATAATTATTAATATTTCACATAAAAACATTAAAAAATTCCTTGATGTAAATGAATTACAATTTTATTCTGAGCATAATATAAAATTAGAATAAATTGAGAAATGAGTATTACGAATGGTTATCGAATGACAATAAGTCCTTATTTTTCTACCATCAAGCAAATCTTCTTATCACGGTTTTCAGTAATTGAGCGTTTTCGTATAATTATACTGGTCTATAAAATGTAATTTAATATTCACTTTCTCTTTTTGATCCTCGGGAGTTAATAGCCATTCTTTCTAGCAACTTTATATGTATGCCTTCAGTTAAAAAAAATTTTTCTTTTCCGTGTTTTAATGATATACATACATATATGTATGTATATATATATATATATATTATACTGAAGTGCCCCATAAGTCTGTAGACATTTTAAAAAATCATAAAAATTGAAGGAATTAGTAGAATTGAATGCGGTTTGAAAAAGTTATTTTCATGAAGAGATTTTTTTTTTCGTCGATAGAGGGCACTGCGTGGATGTGTAACGAGAAATATGCAAATCAGAGTCCTATATGTTGCAAGATTTTACGATTAATACAGCTTATTATTTTACCTCCTACTTGCGCATCCATGAAATTTTAATTGCGATGTTTACTTGGGGGATAAAATGTTATTCATGAAGATGTTTAATATCAGTTAAGAACCGCCGATTGATGCTGAAGTTACCGGTGTTGTAATTTGTTTGCAAACTGTAATTTGGCGTGATAGAGGATACATAGAATGTGATTTAGATGACTGTAAACATTTGCATGCAAATAAATGTAGTTTTTTAAGGATATGTGTGACTTGTTCTCGAACAGCGTCCTCTATCGACAAAAATTTTAACTATTATTTATTTCTTTAACTCCCCCCCCCCCCCAAAAAAAAAAAAAAAAAAAAAAAAAAAAATCCCCCTTCACGAGAACAACTTTTTCGCAAACCACGCTCAATTCTATTAATTCCTTCAATTTTTTTGAATTTTTAAAATGTATACAGAATTATGGGACACTCAGTATATATATATATATTACGAAAGTAAAAAAAAGTCCTGCTCATAGAACATAATAAAATGTAAATAAACTTGAACTTCTCTTTGTATATTTTAAAGCTATTTACTTTGTGTGACTATTCGCTTTCTCCCTTTGGTGAGGTTGAAAAATTGTTATCAGTTGCTATCAGTTCTGATTACATTCAAATAACAATTCAGTTAGGTTCAGAAATTTTAATGTCATATTTTTTCATATAATATAGTAATAAGTATTTAAATAAAAGCAATCGACAATTTTTAAAAAGTGGCACAAAACACATATTCAGCGCAAAGTATAAAATCGCATTACGTAAAATTGAAGAAGTTACCATAGATTTGTGAACTAATTTTGCTTCTGCTTTATCTAAAGCTTCCTTTCTGGCTATAAATCATACATGGTTCCTCTTGGCACGAGTAGTGAATGACCCTGCAAGAAATGCAAATTTTGATTTTCTGCAATTTTAGGGTCAAATATTTTTATACGTTGAAAGTCAACCACGAATATTTTATACATTTTGAGTATTTTTAATTAGTAGGTATTTACTGAAATACATACCTTTTGTGATTCAGTTTTGGCATAAAAAAATTTTAAAGGTTAAAGTTTCACTCAAAAATGCCTCTTTTTGTAGAATTTTATATGACGTTTGACGCTTGTGCAAAGAGTGAACCATAAGTATTTAAGTCCTATCAGTTAGTGCGGAAGTAGTCAATATAAAATAATTATCTATACCATAGTTCATTTTTGGCACAAAATGTATTGCTGTACGTAAATTAGTATCTTTTTCGTAAAATAACAGACGATCTTGAACTTTGACCTTCTAAAACATTAAGATTTTTTAAAAACTAAAAAATACGTGTCTAATAGTTTTACGTAAAGAACATATCCTGAAAATTTCAATAAAATCCAAAATGTTGAATATCCAAGCCTGCCTGATTCTTAGAAAAACTGGCTCTTAATTCTTTTTTGTATTCGTAGAAATCAATGAAGCATATATGGAACACAACATGATATTTACGGGACTCATATTGTTAGTTCCAACCTCCCAGTAAGAAAATCGTAAAACTAAATTCTATGTAAATCTGTCATTGGTTGAACTTATACTATAAGCTATAGTGATATATTTTCTGTTTTACTTCCTAATATTTAGGTTTGAAATTGTTATGATATAGAAATCTTGAAAGACTTGTTACAATAAATTGTTTTTCCTATTATAATACCCCAGAAATTTTATGCAAATTAAATAATTTTTCCTCGGAAAACAGAAATTACATGAATGTTATACATAGCCACAAAACCTTCCGATTTTTGGATACCAGTATTTTTTTACATAATGTTTCACCTTAATCATAGGAAGCTGCTACAAAAGTTAAAAAAAATTCCACAAAAAATTACCCATATTGAAACATCAGGACAGTTGTCATCTTTTCTGTAGGTGATCACATGGCCTCAAACAGTTGTATATCCTAGCGTTTGATTCATGAAAACTAGCTAAAATATTTTTTCTATTAATGTTCTTCTTTTACAATATATAACGGATTTAATAATATCTAATATTATTATTTTCCCACGGATAATATTAGATCATAGAAATTAATATTTTAGATTTTCTTTTATTTAAATAACAGTTACAAACAGCAATGTGACTACTGAATATAATGGAGTAATTACGCGATCTAAAAATAAAGAAAAATACAGTGCTAGTTTCTTAATTTATTAAAGACCAATGAAATAAATATTAAATGACTACATATCTACACACACATATATATATATGTATATGTACATGTCAGCAATCAACCATAGCAGATGATAGTAAAAATATCGATACGTTTTAGCACATTGTGTCAAAAAGGTAATAAGCAATTTAAAAGAAAAGTTTTTTTGGTGATATTATAGACTGAATACATACAATTTTTATGGAACATTTAGCAAGTAATTTATGTTTTTTTTTTTTTTTTTTGGTATTTATTTTACAATTTCGATGTCTACAAGAAAGAGAAAAATTTAACTTCACATTCTTTATTTAAATAGAAAAGAAACTGAGGTTAGTATTTAACATGCATGCACTCGTTTATCATTACAAGTTGGTGTTTTAAATTTCAAGAATAAAAAATCTGATGTGAACACCACATGAATTCCTTATACATCCATTGGAATATACATATTGTTATGAAAACATTGAAATTTTTGTGTGAGGTAACTCAAAAAAAAAAAAAAAAAAAAAAAAAAAAACTGAAAAACTGCTACTCTAACCATAAACTCATGATAATAGGATTGTATATACTGCCAAACACATTTACTATTTTTTTCAGGAATGGCTTGTTACAGAATCTCTCATTGGCAAACACATAGCTTAGTTTAATGAAAATCCTTCGAGTACAGATGGCCTACTTTTGTTCTCTTTGCTGAAAATTAGAGGTGAAAAATTATACATTTTACCGAAACAATTAATTTAGTTAAAATTGAGAAAGTATTTACTAATTCTGGCTACCCTGAAACAATATTTGCCGCCAAATTTCATCGCTAATTTCGTCAAGTCGCCAAGTTTGTAGCCAACGCTAATTTTTGTCTTGGCGTCGAATTTGGCGATTTTGCATCGAATTTGGCGACTTGGCGACCGAATTTGGCAAAAATTTGTAGTTTAGGGTTGCCAAAAGTTTGGCAGCTCTAACTTCAATAAGAACAGAATTCTGGAATATTCCGGAAAGATTCATTGGTTTATAGCACTGGGCTAAATTCTTCGAAAATTCTTTAAATAATAAACAAGACTAAAACAAAATAAAGTGCAATCGTCGGCTAGAACCTGCTTATATATTAAGAATTACTTTCTACACTCAAAAATGTTGGCAACTTCCATAACAGTATTATTACGTGCTCTATCTACGTGTTGGATATTCATTAAAGTGCATTCATCGACTAGAACCTGTTTATGTCTTTAGGAATTACTTTCTACACGCAAAAATATTGGCAACTTTCATAAAAATATCATTACGGGCTCGACTTATGAGTTGAATATCCATTAAATAAAATGCATTCATCTACTAGAACCTGCTTATGTCTTTACAAAATACTTTTCTACACTAGAAAAGTGTTGACAACTTTCATAATATTATCATTACGGGCTCTACCTTTTTGAAATCTCTATGATTGTAGGTCATATATAATGGCCGTTTTTTTTTTTTTTGTATATTTGCCATTATGAATATAATTTTCTTAAATATCTCCAAAACAGATAATCACAGAAAGACCAAAAAAAGAGGTGCACAACTAGATGTTATAACAAACCTGTATACAAATTCGAAACATTCTACGTCCAACCGTTTTTGAATTATACGAGATACACACTCACACACATATAGACGTCACGAAAAATCGTGTAGTCGCTGATATTTCTAAAACGAGAGTTCGTGTTAAGACGATACTTGCAGGTGCGCAACTAGGCATCATGACAGTCACACGTATAAATTGGCAACACTCAGCGATCATTCGTTTTCGAGCAATGTGAAATACAAAATCCATTTCGCAAATCGGGATTACTATACTTCCTTAGAAACCTTTGGACGGCCCCTGCCTGCCTGGGCTCGGCCAAGCTTAACGGGCTGGATGCCGTCCGCCGGAGCGAATAATTCGCCAGATCACCGCATGGGAGCTGCCTACACCAGACAATAATCTAGTAGCTAAATAAAACGAGCTGTGTCCGATGATTCTTCGTTCAGACTTCATCCATCATCTTCAGGAATTAGATGGAACTGCTATGTCACTTCTGGGCAGCAATGTCACTAGAACACGAGAGCTCAGGAATTGCATGGCAGCGACTTCTGCTTTGGACACATAGCTCAACTTGCACACCACACCCTGCAAGATAGCCACGGTGGAAACTCACAGACACGCTCCTGGATGTTATGGAATTTCGAATAAGTGCACTTACTAGATGAGAGTCGAAATAACCGGAATTCAACAAAAATTAAAACAATTTTGAATTTAGGCAGGGAGGTAGAAAAAAAAAACCGCTGGGGGAGCCGCTAAAGGTAGTAGTGCACACTATAATTAAAACCAAAAGTGGAGGCCATTTGAAAAGGGGAAGGGGACAACACTTAAGATTTAAGAAAGAGAAGCTGAACGAGTTAGGAACAATGAGATTATTAAAAAAAAAAAATGAATACGTGAAGCCACTGGGGGATGAAAGACAGTTTTTGGACGCATAGCGAAAATTTAGAAGTTTTGGAAGTGGCAAGGCCTAAATACACCTAATTGGGAGGGAAATTACTATGCGCAGGGAGGCCGAATGGAGAAGAGAAAGAAGGACCATCGCAATTTTGATCCACCACGGGGGGATGGTACCCCGCGTTGGTAGCCCGATGACTGCTAAACGATACAATCGAGCACTGGACGGTGCAGCACAGATTAACGAGGACCAGACACCGCCACACCCTCGGAAAAAATAAATAAAAATAATATTAATAATAATTAAATTAAATAAAAAAATAAAAATAATAAAAAAAAATTAAATAAATTAAAGTAAGTAATTAAATAAATAAATTAGTTATTTAATATTTGAAGATTGTTGGTAGATTATTGTTAGAAAATAAGAATTGAGGCTTACTAAGTACTGTAGTCTAAGTAAGAGGAAGCTGAGTGGATGGTAGATTTATGAATCAGTGAGTTCTTGTTGTACTGTACGAGTTGCTATCGCAACGACAAGAGAGCACAGTTTTGTTGGTTACTGAATTTTTTAGATCATGTGTATTTAATTTTCTGGTAAGTTTTTAAACTAAATTCGTTATAATTAAGTAAAGGAAAGTAAGCAACTAATTAATTAATTGGAATTAAGCAAGTAAATAACAAGTAAATTAAAATTACTATACAAAAAACAAAACAACTGATTATTTCTTTGGTTGCTTCGACAGAATATATGCAATGACAAATCTTGGAATTATTTTATGGTAAAAAGCTCCACGCCTAGAAAAATAAAAATAAAAATGTCTCCTTGGAAATTTACAATAACCCACATAAGTGTCAAAATATTTACTGTTGATGAAACAAAGAATACAAAACATTAAAAGGCTAAGATACTGAATACACTGCTCGACATTGAAAATGCAACACCAAGAAGGAATGATAATAACGGAATGAAATTTGTTGGACACATACATTATAGTAGGAAGAACAATTGATTAAAATTTTAGGAAATTTGGTGTAATATGTACTGAGAAAACTGTACATAAAGCAGCGAGCTCTGTGAGCAATAACAGAACTTATCTGCCTAGGCATTGAGTCAAAAAGAGATTGGATGACATGTGCGGGTAGAGCACTTCATGAAGTTTTAACACGATGCCACAATTCATCGATCGAAGTTACTGGTGAGTGGTGGGGGACCAGTCGCTTTTCAACGATTAAACAGTCATTTTCATTGGTGCGAGATCAGGAGAACGCGCTGGCCAGAGCAACAGTCGAACACATTCGGCATAAATGAAGGTACAGACAATACGGACAACTTGCGGTCGTGCATTGTCCTGCTTAAATGTTGCGCTTCGGAGGCCTTGAACATAGGGCAGTGCTATGGGCCTTAACTCGTCAGAAATGTAATGACTGGTATTCAGAGTGGCGGGAATGAAAACAAGAGGTGACCGGGACGTGTATCCAATGGTACAACATACCATCAATCCAGGTGGTGACTCAGTATACGGCTACCAAAATTCTGATTACCCTCAAAACTGCATCACTGATATGGGCACCATTAATGTGTGATCAACGATGAACCTGGACGCAGGAATGGCGTGAAGTCACTTTTCAGACAAATTACAATCCTGTTTACAGCATCAAGATTGCCTTATCCGTATTTAACGTCATTATGAATAATGCATTTTGCCAGCTGGGATTCGTCATCATCATACTGTCCATCATTTGCAATGATGTTATGGGTCCCTATTGGATACACGGTTCGATTACTTCATGTTCGTATTCCTGGCACTCTGAAGAGAGGCCATTAAATTTCTGATGAGTTAAGGTCCGCCCCTTTGCTCAGTATTCGAGGCCTCCGTAGCGCAAAATTTAAGCAAGATAATGCACGACCGCAAGTTGTTTGTATTGTCCGCACCTTCTTTGATACAGAATATGTTCGACTGTTGCTCTGGCCAGCGCGTTCTCCTGATCTCGCACCAGTGAAAATGACTGTTTAATCATTGAAAAGCGACTGCCCCCCCCCACCACTAACCACTAACTTCGATCGATGAATTGTGGCATCGTGTTGAAGCTTCATGAAGTGCTCTACCCGTACATGTCGTCCAATCGCTGTTCGATTCAATGCCTAGGCAGATATGTGCTGTTATTGCTCACAGAGGTCGCTGCTTTATGTACTTTTTTCTCAGTACATATTACTCCAAATTTCCTGAAATTTTAATCAATTGTTCTTCCTACTATAATGTATGTGTCCAACAAATTTCATTCCGTTATTATCATTCCTTCTTGGTGTTGCATTTTCAATGTCGAGCAGTGTATTTGAAGTGATTGATGGAAACACTTATTCTATAATGCATAAACTTCACCGCTAGATTAATGTCAGTGTTTGGCAAATGTATTCCGCCATTGACCGTAAAAATAAAGTTATTCTCGTTGAAGTAATAAACGGTCAGCACTCTGAATTTCACAACATTTTGTTATAAATATGGGTACTGCATTTTTTCTCGAAAAAATGAGTTGGCAGTTTAACAGAGTCAACTATCTGAATTTTGCTATAATTTATTAGAGTATAATACAAATGATGCATTTCTTTTCCTTAAATGACTTCACGGACACACTTTCATTTACACGTTCAATGTGACCGAAGTTAAAATTTCTGTATGGACATAAACTATTCTTACCTGTTGAATAGCAATAGACGTTTCATATCCAGGACTTATATTTATACCATTGTCTTCCGGATTTGGTTCAACATCATACTCATGAATAATAACACGAGCTCCAATGCTGGATGTTATAGGAGGGTAACTAATACTGTCTAGGGATATGGAAATTTCTAATCCTAGAAAAAAAAAAAACCCTCTAAATACATGCAAATTCTTTATTATTAAATTAATTTCTCGTGAAATGCTTTTGATATTTAAGAACGTTTGAAGTATTTCATATAACATTGTAAAAAATTTTACTAACGTTCCTCAAGAACGTTGTGTAGATTCTCTGAATATGCGTGTGGAAAGTGTTAAGATTTTAGAATACACTGTTCTTTTGAGCAACTTTACACATCTTGTTTGAGATACATTACAAGACAGAGAGAAATCGGGAGAAACCAATTATAGGACTTACAGAGAAAGACATCTGCTAAAAAGCTGACCAATTAGGTTGCATTACTTCCCATCTGACGTCACTGCCTAGCGGAAGTGAAAGGGAGCGAAATCGAGATCGACCCAACTCTGTTAGCAACAGCAAGCATACTTTTTGTGGCAGGGAGAACGGATATTGAAGTACACATATTAGAAATTAGAAATAAATGATTTAACTATCGGTAAGTATGAATGAGATCGTAACCCATCCTTAATTAAATCATTTATATTTTCTAAACATTTTCTATGGATCATTTCTCGAACTGCTAAATATATAATAAAAATATATAAATATGAATAGAGTCTTTCAAGAGGACATATTTAAAAAAAAAAAAAAATAGATACACACATAATAATTTTGGAAATACTATTAAGTATACAATAAATTTCGTAAGCATTTTGTATACAGTTCTGACGTACACCACAATAAATTAATTTATATGATGCACATTGTTATATAATTATATTAAAGCAATTTAATTACAAAAAACTATAAACTGCAGACTCTTAATTTGTTTTAAGAAATTTTCAAAAAAGGTAAAATATTTATTGATTTCATAATCAAATGAAATTATTTGTGCAAGAATTCACACGCAAAAAGAGAAATTCTGATAAAAGACATTTCTCTCATTCACGAAAAATTAAGAGCATTAAACTTTAAATAAAATTTAACCTTATCCCCCCAAATATATATACACTCTATAACAACAACAACAACAACAAAAAAAAAAAAAAAAAAAAAAAAAAAGAAGAAGACGCACGAAGAAGGAGTAATGCAAACTGAACACAAATTGACATGCATGCAGGTTTCGATGGAAAATGTAAAAATTTAAAGTTTGGTTGTCATCGAATGAGCATGTGTCGCTTCAGCGCATCTTAACTGCGCAATTGGCAGAATATTAAAGTCGAGAAATTTTGATTCCAGGTCATAAATTCTGCGAGAATTTTATTCTGTCTACTCAAATAGATACTAAACTCAATAGACCTCACATACAAGTGCGCAAAAAATATGCGCAGATGTCAGCATTTGAGAGAGGTGTGTAGTTGGGCTCAAAGAAACCGGTTGGTCTAATCTGTGAATTATTTGACAATTGTATAGGAGATATGCCAAAATAAGATGATATTGGCAGGAATGGATGAATCATGGCTGAACACAGCGTCAGGGATGAAGCAGTCGGCCTAGAGAGAGGACAGAACGTGAGAACCGATCAATCATCAGAGCGGAATTCAAAGCCCCAAATTCATCATTATCATTGATCTTACATGCAACTGTTACTTCAGAGACTTCAAAGACCATTACTAGGCGGCTCAGAGAAATGGGGTTGAGCTCACGGAGCCGCTTGTGCGGACTGCTATTAAACTTTGTATCCCGACAAGCACGTTTGCAGTGATATCAGGATCGTTCGAACTGGATTGTCACTGAATGGATTAGAATAGTCTTCAGTGATGATTTGAGCTGATTTGAGCCCCGATAACTACAAAGACGCATCTGGAGACGCTCCGAAAAAAGGGGGTATTCCAATCTGACTATCGCCAGCTATACAGCCCGACAACCAGGAGTGATGGCCTGGAATGTCATTTCATTTCATAACAGACCCCTTTGATTGTCATCCGTGGCAACTTTACGGCTTAGTGGTACGCCGATGGCATTCTACGTCCCGTTGTGTTTCCCTTCATATCACGCAATCCTGATCGTATATTTCGGCATGATAATGCCTGCGCATAGAGATAGTTTCTTTTGCTTGTTTTTCTGCTTGTCGAACATTATTTTGGCCAGTAAAGTCGCTAGATCTCTCTTCCACTAAGGACTTTTGGAGTATCATGAAAAGAGTCAGACAACCATCTCGGCATTTTGGCAATCTAATGCAACAATTGGACAAAATTTGGCATATCTCGCAGGAGCACATCTGCCAACTCTATCAATTAATGCCAATCCGAATAATTGTTTACATAAGGGTCAGAAATGGACCAATGTGTTATTGACTTGTTTAATTTGTGAGGTCATTTCTCTTGACTAATTCATCCGAATTTTCTGACACTGTAATCATTTGTTTTTCTCCGCGCATGTACATAATATCTACCAATTTTCGTCCCATTTGAATAACTCCTTCTTGGTGCGTCGTTTTTTTTTTTTTTTTTTTTTTTTTTTTTTTTTTTTTTTTGTTATAGAGTATATATCGAAAATCTTAAAAAAAAAATTATTTCATAAGTAGCCGTTGAAAGTACCCAATACATGACATATTAAAACCCATTTTCAAGCTGCATCCAAATTTACTGCTCAAAGTATGTACACTGCAAGAAATATGGAGTAATGTCACCCCAAAATTGGTGCTCAAATACGCCAAAATTGGGAAACAAGCACCAAATTTCGTGTTTACACCGAATCAAGCGTTCAGATACATTTTAAAAGGTGTAAATTAAAATTATATTGCGTCAAATACCACTGTCGGTGTACTCTTACACCAGATATTTTGTGCTTACACGCTCAGTCAATCTCAGAGCACCAATTTTGGAGTAAGTTTAAAAACTATCTCGTGGCAACGTCAGTTTTTTTTTTTTTTTTTGAATACCATTTCTCTCTCGACATGAAAAACTTACTAACATAGATTTTAACTCATATCTGTCCCAGGTACAGGTATCATGTTCTTTAAGAATATGATTCAACAAGGATTTATTTAACAAAACAGTGTTAACTCTACTTTTTTATATATAGAAATTTTTGCTAGTGTTCGGATACTTTTGTTACCGACCATAAGTATATTTATATATTATTTTATTAAAGTAAAGTTTAAATGTTAAATAAAGTTAAATATGCCTGCGTTCTTTGTGCTAATGATATTTAATGTAAGATTTATATCTATTATAGGTTACTAAGCTTTACTAAGCCTTACTAAGCCTACTTTTGTTTTATCCGAAATAATTTCTTAATGATATTCCATGCGTTCGTGTTTAAGTTACTAAAGCAGTTGTTTAATAATATATTTTAATCAGAGTACGTACTATTGACGTATTGTGATCATCAATCTTAGTATTAAATTTTCTTTTTGAAATAGTTTTCAATTGTAGTAATAAATAGTTTTTGCATCGAAATACTTGTAATCAATCAAAAATGCAATCTATACTCTCACTATAGCTTTCATATGTTAAACCATATTAAAGCTTGGTAAAATTTATTTGTTTTAAAAATAATCGTTGACATAGATATAAATCAAATTACGAATCATCTAACTATCTATATAATAAAATAAAATGTGTGTGTCAAAGTGTATATATATCCGGAGCTTTAAAAAAAAAAAACGACTAGTTGCAGAGAGATATGGTTTGTTATGACTTATTTGTTTGACACAAATGTACACAATGGTTTATTATGTCTTGTTCTGATGCCCTTTGAAGCCCGATTTTCGAATTTTTGATTAGATATTTTAAAATTATTTAAAATATGAAAATAATAATTTGGTAAATATTCGCTTCTATGTTTCATTTTTTTTTTTTTATAGTTTATTCTTCTATTTTAATCGTCTGCTTATCTTAGCAACGGCTATTACGCTACTTACTTTTTATCTATTTATTTCATTCATTTGAAGGCGAAATCTTGTTTCCTTTTTTTTAATTTATTACATTTATTGAAAATCAAATGGTAATGCAGCTGAAGTAATTAAGAATGTTAAATTTTAAATTTAAAAACGCATTTATAACAGTTATGTATAATTTTTGCTGTATATATATATATATATATATATATACACATACATATATATATTATTTTTTAGTTATTTAACTACTTCCTTTAACATATATATATATATATATATATATATATATATATACATACATATATAAATATTTATATTTATATTATTTATCGGGGGAAAATGGTAGTATATAGTAGAAAGGATTAAACTGATTCAAATTTAAATTTAATTAAATTTTATTTTGTTTTTAATATATTTAATTCCTTTTAAAAGAAATCTACTTTTTTATTTATTACATTGGTCGGAATAAAAGATTAATATAATGTGGGGGCTATAATATACATGATTCAGAAACTAAAATATTTAATAGATGCAGAGATACAGTTATGTTTAAAATCGCAGTTATTAAATGATAGCAGATCTACCTGTCGTCAATAAGTACCCAAATTGAAGTGCCCGGGAAAATCCTTTCTGTAGGCATCAGTAACCTGGACCCGATGCAATGGGGGCGTAAAAAAAAGCTGACGCTGTCAAAGGGTACCTGAAGAGCTATTTCAATGTAGGCATAATACACACACACACACACACACACATATATATATATGTGGGAAGTTCCTTGCACAGCCAACAGATGGCGCTGTCTCTGATGCTTATCTTTGAACGAGATGACGGACGGGAGTGAGTTGAGATCTGGCTGCAGTGGAGATCGGTTGAGACCGTCAGCGCGAAGGCTGACAGGCTGATTTTCTCCTAATTTGAGCACAGAATGCTCATAATAAGTGTGTAGAGCCATGGAGGGCTCATTACTTCATTTTTACTATTTGATAGCACGCGTAGGTGTTTTTGTGAATAAAAGTACGCGTAGGTGCTTAAATGTTATTTTGTTACGGCTATACTGATGAAGAAAGTTTGTTATGTGCTAAGCCTCGAAACCAGCAGTTGGTTAATGATAGGAAGTCTGCTGTTATATGTTAATCCTTATATTTAATCTGTTTTGTGTATGTTACGTAATAAATGTCTTCGTTATCTAAGTCGCAGCTCATCATTGCCCCACCCCTAGACACCCAGCCAAGATTCTACAAGTGGGGGCTCGACCGGGATATTACCACCAACAAGTTATAAAAGGTAACTGTTATTGTTATATATTTATCATTCTATTTGATAATTAATGATTAATGCATAAATTGAGAAAAAGGAATTTAATACAGTTTTGAATTAGAAATTAATGGTGAAATATTTTTTGAGAACTGTTTTGGTTTCACTGTGTGATGAAATTAAATAAATACATTACTTGAGAAGAATGAATAGAAATAAGAATTATGATTGAAAAAATATTCTGAGTAATCTTTTATAATTTTGCTTATTACTGTTTGCAATAATATTTTAACAATATTATAACAATATTATTTTAAAACGAAAGTGATAACAATTATTAAATAGAGAACAATAATGATAATGGTGATATTATATGAAATATGTGTAATAATTAAGAAATATATAAGATGATCTAAATATTCTGTTGTATAATACAAATTGTTCTGCATGTGGTTATTTAAAAATCATGATAATTTTGATTTGAGAACAAAAACCATAGAATCATTTTTTGAGAAAATTGTTCTCATATTATTTTGTTTCTATTTAAGTATGATATTAATTTGGTAGAAGTATTGAAATATTTTTTGGTATAAATAATTATTTAGAGTTATAATGGCCCAAAACGTGTTACAAGGCATTAGAAAAGCCGATTTAAAAACAATTGCTGAAGAATTAGGCCTAACTGTTCCGGCGGAAGCTAAGGTGGTTGAAATCAAAACTTTGATTGAGAGTTCTGATATTTATAAAAATGATTTTGAATTTGTTAGAGGTGTTATTAAAATGTTAGTAGAAGAACAAAAGTTGAAATCTGTAGAAGAACAAACCAAAATTGAGATAGAAAGAATTAAATTATCCCAGTTAGAAAAAGAAATAGAGTTACAGAATTTAAAGTTACAGGCTGCAGCAAATAATTCTAGTAATAATGTTGAACAATCAAATTCAGAAACTACTTCACAATCATTAGAAAATTTAATTAGAAGTATTCGAACATTAACCATTTCAGTACCTGAAAAACCGGAAGCTTTGCACTTATTTTTTCAATCCCTTGAAAAAGCATTCGTTTCTAAAAATGTACCGTCTAAATTTAAATCGGAAATATTGATTAATTTATTGGGAGATAAATGTAATCAGGTTCTTGCGTACGTAACCACCGAAGAAATTAACGATTATGAAAAAGTTAAGGAATTAATTTTAAGACAATTTCAACCAACGCCGCGTGAATGTTTAAGTAATTTTAAAAATGCGTTGCGTAATCCGTCAGAATCTCACGTCCAATTCGCTTCCCGTCTAAGCGCTTCTTTTGATTACTATTGTAGATTGAGAGGGGTTAACGATGTTAAGCAATTGTGTGATCTTATAGTTTCTGATAAATTATATGAAACGTTGGATTCTAGAACTAAGGAACATATTAGTGTTCGAGAAGGTCAAAATTGGTTTAAACCCAACGAATTAGGTCGGGAGTGTGATTTATTCTACTCTTCTAGAGGGAAATCGTTAATTGAAACTAATAATAATACGCGAAACGAAAGTTCAGAGAATAAGCGGTTTGTAAACAAAACTCCTTTTAGAAAGACACATTATAATAATAAAGATCCCATAGTACGTAATTCGGTATCTAATCAAACTCACGAAAAGCATGAAAGAATGTGTTACATTTGTGGTGCAAAAGGGAAAACATTTCATTTCGCTAGAGTGTGTCCTAAACGTATTTCAGAGAAAAAAGAATTCCGTGAAAATCTTCCTACGAATTCAGTAGTTCAATCCGAAACAAGTCCGATTAACCTAATTGTTAATGAGCTCGAATATGTTGATATTTTAGTGGATGATATTCCACTTAAAGGGTTGAAAGATTCAGGTTCTTCGATTCTAATTGTAAATAAAAATAGCATTCCACAGACTAAAAATGTTATTTCTTCAACCACTCTAGTTAGCTGCTTTAATGAAAAGAAAGATGCAAATCTGACTGAATTTAAAATATCTTTACCTAATCATGATTCAGTAAACATAATCGGTGTTTTATGCAACAATTTGTCATGCGACGTAATTCTGCCTGGTAATATCTTTCATATTTTGAAACCACAAAATAGGGAGGAAACAGATGTTTCGAATTTCAGCGACGTAGGGGGGAAAGATAGTTTTCTGAGTTCGGGGGAAAGCAATTTCGATGAAGCAAGTGAGTGTTCTTTTCCTGTATTCGATCGAAAGGAAAATGAAATAGATTCTTTTTTTTCAAATATGTGCAATTTTTCAGAAGAAGAAAAATTCGATGTCAGTTATATTTTAGATAAGTCGTTAAAAGAGAAATTAAGCGAATTAATAAAAAGTTATAAGCCAGTTAAAACAAAAAGTACTGATTTAAAAATGTCCATTATTTTATCTGATGATACACCAGTGTGCTTACGCTCTCGCAGATTATCATTTGTAGAGAAATCAGAGGTGGATAGACAAATTGACCAGTGGTTAAAGGATGGTATAATTAGAGAAAGTACATCAAATTCTGCTTCGCCAATAGTGGTGTGTAGGAAAAAAGATGGAGGAATAAAGTTATGCTGTGATTATCGTGCTTTAAATAAGAAAATAATTAAAGATAAATACCCGTTGCCAAATATTGAAGATTTATTTGATAGATTAGGGGAGGGTAAAGTTTTTTCGACACTAGATTTAAAGAATGCGTTTTTACAAGTTGATGTAGAGGAAAAAAGTAGGAAATATACAGCTTTTGTGACTGATAATGCCCAGTATGAGTTTCTAAAAGTTCCCTATGGATTATGTAATAGTCCCTTAGTATTTCAAAGATATGTAAATTATGTGTTTAAAGACCTATTAAAAGATGGTACTGTAATTATTTATTTAGATGATATAATTATTCCATCTAAAGATGAGAATGAAGGGTTAGATAAATTAAAACGTGTCTTAGAAACGGCATCAAAATTTGGTCTAGAGTTAAATTTAAAGAAATGTCAGTTTTTGAAACGAAAGATCGATTTCTTAGGTCACATAATTGAGAATGGCACGATTAAACCCTCAGTAGAAAAAACTCTTGCAGTACAAAATTTCCCAGAACCCCGTAATGCTAGGGAAGTGCAGAGTTTCTTAGGTTTAACGGGTTACTTTAGAAAATTTATTCGTTCATATGCCAACATAGCAAGACCACTCAGTGACTTATTACGTGCTTCCACTCCATTTAAATTCGAGCAAGAGCAAAAATTAGCTTTTCAAATGCTGAAAGACATTTTATCTAATGCGCCTGTCTTACATCTTTTTAAACAAGGCTATAAGTTAGAAGTTCATACAGATGCGTCTAAATTAGGATTCGGTGCAATCTTACTACAAGAAGATGACGATGGACAGTACTATCCAATCCATTATATGTGTAAAAAGACCTCTGTACAAGAAGAAAAATACTGTAGTTATGAGTTAGAAGTGTTAGCGATAGTAGAAGCCCTTAAAAAATTTAGGAACTATTTATTAGGTAGTAAATTTAAAATTTATACTGACTGTCAAGCGTTCACTAAAACTTTAGATAAACGTGAATTGACACCTAAGGTAGCCAGGTGGTCTTTCCTGCTACAGGAATTCGACTATGAAGTAGAACATCGACCTGGTAAACAAATGCAGCATGTTGACGCGCTTAGCAGACACCCTGTAATGACTGTAACAACTGATACCCTTACTCATCGTATTGCTACTGCTCAAGAAAATGATGAGTTTATCAACACTATGAAATCTCTTTTACAACAGAACCAAAATGACGAATATGTGTTAAAAAATAATGTTTTATATAAAGTGTTAAATGATAGGGATGTACTAATTGTCCCAGAGATCATGCAAATCGAGGTCGTAAAGAAATGTCATGCCTTAGGACATTTTTCGCCCAATAAAACTGAAGAGTTAGTTAAACGAGAATATTACTTTCCTAATATGAAAAAATGCATAGATAATGTTGTAAAAAGTTGTGTAGAATGTATACTTGTAAATAAGAAACAGGGAAAAGGAGAAGGTTTTTTGAACCCTATCCCTAAAGGAGATATACCATTATCCACGTATCACATCGATTTTGTGGGTCCATTACCAACCACTAACAAAAACTACAATCACATTTTCACCGTCATCGATGGATTTAGTAAATTTTCGTGGCTATATCCAGTCAAATCAACTTCTTCAGCAGACGCCTTGCAAAAATTAAAACAGCAAGCTGCTATTTTTGGTAATCCCGCAAGAATAATATCCGATCGTGGACCTGCGTTCATATCTAAGGAGTTTGCAGATTACTGTGTATCCGAGGGAATCGAACATGACACCATCACAACCGGAATCCCAAGAGGGAATGGTCAAATTGAGAGACTTCATCGAACAATCATTCCTGTATTATCCAAGTTATGTATAAATGACCCTAACAAGTGGTACAAGTTTGTTGAGGCTGTCCAGAGAACTATTAATTCCACCGTATCAAGAAGTACCAAAAGAACTCCGTTCGAATTACTCACTGGAGTAACAATGAGAAGGAAAGAAGATAAGAGAATACTAGAACTTCTCGAAGAGGAAAGGATAAATTCCATGCTTGATAATCTTAACACCATTCGTGAAGAAGCAAGAAAAAACATTCTTAAGATTCAAGAAGAAAATCGCCGATGTTACAACAAGAAGAGAAAGAAAGCCCATGTATATAAAATTAATGATCTAGTTGCCATCCAGCGAACTCAGTTTGGAACCGGCATGAAACTAAGACCAAAATTCTTAGGTCCTTATAAAGTTGTGCGAGTAAAGACTAAAGACAGATATGAAGTCGAGAAGATAGGTGATCACGAAGGACCTATACATACTAGTACTTCTGCAGACCATATGAAATTATGGTCCACTAACTGAACTGGAATCCACAAACTAGACTGATAAACTTTAAAGAAAAAGTTAACTGTGAATTTTTATGTACATAATTTTTTTTAATGTCTGTTTCTCTTTTTTGTTTTTTTTTCTTTTAATTGTATTTTGCAGATATCCTTTAGTATCCCAGGCTGGTTTACGGTGAGGTCACCGCACATCAGAATGGCCGAGCGTTGTGGGAAATTCCTTGCACAGCCAACAGATGGCGCTGTCTCTGATGCGTATCTTTGAACGAGATGACGGACGGGATTGAGTTGAGATCTGGCTGCAGTGGAGATCGGTTGAGACCGTCAGCGCGAAGGCTGACAGGCTGATTTTCTCCTAATTTGAGCACAGAATGCTCATAATAAGTGTGTAGAGCCATGGAGGGCTCATTACTTCATTTTTACTATTTGATAGCACGCGTAGGTGTTTTTGTGAATAAAAGTACGCGTAGGTGCTTAAATGTTATTTTGTTACGGCTATACTGATGAAGAAAGCTTGTTATGTGCTAAGCCTCGAAACCAGCAGTTGGTTAATGATAGGAAGTCTGCTGTTATATGTTAATCCTTATATTTAATCTGTTTTGTGTATGTTACGTAATAAATGTCTTCGTTATCTAAGTCGCAGCTCATCATTGCCCCACCCCTAGACACCCAGCCAAGATTCTACATATATATATATATATATATATATATATATATATATATATATATATATATATATATATATATACATATATATAAAGTGGCATAAAAAATAAATAGTGATTCAATTCTTTTGAAAATTCATTTAAATATAGTGACCAGCAAAGCGAGTGTATCCTGCTTGTTGTATAATAAACAAAACTGTTTTTTTTTTTCCTTTCTCCTGAATACGGTAATTATTTACACAATAGCCGATGTTCCGATTTTCCATTTATTTTGTTTGTGTTTGAGATAAAATTCGAAGACGGGAAGTCGGGAGGTTTGAGAAAGAGGGAGGATATTTTGATTCTCTCTCTCTCTCTTTTTTTTAATAGCATAATTCATTCACTTTTTTAAGTGCGATTAAACGTGGTTAATAAATTAATACAAGACTTGAAATTCTAGATGAGCGAGAAGGTGATAAGCGAAATATATCTGAAGCATCTATTAACAAACATTAAATCTTCCTACATGCATTTATACTTATCTGAATATTAATCTAAAATTTATCGTATTATTCCAACTATTTAAAAGTTTTAAATGTGCATAAAAAAAAAAAAAAAAAAAAAAAAAAAAAAAAAAAAAAATTCGCCATTTGAATAGGGCCTACCAGCGACCGAGCGGTTCTGCGCTCAAATCTGGTAGATGTGAGGTGCCGGGTTCGATGACAGGTCACGCTCTTCGGCCTAGCCGTTCGGTGTTTTCTGTAGATTTCTCCCGAACTTGTGTAACTACGGGCTAGGACCCCTTAGAAAGACCTCCATGGAAGGCGCTTTCCCTCAGGCCTAGAACCCTAGACCAGTCAATTGGCCTTATTCCCAAACACCAAACACCCATTTGAAGAGTTTCATAATGTAACAACATTCATACTAATAGATTTGTAAATATAGTTTTATGTATGGCAGTAGCAATTTATCACTGCAGTTAAATCATTCGTCTGAATTTCTAATAACATAGAAAATAAACATTGTTTAAGTTTTTGCTCTAGATAACTATTTTATTATAATTAAGTACGTTTATGCACCTTTCTTATGATTAAAAAAGCATATGTGATTTTCCAGTAAAATAATACGAGTTTATAATGTTCTTTGTTAAATAGGTTTATGTAATCTTTCAAAAAACATTTTGCACCCCATTAAGAAAGATGATACAAGTGAAAAAAAATGACAATTTTGAGCTTCTATCTATAAAAATGTGTATCAAGTACTACAACGTGCATGAAATGGGCACATCTCTATTTCCAAATTTGGATAAAGTTCGAAATATAGAGGCAGTTGTGACAGTTTTATTGCAGTTTAGTCAGTGATTTGACCCTTCATGAGGGGAAAATGTAGTCACTATAAGCAGTACGAAAGGCAGCGTAATAAAGTGATTTCATCGTCAACACGAATTTCATAACCCTGTAAAACGTATAGTCTCTTCTCTCTCTTAAAAACAAAGCCAAAAGGTCTTTTGATGGTGACATGAAATTCTAATTTAAAAGAAATTAACAGGTATTAAATAAGCGTTGTGATACAATGAACCTATTATTCAACAGCATCGTAAGAATTTAATTTAGTAACAATCTATCATATCTAGTAACAGAAATGTGAATGTAAAGAAAATCTTCAAATCGACCATAAAGAAATTAAGGATTTATACCAGACAAGCATCGAAAATTGCTGTTAGAAGCTTATTAATATCGAAATAGTTTTTAATAAAATTATTTTAGCAGACAAATGTGTCGCCCATTTGAGTCATATAGGCGATATTTGTTAGTAACTGGGTAACAACTGCCACTTTGTTGCCCAGGCTGGCAGGAACCCTAATTATAATTAAACATCATTAAGCTATTGTATTGCATAAAAAATTGGAATTTTTTTACCAGTTATTATGTATATTTTTAAATGACCATAAAAATATGAATGGGTTTGGCAATATCTTCATTTTTTACGAAATGATGCACATTATATATATATATATATATATATATATATAGAAATACATTAATATAATCAGTGCAAAAAATTTTTTATGAAATTTAAAGATGACTCAACTTCAGTATTAAAACAATTCCTTGGATCACAAGCTAAGACTACCCATATCAAATCAAAGAAGAATTAAAGAAAAATCGAAATAAATATTGTAAATTGGAATAAGAAAAAAAGCATTATTGGCATTCTAACGTTTTCAAGGGCCTGGTAGAATGCAAATAAGCTAAAATATGGATGTTTTTCTGTAACAAAGAAAGCAAAAGCTAAGAATTTCTTTGTTCGCAGGCCCGAAACACCCATAGAAAAACCATGAAACAAGAAGATAAAAACAAAACTATAACCTAATATGACAAACCAAAACCATAAAATTAAGATTAAAATAAAAATACAAAAATTCAACTTACTGAATAAAATATTTGAAATGAACACAACTCAATAAAGAAATAGACATAGTCAATATAGAAAAACGAAATCATAATGAAACGATACTAAATCGATAATCATAATAAAACCTTTACCTAAATATGAAAACCATAACCATTTAAATATAAGATTAAAATTAAACCCATAAAACTGTAGAATAATAAGATTACTTTAACCTTTCTAAATGAAATTGAAGCAATGAACGTCGCACACTCGCACATGTAAAAATGTAACAATCAGTTAGCAGTTAGATCCACAGTTAATTAGTTCAAAATAGAATTGACCATAGAGTAATTTTTAGGATTCACAGTGGAATTCATGTATGATAAGGATTCAAATCCTTGAAAAAAAAAAAAAAAAAAAAAATCAGATGATTCCTAGTATTGAATCATGAATAGTGCTGCCATCTGGAGTAATAAGATGAAAATAATGGAAAAATAAAATCAAATAAATTTAGGATTCAAATAATCAATGTATTTGATGAAAACCAAATAATAATACCTAAACGTAAATTTAAATTTGAATAAAATGTATGAGGAGAAAAAAAAAAAAAAGAATAAATAAATAAATAAATAATAATAATAATAATTAAATAAATAATTAAAAGAATTTTTTAATAATTAAATAAATAATTAAAAGAATTTTTTAATTAAGTGTTTGGGATAGCCATTAATTAATGCTAAATTTTTAAAGAATCGAAATTGTAATTTTTGATGTTTATCAGACACTAAATATTTGATCCTTAGAGTAAAATTAAGAAGAATATTGACAAATACAGATTTATGTAAGCATGTTTTAAAGTTAGTGAAAAAATTTACCTTAAAGGGGAAATCTTTCTTTTTATCGTATAAGTCAAATTCTAATTGGCCATTACTATTAAGAATAATTTTTAAATCTAAGAAATTAATGACACTAGAATCCAAATCAGTACTACTTAGAGACAGATTTTCAGGATATTTGACAGGTAAGTCTAGATTGGTGTGATTTTTATCCCAATATAATATAATTATATCATCTATGTATCGTAGTAATTTAAAGTTAGTACACTCAATGTCACGCTCATAATAATATAAGTATAGATCAGCTAATATGCTAGAAGCAATTCCACCTTGTGGCAATCCTAAACGTTGTTTATATAAAAATTTATTGAATAAAATATAGTTATGGAAAAGGATAAACCTAGTCAGAGTTTTAAAGGCTGAAGGAGTTATGCATACATTTAGATTTAAATACTGCAAATTTTCTACAAAAAGTTTATTTATAATATCAAACATATCTTTAATATCAATATTATTAAAAAGATCATTGAAATCAAAAGTTTTTATACCAGTAATATCAGTAAGATTTTTAATTTTATTTTTGAGTTGAAAACTATTTTTTAGAAAAAAATTACACTTGTTAGAAACAATATAACTATGTAATTTTTTAAGGATATTCAATAACATAATATTAGCATTAGAAGTATAGGCATTGCAGGCAACAGTAACAGTACGAAATTTAATAGGATCTTTATGAAATTTTGGAATTACAACTAAATAAGGGTAATTGTAGTTATTACATTTAGTTTTTAACAACTTATAATAATTAAATATATGCCTATTTTTAATTTCGATACTGTCTTTAATCTTAAGAAAAATATTACTAGTATCCATAGTATCAAAAAGAAGTTGTTTATAATACTTTTTGCAAATAATTGCATAGTTATTAGCCGCCTTGTCAACATAAGTAATAATAAATTTAGACTGTAAGTCTAGAATTGCTGAATGAATTTCTTTGAAATCATAGTACTTGATATTAGAAAGATGGTGCATATTATAAACTAAATCAAGTTTAAATTTCTCCAATAACTTAAATTTCCACTCATTAAAAAATTCCACTGGTTTATTATAATCAATAGCAATTTTGTATATAAAGAGATCCAAGTCTAAATTAAATTGAGTAATGATATCAATAAATTTGAATTTTGAGGGCATCCGAAATTTAGTACCATACTTCATCAAAGATCTGAGAGTAAGATTTTCCACAATATTGATATCACCAGTAATAATATGACCATGAGATGTATTGAAAAAAGATTTATATTTGGAATCAGAACAATAGCATGGAGGCTGATCATTAGAAGTAAGAAATTTAGCAAATTTATTGTAGTTAAATATTTTTCTGCCTAAAGTAATATTGTATTTAAAAGTTTTTTGAATGATGAAGTTTTTGATGGGAAAAGGATTGGATGGATCATTAAGTAAATTGTGAATATGAAGTTTATTAAAAACCAGATGAGAAAAATTTATCACCAAGAGAGAGTTATTTATTTTTTGACCAGACTTTAAATCAAGTTTAATATTAAAACACTCAGCCCTATAGTGTAAAATATCAAAGAATACATCACTAAAGTGTGAATCAAAAGAATGAGAATGGAATACTTTAAAATATTTAAGAAGATACTTCTTTTTGATTCCAAAAATAAAATTACGTATAACTTTCCAATTATAAGACTGAAGAAAAATACTTTCTAAGGATTTGAGATTTTGTAATATATATGAAATGTCCAGATGTTGGGAAGACGACCTAGAAGAACCCCTAGAAGTTCTAGTAGTCTTTTTATATAAAGAGTGATTTAGAGTTTTATAAATATTACTGTAAAATTCAATTTTTGAAACCTTGGAATAAACAATATGTTGTTTATTATAAACATTAGAATTTAAACCATAAGGATAGATAGTATTCAATGATTTAATATATTGTGATTCAAGTAAGAGTCGTTCATTCAAATTCTTCTTAAAATTAAGAATTTTCACAGTAATGTTATTGAAGTCATGTTGATGGAAGTGCATATATTCAAAATTGGTGGTAAAGTGACGTGATTTTTTAATATCAGAGCGATGTAAGTTAATCCGCATGTGTAATGGATTACTAGTTTGTCCTATATATACCATATTGCATAAATTGCACTTGAGAGAGTAAATAATATTAAACGCCTTACAAAATGTAACATGAGAAGAGCTATCTCTAAAATGAGAAGCATCAGCAAGAGGGCATGTAAGACATCTAGTAGAATTGCATTTAAAAAATAAATTGCGAAGAGGAGGATGATATAGGTAGCAGGATGACGATCCAGAGTAATCCCTATACATTACTCTGTACCGAGCACAAGACAAACCATAAGATTTGCCTTTTTTGCCAGGCGCTAGGAATTTACTTAGAACAACCATTTAATGAATAAAGAAGATAAATATTGGATATATAATAAATTGAGACAATAATTATAAGAAATATTGGAATTTAACTAAGCTTGCAAAATTATAATAGACGCTTAATAAATTCGTAAAAATAGATAAATATGTTTTCCTATACAAAAACAAAAACTTTAGAGAATCTTGAGTAAAATAAATATTTTTTGAGCAAAATAATGCTTTTGAAATTCTGGATTAAAATAAATGTAGCACAAAATTGTATAAATACATAAAAAACCTTTAGTAGAAAAGTATGAAAAATGTATTAATATGTACAAAAAGTAGTCAAAGCCATGATGCAAAATCATCAATGATATATACAACAATATATACAATAATAAGTTATTTAAAATAGACCCCTCCCAAAAAAAATTAAATAAATAAATAAATAAAAAAAAAAAATAAATAAATAAATAAATAAATAAAAAAAGGAAGACTAACAAATAATATTGTAGTAAAACACACAATATTAACAGTAAAGAAACTTACGAAATGATTGATGAAAGTAGTTCAAAATGATCATTAAATTGTAAAACACTGAATGAGAATTGTAATACACTGAACAAGAATTGATGTAAGAATTGATATAAGAATTGAAATAATATTATAAATAATAATAATAGTAGTAATAATATTATATATATATAAATCTTTCAATGTAACTGAATATTTTTGTGTGGCCTTGTAAATCTAATGCTAATCATACTAATATGGGCAAAGGTACTTCAGGCCATGGGACAATTATTAAAATATTTATTAAACATAAAAAGGAGGGACAACGGTACATTTAACATTTAAAACAGAACATTAATTCTCACAAAAAATAGCATCATATTTCCTCTTGAACAACCAGTTGTCTACTGAATAGAAACAGATGCGCGCGCACACAAGGAAACGATGGCACAATCACTGACAAGGAGAGGTCACGACATGGAAAATTCAGATCGGGACGAAATTGTGCAGGATTGTAGTATACTATGAAGGTAACAACATATTAAAGCAATAGGACCCACTATCCACAAAATTTCGAGAAAAAAGCATGTAAAGTTTCAGTAATCTTTAAATACAAGTTATTTCGCAAGTGAGACAGCTCCCCGGTGGCGTGAACGTAAAGTACTGGTCTGCCACCCAGACAACATGGGTTCGAGACTACCTACGGACTTTTTTATTTTTTTGTTTCCCTTCTTTAATTTTTTATGTAATCTAAAAATTTTTACTTATTTATCTATATATTAATTTGAAACATGTTTTTGTCTGTCTCCACTATATTGAGAGAACTACTTGGTGTAAAAATTTGGTTGAGGTGTCTAAAAAAAGGTCTTGGTCTGTAGATGTGCAATGAGAAGAGAAAAATAAAAAAAAGTCGAACGGTTCCCCTTCCCGGGTGGGAAACTGTTTCCCACCCATTTCGGGTTAAAAACACGTTTACGAGCTTAACTAAGCTTCAAATTACTTCACGGTGAAGAAATTGTACATATGGGGACTAGAGTGGAATACTAAAAAATCAATATCTGCGAATTTGGAATTTTCGATTTTAAAGGGGGAAAAAAGGGGGAAAGTAGATTTGGAGGGGAGGGGAAAGGGGGGAAATTAGTTTGAGAGGGAAATCCGTTCTAGACCCACACATGTAGCACCTCATTTTCAAGGTCTTGAAATTTCATGTCGATTGGGGATGTTTGTATACAGTATAGTGCGACCCCTGGTTTTGAAAAATGGAACTAAGTGATTTTGCTGTAGACCCTATCATGTTACATCTTATTTTAAAGGTCTTGGTATTTCCTAACCGTTGGTGATGTTCATACAGATCACAGTGCGCCCCCTGGTGGTGGAAAGTGCAACTAAAGGATTTGGCAGTTGACAAAACCATGTGACACCTTATTTAAAAGGTCTTGGAAATCCAAGGCGATTGGTGATAGAGGTCTTGAAATTTCATGTTGATTGGGGATGTTTGTATAGAATATAGTGCGCTCCCTGGTGGTGAAAAATGGAACTAGGTGATTTTGTAGTAGACCCTATCATGTTATATCTTATTTTAAAGGTCTTGGTATTTCCTCACCGTTGGTGATGTTCGTACAGAACAAACTGCGCCTCCTGGCGGTGGAAAGTGTAACTAAAGGATTTTGCAGTTGACACCACCATGTGACACCTTATTTGAAAGGTCTTGGAAATTCAAGGTGATTGGTGATGTTCGTATACAACATACTGCGATCCCTGTTGGAGGAAAGTGGATTTTGCAGTGCGTGCGTAGCATGCCTGCTATACGGTGCCGCAGCCACAGGCAGCGGTAACACGAGTCAGAGGTTCGTTCGGTTCAAGGTTAATTTTTGAGAATATTTTCATGTTAATAGCGGCCTGCATATACGTGCCACAGGCACTGGGATACGAACCCGATTTCCGTTCTATTTGAAGTATTTTTTTTTTTTGTTACAGATGATGATTATTATTATTATTATTTTTTTTGTGATGTTTTCATTTAAAAATAGAAATTCAAACAAAATCGAGTTAAAGATATAAAACCATACAAATTTAAGGCGCATTTAAGGTTATTATCATGGGCCCGGGCAACACCGGGCGGGTTCTTTCGGTTGCAGGTTAATTTTTGGGAATTTTTTTTTATGTTATTAGCGGCTCACGTATGTGCTGCCGCAGACACCGGTGTCACAAGACTGAGTTTCGTTCGGTTCGAGGTAATTTTTTTGTTACAGCTGATTATTTTTTTCGCGATGCCTTTATTTAAAAATAGAAATTCAAACAAAATCGAGTTAAAGAAATAAAATCATACAAATTTAAGGTTCAATTAAGGTTATTATCATTGGTCCGGGCAACGCCGGGCGGGTCAGCTAACATGTAGCCTTAGTATTAAAAGAAACAGAAAATAAAAGATAGCAACTGTTTAATTTGGAGTCAGTTTGACGTCACATTGACAATACTTTGTAGAAAGTGATGTCATATATAGTATTTCAATTTATAACCATTTTTCCGAATTTCTTTTTTTTTTTTTTTTTAAGTGAAATGTTGTAAATTATATTAGATGTTTTAACTTGAAATACATTTAAATAATGATACGACGATTTTTGAAACATTACGGTCAATAAAGTGACCGTCGAATTCGACGGGTTCCAGCTAGTACTTTATTTTATTTTATAAATGAATTCAATTTTTGAAAAAATTATAAAAGATTATTTAATTTTCTTGAATATAAAATAAATATTTTTAATTTTAATATTTATAACTTAAAAATACAATAAATTTTTATAACTTAAAAAATAAATTTTAGTTTTGTTTTAACAATAAAATAAGGTAAAACTAAAAAAAATGTTTTTATTATTTTTCTAAGTATTTTATTTTATTTTAGGTATGTCCAAAAGAATATTAAATTTTGTTTTTAAGTTACAAAAAATAAAAAAAATTACAGTGAAATGATGATTTAAATTGCATATATAATTATTATCCAAATTAAATAATTACTTCTCCAATCAATACAACTTCTTGAAAAATTAAAGTATAGGATTACGATACTATTAACTTATTACATGCAAAGAAATGTTATCCTTAAATGTAGATTTTATATGTCAATCAACGTAATTTCTTCTTCGGCAACGACATTTTTTTTTTTTTTTTTAATCCTTCTGTGGACGAAATAAAATATTTCACTTCACCTGCTCTCTATTATTAACAAGCAAAAGGGTTTACGTAACGTAATTTATAGACATTAAAAGGAAAACAGGAAGCTCAAACCAAGATTTAAGTACACCTGCTAACTATCTTTTACACTTTGTTTTACAGCTTGCTTATTTTTTAGTTATTTAAATTTTTTATCTGATTTTCTGTATATTTGTTGTTTAGTGTTTTGTAAAATTAAAATTAATTTTTTAAGTTATAAAAATTTATTGTATTTTTATGTTATAAATATTTGAAAAAAAAATTATATTCAAGAAAATTAAATAATCTTTTATAATTTTTTCAAATTTTGAATTCATTTATAAAATAAATAAAAAATTTAGAGTACATAAAAAATTAAAGGAAAAAAAAAAGTTCCGTAGGTAGCCTCGAACCCGTGTTATCTGGGTGGCAGACCAATGCTTTACGCTCACGCTACTGGGGCGCTGACTCGCTTGTGAAATAACTTGCATTTAAAGATTATTGAAACTTTAAATGCTTTTTTATAGAATTTTTGGAGATAGTGGGTCCTATTGCTTTAGTATGTTGTTACCTTCATAGTATACTACAATCCTGCACAATTTCGTCGTGATCTGAATTTTCCATGTCGTGACCTCTCCTTGCGAGCTGAAGTGGGCATACACAATGACCACGTCATGATTGCGTAAGCAGTGACGTCATATGACAGAGAGAGAGAAAGAGGATGGCTAGGGTAAGACTACTATAACAGGCTGAATCATTCACCGCCATTTTTCCTTCAAGTCCGTCATTGCTAAACCAAAGACTATTATATGAGACTACATAAGACTATTTTTCAGTAGTCTTAGGTTTAGCAATGATGGATTACTATATAAGACAATTATATGAGACTATATAAGAATATTTTATAGTAGACTTAGCTTTAGCAATGACGGACTTGACGAAGAATAGGGATGAATGAATTCCCATATCGGCCATCATGAATAAGCAGGCGACCTCGCCTAACATATTTCAGTTTTATAAGGATTTGTTAAAAGTAAAGTTATTGAAATTTGGTTTATAGAAATACTTCTCACAGAACAAATGCTATGAAATACTTTCGGGTGTCCCTGTACACAAACCACTGGTGTATTTACTCCATTTTCTATAGCGAACATGAATAACATATTTAAATTTCATTGAAATGTGTGTAAAATAAAGGAATTAAAATATAGTTCATAAAATTACTTCTCATAGAACACAATGCTTTGGAATACTTTTCGGTGTCCCTGTATACAAACCAGTAGAGACATTCATTCCATTTTGAATAACATCCGATAGAGAACTTGAATATTATATATCAGTTTCAAGAAATTCCATGAATATTTATGGGTATTAGAGCGTGGAGAAACAGACAGATAGACAGACAAACCGAAGTCATTAACACTTTTCAACATTCTTGGAAAGTGTTAAAAACATTTAGAAAGCGATAAAAACGATTAATATAAACGAAAAAGCAATTCCAACAAATTTCCAATAATACCGATTAATGTAAATGAATATTTTTATCTGGTCTTATAAGTCTAATGCTAATCATACGGTATTCTATAGAAAGCATTCTTTTGTGTATGTGAACGATATATTTTTTAATTTTATTAAGATTTGTGCAAAGTAAAGTCCTTCAAATTAGGTTTATAGAAATACCTCTCACAGAACGCAATGCTTAGGATTAATTTCGGCTGTCCCTCTATACAAACTAGTGACGGTATTTACTCCATTTTCAATGGGGGTACATCCAATAGTGGACTTGAATATCATGTTTCAGTTTCATTAAAATTTGTGTAAAGTAACGGTATTAAAATATGTTTTATAGAAATACCTCTTGTAGGACACAATGCTTTGGATTACTTTCGGGTGTCCCTGTACACAAACCAGTAAAGGCGTTCACTCCATTTTTAATTGGAACATTCGACAGTGAACTTGAATAACATATATCAGTTTCAAGAAATTCCATGGATATTCACGGCAGTTAGAGCGCGGACAGACAGACTGACATACAGAGAGACAAACCAAAGTCATTAACATTTTTCAACTTTGTTGGAAATTGTTAAAAAAAGCTTTGCACACTAAACGTCGCAACAGTGGTGTTCAGAGATTTGCGTTGTACCTAATAATATAGTGATCAAAGAAAGAGATATCGAATAAAAAAAATTAAATATTATTCCAATAGTTTAAAACAAATAATTTTGAAAATAGTAATATTGAACACAGTAGAGTTTCCTTGAAAGTTATAAAAGAAATATCGAATATCATTTGACAAAAAATTTGTTCGAAAATCAAACAAGCGTAGTAAACGATTCGTCACTAAACTATTTTATAAATAATTGTCTTTTGAAAAAAAAAAAAAAAAAAAAAAAAATCAGAGAGAAATAGATTTTTGCAACATAAGATGAATCAGAAGGACAAGCATGAAGTTAAAGTGAAGCTATGAAACATTTTAAACAACATATTCTTTAAAGAAAAAATTGGTTAAAAGTTAACAATATTATGAAAAATCTTATGTTATAAAAATGCACACAGTAATTCAAATACAACAATATTGAAATGGATTATTGGTATTGAGGAAAATTTTCTACACATTTTGCAAGATGTTTTTTGTTTTACGTTATTTTAATAGCATTTTGCCATGTTTATCTGAAGGATTTTATGGTATGGATTGTCATTAAAATTTAGTAATTTTAATTTTTAACGCTTTTCAACCTTGTTGAAAAGTGTGCGCTCTAACTCCCACAAATAATTATGGAATTTCTTGAAATTGATATATGTTATTCAAGTTCACTGTAGGATGTTCCCGATTGCAAATAGAGTGAATACCTCTACTGGTTTGTGTACAGGGACACCTGAAAGTATATTAAAGCATTTTGTTCTATGAGAGTTATTTATATAAACCATATTTTAATACTTTCACTTAACACAAATCTTAATGAAATTCATATATGTTATTCAAGTTCACTATCGGATATATTCTGTAGAAAATGGAGTAAATATCACCACTGATTTGTGTACAGGAAGACCTAAAAATATTCCAAAACACTGCGTTCTATGAGAGGTATTTCTATACAGTGGTGGAAAATCTTTAAGACCACCATTGAATTTTTTTTGTTTGCATTCAAAAATTAAAATCTCTTTGTAAATTACTTTACATTTAATATATAAAATGTAAGGAAAAAAAAAATGAACTTAAAATTTAAAATACGTTTATTTTCGATATAAAGTAAAAATGTGTAATGTAATCAAATGGAAAAAAACTTTAAGACCAGTTTTAAAAGTGATTGCTTTCATAATGAGATGACGTCACATTTGCATAGTTTTGTACGGGACAGTTGTTAGAATGGAAAGAAATTTTTTTTAATCATTTAGCTGAGTGTTGAATCAACTGAGATTATGGGTAGAGGGAAATTACTGAGTAAAATTGAAAAAGATAAAATCTTGGCATTTCGAGAAAGTGGAATGAGTGAAAGGAAAATCGCTACAAAAATCGAGAGATCTAAAACTGTAGTTCATCAATTTTTCACAGATTCATACAGATATGGTACAAAATATAGGGGAGGAATGCCTTCCAAAACTATCAACCAGAATGAAAAGAAGTGTTATGATAATGGCTGAAGAAAAACAGGGCATATTTATCAGCAATAAAATTGGTTCTAAAGTTTCATTTAACGTCTAGAACTGTTATAAATGTTCTGAATCGTACGGAAAACATCAAATATTTAAAATTAAAAAGCAAACCTAAGTTTGAAAAATGACGTATTGAAGCAAGATTGAAATTCGCAGCATCTAATGTTACAAAAAAAAAAAAAAAAAAAAAAAAAAAAAGCAAAAAGTAGTGTTCACAGATGAAAAGAAATTTAACTGTGATGGATCTCATGGTTTACGAAACTATTGGCATGATTTAAGACAGGATTCTACGTATTTCTCAAAGCAAGTACGAGAAGGGTATCTGTCATGATTTAAGCAGATTTCTGTGCTCGAGGTAAGACTAATATTGTATTCACTAAAGGTAATATGAACTCTTTTGATTATCAAGATATACTGGCTAACAATTTTGTTCCATTCAAAGATGAGCTTGTGAAGGTGTTCACATATATTTGGTTAAATTTTAATTGAATTTTTAAATAAAATAAAATCTAATGATAAATTAATGCATTATTGCAATAAAAAAAATAATTAAATTTTAAGTGAGATATTATATTTACATAATTTGTTCTTAGGCATTTGGAGAAAGAATTATTTTTAAATGTCGTTAAAAATTACACAATTTTAATTATACATACGACCTACACTATTTATTAACATAAAACAATAACACACATCATTCAGAAATCTAAATTGTATATGTTTTATATCTAAATCATAAATAAAATGTTTATCTTTTTAAATAGAAAAGTATTTTATTTTATGGGATAAAAAGAAAATAAAAGAAATAATATGTAACGGAAATTCTGACATTAAACGTAATTATAAAAAAAAGTGTTCTCAAATAGTCATAAAACAAGAAAACTCATTGTCAGAATTTATATTATTGCAACACCGGATATAATTTATTTTAAATTACCCAATATTAATCATTTCAGTTCATAACGGTCATTTTCTCTAGTCAAACTGTCGCTTGGCGTAATGTTGGCGATTAAAGGGTTAATACAATTATAAACCGCCATTACAAATTCAAAAAATTAACATTAGTTTATTATCTAAAACAAAGAACTGAAGTTGGCTTTCATTTTGGCGAAAATAAGATAAAGCAAACATATGACTTCCCTTCCGGGGGTTCTCCCCGTGCGAGAAAAAAAAAGCAGACCCACAGTTTTTGCTCTTTTTACGAGACTGTAAAGACGTAGTTTTTTTGCTCTGCCCTCTCTCTCTCCCTTGATCACCGGAATTTCTGGGTTGATTGCGTTGCAAATAATTTTTATGTGGAAACTTATATTTGTCTTCATGTGATTTCTTTAATAACGATCATCTAATAAAAAACTATGTAAAATTCTCAAGGCTTGGATTATTTCATCTTTTCAACAACGTTTTATAGCAAACTTCACGGCCAATGGATAGGCTGCTTTCGTCTGTGGTGGATTTCAACTGCACAGAGCTTATGGCTCAAAATTTGATTTTGTTACAAGATAATGCGCCGGAGCACAAATCTGTTTCAACTATTTCTTGGCTAATTGAAAATAACGTAAGTTTTATGGAATTTCCGGCCAAACTTCTAGACTTGAATACCATAGGAAACATGTGGGATAACCTTATCGCAAGGTATATGAAAATTTTAAACAATACTATTCTGTTTTTGAGTTCAAATCTGTTATTTCAAAGCATGGGATGAAATATCGATTCTAACATGCAAAAATCTAGCAAATTTCTTCCAAAATCGTCTTTTATAAGTAATTCGTGTGAAAAGAAAACAAACGAAAAATTAGAATGCAATACTTTTAGATGATGTTTAACTTTGCGGTCTTAAAGTTTTTTCCACCCTTTTATGTTGTGAAAAAAAAATCACTTGCATGTAATATATAGTTAGAACCATTCTTTTATTAAACTATGTGAAGACTTATTATTTTTTACTCTACACTATTTAATGTTTCTTTTTTTCAGCAAAATTAAAATTTTTGCAATTCCACATGTGGTCTAAAGTTTTTTCCACCACTGTAATTCAAATTTTAATAACTTTACAGAAATCTTAATGAAACTAAAACGTAATATTCATATGAACAAAAGAATGCTTTCTATAGAATATAGTATGAATAGCATTAACATTTACAGGGCCACACAAAAATATTTAGTTACATTAAAAGCTGTTATTGGAAATTTGCTGGAATTTCATTTCCGTTTACATTAAGTGTTTTTAACGCTTTCCAACAAGGTTGAAGAATGATAATGACTTCGGTTTGTCTGTTTGTCCGTCTGTCTGTCAGTCCGCGCTCTAACTCCTGTAAATGCTCATGGAATTTCTTGAAACTGATATATATTATTGAACTTTACTATCGGACGTTCCTTATTGAAAATGTAGTGAATAACTATACTGCTGTGTACACAGGGACACTCGAAAGTATTTCAAGGCATTGTGTTCTATGAGAGGTATTTCTATAAACGATATTTTAATACCTTTACTTTACACAAATCTTAATGAAATTGAAATAAGCTATTCAGCATCTCTATCAGATATTTTCTATAGAAAATGGAGTAAATACCGTTCCCTTGTTCATGTAAAGGGACACACAAAAGCATTCCAGTGTATTGCGTTCTATAAGAGATATTTCTAAAAATTAACATTTTAATAAATTTACAAATCTTAATAAAATTAAAGTATGTTATTCATATGTACAAAAGAATGTTTTTTTGTAGAATATAGTATAAATTTGCATTAAATTTACAGGTCCGTATAAAAATATTTAGTTTCATTAAGGGCTATTATTAGAAATATGATTTGGTTGCATTTTCGTTTACATTAAGCGTTTTAACACTTTCTAACAATTTTTAAGAGTGAATGTGATTTCAGTTTTTGCATCTGTCTGTCCGACTGTTCATCTGTCAATCTGTTTACCCCTAGCGTCCGTGTATATTTTCAGAAATTAAAAAAAATGATATATGTTTTTCAAGCACACTCTGGATTGTTATTCATTTAAAATGACATTAATAGGTCCTGTACAACTGGTTTGTGTACAGGGATATAAAAAAAGATGCAATGCATTACGTTTTAAGACAGGCATTTTAATAAATCGCATTTAAATAAATTCCTACTGCGAAAGTCATAAAGAAATTTACTTTAAATATTAATATGCTAAAATAATGTTTTGTATAGAATATAATACGATAAACCATTAGATTTACAAGGTTACACTAAAATATTCAGATAATTAAAGCCTGCAGTTAAAATCTAATGTCTGCATTTTCTTTTGCGTAAAGCATTTTTTATACTTTACAAAAATGTTTAAGATTGATTATGCTATCAATTAGTCTATCTGTGTGCCTTTCAGTCATTCTGTCTTTCCGTTGTGTGATAACATAGACAAAGAACATTGAAGTTATACATGCAACAAGTACATACAGTTGGAAAGTGTTAATAATCAATGCGTACTGCATGATATTTCGTTCTTCTTAATTGTGATAACGAGGTTTTTTTTTTTTTAACCGCACTAGTAATTTCCTCAGTGAACGTCTGGACCAACATTAAGAAGAATAGATATTTAGAACTTAGATTGTTGCTCTACGGTCATTAAGAGCAATGACTTTACGGGCGTATTTTTCTTTCTTTACATCTTTCTTTTTTTTTTTTCTCTCTTTTTTCTCACGTATAACAAATATATTCCGTAATCCTTCCTTTTATAGGGCGTCGGTAGCCTGATCCGTAGAGGTATGCATTCGTGTTTGGAAGATTGCGGTTTCAATACTCAAGACCATCACGTTTACTAATGGCAGCTGGTGGACGTAAAATTCACCGTGAATCACAACGTCTTCCATGTTCCCATGCAAATTATACTTCAAGGCGGAGAAGCGGAGAAGCCGTTCCCTCCGTGGAATATGGAAGTGCAGCACTAAAGCAACGTAAAGTTCACTCACTTTCTCTTCCTTTTTTATTACAAGTTTTTTTCTTATTTTAATCATTTTACTTCTCTTATAATTTAATTCCAATAAAATCGCCTTATCTTTATATTTTTTTTAACTCCAATATTTAATATTTTAGGATAAAAATTGTGAACAAATAATTCGTAAAATTTCTTTAACGTTAAAAATTTTGAAAAATTTTTTCTTTCCCCCAAGTTCAAAAAAAAAAAAAATAATAATAATCTTTATATTTAAATTGAAATAAAAATTTCCTATGCATTCTCTACTTGATTTCATATATTTTTTTCTTCTCATATATCCGCTTTCTTAATTTTTTTTTTTTTTTTTTTTTGCAACGGTTCCTCACTGCACATTTGCTTTTTCGTGCATTACCCGTTTTTCTGTTTCTCTTGCTGCTCGAATCTGTCTTTTTTCGATAAAGAATCGTGTTTATTTATTTCGTCTCGGAAGGTATACCATTTTGAATTATTTATATGATGTGCTCATATTTTATTTATTTAAAGCTACCGATCTTAATATATATATATATATATATATATATATATATATACACTAAGCGACAAAAAAAAAAAGCCGCACTGCAGAAAAAATGACTTATACCATTTTTATTTGTAATAACTTTAAAATTAATGTTTGAAACAAATAAAACTGTTTTGTTTGCATAATACCAAAGGTATGAAATGATACCTATGTATATTTTATATTTAATAATTCGCTTTATTGCACTTTACGAAATACTTTTTAAAAATCTGCGTAAAACTTTCTTTTTGAACATAATGCAATAACCATACACTTTGCATTCTATTATGATTTATTATACGAAATAAACAAGTTATATTTTAATACATGAAATAAAACTATTTATTTGTTAGATCTAAGCAATTTTTTGTTAAAAATATGTATTTTGCTTTGGGTTAATTCCACTTTTATATGGAATTACTGCATTAATGCGCTATGGCATAGTTTTATACAGAGTTTTAATATAAATCTCAGAAATTTCAATGTGCCAAATATCACAAAATATTCTTTCTAGTTCTGGCAGAGTTATAGGCTGCAAATTTCGAATCCTCTCCCCTCTCCCCCGCCTTTTTATAAACAAAACGTTTTCGAGCGGATCGCGATTTTGACTATTTCCATGTCTGGTAAAGAAGAAATTCTACTATATCCTTTGTGGTATTTAACTTAAAGTGAAGAAAGATATGATTACTTACAAAATTATAGGTTATCATGGAAATGTATAAGAAATTTTGCCAATCTGAAGTGAATAAACATACTACAGACGCCGTGTAGTAAGGTGCCTTATTATCTTCAAATGCTGTTTACGGAAATGTCCAAGATACACCCCAAAAAGTCGGTCAGGCACCACTTTAAAGCAGATTGTCTTTTATTTCGAGTCAATTGATCCCTTGAGTATAAAAATTTTCCCGAGTGTTTGAAAAGTTATGCACCCCCGTACCATAATGTACGGAGAATGTGTCACTGTTTTAAAAGTATGATTTTCATTAAGTCGGTCATATTTTCGTTGTCAGATCTGCTTGTTTGATTTAGCTCGAAATAAGTTAAATTTGAATCATTAGAGAGAACCAGTTCAGCCCAGTAATTAACTAATAATTTTTTAATTTTTTTAGCCATCTGAGGTCTTGCTTTTCAACTTTTCTTCACTAAGAATGGAATTTTTTCAAATTTTCTGTCATTTAAACCTGCTTTGTTTAATAGTTGTTGTACTGTAGTTAAAGAAATTATGCTACTAAACACTTTTTCTGAAGATCTTTTATGTTCTAAATCTAATACAAACCGATTTTATAAGCAATGGCTTTTTAACTTACGGTCATCTCGCTTGGGCTGTTATTCACCAATAACTTCAACTCCCGGTCGAACATGAAAATTTGAAAAGCGTATAAAAGCGGGGCACAAATTTTCAGCAAATTTTGTCGTGTTGTTTCTTCCATCTAGCGGTATAATTATTTTCAGCTTTTTTTAGGTGAAAATAACCAATCAAAGATTATATGAAATCTTCGACGCTAGATGGCAGAAACAGTGTGCCAAATTTTGCTGGAAAGCTGTACCCTGCCTTTAGACGCTTTTCAAGTTTTTGCTTTGAATCGGCAGTTAAAGTTAATGGTGAATACGGCCATTGGATGAGCAGTGTGGCCACCTAAAACCAAATTTCCAGTTTAAACGGCCAAAAACTTTTATATCTTGCTGAAAACCCTTTTACCAATATTTCGTTAACATTTAATTATTTTGCCATCTCACGTATTAAAATATTTTTTGATTTTCTTTCAAAAATTAATACTTTTTTTGGCATCGTAAACTGCCTTATTCTTACCATTTTTGAAATAAATTCTAAAATTACAATTTTCCTGACAATTGCGTTTTGTTTTTCATACTGAACTGAAAGCTAAAGTGTATGTGGAGGACAACATAGTAAAATCTGTTCGAAAATTTGCTTTTTAAACGATAAAATTGGCGGTTGTAGGAGGCGAAAAGGAAAACATCCAAATGCGGCTTTTTTTTTGTCGCTTAGTGTATATATATTCTTTATTTTTCATTTTTCATTTTGAGTTACAGATAAAATGTACTTGTCAACATATCTTTCGAAGAAAAGGTGGTTGGTAGGTTGGGTTTAACGTCGCACTAGTATTGCGCAATGTGTAATTGGTAGGCTGACCAAATCAGAGTACCTTTATAATAGAGAAGCGTTAACAATTGCTACAACCATCCAATTACTGATGTATTTTTTTTATTCCTAATAAATAAGGACTAAAAATAAAATATTATTGATTACTAATTTACTTTCTACAACTGTTTAAAACTTAGAAAAATGCCTTCAAAATAAAGGCTGTCCTCAGAAAATGGGGACATTTGGTCAGCTTAACTATAAGGAAAGGGCACGTGACGTCACTCACAGTCAAGTTATGGGTAAAGTGGCATAACATTGCCATTTCCACCAATACAGGTTGATCTTTTGCCACTCGAGAGTGGCAAAGATTGATTGACAGAGCGTTTGTTTGTAAACATGCCCTTTCCTTATCAGTGACAGCCTGGGGCGCAGCCCAGGCTAAGGTCATCACAATTTTGATCCTCCACAGAGGAGATGGCTCCCCCGCTTCGGTGGCCCCTGGAGGTATAATTTGGGTGGGAACATGGAGGTTGTTTGGTTGGTTGGATTTTACGTCGCACTAGTGCTGCACAGATGGGCAATTGGCGATGGTCTGGGACTCACCCCTAGAGATGGTCCGGAAACATGCCATCGCAATTTTGATCCTCTACTGAAGGGATGGCTCTCCCGCTTCGGTGACCCCCCCCCAGAGGTATAATTTTTGATGGGAACATGGAGGACATTGCGGCCACGACAAATTTTACGTGCACCAGCCACCATTAGTGTACACGGCGGTCTTTGGCCGGCTCGAGTACCGAACTCCGCAACCTTCCAATTACGAGGCCGGAGCTCTACCGACTGGGCTACCGCGGCCCGAGAACATGGAGGACATTGCAGCCACGACCTTTCAAGGAAAAGATATCTTTAAGGAAAACCTCCAGAATTACATTTACGTTATCACTAACAACGTGGTGATTTAAATTAAAATATCCCTATTTTGGACGCTCTGACGAGAGAGGCGGTGGATGTAACGTCTTTCTATTTGGAGCGTATGTTTATATCCCTTGGGCCGAAGCCTTGGAAATTGATTGGTAGAAAGAAAAAAACTTAGTTTCAAGAGACACCGCTAAGTGAAAGTAAGCGCTGTGATAGATTCAAGATAAGGAATATGTAACATGACATTACTAATAAAGAAAAGATTATGAGGTATCGATAATTAACTTTATTATTATACACACACTGTGCTAGTTAGGTGAGAATTTGAATATTCGACTGCGTATACAGTAACATTTGTGTGCTGTTATGTTTCTATGCGCGTGTCTTTCGTTTGTGCTGTCGCTAATATTTCTGTAGGATCTACAGTTTGTGTGAAAAGAACTGTAGCAATAAATTTAATTACCAGCAGCACCTCGTATACTTTTTTTTTTAATTGGTATATTATTATATTATATTTTCCTTACCTTAAACTGATCGTTGCGCTTCATTTTCACATATCGGCTTTTATTGAAATAAATTGTTTTCTCCACTAATGATTTTGCCATGGCCTAATATGTGTAACTTTCAAATAAGAAGACGTTACGTCCACTGCTTCTCTCATCAGGACATTCATAACAGAGATACAATAAAATTTAATCACCATATATATATATATCTGCAAGAAACACTAGAGAAGCAAAATAACTCTCTAAATATAATAAAGGAAAAATTCTAAATTCCTGATGTGACAAAAATTTACTAATTGCTTATGTGTTGTTGTATGAAGCATAAATGCCAAATCTTCCGACCTGTTTGAACTAATGTTTCATAATAGTTATCTTCGTCTTATTTAATTGCAGAAATTGAGGTTGAGTGGGTTTAACTGCGTAGCTCTAGAGCTAGTCAGTGGGAAAATTGACGACGGTCTAGAATTCCCCCACTCCTAGGGATCGTCCAGAGACATGCCATCACAATTTTGATCCTCTGCGAAGGGAATGCCTTCTCCTCTTCTATTTAATTGTAGAACTTTAGTATAAAAAATTTCTACTGAAATAGTAGTGCTAAAATATCGAACTATGATAAAGAAACAAATATAGAATGAATAATAATAGGTAAATTATTGCATAGTAAGAAATAATATAGTAGCTCTCATTTTCTATTCATACTTACCACTATTCGGACCAACATATGGCGTCTGTAGTGATTGTTCTTGTTTGTTATGCATTCCATTAAATGTGAAACAGTTTCCAAACTGAATGCTTGTAAATTCTGTAAAGTTACTGAAAATATAAAATAAAAATAAAACTTTGAATTTTCTAGAGCAGAAATTTTACTTTATTTTAAGCCGACTACGCAGTAAAAATTAAATGAACATCAAGATATACCCAAAGGGTAGGAATAATAATAAAATTTTAATATCTGAAGTTAAAAGAATTTTGTATTTCCGCAAGAAACTTAAGTAAGGGTATACATCTTACTTGTGCAAATGTTATTTTTGTAGAAGTATCTTGTAAAACACAGCTAAATTTTTTCACTAAAATTTTAAATAATGCTCAAAGGTATTCACTAGTTGTAACTTTTTTAAGCAAAACATATGTTTAACTAGGCTGACCAGATCAGAGTACCTTTATAATAGAGAAGCGTTAAAAGTTGCTACTTTTATCCAATTACGGATGTATTTTTTCATTCCCAATAAATAAGGACTAAAAATAAAATAATATTGATTAATAATTTACTTTCTACAATTGTTTAAAACTTAGAAAAATGCCTTCAAAATAAAGGCTGTCCCCAGAAAATTGGGACATTAGTTCAGCTTAGTTTAACTCAACTATTTTCTGTTATTTTCATAAATAATTATTATTTTCAAAATTATCTAATACCCATGCTAGGATATATTTTTTTTTCAAATAAAATCTGATTACAAAATTATTTTATTCTTTATTGGTAAAATATATTTTAAAAAGGAAGTTTTTAATAAAATACGACTAATTTTTTATACTTTTATTAGTATACAAACTAGTAATTGATTTTAATGCACTTGAAAATAATTGAAAATGTGTACATTCAGAGCCTAAAGTAATTTATTCATATCAGTATACAGTCGGAAGCAAAATTATTGAAGAACACCACACATCCACACTTTTCATATGCATATTTTTTTTACTCTGATCGCTAATTTTTATCATCAAATTACTTTTTTATAAACAGTATAAGACTAAGATCATGACTCTACAAATATTTTCTTAACAAAACAGCATTATGTGCCCATCTTTTAAGTAGGAATTATTGCTAGTGCTTCAAAAATTTTGCTGTCGACTGTAAATCTCGTTGTAGCTATTTATCATAAGATATGGAGATGTCTAAGTTATGTATAAAGTTTGCATTTCATAATTTGTGAAAAATAAGAAAATTGTTTTTATTTTACATGTTTAAAAACATTAATAATAGTTCTCAATGAAATAAGTAACTCATAAATCTTTTCACAAAAATCGCATTTTTTACTATATTTCATAATAACGCGGAGTGGTATACTTCAATATTACAATTAAAAGAAAACAAATACATTCTAAGAGAAACACAGACGATTATTTTTAAAATGAAAGAACTTTTTTTTTTTTTATAATATATTCTGTAAAATAATGATGCCAAAAATTTATCAGTATCAGTTTTCAAGGTGATAACAAATAAAATATGTCAGAGGATTTACATTAGCATTCTTAAGCTTTTACTTCTATTAATTTCATCATGCATAGATGCTAAATGTTCCGTATTTTTGATACTTATTTCTTTTACAAGTTTTAACAGCGGTTTCCTATGATTAAATAAGGTGAAAATTTACATAAAACATAAGGGAAAAAGATCGGGATTAGTTAACTTAAAGAGCTAGTTGGAACTCGGCTTCTATTTTTTGTCACAGTGGAGACAGAGCGCTGTCATTTTACTAGTGGGGAGTGTATGTATAAATGCACCATCCACCGTAAATTCAGTTTGTCTGAAGCGCCATGAAGGAAAAAAATCAGTTTCATAATTTTTCTGACTGGTGAATAAATGTTTTCATCGTATATTTTTTTTTGGTCTGGTCATTCTGTACATCAAATTGAAGCTCTGCTTATGGCAGTTTTAGGAAGAATGGTTAACTTTGGCTGCATGCATGTATGAAAATCTTTTGTTTTTGTTGTATGGATTCTGTGGTATCCATCTTAGTTTGGGTATCCCTGTGCGGCTAGGTAGTATAGTTAGTTATGTGTTTAGTTGGCTTAGCTATAACAGAGTTGTGGCGTAGTTTTATTTTACTTATTCATTGTTCAAAGGCTGAAGAATCCCTCCAAGATGAAGGGTTTTTACTCTCAGTTTCCTACCAAGACGATGTAGAGGGTTTTCATTCAACAGCTCCTACAAACCCTGGAAAACCTTAAAGCTATACCAAAAGGTGACAGTATGCAAGACTAACAACAAATCCTACATAAAATCAAGGCCTCCTGATTACCCTGAATACAGAGCAACTGATTTTGTTTGGTGAAATACCAATATCGCAAATACATTAAAAAAACTGCTGCAACCAATGAGATTCTCATGTCAAAAGGGGAAGAATAATTTAATTTTGTACAACCAAAGTAAAATTATGTGAAAATTGAATCCACCTGTTCAAATAAACAAGAGCACAGCTCCTACATTCGTGGTTGATTTTAAACGTTGAATTAAAATTATTTGAATAACTATAGGTAGCTATAATACTAAGTAAGTAGAAGTTATTTTACTTGGAGAATTCATTATTTGTTCATACATTTGAGCAGAAATTTTTGGTCAAACATTATTAAAATAAAATGTTTTGGTTAAATAAAATGCTTTTCCTTCAAATTTCTTATGTTCTGCCTAAGATATACTAGACAGAGCATATAAAATTCCATATCACGTTAAGCCAGCCAACCCCGTGTGCTGGGTTTGTCGACGTAGTTACAAGGTCTTAGGAAAACTGTTTTGCAGGTCACTTAAAAAAGTACTTAACTGATGAGTCTTTTATGATTTTGTAGCTAAAGAATTAAGTTTTCCAACGCATTCATAAGAATTTCTCTAAGTATTTGAGAAAAAATTTGAAAAATAAAAAATCATAATCAATGTCAGTTAGTTCCGGTCTCGTCTACGGGTATAAAAATATGGAACATTTAGCAGCTATGCAAAATGTTTCAAGAAAAAGCATGAATTTATAGAATTATTTTAATTATTAAAACTAAGTAATTATAATAAAAATTCAAAAGTAGTTGTTTCTTTTAGAACAAAAAATTAATTTACTTTATATATATAGTCTCTTTTGCAAAATATTTTTTTCATATTATTACGTAATTACAGTGTGGTGACACCTTTTTTGTAAATGTATTACAGATGATTTGCGGGTAAAAACGGCATATTTTTTATGTTTAACAAAATGTTTATACGCAAGTAATTCATTATTAAGTGCTGTATAAATATTTATGTACGACATTTTAGTACACGCAAAAACAGTTGCCAGAACTTAAACTCCACTCAAAGAAAAATTTATTCTATCATTATTATTACCTTTAATTAACACTTCGCAGCTTTAACTGAGGGCAGACTACTTTTATTACTTATTTTATTAATCAAAATGATTTATAGCGACTGTGAATTTACAAGGAGAGGTCACAACAGGGAAAATTCAGATCGGGACGAAATTGCGCAGGATTGTAGCATACTATAAAGGTTACAACATATTAAAGCAGTAGGACCCACTAGCCACAGAATTTCGAGAAAAAAGCGATTAAAGTTTCAGTAATCTTTAAATACAAGTTATTTCACAACATAAAAAATGTTCCAGTGTCGTGGTCGGCAGAGTAAATGGTTGCCACGCGGAGGGCGTCACCATTGGTTCAATCCCCATGGTTCAATCGTCACCATGGTTCAATGCTGCCGACGGGAATGTTTTCTCCCCTTTTATTTATTTAATCTAAACATTTTATTTTACTGTTACATTCTCTTAAAATTTAATTCAAAATTTGAAAATTTTAATAAATTATTTAAATTTATTAAACTTAAAAAAAGAAAAAAGAAATATGTATGTTTTAAAATATTCTATTTTTTATATTTATAATTTTCTATTAAAAAAATAATAATAAATTTTTTCAACTATATTGTATTAACCACAAAATGAAGTAAAAATAAAGCAAACCTTTTTAAAAATCTAAACATTTCATTTCACTTTAGGTGTATTTAAAACAATGCTAAACTTTGTTTTTTAAATTTCAGAAAAAAAAATCATAAAAAATTCATAAAAAATATTTTAAATTCATAAAAAAAAGAAAAGAAAAGAAATACATTACAGAGAAATAATAATTTTAATTGTACATATAATTACGGCCCAAACAAAACAACTAATTAGTTCTCCAATCATTACAGCTTCTTGAAAAATTATAATACGAGATTCCGATGTGGTTGTTGTTGTTGTTGTCGTGTGCCACTCGGAAATTCCGAGCCCCGGAAGTGGAACTACCGGACTTATTTTTAAGGCAATAGGGTTGCGTCTTCCGTTATTAGGAACGCCTCATAGGGAGGAAGTACGACTTCTAGTTCCATAAGCTGGTGAAAGATGGCAGCACCAGCCAAACTCGAATTTTGATCCGGATCAGAGCGAGTTTGACCCATGTTCCGGTACCCCCAGAGGTATAAACGAGATTCCGATTATATTAAATTATATTATAGGCAAACAAATACTCGAAATATACATCCTCTTTAAATGTAGATCTTAAATATTAATCAACGTACGCTTTTTCTTCTTCTTCTTCTTCTTTTTTTTTTTTTTATCCTTCTGTGCACGAAATAAAATTTCAACTGATCTCTAATATTAACAACCTCAAAATGGTTAAGTAATTTATGCATATTAAAAATCATATCAGGAAGTTAAACCAAGATTTAAACACACCGGCTGTTTTACACTTTATTTACTTTTTACTTTTTTTTTTTTTGGGGGGGGGGGGTTATTTTTTCTTTATTTATATTTGTTATTCAGGGTTTTGGTTGTTTATTTATCTTATTTATTTTTATTTGATAATTTCATCCATTTACTTATTTTGCTATTAAAGCTGCAGTTAAACGATCATAAGGATGAATGCTTATATAATTTAATCTTTTGTATAATTAAACCTGAAATTTAAAAAATGTAATGAACAATAATTATTGAATTTTTGTGATTTAAAAAATATGTAGGTTATATTAGTTATAATTTTATGTATGTAATATTTATTCTTTTCTATAACTTAAAAAAATAAATTTTAGCTTGTTTTAATTATCAAATAAAGTAAAAATAAAATAAAATGCTTAGATAAATAAGTACATCTGCATATATATATTTTAAATAAAAGGTTTCTTTTATTTTTGCTTTATTTTATAATTAAAACAAAGCTAACATTTATTTTTTAAATTAAAATTTTAAAACCTACTTTTTTTTGGTTAAATTCCAAGAAAAAAAATATATCTTTATTAAAATTTTCAAATTTTGAATTGAATAATAAGAGAAAGTAACAGTACAATAAGATGTTTAGATTAAATAAATAAAAGGGGAAAAACACATTCCCGTCGGTAGCATTGAAAACGGGCCCTCCACGTTTCAACCATTTAATCCACCGACCACGCCACTGGAATGTTGTCTATATTGCGAAATAACTTGTATTTAAAGATTACTAAAACTTTAAACGCTTTTTTCTGGAAATTATGTGGCTAGTGGATCCTACTGCTTTAATATGCTGTTACCTTCATAGTATACTACTGTTATGAACATTCATAACATTTTGTTTATTTTTAATATTTAATAAATGAAATTACTATTCTGTTAAAAAGATAAATTTTCTTAACTATAATTATGTTTCGAAGTTGTCTGGTAATTCTTTATCTAGCTCGTTAAAAGAGAAATATTCTTTCTCTCAGAAGTATTTATTGTGTGGTGTTACATTAGTGTACTTAAAGTGACGTGAAAAGCGGGATTAAAATGCCAAGCATATGTGACTATTATCTACAAAAATATCCTCCTCACTTTCATCTATGCGGCTTGTAATGTGTAAAATTGGTTGCAATCTGTTTTTCCCAAAGGGAGAATGATCGTTATCTTTTCTTAGCTCCGAAAGAGACATCTCTAAACATCTGGTATTCGTCAGGACCGCCAGCGAAGCACCAATTTTAATGACAGTCACAGGTGTATGCAGAGCTGCCAACCTAATCCGGCAAATTGTTAGTACCGCCCACTTTTCTACACCACTTAATTTTTAGAGTATTTGTTTTCTTAGTTCATCGTAAAAATATTTGAAGAGAGTTACTCTAAAAATTAAGTGGTGTAGAAAAAGGGGCGGTACAAACAATTTGCCGGATTAGGTTGGCAGCTCTGTGTGTGCTCTGCGCTCTGCTATGTTCGTGGTTTACAGCTTTCAGGATCGGATCGTTAACTGTTTAGTTAATTAGTAAATGACTGTGTTTCCCAGGTGTGCAAAAATTAAGATTTTGGTGTGCTAATGAGTTTAAATGTCCCTCTTGTTTTGAGAAAATTGTTTGGGGCATTTTTGAAGGGGTGTATTTAGTTTTAAATAGGAGGGGACAAGCTAAATAGTTTCGGTTATACAGTGTCCAATGAGTGTGTAGCTTTTATCTGAGGGGATTGACAACGACTCACGACTGGATTTTACGATAACGTCAGTCGTTACGGGTTTGCGGCAAGCGATGTGCTTGTGTATTATTCGTGGGGGTGTATTTTTTATGATACCCGGTAGTTGGTTGTGACTATATCAGGGGAGAGGGGCCTTTGGCCCCTCTCATTCTGTCCTCTTTCATTCTTAGGCCCGCTCTCAACTCTGGCTTCTCATTCTATGGACTCGCATTCTGTGGACGCTCATTCTTTTGTGGACTCTCACTCTGGGGAGACTGATATTACGTGGAGACTCGCTTTTCGGCTGTTCTGATGTTGATACATGCTCTTATATTCTGAGGAGACTCTCTTTCTTTGATGACGCATGCATACGAGTTAGTTTTATTTAGAGAGGTAAACCTGATATTAGAAGAGCGTTGTTAGTAAGACGATTCGATACTTCTTTCGCGAAGTAGTTCTGAGATTGTACGCACCCTCTCCTTCTTTCGTAAAATGTACTGCTTATTTCTGCAAGAATTTCGCTCTGAAGATAATCGAAGCTAGTTGACTCGCATCCCAGTCGATGAGCGGCTGCCTGAGTCTTGCTATGGAACCGGTCCTTTTCTTGTTTTGTTATGGTCTCATTTCCTCCTAGTGGTGATGAAATTTTTCATCGAGTTCGTCAAATTAAATACCACTGAATGTCATGTGGCCAGAAAGGAAAAAGGGAACAGCTGAGATTTCTCCGGACGACCTGGTATGGAAAAAAATCATCTACGTTTCTGTGCTTTCTGCCTATGTAAATAATGAATTTCAAAACAAGGTAATAACATTTATTTTCCCTTCTCCTAATCTGTAGCAGATGAAAAAATTGTTCAAGATTGATTAATTATGTTTTTTGACTAAGTGTTTTACTTTTAACAAAAAATGATAAAGGTGTAAGAACTTTGTTATTTAGGTGAATTAAGGTTAAGTCATAATTTTTTTTTTTTTAGCTGCTAAAATTATATGTTAATAACGTTAAAAAAAATAAATAATTGTGATTGGATTAATGAAAGATATTTAGTAGTAAAATTTTGTTCTTAGTGTTGATTAAATGACCAATATTTAAATAAATCACCAATTTTAAAGTTATCATGTTATTTTTAGAATTTTTTTCTTTTATGCACATGTGTAGTACTTTAAGAATTACCGGAAAAGAAATTTTGTTTCGGGGTATCATAAAAGGGGATTTGTCTCAGTCATAATGCAGTAAGCTATGAATTCTCTAAAAACAAATTGTGGGGTTGGCAGGTCGTGTTTACAAAAAAAAAAAAAAAAAAAAAAAAAAAAAAAAAATGAGGTTAGAATTTTTTTTTTTGCCTTATCTCTCCGATACCTTGTCCTTCACAAAACCGGTGGGTGTTTTCCTGTAAAAGTAATTTAATTTAGGAGGCTAATGTTTAAGTAGTTTGTACCTGCCTCTCTGTGGCAGGTTGTTATCTGGTTTGTCTACAAATTGATATATTTTTTTTTGTTAATGTGTAAATGATATGCATTTAGGTGAACAGACTTTTGTTTTTAGTATTAATTGCATTTGTATTTCTGTATACATTGCATTTGAGACAGTGTGTATTCTCTTTCATGATTATTGATGGTCCTTCGCAGTGATTAGTACAATTTTATGTACAAAATTTTTGGGAAATTAATATTTTAGGAAAAATTAAAACACAATTTTTTTTCTTTTAATTAAATGATTATACTTGGAGAGGAATTTGCTCTTCTTAGTAGGTAGGCGCGAATCAATCAATATAATTTTCTCTCTCCTTAAAGGTTTAGTAGTTATGTTTATGAATCTCAATGGTCGTATAATTTTCTGTATCAAGATAAAGAAAATCGCATATGTTTGAAAAGTTTTCAAATGTTGTGTTGTGAAATATATTATGTATTGGTTTTGTTTATGTGTATTTACAATTTATGTAATGTTGTATATATTGTTTTCAAAAATTGCATATTGGGTCGCCAGGAGTGCTCATGTTGTCCCAGTTTTAGATTGTGGCTTATTTTGAAAATTCTACGCATTACCCACCCCTGTCGTCAAATTAGTTTGTCCAAGCTAGTTGTGTCAATTTTTTTTTTTGTTCAAAAATGTATAGATTAAGGGTGCATGTCTATGTCGGTTTTGTTGAATCTAGTTGTGGTCAGACTTGTGTGGTATTGTGAATGCCTACGTGGACAAATATTTTTGTGCCGTAGTATGTCAACCGTGAATTGCTCGATATTATGAGTTTAAAATTGTCTGTTATGTTTGTGCAGGTTTCCTATGTGCCGTGTGGTTTTGGTTCAGGATAGAATAGAAAGTTGTGCCTATGAGGGTGGGGTGAGTTTTTGAAGGACTGAAGCAATTATAGTACTTTTCAGGGAAAGTTTTTCTTGGTTCCTACAATAGCTGGTATCTGGTTTCTAATAAAAATGTCTTTTGAGGGTGGCAAGTTCGATTTGCAGATATGACGTCTGTTTGCGGATCGAGGAAAGTTTGGGGCTTTAGCTGTCTTCTTTCTTAGGGTCGATGTTTGACGTTTTTGATGGGTAGTCACTTTGCCTTTGGGTTTTCGGCTTCTTTTCAAAAAAAAAATTTTTTTTCATTGAAGTAACGGGGTGTTGTTATGAAGATTCATTACATTTTGTTTATTTTTAATATTTAATAAATGAAATTACTATTCTGTTAAAAAGATAAATTTTCTTAACTATAATTATGTTTCGAAGTTGTCTGGTAATTCTTTATCTAGCTCGTTAAAAGAGAAATATTCTTTCTCTCAGAAGTATTTATTGTGTGGTGTTACATTAGTGTACTTAAAGTGACGTGAAAAGCGGGATTAAAATGCCAAACATATGTGTCTATTATCTACAAAAATAGCCTCCTCTCTTTCATCTATGCGGCTTGTCATGTGTAAAATTGGTTGCAATCTGTTTTTCCTAAAGGGAGAATGATCGTTATCTTTTCTTAGCTCCGTAAGAGACATCTCTAAACATCTGGTGTTCGTCAGGACTGCCAGCGAAGCGCCGACTTTAATGACAGTCACAGGTGTGCGCTCTGCGCTCTGCTTTGTTCGCGGTTTACAGCTTTCAGGATCGGATCGTTAACTGTTTAGTTAATTAGTAAATGACTGTGTTTCTCAGGTGTGCAAAAATTAAGATTTTTGGGCAGCTAATGAATTTAAATGTCCCTCTTGTCATGAAAAAATTGTTTGGGGCATTTTTGAAGGGGTGTATTTAATTTTAACTAGGAGAGGCCAAGCTAAATAGTTTTGGTTATACAGTGTCGAATGAACGTGTAGCTTTTATCTGAGGGGATCGGCAACGACTCACGATTGGATTTTACGACAGCGTCAGTTGTTACGGGTTTGCGGTAAGCGGTGTGCTTGTGTATTATTCTTGGGGGTGTATTTTTTATGATCCCCTGTAGTTGGTTGTGACTATATCAGGGGAGAGGGGCCTTTGGCCCCTCTCATTCTCTCCTCTTTCATTCTTAGGCCCGCTCTCAACTCTGGCTTCTCATTCTATGGACTCGCATTCTGTGGACGCTCATTCTTCTGTGGACTCTCACTCTGGGGAAACTGATATTACGTGGAGACTCGCTTTTCGGCTGTTCTGATGTTGATACATGTTCTTATATTCTGTGGAGACTCTCTTTCTTTGATGACGCATGCATACGAGTTAGTTTCTTTTAGAGAGGTAAACCTGATATTAGAAGAGCGTTGTTAGTAAGACGATTCGATACTTCTTTCGCGAAGTAGTTCTGAGATTGTACGCACCCTCTGCTTCTTTCTTCAAATGTACTTATTTCTGCAAGAATTGCCCTTTTCTTAATCTGAATCAGATGAAAAAATTGTTCAAGATTGATTAATTATGTTTTTTGACTAAGTGCTTTACTTTTAACAAAGAATGATAAAATTGTAAGAACTTTGTTATTTAGGTGAATTAATGTTAAGTCATAATCTTGTTTTTAGCTGCTAAAATTATATGTTAATATCGTTAAAAAAATGAATAATTGTGATTGGATTAATGTAGGATGTTTAGTAGTAAAATTTTGTTGTTAGTGTTGACCAATATTTAAATAAATCACCAATTTAAAGTTAAATTTTATTGTGTTTGTTTTCATTTAGATTTTTTCCTTTACTAAGTAAATTTCTGGTTTAGTAAATTATGAAAAAATATTGTTTTGGTAAATTGTGGGGGCTAAAAAAAAGTAAAAAAATTCTCTTTATGGGAAGCGGTCTCTTCCCTCCGAACTGGATATTAATTTGTACCATCAGAGCTGAGTAGAAAAAAAAAATCCATTTTAAAGTTAATTAGCCTTTATGTTTTTTTTTCTTTGAGCTTAATATTTATTGTTTTTTTTTTTTTTTTTTTTTTGTGGGGTGAATACACGTAATGTATAATCTGGAATATCTCTTGTGAGACTAAAATTCAGTTTAATTACTTTAATGAATTTTTTTTTAAATTAAAAATTAAGGTGGAATTTTAAAGTAAGAAATTTTAATGCTTTGTTCTGTTATAAATTCCAGATTGTACATAACCAGTGTATTTGATATTTTTCTTGCTGACTCATACCATTTAAGTTTTAAATTTGATTGAATTTTTAAACTTTCAAGTAAATTCATCTATGGTAAATAATCTGCCTGCACTTCACAAGATCTGAATAATTGTAAACATAGCAATAGATATTAGTGGATTTTGTGAAGTTATATCAGTGTAAGATGATTTTACTTAGTAATTAGATTTTGCTATTAGAAGTAATGTTTTAGAAGTAAAATTTTGTAACTTTATTTAAAAACCTTTTAGACATGATTAGTGCTGTGTAGGTTTTTGTATATTCACCAACTGCTTTATTTATTTTTCCAGAGACTTTAAATGATAAACAATTAATTTTGGGATTTTATTTGAATGGGTTTAATGTTGAAATTTATTTAAATTGGGCTCTCTTTGATGAGTACTGTCTAGGCGCTTTTTACTAAGAAAAAATAAATAATCCACTATGCGATAATAGATGTTTATGTTGTCGGCCCAGAACTCTCTTTGACTGCTGTTGTTTTTTATAGTGTTTCTATAATTTGATATTCTGGGGCTCAGTGGCTAGTGCACTGATGCTGAGAAAGTTTTAATTTGATAAACGTGTGTGGTACAATTTTGAAAAACAGCATCTGTCAAAGTAGTTGTGTTTCAGTTAAGAAATAATAAATAAAAACTGTTCATAATACTACAATCCTGCGCAGTTGCGCCCCGATCTGAGTTTTCCATGTCGTGACCTGTCCTTGTTACTCTAATAACTATAATTCAAGTTTCATTAGATTCTATAACAACACAAATGCAAATCTGAAAAAACAAAAAAGGCATTTACAATCAGAAATACAACAAAAAATGCCATAGTACTATAACTGCACTAAAGAAAAATTGTAATAATGACTTGAACATAGATTTTTTACTAAATTAAAACGTATGAATTAAATATATTTTTGCTTTTAAAATAGTGCACTAAAACAATGAATTTGATAAATATATTCAATTTTCTGAAAAATATTTAATTTTTTAGAAAAAGCTCTGAAATTGATTGGAATTGCAAAATTTATGTTTTCCTTTTAAGTTTCGTTTCTCAGAAATGCACATTAAACATTTAAATATAGTCGAGTTTCCTAAATCGTACCTATCCAATATCATGCAATCTCTGATTAGTAAAGAAGGATTCAGTTGAAAACGTCCTAGAAGACAAATAAGTTTCTTTTACATGGAAAACTTTGCAATCAATCAAGTCTTCGTACAAGTTCATTGAATTAATATAAGTTATTTGATGTTATAGTCTTCGATGAAGTGTTTGAATATCTTTTGTAAGGATATGGCAGCACTACACTTATGTACAAGTTTTCGAATGCATCATATAATTATTAATCAAATATTGTTTTGTATTCTCGTTGTTTCTTGACTAGCTAACTATTATTTGACACTTGGAATAAAGTTTCGTCTAAACCGCTGTGTAGTTACTTAAATTGTACCTAATGAAAACTTCTAAATCAATCTGGTACGATTTAAGACCTTACCCCATGTTCCATATTTCTCATATTAGTTTAATTAAAAGAAAATGCCTTTTTAATGCCATAATTTAATTTAAAAAAATTCCATATTTCTTTTGAGTTCATTAAATTTTTTTTTTTCGTGTTAAAATGACAAAGGAATTCTACGGAGTATAGTCAAGTATCAGCATACTGGAATAGATATAGAGAGTTAACCCGTTAGCGCACAGTGTCCTCATTTGAGGACAGCTAATAAAATGGCACGTATATTTTTTGTGGTTTCTTGGAATGATGTCTGCATTTTAGTGACAGTTTATAGCGTCACTCTAAATGATCCCTGAAAGTTTTATGTGCCTACTATTAAATATTATTTCATAATTTGGATAGTCATTTTATGATTTTTCATTCGTCGCACATACATTTGCTTTTTGCGCAAGTATACTAACTTAAATCAAGTTGAATAATAATATATATTATAATACTTTACTTTCGAGGTCTTTGTCAACATATAATAGGAAATTAATCTGTTATCTCAAAGTTTTTCTGTCTCGAAGTTTTCTTGCTAGAACGCTAAACGTCAATAAATGAGGATACGCTTTAAATTTAAAACTATAAAAAGAATTGTTTAAGTTAATATATTTTACTATCAGTTGTCTATATTAATTTAGATGTGAAATAATCAGCTAATAACATTTTGCAAAATTAATTCGGGCGTTAACGGGTTAATGAAGGTTGCCGGCAATTCCTAGTACCAAAACGGACTCTTAACACATTTTTTGCGGGTCACGTAAAATTATGTTTTTTAACACATAGCTTACGGGTCTCTTAAAAGTGAAAAAAAAACGAGTTTTGTCTTCAGGCGTTCCTCTAAAAAATTATTTTACCTTAAAAAACGATTTTATGTATTCGGGTTTAACATTTTATGAGCTGCCGGTGTATATATCGCCGTGGCATTTATAGCATCGACTGCAGAGGGTAAAATGGAAATAATTTAATCACGATCACGTAAAATTAGTTTATTAAATAATATAACGTTGTAGAGGTACACTAAAAACAGGTTTACTATTCAATATAGAAAAATATCCCGACGACAGTGTGTTAAACGTTCCTCGCCTTTACGCATTCTTTTAAAACAGTACTTTACCAAATAAATAAATAAATAAATAAATAAAAACAATGTGTTTAACACTTCATGTATTTACCCCATCGATTTCTGGAGATGAAATTTAAATAATTCAATCATGAATACATAAAATCATTGTGTAAAATAATTTAACACTTTAGAGGAATGTGAAAACGCGGAATTTATGGTTCAAAATAGGAAAACACCCCGAAAATAATGCATACCTGCCAACATTCTAATAAATATTCTGTAATATTGTTAGTACCCGTCTTTTTTTTTTTTTTTCACATCAGTTGATTTGGTAAATTTTGGAGAAAATTACTCTATAAAAAAAGTCGTGTGGAAAAAGATTGGGAACTAACATTACTACAGATTATTAATTAAAATGTTTCCAAGTATGATAATGTTTTAAGAGTCATCGACTACTCTATGGTCCTAGGCCTGAGGGGGAGTGACCTTCGTGGGGGTATTTCTAAGGGTTTGTAGCCCGTATTTACGCAAGTTTCGGAGAAAATCACGAAAAACTCTGAGCGGCTAGGCCGACGAGCGCGACCTGGGATCGAACCTGGCACCTCACGTCTACCAGCTTTGAGCGCAGAACCGCTCGGCGGCTGGTGGGCCCGTGTTTTTTTGGACATGCATATCGTAAATATTTGTACAGTAATCTTTCAGATTGCTGAGAGAAATCGTATTCACCAAATACTGAATATTGTGGCAAAAATGGCTAAGAAAAAGAGGTACTATGGTTTTGTAGTTTGTCACAAAATCATTTCATTGCCTGAGTTTTTGCCAATGCCTTCGATGAAAGTAAAAGAATCTAATAAAGCAAATTAAAGGAATATAGGTGAAAATTAAATGTAAAATATCAGATCCAGTATCTCCGATTTCAGTTAAAATGATAAAATACATTAAATTAAAATCAAAATTTTTTTTTGTGGAATATATTGAAACCAGTTAGGACTATCAATATTAATCCAAAGATTTACTTCGACAGAGGATTAAGTCATCGAAGTTCAACCTGGTAACTAGTTTTGCTTTATATGAGAGGTTAATTCAATTAAACACATGGTGTAATATTTGTAATAATTTGTATAATTTATATATTAGATTTAATGATAGTTTCATGGTTTTATGATAAATTTTGTATAAGCTCTCCCACAAAAAGTCTCACTTACTTTGTATTACACACTGTTATATTTCGTTTACATTTTACTGACTTATCCGGCAATACCATTACAGTATTTGTAATGTTATGAAAATGCCCTACTACATTTGTAATTGTAGGATTAAGCATTTCTTTTGGATTAGTTAATGTGTTTTAATTTGCTTTTTCAAAGCTACTTATTATTTTGCAGGTTGATATAATTTAGGGAACTGGTGGTAAGAATTAAGCAGTCACTTTCCTAAGTCGTACCTCTAGCAGATCTGACGGATACAATACATTTTTATTAATCCCTTACAAATGCTTTCTTGCTTTTACTAACAAATATTATGTTACGAAAAATAATTTAGGTAGCTGAATAACTATACTTTAAACTATTTCAAAAATAACTGAAAGTGACTTGTGGCACATAAATATTTAAATATGACAAGTGATGCGATTTAGACAACTCTACTCTATTACGTGACTTTTTGAACATGTTTTGAACAGTGAATCTTGCCATTTTAATGTAAAATATAGCACTGATTTTTAAATATTTATATCGGAGGCCTTATAATGTACTTGAAAATACTTTATCCGGCAATTCACAATGCACACATTTTTGAACAACAAGTAAATTTATAGCTGATAAGTAATTAATATATATATATATATATATATATATATACTCTTCTGAGCTCCTCCTTTTTTTAAAAGAAGTAAATATTGTTCGAAGGAAAAGTTTAAGACATGCAACATGCATTTCCTTTTACAGATTAAGAAAAATAATTTAAGAAAAAGAAGATGGTTTAATAATGGATTTGGATAAATATGGTTTTAAGAAAAACCATATTTATCCATGAGAAAATCTAGAGAAGTACCACTCTTAACAAAAATTAAAGTACTTACTAAATACAAGTAATTATTTTCAAAAATTAATTGTAGCTTACAAAAACTACCACTTGATTTTCAAAAGTTATTTTCTCTAATTTTTAGTATTTTTGAAAAGCATTATTAAAAAAAAAAAAGTTAAAATAAAAAATTGAAAAAAATTATTGAAGCCCTCATTGTTGCCTTTTAAGAAATATTTAAGAAATATTTATACAATGATTAAGTATATGAAGTAAGTATCGCATTTAATATTTCTAAATGTAAAATTAGAATTTTTAAAACGTTACTATACAAAAATTCTTCAGATAATAAATAAGCTTTTCTAACAAATTCTTGAAAGTATAACGAAATATTTTTAGATGGGCAAAACGTAAAGGTAAGTGTAGTGTTCCCTAATTAACTGTATCCACATGTTGAAATACTAACTATTTTGTTTAAAAAATATCTCGAAGACTTTATGAAAATAAAATAAAATATACCTTAAAGAACAAGTTTCAGCATTAAATGTACAACTTGACAACATTTCAATCTTACGATAACCATATTTGCTCCTAATCGTCTCATTATTCTGTAAATACTTATTTAAAAATGTAAGAATTTGACTTCTTTCATCACTAAATGTTCCGTCAAAATCTTTTGTACAAGATGCAAATTTTTTTCGCTCCTAAAAAGTAAAAAGATAATAGTGATTGAGTTACATTTCACTTTACAATATTAAATACTTTACAACATTCACACACATTAAATAGACTAATAATGAATGTTATGGATGGAATTATAAAGAAAAAAAAGGAGTAATTTTTAAGATGGCTTAGTATGAAGCATATTTTAAAAAGGAATGCGCATAGTTCCAATTTGAATTATAATAAGAAATTATAAATGATTTTTTTTTTAAATATTTTACAGGAATGTCAGCAATATTACCAGTTTTTTATCAAATTTTGGGCCCTCCGTGGCCGAGTGGTTATGTCACCACACTGCTAATCGCCTTCGATCGTAGGAGAGCGGGTTCGATTCCCGTGCTGGCCCTGGGTGTCTTTCCTATTCTTCGTACTGTAATTTTGTCATGTTCTTTGTGTATTTATCTGAAGAGATTTACAAGCGGGCTTCGCGAGGGTCAAGCATACAAATCTGTGTATATGTTATCAATAAATGGAAATAAAATGTCCTCAAATTTTGCACGAAGAAACACTATTAAATTGAAAGCTATTTTCTCTGCAGGAAATAAGATTAGATTGTGGAAAATACCTTATAAATGATATAATTGCAAACTAGGAAAATTATTTAAATTTTAACATTTGCATGTATTTCCAGTATTGGTGGAATTGTCGTTTACGATTTAAATCAATCTCAGCGTCTGGTGACATCGTTCAATTTATCTATTCTGCGTTCTTTTAAGTCTGTTTGTTTTCCCCTTGAAGGAATGTTATAAGAGAAGTTGACATGTCCAGAAAAAATAATAATCTCACAAGTTATTAGCTAGTGTTAATTACCAAAATATTAGCTAGTGCTAACAACACATTATTAAGCAACACAACATTAGCTTATGTTTTGGTGGCCTCAATATGGCTCCTTCGATAGCAGAATGTCTACTGACCGATTTTTTCCGACATTCTACCACCAATCAGTTTATAACAGTATAATTTCGTAGTATGTTTTAACGATTAATTAAGGTTAAAATTACTATACGAATATAGTGGTGTAAGAGCCACGGAAAAAGGGGGTCGGAAGACACGATGGATAGCACTATGTTATAGCGGTAGCCATCTTGAGTAGACGACAATTAACTTCATTTGCTCTGGATGCTGATGCGAAATATATCAACCCCTCTTATATAACTCCTCCAAGGTTTTCAGTAATTGATATTTATGGAATGTTTGGATTTCTCAATCGTAAATATATCTTCAAAAGTTGAAAAATATATGTATCTTAGAGAGCAGAGGAAAGCTATCCTATTTAAAATATAGCAGAGCTGAAAAATGAGGCTTTACGGTTCAGAGTTCAAAAGAATACATTTGCGCAAAAAAGATTTCATAAAATATTCTTTGGCCTACACTTTACAGAATTATGTGCTGCCAATATGGATGCATGGAGGGGGGAGAGTTAGAAAGAATTAATTTACAGCAGAAACAACCGTAAAATAGCCTCTCTTTACAGATGTTTCCGCTTTAAATTGCCTTATTTAACAGCAGAATGTGCTGGCAATATATGTGCCAGCACATTTTGCTGTAGAAACTTCCATTTGTTTTACAGTGTATGTCGTATTAATTGATAACTATAACATGTGAAACTAACCAGTCAGTTATATGTTAGGATAATAGTAGTATATGTTTAAGGTTTATTTTTATGATGTCATATTGCTACAATACAGAGTGATAATGAAAGATCACTCAAAAAGTAAAATGAAATGGCAAAAAACATTTAATTCGTATTGCAGAATATATACATATATATATATATCCTGCATTTAATAAATCACTTATTGTATGGATCTACCATCACATGCAATTACGTGACGCGGTCTCTTTCTCTCTCTCTGTATATATATATAAGCAATTGCATATTTGAGTTTAGTACATCAATTTCCTTAATTTTCAATATTTAACTCAAAAATCGTTTCGGAATTCTTGAAATACACTTTAACGTTTATCATTCGCCCAAAAGTAAGTCCCCTGTATTAATCCTTATCGCTCCAACTGGCAGTAATTTCGTAAGTTTAAGCTAATATTTTCCTATTTTGGACAGTATAAGTCCCGCTTTTTGGCATCCCTGTACAACGTAACATTATTTAACAAAATGATTTTAGCATTCGTGATAAAATTATTTAAATTACATCTTCAGCCTTAGGTGCGATAAATACCCCTGGTGTGTATCTACGCCGATTGCACACGAAGTGTTAAACCCAAGTACATAAAATCCTTTTGTAAAGTAAAGTATTATTTTAGAAATGCCCAAAGGCAGGGTTTGGTTTCGAGTGGGTGAACATTTTTTTCATATAATTCTTGTAGTGATAAGAGTTGAAACAGACATGCCAACATCTCAGTTTATTCCGGAGCAATGTCAGAAACCTTTTTTTTTCATACCACTTTATTTGTAGTGAAATTTTCTCCATCATGTAATTACATTTAGCAAGTTGAGCGCCACGCAAATTCTTAAAATCCATTAAAATTCCATAATGATTCCTCCTGCAATAAATAAAAATTAAGCTAATTTTTAATAAATTTTCAAACATTAAATGTAATATTTTTAGTTTTATATCCTATTATATCTGCCACCGATAGTTGACGCTGCTTTATATCATATTTAACACTGTCAGCCACCGATGGCTGACAGGGCGCTCAACGTTTTATTTTATTATTTGTACTACTTTTACTTTCGGGGTAAAACTTTCATTGAAATGCTTGAAGTATAACATGTTCTGCACACTCCTAAAGTTTCAAGATGATTCCTTCAGTACTTAGAGATATATGACAAAATGTCTAGAATGGCTGACATGGCGCTCAACGTGTTAAATAAGAAGAAAAATCTCTACTATTATTAAAATCTGTGAGTCTCTGCCTATCTCGCTGCCACTGTACTGAGATAAATTCCGGCGCTAATCGTCGCACGGACTTTGGACCGATACAGACGGACCGATAATTCATCACAGATGTTTGTTATCTAACTCGCTAAACGGTGCTATTTTAAAAATTCATAACATATTGATACTTTAAAAGGGCTGAACTGAAAAGGGTGCGCACAGCCCGCTAAGGTGTGTGCTGCCGCAAGCAGTGGGGACACGGAGCAATTTTTTTTCCGTTCGGAAATGATTTTTTTTTTCTTCTAAATGATAAAAAATACTTATAGTGATTCATTTAAAAATAGTGACCCGCTAGTACCTTTAGAGCTGCCAACCTAATCCGGCAGATTGTTAGTATCACCCATTTTTCTACACCACTTAATTTTTGGAGTATTTGTTTTCTTAATTCCTCGTAAATATATTTGAAGAGAATTAAAATAAAAATTAAGTGGTGTAGAAAAATGGGCGGTACTAACAATTTGACGGATTAGGTTGGCAGCTCTGTACCTTTCAAGAAAAGTAGTATTAAAAAAGGGTGGGTACAAACAATGCTAAAGATTAAATTAAAATGTTGACATGCCTGGTTAAAGACAGAAGAATAAGATGGCCAGTAAACGCCTGTCATAGTGTCTGATGGCCAGTTAAGATGGCCAAATTGTATTGATAAAATGCGTTAGGAGACATTATAAATAGCAAAAAAATGTATTTGTTAATGTGTTTGTAAATGTGTTTGGTTAACACTTTGCAACAAGGTTGAAAAGTGTTAATGACTTCGGTTTGTCTGTCTGTCTGTCTGTCCGTCTGTCCGTCCGCGTAACTATTTATGGAATTTCTTGCAACTGATATATGTTATTCAAGTTCACTATCAGATGTTCCCTATTGAAATCGAAGTTTATACCTCTACTGATTTGTGTACAGGGACCCCCGAAAATATTTCAAAACATTGTGTTCTATGAGAGGCATTTCTATAAACCATATTTTCATACTGTACACAAATCTTAATGAAATTGAAATATGTTATTCAAGTTCACTATTGGATGTTTCCTGTATAAAATGGAGTTTATACCTCTACTGGTTTGTGTACAGGGACCCCCGAAAATATTTCAAAGCATTGTGTTCTATGAGAGGCATTTCTATAAACCATATTTTAATACCCTTACTGTACACAAATCTTAATGAAATTGAAATATGTTATTGAAGTTCACTATCGGATGTTTCTGGTATAAAATGGAATAAATATCACCACTGATTTGTGTACAGGGACACACAAAAGTATTCTAAAGCATTGCGTTTTACGAGAGATATTTCTATAAACTAAATTTTAGTAACTTTACTTTGCACGAAGATTTATGAAAATGAAATATGTTATTTATATGCACAAAAGAATGCTTTGCACAGAATATATCATGATTAGCATTAGATTTACAGGGTGACACAAAAATATTCTGTTATATTAAGAGCTATTGATAAAAATTTGCTAGAATTCTACTTCCGTTTACATTAAGCGTTTTTAACACTTCCTAACATTTTTTAAAGTGTGAATATGATATCAATTTGTGTATCTGTCCGTCTGTCTGCCTGCCTGCGCTCTAACTCCCGTAAATATTTATGGAATTTTTTGAAACTAATATATGTTATTCACGTTCACTATCGGATGTTCCCTATTGAAAATTGATTTTATACCTCTTATGGTTTGTGTACTGTGACACCCAAAAGTAGTCGAAAGCATTGTGTTCTATAAGAGGAGTTTCGATAAACCATATTTTAATACCTTTAATGAATAGAAACTTTAATGAAATTTTAATATGTTATTCAATATCGGATGTTTCTAACCGGTTTATGTACAGGGGCACTTGAAAGTATTCAAAGCATTGTGTTGTATGAGATTTATTTTTATAAACCAAATTTTAATAATTTTATTTTCCACAAAGCTTAATGCAATTGAAATATATTATTCGTATGCACAAAAGAGTGTGCCTTCTATGTAATATAGTATGGTTAGCATTAGATTTACAGGGCCACACAAAAATAATCAGTTACATTAAGTGCTATTAATAAAAATTTGCTGGCATTGCATTTTTGTTTACATAAGCGTTTTAACACTTTCTTATAATTTCAGTGGGAATATGATTTCAATTTCTGCATCTGTCTGTCCGATTGTCTACCTTTCTATCTGTTTTGTCTCCGGCTCTTATCATCCGTGAATATTTTGAGAATTTTTAAAAAATGATACGCTCAAGTTCCCTATGGAATGTTCCCTATTTAAAATGTTATTAATAGGTCCTGTACAACTAGTTTGTTTACAGGGACAGCAACAACAACAATAAAAAAAAAGCCAATGTATTAAGTATTAGGACAGATTTTTTTAAAAGTTATATTTAAAAAACTTTCTACTATAAAAATCATAAAAACATTGACATGTATTATTAATAATCTAAAATATTGTTTTGTATAGAATATGATATGATTGACTTTCAGATTACAGGGCTAGAGAGATTAAAAGCTGTAATCATAATCTAACGGCTACATTTTCTTTTGCGTTAAGCCTTTTTAACACTATCCAAAATGCCTAAGAGTAATTTAAAAACCATTTAGTCTATTTGTGTGTTTTTCAGTCCTTCTGCCTGTTGTGGGATAACGTAGGCAAGGAATATTAAAAGCTATTCCATACAACAATTGCGTACAGTTGGGAAGTGTTACTAATGAATGCGTATTGCATGATTTTTCTTTCTTGTTATTCTTTTACAGCAGTCAGTCCAGCAATGTTACTATCGTTTTAAAATCTGTCTTAGAATTTTGCTTAATATAACAATAAATCCTCAATACTGTCTCATTAATTCTACTATATCCCAACACATTTAAGTTTTTTTGAAATCACTTAAAAAAGTTAGAAATATCCAATTGTTAAATATAGGTCAGTTTTCTTAAGAGTTTTTTGCTTAAAGTGTGTTCTATTAAAGATATTTTTCATGCAAAAAATTCATACTTAAATTAACTTTAAGAAAAAATGACAACTAATGTAAAAACCAAAACGAAAGCTCTCTCTCTCTATATATATATGTATATAAACACTAAGTAGTACACAGGGTTCGTGCAGACACACATTTTTCGAGGGACTCTTCCACCAGAATTTTTATGCAATATATTCATTTTAAGTTTTAAGGCTTTTATGATGTCAAGAATTGCTTAATATTAGTGATGCAGAAAAAAAAAATATTCAAGGCTTGTGCAAACCATGAGTACAATCGTCAAAATGAGAGAGTGGGAGGGGCGAAATACGTATATTGCTGTACAACTGTTACTTCTCTTATAATTAAACATAATTGGGGAAAATTTCAAGTATTCAATTCAATAATTGAAATTAGCTTATTCCTCATTTTCCATTATAAGTATGAATAACTGAATTCAAATTCTTCAATTTACTTGAATTCTTCTAGAATTCAAAAATTTACAAATTTTATAATTTAATTCTGAATTAATACTGTCTTAACATAGCCTCCAAAACTAGATGCCTGTCGTGTTGCTCGGAAATTTTGAAACAGTTCTAGTGGTAAACAGCGCCACCTGGTACAGATTGTGCGACTTTTTTATTCAACAGCCACCAAAACTTTTTATAAGTGGGATTTGATATATATATATATAAAGCGAATAGAATCAAAGAAACGTCGATTATATATATATTATTTCACTTCTTAAAATTATTGGGGACATTTGAATAAAAAATTCGCGCAATCTGTACCAGGTGGCGCTGTGTACCACTTCAACTGTTGCCGAGTTTCCGAGCCACGCGACAGGCATCTAGTTTAGGAGGCTATGGTCTGAATCAACAAAATATTACAATAAAAATTATTTGACTGTAAATTAAATGGTTTATAATATTTCCCATTTGTATTTTTTTTACATATTAGCTATGCTATTTTGTATACTTTGGCAAAAGATAAAATTACTCAAATTACAAATCACTTCATATGAAATTGGCTTATTTTCACTTAATACACTATTGTCTGTCATACACATTAAAATAAATTTACATGATAAGCTAAATGTAGATTATAATTATTAACATCAAATAAAAATTTACATGCTGTTTTTAGAAAGACAAAGTCAATAGTGAAAAGGACATGACACTAATAAGATAACCAAATTGAATTTATAAAATAATATTAATATTTCATGATTGAAATTCTAGTACATATTAAAAGCAAAATTACTTTCTTATGAAAATTTAATTTTTAGTAAAATAAAAAATGTTTATAACTACCAATAAAAAACCGATATTAATTTTATTCCGCTTCAAACAAAACGGATAAAGCAAAAAAAAAATAAATAAAACAAAGGAAGAATGATGATCGTTAATTGTATAATAACAATAGGGGGCAAAAAAAAGAAAAAAAAAACCTTTTCTGATCTTGAAAATGTCATTAAATATTAATAAGATAAATTTTCCTGGAAAATAAATTTGAAATAAACATTGCAGTTTGATATCAATAATGGAAATAGTCAATTATACATTTCATTTAAAATAAAAATATAACAAATAGAAAACGAAAATAAATGTGATATTAAATTTAAAAGGCATAAATAGTAAACATAATAATGGAAATAATTATAATTCTTTAGTTAAGCCAGTATTAAATATAATTATACATTCTTTTAAGAAATAGATAGTAAAAGAAAACAAATTAAATTTGACAGTGCTTGCAAGATGGATAAAAATAAATTCGTACTATAGTATAATAGTGATGCATATTCAAAAGGAAGAAGCTAGTATGAAATAAGATACTAATATTCAAACTAAAAACTTCTTCACACACACCATAAAACTAATGAAACCACTACCGGTTTCGAAAGGACGTGACCTTTCTTCCTCAGGTGCAAACACGTGCACCTTGGCGGCAAAAGCAAGACTGAATTTCGAAACCGATTGTGTTTTCATTAGTTTTATGGTGTATGAAGAAATTTTTAGTTTGAATATTGATTGTACACCTGTTCTTTTATTTAGTAAGATACTGATAGTTTAAAGAAGTAATCTAAAAAGGGGATATATTTTATTAAATATTTTAATTTGTTTTGAATATTCGTAATCAAATAAAAAAAATTTTAAATTTAAAAAACAGAGGGGGAGAAAAAGAAATCTTAAAAAACGATGTTTTTGCTTAACTTTCACTAACCTTTTAAAAGTTTCAATACATTCTGCTTCGTTGAGGCGATTATTGTTGACTCTACATTGCAAGCGTGTGTAAACGAATTTATGCGTCGAACGCTGCATATAAAAAATAATTGGCATACAGTGCGGCCATATATCCTAAAACTAGCAGTGAGGACGCGTCCAAAATGTTGGAGGAATGCCAGCTTGGCCGACAGTTTGCAATTTAGAAAACATCCAATAATTCTGCGCTCTGTTATTGCTTATTTTCTCTGAGTCAGATGACTGTCACCCCTATTTTAGCACAGGACTCGTTGAGTTAGCACTTCCGCAAATGCTTCCATGGTTTCATGAAATGTGGTCGAAGAATAACATTTTCTTTATAATCTAACATAGATTCATCTATTAAACAATTATGGTCTTTATAATGATTAGAAAACTCTTTCAAGTATTAACAATATATTTTATTGATAAAATTACTGCATAAAATTTATTCAGAACATTAACTCAATAGAAAATCTATAAACAATGAATAAAACTGAGTTCACATATGCAATATCTTCGGAAAAAAAAAAAAAAAAAAAAAAATTAAAAAAAAAAAATCCGTGTTAATTTAAGGGGGTCTGGGACACCAATTTTTTTTTAATTATTATTATTATTTATTGATGGATTTATTGAAGTTATATTTTATTGAAGTTCACTCTCGGATGTTCCCTATTGGAAATGGAATGGATAACTCTTCTGGTTTGTGTACAGGGACACCCAAAATTATTCGAAAGCATTGTGTTCTATGAGGGGAGTTTGTATAAACCATACTTTAATACCTTTAATATATAGAAACTTTAATGAAATTTTAATATGTTATTCAATTCCCTATCAGATGTTTCCTATGTAAAATAGAGTACATTTCTAACTGATTTGTGTACAGGGGCACTTGAAAGTATTCAAAGCATTGTGTTGTATGAGATTTATTTTTATAAACCAAATTTTAATAATTTTATTTTCCACAAAGCTTAATGCAATTGAAATATGTTATTCGTATGTACAAAAGAGTGTGCCTTCTATGTAATATAGTATGGTTAGCATTAGATTTACAGGGCCACACAAAAATAATCAGTTACATTAAGAGCTATTAATAAAAATTTGCTGGAATTGCACTTTTATTTACATGAGCGTTTTAACACTTTCTTATAATTTTAGTGGGAATATGATTTTAATTTGTGCATCTGTCAGTCCGATTGTCTACCTTTCTATCTGTTTGTCTCCGGCTGCTATCATCCGTGAATATTTTGAGAATTAAAAAAAAATGATACACTCAAGTTCCCTATGGAATGCTCCCTATTTAAAATGTCATTAATAGGTCCTGTACAACTAGTTTGTTTACAGGGACAACAACAACAACAATAAAAAAAAAGCCAATGTATTACGTTTTAGGACAGAATTTTTTAAAAGGTATATTTAAAAAACTTTCTACTACAAAAATGTTAAAAACATTGACATGTATTATTAATGTTCTAAAATATTGTTTTGTATAGAATATGATATAATTAACTTTCAGATTTACAGGGCTACAGTAAAATATTCAGAGAGTTTAAAATCTATAATTATAATCTAACGGCTGCATTTTCTTTTGCGTTAAGCCTTTTTAACACTTTCCAAAATGCCTAAGAGTAATTTTAAAATCAATTAGTCTATCTGTATGTTTTTCAGACTTTCTGTCTGTTGTGCGATAACGTAGGCAAATAATATTAATAGTTATTCGATACAACAATTGCGTACAGTTGGAAAGTGTTACTAATCAATGCGTACTGCATGATTTTTTTTTTTTTTATATTCAGTCGACTCCTTTGTTTTCTCAGTTTTCTGTGACTTGGCATATTTTTCAGATTTATAAAATTTCATTCAAAAACAATGAAAGTTTAAAATAAAATATGTCCCCTCAAAATAAAATTAAATTAGTTAATTAGAAATCTTAAAATTGTTATTAAATTCGTTCGTTCATTTTCTCATATTATAATTATATATATATAGGGTAGGAGGGTGTAAATCAGCGGAAAATTTTGTTTTTTAAAATTATGCTCATACTCTCAATACTTTTTCTCTTGTAGAAATTGCTACAGCAGGGGAGTTTATTAACGTATCACGCTGAGATGGTATTGCCAATTCAGACCATTTTTGCTTTGTGCAGGCCTCCTCTTCAAAGACATAAAGTGAAGAATTGATATTGCTATAAGTTACTAAATAGTAGATTTGGATTAGTAGAAGCATATCCATTTCTTTTTTTTTTTTTTCTTAACTTTTACATAACTTTTATTAAAACTGTGTAAAATTTGACAGAAATCAATGTTTTTGGACCTGAACAAACTAATTAAAATGTAATTTTTTAAAATTAGGAAATAAACTTATAGGAAAAGCATAACTTAAAAGTACAATGATAGGCCATGTTTTAAACTTATATAAGCTCTAAAACAAACATCCCAGCTGTTCACATTTGTTATATAATAATGCTTTTACTTTACTGTACTCCGCTTCTGTATGACCGATGTGCCTAGAACTGACTTGATAAATGTCCAAATTAAGATAGGGCCGCGGTAGCCCAGTCGGTAGAGCGTCGGCCTCGTAATTGGAAGATTGCGGGTTCGGTACTCGAGCCGGCCAAAGACCGTCGTGTACACTAATGGTGGCTGGTGCACGTAAAATCTGTCGTGGCCGCAATGTCCTCCATGTTCCCATAAAAAATTATACCTCTGTGGGTCACCGAAGCGGGAGAGCCATCCCTTCTGCGGAGGATCAAAATTGTGATGGCATGTCTCCGTACCACCTCTAGGGGTGTGTCCCAGACCGTCGCCAATTGCACATCTGCGCTGTACTAGTGCGACGTAGAACCCAACCATCCATCCATCCAAATTAAGATAAGGAATCAAAGAAAATGGCTTAAGCAATGTTTTTATAACATTTAAAAATATTTTTAAATAAAAATAAATTTAAAATAAATAAATAAATAAATAAAACAAGTCCATTAAATAAAATAAATCCATTTTTCAGTTTTAGTTCGAATTGATTAAATATTTCATAATTTATTATGATAACAAATTTTCAAGTGGTCGTCACTTGGAAACTGTCTAACGGAGCAAGTTGTCCAACAAACTCATTCAAGATATTTGAAGCATAAGTTCACTGTCAAACTTTGGTTCGAATCAGAGCAGTGTTTCAAAAGTTACTGTTATGACAAATTTTCAAGTGGCAATCTAAGTGGCTGCTAGTTGGAAACAAAATGGCGAAGCTCTTGCCCAGCGAAATCATCAAGGATATTAGTATAATAAGTTCACTTTCCAACTTTAATTCAAACGAATTCAGTATTTCAAAAATTATCGTGATAGCACATTTCCAAGTGGCACCGTGATTTCAAGTGGCCGCAACTGAGAAAAAAAAAAGCGAAGTGAGATGCCCAGCGAAATTATCTGAGATATTTGAATGATAAATCCTCTACCCAAATTTGATGCAAATTGATTCAGTATTATAGAAGTTATCATAAGGACAAATTTTTAAGTGGCAGCCACTTGGAAATAAAATCTCAGATTAAGTTACCCAGCGAACTTATCCAAGATATTTGAACCATAAGTTCGCCATGCAACTTTGGTTTGAATCAGATTTCTGTTTTAAAAGTTATCGTGATGACACAATTTCAAGTAGCAGCGTGATTTCAAGTAGCCGCAACTTGGAACAAAATGTCGGAACAAGTTGCCTTGTGAACTCATCCAAGACAATTATAGGATAAGATCACAGTCCAACTTTGGTTTGAATTGAATCAGAATTCAAAAAGTTATGTTTATAATTAATCAAATGGTAGCTAATTTAAAGTTTTCTCGCTTAGTTTATAACATTAGCACTTTGTTAAAAATGGCGGGTAAAGTTCGTTTATAAACTTGGTTAAGACCCTTACATGGACTGTGTATGCATCAAAATTTAAACGAATTCGGAATACGCATTTACAATGTGAATTTGAAATTTTCAAGGGGCCTCCATTTGAAAACAAAATGGCAGAGTAACTTGGTTAACAAACACATCCAAGATATTTATAAGATAAATTCACTGTCCAAATTTGGTTCGATTTGGAATATTATTTCAGAAGTTATCGTGATTTTAAATTTTCAAGTGGTAACCTGATTTCAAGTGGCCCCCACATAGTTTAAGATATCCACTACTTTGCTAAAAATGGCAGATAAAATTCATTAATAAACTTGGCTGAGACCCTTATATGGTCTATGTATACGTCAAAATTCATTCGGAATACGCTTTTTACAATCTACATTTGAAATTTCCTGTGGCCTCCACTTGAAAACAAAACGGCGGAGCAATTTGGTAAACTAACTCATCCAAGATATTTATAGGATAATTTCACAGTTCAAATTTGGTTCGATTTGCAGTATTATTTCGGAAGTTATCGTAATTTTAAATTTTCAAGTGGTAACCCGATTTCAAATGGCCTCGCTTAAATTAAGATATCCACTACTTTGTTAAAAATGGCGGATAAAGTTCATTAATAAACTTGATTGAGACCCTTATGTAGTCTATATTTACATCAAAATTTAAGCAAATCCGGTTTAAATACATTTTTTACAATGTGGATTTGAAATTTTCAAGTGGCTGTCACTTGAAAACGAAAGGCGAACAGCGCCGGCTCGAGCAAATTCGAGCTGGAACTCGCCCTAGGCGAGAATTTTAAATGGCGCCACTTTTTCATTTTCTTAAAAATGATATATGTTATTTAAATTCACTATGGAATGTTCCCTATTTAAAATAGCATTAGCAGGTCCTGTTATAAAGGTTTGTGTACAGGGATACTCCCCCTCCCCCCCCCCCCCCCCCCAAAAAAAAAAAAAAATGCCAGTGTGTTTTAGGAGAGACACTTTTATAAATCACATTCAAATAACTTACTACTGCAAAAATCATAAAGATATTGACCTTTATTGTTAATTCACTAAAAAATATTTTGTATAAAATATGAAATGATTAGTCTTCAAATTTAGGAGGGCTGCTCTAAAATACAGACAGAATAAAACTCAGATACATTAAGGGCTGCATTTCGTTTGTTTTAACCATTTTCAACATTTTCCAACAATGTTTAGGGGTGATTATGAATTAAATTAGTTTTTCTCTTTGCCTTTATGCCCTTCTGTCCTTCCACTGTGTGATAACATAAACAAAAAACATTGAAATTTATACAGTACAACGAGTATGTACAGCTGGAAAGTGTTAATAATCAATGCGTACCGCACAATTTTTCGTTCTTGTTTAAAGATGTCACAGGTTATTTAATTTAGTTATATATTAATTCATTTTGGTTATTGAGGATTTCTGTTATCACATGTTATTCTAAATATCTACTATTTTGTTACTATATTATATATATATATATATATATATATATATATATATATATATATATATATATATATATATATATATATACATGTATACCGTAAAATTCCGTTGAAACCTCCCTTTCAATCTGCAAAGAAATCAGAATATGCTTGAGGAGGGGGCAGATAAACGGTAAAAATATGCAAAAATATAAAAATTAAGATGTACTTTCCCGAAAAAAAAAAAAAAAAAAAAAAAAAAAACTGTCGCTTTATCGGGCAGAGTCTACCGCTAATCGCAATGGGTGTTTATTCGGTATTTTAAGAACAAAAGAAATTCATCTGAAAAGCCGGGAGAGGGGCGTCTAATAAAAGGGCGCTATTGCGGTATTTTACGATATGTATAATTTTATTTGAAAGCTTAATTTTTTCAACTTGAAAAAAAGCATCTAAAAGAAACTACCAAAAAACTTAATATTTAAATATAAGTTAAATTAGCATTTAAATATCAACTATTATTAACATATTAGCTAAATTAATATTTACATATTAGTAATTAAATATAATCTAGTAAATCAAGCCAATTGTATCTCAAAGGCATCATATAAATATAAAACTTAAAGAATTTTTTCGTAAGCGACAGAAATTAAGATAATAAAAAAAAATAATGAAAAAGAAAAAAAGTTTTATAAAATTTTTAGTTCAATATTATAATTTTTATTCCATAAATAGAATGTTCTTCCTGCTGCATATTCTTACAGTAAAATTTAGGTTAGAAAACGAAATGAGTATGGAAAACTCATTTGACTAATTTTGATGGAATAAGCTATGCATACTTAATCACAATGTATAATAACATTATAGTTTTAACTACAGTATAACAAGAATAGTATAACCACAGTTTAACAAGAATTGTATAATACAGTATAATAACACATAATAGAAGCAAAAATTAATTAAAATAAATCTTACCGAAAATTAAGATTATCTTTTTTAATAAAAAATGAAGAGTTTTAGGCAGGAGGCCATAGGAAAATAGTGCAGACAAAAAACAAAAAAAGTTTTGAAATAATTAAAATGACTGTAGTTTCCAGAGAGTTTAGAACAATCAAGTACAATCGAAACATCGAAAGAGATTGCATCATCTGGTGGAGACAGTTGTCTGCAGCGAGGACGATGCAGAGAACTTTTTTTTAATTATTTTTTTTATTGTTCTTTATTTTTCTACGTGAAAAAGAAATATGTTTGTGGAATGATTTATGATTTCGCTTGGTTAGCGATAACATCTTATGCCTGTGTGGCTTTGCTTTTTGTTATTATTAATCTGAAATGGGTCCTGAGTGGACTTATGTTTTGTTTAGACCTATGTGGTCGTACCTTAGTGTAAATATTTGTACATGTTTATTTTTTAATTAAACTTTAATTAATTTGATGGGTATCAGGGTGTGACTCAAGAACTTTTTTTGTTGTTGTTGTTCTTTCTTTCTACGTGTTAAGAAGATATGTTTTGTTCAGTTAGTTATGATTTTGCTTTGCTAGCTGTTAGCAGTAGCAGCTAAAATAAACCTTTATGGCTTTTTCTTCTTATAGTTTTTAAAATTATAAACTAGTTAGTGGTATAAAAGTATAACATTCCCTTCCCCTTCCCCAAAAAAGAAAAATATCAAGGTTCGAATTTCGCACACAGCTAATTGCATATGCAATATTGAAAGCCTCGTGTTTGTGCATGCGTGATAGTTCACAGTAGGCGACCGATTGTGGATATTTTTGGCGCAGCCTCACAGTCGGAATTCACAAGGGGAAGAACTTAAACATCAACGGAAAGAGTCAGTTGTACTATGTTTATACGAATTATGAAAATAAACAAAGGATACTTAAGCCTTATATTTTCTTTTCTTTTTGTTTCTTTTTTTTTTTTTTTTTTTTTAGTAAGCGGGCTTATTTACCCCAGTCACAGGCGTTAATTAGAAAAAAAAAAAAAAACGCTGTTTTATCGCCTCCCCATAGATTCCAACGCCCTAGGCGGTCGCCTAGTTTGCCTATATGGTTGAGACGGGCCTGAAGGCGGAGCAACTTGGTTAACAAACTCATCCAAGATATTTATAAGATAAGTTCGCTGTCTAAATGTGGTTCTATTTGAAGTATTATTTCGGAAGTTATCGTGATGACAAATTTGGTTCGATTTGAAGTATTATTTCGGAAGTTATCGTGATGACAAAATTTTCATTGTACATAGAAATATATATATAGATAGATAGATAACGAAGTGATTGCAGTAGGTCGATTTCTAAATAAGTCAACCTAAATTTCCACCAATTTCCCTACATGGGGTAATTTGGAGGTAAAACTTTCAGCCCTCCCCCCATCTACCCTTTAACATAAAAAATATTTGCAAATAGATAATTATAGCTTAAGGTATCTTTTCCTTATGATAACATGTTTCGTAATTTTTTTTTCAAAATCTGTTTGGTTTACAACATGTTTTTTTTGTAAAAACGAACAGAATTTAAGGTTCGCAATAATAGTAATAATAATAATAATAATAAACACATTCTATTTTTTCTATTTTTGTATGTAATATGTATTTGAACACAAATATTTTTTTATTATTAAGAAATGTATAAGCAGCATTTTGGCATTATTAAAATTTATTTAATAAATTATAAAAAGGGCTAAACATTTTTTTTTTTCAATTTTACCACTGATTTACCCTATATATATGTATCCTATCATATAGAATATATATATATATATGTGTGTGTGTGTGTGTGTGTAAATAAATGCTGCGTCAGAAATATTAACTTCCAACTGACTTAAGTTAAAAAAGCTAAAATAAAGCAAGAAATACAATCTATTGATCTTTGATACTTTTTAAACCTGCAAGCAGCAGTACAGCGATTAAAAATCAATTTCTTAAATGAAAGTTAGAGATATTTTTAATAAAAAAAGGCTGAGTTAAATTATAATCTGAAGTGGTATATCTTTTACAAGAATAAAAATATTTCACAGCAAAATATTCCACAAGAGAAATGAGATTAAAGTAATTTTCTGGTTGACGAAATTTGTGAAAGTTGATTAGCCTACCATGACATATTAAAAGTGTCATATTAGGATAAAAATATTATTTTATGGTATTGAAAATTTCTTCCAAGTAAAATAAACCACATCAGTTTTTTCCCCTTTAAATCCGAGGAAACGCTTTTACTCACGATTTCTGTTACTTTGAGTTTATTTAAAAAATATTGAAACATTAATTACTTTGAAAGATATAAACGACTGTGTATCTTTAATTGAAATGCAAATTGAAAATTGGAATTTTCTGTTTTTTATTTTCTTAATAAAATATGCTTTTTAAAATCATTCGGTTATTTAGATGACATATAGTCAGAAAAATGTTGCATATAAAAGGTTTTATTTGTAAAGAATATTATTTAAAACTTAGGTCCTCTCATCTATCCAGAATATGTTAACGAAAATACACTTTTGTAGACAGTTAGCAACAAATCTTATTAAATTTAGGAATAATTGAAGAAAAATACATATGTTTTGTAAAAAAAAAAAAAAAAAAAAAAAAAAAATGTAAGAAAACATTTTATACGGAAGAAAAAACAATAATAATATAATAATAATAAATTATACAGCAATGCAACTTGCATACAGTAGTGAGTAGAAAAATCATCATAAAATACTCAAACAAAACTTTTTTATACCCACTTATAAAATAAAATTTTTATTTTAACAAATTAAGTTATATAATCATATAAAATTTTATTCCACGTGATAACGCACCCTAGACAGAAAACAATTAAGAAAATTTTAGAATAAAGAAAATAAGTGTTACATGGAAGACGAATAAAATATTTGAGGGATTTCACACTAAAATATAATTTTATATTTATTTTTGCATCAAACTTAATTCATATGCGTAAAATATTAATACATGATTCATTATCAGGTTCTTTACCATTTAATTTAATTTTATTGAACATAATTTGGAGCTAAAAGTAATTTTCAGTGCAACTCTCTAAGACGTATTTACTTATTTACGTTAAACATTTATTAGTGTCAACATTGCTTATGTTTCACACCAACATTTAACAATATACTGTATTACAGTAGGTAAGTAATAAAAGTTTTATTGAAAATGATGCGGTACAAACTTGATTCAAATTCGATACAAACTTAATTCATCTTTTATTCGCCAAAAAATATTCGAATACAGTTTACTTTACATGCTGTGGGAAGGGGTGAGCATTTACTAATACATAATTAAATTTTACCATTGTTTTAGTAACAAAAATTTTGGTACTTCATATTGATTATCATTAGTAAACTAAATAAAAAAATTTGTAATGACTGAAATTTACCGTAATTATCGGACGAGCTTTCTTTGATGCATTGCTGCCATCCGGGCGGACATCGTGAAGAAGATATAGGTAATTTGAATAAGGAATTCTGAAACACAAATGAACAAAAATTTTTTATATTTTCTAATGATTTCATTTTAAAGAAATTTTAAAGGTCCCCAATGGGACACGTATGTATAAGCAGTTCGAAAATGTGCTGTAATATAGTGCAACCACGTTTCCCGCGCCTAGCGCTGAGAACGATTCCAAAGGCTTGAAGAGGAGATATACTGACCGATAGCATGGATTTAGTAAACATCCAGTCATTCCGTGTTCCCTTATCGCTTATTTTCTCTCAACCACATTGCTATCACTCCTATTTTAACACTGGACTCGTTGCGTCAGCTCGTGCACAAAAGCTCCCAAGGTCGCAAGAAACGTGGTTGAAGAATATTTTATATACTCACTTATTTTTTATATCAATTCTTTGTGAAAAAGAATGCTGATATTCCATATATAAATTTATCCATTTAATTGTTAAACGAAAACATTTTTCTACGAATTTAACAGAAATATATATATATATACAGAATTTTTTTTCCCAGTGCCTTTCTCAATATAAGTGAAGAAAAAAGGTATGAACCCGAACTCATTGAGGTAACTCACTGTTAGCCAGAAATCGTATGTTGTGTTACTTAGTAAATTATTTATTAAAGTTATTTTTCATGATAAGTGTAAATTATTTTATCTGATAGGTATAACACTACATTTCGAAAGAAAACCAGTTTTGTGCCCTACAGACCACATCTGTAAACAAGTTCACAGATGTGTTTTTTAAACATTTGATTCATTTCTAAATAATTCAATTTGTAATTTAAAATTGAAAAAGATAAATTTATTAAGAATAATTAAAAAATAATTAATTCATTTAACAAATAAAATTATTTTAAATGTAATTTATTCCTCTAAAAAAATGAAAAAAGAATATTTCATTCTATAATATTCTCTAAAAGTAATTCATTCTTTTATAAAAGTCAATCTCTATTTAATTTGACTTGTATTTTTACTAAGGGACATATACATTTGTAAATAAGTACATTTTTCCTTTTTAAACAACGTTAGGTTTTAAAATCTCATTTAATCATACAAATAAAATAATTTGTTTAAATTACTTTTTAATATAAACAGAAATTGCGAAATGTATTTCATTTCCGGTGATTTTTGCTCTCTTAATAGGTTAGTCCAGTCTCAAAGGCGTCAACAGATGCTGTGTTCGTATCTTTCAATAATAATGATAAAAAAAAATAATAATTAATTAATTCTTAATGATATATTCTTGCCACCGATAAAAGTAATTATCTTTAGCATAATTTATGTTGCCAAGCTTTTCTTTGTCTTTTGGATAACGGATTAATATTTTTTAAATTGACCAATTAGAACAGTCTTTTAGCTCTTTATTTGGCATTAGTTTGTTAATTTTGAGATTGAATTGGCGAATGCAATTTAGTACATCTTTCGCTTTCAGACTATCAACGTTGCTTGTGTACTGTGCTAAGAAACATCTGTCCTAGTTTGCTCTCCCTCTCTCTCTGGCTTATAGAATTCTACGAGGACCATGTATGTGCTTTCTTGATAATTCATGTCTTTAACATAGAAATAAAAAACTGTTTTTATTGCAAATGACTGTTATTTTTTATGTGAATTGGCACTCTTTTAAAATGCTATATGGACTTCCAGCCTGGTTATTGCGTTCTGCGATGTACTATATTTTTTCCCCACTAACTTCACGGAAATTCATCCATTTCACGGGACAATCAATCATATGGCATAAATTGGTCTGCGTGACCAGTGGTTCTTTATTTTCTACAAGGATCCAGAGAGAGGGAGGGGCTGTTAGAAAAAGTTTTATTCGTCGCATTCGTCGTTGGACTATTAAAAGAAAAATCTACTTCGTCATTTTCGCCGTTGGACTATTAAAAAAAAATTTCCTTCAGACTGAAAAATTTTAATTGCAAGATTCTTTTAAAACTTTATGAATCTAGATTTTTAATGACTTCTACAGATCATCGTAGTTATCGATTTTGACTGTAGGAGACGAGATGATAAAAAGAAAAGTGTTTCCTTTCGCATTACCGTGTGTCTGCGGGAGTCCATTTGACGGATCTGAAGTTGCCCGCTCCACTCCCCATGATTGATAAGTACGGAATAATGCAACCCAGCTAAAAATGAGCTACAGTAAATCTGCAGTATAAATTCAGTTTTAAAACTGAAGTGATTTGACCAATTCCACTACAGAATTTTTGAGGTCGAAATAATTACAAAATTACTGCAGTTTATAAACTGTAGTAATTTTGCAGTTCTACAAACTTCAAAAACTCTGTAGTGGAATCGGCCAAATCACTTCAGTTTTCAAACTGCATTTATATTGCAGATTTTCTGCAGTTCATTTTTAGAGAGAAATGTGCATTAAAAAAAAAGGAGAATATCCTTAAAAATAAATGGAAACAACGTTAAGTTATTTGGAACATTTTCTGTTTCCGTAGGTCGAAACGCTTCTCTAACTATTCGAGACTGAGCAGAACACAGCACCCTACCAAACATCGACCACTCTCAATGCTGCTTCACTTTCAGTTCTTCTGCGGGATCTACGCTTTACACTGTCGAAGGGTCGAAAATGTTTAGCTGAACTTGAAAGAGCGGAAATGATGCAAAATATTTCAGCTACTGATTCTGGTATAGACTCTGAGAGTAGTGATGGTGGCACAATATTATATTCGGATTGCTATGTTCATATAGAACGTAACGAATTTAGTAATGATGAGGACATTTCGGGCATATACAGTCGGTAACAAAAGTGTCCGAACACTAGCCAAAATTCCTGTGTAAAAAAAGTACACTTCATACGGTTTTGTTAAATAAATCCTTGTCGAATCCTGTTCTTAGTCAGTGTAAGAACATGATTCGACAAGGATTTATTTAACAAAACCGTATGAAGTGTATTTTTTTTACATAAGAATTTTTGCTAGTGTTCGGACACTTTTGTTACCGACTGTATATGCCAAGTACATAGAAAGAAAATCCTTCTCCATAGTTAATCACTATAAAAAATTTAGCACAGATGCCAAGTGCAATGATTATAAAGTTGGACTGTGTGTAGATTCCTGTTTTCAAATTTTTCATACTAAAAAAGAATTTTAATATACAGTCGGCTGCAAAATTATTCGAGCACTAGCAATAATCCTTGCCAAAAAAAAGTACACTTAATACAGCTTTGTTAAATAAATCCTTGTCGAGTCATGTTCTTAATCAGTCTAAGAACATGATTCGACAAGGATTTACTTAGCAAAATAGTCTTAAGTGTACTTTTTAAATATAGGAATTATTGGCTAGTGCTCGAATAATTTTGCAGCCGACTGTATTTAGTTGTCAAATGCACAATGTCAAAAGTCCTTAAATAGTAAGAAATACTTAAAAATAAATAAATAAATAAATAAAAATAAGAAAGAATATTTCAACAAGAAATATCTTAAATAAATAAAGCATGTAATTAAAAAATGTATAAAACATGTACTGTTTATATACTATACAGAGCATTATTAAACAATGTGTTCGTATTTTGATAATTTCATGGATTTAAGCTTAATAGCAAGAAACCCTTTGGCCCTGGACCGACTCTCGCGAAAGTGAGTGCCGGCCTGAGAGGAAAGCGCGTGTTTGCTTTTCCCGTCACGAAAGGGTTGGGGGTACATACAAATGAAACACTTCCAGTTGCAAAGCCGTTTGCAAGCGTTCCAAATCTATGACTGCAGTCGGCAGCAAAAGTATCCGAGCACTAGCAAAAATTGCTATGTGAAAAAAGCATACTTAACACTGTTTTATTAAATAAATCCTTGTCAAATCGTGTGCTTGGACTGACTAAGAACAGGATTCGACAAGGATTTAATTAACAAAACTGAATTAAGTGTACTTTTTTTACATAGGAATTTTCGCTAGTGCTCGGATACTTTTACTGCCGACTGTATTTGCAAAAAAATTGCAAAATTTACGTCATCGAAATTGCAAGCGTTCCGTTTGTATGTAACCCTAAATGGCCATATCACACGGGAGCATATAAGCTCAACACAACATTATACTCAACATGTTCACTCAGCCTCGTCGTTCGAAGCTGGAGAAGCTGAACGAACGAGAAAACCGATCAGCTGTCCGCAGTGTTACCCTGAAGTAATAGCGTGAAGCATCCCTTTCTCTAAGAGTATTTCAGGAAAAAATCGTGTCTTTCCCTCCTATTGGTCAATTTTGATGAGCACGCTAAACACAGACAATTCTTTCGGAAGCCCACCGGAAAAGTAGTTCATCTGAAAATCTGCTGTCCTTGAACAAGGTCAGGCTCAGTATGTTGGCTATAACGTTTAGTAAAAAGTTGTCCGAAAATCTCTTGTGTGATACAGCCATAAAGTCATTTTAATTTTTCATCTTAGCCATTTTCTCATTAACTTTCGTGATAACTTCGTCGTCCGAAGCTGATCGTTCTTTTTGTAAGAAATTCTTTATAGTTACTACGTCACTCTAAGTGTCTTTGCTAGACTGGTTAATTTTTAAATAAGGAATGTCTCTAATTTTCTGTTCACTTACAAGGAAAGTCTCCATACGTGCATACCCAGAAAACTTTGACGAAAAAAAAAAAAAAAAAAAAAAAAAAGAAATCTCTTCTTATGAAGTTATATGTGTTTATGAAAACATTTTCGGCGGAATCTCTATATAACATCGTTATTAATGAAGATGTCTGTTTCTTGACTGTTTTTCTCTCATTGGCGACAATGAAATTTGAATTAACACTTTTTTTGGTACGAATAATCGTTAAGTAAAACTTTTTTCTATGCACTTCACATTAAAGTAGTTTAAGTAAGATTACTTCATATAGACACTTTTAAGTACAATTTTATCATATATATTTATTTGCAAGTGGGTAAATTGAATTCCAACAATTATAACGATCGCATATCAACCACTTTTGTAATTGTGGAACTCATAAATTCACTTAAAATTTATTAGAGCTTTGCATGTTATAGCCTAAAATAAATCAGGATATACCTTTTTTATTGCGCAATAAATTAAATAGAACACAACAGTTTACATATGAGGAAATGCCAATATATTATCGGAACGCATTTTATATTACGATCATGGAAAACCGGTTAAGATCCACTAGTTTAGAATGAAATTTAAATCGATTAGAAAGATTTTAAACTCAATATTAAGTCTTCAGTTTTTGCATAGTATAATACGTTAATTTTGAAAATATACAGTTATCAGGTCATTAACATTTTGTTACCAAATCAAATTTACCAAAACACTTTTTCAATTGTACGTGCTTAATTAGTTCGAATAAATTTAACTTAAATAAATATATTTTCATGGCAGTAACTCGGTCAAATATGTATACATATATATACATACAATGTTGATTTTAATGGAAAATTTTGAAGCGTTAAAACTTTTAATTGCACATTGAATTTAAGTTATAGTGTGAAGGAGAATACCGAAAAATCTTGGATTGACCCAAAATTCACAAAAAAGAATTTATTGCTTTAAGAATACGGATTGATATTGTATTTATTTAATTAGAAGATGTGACCCTATTCCATATTTCTTTCATCAAAAGAAAAAAAAATCTCGTAGATGTTATTAATTTTTATTTGGTCGGGGGCGAAGAGTTAAAAGAAAAAATAACTTTTGCTAAAATATATAAAACATTTCTGCCTCTACAATAGTCTTCATTCATTCCAAAAAAATTATAATTATTTTTTTTTATTATAATTATTTTTTTATTTTTTCATTTCATAAATTTTATAATTTTTTTTATGAAAATAGTTATAATTTTTACAAAATTTATTAATTTCATAAATGGGAATAGGTTAAAAAATTCTTGAAACATAAAGATAATTTACACACACACACACAAGAATGAAAGTTCCGTTGAAATAGTTATAACTGTCTACAATTTCAGTTCCAAATTCAAAATCTAAGGTATCACCGATTTGTAACTTAACATAACATCATTGTACTTCTTATTTTACAAAGCACTTATTTGAGCTAAAAATAAAAATAAAATTAGATTTATCAAATTTTAAAACAGGATTTTAAAAGTTAACTAAAATTATGAATTAATACATAATTGCAATTCACAAAATGCAAATGTTTTTCAAATAATTAAAACACTAAATATACTAATAATTTTTTACATTTAACGTTTGTTATTCATACGATAAAAAATATTTTTTAGTGGCAAAATTAAATACTTCTAACAACAAGTGCGTTTGGCATATTATAAAAGCATATATAAAAAGTGGTTAACTAATTTATTCGATAAATTTAAAGTTTTTAAGTGTTGCGCTATTTAGCTTGCCAAGACATTTGTTTAACAAGCATTTTTCAAATATATTAAAATTACTTGCATTTGGCAAGAGACGTGTGTTGATCGCCAAATAGCATGGTGCCTTTGGATTTTCGCGCCAAATACACGAAAGTACTTTACTTTTTTTTAAAGATTATCTACTGGGATTCCGCCGATAAATTTTATTGATCTGATATTACGAAAGTAACTAGTGTCAATAGAAATTTCTTTAGAATATTCTGATTATGTGCTTTAAGAAGACTTTTCCTATTAGCGTAGAAGAAAGTGAGAATGTACGTTCTGAATGAAGCTTTAATCTTGCTTTTATTGTTAGTATTAGTTACAAGACAAAAATATTATTTAAATCTTTTATTTAAAGCAATAAGAAGGAATAAAAATAAAAAATAAGAGTGCCAATTATGGGCAAGAGCAGAAATGTATTCAAGTGGTAGAGCTTTTCAGGATAAAATTTTCAATACAATCTAATTGTAAAAAGTTATGAAAATTAAAAATAATAGAATTCTTCTAACGAACAAATATAAAAAATCAAGTTATAGATTTTTTTTTTTTATATATTTTTTTTTTTAATGAAAGCAACAATATTCTAGAAAAATATTTCCGTTTATTTGTTAATATGGTTTATTATTTCGGTATATCTGATTAATCTGAATGTAATTTTATGGCCATCTTATATATACGAGGTCTGTCCAATAAACACGCGAACTGGTGCCATCTGTCGGCCATGGCGCGGACTATAGCCTCGCTCACTAGCGGTGCTAGATACCTGAGACCCAATGAATCATCAGCGCATGGCGGATCGTCGAGCTGTGCGTATTGTGCCCGTTGTGTTAGTTTCTGTTGTTCTTGTTTTTACTGTGTGTCGAAAATGGAAATTGACGAAAATAATAAATTATTTTTCTTACAGTTCTCAAGCGTTTGAGAGGTCGCGTGCGTCGTGTGTGACGAAATTTGACTCAAGGCGATGAATGGATCCTTTACCATGACAATGCACTTGCACATTCAGCATTGATTGTTCGCCAGTTTCTGGCCAAAAATTCAATCACCATCCTTGATCATCATCCTTATTCGCCAGATCTCGTCCTATGTGACTTTTTTTTATATCTCAAAATGCAAAAATGTGATGAGGGGACATCACTGGGAAGATGTGGACACAATAAAGCAAGAAACGACGAGAAAACTAAAAGGCCTGACTGCCGAGGACTTCCAAGGGGGCTTTGAACAGTGGAAAAGAAGATGGAATAAGTTCATAGCAACGAATGGAGAGTATTTTGAAGGGGAGAAAATCGATGTAGACTAAATTTTGCAAAATAAACTTTTTATGGCCTTAGTTCGCACATTTATTTGACAGAACTCGTATATAATTATAAATAACACACGCCAAGGATAAAAAAAAAAAAAAAAAAAAAAAAACATAGAAATGTGTTTTTCCTTGGATGGTTTATTTATTTATTTATGGGGTAAATCCAATGGAATTTAAAAGAAATAGGATTAATTTGAACTATATGTTTACTGTAATAGCTTAGTCTAAATAGTTTACTGATTTTTCGTGGATTTATTTTCATTTTTTTTTTTTTTTTCATTGCAAGTAATATAAGTTTAAATCCATAAAGCATAAATAGCTGTGTGTATCTATAACTTTACCTATATAAAATTTCTTGCATATGATTCAGAAAATCTAAATAATTGGAACTTTATTAATACATGCGAAAGTGAATAAATATATATTATAGAAACGTGGTAATTGATATGTCATATCAAACTTAATAAAGAATCAGAAATTATCGGAAATATAATTTTCACTTTACCTTTGTAGCAAATTGTCAGAACACTAAGTTATAATTGAACTCAGCCTTTATGAAATTAGCATAACTTCTTACAAATGGATATATTGTGGTAAGTTTAGCTATCTAAAAGTAACTTTTCCTTGTTATTAATTACTGTCAATTAAGAAAGTTCTTTTGATCAAATACTTCATTGAAAAGCTGTTTTTAGCTAATTCTTGGAAATCTGTCGGAAAGGATGAACAGAATATTTCTTTAGAGAAGGATACAAGATTCTGTTTTAATTTATGGAAATTTAGATTATACTTATCATATTTTCAAATTATAAAACTTTGATAGCATGATAAAGTTTAGGTGATAAATACTGGATTCAATTTTATCTAATACTTTCCAAAATAATAAGAGTCTGAATTTTTGAACTATTTGTATAAATATCCTACTGTGTAAAGATTCCAAAATAGTTCATTCATTGTTAATTTTTCAAAATATTATGTATTGAAATCTGCAATTCCTATAATTACCCAGAAGAAATGTTAGTATGATTACTAACAATTTTGAGGAATAATAAGTTTTACAAAGGTCGAATTATAGTGTTCAGAAGAGTGATTTTTCCTCTTAATTTTCACTAAAAGTTAGGTATTGGCAAATAATCTTTATTAAATTTACTCTTTCAGAAGTATTTGAATTTCGAATGAAGATAGAAGACGGTTTATTTGTACTTGGAAAAATGATATATAATAATCAGATTGCAACATTTCATAATCCGAAAGTATTTAATGTGTTTATTTTTAATATAAGTATCTGTAAATGGGCATATAATTGAGATGAATAACGTATATTCATCCATAAAATAATAAAAATAATAAAATAAGTAAATAAATAAAAATAAAAACATTCTAGAAATTTAAGAAAAAGTTTTATACTATTTTAATTGCTCCTAAACAATGACAATTGAAATAGAGCACGGTATTTTGTTAAACAAATACACAGGGTGACCAATAAATTTCTGCCTGTAATTTGACTTCAGAATGACGAAGGCTGTTACTTAAAACGTTTAACCTAGGTTTTTTAACGTTTTACGTTTTACCTACATGAAAGTTTTCTGTATTTTCGTAGTATGAAATTTATAGCCCTCAACTAAATTTATATATATATATATAAAAAAAAAAAAAAAAAAAAAAAAAAAAGTAACATGTTATTTAATGAAATTTTTATTTTTCCGACTGAGTGAAAATAATGCCTGGACCGGGAGTCGAACTCCGGATCTTTAACTTACAAGGTCAAGTCTCTACCAATTGAGCTATCCAGGCCGACAACCGGTCAGCATTACTCACTCAGACAACCTTTAGGCAGAAATATCTGGTCTATCATTTAGATAGCTCGACAGAAATAAGCCTCAGGTAAAGGAAAACACCATTAAACAATGGAAGAAAGAAATACAATTTTTATTAAAATCACAATCAACTGATTGGAAGAAAATCATATTTAATGAAATTTTTATTTTTCCGACTGAGTGGAATTATTTTCACTAAAAATAAAAATTTCAAATAATAAAAATAATAATAAAAATTTAATAGGAAAAATAAAAAATTAAATATGATTTTCTTCCAATCAGTTGAATGTGATTTTAATAAAAATAGTAACATGTTATTATCGAGTAATTTATACCAATTAGAAAAAAAAAAGCGAAGAGTTTTAATTTTAAATTTGTGTACAGTTATACATTATAATTAACAATGAGAAATAATGATAAATTTACACTTTATAAGAAGTGATAATAAGATTTGTGAGTAAAAATAACTACAGTAAATAATCAAGGTTTATGAAATATTATTTGAGTCTTTTTCATTAGAAAAATATTTCTAATTTTACCTCTTTTTTATCTCATTTTTATTATAAATGATTTTTTTTTCATTTGTAAAACGAATATAGATAAATAATAGATGTAAATATAAATAAATATATTAATGTGTCATAAATCAATAATTAAAATTAAAAAATAAAATAAAAAGAAATTAATGGAAACGTAAAACACTTTTAGTTAAACTTTAGATGCATTTAAGAGGACAAAAAATATTTGAAATGATCTAAACTGATTTCATTGAGTGGTAATCTGGAAAAAAGTGTAAAAATATTAATAAAAGCAATGATACTACAACAATATAAATAAATAAATAAATAAATAAATAAATAAATAAATAAAAATAAAAATGAAATATACTTGAAAGATATGCAATAAACTTTCAATTGTAATTTGATTAAAAAAACATTGCAATGGCTAGAGTTTAATTAAATACACAAAAAAATCAAAGAATAATGATCATTTCTTAATTATTCACTATAATATATTAAAGCAAGGAAAAAACTCGTTTCCATTTCCTGTTACTTCTTGAAAATTTACTTGGGATAATAAAAAAAAAAAAAAAAAAAAAAAAAAAAGTGATGAATTGTTTATAAGTTTCTGTATCCATAATCTAAATCATTTTAGTGATAATAATAAAAAAAAATTGTGAAATGTATGCATATATATATATATATACCAATTGGTGACATCTTATTAGAATTTCCAAATATCTGTTTCATCTAAGTTTTTCTCTCTCTTTTTTTTTTCTTTTGGATTTTTAATATTTAGATATTTTAATATTAATATTATCATTTTTTTTTTAATCTTCGCATGAATTCCAAAAATTCAGTAGAAAGATTTTTAAGACTATCTGAATCTACGGTCAAAATTCTTAAAAAGAAGAAGAAGAAGAATTAAATTAAAACAAATTCCTCATTTGTAAATAAAACATATACATTGGAGGCATTTTAATTATTTTTAAATTTTGTTTTAAAGAGTAGTTCAAATTTACATTTTAATCTCGTTTCCTCTTTCCGTTACTTCTTCAGAATTAAGTTTCAATATTGAAAGAAAATTGTTACATAACGATAAATTTCATTGAAGTATTTGTATGTATAATCCAAATTGTCTAAAGAAAGAAAAATAAAATTATGTGCAAATATATTAGATAAATGCTACGATTATGGATATCTTTTACAAATTTCCAATTCCTGTTTTGTTTTAGTTTCCTTTTGTTTCAGATTTTTAGTTTTTCTTAGAAATTTTTATATTCATGTTTTCGTTTTTTCTTTATTTTCCTATGAATTTTTAAAATCCATTAGGATGTTTTTTAAGACTATCTGAACTTACAACTAAAATTTTTTATGAAAAAAAAAAAAAAAAATAAATAAATAAATAAAATATAAAAAATAAAATAAAATAAAATTATCAGCAATTCCTCATATAAAGAAAAGAGTTAATAATTTTATTCTATATAAAATTCTATCAGGAATTCAAATTTAAATCTTAAAATTTTCTTTACGTAGGTTTTGAAATATCTTCTAAAAACTTTAAAAGAATTAAAACATTCCTAATTCTCATAGGGAAAAAAAAAAGAAATAATATTATAGTTTTAAAAAATTAAAGAACACGCTTTTATAGAAATGTGAACTAAAAAACACAAAATATCTATCTTAGTATTAAAATGCAGGGTAAGAGAAAATCGTGTGAGTGATACACCGTAGTATTTACATACATTTAAATCTTTAATCAAAATAATTTAGAATTAAACAAAAACCATTTAAAAAAAAAAATCTCCTCTGACTGGGATCGAACGCTAGACCTTTAGGTTCGTAGCGCGGAGTTCGTAGCGCGTATACCTCAACGCCACGAAGTTCACGTAGTGAAAGTCTTTTTTTTACAATATAGATTTTTTGTTTGCTCCCAGGGAGGTTACAAACATGCAAACATACATACAGGTGAAGCTAATAAAAAAGCGTGTTAAATAAAAAAGATTAAAATTGTATACAACTTTTCATGTGAAAATAAAATACTTATTTTATGATTTTGTTCATTTTATCCATTTTTTTTTTTTTTTTTTTTTTTTTTTTTTTACAAGACTATGAAGAAAATAAATTATTTACCTGTTAAGATTACAAACTGTTACAGCAGGGAAATCAAGTTTCCAATTGTTTTTTACCTGTAATGTAATTACTACAGGGTATTGAAAATAAAGTGTTAAAAAATGGTAAATTTCATAGGAACATCCAGATAAACCAATTAATAAAACTAAAAACCAAAGAATTTTGCGACCCAATCCATTGGATGTTACCAGTTGTGAAACTGCATATACAGAGGACTTTTGCAGTAAATTTAATAAAACTGCTTTTAAACTTTCATGTTCGTTGATGTTTTCTTCACTTTCAAACCATTCGCTTTCAAAAACTGCTGAATATCTCGCTGAACTACCTTTAGACATTTTCGTATTTAGAAAAAGATTGAAGCATTTAGTTCACTTTATGCAACAGGTAAACTACAGAAGCCTATCATGGAAGGTACCGTAGAGGCTGCAATATATAAATAGAGAAGGGCGGGTCTCATTTCATTCTCTTTATATATTATTCAATAATAATAAGAGTAAAACTGATAAAAATGGCTTATCGTGACGAATGCGCTTCTAATGAAATGTTATTCTGACCAATGCGTGTGTTTTAGTAAAATGAGAATACATTGTATCAAGATAAATAAACAATATGTATGTTTTTATAATTAATAAAAGGGAAACAAAGTGTGCTTAGTATTTAATTATTATGTTATCTTTCAGTAAATTAAGTTCCAATGAAAAAATTAAAATGAAATATAAGTACTTATTCTTCAGTAAAATATGGAAGGAGTATATAATTTTTTATGGAAATAAAATAAGTTTTATAGAAAATCCCACGAAAGACATGAGACACCCAGAATACGAGTGTCCGTATACTCAAAAATGTTCATATACACTAAAATACACAAGAAAAAAAAAAATACAAAATTATGCTTCTAGAAAGATACTAACTACAGCTTTTTAAATATATACACTTGCCATTTATCTTAGAATTTACATTAACTTTAAACGCATTGATCTAAATTTTTATATTTTAAAACCCCGTTATCTTAATTCTAAATCTTTCCTGAACATTTTGTAAATTTCAAATAATTTTCTAAAAATTCAATATAATGCAGATATACACACATATATATACAGGTGTCAACCATTTTATTATTTTGTCACCACTATTTTAAAAAATGGATTTTTTTCTTGAAGTTTTTAATACGATAATATTATTTAAAATATTAATGTTCTGAAATAAATAAATAAATAAAAAACCGCACGTAAAAATATAGGAACGCAGCGATTCTAATATATATATATATAAACTCAGCAATAATAGAGCTACAACTATGAAACTCGGCATGCGTATTGTGTTCGAGTAAATAATGAACTGAAAAACAATAGGAACAAAACATCGTTTCATTAACGTGAAACATTTCTATAAATGTTCTTTTAAATAGATGCTAAAACCACCCCTGTCAGCCAATTAAGCAGGTATATGTCGGAGAACAGAGTCGTTGAAGTAACTCATCTTCCAGTGTTGTAGATCCGGGCACAAATGCAGCAACTGCTAAATGAGTTCGATGGTATTCCGAGATGGCGGAAAACCCATAACTAACATGTTCTAAAAAAAGTTCGATTGGCGAAAAATCTAGAGACCTGGTAAGTCATTATGGAGATTAACAGATCGCAAGCCTTGTTGTAACAGCAGATCAATTTTATAATTACAGATCAATCAACAACAATCAGACACTGATGCAGTACCATCGATGTTAAAATAACTTCGACGAACCTGTGAGCAGTGACAGAACATCACAACAGGACTATAGATAGGTGACTGCGGAGATTGCTTTCCATGTTGTCACACCAGGTATAATGTCCGTATACCTGTCTGTAATGGATGTATTTTCGGACTCACACCTCTCTTCTTTCCATAGGTATATAGCGGTCATTATCGAGTGAAAAGTGGGATTCATTTTATCGTGAGCGCCAAAAATCAGACAATACGGAGTATAGGAATTGAAGAGGAGGTAAATCACAATGATCGTCGATCTCGAAGCTCAGTCATTACTTATTGCCTCTGAATGGTATGCATTAATATCATTGTATCCCTACGAGTTGGCAAATTATATTTAATTATTGACTAAGTAGTTATTAGCAGAAACGTAGCTACTATTCAGGTCTGCATTAGTGTTCGTGGACGTCCAGTGCCACTTATATTTTCATTTATTATACATAAACTAAAATATATTAGGTTTATTCCATAAAATATATATTCAGGCAAAAATTCTTATGGTTTTATATATATATATATATATATTACAAATTTGAAATCTTTAAATTGCGTTTTCTCAATTTTCCTTTTTCATAAATTCATAATCTTCAAAATACTAAAATTCTACAGATATTTATGAAAAGATTTAATATATATATTTTTGAATGTTTATAGAATCTACTTAAAAGAACTTGGGTTGGATGATGAAATTTATTAATTAGTTTTTGAGAAAAAAAATAAAATAAAAAATGCATGTCTATGTAAAAATTTGGAAAAAAAAAATAATTTTGTAACATTTTAATTTTTACTATTTTTTCTTTTAAACATGTAACAAAATCCACTCCTAAATATTTTAAGTAGGCTCTATTAAACATGTACATATATATATGTATTCAGTCATTTCTTAAATATTTGTAAAAGTCGCAGCATTTTGAAGATCAGGAGTTCATGAAAAAGTGCAAACTGAGAAAACGCAATTTAAGGATTTCAAATCTGTGAAAAATATATGAAAACCACAAGAATTGTTACCCAAATATGTATCTCATCGAATAAACATAATATAGTTCAGTTTATTAATATTAAATGGAAATTAAAATTTTTATATGAAACCAACTTCAGTGGTGCGAAGTCAAAAGTGCCAGATCCCTTTAAGGCATCTGATAGGTCAATGCCATGTATCGAGCATATGATTTTAGTTTCAAATGTTCATCACCACCCTTTTCACACACCAGCCCTTTTAACGCATTGACTGCGACTGCCAATGATGAGTACATTCATTGCCGTGATGTGGAGTATTGTCCCAGATGCAAATCCCTCGAGATCGGCAAACAATGTGTTAAATTATAAACCCGTCCCTGTTCATGCATGAATTGCATGCCTGCACAATATATATATGTAGGGTGGGTACTCCAATTATTGGCATGCTCCAGTAATTGACATCCATCCCGAAATAAGAAAAATAATAAAATCATATATTTTACATATAAAAATTTTAACATTTTATGTCATACACTGAAGCATAGGGTGCTAATAACTGGTAAAATGAATAACTAGCAGTGTCAATCACTGGAACATAGTGTGTCAATTACTAATAAAAGGAAAAACTGGCAGTGCCAATTACTGGAACATTGAGTGGGTGCCAAATAAAAATTCTTAAAAAAAAATTGTTATCAAATGCATATATTTTAACATATATATGGTTCATGCCATACGGTTCATGTCTTTCATGCCATATGTATTAACTTATGATTTCTAAAAATATTTTCTGATTACTAGAACATTAAAAACATCAGATATTGATCTAAAAGTGTCAATCAGTGGTGCACTTACCCTATAAAAGAGCACTTCCACTCATTCACTGACTCATCAACGCATAGCAAAATCTACTGGAGCCACTGACTCGAAACTGAGTCAGATTATAGAACATATAGTGTAAGCACCTCCTAAGAAGCAATTTTGGGAAAATCGCCCCCCAAGGGGGAGTGTGTGTGTGTGTGGGGGGGGGGGGTAAAACGTGATTTTACAAAAACCTTCATATCTCAAGGAAAAAACAGATATCCGTAAAATTTTTGCTTTAAAATATAGCTAACACAAATATCTGAAAACCAATTTCTGAAATTTTAGAACTTCGGTCCCCAAGGGGGGAAAGGGGGCAAAATGTGAATTCACATGCGCAAAACGTGGTTTCACATAATCCTTTATATCTCAAAAAAAAAAAAAAAAAAAAAAACAGATATACGTGAAATTTTTGCGCTAATATATAGCTAATACAAATACCTAAAAACTAATTTCTGGAATTTTAGAAATTCAGCCCCCAAAGAGGGTGGAGGGGGGGGGGCAAAACGTGATTTGAAATAATCCTTTATATTGCAAGCAGAGAAAAATATATATGTGAGATTTTTGCTCTAAAATATAGCTCCCACAAATACCTAAAAACTAATTTCTTTAATTTTAGAAATTTGTCTAAGTTGTGGCGGGAGGGTAGGGACTATGGGGCAAAAAAAAAAAGGAAAGAAATACAGCTAGACAGCAAAATTGGTACAGATAAGGTTTCAGAGACTCGCAATTCGAATGAGGATATTATCGAAAGTGTAAAGTTATTAGGAGTGGCGGGAACGGGGCGGAGGATAAAAAAAAATAAAAATAGAGTTAGATCGTTCAAAATTGGTACATAGAGGTTTTTTGATATCTACAAATCAATTGCGCGGCTATTTTCGAATTTGTAAAGTTTCTAGGAGGGGGGGGGGAGGCGGAGGGGTAAAAAAAATAAAAATAGAGTTAGATAATCCAAAATTGGTACATACAGCTTTTTGATACCTACAAATCGATTGTGGATATTTTCGAATTTGTAAAATTATTAGGATAGAAGGGAAGGGGAGGAGCGAAGGGGCAAAGATATAGAAATAAGAGTTAGAGCGTTGAAAATTAGTGTTATTGGGTTTTAAGGCCCGATAAATCGATTGCGGATATTTAAAAAAGTGTAGAATGATTGCGACGAGCGGACGCATAGGCAAAAGTAAAGAAATTCAGATAGAACTTTGGAAATTGGTATTATTAGATTTAGAAGCCCGAGAAAACGATTGCGGATATTTTTGAAAGTGTAAAATAACTAGGAGGAGGGGGAACGGTGGGCGAAGGAACAAGCGCACCGTGCGCCCGTGCATACGCTGCTGCAGTCAGTGGAGGCCCGAACCGATTATTCCACCGATGAGAGAAGAATTTTTTTTCTTTTTGTATTTTATATTTATGTTTTTCCTTACGATAATATAGTGATTCATTAAGAGTGTCGAACATAAATACTCGCGCGCAGCGCACAATAGCCTGCGCTGCAGAAGGCAGTGGGGACCCGGTGCGACATTTTCCCCGATCAAAATTTTATAGTGATTCATTAAGAGTGTCGAACATAAATGCGTGCGCGCAGTGCACAATGGTCTGCGATGCCGAAAGCAGTGGGGACCCTGTGCGACATTTTTTCCGATCAGGATTTTTTTTTCTCTTTTTTTCACATGATAAAAATTTATGTAATTTTGAGAATTCATTAATTATATTGATTGATTTAAAAATAGTGACTAGCGAAGCGGACGTAGCCTGCTAGTTCACAATAAAGCTGCTCAATTGATCGTTTGCATAATTTCCCAAAGTACGTTTAAATGTCAAGTTTCATCGTTGCAGACCAATTTATTCTGGATGCATTTTATTTTTTGCAACGTCGTATAACGGTATTACAATGTTATATATTTAACAATATTTGAGCAATTAGAATTGGAAGGATTCAAATAAAACTTAGTTTAATCAAAATTTATAACCAATAAACTGACAAATTTGAAATAATAATTCGTTGCATTAATATAGTAAATTTGACATGCAATATCAATAAAATAAAAAAATAACACGTATTTTAAAATTTTTTACCATATTATCGCAGCAGCACATGCAAACAAGGAATTCTTCAAATTAATTGATATTTGAAAGATTGAATTAAAACTCAGTTTAAGCAAAATTTCTAAATAATAAAGTGCCAGATTTGAAATTATAGTTCAGTGATCTATTTCAATGACCAAATGAATTATTCTAAAGTAAATTTAACATGCAAGATCATTAAAATAAAAAGTAGTGCTAGTCTAAAATTTGTAGAACATATTAATACAGCAGCACGTACGAAACAAAGAAAAGCAAAAGCAAAATTAAAGTAAGCAAAATTTAAAATTTCGAAAAATACAGTTTGACACTTTTTAAAAACAAATCAAATTTCATCATATATAAAAATTTTTAATAATTTAAAAATTCCTAAATAAAACAAGCCTGGAAATCGAAATGGCAAAATGCATTCCACACTAATAAAGTGTTGTATAAAAATTAGCGTCGTTACATAAAAGTCCTAAACATACATTGAAACAAAGTTTTTGAGTGATAAATAAAACATGTTTCACTCGTAATTTGTGAATGATTCTTGAAATGCGACCTGCTAACGTGCTTTTTTTTTTTTTTTTTTTTTTTTTTTTTTTGAGATCTCATATCGAAGAGTTGGAAAGCACTTTATATTAGTATATCTCTGTTGTCATATTTGTGCGCTTTTTGTTATGCAATATTAATTTTTATTTGTACATCATCTTATTAGCGTAAGGGATATATTTTACACTATGGAGGTTTTTTTTATGGGAGACGGGTAATAAATATATTTTTTTTAAACTTTTTATAATTTTAATTTATTTTATAAAATTCTGTAATCTTTTTCGTAGTTTTATAATTTATCATATATTTCTTAGTTAATTATTTCTGGAAGTGAGGCTAAACCCCTGTATGTTTGTATTATATTTATATATATATATATATATATATATATATATATGTGTGTGTGTGTGTGTGTGTGTATGTATTTGTATAAGTATATAAAAAAGATATCGAAAGTATTAAATGAAATATTTCAGTTATTTCTTCTTTATAAAAATAGTTAATTTTTTAATCCAAAAGAAACAAAGTTTATTAATAAATCAAAGGAAAAAAAAAGATAAAATTTTTGACATGCTGAAAATTTATTAGTTTCTTCGATAAGAATAAATAACTAAATAAAAATCTATAATAAAAAAAGAGAAATTTTTTTAATCTCCCAGAAGAAAAAAAAGAAATTTGTCTAGAAGAAAAATATTAATTTATCTTTGTATAACAACAAAATAAATAAATAAATAAAAAGAAAATAAGTAAAAAATTAGCGATGAGAACTAAATTTATTCTATTTAATTCTTAAACACTGCATTTTAATATACTTATATTTTAGCTAATTCAAGTCTTAAAATCAATATTCATAAAAGAATCTCTTCAGCTATTCAAGCTTTTATGATAATAAGGAAAATTCGTTCATAAAAAAGAGTTAAGAACAGAATAAAGTTTTCCGAGCACTTTATATGTTTACTTTGAAAACAAAACTTTCTTTTTTTTTCCGCTTCGTCATAACGAAAAAGTAATCTAGGCCATTCTAATAATAATATTGAATTATCTTTATCGACTAAATATTTATCTATATAACATTTAATATTAAACTAAGGGAAATATGCTGGCTGATAGTATAACTTTCCACAGCATATCAAAATATCATTTATTTTCATTTATTACATTTATTTAATATATTAAGCAGTGAGAATGATGAGTGGTTGAATAAACACCTCCTTAACTTTCTGATTTTTATAAACTTATAAATTGTATTTAAATATATACATATATGTCTCAGACTTTTTAAAAGAACAAGAACAAATATAAATTATTTAAATAATTAATTTGGAAATATCAACAAAAATGGAAAAAAAAAAAATCCCACAGATTTCATTTTGCTACCTATTTATTATGTTCAGCATTTCACAATATAAGGTATCCAACTCTAACTCGATATTGAGTTTTCCTTCGTAAATTTGACAAGAACAATTGCAGTATAAAGATATCTTTAAGATTTTAATTTACTTTGCGATAAATAGAAAACTATCATGGGGATAGATGGAGCTGGAATTGCTATTATTTCAATTTTAGAATAATACTTACTCTATATAATGTGCTATCAACAGAGGTATTGTGCATTCTCAGCAATTTACGTAATATAAAATTTCTTGTCGTAAAGTTCCTATTTCCTGCAAAATATAAAAATCGTTTGTTGAAATAATTATATAGCATCCTAATTGTTGTCAAAGTTTTGAATAACAAATTAGATTCTGCTTACTGTACTGAAAAAATTAATAGCATTGCAAATAGGACTTTCGGTTTAATAACAATTATTGTTTATCTCTCTGATGTGATAGCGGAATATATTTCTTGCAAGGTTGATATAGAAATGAATATTATTGGAAATATACTGAATATAACTGAAAAGAAAAGGAACGTATATTACACACAAAATGAATCAGAAGCAAACTTAAAGTACCTAGATTGAATCAAAAATAATTTCTCAAACAGAAATAGAATAAAATATGATGTGTTATAACATTAAAAAATGATCAAACTACTTCAACACTCGGTAGGTTAAAAACTTTATTATATATTAAAAATGTAAAAATACAAAATTTTTCGCTTTTAAGCACCAGCATCAACAGGTATAATATGCAAATACTACACAATATATAATATGTGTGTGTGCGTGGGTAGTAAAATAAATTTAGTTGCAGTTAAAAAGAAATCTAATTTATTTATATTAAATTCTAAATTTAAAATTTGACCTTTAAATGCTACAGCAGCGATATTTATAAATTATTTTTAATGAAAAGGTTTGATTTAAAATAAAATTTTTATCAAATGTTAATTCAACATTACATAATGTAATTGCTATCCAGTTTTGGAATTACGAACAAATACATTGCAACTATTAAATATATTTAAAACACTTTAAATACACGTAAATATAAATTTATTTAAAAGATGTTAAATTTTTTTTTATCCAAAGCTTTTCGCTTTAATAGTAAAGCATCATCAGGGATTCATGATTCGTTTCCATTGAGCAGTTTTAAATATGTTTTCTTTTTACAGTTAACAGTTAAGTCTTTTAATAACGTGATATATTTTAAATATCAGAAAAAATCAATATGAATTCCGGTAGAGGTTGGACCAAGGAGTTAAGAAAAGTGAGAGAAGCTGGAACTATTGCATATCATACGAGGTTATTGTAGGAGAAAAAACATCATGAATTAGCAGAAATAAACTATTAACTATTTTATAATATTGTGCCAAATTATTGGTAAAATTGCAGCATCTTTGGAATTTATTGCATTTTTGCATTTAATTATATGAATAGCTTCGGAAATAGCTTCCGTTTCTTGACCTTAAGATACATCGTAACGAAAATAATACAACTATAAGGTTTGACGTCTTTTTCAAAAACACATTTATCCCTTTACCGATCCCAGCTGATTCAGCTCATCCTACTAATTATAAAAATGCTTTTTTTAATTCCTACATTACCCGAGCTATAAATTATACCACTTTTAAATTTAATGAAAAACAACAAATTAACAATATTATTCAAATAGGTACTACTGCGGGATATAGTAAATCTAGTATTATAAGATTAGTTAATAGAATAAAAAATCGCATGCTAATTAAACCTAATAATCCCACTCTAGATTCAACTCTAAAATTTCGTTACACTAATAGTCTCCCTTTCTGTAAAGAATTCTATAGCTTTAAACATTATATACAACGTAAATTTAATTTCTTTATCCCATTCAGTTCTCCTATAACTATTAAACAATTAACCCTTCATGACCGCGACTTAAATGGACCCACTGGAGGAGTCTATCAAATTCCCATAGAAAGCAATAAAGAACTTTTCTATTATATTGGACAGACCAAGAGGACTTTAAATAAAAGAATACAAGAACATATACGAAATATCAAAGAAGCAAATAGTTCTACTCTAGTCGACTTCATCTATGCCAACGCAAACGCAAACCCTATATGGGATAAAGCCAAAATTATTACAGCACCATCTACTATCCAAGAACTTTACATTTCCGAAGCTATTCATATAATTAAATGCAAAAATGCAATAAATTCCAAAGATGCTGCAATTTTACCAATAATTTGGCACAATATTATAAAATAGTTAATAGTTTATTTCTGCTAATTCATGATGTTTTTTCTCCTACAATAACCTCGTATGATATGCAATAGTTCCAGCTTCTCTCACTTTTCTTAACTCCTTGGTCCAACCTCTACCGGAATTCATATTGTTTTTTGCTGATATTTAAAATATATCACGTTATTAAAAGACTTAACTGTTAACTGTAAAAAGAAAACATATTTAAAACTGCGCAATGGAAACGAATCATAAATCCCTGATGATGCTTTACTATTAAAGCGAAAAGTTTTGGATAAAAAAATTTTAACATCTTTTAAATAAATTTATATTTACGTGTATTTAAAGTGTTTTAAATATATTTAATACAAATGACACGTGTTCAATTTAACTCTTTATTTTTTAGAGATTATTTATAACGTTGCAACTATATCATTTAAAATTAAAAATCTAAAAAAAAATAATGATTAAATAAACGAGCCTATTCATTAATTTATAACTGAAACAAACACTTGTGCCCTCTTGATTCATCTGCTAAAATAGAATAAAATAGAAACAATACAGTAAATTAAAAAACAATTGCTTATATGAACTACGCGTTTTCAATATGCCAGAACATACCTTTGAAGACAAGATGTTGACTGAATGGCATATAACAAATGAAACTGCACTTAACATGATTAGCTTGGAGGTTAAAGCAGAAAAAAGACTATGTTATTCACTACCTGACAAATAAATAAACAAAAATATCTTTTTGATTAATCTTATCAGAATATGTGTCTTTCGGGAAATAAAAGCCCTATTACGTGTTTTTGTAAAATTGAACGGTCGAATTCTAAACGCAAAGAACTTTTAGCTTAAATGAACATATGTTAACTATTCTGTATAAAATGTTTAAGCAGAAATAACACGGCATATTTAAAACCAAATCAAATCCCTTTTGAAGTTTGTTATTTTTAACTTTTAAACCTATGTGATAACTACTATTCCTTAATTTTCCTAAAAATATAATTTTTTTTTATTGTATTTTACAATATTGTAAAATACACTTAATTAGTTTTAATATATTTAATTTTCAAATAAAATTTTCATGTTTTTAGTAACAAACACATTTGAGGAATACTTTATAATAATACATTTAATTTAAATTTATACACAATACGAAAAATTCCGAATTTAAGTAATAATTTTATATAAGCCACATAATAAATTTATATGTATTAACATTTCTTACTGCTTTTGTGGTTTAATTTAATCAATGGGTAGTTTACATATCAGTATTGTGATAGTCTTCAACCACGCTTATTGCGATCATGGAAACCTCCGTGTATGCGCTTACTCAACGAGTCCAGTGTTAAAATAGGGGTGATAACCCTTGTGATTGAAGGAAAATAAGTAATAAGGGAATGCGGAACAGCTGGATGTTTGAAAATTTCAACCTGTTGGTCAGTTCGGCAACCCTCTAAGCCTTTAACATCTTCTCCAATGTTAGGCGCGAGAAACGTGGTTGCAATGTTCAACGACAGTTGCAAACAAATCATCAACAAATGTTGCCGAAATCACACCTGGGGATTACAAGGTTGTCGTTTAAATTCTTTTTATAAACACACCTTTCTTATTTCTATTTCTATTAAAAAACGGAAACACATATAGTCTGATATTTACAAAATAATTGTAAAAACTTTTTATATTTTATTTTATATTTCATTTTATTTTAAATACAAAATTCGTGTGTTTTAAACAAGCTTCTAACTTTTCGTTGTTGGTTTAGTGAACACAGGAAATAACTCAGTAACTGACTTAAAGGCATCTACCAAAGCTGCTTTCATGCTGCACTCGAGCGTATATGTAGATATTTTTTTTTTGCCTGAGGAACAGTCGTGCCTTATTATTTTGATACGCAACAAGCGTTTGGAGTTTTTGCAATTTATTGTTTGCATTCTCTTCTCCTTTCAACACCAATTTTTCATTGTATTGTACTGCAAATTTTTAAAATTCTTTCTTGAACAATTTATGTTTTTTAAATTGATTTTAAATTGAAACACTTTTTTTTATGCTTTTGCACATATTAGAATTATTAAAACAGAAACATACAAAGAGTATTTAGAATGCCTTAAAAGTCAAAATATTTATGCATTTTCTTAAAAAAAAAAAAAGCATTGATATATGCAGCACTATTACGTGCAAAAATCGTGAATTCGTATAGATTTTTTTTTTTTTTTTTTTTTTTAAGTTGTTCTACATTTTTTTAAAATTAGAACCACCAAATTGTAATAGAGATGACCTTTTTTCGACTCCTAAATTTTTGCGGGAGTCAAAAACCTAGGATCCTATGTATATAGATTTAAACGAACAAGGAAACGTCAATGTAGATACTTATAATTATAAAAAATTACCACAGAACTGGCGTTTAAAATTAATAAGTACAAAACTTTGAATAAACACCATAAATGGTGTTTATTCAAAGTTTTGTACTTATTAAATGCCTATATGTTTTTGCACTTTATACAAAGAAATATATTAAATAGATGAACATAAAAGATTGAAGATCGTATAGACGTCGAGGAACATATATTAATATTGAAAGAAAATGTCTCTTCATCTATTAAAGGAATAATGTTACCATTATTAATTAAAGATAGATACGATTATCATCTGTAAATCTATAAATACTTCTTGCCCTACGAATGTTTAACTTGCATGCGTTAACAAGTGTATCTTATTTTATAGTTATAAACTAGGCGATCATAATTAAACTGGAGGTGTGTGCTACGCAAAAAAATTTATGTGAATCACAGCCACGTTTAGACAAATAATTTCCAGAGCATGCAGTTTCGGTTCCAGAAAAAAGAAGTAGTCCATGTTTTGACTGATATTTGTTAAAAAAGAAAAAAAAAATATATATCAAAATTCTATAACCATTATAAATATCTTAAGAATAATTATATGTTTCGAAGAGATTTGAATATTTGCAGTGAAAACTGGACGAAGCCATAAGCTATCTGGAATGTAGTGAACTGCAATTAAACGGCATTTGTTGGACAAATTGAAATGTTGTTTGTAGGGCACGTATAATATCTCGGAATTTAGACATTTGTTATTTAGCTGTGTAGAAAATCTTATGTAATGTTAAATTTTACACATATAAGATATCCCATAGGTATAAAATGCGAAATTTGTCTAGTTTTTTATGAATATTGCTTGCCCTATAATGCCATTTTCAGTCCTTTAAACCAAAATATGAGCTAAGTCCCCCCCCCCCCCCCAAAAAAAAAAAGAAAGATAAAATCGCATACTTAAGAGAGAATCCAGCCAGTAAATTTCTCACAGGAGGCGCTTAAACATCTTCTATTTAGCTTGTATCACATCTTCTATTTAGCTTGTATAGATAAAATATATTCAAGTTTTCAACCATAAACATTTGACCATAACTTGGCATTCGATGACTAAATGTAAACGAAGATTTGCTTTGAGTATTTTTGATAGATTTGATTATTTTAATTATAAAAAAAATCTATTTATGTTATCATTTTTTAGTGATTGTATTACTACTAAATAACGTCTTTAAAAACTGTTCTTTCAAAAAGATGTAGGCACTACTTTTAAGATTTTGCGAAAAAATGTATTTAAAAAAAAAAAATTATGTAAAAAAAAAAAAAAAAAACTATATAGTTATGTTTAAATAATTGAACATTCTTTTTTTATATTCAATGGTTCCTTTATTTATTTTATTTATTTTTCTTTTGGACTCTCAATTTAGTCCCTAACAATTCATAAAAGACGCGTTTTTCTTATATGCTACATTCAGTAATGCATTGGTGATTAAAAAATAAATCAAAACAAACAAAAAGAAAATTCAACAGATTACTATGTTTTTTTCACTGTATGATAGGTATAAGCAGGGAAAACTAGTTCAAAATATTTTCCGTAACGCTAATTTTTAAAACAAACATAAGAACTAATAAGTACAAAACTTTGAACAAACACAAAACGCAAAAACTTGAACAATGGAAATGGCCATACCATGTTGAAAGCACAGATCCCCGTCCGAACACCGAAGTCAAGCAGCATTGGTCGCGATTAGTACTTGGGAGGGTGGCCACCTGGGAACACCGCGTGTTCTTGGCATCCTTTTTTGCGAGATTTTGCATTTTATGGTGCTTATTCAAAGTTTTGCACTTATTACTTTTAAATGTCAGTTCCATTGTTTTTATTTATTTATTTTTATTTTTAACTTTTATAAAAAATTCAATTAAATAAAATTACTATTTAATAAAAAAAAAAAATTATATTCTTTACGAAAATTTCGAAATTTGGTCACTCTTACCGCAAGTGTAAGATATGAAGTATTGTGTTTCACCCCATTCTCGATCCTGTATATTAAAATATCTAAACTCATGTGTACATGCTATTTTCTTGAAAGCTACTTTCGCTAGGGGTAATATATAAGGAAATTTTGTATAATAAATTTTATATAAATAATTTTCTAGAAATGAACAAATGTGTGTCCATATGTATTTTGCAAATTAGAATATAAACTTTTGACAAATGGATTTAAGAATATCTTATATATATATATATATGTCAGTATATATATATATATGTCAGTATATTTTAAACACAGGCATTTAATAATTTTCCCATATTTAATCAACTTTCTAAAGCATTTTTATTCAATTTTATAAATATCCAGCTGCATTTTTATAAAACATACCAGCAAAGTAAATAAAAAATATTCTTATAATAATTAATAATGCTTTCTTGTCTATCAATATGCCAGTTGTTAAACAAAATAATTCATGCATTCTTCAATTTATGAGGCTTGCTAGTTAAATCTGTTATAATGAGTAACTTTAAGAAAGGATAGTTTTACAAAATGTTACAAATGTGTAAAATTTTCAAAAAGATGAACGCACTTGAGAAAACATAATTTGGAATAACAAGTTTCTCTTGATATCATGGGAATACGACTGAATATACGACTGCATAGCATTAGAAACGAAACTTTTGTAGCATTCTAATGTTCATTTAACACAATGTCGAAATTTGTTGAAATTTATTCATGCAAATCAATTACAATCTGCTGCAGACGTTTCGCAACGTCTTTGTATATTTTCCTATGATATAACTTCATGTTTTAAGTTCGGTTATTCGCAAATAAATAAATTACAAAACTTTCGAACTATCTCAGATTACTTAAAAACAAATGTATTTTAGGTATAACTTATTTTGATGACAAATTTTCTATTTTCTATTTATAAACCGAGTGATTGAAATGGGTCTATTTCTAAAGAAATCAAATAAAATACTCTACTGTGTCAAAAATAAACAGACAGGGTATTAAGAAAAAATATATTTATTCAAAAAAGAAAAAAAACACTTTATTAAAAAGCTAACATATCATTTTTAATAGCAGGTCGATCCTTAAAAAAGTTTTTATTCTAACTCGCTTAGTATCAATCAAACAATTGATCTGCTCTTGTTGCAAATTTCCCCATTCTTCATTTAACAATGTTTCCAATTCTTTTTATTTGAGGGATTCACAAGTCCTTTAGCAATATTACTTTGTACAATATGTTAAACATTCTCGATTGGTTTCATATCAGGGGACTCATTCGACCACGGAAGAATTGTAAGCTCTTTTCGGGATTTCTAGGTAGTCGATTTTTGAGCTCTGTGATAGGGTGCCCCCATCTTTCATGAAAACGTAATCTTGGCGATTCAAATTGCAGACTTCAAAGATCGGAAAAGATTCTCTTTTAGAATTTCAATATATTTTTTTCGCATTAATTTTACCTTCACAGAATACTCACCAAACTACTTAATCCACCATATCAAATAGACCCCCACACCATTACACTTATGAAGTGTATTTTAGAGTTTGTTACAAAAATCGATCTTCCAACAGCATTACAGAACGGCACTACACCCATTTTCGTCCACTATCACTAAATTGACAGTATCGCAATTCGTTCGAAAAAATAACATGCCACCAAAAATTTTTATCCTTAGAAATTATTTCTTTTGATAACTCAAATCTCAGCTTTTTTTAAAATTTTGTTAACAGAGGTTTTCTTTTAGCTACTCAAGCTAACACTATGTAGATAACTCTTAAATGTTCGACGAGGAAAATTCAAAGATTATCCACATTATCCACAGATTTTTTGGGGATTTCTTGTGACTTCTTGAACTAACGCCCTCTTTTGTTTGGCATATGGTCCAGGTCTTCCTGATCTTGGTGAAACACTCGTCTTTTTATCTGTTTTGAACTGCACTATTACACGATTAAATGTTGACAAAGGCATGTTTAATGTAGCACTGATATGCACTGATATTTACCACTTATTGATCAACAATTCGTCGATGAGTAAAATCGTTTAATTCAGTGATCCACTTATTCGCAGCATTTTAAAACAGTGTTAATAGACAGCGTTTACGTTCCGTAAACTCCTATAGATTCTTCACAACTGCCCGTTTTTACACTTTTATGGAGTCTATTTGCTTTCGACTCAGTAGTGAATATGAAAGTTCTGTGTGTCAAAGCTTCAGTAATTTTCTTCGTGACAATTCTAAATAAAGAAGAAACTGTAATAAAGGAACAGATATGAGTACGATTTAAACTCGGTATTCTATAAAACCGTTCTTTTCTGTGAAAAATGGTCTGTTAACAGAGACTTGAAAACAAAAGCGAAATATTTTACAGTCGGCAGCAAAATTATTGAAGCACACGTCTACACTTTTCATATATATTTTTTAGTTTGATCGCTAATTTCAACTTTCTTTTTTATAAACAGTATAAGACTAAAATCATGACACGACAAATATTTATTAACCAAAACAGTATTAGGTGCCCATCTTTTAAATTGGAATTATTGCTAGTGCTTCAATAATTTTGCTGAGACTGTATTCTGTACATAAATCCTCAGAAGAAGTTATCATGTAGTATTCCAGTATACCTTGATACACTGCAGAATTTACATGTTGTTTCAAGATACAGTCGGCAGCAAAATTATTCGAGCACTAGCCAATAGTTCCTATATTAAAAAGGTACACTTAAGACTGTTTTATTAAATAAATCCTTGTCGAATCATGTTCTTACACTGAATAAGAATATGACTCGACAAGGATTTATTTAACAAAGACGTATTAAGTGTACTTTTTTTAGACAGGGATTATTGCTAGTGCTCGAATAAATTTACTGCCGACTGCACAAAATTGTCCTGTTCCAGCAACACTCATGCATCTCTATACGTATGTCGCAAATTTGGCAAAGCGTCTTACACAAGATTTCTAAAAGGCTTCCTGCTTTAAACACCAAACACGAACACCTCCTTCGTCAACAGATATTTGAAATAAAGATTCATCACTGAATAAAACACTTTCCCAATCTTGTTGTTCTCAGATGGCCTTCTCTTTGTGCCAGGAGAGTCGTGCACCGTGCACGTCTCTGTTTCATGCTCATCATTGGTTTTACTTTATGGACTCGCGACTGATACTCCCATTTATTCAATCTATTAAGTGTAGTTGACTTTGAGCCGACAACTCCAGATTCTTTCCAACACTTATTGATGTAACAGTTTTAAAGCTATTATTTTGGACGATTCGTTTCAATTTGCGTTCATCTCTGGCAGTTGTTATAAGCTTGACTCGACAAATATTTACTTAATAAAACAGTATTAGGCGCCCCTATTTAAAGTAGGAATTATTGCTAGTGCTGCCGACTGTAGAGGAATATCTATAGCGTAATAAACATAAATCAAATTTTAGTGTTTCAATAACTTTGTGAATGTTGAAAAAAAGTCACTGGTGTGAATTTGTTACAGAACTGCAGACGATAGCAACTACACAAAATTTAGAATTATTATAGAATCATAATTATTTACTTAAACGTATAATTTGAGTAACATACATATTTTTCAGGACCTACTATTACATAAATAGGACTCCAATCAAAAACGGGAAATCTCAGAAATAGTTTAATTGTTTGCATTTTGCTTGTGAGTGCTGTATACTAATTACTGATAAGCCGTTTTCGCCAATGAATTTTAACCGTTGGTTCGTTGGAATTGAACCAACACTAAATCATGGAATGAATTTATGCACGCAGTTGTACCCGGTTAATTAATTTCATTTTAAATGAATTATTCTGACGCTATAAACGATAAATTCTTAAACTAAAATTTAAATTATAGTTCCTTGGAGATAAAATTTCATGGCTACTTGTAAGTTCTTCATTGTTCTTTAATATTACACTGTAGGGGAGACCGGAGGTAAGTTAGCATAATAGGCTGGTTGACACACAGTTTCTGCTTGGAAGCACCATGAAGGAAAAAAATTCATCGTTTTTCTGATAGCTGAGTACATTTTTTCAAATTCTTTTGTCCTGGTGAAACTATAGATCGAATTGAGGTTCTGCTTATGGCGGATTTTGAGAGTGTTTAACTGTGCTACATTCTTGTATTTTAATCTTTTAATTTTGAGGGTTGGGGATTCTGTGGTATATCCATCTTGTGTTGGGTAACACTGTGGGGCTAGTTGGCATAGTTAGATATGGTGTCAGTTGGATAGCTATGACATAGTTATGAGATAGCCTGGCCTTCATGAATAATAGTTCAAATGCTAAAGAACCTCTCCACAGTGAAGAGTTTTTACCTCAGACTCCTGTTAAGACGATAACCAGTATGTTTATTTCACAGATTCACGAACCTGAAGAACCTCAAATACCAACAGGTCACATGGAACAAGATCAACAAAGAATTCCCTATAAAAATCCTGATCACACTGAATATAAAATAAACACCGATCTCATGATTACAAGATTGCAAGTTCGATACTCGAGACTTCCAAAGACCGTCGTGTACGTTAATGGCGACTTATGCATCTGAAAACTGTCGTGGTCGCAAAGGTCTTCAAGTTCCTATCAAAATTATATCTGATGGGTTACTGGATCAGGGACTACTCGACCCTGATCTGGATTAAAATATCGAGCTCTTGTTCGCTGGTGCTGCCATCTTTCGTAGGACTATAATAGTGCTTCTACCCTTACGGTACACTTAAAAAAACAGAAAGCGTTCCTCTCTCGCCTTAATGTGGGTTGTTTCACTACAGGGCTCAGGGTTTCCGATTAACATTATGAACAACAACAATGACAATAACAAAGTAAATGACTTTGGTTTGGTGAAATCTCAAACTCGATAGCACCTTGGAAAAATTGATCAAACTGATTGCTGTGAGATTCGGTATGATAGGGGAAAAAATGGAGATAGACGAAGATGAGACAATTTTTTACGACCCGTACCTATGTTTGATTGTCATAGTAACAAGCTTTTAGGAAAAGTGCTTTTAAGATTATCTAAATACGCAGTTTATTGATAGGTCCTATATGATTTTGAAGTAAAAAGGATAGCCCCGGTCTTCCCTATATTAGCATTTTTAATTTCAATTATGCAGAGGTAAGTGTTAATAAGTTATTATCTTTCAACTAGCAATAGTCAATCCTCGGTAGAGATGTAAAAAACCCGGGAATTTTGATTCAGGGGAATAAACATGGGAATTTTCGGGTTTAAACCGGGAATTTTGGGAACATTGGAAACTTTGATGGGAAGAAACTAATACTGAATGTTTAGATTTAATTTTATTCTTTTAAGTGCACAAACAACTTATTTCATTATCTTTTTTATTCTACTTGCTTAAATGAAAGTGATATCGAAAATTATGTGACTATTTTACAAAAAATAATATAAAAGATTAAACAATTACTTTATTAACAATAATAAATTATGAAGTTTTGTCTGATTATTTAAATAACTTTTAGAACTTTTCCTTTTTTTTTTATTAATGAATATCATAATAAAATATGTTATAAAAAATAATACAATGAAATTAAATTATGATAAAAATAGTTTAAAAATAATGAAATTTTGTTTTATTGTTTTATTCATTTATTGATTTAACAAAATTTCACATAAATTGATGAAATTTTGTTATAATCAGTTAAAGAGCACGAGGAACAAAATCGGACATCAGTTCTTCGGTTATTAAAAATTCCAGCAATGATTTTTGAATGCATTGGATTAATACATAAAATTTTCAATAGCTAATAATTAACAATTTGGATGTTATTTATTTATTTATTGCATATTAATATTGTTGAAATTTTAATTGAAATAATATTTTTCAGTGTAATATTATTGATCATTTTAGTGAACACAGGTTATTTCGGAACATTTTTGTTTTATTTTTGAAATAAAATATTAAAGATTTACATTCATAGATATATACCACGGATTAATAGAAAGAATTTCTACTCCGTGATATATACAACTAAAACATGATGAGCTTCGACTGCCATAAAAAAGAAGTGTTACTTTGATATACAGTCAGAACTAAGATGTAAATACACCGCAATAACAAAAAATAAGTCCGTTAATGAAATTTTATACTATTAATTTTTTAATTTTGTAGTAGTTTATTTCGCACTATTTTAAAGTCGAAAAATCATAAAAATTAACTAAATGTAAGATAACATTTTGCAATGCCGTAGAACACCTCTAATATTGGTTTAAAAAAAAAAAAAATGCTAAATTCACAACTTTTGAAAACTTTCAAAATTCCCTTGTTTTGGAAACTTTCAAAATTCCCTTCCCAAAAAACCGGGTTTATTCCCTGGTTTAAACCCGGGTTTTTTCCCCGCTCACATCTCTAATCCTCGGTAGAACGTCAGTGGCTATGACACTGGAACTGCACAAAGCTAGTTATGTTCTTTGCAATAAAATCATTCACAGCTGATATGGTGAAGCAAAATTGTTAAATTAGTTTCGACTACTGGAAATTTTCAAGTGTTGTTAACGTGTTTTGATGGTTTTATGTTACAAAAAATAAAATTTGCATACAAAAGTTTTAGTTAAGGGAAAAAAAAAAAAAAAAGCTATTTTCAAGTAATAGGAACCTAGCGGGTAATATGGAATAGTTATAAAAGGAAATATGGAACACTCATTTTGTTAACGATAGTATGGAATAGGGTAGTATTTTTACGGAAAATTACAAATTGTTGTAATATAAACATTCTGTTCTGGAGTTATTATTGAAAATAAGCGGTATTGATAAAAATATGAATATTCAAGTTTTACAAAAATCCCCAAAACTATGGAATAGTTGATATTCCATATTACTCGAATCGCCATCTTAGAGAATAAATCAATCTGAAACGCCCATTGGTAGAAATAAGTTCATAGGAATCAGACTTCTAACAAACTCTACAACCCTACAGGAAATAACTCTAGGTTTACATTCTTTTACTGCTATGTGAATAGATTACAAAATTCTAAATACTTATCTCCAAAAATATCTGAATCTTGATGAACCAAAGAAGTTATATGACACCAAAACTGCTCTTCTCACTGACAGAAGATGTACTACTGTGCATATATGAAGTTTAGTGAAGACGTTTGACGTGCTTCTGATAGATTGCAGCACCATACAGGTGGGATATAACGGCATTCTATTTTACATGACTGTTCCATATCCCCCACATTTCCTCTAATTCAGTCTTTCAGCGAATTTGTTGCAATAATTAGTTGGATTACTACAAAATTTTAATGCGCTTTCGAAGTATAATAAATTTTGTTATTTTTTATGAAAAGATTTCCGTAGAATCTAAAAGTCATTTTCTGGAATACCCATGCAAAGAGTTTACATCTACGATGCACTGTTAAAAATTTCAATACAAAACTAACTGGTAATCATTTATTTTAAATCTTATGTAATATTACAGAGAAAAATAAACGGAGACGTTAAAAAAATATTTTATATACGCATTTTAAGGAAAAGTTAGACGTGAAAGCCGGTGATCTACCCAAAATATTAATTTAATTAACTATTGGCGAGAATATATTTGTGACTTAAAATACTTTTTCTATGTCGAAACATTTATTTTTAATTTTTATATTGATAAATTAAATAGTTAAAATGGATACAAAATACAGCATAAAGATTGAGAATTTCGATTATTTACATTTAACTAGGAATTTTGTAAATTTACAGAAATTCTTTACAGTGCGGACTATGAGCGGTAATTACTGTTTCATGTGCACTTTAAACATGTTAATCAGTTTGAAAGAAAACGAAATTGATATACTATATAATACGTTACGCCATGATAATTATTTACGCCAGTTGAATGTGTTGTAATTAGAAATAAAAGGTACTTTATCAAGGACACATAAAAGATACTTTATATTTTACTATCTAGTGGTACTTAGAGTTCAAATTACGTTTCGATGCTGTAGTGTTATTGGAAAGAGAATTAAAAAATATATGTCCTTAAGGTTCACAATATTATGTCCTTTTTAAAAAATAGCACGTTCAACTTAAAGAGTATTTTAGGGTCACACTTACACAAGCATGTTAAATACGTTATTACTAATGAAAGGTACATTGTAAAAAAATTCTAGAATTTACTGAATTGTTCATCCAGTGTCTCTGTAAATTTACAGTAATTCTTAGTTAAATGTAAATAATCGAGATTCTGTATTTTTATATATTTTTTATTATTTAATTTCGCAATAAAAAATAAAAATGAACGTTTCTACTTTAGTAAAAGCATTCAAAGTCAGACATATTTTCGCCAATAATTAATTGAATTAGTATTAGTCATTAAAATGAATATATGAAAAAAGATTTTCTAACATGTGCGTTTATTTTTTTTGTAATTTTACATAGGACTTAAGATTATCAGTAGTTTTCTGTTGAAGATATTTACAATGTAATAGATTTAAATCGGTAAATAAATTTTGTAAAAATATCTTTATAGACTTTTGTAAAATACATGTATAATATTGTGGCTGATATACGAGTAGAAATCAGGTTCTGATCCGGAAAAAGAATTTTAACAGTCATTTCCAAATATTGAATGTGTTTAAAAAAATATGCACGTGTCTTGATTTTTTTTTAAATGGAATTATTTATTTAAAAACTCATGCATATATTTTGCCTACCTTTGGCAGATTAATTAGCCCTCTGAGCTTCAGTTTCAAAATTCCCGATTCAAGCATTCATTCTCGTCTCGGTTCGAAATCCTCTTTAAGCCGTAGATCCCATTATAATAAATTATTATATGTGAATATATATATATATATATATATACACTAAGCGACAAAAAAAAAAGAAAAAAAAAAGGCCGCACTGCAGAAAAAATGACTTATAACTGTTTTATTTGTAATAACTTTAAAATTAAAGTTTGAAACAAATAAAACTGTCTTGTTTGCATAATACCAAAGGCATCAAATGTTACCTATGTACATTTTCAATTTAGTAATTAGCTTTATTGCACTCTACGAAGTACTTTTTAAAAATCTGCATAAAACTTTCTTTTTGAACATAATGCAATAACCATACACTTTGTATTCTATTATGATTTATTATAGGAAATAAACAAGCCATATTTTAACATATGAAATAAAACTATTTATTTGCTAGATCTAAGCTATTTTTTATTGAAAATATGTATTCTACATTGGGTTAATTCCGCCTTTATATGGAATCACTGTTTTAATGCGCAATGGCATAGTTTTATACAGTGTTTTAATATAAATCTTAGAAATTTCAATGTGCCAAATATCACAAATAATTTTTTGTAGTTCTGGCAAAGTTATAGGCTGCAAATTTCGAACCCTCTCCCTCGCCTTTTTATAAACGAAACATTTTCGAGCGGATCGCGATTAAGACCTTTTCCACATCTGTTAAAGAAGAAATTCTACTATATGCTTTGTGGCATTTAGCTTAAAGTGCAAAAAAGTACGATTATTTACTGAATTGTAGGTTCTCATGGGAATGGATAGAAATTTTAACAATTTGGAGTGAATAAACTTACCACAGACGCCGTGTAGTAAGGTGCATTACCATCTTGAAATGTTGTTTTCGGAAATGTCCAAGATACCTCCAAAATAGTCTGTCAGACACCACTTTTATGAAGATTGTGTTTTATTTCGAGTTAATTGATCCCTTGAGCATAAAAATTTGCCCGACTTTTTAAAAAGTTATGCACCCCCTTACCATAATGTACGCAGAAAGTGTCACTGTTTTAAAAGTGCGATTTTCATTAAGTCGGTCATATTTTCGTAGTCAGACCTGCTTGTTTTCTTTAGCTCGAAATAAGTTAAACTTGACTCATCAAAGAGAACCAGTTCAGACCAATGTTAACTAATAATTGTTTTAGCCATCTGAGGTCTTGCTTTCCTATTTCTCTTCACTAAGAATGGGATTTTTGCAAATTTTCTGTCATTTAAACCTGCTTTGTTTAATAGTTGCTGTACTGTAGTTAAAGAAATTATGCTGCTAAACACTTTTTCTGAATCTCTTTTATGTTCTAAATGTAATAGAAACCGATTTTGTAAGCAATGGCTTTTTAACTTACGGCCATCTCGTTTGGATGAGCAACATGAACGCCTAAAACCAAATTTCCAGTTTAAACGGCCAAAAAATTTTATATCATGCTAAAAACCCTTTTACCAATATTTCGCTAACATTTAATTATTTTGCCATCTCATGTATTAAAATATCTTTTTATTTTCATTTAATAATTTATACTTTTTGTGGCACCGTTAACTGCCTTATTCTTACCACTTTTGAAATAATTTCTAAAATTACAATTTTCCTGACAATTGCATTTTGTTTTTAACACTGGACTCAAAGCAAAAGTGCATGTGGAGGACAACATAATAAAATTTGTTCGAAAATTTGTTTTTTAAGTGATAAAATTGGCGGTTGTAGAAGGCGAAAAGGAAAATATCCAAGTGCGGCTTTTTTTTTTTTTTTTTTTTTTTTTGTCGCTTAGTGTATATATATTTAATTTGTCTTGGGAAATGTATGTGTTGGATATGTTATTATTAATGAGAGATAATTATTTTAGATGATTAAATATATTTTTTATGTATAGTCTTATTAACCATTGTTAAAACACAAGTATAATATTCTGGGGAATACAGAAATCAGGTTGTGATCTATGAAAGGAATTTTAGCAAAACTATTTAATTTTTCTTGGTAACTGTATGTTTTGGATACATTATTATTAATGAGAGGCAATTGCTTTAGATGACTAACAATATTTTATAAGAATAGTCTCATTAACCTTTGTAAAATGTAGGTATAATATACTGAGTGATATAGAAATCAGGCTGTGTTCTGGGAAAGTAATTTTAGCAAAACTCTTGGAATGAGTTTCAAATATTACGCATGAGCCTTGATGTTTTAAAAGTGAAAATGTATATTTAAAAACTCATGCCCATATTTTGCCTATCTGGTGGCAGATTAATTAGCATTCTGAGCTTCAATTGCAAGGTGCCGAGTTCGAATCCTGATTAAAGCATTCATTTTTGTAGTGGTTCGAAATCTACTTTAAGCCATAGGTCCTATTATAATGATCCTAATTTGAAAAAAAAAGTGATCGTAGAGCGATAACCCCAAACTCATAAGTTATATTTCCTTCTTAAAAACAAATTTAACTGTTTAATTAGTCTTGGTAAATGTATATGTTATACGGGTAAATATAAATTTAGGATATAAGAAAAATTAGTAATTTAGAAATTTAAATGTATTGAAAAAACTAAACTTAAATGTAATTTTCAGGTAACGTTTTCTATTAAATTAAATTTGTAAGCAAGAGAAAAATTTCGCATGATAAATGGTGCAAAACAATTCGTAATTAAAAGACTTTAATGCGTTTCAATCATAGAAGTTTTATAATCTTAACTTTTATAGTTATTTTAGTAAGATATCCATAAAATTATTAAATTCAACGTAGAAAATAGAAGTATTTCTGGAGCTCTTATATACTCCATCAACCTGCAATTCTCACATAATTACAGCTCCAAAGTTACTACACTAAATAATGTTTGAATCCAATATCTGTGGCAAGCCGTCGGATTTACAATCGGCGTAGAATGTTTTGACAGATGGAATGCTAATACTGTGGAGAAGCCTACATATTGAAACGATTATTTAATTGCTAATAAATGTATAAACTCATGTTATAATTCCATCTAAAACTATACTATTGTGTATTGTGATATCTTATGAATAATGGAATCCAGTTACACCATATGTTCAATATAATTGAGTAGATCTTATAATATGAGAATGAGAAATCTAAATTATAAAATCATGCTGATTTACTATAAGTTACATACTTAAATAGTCGGCAAATTCAGATGGCTGAGGAATAAAAAAGTATATATTTTTTAACTGTTTTACCATAAGAATTCTTTGATTTTGCAAAGGTTACATATTGTGGCTATTTTTCTTTCATTTCAAATATGCTCATTAATTTTTCTTTCACTTCAAATGCCATATATACAAATTAGAATGAAACATAACTATTGAGCGTACTTTGAAGGTTTACATGCTTAATCATATATATATATATATTTAAGTAATATATGAAAATATAATAAATATTTTAATAAATATAATAAATATTTTAATAAATATTGAAAATATAATAAATATTTTCATATAATAAATATTTTAAACAATACATAAAGATTAAAAAAAAAAAAATGACTACTGTCTACTAGTAGTGTTATGTTATTTAACAGCTTGCACTATATTACTAACAATTTTTACCTTATACTTAAATTTGGAAACTATGTTGAAAATATATAGTTTTTAATTAATTTCCTATAATATATTGAGGAACATTAGTGAAATAAACGGAAAGTTATTTTTTAATATTTTAGGGTAAATTTACCTCTGATTCTGATAGATATCAGTAAAAACTAACAGGCAATATAAAAAAATAAAAATAAAATAAAATATTGAAGAAAGCAGGCCGTTTCGAATCGACATATTTAAGATTATCTTTTATAAGGAAAAAATAAAAAATATATTCAGTCAGACATAAAATCATACCTTATTGACAAAAGAAGAACATCAAAACTAGAAAGAGAAGAAATCGCGAATAAAGATATTCGCGTCAAAAGTGAAAGAAACAAAATAAAGAAATTCGAATCAATCACTATTAAAAATAATAATTCAGCGTTTCACTAAAAGAATTGTGTGAATTAGCCAAATTTAACTGCAACCAATATTTCAGTGCTACGTTTCAAATTTTAACAGCGCTTACTACTAAAATGGATCAATAATAAAAATTTAAGTGAAAAATCATTTTTTAAGATTAGAAGCTTTTTATTGTGAAGCCCTAAAAAGCATATAATAAAAAATTACTGAGGTAAAGACATGCTATAAAGAAACATGCTATTAGACATGAAGACATATATTACATGAAGACGCACTCCTAAAACTGGGCTCCACATGAAGACGCACTCCTAAAACTGGGCTCCAAATATATTCTTAATGAAGCAAATAATATAAAAGACACCATCGCACATATCGAAACCGCTATCGAAAGGATTCCCCCAGAAAAACAACAAAATATACGAAATATAGCTATAAAATCCATATCTGAACGTAACAATAAATACACCAATACCGCCGACATAAAATGTCTAAAACATTTGAAAAATAACCAGGATATTGCTATCTTAAAATCTGATAAAACAAACCTCATCACAATATTAAACCGCGCTAACTACAATGAACTTATGCAAGATACGATAAACAAATTAAACGCTGAGAAACTTAAAACCTCCCCATTAAATAAACTAAACGGTAAAATTAAAGATCTACTAAAAACTGGGCACTGGCCCCACAACACTCCTCCATCTAATAACAACTTTGCCCCTATTATCCCCCGCCTATTCGCTAAGTATAAAGACCACAAAAATCCTCCCTCCTTACGTCCCATAGTTAACAAATCAGAAGGTCCCACTTATTTTTTAGAACGCTACATGAAAAATATTTATCAATCTCTCCTTCCCCCCTCCGATCTCTCTATAAACTCCAACGAGGTATTCATACAAAAACTTCGCGATATCAATATAAACTCTGATGATCTAATGTTAAGCTTTGATGTTAAAGAACTTTATCCCTCCATAGACACTACTGAAATTGCAAATATTGTTAACGAAAAAATAGTAGAAACATACGGCGATAATAAAGTTAGCGAAACCTTAATCCGGACTAATAATTTACTCCTAAACGAATCATACTTCCAGTTCAATAACAACATCTATCGACAAAAACAAGGCGTTCCCATGGGGTCACCCATTTCAGGGATCCTCGCAGAACTAAAAATGAGACTCATCGAAAACTCCGCCATAAATATTATCAATAAAAGTAAAATCTGGACGCGTTACGTTGACGACATTTTTACCGTTTTCCCGAAAAATTCCGACACTGATAACATTCTAAACGATCTCAACAACCTTGATAAAAACATAAAATTCACAATGGAAAATTAAACTAACAACACACTGAACTACCTAGATATCAAAATAACCAAAAATCCAGACAATACAATCGATACTACTGTTTACAGAAAACCAACCGCCAACACCGAAATCATCAATGAACACTGCCATACCCCCCTTCCCTATAAATACGCCGCTATAAGATCTTATATAAACCGCGCGATCCTTATCTGTTCCAATAAAACCCTTCTCAATAAAGAACTTAAATATATTAAAAACATAGCCTATAAAGCAAATTACCCAAAAAATCTTATCAATAAAATTTATAAAAAACGAATTAAAACCCTTAATAAAATCAATAACGCCCAAAAAGAAAAACCAAAATTCACTACCCCATCCCTTTCTGCAACGGAGCAAGTATTAAAATAAAAAATGAAGCCAAAAAACACAATATAAACATTCCAATTAAACCTAACAGAAATATTTTTCAACATATTAGAAACGATAAAGACAGAATTGACAATAGATCCACCTCCGGGATTTACAAAATAGATTTCAACTACAATAATAACTCTAGTGCTTGCTATATCGGTGTTACTAAAAGGAAAATCCAAGACCGCGAAAAAGAACATAAATCGGACCTTATACACAACCGTCAATCTACCGCGCTTGCTTCCACTCACCTCAATAACCCAATTAATATTAACAGCATACATACTAATAAAATCGCCCACTACAATAATCACAACTACGCCTACAAAAGAGAAGCTTTGGAGATCCTTACTAACCCCATGGCAATCAACGATCGCGAACATGCAAGAATCCCAAAGGAATGGAGCCAACTGATCAAAAGAACCACCAATACGAACAGAAGTGAAGAAACGAAGCCGATGTTTCCCGATGACAACAATGAAGAGAGCTGTCACATTTCACCTGATGACGGGTGCGCTAGCGCCTGAAATGCATTGTGTAAATAACTAGGACGTATGTAAGGTAAACTAGTTTGTTTTTTAATGTGAATTGTCGTCCTATAACAAAATGTAATTAATATTTTGAATATTTAAAAATTTTCATCGCTTGCAAAAGGGAAATATATATTTTTTTCTCTAAAATTTCATTAGTGTTAAAACTTTCATTTCTTTATAGCATGTCTTTACCTCAGTAATTTTTTATTATATGCTTTTTAGGGCTTCACAATAAAAGGCTTCTAATCTTAAAAAGCCATTTTTTACTTAAATTTTTATTTTGTACTTTTTAGTTATAAATAAAGCTTCTTAAACATCTAATAAATTTCTTAGGATACTGTGTAGATAACTAAAGGTTTTCTTTTAGATACGGATTTTTTTTTTTTTTTTTTTTTTTAATTATCTGTGGAAAAAAAATAGCACATTAGCTTTTGAGGATCGACTCACGACCTACGCGTTATCAGCATGACATTCTAACCAAAAGTCAAAGAACAGTAAAAAAAAAGTCGTAGAACATGCTGAAAAAATCTAAGTAATGCAAAAAAAATATTGTTCTTGAATGCTTTGAATATTTAAGAATTTCCATCTCGTTCAAAAGTGAAATATCTACATTCTTCTTTAAAATTTTCTTATTTTTGGAACTTTCATTTTTAATAGCATGTCTCTGCAAGAATAAAATTTTATTTTATGCTTTTTTTTTTTTTTTTTTTTTTTATGTTGTTCTTTTTAGTTATTAAAAAAAAAAAAAATTTCTTTTATCAATTGACACATTTTCTATTAATTTGCAAAAATTAACTCCTTGGCCAGGCGTGGATGGAACACACGACTCTCGCGTTACCAACATGACGTTTTAACCTACTGAGCCAATAAGAGATACAATTAATTGCTTACTTTTTTTTTTTTTTTTTTAATTGGAAGCGTCTTGACTTTTAGCGTTACAGAAAACAGGATGACAAATTCAATGTCACATAATAATATATAATTATATATATATATATAGGGGAGAGTTGTCTAAAACGGGGACGGCGGGTCAAATGGGGACGTCCAGTTTCTCATTGATTAGTGCTGTTTTCTTTGAATCCAATAGTCTACGATAATTCTAATTCGGCTATATACAAGTTTGAATCTAGTTGTTGACATATTTAGCCGGTTCTGTTATTTTCTACAAAGTTTTCAATTTTTTTCGATTTTCATTTCGATTGTGGCCGTACACTCTATTGGATCTTATCAAGTGACCGTTGATCGTTCGAATTTGGTAAGTATGTTACAGTGCGTTGCATGAATATAAACGCACCTTAGCTTTAAGAATTAGAATGGTATAGAAGTGTAATAAAAAAATATGAATGGATGACACTTGATGCAAACTGTATGTGTATGATTCAAGAAATGAAAATACGAGTCAAAACAATGAAAGACCAATATTCTGTTTTAGAAAACAATTTCATTGAATTTATGACAAAAGTACATGTTGCATGAATTTAAACGCACATGTAAAAAATAGATAACTGAGTAACAAATACTGCATCTAATACTTTGTAAAGCTACCATGGGCTTCTAGAACAGGTCTAAATGCCTTGGCATTGACTGATATAGTGGCATGAGGTAATCCAAGCTGATTGTCTTCCAAGCTAATTAAATGGCCGATTTTAGTTAATTTTCGTGTTAAACTGCCTTCCGTTTACGTAAACACGGCGAACCAGAATACCCCATACGTTCTCTATTATGTTTAAATCGGGGCTTTTTAAGGGCCAATCCAGAACTTTAATTTTATTGTCACGGAATCATTTTTTCACGATATGTGCTGTATGTACAGATACACAGTCTTGCTAAAAAATATAATTTCTTCCAACTTTCTTGACTGCTGGACGGCGGAGGATCCTTGTGAGCATCTGGACATAATCTACAGAGTTCATAGTGTTCTCCACGAACTCTAATTTGAAAGTCCCTTTAAAACCTATGGCTGCCCACACCCTGACAGACCCACCTCCAGATTGACGTTTTGAACAGTACATTTCTTCGGTTCTCAAATCGTGCCAGTAGCTATGAAATCTGTCCGCGCCATCAAGATTAAACTTTTTTTCATCTTAGAAGATGACGTTTTCCCAATTTAGTCGATCTAGAATCCATTTTCTTCCCCATTCCATCTGCATATCTTTGTGCTTCTGAGTGAGGGGTACTTTTGCCTTCATTTTCTTAAATTTAATCAATGTTGCAACTTTGATTGTTCTCCATATGGTTGTCCGATGAACACCCAGCATGTATCGAGCCTTTATCTTCACACAGGAAATATTCTTATTCTTTGCAGCGTTGCATATTCGATGTTTGGCGTAACTGGTGAGCTTTCCTGTTCGCTTCTTATACGCTATTTTCCCATAATTTGCTCATTTCTTTATATAACTTCGCACAACCCTCTCACTTCTTCCTATTCGGCGCCCAATTTCATGATTGCTAAAGCCTTTACCACGCACGAAGTCGATTTTTATCCTCTCGTCTACTGCCAAAGTTTTCCCTCTTGCCATCCTAAACAAACTCCGTAAATTTTGCACTCAGGCATTAAAACTATTTTTGGAGAACTTTAGCAACACGACTATCTATGTTTTAATTTAATTCCGGTGGCTCTGTTAAATTTTAAGCGCAAAATACAGAGTGCGTTTAATTTCGCGCAACAAACGAAAAACAGTGAAAATAAGAAAATGCTTAGACACTCATTTACATAAGCTTGTATGAGCCTAAGCGTACGTGTTCAAAGCACCTTATTCAGTTGTTAGTCATATGCAATAACTGTAAGTCACATTCCTTCCTTTAAAATTTAAAAAATTCTATTTCTGGTTATTGGAAAAGGTGCGTTTATATTCATGCAACGCACTGTATGTATTCGTCTAGATTTAATTTACATTTTCACATATTGTTTTACAGTTTTGTCTGACACGTATGCGTAGGGACGCCACGTGTTTAGCATACGTCATGGTCGGCTCAAATGGGGACATTGACGGTAGTCCAAAACGGGGTCGTCCCCATTTTGGACGCCATGGAAGTAAGATAAATTTATAATTGTTATTTCGTTTTTAAAGTGTTTTAAAAGAGTACAAGTGCTTATTTATGTGAGTAATACATGTGTGGAGAGGACGAATAAGAGACAAGAAAATGGCTCATGCATCACCCTGGACGCTACGTGACAATTTACTAGGTAGGAAAACTTTTCGGAACTGCATTTTCAAGAGCAGCTACTGTGCAAAATGCTATGAATGGATTAAAAAAAAAAACAGGCATATATCTCTTTAACAGAGTAGTGTTCCTTGAACATTTATTTGCGCCTTCAGAAACAACTGAAAAACCTGCTTACAACTCTTTAGAGCATCAAGGTGTGAAAACGTCACACCCCAACCTACCACTTCACCATTTGGAATATCTCCAGATATAGAACCCCAGAAATGTGCTGTTTTTAACACTTCGCCTAATAATGTCTGTACCACAAGAAACTGAACGTTAGCAAAAAAAAGTGAATGACATGAGGAAAGGTAAAACTGTCATACTCACTTCATCACCTTACCATGGCTCCCTGCGATTCAATAGGAATCCCGAATCGCAGGGAGCCATGACCTTACAAAGCAGAATTGAAAGCTGTAGAACAGGAGAAAAATGCAAAGCAGAATAAACAGAAAATAAAATTGGTCAAGAAACCCACCGAACCTAATCCTAGGTATCCAAAAGAGAAGAAAATAAAAAAATGCAAGACCTAATATTATCATCTGATGAGGACACTTGTATTTTTTGTAATGAACTTTACATTGACTCGAAAGACAAAGAGGGGTAGATTCAATGTAGCAGCTGTCGAAGTTGGGCACATGAAGTCTGTTCAAGTGTTGAAAAAAGCGATGTCAATTTCATATGTGAGGTCTGTGTTTGATTATTTTTTGTGTCATTCAAGTAACTGTTGAAAAAGATAACAAAATACTTTATCTGCATCTTGATTTTGCATCAACTTCACCTTTTCTTTGCAATCCAAGTTTTTCTAATAAAATTTCACATTAGGACTAGAAGTTACGTTACTTCTTATGAGTACCCCATTTTACCCAACCGGTTGTCCAAAACGGGGACTTTGCACATTTTTCAGAAAAATGTTTTTTCTGCCTATACTAATGATAATTTTTTTTAAATAACTTTGCCATCCGATATTTCAAGACATGTTCTATTCAGGAAATGCTTTGCCAAATTTTTCTTATTTATAGATTTTTTTTTTACGGACAGAGATATGTTAACGTCCCCGTTTTGGACAACTTTCCCCTATATATATATATATATATATATATATATCACTTTTAAAAATATTTATTTATGCATTTTTTACTTAAAACTTTTTATTTTGTTCTTTTTTAATATCTAAAGTATTTTGTGTTTTCTAATATCTAAAAAAAAAAAAAAAAAAAAAGCGGAGAGAGCGGATAGACCAGGGGGCCGAGCCCCCTAGTAGTTACTTAAAAAAAAAGCTTTTTAAAAAACTAATCAAAATTTCTTAGGTTACTTTATAGGCCATGAAAGGTTTTGTTTTAACAAATGACACCTTTTTTATTAATTATCTACAAAAAAGTAACATGTCAGCCTTTGAAGACAGAACCAACCCACCATCACCGCGTTATCAACATGACGCTTTAACCAACTGAACTAAGGCTCCTATATATACGAGCTGGCGGATCAGGCATTTTGTTGCCTTAGGGTTGCCACATGTACCGAGCGCGTTTCTCTGATAAACGAGCGACAAGCATTTTTTTTATCGTCTTACGTTACTTTAGAGTAACTTGTTTTATTATATTTCATAATTTTAGCTAAGTAAACTATGACATGGATTTTTGTTTAGCGATAAACAGCTATAATCATTCAAGAAGTGAATATTTAAGTGTTCACAGACCTTCTATTACTGTGTATTTGATTTTTGGCGACATTTTGTAAAAGAAACAGAAACTGCTCTAACAACACATCTTACCACAGTACATCCATAGGATATCCTCAGAATAAAATGACACCCTGAGAATGTACTGTGAAAAAAATGGGTTTTTAGGAATATTATTGTTGCTTATTGCTCTTATCTTGACCGGATTAGCTTCAGATCAAGATTTCTTAAAATCATTAGGGAAGCGATAAGGATGCCAAGCGGGAATGCTGTCCTCTTCGGAGGCAAAAAAAATGGCGGTGATGCGCCGGCCTATTATTTTATTTAGGGGCTCTAAACTGAACTGGTGTACGATGCAACAACACCTTACATTTACTTTAAGGTGGAAGCGCTTTGTTTTTTTCAGCCTGACACGAAGACGCGATGACAAAATCAATTTCAAAAATAAGAAGTTTCTAAAAAAATATTTATTTATGTATTTTTTACTTAAAATTTTTTATTTGGTAATTTTTTTACCGTCAAAAATATTTCATGATTTTTAGTATCTTAAAAAAGATAAGTTTCTTAGAAAAACTTCATAAAAATTCTTAGGATGCTGTGTAAGCAATGAAAAATTTTCTTGTATCAATTAACACCTTTTCTACTAATTATCAGGAAAAATTAACACGACGGACCTTCCGAGTACCGAACTCTCGACCACCGCGTTGTTAACGTGACGCTCTAACCAAATGAACCACGGAGCGACAAACATATTGGTTTATATTCACTTTAAAATGAAGGCGCATTGTTTACTAGCGTGACACGAAGACACGATGACAAAGTCAATTTCATATAAAAAGCTTCTAAAAAAATTGTGAAACATAGCGTACCAAATTTCTTCAAATATTGATTGCATCTAAATTGGAGCGATTTTTCTGATGAAAAAGAAGATTTTATTTTCAACAGTATGGAAAGGGAACGTAAGACAAGATAGAATATAAGATTAGGTGGTTTAAGAAGAAACATTTTGATTACTAATTTAAAAATATAAATAAAATTTTTAAATGAATGAGAAATTGAATAACGAGTTTACAGGCGTATCTTCAGGTTAAATATGCGACAAAGATTGATAAATTTCGCTGATTTCTAATCAATTGTTCATAAAAATATAATTTTGAAATTAAATTTATTCTGGTAAGATTGGGAAATTTTAAAAATATTTCATATACATGTATCGATCCTAAAGTTATATATGTATATTAATTCAACTTACTTCAACTCGCGTTTCTTAGGGCATTTAAAAAATTTTTATATATGTAAAAAAAATTGCTAGATCGTCGCTGGTTTTTCTTTTTGATCAACTTAAGTAATTTTATACAATGAATAATTTCATCTCGCTTTTACATTTTTGAATAAAATTTTCAGAATTGACTGTTTTATGACTGTTCTACACTGTTAAAAATTTCTGTAAATTTAATGTAAATATTTATCCAGAGTCTCTGTAAATTTACAGTAATTCTTAGTTAAAAGTGAATAATCGAGAATTTCAATCTTTATTCTGTATTTTTACGTAATATTATTATTTAATTTTTTAATTAAAATTAAAAACTACTGTTTCTACTTTAGAAAAAGCATTCCAAGTCCGAAATATATTCTCACCAATAATTAATTAATTTAATATTAGTTATTAAAATGAATGTATAAAATAAACTTTTTAAAATCTCAGTTTATTTTTCTTTGTAATTTTACGTAAGACTTAAGATAATAGATTACACAGAGTTTTCTGTTGAAATTTTTAAGTGTACAATGGGATAAATTTCAATTTTACTATCAATTTGCTTTCAAATCTGTGTAAGGAAACAATCTTCATACATGCCTACTGATTTATCCTCCTACTCTACCACCATGGATTTTTGAACTGGGCTGTTAATTTTTTGACTCAAAAAATTAAAACTTTTTTTTTTTTTTTTTTTTTTTTTTTTTGCACTAAGTTTTTCACAAAAAGTAAAGCATGACGCTGGCGAACGAAAAGTTTATCTTCTCTTTGCCTAACAGTATATGGCAATCGTATAATTTTCCGTTATCAATATCATACCCACATTTTTTAAAAAATTAATTTCGAATTCCTTTCTTTTAATTTAAATGTGCCTTTACAAAATGGTATTTTAATAATAATAATAATAATAATAAAAAAAAAAAAAAAAAAAAAAAAAAAAAAAATAGGACGTCGTTGTAAAGCAGGAACCATCTTAAATTTTTATTTTCTTTTATATTCATTAGATGAAAGTAGTGAATTTGTAATATATATATATACACTATTTTACGTTCTGAAAGATGTGGAACGCATTTTGACCACTTTTCGGAATACTGTGGGAGAGAAACAAAAAGAGCGAAACGAGAGAGAAGGAAGGGAGAGAGAAAAAGAAAAGAAAGAAGGGAAGACGGAAAAGAGAAATAAATAAAGAAAGAGAGGGATTTGTAGCTGTTCCAGATCAAGAATTAATGTTCAGATTTTTTAAAAAAATTTATGGTTTGTTGCATCTTTTTGACACACGAGTGTATCAATTTCAATACAGGTGGCAATACTATGTCACGATTTGACCATTTGTGAGAAGGCTATATTTCAGTCCCTGCAACGTATAATTGCACAAAAGGAAATGTGAGAGGACTATTAGGAAAAACTATACTGATTCAATTTGGCTGCATACCGTGTGAGGCAGGAACCTCGTTAGGTGGCGTTACACTGCTGCATTTTTTTTTTCCGTTTACGGGAATGCTATGTCTCACATTCTGTAGCGTCTGTAGCTTCTATAATTGCCTCATACCTTATATATTAGATGACCATTATTTAAAAATAAATAAATAAATAAATATATAAATAAATAAAAAATTGCTCAATTAATTTATGTGTTTATCGACTGAAAAGTGGCGTTGCTATTATTCGCTTTCTGCGATTTTCCATATCATTATATATCGCCAGGTACTGGTTAAAATTGCAATTAACTTCATATGTAAAATCTTTATTATGAGAATCTTATTTAATTAAATTTTTGTGCGTTTTAAGCGGTGTGTGGCCTTTATATATAAAAATGTACATAAGAAAGTTTTGTGATGGTCACAACATGTTAATTTTGTGAGGGAAATTTTATAATAAAAGCAAGTAAATTTTTAAAAAGCTTTAATTATTCTTCGCACAGTGTTAGTTTTCGTTGCCTCTACACTGTCAAAAAAAATTCCTGTTTGCAGCGAGAAATTTTCTGTAATTCAGAAAAATACGTTCTATTTATACGTTCTATATTATACGTATTTTTCTGAATTACAGAAAATTTCTGGTAGCAAACTGCAGCAAACAGGACTTTTTTTTTTTTACAGTGTATACATTCTCTATATTTTGATACTGTATTGTACGGCTAGCTCAGTTGAGAACTAAATGCAGACATAAGACATTATTCTTTGCTTTTCCATAAAAACAATTTAATTTTAGGCGTCAAATAAAAGATGAAGACTCTGCAACCATTTTAGCACATGACAAAGTTTAATGAAGACACAAACATAATAAATACACTATACAAAAATTCACAATTTTACTTTAGAACATTTCAAAAAGAATAAAACAAGCAGACGACAACTCTGCGAACCTTTCGGAAGAAAGAGAAGACAGTTACTGATTACAGTTACGTTTTACCATAAATTTCATTGGGTGCGAGGTCACGTGAGTTTGATGACGCAACAGACGTACAGGTATTACATCCGCCCCCTCTGTTTCCGAGGTACGTCCCATACTGGAAACAGCAGTACTTTTCTTAGGTCTTCCTCTTTTTCTTAGAGGAGCAACTGGAGAGGTCTCAACTTCTGCAAAAGGTTTTAAAGCAGAAACATTATAGGTCCCAACTGGTGTGTGAGGGTTGTTCAGTGGGGCAACTTCATATGATACTGGAGATCTCTGAGTTAAAATTACATAAGGTCCATCACGTTTTGGCATGAATTTCGATGTTTTATTTTTATGGGTTTTGCTGATAGGGTGTAACATAACCCAAACCTTTTGACTAGGAGTAAAACAGAATTTCCTACGGTTCTTGTCATAAAATATTTTTCTCTGATCTTGTTTAATTTCCACACGTTCCTTTACAGTTTTTTAAAACATGGCCAAAAGTTTTAAATACGGCGTGATCTCTGGAACGAAGTTGTCATTGTCCAGCACCGTCTTTAGGTCAAATACGACACCATCAATTGTTCGTAATTCACGTTCAAATGTCAGGAATGCCGCAGTATATCCAGTGGTATCTGACATGGATTAATTTAATGCAAAACGTAACAAATACTACGTAATTTTCTGGCCAAGAGTCGTGAGCATTACCTACTGGGATAGTGAGACGAGGTTTAAGGTCTCTATTTTTCCTCTCAACTGGATTCGCTTGTGGATGGTAAACTGGAGTCAATATTTGGTCGATGTCATGAGTACAACAGACTTGTTGAAGTACTGCACTCATAAACTGTGGTCCATTGTCGCTAATAAACTTTCTTGGAATTCCGTATCTCAGAAATATTTCTACAATGAACTTTATTGCACACTCTCGTGCGGTGGCTGAAACTACAATTCCACCCACTTAGTGGCACAATCTTCCACAATAAAGATCCATTTATGTCCTTCTTTACTTTCTGGTAGAGGACCAAACAAATCTATGCTCAGAGTTTCGAAGCGCTGAGCATATGCCGGAGTCCGCAAGAGTCCAGCAGGCTTCTGATTTGTTGCTTTGAAACGGCAACACTCAGGATATTTCTTTACATAGTTTTTAATGTAAGATTTCATGCCTGTCCAATAGTAACGCTGTGACATACGTTGACAAGTTCTTTTTTCACCATAATGGCCTGCAGTTTGAGAATCATGATGTAGTTTCATGATATCCTCTCTTTTCTGAGCTGGTATCACAAGTTGAGAGCTTCTTCAGCATCTGAGTCTGGAGCATATCTGTACAATATTTCTTGGTTCATCAGATAACCTTTATCTGTCCAGTTTACAAAATCTCCATCCCTTTGATTACTTTCAAAACAATCAATTATTTTCTTTAAGTTTTCATCTTTCAATTGAGCTTCACGGATGCTACTAGGGCTTCTAGATGGCATGTCCACACTTACAAAATTACAGACTTCTCTATTATTTAATTCAGCGTTAGAGATTGGGCGAGACAACATATTTGCTACAACATTTGACTTCCTACAAATGTAGTCAATCTTTAGATTGTATGACTGAATTTTCAAAGACCACCGGACTAATATTCCAGATGGTGACTTAAGATTCATCATCTACTTCAACGGTTGATGGTCAGTAGGTACTATGATTTCTTGACCTTCTACATAGCCACGAAACTTCTCAAGGGCCAATGCGACAACTACCGCTTCTCTTTCTGTGGTTGAATAATTTTGTTCACTCGGTGTGAGAAGTCGACTGGCGTATTCAGTGGGGTGTTTGGTGGTCCTGTCTTTTCCTTGCAAAAGCACTGCACCCAAGGCATAGTTACTTGCATCAGTTTTTAAAATAAAAGGTTTCGTACAGTCGGCTTATTTCAATACAGGAGGTGTTACAAGACTTTTTTTGAGAGTTTCAAAAGAAGATTGCTCTGTGTCTCCCCAACTCCAGGTTATTTTCTTTTTTGTAAGGTTACTGAGGTGCCGATAAATGTCTGCAAAGTTTGGGATGAAACGCCGATACCAAGAGCAAGTTTGTAAAAATGACTGCACTTGCTTAACATTTTTGATTAGTGGTATACTGGTTACAGCTGCCTTTCTAGCAGTACAAGAAATAGGGTTATATCATCAAATTCTGCTTTAAATGTGATCAATAACTTTTTAACATCGACTTTGTTCTCGGCAAATGACGTTGTTCGCTCCGCTACATTTCTTGCTTCATTAGGTTCCGAAGCTTGTAAGTTGAGCTTTTCTAACTCAAAATCTATTTCTAATTTTCGTTTTTCTAGCTCGAACTTTTCTACCGTACGTTTTTCTTCTAACTCTTCTTGTTTATGCTTTTCTTCCAAAGCTTCCTGCTGATGCTTTCCTTCTAACTCGGCTTTTGCCTTAAGCTTAAGTTGTTCCTCCAATCGTAATTCAATGGCATTTTGTACGATATAGCTAATAAAAACCTCGTCGGTAAACATAGGGGAGGATCTAATAATCTCGTGTAACTTAGCAACTCGCATTGTTGGTTGCACAATTCAAGTGCAACCTGATATAAAATATCCTTACGCGCTTTATCTATTTCTCACATCGTTTAAAAAAAAATTGTTTAAAGAAACAAATCAAAATCAACTAGCAGGATTATTTTATGAAAAAGAAGACGCTCAAAACCATGAAACTTATTTACATAATTTTCAAGGCAAAGAAAATATATAAATACCCCACATTTCCAAACAATACTACTAAATATTAAATAACACATATTATTAATATTATTATTACTATATTTTCAAAAAGAAAATATCAGCATATCACTTCACGCTTTTTCCCTTAAATACATAAAGTATTAATCCACATAGCATTTACCCTTAAACAATAAAATTATTCAAATTTATCAGCGATAAAAACAAAAACATTTACCTTAATAGTAATAATGAAAAATATTTATCAACATAAAATTATTTCAAAATGTCAAGCAAAATTAATATTTTTTAGAAATATTCTTTTGTTTTTCCCTATAAACCAAATAAACCATCAAAGAACAAGGTACTTTGTTCTCATTTTCTCAAAAAGAATTGTTCTCTGTTTTCTCAAAAAGAAAAATTCTATTATGTAGAAATATTAATATTCATAACATTTAAATATCTAATCATCAAAATTATAATGCAATTTAAAATCATGAGAACAACATAATTAAAATATGTATAACCATTATAATAGAATATATCATTATGTACTCAAAATAAATAAATAAATAAATAAATAAATAAAATAATAATAATAATAATAATAATAATAATAATAACTTTTATTTTTAAAAACAAAAATAAAATTTCAAAATACCTTTATTTATTTTTATTTTATTTCAATTTTTTTTTTTTTTGTTAATATTATTATTTATTTAATTATTTCGTTCACCACTTTCAATTTAAATATTTCAAAACAGAACAAATTTTTGAACCGTACTTGTTCTTATTACAATTTCAAAATATTATTTAAATAATAAATATTTAACAGCTTACCTTAATAAAATTTAATTAAAATTATTATTATCATTTGACACATTTACTATTATTCAGCAGAAGATTACTAAAATTTATTTGTCAACAGAAAGTCAACGAAAACACTTTTTAAAACACTTCTTTTTCTAGATGTGCTGGATAGAATCAGCTTTACCCGCAGAAGATTGCTAAAACACGGGTTTTTCTCCTTATAATATATGACATGATATGATATGATATGCCGGATAAAATTTACTTATCAACAGAAGATTAACTAAACACCTGCATAGAATATTTTCAAAATGAATTCGCAAGTATTCATAGATCTAGTAGTTTACGAATCAACCTTTAAAACGGAGCACAGAATATCGGAGATGACATTTTTCACGTGTGAAAACACTTTCCTGGAAGGAAAACACATTTCTACAATATTGTGGAACACTGGATGAAAAATCGCAACACACTGAACACCACAGCGCGCGTATATATTACGAACACTTGTTTGGATAAATAGAAGACCATCACTATGGAAATACATTGACGAAATGGCACAAACTTTTCTTGAAAAGATGAGACACATAATAAATTTATAAATTTTCTGGAAAAGTTTCTTGAGCAGCACGGATGAGACTACATCCATCGATGATATGACACATAACTGTTTTTTTTCTGAAAAAGATGATCCCAGACCCTTTACTTGGGTAGCCAATTTTTATTGCCCAGCTAGCTCAGTCTGTAGAGCACGAGACTCTTAATCTCGGGATCGTGGGTTCGAGCTCCACGTTGGGCGCCAATTTTGTATTGCTCGGCTAGCTCAGTAGAGCACTAAATGCAGACATAAGACATTATTCTTTGCTTTTCCATAAAAACAATTTAATGTTAGGCGTTGAATAAAAGATGAAGATTCAGATGAAGACTCTGCGACCATTTTAGCACATGACAAAGTTTAATGAAGACACAAACATAATATATACACTATACAAAAATTCCCAATTTTACTTTAGAACATTTCAAAAAGAATAAAACAAGTAGACGACAACTCTGCGAACCTTTCGGTAGAAAGAAAAGACAGTTACTGATTACAGTTACGTTTTTCCCTAAATTTCATTGTCTGCGAGGTCACGTGGGTTTGGTTACGCAACAGTCGTACAGGTATTACAATATGACTTTTGAGAAGTGTGTCTGGACAATATTCCGATAAAAATCAAGTTTAATTATAATATGTCTTAATAACATCTTTTAATTTTCCTCTCTGCACTTTAGATTGCTGGTGCACATCTTGACTTCAATTTCCTTCATGTTCCTCAAAAATAATACATTTGGGGGTTACCGAAGTGGAGTAGCCATTTCCTCTGTGAAGGATCAAAATTGTAATGCCATGTCTCCTTACCACCGCCAGGATTGAATCCCAGACTATCGTAATAGACCCTTGCGTAGCTCTAGTAGGACACTCAATGTCAACCTCTCTACACTTCACGTAACACATCTCAACTTCTCAACTCAATCTCAACATCTCTACACTCCTTCTGTTATGTAGACATGTGTATACCAAGAAATGTTATAGAATTAATATGTTCATTAGTATTAGTTTTTGTAAGCATCAAAAACTGATGATAGTGATATTCAATAATACAACTAGTAATATAAAAAAAATGTAAATTCGTTCACTTCCATGAATTAGTTTATGTTGTGATTTTCTGCAGAAATTCATATATATTAATATCTTGTTTTCCCAATATTTTCAAAAATTAGTTTGTTTTGTCTTTGTCATTAAATTAATATATCTCATTAAACAATTCCATTAAAATTATTATTTTCAATATTATATTATTTTTAAGAATTAGTCCGTGTTGTAAGTACATGTAATTCTTAGGTGCCTAAATATTTTGAAGAAAAATATTTTTATGTTTGAATGATAAAAATTTGCATGAAATTTCAGCATAAAAAAAAAAAAAAAAAAAAAAAAAAAAAAAACTTTAAAACATAGCAATTAATACATAAATTAATAATCAAATAGGTTTAGAATATATTTTAAAACTAACATAATGTAAAATCGAGGGGAAAATTAAATTAAATATTTAACTATTTTTCAAAAAATATTAAATGTAAAATTTTATTTATTTATTTATTTTTGCTTTAAGGAAATGTAAAGATAAGCGCAAATTTTTATATGCTTCGCATCTGCTTATTTCAAAATGATGTCCTATATCTTTTGCTTTCACGTGACTCAATTAAATTTGCAGAATACATTTATGGTGTTAAATGTCTTATTATTCATATTTTGAAGATATGATTATTCATATTTTGAAGATATGATTTTGTAATGACGTATAACATACTTATTGGTGTCTACTACTACTACCATTATGCCATCATTGCCAGTAGTAGACAGCCCTGTCCACTACTGGGCCATTTAGTATTGAAGGGGGAACCGGTAATAAACACAGGGCGGCATTCTCCCAAATTCGTGATGTAGAACTTAATATAAGTTCATTTTCTACAAAATCAGATAGGAATACCTCGACGCGTTTTATCTTTTAAAGCTTTGCATTTTTCGAAATGTTATGGCCGAATATCAGAAGATATCTGAAAGCGAGTTTACTAGCCATGGATTTTATAAATTGTCACACAAGTTCGGTGATTAAATTGTTATTTACAGTTTTTGACTCATTTTAATTTTAACATTTGATCGAAGTATTGCAAATAGAATGTGTCAGCGTTGCCGTTAAAATTTTCAGAAGTGATCTGGTTTCAGTTTATAATAAAAATATCTTTTTATGCATTAAGAAATACCTTAGTTAATTAAGCATATGTCTTCATTCTATTTGCCTTTTATTACACTTTTTCTGAAAAAATTGAAAAGTATCTATTACTGGAATAGAAAAAATTCCACTCCTATATGTTTTCAAATATCCACTACTGACGCGTTTTAAGCTCTCTGGAAAAATTATTTTTTTAATGTAGAAATGCTTCATTTAACATTTTCCACAGTATAATAATGTAGAGAAATAGTTAATTGAGGTAAGGAAAACTGGTTAGATTACAACCACTACAACCAAGAGAAATACACATAAAAAAGCCAAAAAATATCAGTAAAGTATCCATTACTGGTACAGTTAAATGAAATAATTTTCGAGAAAGTTAAATATACTTAATATTGTTATATTTCAGTGTATAGGCATGCAAAATTGATTAATTCTGAAATTGATATTTACAAAAACGCTTTATGATATCGACAATTTCCTTAAGCTGTAGTCGGCCATTTTTCAATAATTATATTTCTCGCAAACGTAATCTAATGCGCCTAGCAGCAAACCCAAATAAGTCGAAATTTTTTTGGAATTTTTTGTAGGATATCAGCTGTTTTATATCGCAGTGATATTGGAAGTTGTCTGAATTTAGTGTCCATGTCCTGCCAATTGGTTTATTGTACAACCGAAAATGAATTTGGTACCTTTCTCAGGCAGATTTTCAGTGGTAAAATTATAATTTTATATATGCTTGGGACGGGTTGCCTAAGTATCTAAAAAGGATTACACACACACACACATATATATATATATAGGGCAGACCCGTGTACCTAGGGCCGCGTTTTTTCAATGCCCAAAACCAGAGCCCTTGACCTGTTTAAAATTATCAAACTGATATGTACTGGACTAATTACTTCCAATTGGTATTAATATAAATACCTAAAATAATAAATTCGACAAATAGAAGGTTTTTAAAGGACTTCACTCGTAGCCCTAGGTACAACACTCTCATTGTACCTAGGGCCATTCTCTCAAATTTAGATTTCACTTTGTAATGAATAGAAAATAAGCATATAAACATGTATTTTATAAAATAAACAATATCAAGTAATATATTTATTTATCATATAATAATTATCATGTTGTTGCCTTAATTCGAAACACGACCTTTTTCTTTCTTTCTTTCTTCTTCTTCTTCTTCTTTTTTTTTTTTTTTTTGATATTCTAACAGAATGTTTTTTTCTTCAGTTTCTTTCTTTTTTTTTTTTTTTTTTTCTGGAGTGTCTCTTGGATTTCTAGATCTCTGATTTTCGGCAAAATTTGAAATTTCGTATCGAAGTAGCTCGGACGTTTCTCACCAAGATCATTAGTTACGCAATTGAGATAGCCATTTCAATTCATCGTTAAAAAGGCCAAAAATATGTAAAGTCGCCAAGGTCCCATACTAAAGCTGTGCTTTTTGCATTTTTTTGTATTTATAATATTTTCTATGAAAGACTTCGGGAAATGTTTCATGCATTCCTATTTCCAGTTTATAGCTTTGTTCAATTCTTTCATTGATTTCAAAATTCTATGAACACTTCTTCAACGTGGGCAACTCCGGGTAATCCTGCTTTTATATATATGTGTGTGTGTATGTATATGCTCGTTAATTAAATACGTTTAATTATAAATTGACTGGTTAGCACAAGTGTGAAAAAGGAAACTGAAATGACCAACGATAATTTTTTAATAACAATGATACACATAAAATTTGAATATTGTTACTAATTCAAAAATATTGTTTTAAAAGTGAGATTTTTGTAGTTTAAAATTTCTCGTACACACGCAAATGTATATAAGGCAAAATATCTTGCCAAAATTATACAAATTAGACTACTCACAACTGACGATAAATAAAACAGAGGAAGACAGAAGAAAAATAACTCATACACAAATAATTCATATGTAAATAACTCATATGAACGCTTATGTTGTCAGTTTTCAGATATTGATATATAGTGTAGCCACATTCTCCGCGCTAGCATCACGGATGATTCTAAAAGCTTGGAAGGGTGCCAAATCGATCGATAGGTTAGGATTTGGAAAACATTTAGTCATTCGGCGCTCTCTCTTAGCGCTTATTTTCTCTCAACTAGAATGATTATCACCCCTATTTTAACACTGGACTCATTCAGTCAAAACATGCGCAGAGGCTTCCGTAGTCTCAAGAAATGTCGTTGAAGAAAAAGTTGTTAACCCTTTGTATCACCGTGTTGCATTTCTGCAACATATAAAAAAAGTCAAAGTTATTTCTGCAGTAAGCTTTGAAAGTCGATTTCACTGACTGTTTCTGTCTTGCATCATTATAGTTAACATGAAATATGTATAAAATTTCTAACATATCGCGATATTATGTGATGTTTTTACAAAAAAGTTTAAGTTATGTAGAAAAAAAAATCAGATGTGAACTTTCTAAACGTAAACAGTTTCCATGGTCGCAATTTGTGAGAAATAAAACAATTTATGAGTCAGCTTTCGTTATAACAAAATTAAGACATTTTTAGAATTTCCATCTAAACTAGCAATTTGTATATTTCGAAAGTTTTATTTATGTCATTTTTCACGATGTTTCAAACATCCAACAAACACTCTTTTTTTGTCAATAAATGTTTAATTTTTTGTATAATTTTATTAAAACTATTTTTTATATGCTACAGATAACATATTCAGACATATGGGTAAATATTTTTGAAATCTGACATCTTGAGATATAAAGGGTTAAATTGCAAATTTATAGAAGTTTTGTTTTATTATCTGATTGTAAAATGCAATTGTTTAAAGTCTTTCTTAGAAAATGTAATTTAAAAATATCACAAGAGCATTATTAATTACTTTTGTGCACTATTTTTTACATTATTTTAGAACATATTTTTCTGTCTTTGATATCATTTTAAAGAATTGAGATTTTCATGTATGATGTTTTGGCTTCTTCATTCCTATAACATGCTTTAATAAACGTTGACTTTTTAATTTATGCACATACATGTTTGTTACGCATTATTCCCTCTGCCTTTTTTATCTCTATACTGATTTTTCAAACAATAAATTAATGAATTTTTATATACATACTTATTTACAATTTATCTTTTCCGCAATAAGAATTGTATTGCTATACCTTAGTGCACATTGTCAGAAAAATCTTGGTAGTTTTCCAGTAATAGCAGTAAAATTTCAACATCGTCTTTGTATCTAGATCTTCTGGTTTTTTATGTTTTTGACCGTCAAGAGAAACGCTTCAGAATAGGAAGAAATTGGTTTCTTCTTCTTTTTTTAAAATATAAGACAATATCATCTAATACAAGACCCTTCTTTCACCTACATATTAAATTGAAGCATTGGCAATGAATTTATTTAATAAGTTATTTCTTTTATATATTAACCACTTTTCTTCCTTTTCTTATTAGCTTGGACAAGCAATCAATTGTTTACCTTAATAAGATTAGAGTTTGATGTAATATACTTCAATTATTGCATTTCTCCTAGTTGTATTGTTAATAATTTTACAATACGAAAGCAAAAGTTAATTTAATTAGCGAAATTTTATACGAATTTTAATGAAAATAGGTTATAAAATTTTCATTTAATATAAAATGTTTATTCGAGTACAATTAAACTTTTTCATTAATTATAATAATAAAAGCTATTTATACTTGATTTCTGTTTAAAAGGAGGTAGAAGATAAATGCAACGCAGTAATTTAAAAGTCTCAATTACATCATTCTATTATTATAACTTAAATTTCGAAACTCTTTTAACGGATCTTTATTCAGTTAGAATATCTGTGTTTCGAATTATTCAATTATCTGAATATATTTAATAAAAGAAATAACTTTACATACATGCATTAAATTTTATAAATTTTCTATGACACTTATAAACAATGACAAAAGAGTTCACGTATGTTTAATAATAAAAGATATAGAAACTTTAAATTTGCAATTACTTTCATGAATGTTGAATTAACAAATGAATTAACAAATGTATATATAAATTTTCAATAAGCTGCAGTAATGTCCTTATTTGAATATGTTTTTCTTTAAGCAGTAAGTTTAAAGTAAAACTTTAAATGACTTAGTGGAAATGTAAATAATAAGCTTTGATACATTTTAACACTTTGGAACAATGTTTGAAACTGTATATGATTTCGGCTTTCCAAGGATTTTGGTATATAAAGTGTCAATATGTGACCCATTCAACTCTACTTAAAAAAAAAAAAAAAAAGTAAATATAGTAAAAAACATTGTCGATAGAATGAGTTGAAATTTATTAAATACATTTTTTAATTTTTTATCGACATATACCATATTACCACTAACTGATTTAAAATAAAATTTTGGGTAAATTTCTTTATCTTTTTACTTAATTTTGAAGACAACTGAAATTGAACTCATTCAATCCACTATATCTTTTTGAATTTTCACTGTATTTCCTAAGATTTTTTTTTAAATACATAAGAGTAACTCTATACATTTAGCTAATAATTTGCGAAAAAAAAAAAAAAAAAAAAATGTGCGCATGTATAGTTAGGCATTAAGATTGAAAATGCTCATATTTCCAGAGATTAGTATTTAATATTTTCTATTCTGATTCCTGTATCTTGTCTCTACTATAGTATGCCAAGTTTCCTAAAGTAACATTGCATTAGTTTGTAAACTCTACATTCGTGGGTAGAAAACTAATACAAAGTTTTAACACCAAAATTTTGCTATAGCAACCATTTATGTACTTTATAAAAACCTTCTGCAAACGAATAAACAGAAAAAGAAATATTGTAAATATTAAAGTAAAAGCTTTGCCAGATTTTACTTTAAATAAATACACTTTTAAAATTACAATTTTGTCACATATGTTTATAAGTGTGTAAATTGAAATCTAAAGATCGTATAATAACTTTTTTTAATGTGAAACACTTAACCTAAACATAAAATTTAATTGCTTTTTTCAAATTACAGCTTAAAATAAAACATTACATGCATTTTTTATTGTATAATAAATTAAAAAATACATACACAATAGATTATATACGAAATATATACACATATATAAACGAGTTATCGGAACGTTTTTTATATGTTCATATGGAAAACCGGTTAAGAACCGCTGTTTTACAACAAAAATTAAATAGATTAAATTGATTTCAAACTCAATATTAAAGTCCACTTTTCAGCATACTTTTCAGCATACTTTTCACACATTATTATTGAAAATATGCAGTTTTTTAGCCATTAACTTGTTATTAGATGTGTTGCATAAAATTTACAAAAAAAAAAAAAAAAAAAAAAAAAAAAAACATTTTCAATTACACACGTTAAATTAGCTTAAAAAAAACTTCACAGAATGTAAAATTAAAAGTTTATCATTTCCGAAAAAATTCACTGTTTCAAAAGAAGTCTTAATAAGTTTAAGAAAATATCGTAACATATAGTATTATATTTTTCTTAAGAGAGTAAATCTATCATTTTTCAGAAGTTACTTTAGTACAAAATAATAGTTGAGGTTAAAAAAAATTCTCTAGTTGCAACAGTTATACTTTAGGTATAACTGTTTCGGATCTTCGTATCACTGTTATCGAACACACGTGTATAAACATTCACACATATGTTCTTACATGTATACTTAAAAAAATTTTGCAAAGATGTATTTAATTATAAATTTTCTTAAGTTTGCTATAAATTTTCTAATACTCTTTAAAAATAATAAATTTTGCAACATTCTTAAAATAATATAAGTTTTCGCACATAGTGATAATTAGAAATTACCATTTTTTAGTTTAAACGCGATCTGGAATCGAACCTGACACTTCTCTAATAACAGTGTTTGATTTTTTTTTTTTTTTTGGTAATTCATTCCTAACATTAGTTATTTTAAGATATGTTTCATAAGAATTATTCAACGATCTGTGTCAAATAAAGTCTTCGCACTACATTTTTCATTACTTTCTACCACTTTAACATAGTGAAATGTCCTACCTCATATGCTACCTTTCAATCGATTTTATTATTATTATTATTATTATTATTATTATTATTATTATTATTATTTTTACAGACATGCAAGTTTGTAAATAATGAAAGTTAACTTTGAAAAAATTCAGAGTTAAAAAAATATTAATTTATGTTTTATATATATATTCATTCATGTTCACAGATGCATACTTAGATTTTTAAAGTTTTCATGTGCATTTATGCATACTTAAAAAATGTTTTACTCAAGTAATAAAGTTTGAAGTTTTTCATACAAATGTACATAAACTGAAAATGTTTTTGCACAAAGTATTTTAGAAATTAAGATAAGGTATTTTTGAATAAAAATATAAGAAACTTATTTTCACAATAATAAGATTGAAAATATAAGATAAAATCACAAAGTTACCAGTTTAAGAGATTGTAGGTATTTGAAAAAAAAAAAAATCACGAAGTCAACAATTTTAGTGTTAATAACATATATTATTTTACAAAGTACTAAGTTTTTTAAAGTCATTTAGTTTGAAGTTTTTCAGACATATGCTTATAAACGAAATTTTTTGTAAATGAAAACATTTACGCAAATTTTTTTAGAAAAATATCAACTCAGAAATTAATTAACTTATTTTTAGAAAAAAAAATATAATAAACTTATTCTTTTTCCAATAATAAGAATTAAAATGTAAGATAAAATCCCATACTTACCAATTTAAGAGACTGTAAGTATTTGAAAAAATCATGAAGTATGGAATTTTAGTGTTTCACATGTGTTAATAACGCATCTTATTTTACGATGTAATATATTTCTAACTTTTTTTAAGTAATATAGTTTGAAGTTTTCCAAACATATGTTTTTAAACTGAAATTTTTTGGAAATGGAAAGTTTTTTCACAAAATATTTTTAATGCAAATACCATCTCAGAAAAATTAACTTATTTTTTTAGATTGAAAAAATGTAAAATAAAATCTCACACTTACCAAATTTGAAAGTTGAATGATATAAACTCAACAATTTAAGAAGTTGTAGATGTATGATGAAATCATGAACTTGAAACTTTAAGTATTAACAACCTATCTTCTTTGAAAATACTAAACTACAAGTTTCCACAAATCTATAATCAACTGTTAAAAAACACAGGTCTTAGAATATTTTTATCCTAAAAAAAATTGACATAGATGATAGATACATAAAAATACAGAGTGTAAGTGTATAAATTATCTGTTTAGACAGGTTGATAAACTACAATTTTCCACAAGATTCGACTATTATAGCAAGGCGTAAGATAATATTTGGCTAAATTTTTACTAATATTGGCGATACTTATAAAAATTTCGCACAAAGTAAGAGAATTTGGCACTGATTAAGTAAAACTGAAAAACGAAGAAAAAATTTAAATTAGTTACAATCTTTTCTCGCTGTAGTGTTGTTTTGGTTCTCACACTTAATAGTTTTTACACATTTTTAAAGTCTTACTTTCAGATTGATTTTTCATACTTTCAAAAATGATACTTTAATAAAGATAATACTTTACCATCTGAGGAGACCCACGTTTCTGTTCAACAAATACCTTCATCAAGTTTTGAGAATGAGAAGTTGTGCAAATTTTTTATTTGTCCAACTTGTAATAAGTCATTTTTTAAAAAATCCTATCTTACTCGACACGTGCAGATTCACAATGATATAAAACCTAATATTTGTTACGTATGTGAGAAAGGATTTGTTACTTTACATAATTTAAAAAGACATATAGAAACTCACAGAAAAATTTCCATAAGATATGAATGTCAATATTGTATCGAAAATTTCAAACGCAAGTGTGATTTATTTAAACATAAGAGGTTATTTCATCAAAAAGTCTTACCTGAAAATCTATGTATTATTTGCAAGGATACTTTGAAACGCAAGTATGAATTAGAAAAACACAAGAGGATGTTTCATTGTAAGCCTGAGCATATATGCGAGGAATGTTCTATAACCTTTCCAGCCAAACATGCTTTTTCAAACCATAAGCGAAAAAATCATAAAAAGACTTTGCATACGTACACCTGTGACGAATGTACTCATACTTTTACAAACAAACGGCATTTTTTAAAATATAAAAGAAATATGCATAGAAAATCTTCAATGCAAACCACATGTGATGAATGCTCTGAAACTTTTCAGTGTAAGTATGAATTATTGCAACATTAGAGAAATAATCATCTTAAAGACTTTAATATACGTAGAAAATGTAATGAACGAAGTATTAACGTCGAGTTGCCAACAGTTAACAATGACAATGAGAATCTGGTCTTGTTAAATTTTTTGGATAATTTTCACGTTGAATGTATGAATGGTGTTTTTGGTTTATCTTCCAACAACTTTGAAAATGAAAATATAGACTTATACAAATTTTTAAACAATTCGAATGTGGAATGTACAACACAAAATAATGTTGATGGATTATCTACTAAAGTTGAAAATAATGACTCGAATAATTTTAGCATGATACAAACTGATTTTCCTCTAGCAAACTATGACAATGAAAGTCTGAACTTGTTAAATTTTTTGTATAAATTTAATCTCAAGTGCTTAAATGATGTTCAAATTTTTTCTGTTAACAGTGAAAATATGAATTTGAACAATTTTAGTATGAAACAAAATGAGTTAGTAACAGATAATTTCAACGATGAAAATCTAGACTTGTTACATTTTTTGAATAACTTTAATACCGAATGTATGAACGATATCCCAACAATATAGATTTTTATGAATATGTTGTTTTATACTATTGTAAAGGAATTTCAAATAAAAAGATATCAATGAAAATGATTTGTTTTAATTTTTATTACAAAATCACCTTTCACACAATATTTTCTATTAAAATACAAACTTAAGTGTCATCTTTTTAAAACCTAAACATGTAAAAAAGTTACTTACGTAGAATGTATTAGAGATATACATTTTTTATTATTGCAGTAGAATTGTTTGAGTATAATATTTAAACACTAAGTAAAATTTATACACGATAGTAGTTTTATAAACTATCAATCTTACATTGAAGAAGAAAAAACTTGTAAAATTGTTTTACTACACCTTTTTAAAGTACTTATGAAAATCTTAAATGAATTTATTTTATTAACAATTTTACTGAAAAACTAACTTACAAAAATTTTTAGATATACTTATGAAGTTAGTATCTTCCTAAGTATCATGTTTGAATCTTACTTCAGTAATGTATGTTTAAAGTGATTTGTACTTTAACTAAAATTACAATCTCTATTCTGAAGAGTGTAAAAATAATTTTAGAGTAACAACTTAAAATTTTGTATATAGATATGTTCATGACTGCATGTAAACATTTTTATTTGTAGAATACAGAAAATATTTTGTGAGAGTTGTGAAAGTTTAATTTTAGAAGTTTGTGAAATTTTACAAAATTTTTTAATATAGTTTAAACATTTTTGTCAAAGGTTCTCTTTATGTCACATTACTTAGAAAAATTTAACCGTTTTCAGTAGAATTGCTAACACAAAACATTAAGTTAGAAAATTTGTAGATAAAAGTTATAAGACACGAAAAACCATATGCGAAGTAATAACAAAGAAAATATATATATATATATACTTACAAGTTTAAGCACGACTGGACAGCCGTTAGCTGACATCATAACCCTTGTGGCGTAAATTTCAAGTTTCCCCTTATCCACTACGTCAAGACTATATAATTTAACAAAAAGTACTTATGTTTACACGCAATTCTTGACTTATATTATTTTACTTTGTGTATAAAACCAACGACCTGTAAATAAACTTTGTCGTTTTTACACTTTGAAATAAAAATTTTCTTCCTAAACATCAAATTATATTTTACAAACATGAATTGATATGTATTTGTTTCAAATATCGCTAAGTTAACATTATACCAAAGTATATTTTCTAATTTTTTTTAAACAATTCTCATTTTACAAAATTAACTTGTATACATTTTTAAGTCTTTAATAAAAATCTTTAATTTTTTTCTCCCAAAGACTTTAAACTATTCAAGATGTTTCTAGTTTAAGTACAATCCAATACTAATTGCATAACAATGAGAAATATCATATGTTAAGAAAATCTTAAATTTTGACTAAGTTGCAAAGCTCAATGAAAGTATTTTAAGATTAGTTAGTTATAGTTTACTAAGTAATATTATATATTTCAGTTATTTAACGAAAAATTGTGTAAAATTCGCTAAGTGTTTCACTAAAGAAGAGAATTACACTAAAAAGTTTTGTCAAGAAATACTAAAATCCTTTCACATACGCGGTGGCGCTCTCCAACAGGGTGGAGGCGCGCGCGCTACCCCCCTGCAGCAGAACCCCCTTTTTGCACTACTAATAGATATTGAAAATATCTAAATCTTGTTTTGATCTAACATGTTATATCTATAAGGCATCGAAAAAGGCAAGTCTAAATTTTATCTATATTTAAACATCTAATAGATATTTATACTTAGTGCAGGATATCCAGGACTTTTAATGAACTATTTTCTGATGTTTTGTACCTTTTATGGATCATTTGGATGTAATTTAGATGTCTAATGGATATCAGTGGCTGTATGGGTAATTACTCTCTTCTGGAAAATATTCATTACAAGAAAATTCGTTTTTTTTTTTTTTTTTTTTTTTTTTTTTTTTTTTAAATATATATAGTTTTATTGCCTTTAGAGGTTTTCTTGTAATATATTGTTAACAAGAGGGGTTAAATCTACATACGACATAATCACTGTTTTTATCTAAAAATTTAGGAAAGGAATTCTTAACGTTTAATTTGTTTCTGCAAGATTTAGGAAGACCTTTTTTTTTTTTTTTTTTTTTTTTTTTTTTATAGAAATATCACTTACTGACCATTCTTTTACTGATGTTTTAAATTTACTTCAAAGATCTAATAAATTTAAATAATTTAAACTTTGAATTATTTTGTATACAACTTACAATCATGCATATTTACAATTACTTCAATTTCTTTAAATATTCTACAGTAATTGTACAAAACGCTCAGTATTTATTCATAAAAATTGTTTTTCGCATAATTATTTAAAAAATGAAAATAATTTTATTAGCTTAGTTTTTTTGTAAAAAAAAAAAAAAAAAAAAATCCATCCCTCATAGCTTTTTTATTTTTTTACTACAGTCTCCATATTGTCTCTAACAAAAATACTACTGCCATATCTACACCATTAAGAAGGCAGCTGACGTCAATAATAATAATAAAAAAAGCTGCTAAGTTTTCACATAACATCATTATTTTTTTTCTCTTTTCAACGGAGGCTGAAAGGTTTGCAATAAGCAGAACATTTCTTCTTTATTTGTATAGGGCATATTAAATGTCTGATGGTAAATGTATTTGTGAATCGACGTTATTTCCTATCTGATAAAATAATAAAGGAACAAATTGTCACGCATAAATAAATATTATGTTAAAAAAAAAAAATAGAAAAATTCTTTTTTTTTTCTTTTTAAAATATATTTTAGATTAGGATACCAAAAAAAAAAAAATAAATAAATAAATAAATAAAATAAGTAAAAAATAAAAAATAAAAAATAAAATAAATAAATAAATAAAATAAGTAAAAAATAAAAAATAAATAAATAAAATAAATAAATAAATAAAATAAAATAAAATAAAAATAAATAATAAATTTTTGTTTAGGATTGTAATTAAACTGAAAAAAGGCAAGAAATAGTTATAGAAAAATAAGTTTTGGAATCAATCGTAAAAATCAAATAGTATAAATGGGACAACATTATGAAAAAAAGGTAGAGAAATTCAATACGTTTTAAAGTAATATGTTGGAAAAGAAAAGAACATTTAATGTTTCCTAAAAAATTGCCAAAAGGCTCATTAAATTTAGTAATTAGCTTGCTACTCAAAAATGAGACTTTGAAAATGGAAAAATATTGTTTGAAAAATAATCCTACTTGAACTATACTGTACCAAAAGAAAAGTTTTTTCTTCCTTGTTTGCTTTCATTGAGAAAGTAAGATTAAATTTCCTTTCAATAAATTTTTCAGAAAGAGATATTTATTATTTTTAGTGATATTTCGGAAGAAAAAAAAATTGTCATTTCTGAAAAAATAAAAAGGCTTATTGAATTTAGTAATTAACTTTCTTGTTCAAAAATGAGATTCTCAAACTGAAACTGTACGATTTGTGAAATGAACCAATCTGAACTATATGGTTGTTCATTGTTTGCTTTCACCGAGACAGAAAAAAAAAATTAAATAAATAAAATAAATAAACAAATAAATAAAATAAAATAAATGCTAAAATCTTTTTTCCATTATTCCTTCCGAAAGAAACTTTCTAGAATACAACGTAATAATTAGCTAATATCTATTTCGTTTTCTATATCGAGAAAATTGTCTTAAGTGTAATTCAGTTTTCTTTTTGTCACACTGTTCTTTTGAAAGTGGAATCTACTATAATTTCTGAATTATAATGAAACGCTCTAAAAATATCTTCATGGAAATAGCAAATAACAACAATTACTTCCATTACCCGACTATACCGTAGGTAATCGAAGAATTGCACTCTGTCCAAAAATTCGATATCTAGTTTTCACCTGATTTACACGTTTTAAAGTCTCCTGAATCAAAAAAGTACTTTTTGGCAGTTGGTCAGCGTGTGTGTGTGTGGGGGGGGGGGATGACTTCTGACTATCATATCTCCGAAACTAATAAGGATAGAACTACGGAACTTCAGAATTGAGGGGAATCTGGTGTACAAGGGAATTTTTTTAATTTTGGTAAAAATTGGAAAACCGGAAGTGGGACCGTAAGTCTGGATTTCAAGGATCTAACGATTTTTTTCAACGTTGCTATATTAACAATCTATTAGATGTACTTTCGAATGATATAGTTGGTAAGTTCAGGAAAATTGATTGGCGTCCTGTATAAATAGCTCAATTTCAGGCCTGACAAGTGCTTTCCTTTAAAAACGGCTTTTTTTCAAACTCGCCATATTAACTCCCATTTAAATATCCTTTTGCATGTAATTATTGTTTTCCGGTCTGTAATTGAGTATGTCAGATTTTGGTAAAAGTTGGTATATCAAAAACGGCTTTAACGATTTTCTTGAAAAATTTACATAAATCCATTTTAGATCATCCTCATTAGGCAGATCAGTTTTAGATCTCGTAAACTGGTGTTTCAAAAAATAAGTCTACCAATTTTTTTTCTTATTTTTTAACTCGGTATGTAAACTCTGTTACACATGTTTCAAGTTTCTCTTACCGGAAAAAGCATAAAATAATAAATTGACTAACTCTTACCGGAAATGCATAAAATACGAGTAATAGTAGGCAATGGTAGTCGTGTGGTTGTTTCACACCAGACTTTTTTCTTATTTTTATAAGAGCTAAACAATTTTAACGAAAGGCATTTATCCTTAAATTTTATTTTATAATATTCCATGTGCTGTGCAAATTATATTTGAAAATTTTGAAGCGGATGTGATTACAATTTGTTGAAATAGCTAATTTTTAATGACAAATAAATTACAATAGTATGGTTTATCAAATAGAAAACAAAGTTTTAAAAATATTTATAAAAACTCAAATGTGTATTTTAGATAAAACTTTTTACTATAGATGTTTATAGAATACACATTAAATTTTATGAGATGATGTACAGACTTCGTTCTGTTACTCTTAAGGGTTAAAAATGTCTGTTATTATTTATATGCACTAGGTAGACCCAATATAGAAGCACTTTTGTTTTGTGAATTGTATTTTTAATGGGAACAACTTTCGATTTTACACGTCCTGTCGATTATCAAAAGTATATAGCACATTATCCTATAACTACAGGGGGTTAAAACACGATGTTATTTTTCAATAAAAGTTTTGTCCCGAAAACAAAAACAGTGCTAGTAACAAATTAAAAAAAAAGAAAATGTTTGGATCACTCTATAAAAATATTTCTTGAAATGCATTGTAGCTGTAGCATATAATTACAATGCTTCTTTTAATTACCTGTATTCATTAGTATGAAACTAAACCATATATTTATACAGTAAAAAAGTTTCTTTAACAGAATTAAAAATCTTTCATACTTTTTTGTTTATAACATGCAAAATTTTCAAGCAAATGTTATGTCATTTTTAAAAAAATGACGTACTTTATTATTATAGATACAGCACAGTATAATAAAAATATAAAAATATTAAATATCTGATGAAATATGACCATCTATCTATATACAGTGGTGGCCAAAAGTGTGGACATTTTTTGAAAGTTTCATGTTTTTCAAATTTGTGTGCTTGTAGAATATATTAATTTTCACTTAAACACAAATGTTTATATATCAAATTGAAGGTAATTTAATGTAGAATTTAATAACAAAAACAGAATTAAAATATCTGAATTACAAAAAATGTCATTTTAGTAGAACAAACAAACACAAATCGTTTTGAATAATGATGTGTTTTGTAATAAAAGCGTACTGACCAATCACAAACACTGTTCTGAGGACCAATCAAATGTCTGTAACTATAGTTTAGGTTATTTGGATGGTAAAAGAGTGATTGTTGTGGAAATATTTTGCGGAATGATGCATACTAGTACAATTAAATAGAGTATTGCTGTTTTTGAATATTTTAAGTCCTTTTTTTTTAATTAAACTAATTTTAAACAATGTCACCAACAAGAAGAACTGATTGGACATCTACAAAAAGAAGCCGAATTATCATATTGAGAGAAAATGGCCTCTCTTATGCTGAAATTGCAAGACAAGTTGGTGGTTCAGTGACTTGTTCTGGTGTACGAAAGTTCTGTTTACGTTATGAAAAAACGAAATCAGTGGAAAATAAGGCCAAATCAGGCCGAAAAAAATGCACAAGTGTTACTGCCGATAGAAAAGTTAAACGGCTATGCCTTCAAGATAGAAAAATTTCATCAGATGTGAAATGAATGCAGCGGGTATTGTAGTAAGTTCAAGAACAATAAGAAGAAGGTTATCAGGATTTGGACTACAAGCTAGAATTCCAAGGAAAAAACCATATTTAAATCAAAAGCAACGCGAAAAACGAGTTAAGTGGGCAAAAGAATACATTAAATGGTCAGAAAATCAATGGAAGCAAGTAATCTGGAGCGATGAGAGTAAAATATCGCTCTTTGGCAGTGATGGTAGAAAATACGCGAGACGTAGAGTAGGTGAAGCACTTCATCCTGATTGCATTGAAGCAACTACAAAAAACCCAACAAATGTCATGATTTGGGCATGTATGTCTGCAGATGGTGTGGGCCGAATTCAAGTGATTGATGGCATCCTGAATGCCAAAAAATACACCGAAACTGTCCTGGAACGAAAATTGATACCTTCCATCAGGGAGCTCTCCCCCAACAAAGCACCATTTATTTTTCAGCAGGATTCAGCTCCATGCCACACAGCAAAAGTATGCAAAGCATGGTTTCAAAATAAAGGCATAGATTTATTACCATGGCCAGGAAACAGCCCTGATCTCAATCCAATTGAAAATTTGTGGCGACGTTTGAAAATTCTTGTACGAAAAAAACGTCCATCCAATAAAAGACAACTTATTGAATCTATAATTGATTCTTGGCACCATGTGATTGCGAAAGATGAACTACAAACACTCGTTTACTCGATGAAAAGACGTTGTGAAGCTGTCTTAAAAAATAAGGGTTATCCTACTAAGTATATTGATTGTGTAAGTATCACTTTAAAAAAATGCAAATCTAAGGTAGATCTTGCTATTAGTTGCATGACATTTTTTGGAATACAGATATTGTAATTCTGTTTTTGTTATTAAATTCTACATTAAATTACCTTCAATTTGATATATAAACATTTGTATTTAAGTGAAAATTAATATATTCTACAAGCACACAAAGTTGAAAAACATGAAACTTTCAAAAAATGTCCACACTTTTGGCCACCACTGTATACATATAATAAAATAAGACGTTTGTGTGTGTGCGTGTGTGTCATTGTGTATGTATGTTCAGAGCATTTTTGGAAAACGGCTGATCGCAGAGCTGCACAAATTTGCATGGAGGTTCGTAATGACCTCTCCTGATGCACCTCGAAGCCCGATTTTCGAATTTTTGATTAGTTTCCTTTTAATTAGAAGTTATTTTTTATTGAAATTAGATTTTGCCATAGTGTTTCCGTGTCACGCTAAAAAACAAGGCGTTTAAATTTGAAAGAAAATGTGAGGTATTTGTTATGTTGGTCAATGGCTCAGTCGGTTAAAGCGTCAAGTTGTTAATGCGATGGTCGTGGGTTCGATACTCGGTGATGGATGTGTTACTTTTTTTGCTGATAATTAATAGATAAGATGTCAGTTGTAAAAGAAAACATTTCATTTTCTATACAGTATCTTAAGAAATTTTTATTAGATTTTTAAAAGCTTTCTTTTTGTTACTAAAACGCACAAAATAAAAATGTAAGTGAAAAAAAAAAAAAAAAACAAAAAAAAAAAAACACTGGAGCCCTAAAAATTATAAAATAAATATTTATTCTTGAAGAGATATGGCTAAAAAAAATTAACGTGTCATCAATAAGTAAATTTTAAAGAAAAATATAGATGTTTCACTTTTGCAAGAGATGAAATATTTTAATTAATCAAAATATTTTTAAAAACATTCGAGATTCTTTTTATATTCTTTAGATTTTGGATTTTTTTTTTTTAATTAATTAAAATATGAAAATAATTTCCTTATAATAACTTGATAATTAGCCATTTAAATATTAGTTTTAAATTTAATTGTTGCCAAAAATGTTTTCCAGTTCATTGTTTTCGACAAAAAAAAAAAAAAAAAAAAAAAAAAAAAAAAAGAAATATATTTTCACGCGAATGATGAAATTTTGCTACTGAATAATGAAACTAAAATATTTAATAGGTGTTGAGATACAGTCATTTTTGAAATCGTAGTTCCTAAATGAAAACAAATCTACCTTTCACCGATAAATACCCAAATGGAAGTACCCGGAATAGACCTTTCTACAGGCAGTGGTAACCTGGACCCGATGCAGTGCAGGCGGAAAAAGACCTCCCGTAGGCAGGAGGTACCCGAAGCAAGGTTTAGGACGATTTCAATGTAGGTAATTTTTTGTTTTTTAGTTTTTTTTTTATAATGTGATATAAAAAGTAAACAGTGATTCAATTATTTTGAAAAATCATTTAAATATAATGACCAGCGAAGCTGGCGTAGCCTGCTAGTATTAAATAATTTTTAAATGCGCTAGCGCAGTCGTTAACAGGATTTCCTCCCCACAATTTATTAGCCAACTGTATATAGAGCTACTCTAAATAAAAATAAATAAATAAATAAATAAAATGTTATGATTTAGAAAGATATATGATAAAGATTGAGTTGAAATTCAGTTTCTCTCAGAAAAGGAAATCCTTAAATGGTTCTGTCATGATTTTTATTTTGAAGCAAGGTACATTATATTACCACGAAATGATTCATAATACAAATTTTAAACACGCTCATAAAACTTTTAAACTGCTTATTGATAAATCAGAGGAATAACTAAAACCACTTAATGCAATTGCCTTTCAGATGGAGACACATATCACAATTAACTTTTATTTATTGTAATCTACGTTTTGTATTAACAGTTAAATGATATTAAAAACAGCTTATTTGTTAGAAAATGACACTTTAAACACGTATTTTTATTTATTTATTTATTTATTTTTTAAAGACATATTTAATTAAAATCATTTAAAATTTCACATACCATTTTTTCTAACAAGGAAGGTCTCCTTAAAGCTCATACTCAGAATATTGTGAAAAAAAATTACAGGGATACTGCTTACCTAGGTAATACAAGATAAATCAAATTTATCGGCGGAATCTCACTAAAAGGTCTACAATAAATAAATAAATAAATAAATAAATAAAATAAAATAAAATACATTCGAATATTTGGTGCAAAAAGATAAAAAGGCATGCGATTTTGCGAGCAACATCCTTTCCCTCCAAATGCAAGTAATTTTTAATGCGTTTAAGAATTTAATGAAAACAAATCTTTCTGAATAGCGTTATAGTAAATATATTTTGAAAATAATCAATAAAAGTGTTGGCTACAAGTCTTACAACCTTGTATAGTATATGTGTATGATCTTTTATTAAAGGTATTTCATTTTAGCTTTGAAAATAGAAAATATCTTGCGAGTTGCAAATATTTAAATTGAACGTGAAATGTACGGTTAGGTTGTACATATTTTCATTTTTTTAATTGGTAATTGAAAAAAAAAAATATCTTTATTTTTCAAGTTGCAAATATTTATTTTTACTTTTATTTAGCGTTCAAAATAAATTTTACAATTTGAAAAAGGAAATTTAATTTTTTATTAAAGACATGTCTTTGTAAATTAACAGGTATAATGTTTTTGGATGCTGTATAACTAATACATGGGAAAAAATATGGCACACACAAATGTTACAGAAGAAGAAATTAAATTAAAAAACCGCATTGTTGAAATATTAAAAAAAATATGAGTGTGTAAGCATAGTCACCTTAACTAGATGCCTGTCGAATGGCTCATAAACTTGGCAACAGGTGAAGCGGTAGACAGCGTCACCTGGTACAGATTGCGTGACTTTTTTCATTCAACTCTCACCAATAATTTTAAGAATACGACGACGTTTTAATCGACGTTTTTCGTTTCTATTCGCCTTTTATGTATATCGCATCCTACTTTAAAAATTTTTTGGTGGTTGTTGAATAAAAAAGTCGAGCAATCTGTACGAGGTGGCGCTGTCTACCGCTTCAACTGTTGCTAAGCTTCCGAGCCACGTGACATGCATCTAGTTTAGGAGGCTATGGTGTAAGTTATGAAAAATTCGAAAGTATTTCTGATGATGCATATCCTTCGTCTCACGAAATATCGCAAAATTTCGATGAAAATGAGTATACTACCCAATTACCTCTTAAAATATATGAAACATCAAAATAGAAAAAAATATTTATATGTAGGGGAGAGTCGGGAGGGATGGGACATTGGGAGGGATGGCATACATAAAATTATTCTTAAAATAAACATTGTTTTTAATTTCTGACACTTCCACCATGTGAAGTAACTACAGCCCCATATTTGTTGCTAGGTGTCATTTTAGTTGGAGAATTCTGTAAGTTTATATAACAAAAGAACTATTTTATAACACCAAAAGTAAACAATTGCTTAATTTTCAAGGCAAGTTTTCAACGTCCCTCACTGATGTTAGCATAATTACATTTTATATTTTATATACCTAATAATATAAGTTTTATGAATTAGTAGATATATTAAGCCTAAAAGCAGCATGTGTCTAATAATATGTTTTTTTTTTTTTTTTTTTTTTTGAAAAATAATGAAAAGGGAGGGATAGGACAGAGCAGTTCATGGGAGGGATAGGACATGTAAGCAAAGGAAGAAGAATGAGGATTCTGATACTCCTTAAACAGAGAATATCAAAAGGTAAATGAATGAATAGATGAAAAAGAAAATGCACGAAAAAAAATTCAAAATCATGGAAAATAATTGGTGTGGCACTCACACGAGCTTTGTTTACCCTTTTAACTTTTAAAAATACTTTATTTACCATATATGTATTTATGAGTAATTAATTTTCATTCCTGAGCAGTTTTCCTGGACATGGTGAAATATACAAAAGAAATTACATTCACTAATTACAGTTAAAATTTCTTAGTAATATTTTTTCTTGAGATACGCTGATAACACACACAGACTAGCCACTAAAAATCTTATTAATATTCAGGGAATCACCAAAATTGTAAATATAACAAAAAATTAATTTGGAATATTTGAACTAAAGAACAATACTTTCTCTGCTACAAGTAAAAAAAAAAAAAAAAAAAAGAAAGAAAGAAAGAAAAAAAAAAAGATCAATTATTCGAGCATTTGGAAATTTTTATTTAAGTGGTTACATTATATTCTAATGCTGGATAAAGTAGGTGTTATTAGTAATTAATTACCTTACATACATAGTGACCCACTGTTTTTTTCATTTTTCATAGTATGTCTGTGTATTATGTACTTATTTTAACTTTATAAACATGCCTCATCCCTCCCTCATATAAGGGAGGGATGGGACATTTTTATGACTATGTTAATTGGCTTATAAAGTTAATATTTTAATAATTACCATCAAATTTACATTTTTAAAAGATGTTAAAATGTTTCAGTTTATTTGTCTGAAACTTACAGCGTTGTACCAGTAAAAGTAAATTTGTAAAAAAATATTTTTGTCAAAACTGTTCCATACATATGTATCATGGGACTGTAAGAAGAAGGCTGTAAATTGCTGGTATAATGTGAAATTTGGAAATTTATATAGCAGTTTAAAAATTGTCCAAAGGAAGTTTAATGTGTAAAAAAAAAAAAAAAAAAAAAAAAAAAAAATGATAATAATAATACGTTAATTGTATCATTGGAAAATACAAATTGAAAATGTATCTAATCGTAGAGAAAATAAATTAATAAACAAATAAATAAAGTAAAAAGCATTTTTCTTGGAGGAAGAACAGGGTGTGTGTGTGTGTGTGGAGGGGGGGGGGGGAGGGTGAGTTACATCTTCTAATGAAGCATCTTTCAATAATAAAGAGTATGCTTATACAAATAAATTTGTTTTTGTGCATTTTTTTTTAATTCAAAGACCTGTTTTACTCCCCCTCCTAATCTATGATTATTATTTAAATTCGTAAAAAGCTTAAAAATTTTAATTCTTTACTATTTTCAATTAAAATTTGGTTTTAAAGTTTGAATAAATCAACAAAAGGTACACACACGGTTCAAAAATTACAGTTACACATTTTTTTTTTTTTTTTAAGTTAAACCTATTTAAATTGATAATAACAGAAGACTTGGCGTTGGAATATTAAAATTCGAATAAACTACAACGTCAGAAACGTCAAAGAAAAAATATTTGAGGTGCATACAGCTGTTTCGGTAGCCTTAGCATACCGTCTTCAGTGCAAAAAGAATTCTGAATCTGGAGAAGTGCTCGTATATATAGGAGAGGGACCGGATTTAGTTCAACCAATAGGATTACTCCCCACGGAAGAGGTGGGGAGTGTGGCCAGTTGGAATTTAGGAATGTGCAGCTGTGTAAACAGTAGAAAAATTAAGAAAATGTGGACTAAATGTAAAATTTCCAACAATCAGACAAATAGGGAACAGCGAAATCACAATTTACAAGGTTTTTAAAATTTTTATAAATATGAAAAGCTTCAAAGAAATCGAGTTCATGAATGGATTTAGGTCTGCAAATTATTTTAGCTGAATTAAATTTAAAATTATGATTTTCCTCCCTGCAGTGTTTAGAAATAGCCGATTTATTGGTTTCTTGTTTGCGGACGTAATTCATATGTTCTTTTAGACGAAATATAAGACTGCGTTTAGTTTGGCCAATATATGATAAACCACACTGATAGGAAATACTATAAATGCCCCAAGAATTCTGCATATCAATAGGATCTTTTAACTGAGAAAAGGTGAGTTTATTGGAAGGCGAAAATATTATTTTAAAATCATATTGTTTGAGAATTTTAGCTATGGTTTGACTGGTTTTAGAAAAATAGGGTAAAACAATACTGATATTAGATGTGACTGATTTAGTAGACGAAATACGAGGGAATTGTAATTTTTGGATAGTTTTGTCTATAATGGAAGGGTCATAACCTCTGTCAATTGCGATGGCTTTCAGGTATTTAATTTCAGATTTTAATAAAATAGGATTTGAACAAATATTAAGGGCACGGTTTACAAAAGTATAGAAAGCAGCCATTTTTTGGTTAGGTGGGTGACATGAACTCGCATGAGGAGGAAGGGAGACTGCAAAATTTTTACGATAGACGGTGGTTGAAAATCCATTTACAGTGCTAGAGACGAGGGTATCAAGAAATGGAAGGGAACCATTATTTTCTATTTCATATGTAAACTGGATATTATTGTCAATTGAATTTAAAGTTTCTAAGACATGGTCAATATTGTGACGAGATTTGCCGATAAGCGTCAAGGTGTCGTCAGCGTAACGGGTCCAAAAAGGAAAAGATATTTTCTTAAAAAGCTTGCTTTCGAAATAGTGCATGTAAATGTGTGCGAGAATTGGGGAGAGAGGGGAACCCATGGCTAAACCTTCAGACTGACGATAGAATTTATTTTGGAAAGAAAAAGTGATTTGTGATTTGTGATAAACAAATGCGGATAAGAGAAATTAAATAAAAAAATAACAACCAATAAACAAACCCAATATTCCATTTCGTCCAATAGTCTGTAATATTGGTACTACTTCCTATAATTTAGCTAAATGTCTCACCACAATTTTTGCTCCCCTTCTTGCTGCTAATAGTTATACCGTTAAGAATTCCATAAAATTTGCAAAAGATATTCAAAACTGCCCTCACACTAATCTCACTCTGGTTTCTTTTGATGTAAAATCTCTTTTCACTAATGTTCCAATAAGTGGCGCCTTCTGCTGTCTCGAAAATAGATTAAAAGAGTTTCATTTCGCATCTTTTGAAATACAAGAATTAATTTCTCTTACCCGCATTTGTTTATCACAAACCACTTTTTCTTTCCAAAATAAATTCTATCGTCAGTCTGAAGGTTTAGCCATGGGTTTCCCTCTCTCCCCAATTCTCGCACACATTTACATGCACTATTTCGAAAGCAAGCTTTTTAAGAAAATATCTTTTCCTTTTTGGACCCGTTACGCTGACGACACCTTCACGCTTATCGGCAAATCTCGTCACAATATTGACCATGTCTTAGAAACTTTAAATTCAATTGACAGTAATATCCAGTTTACATATAAAATAGAAAATAATGGCTCCCTTCCATTTCTTGATACCCTCGTCTCTCGCACTGTAAATGGATTTTCAACCACCGTCTATCGTAAAAATTTTGCAGTCTCCCTTCCTCCTCATGCGCGTTCATGTCACCCACCTAACCAAAAAATGGCTGCTTTCTATACTTTTGTAAACCGTGCCCTTAATATTTGTTCAAATCCTATTTTATTAAAATTTGAAATTAAATACCTGAAAGCCATCGCAATTGACAGAGGTTATGACCCTTCCATTATAGACAAATCTATCCAAAAATTACAACTCCCTCGTATTTCGTCTACTAAATCAGTCACATCTAATATCAGTATTGTTTTACCCTATTTTTCTAAAACCAGTCAAACCATAGCTAAAATTCTCAAACAATATGATTTTAAAATAATATTTTCGCCTTCCAATAAACTCACCTTTTCTCAGTTAAAAGATCCTATTGATACGCATAATTCTTGGGGCATTTATAGTATTTCCTGTCAGTGTGGTTTATCATATATTGGCCAAACTAAACGCAGTCTTATATTTCGTCTAAAAGAACATATGAATTACGTCCGCAAACAAGAAACCAATAAATCGGCTATTTCTAAACATTGCAGGGTATAAAGACTGTGAAATTTGTACATTACCTGAATGAACTTTGTAAATAGACTTCCACTTGGCTCCGGTCCTCTTCACTTTCATGCAACTTTGTCGCCTTTTTCGCGGGAGAGCTCTGCTCTGGCGACCTTTGTAATTTCTTTTTTTTTTTTTTTTTTTTGTTGTTGTTGTTATTTGCTATGCAATAAACAACGGGGGAGGCTTAACCTTTGGAGACGGGCTCTTCTGATTCTCCACAGTGGCTTTGGAGCCCCTCTCTAAAGGTTAAAAACGCTCAAAACCACTGCATAGTGGTGAGCGGCTTCTTTCCGTCTTAGAATCTTAGAACATTGCAGGGAGAAAAATTATAATTTTAAATTTAATTCAACTAAAACAATTTGCAGACCTAAATCCATTCATGAACTCGATTTCTTTGAAGCTTTTCATATTTATAAAAAATTTAAAAGCCTTGTAAATTGTGATTTCGCTGTTCCCATTTTGTCTGATTGTTGGAAATTTTACATTCAGTCCACATTTTCTTAATTTTTCTACTGTTTACACAGCTACACATTCCTAAATTCCTATTGGCCACACTCCCCACCTCTTCCGTAATCCTATTGGTTGAACTAAATCTGGTCGCTCTCCTATAAATACGAGCACTTCTCCAGATTCAGAATTCTTTTTGCACTGAAGACGGTACGCTTAAGGCTACCGAAATAGCTGTATGCACCTCAAATATTTTTCTTTGGCCTTTCTGACGCAGTAGTTTATTCGAGTTTTACTATTTAAATTGATTTGGTGCGTTGAGTTAAAAACATTATTTGGTATATTTTATCTTACCACTGGAACAAAAAATAAATTATAATAATAAAGGTGTAAATTTCCAGTATTAATGTGTAATCTATACTGAAATTTGAAAGAAATTTAAGTTTGAAATAATTTTTATCAATTTAAATTTTGATCTAAATTACTGGTTGTGAAATCATTATTATTCGAAAACAAAAAAGAGCGCACTGGCAATATAAATAAATATGCGTACTGTTTTACTTTAAGTCGTAATATTTAAAGCTCAAGTAAAATTTAAGCTTAGTTTAAATATTTTACGTTAAACTAAAGATTGTATAATGTGATCATTAAGTTTACTTATAAATATATATGACATACTTGTAGATATAAAAAAGTGTATTTACTTAAAGTATACTTTATTAAACCAGTTTAGTATGAAGAGTTTGGAAAACGTATTTCTGTAATGAGCATTTAAAAAAAAAAAACCGTTTTGCACCAGCTTTCAGTGTATCGCCAAGGAACGATAAACAGCCAAGAATCGAACTTTTTCAGTATTTTTTACGGAAGATGGATTCCGCCGGAATTTTTTTTTTATAAACATACATAACCTCATGTATAGAGTATTCTGTAATTTTTTCAAAATTTTTTGCGTATGCGCCTACTGAGACATTCATTGTAAGCTTTTCGCCCTGCTTGTCAGAACATCATCAGGAAAAAAAAATAAAGACACAGTTTCACAAGTGCAGCAACACGTTCATTATATATTGTAAGAAAAAACACCCGGCAGTTATGGTTAAGCTTGATAAGTCAGTCTGAAATCACAAATTGTAGAGATTCAGTTGAAGCTTTACTAGGGTAGGCTGACCATATGTCCTCGAATCTCGAGCACAAAACTACCTTCGTCTCCAAAAAATTACAACACATTTGGGGACGCCGGTTATAAAGTTATTAATGTTTTATTATAGTAATTAATTATATGTATAATAAATACGCTGAAATAAGTTCTTTTAGGTGCTTTATACATAAAAATTACTAAAATTTTACAATTTAAGGTGATTTAATTATTATTTTTATTTTTTTGTCCTCGAAATTCGAGGACACCGCCATCTTTGTTCCCAAATTCAATGAAAAAAAATATGGTCACTCTATACTAGGGTAACATGGATTAACTTGTTAATTGGAAATGTGAATGAAGTATATAGAATAAAAAAAACATTTTCAGTTTTCAAGTTTCTCCATGTTACCCCAGTAAAGCTTTAGCTAAATCTCTACAATTTGTGATTTCAGACTGACTTATTAAGCTTAACTGGAACTGTTGGATGTTTTTTCTTGTAATATACACTGCTCGACATTGAAAATGCAACACCAAGAAGGAATGGTAATAAAGGAATGAAATTTGTTGGACACATACATTATAGTAGGAAGAACAATTGATTAAAATTTCAGGAAATTTGGAGTAATATGTACTGAGAAAACAGTACATAAAGCAGCGACCTCTGTGAGCAATAACAGCACATATCTGCCTAGGCATTGAATCGAAAAGCGATTGGATGACATGTACGGGTAGAGCACTTCATGAAGCTTCAAACCGATGCCACAATTCAACGATCGAAGTTACTGGTGAGTGGTGGGGGCCAGTCGCTTTTCAATGATTAAACAGTCATTTCATTGGTGCGAGATCAGGAGAACGCGTTGGCCAGAGCAACAGTCGAACATATTCTGTATCAAAGAAGGTCCGGACAATACAAACAACTTGCGGTCGTGCATTATATTGCTTAAATTTTGCGCTACGGGGGCCTCGAATACAGGGCAGAGGAACGGGCCTTAACTCATCAAAAATTTAATGGCCGCTGTTCAGAGTGCCAGGAATACGAACATGAAGTAATCGAGACGTGTATCCAATGGGAACCCATAACATTATTGCAAATGATGGACAGTATGATGATGTCGAATCCCAGCTGGCAATGTGCATTATTCATAATGCCGTTAAATACGGATAAGGCAATCTTGATGCTGTAAACAGGATTGTGATTTGTCTGAAAAGTGACTTCACGCCATTCCTGCGTCCAGGTTCATCGTTGATCACACATTAATGGCGCCCATATCAGTGATGCAGTTTTGAGGGTAATCTGAATTTTGGTAGCCGCATACTGAGTAGCCACCTGGACTAATCGGTATGTTGTACCACTGGATACACATCCCGGTCACCTCTTGTTTTCATACCAGCCACTCTGAATACCAGCCATTACATTTCTGACGAGTTAAGGCCCATAGCTCTGCCCTATGTTCAAGGCCTCCGAAGCGCAACATTTAAGCAGGACAATGCACGACCGCAAGTTGTCCATATTGTCTGGACCTTCATTGATGCCGAATATGTTCGACTGTTGCTCTGGCCAGCGCGTTCTCCTGATCTCGCACCAATGAAAATGACCGTTGAAAAGCGACTGGCCCCCCACCACTCACCAGTAACTTCGATCGATGAATTGTGGCATCGTGTTAAAACTTCATGAAGTGCTCTACCCGTACACGTCATCCAATCGCTGTTCGATTCAATGCCTAGGCAGATATGTGCTGTCATTGCTCACAGAGGTCGCTGCTTTATGTACTGTTTTCTCAGTACATATTACTCCAAATTTCCTGAAATTTTAATCAATTGTTCTTCCTACTATAATGTATGTGGCCAACAAATTTCATTCCGTTATTATCATTCTTTCTTGGTGTTGCATTTTCAATGTCGAGCAGTGCATAATGAACGTGTTGCTTCACTTGTTGTGAAACTATGTCTTGATTTTTTTTTCTGATGATGCCTTGGCAAGCAGGGCGCAAAACTTAGAAAAAATGATATGTGTAATTTTAAATTATTTTAATAAATATGTCTTTAAAAAAAAATAAAATAAATAAAAATTACGTGTTTTAAAGTATTATTTTCTAACAAATAAGTTATTTTTACAATGATGCACGTGTTTATTATATATATCTACATGAGGTATGATTTTCTGAATGATATTAATTATATTTTAGAATACTATTTAGATATTCTATCGAATCATTTAATAAAGCTATGATTTAGTTTCAATTTTATATATTTAATTTCCCTAATAAAAATGAAAATTTTAAAGTTCCTATTTCTAAAAGAGCAAACATCGATTTAAAAGAGTATCATCGATATTTTACGTAAAATGTTCAGCAGTTCACTTTCTATTCAAATTTTACCTTTTATCTAGAACAAAAGATTCAAATAAGCACATCAAAGAGAGCAAATTATTTTTATGGAAGATCGATAGCTTAGCAGTATTTTAAAACCGAAAGCTCTAACTTAACAATGTATTTTTCTTTATTGGATTGACTGATTTTCGATTAGAGCTTTATCGATATCTGCTATTGGTCTTTTTAGATTACTGATATAATCCTACGCATATTTACAGTGTTCTTTACAACTTATTTGGAGAAAAAAAGCATTATTAAGTTATTATTTATAGCCATAGAAATTTAATCGCAGAATGATATTTTGAAAATGCAGTGGTAAATAGATATTAAATTAAATAAAACAGATAGATAAAATCCATTTTTCGTCCCCCCCCCCCCCAAAAAAAAAACACTTTCAATATTCTATGATGTTTTGACTATTCTCATAAAACTTGGAGTTGAAAGTTACTGGTTTTGGATGAATTTTTAATAGAAGACACTTTTACACGAGATCAGAAACACAGGTTATGACTGCAGTGAAAATAGTGAAAATGGATAAGGTTACTTGACACTAAGGAATATATTAAGTTTTTTTTTTTTTTTTTATAAACTCTAAAAAGCAAAATAACTGATGCTTGAAAAAATAAATGTTTGAAGAAATTTCCTGTAACAGAAACTAAGAAAAATCTATGTTAACGGAATTACATTGGATTAAAAAATATTTCCGTTTAATTCAAGCATGTATCTTGGCTGAGAAAATGTACTACGTTAAAATTCAAATCCGATTGTATGTAGGTTCGATTATCTTCTTATGAACTGTTGAACACAGAAATACGAGAAGTACCAACAAGATGCGAAATAACTCAAAGATTCCGAGTACCATTTAAATTAAATTATTTCAATTATTTTAAAAGTTATCAAACTAAAATCCAAAGCGTGCACAAGATACGCGACACAACAAACTGCTAAAGATGTCCGCATACAGCGGCGCCAACTGCCTGAAGCGGTTGGGCGGCAAAATACAACTAGCGGCAACAGTACAGATTAGCAAAACTTTAAAGTCCAAATTAACATGTGATAGTCCAAAACAAGGTTTTGAGCCATTTTAATGGAATATTTTTTAGTTATTATTATTATTTTTTTTAAAGGGATTTTGAAGCAGCTCTTCTTTCTTTCTTTTTTTTTTTTTTTTTTTTTTTTTTAATCATATAAATATAATGACTAACGAAGCAAGTAAAGCCTGCTAGTACTACTTTAAAATATACAGTCGGTAACAAAAGTATCCGAACACTAGCAAAAACTCTATATAAAAAAAGTAGAGTTAATACTGTTTTGTTAAATAAATCCTTGTCAAATCATGCTTTTAGACTGACTAAGAACAGGATTCGACAAGGATTTATTTAACAAAACAGTATTAACTCTACTTTTTTTACATAGGAATTTTTGCTAGTGTTCGGATACTTTTGTTATCGACAGTATATGATGTTTTTTCTGTCCATAAATGATTCCAATAAAAGCAGCAGTTAGCCCTGCTTTTATAAATTAAAAAAGCTCTTTTTTTTTAGGAATAAGGAAAAAAAAAAGATATTTCTCTTCTTCTGTGGGTGAGGTTTCAAAAGCTACATTTTTACTCCTCTGAGATTTGACGTTATGAGTGACATTTAATAATTCAAAAATAGTTTATGTATATACAAGTCTGACATATTTTATACTTTTTGATAACCTTCTTGAAAATTAGATTATTAGAATTAGTATTATAATAGTATCATTTTTAGGAACAAAAAATGTAATAAATCCTATATAAAATCTTGTTATTATAGGATATTTTGCAGCTTAAATCATTTTGGTGACATGAACTTCCTCCGACATTTGAATTACTGTGAGTATGTTGTTTCTCTATATTTATACTGACAGCGCCTAGAATATGCAGTATGGCAACCTCTTATATAGGAAATGTTAAAAGACTGCACGGAAAATTAATCCTCCTCAGATCGCTGTGAGATCAAAATCCTTACTCAAATCGTAAACAGTGCATAAGAGTTAAATGGGCTCTTCCCGGTTTCGTCTGGTTAATCACGTGATCAAGGCATATAAGTGAAAATAAATAAATTGGTTTCGGTTTTCCCTTCAAGAGTCTCGATCGAGACTGACTTCTAGTCAGAGGCTCAATCTTTAACACGTTGAGTGTCATGCCAGGCGTCGGTGGCTGGCATTGAACTTTCCGTTTAGGTCGCGTCAACTACTGGTGGCTGACAGTGTAAAATGTGATAAAAAACTAAAAAACTAAAAAAAAAAAAAAAATATTTTAAGTAATTACTGAAAATTTACTTAATTTTCATTTATTACAGGATTATATCATTAAGGAATTTTAATGGAATTTATTGAAACGCGGTAAACATAACGCGCTTCTAAAAAGCGCGCGTGGCCTGACGGGGATTTACTTAAGAATTCGCGTGGCGCTCAGCGTGTTAAAGCATGGTTTTGGTAGACGGTTGCCACACTATGTATTCTAGACGCTGTACTATAATGGCGTTATTGAACGCGAAAACTTTTCCTTAACTTTTATTTGAGCCAATTTTTCATACAATTTTTGAATCCTGAAATCCAAAAGAGGGTTGCAAATGTTGCGGCAAAGGTCGTCTGAAAAATTGATTTTCACGGTGTTCGGTACATGTCAAGGCACACCTATTTATTGTTCTTTTCTCGGTGCATATAAAAAGTTTTCTTCTCATTGGTTTACATCGTGGAAGAAATTATTCGTAGAAACAACTTTTTATGACTAACTAGAAAAAAGAAAAAATGTTCGCACTCCCAACTCTTATTACACTGCGCGTTGAGGCGATTTTACTAACAAAATTGGCTCAAATTAACAATCGGTTCAAATGTTGGGTGAAAACTTTTCGCGTGCAATAGTGTCTTAAGTAAAAGGCGCAGTCTTTTTTTTTTATTTGGAATTTCTAATTTGAAGTTTCCAATTTGAAGTCTCTTTGAAAAGAAAAAATTATTTTATTTATTTGTTTATTTTTTATTACATACTTCTTAAAAAGAGAGTTTTTCTATACTCTTTCTACAAATCTAGTTAAGTATGTTTACTCTAAAAAAATACACTTTTATAACTACAATTTTGTCATATATATTTATAAGAATTAAATGAAATTTTTTTAGTATAATTAAAACCAGCTTCAGACTATTTATTTTAAATTGATATATGTTATTACATTGAAAATAGTACAGATGTGTGATGATAATCTATTTAAGAGAATAGATAGAACAAATAAACACAATATTTAACACACATTCTATGAACGACTACTTTAAAGAAGGGTATACCAAACACAAAATTTAATGAAATTATATTCATTATTTCTTGATCTAGAATGACCAAAACCTTTTTGTCACGAGAATAAATTATGCAGAAAATTTTAAGCCTACTCATTAAAAGCATGTAGGTTCGCCACTGAAAAACAATATAGATATCTGCAGTATTATTGTTATTATTGAATGGTTCTTTGAGACAAGTAGTGGGAAAGCTTTCGTTTAAATGGTTAGACAAATTGTTTAGTAACAATAGAAATAAATGAATAATAATAAAAAAAAACTAAATTGAACATGAATATGATTCTCTTAATTTTTTTTTTATTAAAATAGAATAAATTACTCACCTTTCGAACATTGAGATTTTAATGGCGTCCAGTATAATTATCCTCGATCGAGCTCCAGGTCCTACGACACAAAGTGGTGTAATCAGAAGCGCCGCCTAGCGGATTCTTGGAGCTGCACACACACTGTGAAATTTTTAGATTTACAGCATAGAGAAGTTTTACCGTTCACAATGCTCTGTATTGTTGGTTTTGAAAAGAGCAAAATAAATTTGAAAAATTACAACAATATGTTTTGTTTGAGGCGAAACTGCGGAGTCCGTCTTCCCTAAATTGCAATTTGTGCAATTGTTTTACAATTTTAGTGCAGTATTTTTACATTGTTTTTAACCGTGCAAGGCGCATTATCATCTTGAAATGCTGATTGTGGAAGAGTATAAAATACCCCCAAAGTAATCGATCAGGCATGAAATTTTTAATGGCCAAGTTTTATTTTGGGTTAATTGATCCCTGGAACATGGAAATTTGCCAGACTCACCGAAAAATTATGCATTTTCGTATTGTAATGTATGGGGAATATGTCATTGTTTTAAAAGTGCGATTTTCATTAAGTCAGTCACATTTTCGTGATCAGATCTGCTTGTTTCCGTCAGTTCGAAATAAGTTAAACTTGACTCATCCGAGAGAACAACTTCAGCCCAATAATTAATTGATCATTTTTTAATTTTTTGTAACCCTCTAATGTCTTGATTTCTAATTATTTTCGTTAAGAATGAATTTTTTTCTCATTTACTGGCAAATAAACCTGCTTTGTTTATTTGTTATTTTACTGTATTTAGATAAATTATGTTACTAAACACTTTTTCTGAATCCCTGCTATGTTCTAAATGTAATACAAACTGATTTTTTAAAGGCTGGCTTTTTAACTTGTGGTCATCTTCACTGGATGAGTAAAGTGGTCGCCTAAGGATAAATGTGCAGTTTAAACGCAGCCAAAAAATATTATATCTTGCTAAAAACCAGATCACTAACATATTGTTAACATTTAATCATTTTGACATCCCACGTATTAAAATATTTTCGCTCTAAAATTAATATTTTTTGCGGTATCGTTAATTGCCTTATTCTTGCCATTTTTGAAATACTTTCTAAAATTACAATTTTCCGAACAACTGCATCTTGTTTTAACTCTTGGCTCAATTCTAAGTTGCACGCGGAACACAACGTAATAAAATCTGTTCAAAAATTTACTTTTGAAACAATAAAATTTGCGATTACAGAAAGAAAAATGGAAAATATCCAAGTGCGTTTTTTTTTTTTTTTTTTTTTTTGTCGCTTAGTGTATACATATATGTGTATGTGTATGTATGTAATCCAATTTTATTTTTCTTTTTTGGTAACTCACAATTATTTTTTTAATTTTTTTAAATTATTAATAATATTTTAAACATGTCAAATTTTAGTGGTTTTAGTTTCGAGCAAAAAACGTAAAATCGTAGTTGATAATTTGTTCTGCAGTAGGAATGAAACAAGTTTTAAAAATAAATATTGTTATTATTATTATTATTAATTTGTAGGAGAAATTAAGAAGACATCGAAGTGAAACTCAAATATATACAAATAAATGAGAATTTTGTATATGATGCTTCCTTTTATGCCATTATAATGTACAGTTTCATTAACGATTTTTTTTCTTTTTTTTTTTTTTATTTCGTCAGAAAAAATATTATTAAAAAATATGTATAAGAATACTACTTTAAAATAAGCTTTATTTAAACTTATTTTTTTAAAAGTATGGTTAATAAAAATAAGACGCTTCTTTTTCATAATCAACAGAAATTTTAAGCAAATTGACTCATAATTTATGAAACATGAAAATGAAACATTCTACCATAAAACAAAATTTTATGATTGCAAATATGTATTTGATGTTTAGTCAAGTTCGTTTTAGCGGGGTTCGATTATAATCCTTGCCAAATTAGTTTTACATTTTCGATTTAAAAATATCAGCTTACACATTTTTTGTTTTAAATGATATCATTTTCTTGGTGACATCCAAAATTTCCTATATTTTAAAGTAGCGACTATAAAAAGGAAAACTTACTCTTGAAGTCTCTCCAATCGTTTTTACTAAAGCTTCTAACAGGCTTATCTTAAAAGTTCGAAATTAACCTTTTTATTTATATATATATTTTTTAACTTCTCTCAGCGAAAATCTTATTCGAAAACTTCTTTACAAGATAGAATTGTTTCCAAACTGTTTTCAGCAAATATTTTCAATAATATTATAACTATTCTATTTTTGAACATAATATAATACGAAGGAATCATTTCCATTGAAAACTTTTTTTTAACATTTTGTTTGACATTTAAAATGCGGGGGAACAAAAATTGAATTTTGATAGTGTACGCCTCATTTGGTATTTGTATTGTTATGCAACAATTCAAATAAAAAATTAAAAGAAAGGAAAGTAATTTGATGGAAAATAGCAAATTCTTTCTTTTTTTATTGATCGATAGCGTTATGTATTCTTCAGTAATTCATAAAGGATACCGTGCATCACAGTACGGACGTATTTAATCTCTGCGATTAAAGCTGGAAATGTATCAATTCTACGAACACGATAATGAATTAATATGGATTTGAAAACATAATTTATCTATAGATTTAATAAATCTCAAAAATAACCTAAAAGCAACTTTCATAATGAAAAGCTTCGGCTAATATTAAAAATTTTGGAATCACAATATGTGTATATATATATGCACATACAGAGCATGCAAAAACTTTAAGGCCAAATGAAAATATATATATTTTTTTAAATAAAAAAGAATCTGCTTCAAACTATCATTAGAATGTTTATTGTTAATTTTAGGATTCTAATGCAACAGACAAAATTGAAACGTGTAAAAACTTTAAAACCACCAAAAAAATTTCATCCAATCGTAAAACAATCAGTATATTGATTTTATAGACGCCATTTTTCCAATCAAAGCTGATATTTGTCATATATACTGCAATGTGAAGTTTTGGTTTTAAAATATGCTGCGTATTATTCAGATAGTTTTAAAACAAAATTATTTAAACGCGTAAACGAATTTAAATAATGAATATTTCGTTTAACGTATTATTAGCATTTCTTTATAAAAGTTTTTGAGTTTCAAAATGGGTTGAAAATTAACAAGACTTCTAATTTTAACGAGTAATTCGTACGCCGTTATGTATAAGCTGTTATGCAAGTTTCCATACTTAAAACATACAAATAATTTTCCAAAAGGGTGTTTGTTAAAATGAACATTCACTATCAACGTGCCAATTCTTCGCAAGTTTAAATGTTTGAAACGTGTGAAGATGAGATTTTGCAATTTCAATTTGCAACACGAATTCATTATTCATTAATATTATATGAATACTGTTATACATTTCTAAGATATACTTTCTGTAGTTTCTCCCATTATCATACAAAACTTATGTTAATAGTGATTTAAATTCTTGGTATTAAAATCTCTATTTCTTATTCAAGAAACCTGTAAATGGTAATAATCCACAACAGTCTCATATGATATGAACTTGAGCTACGTTTAAATTTGAAAAGAAAATATAGATTATTAAATATATATATATATATATTATTTTGTTAAATAAAAAGAATATGTCGTTTTTCTTATTTTTAACCCCCAAAAAAGGAAATCAAAAAAGAGCAGTATCACGGCGAGAATTGAGGCTTTTATAATTTTTGTATGAGCCGTGATAAACAGATTTCTTAAGGTAATTTAATTTAGGTAATGGTTTGATAAGTTTAAAAAGTTAATCCTATTGTCAGGATGAAAAAAATAAAAAAATAAAAAAATAGATAAATTGTTAAAGTGGAAAAGTATTAAAATATTTCTTTTCTTCCAGTTAATTTACTCATTTCTAAAAGCTGTGAGTAATGGGTACCTTTGTATTTGTACATTTGTGTGAGTTTGGAAAAAGAGATTAAAAATTACAGTATTGTGAATTTTATCAAGGGATTATCTTGTATGATTATACTGTCATTGTGGAACGTAGAAAACAATCAGTTTCTTGAAACGATTTTCCTTCTCTTTTGTTGGTATAGTCTTTGCTCACGACTTGAATTTAAAAAGTGAAATCCTTTGTACTTTATTTCCAAAAAGTACTTAGTTTCAATGAATATCCCTTTTATTCAGGAAATATCTGTAATATATCTATGTGCTTTCTTTGTAAGGTAAAGCTAGGAGAGTTTACGCACAATTCAACAAAATGATATAAAAAATCCAAATATTAATTAAACTATTGCTGCATAACTTTGAACTGATCCTTCTTCTATGCATTTCCATTACTATTTTGCTTAATTATAACTACAATTACATTATCAATAATAATAATTCATTTAAAGGACATTGTTGTAAGGTATTTGTAAGCAAATATTTTTGCATTCGGAGTGGATATTTCAATGACATAATTAAAAAAAAATCAGAAAAATAAAAGAAATTTAAAAAAAACTACAAAAATGAAAAAAAAAAAAAAAAATTAAAGAACAAGACCAGAAAATAATACTAAGTTACTAGTTAACACGTTTAACGTAAAATTAGTACATTACCTTTTCAGCTAGGATGGTTTCTTGTTTGCTGACCGAATCTCTCGTTGTCCACAATCATTGCATTTACACAATCTTTATATGTGAAGTTATTGTGCAACCACCTGCCACAAGTTAACCTGTACGAGATGGTGTATGCGTCTCAAACAGGCATTTTCGAGCGAAAAAAAAAAAAAAATCGTGCGTGCAATGATATGTGGCTAGTCCCGCCTATTTTTAAGCGCAGAATTTGCCCACCATTAAAGTTATTTATTAAAGTTTTCTTCCTCAAAATCTTCCGTTAAAAATTCTTTACGTTTCATAATCCTTTACGCTTTAAAATCCTTTAGGTTCATTTTATTTATTTTATTTTATTGAAATTTAGACGATTACATTCCTTAAAATAAGGGTTGTACTCTCCGCCCTTTTTTCAGGACACTCTCACAGATAAGAATTTTTCACCTTTTCAGCCACCACTAATTTCATGTAGAATTATTCTGGATATATTTATAGTAATGTGATACGATTATAAAGGGTAAAGATTACAGTATAAGTATAGTGGTATCAATATATTTTAAAATTTCTTAGTTTTTATTTCTTTTCCTGAAAAAAAGGGCGGAGAGTACGACCCTTGCTTTAATAAGAAGATTGAGTAAACTGATATTTTTTGCTTGCATTTAGTTTTATCTCTTCTATTTAAGCAGCCGACAGCTGCACTGAAAACTGAAAACTTGAGCATCATACTTGAAAATATTACAAAACTAAATAGATATACAATAAAATTTAAATCCTTTGCGATAAATTTCCCATAGGCTAACAGCATTCTAGAAGTAAATCCCATCAGAGGTGTGGCTTTTGTCGATTGTGCTACTCCTGAATAACGTTCAATTTTAGATTTTCTGGATAGTCTTCATAAAGGTGGTGCGCCGTCTCGAATGGTTTCAATTAGCCCAATCACTTGTCGAAGTTAGGTTTTGGTAATGGCCCAGGCATTGAACAAACTCATTATCATTGCCTTGTTATCACTTATAAGCTGCAAAATCCTTGTTAGTACAGAGTTTTAAATGCGCAATCTCTCCTAAGCAGCAAAAGCATAAACTCTCCTATTCTGGTAGGAGAGATTGCTCAGTGTTTTATTAAATAATTACTCACATTTAGAGAAAATCATGGTGTTTATACCGTTAGTCTAGGTCACTAGTTTATGAGAAATTGTTTAATTAAAAAATATTTTGTACTACTACCATTGAACTGAAATTCTTAGAAAGAGTTATGAAAATTCAAACATTCATTTTTGAGAACGAGACAAAATAACCATGCTTTGTCTTAAACTCTTAAAGCAATCGACATGCAAATTCAAGTCGGCACGTCACTATTGATGTTGTACAACCACCTAAAATTTTAACTCTCCCACTCTACTCTTTCCTACCGATAAACTATGTACGCAATCTCTCCTACCGCACGATCTCTCCTAGCTTTACCTTATGTATCAGGTATGCAAGCTTGAAGGATAGTGTCAGTGAGAATTAAATTACTCTTCAGACACTGGCAACATACAGAGCGTCAAAACTCATAAATTATCTATTGTCCGAAAGTGACACTTGAATATTTGCACACATTTACAATGAAGGACATTACTTTTTATTGCTGTTTTACAAAAGAGACCCCCTTCTCATGCAATTATCGCACTAGGAGATTTGTGAGCTTCGATTGCAGCCAGCGTCGATCTCCTAAACCACATCAAAGAAATATCAATAGAGCGGACTTGCAGCTTTCTTAAGTTGCCAGTCTCTGAAGGGTCCTTAAGTATTAATCTCTTTAACGAATTTTACCTCGAATCGAGCTGTGGAGTTGTTTTTCTCGGAAATATAGCAGCGATGTTTCACGTTTGCTCTCATCCTGGCTTGAGCTGACGTGGGTGTGACGTCAATTTCTCTCGTCGCATTAAGTCCGGTTTCCATTGCAGTTGGAAGTTCGAGGTTCAAAAAACCATTAATCACGCTCCCGACACAAAGAGCCAAATGTCTTGTCATCAGTTGTAGCCTTTTTTTATCAGATTGCGCAGTTACTTCAAAAGAAAGCATGCAAAATTGACAAAGATATCTATCTGCCTCTGGCCTCTCAATTATCTCAGCTGGGGGTTAGAGCCAGGGACTTCCAACCACCTTCGAGGGTTTTGAGCCCGGATGACCACATCAAAAGATTCTGAATAGTACCGCTCCAACCTACCGTCAGTGGAAACTGGACTTTAGGGTCCTTTCCTGGTTGCTATGGGGCTGTTTCGTGGTTGTGTGTCTTTGGAAGCACGTGTGCTAACGTACGGTAATTGGCTTATGTTGGTTTTGTTTTGGAGAAGAAGTATTTAAGCAGAGTTTCGCTTTGCCGTCCCCTCCTGGGCCAGTGTACTTGAAAAATGGACCTTGAGAAAACATCCAGGGTTTTTTCTTTATGAGATTTCATTACGATGATTCTTACTACTGTGATAGGGCAGGCTGGGATATATATCGACAATCTGCTTCTCTGTTGGGAACATGTGTTTATGTGGAAAATGTTATCTCTTATCGGTTTTCAATGAGCATCTGTGAAGATTATTATTATGATTATCATGGTGGAGGAGATAAAACTATCTTTAAGTGTATGAGTGAAGTTTTTTATCATGCTTCAGAATTGGTTCGAAGTTTCAACATTATTCGTCTCAGCTGGAATGTCTGAGATTGTTCGGTGGTTACGTCTTGATTTAAGCCGAGATTGATTTTTGTGCTGATGAGATGCTTATGGTAGTTCGTCCTTTTGGATCGTTGGTTTCTGCACTTTCCTGTTCGTTTCCGGGTCCTTGTATGAGAGAAAGAATATTATCTGTGTCTTCTTCCTGACTAAATTACTATGTCCTGGCTTCACCTGGATTTCTGATGAATCGCTGATCCCTTCCCACTCTACCCTACTATCATGGCACACAAGAATAATATGTAAATCAACTTGTATCATTATGTTTTTATTTATTTATCAAACTAAACAAAATCTTATGCCTTGTATAAATGGTGTTTTTTTTAATCAGGTGTGAACCAGAAACTTATGTAGTAGTTGCTAAGTAAATATATTGAATGTATTAAAGATTGTATACTAGTAGACTATTTTAGTGATTTAACTGTGATTTATAATTAGTATATTAAATCGTAATCGTTGTCAAACTTACTGAAATTCTGTAAATTAAATTAACTAGCATTCATTAAAAATTTGTAAAGTAATTTAAATATGAGTCTGTTTTCTTGGTGTATGCATAATAAGTTTATTTTTATTTAATTTAAATTTGAATTTAATTGACTACAGATAAATTTCAAATCCTATATTTTTACGACCAGGTTATTGTTTAAATTTAATTTTAATTAATTTTCTTTTGGAGAACACAACGCGCCCATTTATTATTTTGGCATGTTTTTTTGTTCATACTATACAATCTTTTGTTGTAATAGTGAAATGTAAATTATTAGTGCTTTATGATAATTAAACATTTTAAATGCAGTATTTTTACAGCTCAATTAAACTTAGTTAAAACTAAAAGCTTAAATTTAAATAGTAAATAAATAGAAAGAGTAAACAAAAACCTAAGTTAACTTTCCATTTTCATAACTACTTATTTTCATAATTGAAAGCCTTAACTTTTATTTTTATAGTAGTGTTATAAGTTTGAACATTTGTCTGTCTGTCACCCTGTAGTTTCTAAACAATTAAAGAGATTTCAATGCGTCTTTTTTTCTTTGTTTGTTTCTTTTTTACTTTTCTCCTTAATTATTAAACTTTTATTTAATTAGAATGGTTCTTAGCAATCATTGGTGAAAATCTGTTTGATATATTTTTAAAAATCATTATTTATTATATTTTTTTTTCAAGCCATTTTGAAATGACATTTTAAAATTTGTGAGCTGAAAATTGTCCATCTTCCAAATCATGTTAGATATACTCCTTCTCATATTTATAAGGACACTTTATATTTTGAAATAACTAATATGAAAATAATTGTGATGTGAACAAGATTATACTAAGTGCACTTAATATATCTAGTATTCTAAAAACCAAAACTGCTATAATTTTTTTAATGTGAAACAAAATTAATAAAAATAATGCAAAATATTTTTTTTCTCCACGTTTTTAGATGTCCATAATTATAGGGACAATCAAGATTTTTTCATTTTATTTAACTTACTAGCGAATAAATTACAGTTGACATGCGAATTTGTTAACTACTGTGCTAGATTAATTCATATATAAGCTTTCAATTTTTCTTGAACGGACATTACTGATAATTCCTCGAAAAAAAAAAAAAAAAAAATCGTTCATGTAGTGAAGTACGATAATTGTGTTTTTGAAGTGGTGGGATAATTTCAATCCGTCGTATTTCTAATGAAATTCGAAGATCTAAAATTGATGAAGGAAATCTGATCAAACGTTGAACTGCTGGTTCGATAGGAGAGAGATCTGATGGAAAATCAGAGTTGTTTTACAGAGATCGAAGACTTATAATTCCTCTTACTGTTCTACTCATAATGACTGTTGCTGAATTTGCTCGTAATTTTTAACGAAAGGTTGGGGTCCACATTTATGCATGTTTAAAATAATTAATAATATGTTAAAATGAATAAAAAACCTGTAATGATCAATGAACATTTAATGGGGGAAAGAATGTCTTTGCTAAAGTTGAATAAAGACAATATTAAATGGTAAAATGTTGCATTTTCGGATGAAAAACATTTTATTCTTAATTAACCAAATGGTTTAACAGTTACTGGCACGATCTGAAGATAGCGAAAGACAGAGCAGATTTTTTAAAGGCAGATATGAATCGGGTACTTTAAAAGTGGATCTATGGTGCTCTGGGGAGCTATTTCTACTGAAGGCAGAATGAATTTAGTAATTTTTTCTTTTATTATGAACATCAAGAGAATATCCGTAAATTTTAACGTGGAATTCTCAGATTTTTGTTAGATTTAGGGGGTAATAATATTTTTTTCAACAAGACTTACATTTTTAAACTACTTCTAGAGCAATAGGAAATAGTTTGAAGAAAGAAACTTCTGTATTACTGCCTTTCCCGTAGCCTAAAAGTTGAAAAAACCTTAACTTATCATATTAGAAAAGTGCATGCAAGTGGAAAGCAATTTTAAATAGTTAAACGTATTCAGAATATCATCTATGCTGTATGAAATGGTATTGAAACTGTATAAAAAAAAAAAAATTGTATATATACCAGAGAGAATGTCTGACTGTTTCACCATAAAAAGAAACACCATAAAATATTACTTTAAAGAATAACTGAAAAAAATTACCAAGATTCGGGCTGTCCTTATAATTGTGAGCACCTGAAAAATCACCTTTTTGACCGTATTTAAAGATTTTAAGATAGAACAAGTCCTTCCGGCTTTTTCGGAAGGGTAGGTTGATTTCTTTTTCCTTATCAAGTAGCCGTCATTTTGTTTCAAAATGGCGGCTACAAATTATTAATGCACTTGGTAGAAATATTGATGTAGGCCATGCACATATGGAGTTTTAAGCAAATCGGTTCATAAATACATTTTTATGTGAATTTAAAATTTTCAAGTGGCCGGCGCTTGGAAACAAAATGTTGGGTTAAGTTGACAAATATATGAAATGTATTTGTGAGATAAGTCTACTGTACATATATAGTTCGAATTAATTCAAAATCTCAAAAGTCATCGTGCTGAAAAATTAAGTGGCTTCGACCAAACTTCACTTCGACCAAAATGGCAGAGAAAGTTTCTCATCTAAGATATCGTTGCAAATTTGAAAATAATTTTTTTGTAGAAATTCTTTCAAAGAGGCTTAGTAAGCTGCTAAAATGTTAGTTTTCTGCATTTCTAGTTTGTTTTAGCAATAAAATAGCCTAAATTTTCCTTAAAAACGCATTAAAAAGATCCAGTAACGCAGATAATGGATTTGGCGCCAAATTTGGCGACTTTTCGTCTATGGCGACTTTTTTGGCGACTTTTGGCGAGAAAATACTTTTTATCGATTTACCAAAGTTGGACGCAATAACGTGATTTGTTCACGAGTTACGTGAATATTCTAAATTTTTGTTGTTTGAATGATAAATCCATTTGAATGATAAATCCACATTGATTAAGTATTTCTAAAGTTACCGTGATAACAAATTTTCAAGTGGCCGCCGCTTGGAAACAATACAGTGGAACAAGTTGCCAAGCAAACACATCCAAGATATTTCAAGCATAGGTTCACTGACCAGCTGTGGTTTAAATCAGTGCCGTGTTTCAAAAGTTATTCTTATGGCAAATTTTCAAGTGGCAGTTTAAGTGGCTGCAACTTGGAAACAAAATGTCAAAACAACTTGCCCATCGAGATCATCCAGTATATTTGTATGATAAGTTCATTGTCCCGTTCTAGTTTAAATTAAATCAGTATTTCAAAAATTATCGTCATAAGAAATTTTCAGGTGGCATCACTTGTAAAAAAAAGTGGAGTGAGATGCCCAGCGAACTTATCTGAGATATTTGAATGATAAATCCACTACCCAAATTTGATGCGAATTGATTCTCTATTACTAAAGTTACCATAATAACAAATTTTCAAGTGGCCGCCACTTAGAAATAAAATTGCGGATCAAGTCACCAAGTGAAATTATCCTAGATATTTGAACCATAAGTTTACTCTCCAACTTTTATTTGAATCAGTATAGTATTTTAAAAGTTATCGAGATGGCATATTTTCAAGTGGCAGTGTGATTTCAAGTGTCTGGAACTTAGAAACAAGATGTCGGGACAAGTTGCCCAGTGAAAACATTCAAGATAATTATATGATAATATCACTGTCCAAATTTGGTTCGATTGGGAGTATTTTTTCAGAAGTTATCATGATTTTAAATTTTCAAGTGGCAGCCTGATTTCAAGTTACCCCGCTTATCTGCCACTTTATTAAAAATGGCGGATATAGTTCATTAATAAACTTTATTGAGATCCTTACGTGGTCTGTATTTACATCAAAATTCAAACAAATTCGGAATATGCTTTTTACAATTTAAATTTGAAATTTTCAAGTGGTCTGCACTTGAAAACAAAATGGCGAATCAACTTGGTAAACAAACTCATCTAAGATATTTATAAGATAAGTTATGACACTGTTCAAATTTGGTTCCATTTGGAGTATTATTTCGGAAGTTATCATGGTTTTAAATTTTCAAGTGGTGGCCTGATTTCAAGTGGTCCCTCTTAACTTAAAATATCTGCCACTTTATTAAAAATGGCGGATAAACTTCATTAATAAACTTCATTGAGACCCTTATGTGGCATGTATCATCAAAATTCAAGGAAATCTTGCTTTAAATATGCTTTTTACAATGTCGGTTTGAAATTTTCAAGTGGCTGCCACTTGAAAACAAAAAGTCGGAGCAACTTGGTTAACAAACTCATCCAAGATATTTATAAGATCAGTTCACTGTCCAAATTTGGTTCGATTTCGAGTATTATTTCGGGAGTTATCGTGATGACAAAATTTTCATTATAGATAGATAGATAGATAGATATATAGATAAACGAAGTGATTGCAATAGGTCGATTTCAAGTGGTCCCGCTTAACTTAAAATATCCGCCACTTTATTAAAAATGGCGGATATAGTTTATTAATAAACTTTATTGAGATCCTTACGTGGTCTGTATTTACATCAAAATTCAAACAATTTCGGAATATGCTTTTTACAATTTAAATTTGAAATTTTCAAGTGGTCTGCACTTGAAAACAAAATGGCGAAGCAACTTGGTTAACAAACGCATCTAAGATATTTATAAGATAAGTTATGACACTGTTCAAATTTGGTTCCATTTGGAGTATTATTTCGGAAGTTATCATGGTTTTAAATTTTCAAGTGGTGGCCTGATTTCAAGTGGTCCCGCTTAACTTAAAATATCCGCCACTTTATTAAAAATGGCGGATAAAGTTCATGAATAAAGTTATTTGATACACTTGTGTAATCTATGTACACATCAAAATTTAAAAAAAAAATCGGAATACGCTTTTTACAATTTGAATTTGATATTTTCAAGTGGTCTCCACTTGAAGACAAAATGGCAGAGCAACTTGGTTAACAAATTCATCTAAGTTATTTATAAGATAAGACACTGTTCAAATTTGGTTCGATTTGGAGTATTATTTCAGAAGTTATTGTGATTTTAAATTTTCAAATGGTAGCGTGATTTCAAGTGGCCCCGCTTAACTTAAGTCATCTACCACTTTACTAAACATGACGGATAAATTTCATTAATAAACATCATTGAGACCCTTATGTGGTCTATATTTACATCAAATTTCAAACAAATTCGGAATAAGCTTTTTACAATTTGAATTTGAAATTTTCAAGTGGTCTCCACTTGAAAACAAAATGGCGGAGAAACTTGATTAATAAACTCATCTAAGATATTTATTAGATAAGTTAAGACACTGTCTAAATTTGGTTCGATTTGGAGTATTATTTCGGAAGTTATAGTGATTTTAAATTTCCAAGTGGTAGCCTGATTTCAAGTGGTCCCATTTAACTTAAAATATCTGCCACTTCATTAAAAATGGCGGATAAACTTCATTAATAAACTTCATTGAGACCCTTATGTGGCCTGTATCATCAAAATTCAAGGAAATCTTGCTTTAAATATGCTTTTTACAATGTCGGTTTGAAATTTTCAAGTGGCTGCCACTTGAAAACAAAAAGTCGGAGCAACTTGGTTAACGAACTCATCCAAGATATTTATAAGATTAGTTCACTGTCCAAATTTGGTTCGATTTCGAGTATTATTTCGGGAGTTATCGTGATGACAAATGTTTCATTATAGATATATATATATATAGATAAACGAAGTGATTGCAATAGGTCGATTTCTAAAGAAATCAACCTAAAAACGATAAAATTTTTTAAATATAGTCTATTAATGAAATTCAAATTAACAAAAATTATATTCGTTTAAATAATAGTGTTCAGTGTTTAGTTAATATAGAATAACAGGTGTCCTTATAATTATGAGAACTAGTGTAGTTACGCGTCACGTGATTTTTGGATTTGAGTATAAAAACACTTCTTTATGGATTAAAGAGTAAGGAAAAAAAAAAAAAAAGTCACGAAGTTGTAACTCATTTTGAGAAACATTAAAATCTGGCTTAAAACGGTAATTATATGTTCACAATAAAAGAAAAAATCGCTAAATTCGGTTGTAAAAATTTTCAAGAATAGTATTTAATGAAATTCAAGGCCAGCAGTGACTTGACATTTTTTAATTTGCTAACTAGCTTTTTTCCAATTGAAAATTACAGATTTTAAAGAAAAATAATATTTAATTAAATTCGAAGTTGGGTTTTCTTTTATAAAGCTGGCTTTACACTTGTTGCATATTCTTAAATATCTTCAAATGTAAATACATATATATATATATATATAGTAATACAATATTATCAGTGGAAGAATTTTAAATTTAAAGATGATTTAATTTCAGTATTAAAAGAATTATTCGGATCATAAGCGAAGACTACCCAAATCAAACCAAAAAAGAAATAAAGTAAAATCGAAATGAATTATTGGAAATTGGAATGAGAAAAAAGCATTATTTGCATTCTAACGTTTTCAAGGGCCTGGTAAGAATGCAAATATGCTAAAAAAATGGATGTTTTTCTGTCACAAAGAAAGCAAAAGCTAAGAATTTCTTTGTTCACAGGCCCGAAACACCCATAGAAAAACCAGAAAAAACGAAGATCAAAATAAAACAATTCACCAAAAATGATAATCCAAAACCATTTAAAATCGTAGATCAAAATAAACTCATCACTACAAATAATAATTCAAAATTACTTAAAAAATTATTATTGAAACGGATGCAACTCAAAGTTATAATAAACGAGACACATGTAAAAATTTAACAGTCAGATATCAGTTAAAAGCACAGTTAATCAGTTTAAAATAGCAGTGAACATGGAGTAAAATAAAGGATTCACAGAGCTATTCATGTAGGTTCCTAACTTAAATAAGGATTCACATTAGTATTCATAATTATTGTAACATGAATAGTGCTGCCATCTACAGTAATGTTAGGATAATAATGAAAAAATTAAATAAATAAAATAAAATGAATAAATAAAATGAATAAATAATAAAATGAATAGATAATGTCTGTACAAAATGGCCAGGAAGCATGGAACAAAGTAAAACCAGACAAAAACTTTTTTTTTTTTTTTTAGGATTCAGATAATCAATGTAGATGATTGAATAGTGTTGCCATCTACGATTGTAATTTACCACGAAGATTGATAAATAATGGGAATACATACTAACCATAAAATAATACCTAATTTTTTTTAGACCAAATTTAAATTGGAATAAAAATTGAGAGGGAAAAATAAATAATAATAATAATAATAAAAAAAAAAATTAATTAAGTGTTTGGGATAGCCATTAACTAATGCTAAATTTTTAAAGAATCGAAATTGTACTTTTTGATGTTTATCAGACACTAAATAGTTGATCCGTAGATTAAAATTAAGAAGAATATTGACAAAAACAGATTTATGTAAACATGTTTTAAAATTAGTAAAAAAATTTACTTTAAAGGGGAAATCTTTCTTTTTATCATATAAGTCAAATTCTAATTGGCTATTACTATTAAGAATAATTTTTAAATCTAAGAAACTAATAGCACTAGATTCAAAATCAGTACTACTAAGAGACAGATTTTCAGGATAATTAACAGGTAAGTCTCGATTGGTGTGATGTTTATCCAAATATAATATATCATCTATGTATCGTAGTAATATAAAATTAGTACACTCAATGTCACGCTCATAATAATATAAGTATAGATCAGCTAATATACTAGAAGCAATGCCACCTTGTGGCAATCCTAAATGTTGTTTATATAAATAATTATTGAATAAAATATAGTTATGGTATAAGATAAACCTAGTCAGAGTTTTAAAGGCTGAAGGAGTTATGTTATTAATATGATTTAGATACTACAGATTTTCTACAAAAAGTTTATTTATAATTTCAAACAAATCTTTAATAACAATATTATTAAAAAGATCATTGAAATCAAATGTTTTTATACCAGTAATATCCGTAAGATTTTTAATTTTATTTTTGAGTTGAAAACTATTTTTTAGAAAAAAATTACACTTGTTAGAAACAATATATATATATATATATATACGAAGCCAGCAACCATGTACAGCTTGGACAGCAGAACCTCTCTGGCACTGGTGCAGTACAAATTCAACGATAGCTTTTTTTTTAAATATTAGTCTCATAAGTGTGATTTCCTATACTTATAATTTTAGTAAGACTAACTCCAATCTTTTACACTTATTACTTTACATATACCAATAGAAAGACAAAAGTAAACAAACAAATAGAAATACTGGGTTATATCAAAATTATTGATTACAATGAAACATATAAGCTCTCATATTTGCTGTTTTCATGCTTTGGAAGTTGAATATTATCATATGAATTCCATTTTTTGTGAACTTGAAAATGCCTTGACAATCCTATTCTATATTATGAACATTAAAAAAGCACTTTCAACGCAAGCAGAATGAAGTAAAAGTTCTATTCCTTCTAACTCTTCTATTTTTTAAAGAATGATAGAATGATTTTATTTTTTAATGAATGAATCCGCGTGGTATCGTACTGTCTTGTTGGAGAGGTTACCCTCAGTTTGGAAATTAAAGTATTTGCTTTGCAAAGAAGCATACATATTGAAAGGCTGAGCATAGTAAAGCGTGGGGTTAACAGATTGATCTATGGTAGGATTTTGGAATGAATCACTCGCTAAAAATTCCACCAGATACAGAAATCTTTTTGTTCTTTTTGTTATAGAGTTCTGAATTCACTAGAGTTTTCTGCAAGGCTCGACATACAGTGTCATTGGAGCGTCCTAAGTCATCTGAATGTTTCACGGGTGCTGGTGCTTGGATCCTTCTCTATTCATTTTGATTATTCAAATATTGAAGATTATCAGCTCACAGCATTCCACTCTTGGGCTTAATTGCAAGGGACATATTTCCTTTCATAAAACTTTTAGATCAGTTTTGAGGTGTGCGACCACTGATCTTATGATCGTCTTCAAATCCTTTAATTTTATGAGAATCTACGGTAGCTTTATGATTCAATTAAGATAATGTTTTAAAATGGATAAAATTTCAATATTTGTATTAGTAATTATATAACCTAGAAACATAAAATTAATCGGTATTTATATAGATTACAGAAGAACATATTTATTTAATCTAATATTTATCATTCATCGATTTTTATATGAAAGTACCAGCTATAGGCTTTGATATATAGACTTTCAAAAAACAAAAATATTGTTGATAGAAGCAGTATTTTTGCATATTCTCTTCAAATTATATGTGGCATCAATTTTGAAAATATCACTGATTTACATTTTTAATAAATGAGAAAAATGCCTTTCTCACTTATATGCTAGAAATAAATCAAAACACAAATAAAGTATTGTTATTTACAGTTATCGACAAAAAACTGAAGTATTGATCATATAACTATACTAGCAAAGTGATCTACGATATAAACACCGTTTTCTATAAAAAAAAAAAAAAAATACAGTATTGATTATTTTCTTACTTTTTGAACTTACAAAAAAAAAAAAAAAAAAAAAAAAAATGTAAAACCTAAGAAATACATGAATATAATACTCAGGGTATGAATGTCATTGAACTTTTTAAATACCATCTATCAGAACTTCTAAATTAAATTGCTGAATTAAATGATATAAGGTTTAAATGCTTAGAATAAATTGATATAATAAAAAAAGTTCATGGAATTTCAAATTTAAAATGTGACATAAAGTCAATATTTGGAACTTCTATGCCTGCAGAAGTTTTTACGTTAACGCGAATCTTTCTGACAAAGGAAAATTTATCTTTAATGTTTGATTACACTGAATTGTACTTGATGCAAATGAAGCCATAATAAACATCTGTATGCTTGTCATGAACAAGTTGATAGACGTAGTTTGCACAAGAGATTTAAAAGAAAGGACAACAGAGAATACATAAAAGTATTTTCGATAAAGTAAAATATGTTAACTATAATGCACGTATTCATTTAAAATAATATTTTATATTTGATCTCTTCATATATATATATTTAAATATATATATTTAATGATTTCATTAATCAGGTAGCGATTTGTGATGACAGTAATATTTTAATAATTTCTAAGCATTTCTAAAAATTTGCTAAGAATTTTTTATATTTTTGAGAAAATCGAAAAAATATATTTACATTTGCATGTTTAATAACATTTTATTTTTGAGAATTTGAAAGGCATTTCAAACAAGTATTGGCCTATTCGCTTTTAATTAGCCATATTACAAATTACCTTCTTAAAATTGGAACTACAACATCGTTTTATAATGAATTTATAAATTATGATCATCGTATATTTATCTATAAGTATTTAAATTTTCAGACATATTTTAAAAGAAGTTTCCTAATTAACCCAATTCAATGCTCTTTTCAATTTACGAAATCACTTACTATCTTAAAAATGTGAATATATTTAAATTTTTAGTGTCTAAAATAATTGCTTTCACATATGAAGAATTGCACTCGTGGAATTTTTAAATCAGTAAAAATAAAGACAATTTAATGAGATTTGTTTTAAGAGCAATTTAGCTTTAAGAAAAAAAGATGTAAATGAATGGATAATAGAAAAGTAACTTTTTTTTTATGTATGTATGTATATTTTTATTGTTTCAATTTGCTAATTTAACTTATTCATAGCTTACAGTCAACTTGTCTTATCCATGGAGATGAAGTAAAAAAAAAAAAAAAGTTCTTATTGTACGATTGATTTTGCTCTTTTGGCCACAAAAGAATTCTGTAGCCATGACAACAGTAGGCTGATAAGTTAAGAAATTGAAAGGTAACTTTTTATCAAAGCCACATAGTTCTTTTTTATTGATAAAGAAAACTATTTTAGTGTTACATTTACTACTAGTATACCAGAATTTAAATATAAAAAATCTTTAGTGGGGAAAAAAAACCTATATTAAAGTAAAGTTAAGCCAACATTTCTAATTTATTCCCGAGCATTGTTGGCTCTGCTTTTTTTACATCACTGTATTTGTTGAGTACCTTTTTTTTCAATATGTTTTTAAAATTATAAATAGAAAATTACTCTTCAAATAAGATTGTGTGATAAAAAGGAGTAGTTAACAATGCTCCAGAATAAATTAGAAACGTTGGCATATCTGGAAATGAAAAAAGAATAAAATGTGACATTTAAAATAAATTACGCCTACTATTCTTTTTTGATGATTTTTAGCAATTTTTTAATTTTCTTAATTCAAGCGACAGAATACAAAGTTCTTTTTAAAAAGTTCTAATCCTTTAACTTCCATTGGTTTCACACTGAAGCCAAACAGTTAACATTTTTTATACAAAACTTTTTCAATATTTTTTCTTTGTTTTCACCATTTTTCGTACTTTTGGTTTTTCTGTCTTCGGTAGATTCTAGCAGTACTCCGAAATTTAACAAACGGCGTATTTAAAAGGAAACCAAATTCCGAAATGCCTTTAAGTTTTCAGGCGTGAATGCATAATTGCAACTTTAATGGTGCACTCGTGACTAGGTTTTTCACCTGATGAAATGTCGTGTTATAATTTTAAATTGAAACAACAGTTGCAATGGTTTCTTTTTCAGTTTACAGTGTCTACTTTCAAAGTTATCCTTCTCTTATATTAAACAAGTTAATCACGTGACTTGTTATATATATAATATATATATATATATCTTGGGGACCTCGGAAACAGCTCTAACGATTTTGATGAATACTTGGACTTAGGATTTTTTTGGGGATGAAAAATCGATTGTTCTTATTCTCCTCTTCAGGGAATTTGCGTTTGATGCGAACCCTTTATTCGCCGGTTATATTCAGTATATGGTAGAAATTGGGTGTACTCGGAAACGGATATAACGATTTTAATGAACGTTTGGGGTTAAGTGTTTTTTGGAGAGCTAAATCGATTGGAATTATCCTCATCTCCAGGAAAATTTGCATTCGATGTGAACCCTTTATTTACCAGTTGCAACATATGGTAGAAATTGGGTTTATTTGGAAATGGATATAACGATTTTGCTGAAAGTTTGGGGTTAAGTGTTTTATGGGGTGCTAACTCGATTGGACCTCATCTCTAGGAAAATTCGCGTTCGATGTTAACCCTTTATTCGCTCTTTGCAACACATGCAAAAATTGGGTTTACTCGGAAATGGATAGAACGATTTTCGAAAGTTTGAGGCTAAGTGTAATAGGTTATAAAAATAATAGTTTATTAAAATCTAATACCAAATGTAGTGTGGAACGAAGTAGCCTATTAATGATACGTAATTGAACTTTTCATCAGTAATACCGAGTTTAAACTTCCTGCAACTATTTGTTCTGGAAATATTTGCGCACGCCCACATACACAACGACAGACCAACATGAATTTCGGATTCAGGGAACTCCAAAAAGTGTAAATATAAAAAAAAACTCAAAAATTTTATCCGAAAACAATACTTTCTCTACCATATATATAGGGTAAGAGAAAGTAAAAATGCCTGTAGCGTTCATGAATCTAGTACATTTTAAAATTCCTTAAAAAAAAAAAATTATTGCTTTACAATAGCTGTTGTTATTATATAATGAATTATATTTTCTATACCTTAAGATATGAATGATTTTTTACGTAATTAATTCGTTAAGTATTCCTTGTATTTCTCTCTTGTTAGAAAAATTTCTAACCAGCATATGCTATTAATTGTTGACTAAGTTTTACAAATAATACACTTAATTTCGATATAGCTTTTGATTTTTATTCAGATTTAAGTTAGTTTATGTGCATAACTTATATATTTTTATGATTTATAATATTTTACCTTCTACTAATAATTTTAATATTTATTGTTTTATTAAGAGGTAATAGTAAAAGATACTAGTAGATAAACATAAATTTTTAACACTTCAATCATACAGATCCCGAGAAAAAAAAAAAAAAAAAAAAAATATATATATATATATATATATATATATGATTTATATTTACACACTCTTCGATCTATTTCTGTTTGGAAATTAAATGTGCTTTAGGAGATCAGAAAACAGTTCAATTAATAAATTTTAATGCATTTCAGTTATATTTTCTTCTTTTGTTCGGACTCGAAGAACTCACAATAACATCGTAATTTTTAAATACGTTTATATATATATATTATATTAATATGTTTAAAGAATATGAAATCATATGCACTGCAAAAAAAAAAATAAATAAATAAATAAATAAATAAAAAATAAATAAATAAATAAATAAAATTCAAAAAAAAAAAAAAAAAAAAATTAAGAATTCTGAAATTAATATCATTAAAATACTAGGAAAAATGCTAAATTAATCTAAGTTTCTAATCTTGTATAACACATTTAAACTATCTTCTAACAGGAAAATTTTATATGCAACATGCAATCGAGATAAAGTGATCAATAGTTGTATAAACGCCATGTGACATAAAATAATTTTCAATATGAAACTACTTGTTTATATGAACAGCAATGGCTTAATAGCACGAAATATATTCTAGAAACATCGCTCCTGGATAACCGAGTTCACTCGATCTCATTATAATAATTATTCGTTGTGCAAATACTGGGGTTTGTTTTCGGAAATATATTTTTTATTTGTTTGTCCCGTACGGAGCTCGGGTTACCAGTGAAATCTAACTTTTTAGGTGATAAGGAAAATTTTAATTGAATTATCACCACAAACCTCTAACTATATATATATATATATATATATATATATATATATATATAAGGTAAAAAACACCAGTGCTCGTCACCCTTAAAATTTGAACCAGTGTTATCGTCACCCTCACAAAAGACATGTTAAAATAACCGTTAATTAACATCCATGGATTTGAATCCGCTCGAGTTAGATTCTCCAGTTCTAGGGAATCTAGTGCTAGTGGTTTCAAATTTATAGATGTTATTAAACGCTTATTTCAACATGCCTTTTGTGAGGGTGACGTACACTGGTGCAGATTTTAAGGATGACGAGCACTGGTGCCTTTATCTAATATATATATATAATCAAAATTGGTCAAGTAGTTTCCTATAAAACTAGGTTTCTGCTATAGTTTTATAGGAAACTGCTCCCAGCAAAGCACGAGATACCTGCGACTGCTAATTCTCTCGAAGAATGTAAATCAGATCAGTTTTTTCATCTCAAAAATTATATTACTAATAATTAATACTTTATAATTCTATATTACTATTACTAATTTTTTTTTTTTTTTTTTAAATCTTTCCAGCGATTTCTCAAAAAAAAACAAGTTTTTGCCATAGTGTTATTTCAGGATTTAGTGCGAGTTATTAGTGAACGTTAATTATCCTGAAGATGAGGGTATTTGACGTCGAAATGTCATCTAAAAATCAAAATCTATAAAACTCTTATTAAATATCATTCGAGTTTTTTCGAAGGAAAGAAAGTCACTACCACTTCTTTGCAGGGTGAAGCCTAGATTACCGGTGAACGCATTTTCACCGCAAAAAACCCTTAAGTTTAAACTTTTATCAAAATCTTTGTATCCATTTCCGGCTAAAGTCAATTTCTGCCATATGTTGCAAAAGACGGATGAAAGATTAACAGCGATTGCAAATTTTCCTGAAGATGAGGGTATGTCCAATCGACTATTCACTCAAAAAAACCTTAATCCTAAGTTTTTATTAAAATTTTTGTATCTATTCCTGAGTAAATTTAATTTCCACCATAGGCTGCGAACGAGAGACAAAGAGTTAACATCAAACATAATTTTCCTTAAGATGAGGATAAATCTAATTGATTTTTCATCTTAACAAACCCTTAACCCCAAACTTTTATTTAAAATCGTCATATCAATTTCCGAGTAAACCTAATTTTTGTCATATCTTGCAACCAGCGGGTAAGCAGTTAACGGTAAACTCGAATTTTCCTGAATATGAAGACAAATGCAATGAATTTTTCACCCCAAATATCTTTAACCTCAAAAGTTCATCAAAATTGTTATATATATTTCTGAGTAAACTTCATTTCTGCCATATTTTGTAAACGGCATATGAAGCATTAACAATCAACTCAATTTATTCTTAAGATGAGGATAAGAGCAATCGATTTTGCATTTCAAAAAACCTTAATTAAAATTTTTGTCAATGTCACTACATACATTACAAATAAACTCAATATATGCCACATTTTGCGACTAGCGGATAAAAAATTAACAACGAACGCGAATTGTCCTGAAGATGAGGATAAATCCAATCGATTTTCACCCCAAAAAATCCTTATCCCCAACTTTTATCTATATCATTCTATATATTTCTGAGTAAACCCAAATTCTGCCATGTGTTGCAAACGGCGGATCAAGAGTTAACAGTGAATGCGATTTTTCTTAAAAATGAGTATAATTCCAATCGATTTTTCAGCCCAAAAAACCTTTAACCCCAAATTTTCCTCAAAATCGTTCGAGTCGTATGTATTATATCCTTTTCAAGAAAAGAGAAAAAGACGATATTAGAAATTATCGTTATTACAGAAACAATTAGATGTGACAAATCTTAAAGAATAAGCAGGATCTTGAAGTGGTTTTAGTACTTCCAACCATATTCATGCAATTATAGAAACTATTGTAAGAAATAATGAATGCGAACTCCCTCTCTGTGTGGCTTTTGTGCACTATGAAAAGGCTTTTGACTCTATATCATGATTAGTAGTTATGGATGCATTAAGAAATACTGATATTAATTCACACCTTATTGAAAATATTTATAAAGAAACAACAGCCAAATTAAAACTCCACAAAACGAGTAATGCACTAAAAATCCAAAAGGGAGTTAGACAAGGGAACACAATTTCACCTAAATTGTTCAATGCAGTACTTCAAGAAGTTTTAAAGAAACTAAATTGGGAAGGGGAAGGCATAAAAATTGATACAGAATTTAGCCATTTGAGATTTGCGGATGACGTACTGCTTGCTTCCTCATTTGAGGATTTACAAGAAATTCCACAAGAATTAAACAAAAAAGCATAAGCAAATTCATTGCATTGAAAAGAACCTTAGTAAGACAAAAATTATGTCAAATTCCTTTGTCTCTCCACTGAAGATCACTTTTCATATGGATGAATTAGAAACGGTATGTAATTATACTTATCTTGCACAAATCATTACGATGAACGGGAACATCATGGATAGTTGGATTGGGTTGTGGGGATTAAGGCCGATTGACTGCACTAGGGTCCTAGGCCTGAGGGAGTGTGCTCACCGTGGGGGTCTTTCTAAGGTGTCCTAGCCATTACTTACGCAAGGTCACAGAAAACTCTGAACGGCTAGGCTGACGAGCGCGACCTGGGATCGAACCCGGCACCTCACGTCTACCAGCTTTGAGCGCAGAACCACTCGGCCGCTGTTGGGCAGGAACATCATGGAAGAAATTAACAACCGAGTTTAACTTGCATGGAGAGCATTCGGAAGAAATAGTGCTATATTCAAAAGTGACCTACGAATTTGTTTGAAAGGAAAAGTTTTTGATCAGTGTATTTTGCCTGTATTAATTTATGCTACAGAAACTTGGGCATTAACACGTGTAAAATTATACAAAAGCTTAAAACAACTCAGAGAAGCATGGAGGAATCACCCGAAGAGACAGAAATCGAAACACATGTATTAAGGAACAAACCAAAGCTACTGAGGTCATTTATTGAGTTAAGAGGTTAAAATGGAGCTGGACTGGGCAATTTGCAAGGAGAAACGATGATAGATGGAAAATCATAGTTCTATTTTCTATACCAAGATATAAGAAAAGACCGAGGAATAAACCACAGTATTGTTGGAAAGATGAAATTGTGAAATTTGGAAGAGTAGAATGGAGAGAAATTGTAGAAAACAGGGCAGATTGGAATCACCTGGGAGAGGCCTTCACCTTCAGTCGATTGATAAAAGCTGAAAATGATGATGTATATATATATAACAAGTCACATGATTAATTCGTTTAATACAAGATACTGATTACTTATTTACAAAACGCACATTGCAAATTCTTTATTAGTCTGTCAACGTGAGCTTCCGCATTCACAGAACTTTTCATTTCAACTTACGACTCATGATGCGCATAAGCGTGGAGTGCAGCCGTTTTTTGAAAATGTTTTCTCGACAAAACGCCAGTCGATATAGCAAAACGCGCGTAAAATTTTAGAGGCGCTTTAAGCTCTTTTGAAACATTTAATTAATATAATTTATTAATTTGTTTATTTTTATTTTTATTTTTTTTAGTATTTCTGCAAATCAGAAATAATAAATTTTTGCTATAACAGACTATATTTATACATTGAATTTGGAATCAATCTAGTACATTTAAATTTTTTGTTTCTTTTATCATACCAATTTTTTCTAACAAACTACATTTTATAATTTTAAGAGATGAAATTTCTTATTAAAATGAACTAATAATATATTTCCTTTTACGATATTTTGTTAAATAATATATTAAAATACGACTGTCAAAGCTGGAAAGAATCGTCGAGTCGTATAGAAACTAAGAACCTTTTAACGTGGTTTCCTCAATTCGTTTAATTATATTACAGATAGAAGTATCAAAATAGAGGAAATGTTCAGATAGATGAAAATAGTTATCACGAATTTTGTATATTATCAGTCAGCTTAAAGATCCTTTCGTTATAATTATTAGAAGAGAAATTATTTCCCTTGTTTAAAATAATACCAGTAACGTTTCAAAGGAATAAGTATTAAAAAAATTTAATTGGTACCAGCGTTGATAACCAATATTCATAGAAAATTATGTTAGAAAAGAGCGGTGTCGGCCAACGTGAGACACCGTATTAAAGATGCCAGTGTTAAAGATGTATAAAAATAAATGTTCTTTGTGGATTTTTGCTCTATAGAGGTATACTATTTTCTCAGTTCATGCAAACATTTAATTTATTCCAGTGCATTGTTAGTTCCCGCCATTATTATCATACCACATTTCTTGAAGGGTATTTTTTAATTCCCAATTTGTCTTACAAATTACGTTTTATAATTTTAGGAGAAGAAATTTCTGGTTAAATATATAAATATTCACTTTCATTAACCATAATTCCGTAAATTATACATTAAAATACCACAGTCTGTACTTAAACGGATTTGGCACCTTTGACAGTACCGCTGAAATATGTTTCATATAAAAGCTTATATATCCATTTAATACCTATAAATTGAACTACATTAGGTTTTTTCAATAAGATATATATTCAGGCAACATTTCTTATGGTTTTTGATACATATTTTAGAGATTTGAAATCTTTAAAATGCTTTTCTCAGTTTGTGTTTTTTCATGAATTCATGATTTTCAAATTGTTTAAATTTCTGCAGATACTTAAGAAAAGGCTTAAAATAATTTTTGGATGCTCAACAGAACCTAACTTAAAATAATTAGGGATGGATTTTGCAACATCTTTAAAAGGAAAAATATATATTAAAAAAAAAAAAAAAAAATTCCCAAATTTTTACATAAACATACATTTTTATTTTATTTTTTCTCAAAAACTAATTATTAAATTTCAAAACCCATCCCTAATTCTTTTAATTAGGTTCTGTTAAATATGTAAAAAAAATTCTAAGTCCTTTATCGATTATCTGTAGAAGTTTAATCATTTTGAAGATCATGAACTCATAAAAAAAATGCAAACTGAGAAAACAGAATTTTAAGATTTCAAATCTGTAAAAATTATACCAAAACCATAAAAACTGTTGCCTGAATATATATTTTATTGAACAAAACTAATATAGTTCAATTTATAAATATTAAATAAAAATATAAGATATTTTATATGAAACCTATTATATGACATTATAAGAAACCTATTTCAGTGCTGCCGGCAATGGTGTCAAGTCCCCTTAAAGCAGTCGTCGAGGCATAAAGAAACTTAAGTACCTATAACACGGATTCTTGAATTCAGTTTATTACATTACAAATAAAAGTATCAAAATAAAAGAAATGGTTTGATAAATGAAAGTAGTTATTACGAAGTTTGTATTAAGTTTGCGCAGTCAGTTTGAAGTCGCTTTTGGTATCATTTTCAGGAGTAAGAATTTTCTTTTCTTTCAAATGATACCAGTAATATTGCAGAGGAATACTTATTAAGAAAATTTAATGAGAACAATCGTTGATAATTAATGTTCATATATAATGATTTCAGAAATTATTTGAGTTGGCTACTGTCAGACACCGCTGTTTTGAAAGATTCGTAAACATGATTTCTGCATGATATATGGTATATTTCTGTAATGCGGAGATGCTTTCTTTTTCACATCGTACTTGAAAAGTGTAAAGCATAGCTGCCAAGTTTTTTAATTTATTCCGGAATGTTGTTAGCCCCGCCCTTTTTTCACACCGTAATCTTTTTAGAGTAATTTTCTTCATATTTAATCCTAGTTATATATTGAAGAAAATTTTTCTACAAATATTACGGTGTGAAAAAAGGGCGGGGTTAACAACATTCCGGAATAAATTAAAAAACTTAGCAGCTATGGTAAAGTTATAAGAAAAAGTTAAGAACTGCTCAATAGTAGCAAGTAACACAATTTGCAGTGTGTAATTCACATATTAGACATATACATTTTCAACAAAATATAAATTCGTGACAGTTGACATTTATGTACAGGGTGACCATTAGTTAAACTTGGTCTAATCAGAGCACTCTGTAGCTCTAACTAAAATGAATAATGAGTCGAAAATTTGTATATAGACATTTCAAAGGATGCGCTCTAATGATCTGTAAAAAAATGTTTTTAAATAATTTTTTTAAATTTCCCCTCTGAGGGGACATACATAAAAAAATCAAGCAAGAATTACAGTCAAAATACTTGAAAAGTTTTGTAATAAATAAATGTGGTACATTTCAAGCCATATCGACATTTAAAACTGTTATTCTTTCATTTTGCAAAGATTTTTATTGCAAAATTTTACAGATAACAGAGTGATTATTCGTTCATTTTCATCTCCTTGGCCGGCCCGTTCCCCCGATCTCTATCTGGGGGGATTTTTGGTTATAGGAACATTTAAAGAGTTTGGTTTTTAAAGAATGTTGTAATTTTTACTGACTTGAAGGACCGCATAAAGAAGCATGTGCGGAAGATCACTGGCGACCAGCTGCGATAAGTTGTTGAACACACTATTCATCGGCTGAAGATTTTACAGATGAATGATGGGGCTCACATTGAACAATATGATTTCTATCGATAAACAAGCTGTAACTTGTAAAAAATAACAATAAAATTTGTAATAAATAAAGTACTTTGTGTTAAAATTTTCAATTTTGGTGCATGTCCCCTCGCAGGGGAAATTTTTAAAATTTAATTTTTTTTTTCAGATCCATAGAGCGCATCCTTTGAAATGTCTATATACAAATTTTTGATTCAATATTCATTTTAGTTAGAGCTACAGAGTGCTCGGAATAGGCCAGGTTTAATTATGGTCACCCTGTATATATAATCAAATTCATTTCTATTCACAATCAAAAATGAAGCTTTATAACATTTATTCATTTTTTTTTTTTGCAAAATATTTTTTGTCTGGAAATAGGCAGTCACACGCACACACATACATGGTACACATTCGACTTTTTTCCTGACTCTTCTACCATTATATTTATATTGCAATCTTACATAGTATGTATCCATGATCAGTTAAGGTGAAAATATAACTTTAAATATAGTGGAGAAAAGAGAGAACTGTATCATGAATACGGTAGTAGAAAGGAAATGATTATTATTTAAAGAATTTATTATTTTTCTTATTCTAACATTCAGAAATGAACTATTTATGAAAAATTTAAAATTTATTCCATTGCCTCTAGAATTCAGTCGGTGCATGGAATTAAAATAATTTCCTAAAATATAATATCAGCTGCAAAAGACGTAATACATAAATGTAAAAATCAATTATTCAATTGTACAATTATTTTGGTCTCCAGAGAGAATCAGAATTTATTTTAAGAAATAAATTTTCCGCATTGATGAATTATCGAAATTAGTAATTAAAATAATCTGCGATTTTTTTTTTTGCTTATTTCAGGGTTCTTGTATAGCATGTAGCCACTATTTTCGCATACTAAAATTTCCCATGATGAATCGAGTCCCATAAAGATTAATACATTACCGATAGTAACAATATAAATCAGTAATTATCGAAAATGCAGATCTCAGAAAAACTTCGCCTGCAATTACTGCTATTAATTCGTATAACATCTGTTTCAAATTCTTCTTCTTCTTCTTTTTTTTTTTTTTTTTTTTTTTTTTTGTGAAAAAAAAAATCATCGAATGGCAATATAAAGTTTAAGTGTTATAACCCTTTCTGACCCAGGCCGTACGATCATGCGGATTAGACATCCACTTACATTTTTGCATCTGGAATAGTCGTATGTAATAAAGTCAGGAAATGAATGATCGAGCTAATTAGCAGAAAGCGTAGAGTACAATTTTCAGTCAACAAATGTCGGTTATATAGTCCATATTTTTCTTTCAGTTTGAAAAAAATGGAAGAATGTAATGTTTTAAAGGGGGAATGTTTCGGGTCGGAAAGGGTTAAACAAAAATATGAAAATGTCTTGTTAAATAGTGTAAATTACACTACCTACGAATAAGTATATTTGGACACTTTCGAATTTAAACGTTTTGTCAAATATCTAGAAAAATTCTTTAAGAATTATTTAACTTTGGGAGTATAAAGAACATGTTATATCTCATATATTCCAGCAAAAATTTTGTTCTGAAGAGGAAAAGGGAACCAGTAAAAAAATTTTGAATCACCATGTGAAAAGTAATACTTGAAATGAGTTTTTGCTGTAGCATATGATTATGAGGATTCTTTTAATTAACTGTATACTTTTTCATGAGGCTATCATATATATTTATGGAGACATAACGGTTTGTATAAAAATTTTCAAAAAAAGAAAAAACTTTTTAAATTATAATACGTAGGGCATTGTACCTGTGAAAATCCATTTTAAGGAAACTTGGTGTACTACATTAGGCACAGCATACAGCAATCAGAATGATAAAATGTTAAATATCTTATGAAATATAAGCATTTTTACTGAATAATTTTTAACTATGCATGCGCAAGCTTTTAAAAAAAAATGCATTTGCATAATTTAATAGCCTAAAGTACTGAGCTACTGATATGAAAACCCCAAACAATATTGTGTGAATTTAAATTGTTATAAGAGATAGAATCAACAGAATTCCATTTCTTCTCAAAAAATAAATAAATAAAATAAAATAAAGGGGGGGGATGATAGAGTTTTTTATTACTATTTATTTACAATCAGCGAACACTGCATTATCATTGGACACTTAATGAATCAAAATGAAAATGTGAGTAAAACCCCTTATAGTTTAGCTTTTATTTTGAGAAGTAACCAAAATTCTGTTTATTTTCTCTCTCATAACATTTTGAATTTACATGATATTGGTTTGGGGTTTGCATATAGGTAGCTCAATACTTTTGACTATTAAATTATGCAAATGAAATTTTTAAAAAGCATGCACATGCGTAGTTAAAAAATATTTAATAAAAATGCTCATATTTCGTAAGATATTTAACATTTTGCATTCTGATTACAGTATGCTGTGTCTAATGCAGTATGCTAAGTTTCGTAAAGATGGCTTTGTACTGGGTCTAATACCCTACGTGTTATAATTAAAAAAGTAGCAATTTTTTCTTTTTGCAGTTTTTAAAGAAACCGTTATATTCCCATGAATATATGTGGTAGCCGCATAAAATTTTATGCAGGAGATTAGAAAAGTTTTTATAATCACATGCTACATCCAAAATGCATTTCAAGCATTACATTTTACAGGGTGATCCAAAACATTTTGATTTTTCTTTCATTTTTTACTGGTTTTCTTTTCCTCTTCAGAACAAAACTTTTACTGAAATATATGCGATATAACATGTTCTTTAAACTTCCAAAGTTTCAAAATAATTCCTAAAGAATTTTTCTAGATATTTGACAAAACGTCTAAATTCGAAAGTTTACAAATACTTATTTGTAGATAGTGCATGTTATGCATATCTCAAATTCAAATTTGTTATAAACTTATATGAACCGGGAAAGATACAATTTCTTCGATAAAAAATGATTTAATTGTGAAATAAAAAAAATGCTTATTACAGAAAAAAAAAAAATAGTCTGCAAAAGAAATTTGGTCGTCTGGTTTGCAGGCCAAAAAAATTCAACAGCACCCCATCAGAGTAAAAGGTTTGGTTTAGTTTTGTCGCTAAAAACCCCCTTTAAAGACTCCGACTGAAATCTAGGACCCATGTGTATTCAGTTGGCCATTACTGAACTCAATTTACTTAAAGTGACTTAAAGTGAATCGCGAGTGACTTAAAGTGAATCGAGTGAATCGCGTATTTACTTAAAGTGAATCGCGAATTGCTACGAATATAAACCATTCGAACCCGACACCTGTTAACTGAAGGCCAGGACGCTGTTTAGCTACAATAATTGTCATAGCAGTTGGATTAAAATAATTTTTGAATATAAAATATTATTTCGCCTCTCATAATATAGCGGCCAAGTCTACCATTTTTTAATACCACCATTTCCAAATAATCATTATCGCTTTATTTAAAGCTTAAATTTCTTCAATTAAGTAAGGGTAAGGTCTTATTTAATTGTAGATAAGTTAAATCTAAAGAACTGGCATTGAAAAACGGGAATGTTGTCAGGTATATAGTAACATACAACATATTTAGGAAATAGATGGTCGCATCGGCTAAGATTCTGTACGATGATTTACGATTTGAATGCTTTTTTATGTTTATTTATTTCCTTTTATTTACAATTTATAGCAACTATGTAGCATATAAATAATACTGAATAGCCTTTCTTTAAACATGATATTTTCATCCGATTAGAATAAAAAAAAAATATGTGCTATATAAATTTATTTTGATAGTAAATTTTATCAGACATTGTGAGATTAAACTGCTGCCGACTATTTATATCGCTATAATTTAAATTCTAGGCAAAGCAGAATGAATCCTAATTAGAAAATTTCCAAGCACTTTCTCATTTGTTACATTCTTTAATCGCGTATTTTAATCAGTTGAAGAGAATATTTTAGAAAAAGAAAATTTTTAAATATGCGTTGTTACAATTTTAAATGTTAGAAAGTGATAATTATACACATCTTTTTAGTGCGTAATAATTTTAAAAAGCATAAAAATTTGAGACATAATTCTAACTGAGTGATAAAAATTTATCTTTTGAATGTGACTTAAAATGCTGTTTAGCATATATAATAAGAATTTTTGTTAGAAAATGATCATCGAGTGTTTATCATTTAAAAAGTTTCATTGCATAGGATTCTAATGAAAATTGCCGTAAAATTAGTACTTAAATATAAGCTGTAAAATATATTAAAGAATTTATATAGTTACAGTTTAACATATTGTTTGATTTTATAAGATTGGATTGCACACTTTTTATTTTATTTATTTATTTATTTTTCTTTACACATTGTAAACCAACTCCCTCAATGGAAATTCATGTTTTCTAAAAAACGTAACTTGTAATTCCTTGTTTTTATAGCTAGTGGTAATACCACTTTTATGCGAGTCTAAGCACTAACATTAAATGATATAATTTTATCAGAAAAAAAAGTACTAGTTTTATTGCCAGAAGTATGTAGGGTATTCAAAGTTCAAGGTACAAAATTTTAGCTGAGGTAGGAAATATCTCAAGGATTTACAATGCATAGAAACTCAGGATCGCAAACGTCGTATCTTCTTTCTTTCTTTTTTTTTTCCCCTAAAGGACTGGATGTTTTCAGTTAATACTAAATTAATGAGCTGTGTACAGTCAATATTTAAACTTGAAAACTTCTTCACACACCATAAATAAATGAAAGCTCTATCGGTTTCGATAGACCTTTCATAGCTCTATAGAGTGAGATAGCACGTGCTATAGAGTGAAATAGCACGTGGCTTTTCTTTTTCAGGTACAAAATACGTACTGCTGCCTTGAAGGGTCTTGATTTTGCCTCCAAGGCAGTAGCACGTATTTTGCACCTGAAGAAGAAAAGCCATGTCTTTTCGAAACCAGTAATGCTTACAGTAATATTATTTGGTGTGTGAAAAAGTTTTCAAGTTTAAATATGTTTTTAGTTGAATTCAGTGGTTAAATTCATTCCAATGGTGTGCATTCCGTTGGCAGCAAGACACCGTGCGGACCGAAGGAGGTGGACTGTTGGACATCGAGATTGGATGCAAAGTGATTAGAGACAAGTGCTGTGTATTGACGAGTCTCGATTCAGTTTAGAGTGTGACACCAGACGTGTTTTGGCATGAAGAGAAAAGGGCACTCGAAATAACCATATATTCATTCGGAAAAGGTCACATTACAGACGAGATGGTGTGATGGTATAAGCTGGAATCAGAATAGGCGGACATACTGACCTGTATATCATTCGGAATGGCTATTTGACAGCCCAAAGTTATGTAGACGAGATTCTGAGAACTCGTGTCGTACCTTACACTGCAGCAATTGGCGTTTCGTTTATTTTAATGCATGATAAAGCCATACCTCATACAGGTCGTCTTGTAGAGAACTTTCCTGAAGCTGAAACAATACAGTATATGGAGTGGCCAGCATGCTGTCCATATCTAAATCCGAAGACACACTCCGACGACGCGTTGCTGCAAGACTAAGGCTTCCTTTTACTGTCCAAGACTTGGAGATCGCACTTCTTCAAGAGGGAAGCAGTATTCCTCAAAGTTTTATCGATAACCTTATCGTGTCCATGCCAAATAGGTATGCGAAAGTCTTAGCAGTTCAGAGGACTACACACTATATTTAACATCCTGTATCATTGTTAAAAATAAAGTTTTTTTTTGTCATTTACATGTAACCAAATTGTTGCCCTAAAGCACCATTTCATGTTCTTTCTACCATTAAAAAGAATTAAAGTTCCCATACAATTGTTTTTGTATTATTTTTTTTCTGTATTTGGCAGTTTTTTCTGTATTATTTGTTTTTCTGTATTTGGCAATTCCGTATATTTGGCAAAGTATAGATATAAATAAAAATAAGAATTATTTAGAATCAAATGTTAATATGTTGGGGTCTGCATGTTAAAATAAGTTAAACTTTTTTCGATTAGCAGAATTAAATTGCGATGTTGAAGTGAATAAATAGAGTTATTACCACGTTTTTATAAACTCGCTTTCTTGTTTGTTTCTACAGTACAAATTTTGCAATCGATTTTTAATTAACTTCAAGACAAGCTAGACATTTGAAACTTTTAGAATAGCTCAGAACACGATGACAACGCATTATTTTAATACTTTTTTCAATTAATAAGTGTTTGAAAATTTCTTATAACATCTGTCATTATTACGCATTTGATCATTTTCTTTCAAGTTGATGGGATATTCATAATTTTTTTTAAATTATTTATTGATACATAGAATTGTCAAGTTTATATGATTCAACAGAAAATTTAAAAAAGGTTGTATATAAAAAGTTCTTTTTATCTTGTAATTATTTTTAAAATCAATTTGCAATTTATTAAAAAAAAAAAAAAAAAAAAAGAGTCGTGTACTTTCACAAAATAAGGCTTCATAATTGACAGAAACATATAATTCACATAATATTATCTCTAATTTCCAGGATGTAGTTTTGAAGTTTTTATTAATTATGAAATCTCGCAACAAAAAATTCCCTAAAGTTATTAATAAATAAAATTAATTCATCTTACAAATTATCATTCATTTCCATAATTGAGAGCTTGACTGGCCAGGAAAGAAAACAAGCAGTTATACTTATCCATTAAACTCTTGGAAGGTACTTCTAAAATTTTTTCTTACCTATTTTAAACCATTAGAGTGCAAAAGAAAGAAAAAAAAATAATAACACCACATATAACCCATTCACAACATTACCGTGGCTATTTCCCATTTATTGATAACACATATTCACGGTATTTGTAGGCGGAGCCTATTTTCTCTAGCATACGCTTCTGGTCCTTTGAGCTTACGTTTGAGAAAAAAAGTGAATAATTCCTACAAATCATTGCGGTTGTTTACAGTAAGTTGCAGACGAACCGGAAGTTCTCAAAACCAGTGCGACATAATCAATTGATATGTTTGTTTTTTTAGAAAATAAGATGAATACATGAGCTTTGTATGCTTGACTTGTAGTCCGCTTGTAAATCTTCGTCAGATAAAGACAAATAACACATGACAGAATTACAATACGAAGAATTGGTTAGTTAGGTTTTACGCCGCACTAGCGCTGCGCAATGGGCAATAGGCGACGGTCTGGAACTCAACCCTAGAGGTGGTCCGGAGACATGCTATCAGAATTTTGATCCTCGACGGAAGGGATGGCTATCCCGCTTTGGTGACTCCTAGAGGTATAATTTTGAGGGGAACATGGAGGACATTGCGGCCACGACAGGTTTTACGTGCACCGCCACCATTAGTGTACCTTTGGCTGGCTCGAGTACCGAACCCGCAATCTTCCACTTATGTGCCCGGCGCTCTACCGACTGGGCTACCTGGGCCCTACGAAGAATTGGAAAAACACCCATGGCCTTCGCGAGAATCGAACCCGCTCTCCTACACTCGAAAAAGATTAGTAGTGTGGTGACATAACCAGTTGGTCCCGGAGGGCCCACCGTAGCAATTTAAACTTATCAAAACATTGCATATTGACATAGTCTTGTTGCCATATCATGTTAACGAACTTGTTGCGAAATTTCATGTAAATTTAACTGTTTACATAAAATATATATGCAAAAAAACTTTAATATATAAAATTAAAATACTTACGAAAATATACTTTTTAGGCATTAGTATGCTAATTATATGCTAATTATATGCAAATTCTAAGCTAAAAAAAAAAAAAAAAGATAAAAGTAAAGAGTAGCAATCGCAAAACGCATTGCTGCATTGCATTCCGCAACTGCTAAACTAGATCGGCAGTTTGGAGCGATTAGGTGATTAGGTGATTGGGTTTTACGTCGCACTAATGCTGCGCAGATGGGCAATTGGCGACGGTCTGGGACACACCCCTAGAGGTGGTCCGGAGACATGCCATCACAATTTTGATCCTCCACGGAAGGGATGGCTCTCCCGCTTCGGTAACCCCCAGAGGTATAATTTTTGATGGGAACATGGAGGACTTTGCGGCCACGACAGATTTTACGTGCACCAGCCACCATTAGTGTACACGACGGTCTTTGGCCGGCTCGAGTACCGAACCCGCAATCTTCCAATTACGAGGCCGGCGCCCCAGCAGTTTGGAGCGAAATGAAGGGAATGAAATTAAATATGGTGATGTGAATAAATGATATAAATTTATCACGGTTAATAAAATAAAGAATTTTTTTCAATTAAATTATTATGGTAATCAGGCGGGAAACTATTTTATATGTGAACTACATAATCATCGTCTCTATTTTCTTCGATAGTTGTAGTTACACTAGTTTAAGCAAATATGGAGGTCAATATTTTAGTTGGATTTAAAATATTTATTTGTAACGGCCCTTTGTGGCAAATAGTAAATAATTGCTGCTGTATGAGCACAACAGCCCACACTTTTATTTTCAGTTTACAATCATACACATATTTTTAAATTCCGGTACACTTATAATATTCCGGTTCGGTTCATATTCAGAACTGCAATTATATGTTTTGATGTCTTAATCGGACCGAAATCTCATAATATTTTTGAATTCTTCCAAGCATTTAAGATTTTGACCCTCATCACAGTCCCTATATCAGGGTTGACAACTTTTATAACCTATTTCGGGAAATGCTTAGGAAGTACCCACTTTTATTTTACATCACTTTTTGGGGAATAATTCTTCCCATTCAACTGTAATTAGGTATTTAAAAAAATACTCTACAAAGAAATTTATGTTAGAAAATAGCGAGTAATAAAAATATTCGAAAATAAATTCCAAAGTTGGCAACTCTATACTCCGTGACATTTTCAGTACCCACCAATGTTTGAGTAACCTTCTTCTGTAAAGTAATTTTCTTTTATATACAATTACGATTAAATAAAAAGAAAATTACTCTTTGAAAAAGAAAGAAAAAAAAAAAGAAAAAGAAATGGTGTTAAAAAAAGGCAGATGCTAACAATGCAATCTTGCAGAAATGGCAGAATGGAAGGACTTGCTGCGAAACAGAGGTAGCTCCATTTTGAGGCAAGAAAGAGATAACTACAATAACTACATATTATTTCAGTTACTGTAATACGCAAAAAACAATTTTGAAAATTTGTCAAAAATATGTTTTTGTGTAGTTAAAAATTTTAATAAAAAAAAAAAAAAAAAAACATTTTTATGCTTTTCTGAAAACTTCAATTGGAAATACCTTCTTTTTGCAGCAAACGTTTTAATTGTCAACTTTTATAATTTATTTCCGAGCATTTTTAGTGCCTGTCTTCATTTTATGCCCCCCCCCCCTTTTTTAAAGTATGATTTTCTCCTTACTTAATCACAGTTGCATATTGTAAAAAAATACTCTCATAAAAAAAAAAAAAAAGTGGTGAAATAAAAGCGGTTAATAATAATTCCCTTAAATAAATTATAAAAGTTAGTAACTCTGAAATAGTGACTTAAAAAGGACTAAACTTTGGATATTTGGAAGAATGTGAAAATATTATAATAGTGCAGTGCAATGTAGGCATACTCATATCTACATGAATAAAATTATACTTTTGTCTATAAATTTGCCAGAATAAAAAAAATTTGCGATATCTACACGTTTCCCGCACCATGAAAACCGAAAATGACTTCAGAAAATTTTCCGTGTGTGTGTGTGTTTCGTTGTGTCTGTAACACTATTTTTGTCCGGATATCACGCGAGAACGGCTGGACGAAATTTAACGACACTTAGCAGGAATTTAGGTCTTTACCCAAGTTAAAATTATATATATAGAAATTTTAAAAATTTTGATTAGATTTAGAGATATGGGTAAAATACGTCTGTGCATACGCCATAAGGCTTTTATCGATAAAACGCATTGAATGAGAAAAAAAGTTGCGTTAACTTTACGTTTTAGACATCAGAGAACCCCAAAATTATTTCTGAGTATCTCCTCTGTGTTCAAGGGAGGAATGGAGGTATACAGAATGTTTTATTATTCGACCATAGGTATCAAAACGGCTGAAGAGAATGCCACGGCTGAACAGAATGCAATGATACTTGGCTCAAGTTTAGCTCTGTACCAAACTTAAAATTATATCAATCGAGCTTTTCAAAACTTTAATTAGATTTACAGATATGTGAGCAAAAAATGCTTCTGTAACCAATGAAAAATTATACGTAGGTATTTAGATACTTTAATTGACAAAAAACTAGACTTTTATTGTTATTTTGTTTTCTTGATGTAAACTCGGCATTCTGTCACTCAAATGATATCTTTCCTCAATTCGGAAAGTTCGTTTTAAAATTTATATTCACTTGAAAAGTTAGATTGTTTTATATATAAAACATATTTTATCGCAAGTAATGGTGATTCACAGGTAAGATTTTTTTTTCGTGCCTTTTAAGTGTTTTTGTAAAGTGCTTATAAGTGCTATATTTATTTCTTTAAATTATAAAGTAACAATTGCATGTATCATCTAAAAAAAAAAAAAAAAAAAAAAAGAAAATTTTGTTTATTTTTCGTAAACAAAATTTAATTTAGTACAACAGGACTTATTTTAATCTATTCCTCCACATAAAGGCATGCAGTAACTGTGTTTTATTCTCTAGCATCACTAACTATATTCACAGAGCTGCCAACCTAATCCGGCAAATTGTTAGTACCGCCCCTTTTTCTACACAACTTAATTTTTAGAGTATTTGTTTTCATAATTCATCGTAACTGTATTTGAAGAGAATTATTCTAAAAATTAAAGTGGTGTAGGAAAAGGGGCGGTACTAATAAATTGCCGGATTAGGTTGGCAGCTCTGTATTCATTTCTAAAATCTCTTTGGTATAGCTGTAACATAGGAACCTCTTGGCGACTTTAAAATTTTCGTTGTCATTTTGACGATGAATTAAAACGTCTATCGTAATTGCGTAAGTAAAGATTTTGGCGAGAAACGTCCGATGTTACTTCGGTGCCAAATTTCAAATTTCGCCAAAGGGCTCTATTCTGAAGCTGTTCCATTTCTTTAGAACGTTTTTTCTCAGTTTTATTTTAATTAATTAAAAAAAAAGTCTGCACGTTCTTTTTTTTTTTCACATAAAAAGAAAGATATTTACTTAATTATTTATTTGTTTTTGGTTCATAAATAATAGACACTCATGTTATATAATTTTTATAATTTTAATAAATTTTTAATAGTCAAATTTATGTCACAATCTTTGTTTATTTTCAGAAATTTCCATTTCTTTAATTACATTTAAGCATTTCCTGGCTTTTCCCATTTATTTTAATTTATTGGAAATCGCTGTCATTATTTTAGAAATTTTAACTTTATTTTCAATAATAATTTGTTTGCATGTACACTTCATTTCAATTTTTTTTTCTCTTTCTTTTAAAAATAAAAATAAATATAAAATTAAAGTTGGAACACTACAAATGGCGACAACGCAAAATTGCAGATTGAAATAAATAGCTCTTACGTACTTAAAAATAAAATAAAATAAAATAATAAATAAAAGCAATATTTATTTTATAATAATAAATTATAATTAATGGAATGGATGGTTTGGTTTTACGTCGCACTAGTGCTGCGCAGATTGGGAATTAGCGACGGTCTGGTTGAATTTTCATTTTCACAAGTTTTGCTTGCTTTATCTTTTAATTAAAAAACAAAAAAAATCCAAACAAATAATCGTCAATAACGCAATAATTGCCAAAATCTTTTCCCTGCAATTATCTGACTCATCTTTGACACTCTTCCTTATATTCCTCTAATAAAGCAATGTTTCGTCTAATGTAATAATAGGCCTATGGATAAAAGTTAATATGATATTATACATTAGTTTGCACATTACGAAAAAAAAAAAAAAAAAAGAAAAAAAGAAAGAAAGAAAGAAAAAAAGAAAAAAAAGTGTACTTTTGCTAATGTTAAAGTAATTTGTAAATAAATTAATATTAATTTATCAGAAATAACTGTGTTCTTTAAACGATTTAGGGACAGCTTTAGTACAGTACCCTTTTGCTGACACTTAAATTTTTGTTCCATTTTGGCGATGAATTAAAATGGCTGTAGTTGTTACCTTAGAAAAGACCTTCAAGAGAAACGACCAAGCTACATTGGTGCCAAATTTCCAATTTCGCCAAGTGGACTACTATAACTATTCCAAAATATAATAATTTCCTCTATTTTATAACGCGTATATATTAAGTGATTCCCTTTTATTAATATCGCATTCAAATATCGCCATAGATTCAACATAAGCGAAAAATCAATGCAAAAAAAAACTAATATATTTTCGATACAGTTGAATATTGAAGAAAAGGTACAGCTTTAGTATAGAACCCTCTTCACGACTTTTCTTTTACTAGCTGTTGTATGCGTTTTTTCGAACGTAAAAGGCAAAATATATTATGTTTTTTGAACGTTGAGAAAATGTATGTTCAAATCAGTGCACAAACAATTATGCAAATTAATATATACGTATATATATATGAGGGAAAATTGATAAATTGTACTTATTAACAATAATAATCTATTCTCTATCTTTATCAGCATATTATAGTAAGGTTCAACTAAGATAAATATATATATATATATATTTATAAAACATACTGTAAATAATAATTAAATTCCCGTACGAAGAACGGGCACAACAGTAGTCAAAACATATAATTGTTATGCTGAATATGAATCGAAGAGGAATATCTATAAGTGTATTCATAGATATTTGTTTGATTGCACAAATAGAAATAGAAACGTGGACTATTATGCCCATTCAGCGGCAGTTATTAAATATTTGTCACATATGGCCGTCAGAAATACATATTCTAAATCTAACTAAAATGTTGACCTCCATACTTGATTAAACTAACGTGGCTACAAATGTTGAAGTAAAAAGGGACGATGATTAACTTTTGATTCTAAACATTTCTGATTTTCACCTATTTTTTGTATGATTAATTCCGTAAAAAAAAAAAAAAAAAAAAAAAAACTGTACGGGCACCTTACATGGATTTTATTTTTTAAAACTATTTTCACCAATCCTACCTTTCTGTAATTTTTACATATAATAATTAACTAATAATCAAATAAACTCTATTTTTTTTGTGTCATTTTGGGAGTTATTTAAAATTTGTTTAATTATTCACACTTAAGATTTCATTCCATGCGTAATCAAATTTGGTGAGTACATTAATTTTAATAAATTCTATAGATTAAATAAAAAATCAATTTAAAATAATAATAATAATAATAAATAAATAAATAAATAAATAAACAAAAATAAATAAATAAATAAAATAAAATGTAAAACCATAATACTAATAATAAAAATAATAATTAATTCACCAATAATCATAATGTCTAAATCATGACATGTTGGCCTTTGGAGGAGATTGCTTAAGACTAAACATTAAACTAAACTACAGTAAACGTTAGTTAAATCGTACATTTTCTGTATTTACTTAATAGTGAATCACTTTTTTCACGTAAGACGGCGCTTGCTCACGTTACGTTGAATGTTAAACATAAACTGAAATTTAAAATGATTAATGTTAAAATTAAATAACCCTTTTAAAAATCACCTTTTAATATAGTTATTAGCATTTAAAGATTAATAACTATCACTTAATGCATTCAATTATTGCATTTCAGTAGCACCTAAATCGATTAATCGGTATTTTTTTTTTTTTTACCTTTAATCTTTTCTTTTACTAATGTTCGTTTGGCAACTTGTTTATTTCTACTATCTCCATATGCATCGTTTAACATGTGGATTTCTTTAAAATACTTATTCCTTGTATCAATTTTGGTTTGTGTTATTGTTCAATCTAATTTACTTTTTTTATTTTGTTTTGTTACAAGATAGAGACTTGAGCTGTATAGTGGATGGAATTAGCTATGCAGTTTTCCAAAATCTTGCACCCTGTTGATAGAAATGCAAGTTTCCTGATGAGTGCACATTTCTATTTTTCAGCATTTAAAATTCTGTTTCTATTACTTTAATGGTTTTTGCAAACTATTATCTCATCGTTAGGCTTATGTGTTATGTTTGTGTCATTTCTCTTCTGCGTAAGTACTTTAACTTGTTTTTACTAGAGACCTTAAATAAATAATAGGCCGGCGCATCACCGCCATATTTTTGCCTCGTAAGAGGGCAGCATTTGCGCTTGGCGATGTTATCGCTACACTGGCGGTTTTAAGAAATTTTCATCTAAAAGTAAAATCGGTCAACAATGATAAGCAACACAAGTAATCTGTTTCTGTTTCTTAAATAATTCATAATATTTGAAAGGAAAAAAAAAAAAAAAAAAAAGAGCATACCAATTAAATTTGGAAAGTTTTTTTAAATTAATTTTTTTTTCTCTTCCTCGTATATATGTGATGGAGAAAGTATTGTTTTTAAGTTAAATTTTCAAAATTGAGTTTTTGTCACATTTACACGTTTTAAAGTCTCCTGAATCCGAAAATCATGTTTTTAGCGGTTAGTATGTATGTGTGTTTGTGTGAAGAACAGGTAGTAGCAGAAAGTCTAAAATCGGTATTCTCAATGTGTATCTTATAGGGATGACACATTAAAATTTTCGTTGAGATCAAGGAAAAGGTTCGTGTACAGTAATATCCTAGAGAATTCCAATACATTACGTCAATGGAGTAATTTCTGATAAGCACAGTAGAGGTCTGTACGGGTCAGGTTTACGGCCGGGCTGATTTTTTTTTTTTTTTTTTAATAATTTTGAATTAGGAAATAAAAAGTGCGCGTGAAAAATGAAAAAAAAAAAAAAAAAAAAAAAAAAAAAAAAAAAACATAATTAAGTTTGAATTTGAGTTGGTAATTTAAGGATGCCATTGATATAGTAACTTTTAAAAAAATAAAATTATGTTCTAATAAATGAATACTCATACACAGACGATTTTTTACATTCTAAAGTGGTTTTGTGACTCCTAACTATTGCTGGCATTTTCGCTGAAAGAAATAGTTTGTTCCTTCGGTGCAACTTGCACATTACTCCCCTCAGGTACAACTTGCACATTAGTCCCGTCAGGTACAACTTTTTTCTTTTTTTATTCAACAGTATTACATACTACTGTTTTTTATCTCTTTCATAACAAAACTTTAAAAAAAATAAATTGCAGTTTTAAAGGAATTAAGTTAGCAGTCATTATTAATATGAATTTATATATAGTTACGTGATGTATATGTAATATTAATATAGAGACGTTTATTTCAAACCATTTAATGCATTTTTTTTAAGTTTAAAAAAAAAAAAAAAAAGCATGAATTTTTTAATTTTTTCTCTAGAAAGTAGACATAAATTGTAATATGAAATAAATATCTCAAAAAAAAAAAAAAAAAAAAAAAATCTAAAAATAAAACAAAATAATTAATTAATTAATTAAAAATTCAATTAAAAAAATATATATACTATCAGGACACGGAAACAAAACAACTTTGGCGAACCATAAAAACGTCGCCAAGACTCTACAAACACACAGTAAAAAAGGGTTTCTTAAAATAGTTTATGGTTATTAAAATATATATTTAGATTTAAATAAAACTTTTTTTTTAATTTTTTACTTTATATATGTCAGAAATGCAAAGAAAAGTATAAGTGAATAACAATAAAACTTACTATGCAAAGCTGTGAATTAGGTCCCGGGATCCAAGAATCTGGACGACAATTCGCTGCCCATTTTCTCCTTCTTACATTATCCGAAGGAAACCTAATCCTTTTGTGTCCTTTTTTGGAATGTTTACAGCAGTTTATCGCTGAACAACCTCCCATATTGCAGTTTATTTAACTAAAATTACGAGCAAGACGATAGAAACAATGGCTGTTGTTTGTTTATCACGCTGGGTACATGCGGCAAATCTAAGGCAACAAAATGTCTGATGCGCCAGCTCGTATATATAGGAGCCTTAGTTTTTACTAATCATTGGTACTCAAATTAAATTATCACCGTGGCAATAATTTTATTCGAAATAAATCTCATTTAAAATTTAATTATATGTCAGTATTTTCATCTATCTTTTGTTTGCTCAGTGTTACAAAGGTATTAAATTATTCAAATTATATATATGTATATATATGTATATATATATAATCACTCCTCAAAAGAGTACTTTTTGTTTTTAATAGGACGAAAATTCTGGATAAAATATCAAATATATAATACATAGACGCATATAAATAGGTTGAAGCTGCATAAGAAATCTCGGGTAGTTTTTGAAAAAAATTAAATTTAGAGTTGCCTTTTTCACTAATCCGCAATTGTTGGGGATAGAAATATGAAATAAAGTGTAAAGACGTTTTAAATTAAGTACAATAAATACAAGGCAAGAATACCTCATTAGACGCTGGGGCAGTTTTTATATGCTGAAAGACTGAATGAATACGGCTGAGAGAAAATGAATATGGCTCATTTCGTTTCAATCGACGGGTCGATAATGCCCGTCGGTGAAGCTTAGTGTTAAAAAAAAGCATGCATTCCCGGTAGGGTGAATAAGATGTTTACAATCATGTAGATTTTTTTAGTCCTCAATCTTTTTGATGTGCTCTACTCCCCCTTAAAAGTTTGTACACGAAGTGATAAATAACCCTGTAAATTTTAACACCAGTTTTCTCACAAATTGTAAAAATATAATTGGTTCGAGAAAACTAGTTGCTCTATGGTTATAAAAATGGGTTAAAAATTTCAGAAATAAAAACACGAAAAGTATTTCGTGCACACAAAAAAGTGCAGGAAAGCACATGTGCCTCAGTATTGATCAACTAGGTATGAATTATCTGTTTATAAAAAAACTTTATTTTATGATTTATAAAATGTGTAGATACTGAACCGTGATAACTGAAGCCTAAGTAAATTGTAAACTTCTTTTAAAAAATATTTTAATTAAGATAACGTATTTTACTAATGTTTAAATAAATAAATCTTTGGCTAGAATTTTATTTTTATATTTTTGATATAAATGTCAATAAGCATTTCCAGCAAAAGGTTTGGATATGAAATGTCAATAAGCATTTCAAACAAAGTCTTATGAGAAATGTAATTTTATTAGTTTTTGTGAACGATGACTAGAGTATATTGGCTGGTGGAGTAATATAAGAAATATAAGAATAATATAAGAAACTTGATGATTCGTAAAGAAAAATAGAAATTTAAGATTTTTTATTGGTTTTGATGAATGAATTTAATTATTAACATAGAAATCAGAGTTTCCAAAAATAACATCTCTTAAAGTTTAGTCAAACTTTTAAGATGTGCCTGATTATCTTTTATGAAGTTATAAAATTTTTAATGTCAAAGAAAAAAATGATTAAATTATTTAAAATTAGAAATGACATTAAAACCGTTGCTTGATGTGCTAATTGCCGAAACGTCAATGGAGGCTTCCATGTTGAGAATGGGACTCAAAATGCTTTTGTTTGTTTGTCTGTCTGTATGTGTATGTATGTCTCGCGATAGCGACTGCAAAAATCCATTTATTGACTTGCAAGTTGGTACACAGGCTCATGAGCCACACAGAATTAGCTTTATAGTTTTGAGTGTATATTATATTTGTAGTTCGTGTATAGGGATACACCAAAGTTTCTCTTATCATTACGGCCTATAGAGAGAATATCTATGTATTGCAATAGCGGCCGAAAAAATCCCCCGATCGACTTTCAAATTGGTACACATGTTTAATAATAATACAGAAATAGCTGTATAATATTTGGTGTACATTTCGTTTATTCTTCGAGTACAGGGAAACACCAATGTTTTTCTTACCATTACGGCCTATGGGCAGATTTTCGTTTAAACTCATTTTAACATGGTTGCACTGCATTTAGCAAAATGAAATTAACGTACATTATTGAGATGTTTTAAAGCATGCTTTCAAAAGAAAATGTGTACTTAGATAATAATTAATGTATATGTACAGGATCTTACCAAAGTCTTCCGACAATGTCAGGTAATCATCTAAATTATATCAAATTTGGATCTGCTACATTCAACATACTGAATTTAGCCTACATTATTAAGATGCTTAAACGCATGTTTTCTCTAGGCAAAAGGTATGTCTAGACTAAATAATTTATTTACAGGACCACACACAAGAACTCCGATGATATTCTGTAATCATCTATATGATCTTAAATTTGGTTTAAATATTAATGAGTTACAATAAATTAGACGCGTAGTTTTAATTTGCGTATATAATTACTGTGGCTAGTGTACAGGAATACATAAAAGAATTTCGTACCATTTCGGTCTATAGACGCAGACAGTATTTTTTAAAAGTGCATTTTAACATGGCTACACTCCATCAAACATAATGAAATGAACATATGCTAATAGAATGTTTAAAGCATGGTTTCTGTAATAAAAGACATAGAATTGGTATTTTATTTACTCTGCAACACAAAATAATTCCTTATTGTGCAATTATTTGTCATGAAATTTGGTAGAAGTATTTATGAGTTACAAGGAAATATGTATAGTCATATATGTACGAACAGACAGACAGATACAACGGGAACGGGGGGCGGTGCCACCCCTGAGAAATGCATTTGTTTGTGTAGCGAGTTATTTATATATAAAAATATTTTTAATGATATGGAATAAATAAAAATTATCAGCTGGGTAATGAGTGAGGCAAATAGGACGTTGAGGCACCTGATATGGAGATCCACTAGTTATTTCAATGATATTAGTAATCTTTATCAGTATGAAGTGTGACTCATAGCACTTTGCTCATCTGCTCATCGATGCTCTCATCGTGTTCAGTGATATTCTGTTAACAGTAGTGACCGATTTCATGCGCCTGTGAGTTTTGGTAAATTTATTACCGCCTGTTGTCTCTGCAGTGGTTGTGTGGAGTTAGTAGCAGAGAATGAATTAGGCACTCTTGTGCTAAATAAGCAGGTGTATATATATGCCCCTGTTGCCTTGAATAGTGTGTAGGGTCTTTAAAAAAGTTTAGTTATGGTCATGAAATCGTCGACAACGAGATTTGGAGGGGCAGCCCTTTAACGCTGAACAGTTACAAATACCTAAAGACTACGCGAAATATTGCAACGAGATTGGTCGTCAACCATTAGGATGCTTTCGGTTAAGGTTGGGGGTTCAACGTAGCACTACAATAAAGCTATGCAGCGGGAAATGGGCCTTATGCACCGCGCGTCATTGCGGGTATATAAAATTTTCTTCGCCAATTGCAGATCTCAAAACCTTTGTTTACATCTCTATCAGCCAATACCAGCCGCTCAAATCGGAAAAAACCCGCAGCCGTTGCCACTCGTGCATAAGGTCCATTGGCGATTGACAGAGATTCACCCTTACGTCTGGTCCGGAAACATGCCATCGTAATTTTTATTCAACGCGGAGGAATAACTTCCCTACATCGATAACCCACAGAGGCATTAATTTTATGGAACACGGAGAATATTTAAGCCCTGACGGATTTTGCGTTGCAAGATCTGCCGAGTAAAAAGCCCACGCAACAAAAGGCAGAAATAGCACAAATCGTCTACAAAATGGCGTCAGAAGAACATCTCAATACTCGTTGGGTTTTGCGTCGCGCAATGGCCCATGATTTCAGAAAATGAAAATTTCTTAATAATTTGCTCTTCATAGCCTAACGGTTTTTGGCTCAACATAGCGTTAATGAATATTAAATTAAGCTCTTTTCATGATTTTTAATACATAAAGTTAGTGAATTATAACTGAATTTCAATCAAACAGTACACACTAATAAAATAAAATTTTATTAATAAAATAAATTTTAAACATCTAGATTACCTAAAACCACATAAAATTGTGAATATTTTGCAAAATATTGTAATTTGTAAAAATTTTTCATTAAGTTTTATCTTTTTTGTACCCTTTATTTTCTGTTTGTTAACTTTTATGAATGTAACTTAATCTTGATTCCTAATTCCGCTCAACGCTTCATATCAAAAAGTTGTTAAGCGCATTGAATCGGATTCGTGAAATTAAAACTTTCTTCATTCACACTTAATAAGACGCTTAGAATTATTCCAATTTTCATGTTTCATTTGTGCCAGCTGTTTAATACAATTTGTTTTGATTCGTATTATTGTTTTGAGAAATAGTGTTATTTAATTCTTTTCTTATAAACAAATCAAAGACTATAGTTTATTAAGAATAACACGTTACTAAAATGACAATTTTACCAATTTCTGATTGCGCCATTCTCTTTCAGTAATTGAAATATTTTTCTCTTTTATTAAGCTTTAAACACATGAGCATAACTGAAGAAAGAAATATTTTATGATTAAATATCATTTAAATTTTTACACGTGTAATGTTTACTGTTTTTGTAGCAGCATATGAATAAAAGTGAATAAAAAAATTAAGTTAGCTACTTAACTTTCAAACTGTTGTAACAATACCGTTAACTAAAATTTTTTTTTCTCTTTGAATTATCACGAAGAATATCTCTCTAAAATTAGTAGGCATATTCTAAATTGAAAATATCCTTATGTATATACGTGATATAAGAACTGAAGACTACGTGAAACATGGACAATATCCATCAATGAAATAACAATAAGAAGGGGTATAATATATATACATACATACATACATACATTGGCTTCCAAAATTTAAGGTTCAACCTGTTTTCTTGTTTTCTTCGTTTGCGTATAATTTTGATACAAATAAACATATGATTATAAAATTTGGATATCATATTCGTTATCAAGCCATTAATTGAATTTTATGTAACTTTAACTTAAATATAATAATATTTAATATGCTATTAATTTCGATTTACTCAAAAGAAAGCTTTAGAAGAAATGATTTATTTTATTTTATTTTTATTTATTTAGTTATTTTAAAAAAAACTAAATGAGAAATAGTGCTAAGAATGCATTACAGAAAGGTGAAGATGCACATGCATCCAGATGTTTGAATAAAGGCAGATTTTTTCCCCCTCTATTCCCTTTTCTCTTTTCCTCTTATTTTCGCATGTGAATAATTTAATATATATATATATATATATATATATATATACAAACAAGAAAATTTTATGAGATGTTAGATTTTAAAATTATTTATTGCCGGCCTGGTGGTTCGGTCAGTAGGCCGCTGCCTTCTGGACCTTCGGGTTCGAATCCTGGTGCGAGCATGTATGTTTGTGATGTTCTGTGTCAACAAAATATTGTGTGCACTTATTTCTGTGAATTTCTGTAATATGGATCAATTGAGATGAAAGTCATTGTAACTATAGGTCTCAAAGCTGTCAAATAAATGTCAGGAGATGTCAAGGAATTATTTATTGATATTTTCAGTGTTTTGACAATGCTCAAAGTTTACAAATAGTTAATTACACGTGCCCACCGTGGCCGAGTGGTTATGTCACCAGTCACCACATTTTTAATCGACTTCGAGTGTAGGAGAACGGGTTCGATTCCCGTGCTGGTCATGAGTGTTTTTCCATTTCTTCGTAATGTAATTCTATCATGTGCTATCTATCTTTATCTGACGAAGATTTAAAGCGGACTTCGAGTCAAGCATACAAATCTGATGTATATGTGTTATCAATAATTACACTTCTGCTGAAAAGTTTAGCAAGATTTGCAAACGATCAGATTTTTTCAATTTAAAAACTTATTTCTCGATGAAATGTTGTCAAACATTGAGCATTCAAAGAACTGGGTCTTCCTCATGTTTTTCAGTGACGGTTGGTGTAAGACAATATTTAGGGGGCCGGTAACAAAATGACAAAAATCAATAATGTTTGTGATTCCCTTGTATCATTAGGTGAACGAAATGATCTGTAACTTTAGGATATGTCAATATAGACCCAGTAAAATTTGTGGATGAATTTGTGTGACGATGGCATATTAAATAACAGAAATATACGCATTTCTTTTAAAACTCCAAAAAAATGAGCATGTTTTCTATTTATAATAGGCCGAGTTTTAAACGAAAATCCTTCCCATTTTCAGATAAATTGAAAAAACACATTTGAAACAATATACTTCAATCGGAATACAAATATCTTAAATATCTCATGAAAGATAAGAATTTTTATGATAAACGTTTTCACTGCGCATGTGCAAAAGATGGATAAAATTTTATTACATAGGCTGAAAGCTAGATGTATTCGGCAACTTTTGTCAAAAGTGCATTTGAATAGAATAAAAATTAAGCAAATTGTCGGCAAAAGAACGAGCTAGATTTTAGGTATTTTCCAAGAGTTGAAATATCATAACAGGTCTTTCACATGCCGTGTAATTAATTTGAAGATCCAATTATTTCAGCCACTTTGCAAAAATTCTTTTTTGTGAAAAAATAATTTAACAAATCTTTGTAAATAAAAAAAAATATGTTAGAGTTACAAGCTTATAATGGTTTCTTCACAAAAAAGTACTTTTGGAGCCTGGTTGAAATAATTATATCTTCAAATTAATTACGCGGCATGTGAAAAATCCCTTATGAAATTTCAACTCTTGGAAAATACCGAAAATTTGGCTCGTTCGTTTTGCTAACAATTTACTTAATTTTTCACTCCATTTAAATGAACTTTTGAGAAAGTTGCCCAATATATCTAGCTTTCAACTTATGTAATAAAAATGTTTGTATCTTTTACACATGCGAAGTGAAAACGTTTTTTATAAAAATGTTCATATTTCATGAGATATTTAAGATAATTGTAATCCCCTTGCAGTTTATTGTTTCAAAAGAGGTTTTTCAAATTCTCTGAAAATGGGAATAATTTTCGTTTAAAACTGTATATTATAAATAGAAAACATAATACAGATTTTCTTTGTAGTTTTAAAATAAATGTTTATATCTCCGTTATTTAGCATGCTATCGTCAGACAAATTCATCCATAAATTGTACTGGGTCTATATTAACACATCCTAAAGTTACAAATCATTTCGTTCACTTAACAATACAAGGTGATCACAAACATTATTGATTTTGCTCAATTTGTTACCGGCCCCCTAAATGTTGTCTTAAACCAATCTTCACTGAAAAACTTGAGGAAGACCCAATTCTTTAAATACCGAATGTTTGAAAACATTTCATTGAGAGATAAGTTTTTAAATTGAAAAAACTGATCGTTTGCAAATCTGGCTAAACTTTTGAGCAGGAGTGTAGTTAACCAGTCAAAATTTTATTACATCACTATGATGTGCTATAAATATGAACCATGCTTTTATCTCTCCTTTAGAACTAATATATGACAAATACAAAAATTGTTTTAGCCAAATTTACTTTTAGTGGCAAGCAGATGTTTGCTAATGTCAAAATATAATACAGGTCTGCGATGAAATTTGTTTTTTTCAAGGTAATGTGTTTTGCTAGTGTGCTTTTGGATGCTGATTAAGGAAAAATTATTCAACAATTTCCACCACGTACGGTTTTGGTAAAAAACAGGATTCTTTAAGCTTAGAGCTCTAATTCTGAACTCCTAGGAAGTTATTTCCCAGAAAATTTAGGTGATGTAAGTGAAGAACAAGGAGAGCTATTTCATCAAGACATCAAAGAAATATAGAGAAGGTATCATGGACGATTGAGTGTTAACATGTTAGTAGATTACTGCTGGATGCTGCATAGAGAATCCCTCCCCTTTCACGCCCCCCAAAACAGAGCACAAGAGAAAAAGCTCTAAGTGGAGCTTAGATGTCAAGAAACACATTTAAAAGATAATGTATAAATTATAGCCTATTTTAATATGTTTCATACAAAAAGAATTTCAAATTTGTTATACTCTCTGTGTGAATTCCTCCAATCTTCATCCTTTCTTTGTGAAAAATTGTTACGTGACTGGAAAAAAGACAAACATTTCTGAATTCAGCGCATCAAAACACATTCGAGACACCGAAAGCAGTACACCAGCTGCCGAACGGTTCTGTGCGCAAAGCTGATAGACGTGAGGTGACAGTTTCGATCCCGGGACACGCTCGTCGGCCTAGCCGTTCGGAGTTTTCCGTGGTTTTCTCAAAACTTGCGTAAATATAGGCTAGGACCCTAGAGCAGTCAATCTACCTGAATTCCAACAACTCAACCCAACCAGCCCAAAACAGTACAAAAAAAAAAAAAAAAAAAAAAAACCTGAAAAGTGTAATTTTGCAGACCTGTGTAATTTAATTGGTTTGCAGATTCACGTGGTAATGCGATGTTAGACCAGGCCTCTGTAAAAAAAAAAAAAAAAAAAAAAAGGTGGAAATGTTTTTTTTATTTCTGTTTAACAATAAAAAAAAATTCGTCCAGGATAATAAATTTTACGTATAAAGTTTGATAATGTTTACTGTGTCATGATGAATTTTTACGTGACGAAAATATCTCGGTGAGCAGTGTATCGTGAATTCATTTCAAAGAAGATTATTGACCGAACGATGGTTCGAAATCCGAAAATATTTATTTGTCTCTAAATAATACAATAGATATTTCACGCGATTTTTTAAGGAGATTCTTGTACGAACCGGGCTACTGGAAATCACGGCCTCTTTTATGTTGTTCGCATTCTGCAATATCCAGTGATCCCAGCAACAACTCTACTATATAGATAAATTAAGCTCTTCAAATATCTATACATAAAATAACATTTGACAATTTAATTTTTATGAGATAAGTTTTTTGTACGTTTAAATGCATTTTTCTCCTGCTTTATTGTAAGAAGTGGACTCTCAGTCATTTTAAGAAAAATTGTCGGTTTTGTTTTCATCTGGCTTTTAAATCTTTGTTTTTCAGACATTTCAACATTTTAATTTGTCCCGAATCATTATTAGTAGCCGACCTTATTTCTTTTTTTACTGTTGCCCCACTTTTCTTGAAGGATATTTTTCTTATTATTTAATCGTTATTACATGTTGTTACAAATAAAGAGATGTGAAAAATGGATGTGTACTAACAGTGCTCTGAAATAAATTAAATTATTGACATGTCTGGTTTTAATACTTTACGAAATAAACAAAATACTTATTTCAAATATACTATTTTTAACTACTTAAGAGCAAATTTTAAAAATAGAATCCAAATATATATGTGTATATATATAGTAATTAATGAAAATTTAATGAGATGGTACATTGATAGAAGAGAGAAGTACGATCGGTACATAGATATCGAAAAAGTAACAGGATTTCGAAAAAAAAAATACATTTAATGGCCTTTGTATCTTCCCTAAGATTAATGGTAGATTCTTGATGTGACGTATAATTAATTATGTCATAGTCGAAGATTATACAAAAGGTCAACCATAAACAGCGAAAACACGCTACAAAATCCTTTCTTTGGAACGTTTAAGGGTTGCCCTTTGCCGGTTCTATTAATTTCCACTTCTCTGGTCAGTGTTGCCAAATTTAGGAACATTTTAATTCAATATCCGTCGCTAAATTTTAACAGGCCAATCACTTCGGTTGGCCAGTCACTTCAAATGTTTTTTGTCCATTATGTATATCAAATATCACTCCTTAAAATTACTATTGGTAGTTGAATAAAAATGTGCCTAGATTTGGCAACACTGTTTAGAATGCTTTAGAGCGTTAGGGCTGGCAAAGGATTAATTCCGGATTGGTTTGATCATTATAAGTATCATTGATATGTCTTCTATAAAATTCGATTTTATATGTTTTCTAAACTAATGGTACTTTTAAACACCGTCGCGTCGGTAGGTAAAAGACTGAAACTTTTTTTTTTATTTCTTTTTTTTTTTAACGATATTAATTCTAAATAACATTTCAATGTGATTTCGTTGCAAAACTTTCTGAACTATTTTCTTATCAGCCATTGTAGATATGCATTGTTTCATAACAATTACACCCTTGTGCAAATTAATTGAAACAAACTCAAAAAATTGAGATAACTAAGAAAAAATGATATTTTATATAAACTTATACAAAACAAAAACTTTTTAGTACATAATATGGTCCCTACGACTCTTTATTAACATTTGGACACGATATGGTATGGATTCTACCGATTTTTTATAGTCATTTATAACATTTGTGTCCTTGTACTATACATGAATTAGCGCCGTGATTAGCTTCTCTATACTTGTACAGTCCATATTTAAGAGGTGATTCTTGCATATAGCCCAGAGATTCTCCATTGGGTTGATATCAGGAAAGTTCCCAGGCCATTCCAATGTCTTAATTTGTTTCTCAGACATAAATTTTTCGGCCATTTTGGACGTATGGCACGGGGCTAAATCCTGTTGAAAATCCCCGTTCCATCAGGGTATCGTTTTTCCAACTCTGGAATAAACATTTTATCCAAAATAGTTATGCATTGCTCAGAAGCATTATAATGTCAACAAGCTGCAAAGAACCAGCCCCACTGTAACCGAAACAACCCCAAAACATTTTCTTTTTAGGGTGTTTAACAAATTGGTTAATGCGGCAACTCCGAATTTTTTCATCTGACGTTCTCCGCACGTGTTGTGTTCGCTGGCCTTGGACAAAAAAGTGGCTTTCGTCGCAAAACGCACTTTTTTCCAATTATCGACAGTCTAGGTTTTATATTTTAACACTCACAAGTACCGTTTTTTCATCATTGGTTGCTTCAGAAGCTGTTTCTTCATTGGCCGATAGGCTACAAGAAGACGCCTCTGAACAGTAGATGAGCTAATATTTATTCCATGACCTTTTAAATCTCTATTAAGTGCAACACTAGTCTTTCAAGGATATTTTTTACTTTGCGTAAGTAGAAAAGTGTCATCCCTTGGCATTGTTTTCTTTTTCTGGCCACATTTCCCTCTCCGCTTTGGAGATATGGAACCGGTTTCTTTATTTTGTTTTGTTGGCTTACAGTTGCAACAGCAACGCCAATGATCTTCGAAATCTCTCTATAAGACTTTGACGTATGTTCAGAGAGAGTAACAATCTTTGTACGCTTATGTGGTGTCACATACCTGACGACAGTGAACTCTCAACTGATGTGACCACAGTTCGAGCTTTCATTTACGGACGTTCCTGCGCATGTGATCTCAGAACTCCTCTGTTTAGTGTAAATTGTTACTAGGCAACTGACCCATCCATATTTTAAGATATTTGAGCATGATTGTTGAAGAATAATAGGAATGATTTTAAAATTCACGAAAAAAATAGTTTGTTTCAATTAATTTGCACAAGGGTGTAGTTACAGATTTTCTGATCGCTATGCTTTCCACATTCTTAAATTATGTATCGGAAAACGCTTTTGTTTATTAGATTTCAACTAAAGTTATTTTTTTATTTCAAATAAAATATAATTTTATGTGTGTGTGCATGTAGGTGAGTGAGCACGATAAAATTTAGAGGCTTTGTTCAATCGAGCTGAAAGTTGGTTAAGTATGTTATATGTCACCGTCACACGATTTATATAAATTTTGATGAGTCTAAGACTTATTGTTCTTTTACAGTAAAACAAAGAAAATTTTTTATCATTACGGACTCGACATGTTATAAGTTATAATAGCAAGAACTGTACAGATTCATATAAGTGTAAAACCTACAGATTTTTCTTTTCTTTTACGGGGTTAAAAAGTAGGATTTTTATATCTTGTGATCTGTGGGCTCATATTATTTAAAGTTCGCTTTAGAAATGTGAAATTGTTAACACACACACAGCAATTAAATTAAATTGAAGTAAATAAAATAAATATAAATGTTTGGTATTGCGAGCTTACGATTTATTTATTTATTTATTTTTTTTTTTTTTACAGAAACGCACAATTGGATTTGGATACATTAAGACCCATTAAACTATAGTGTCTATTTAATTTACTCATTTAGAAATTTTACCTGTTTATCAGGGATGAGAATTTGGCACAAAATTCCTACCACTATTTACAAAATCATTCTTTTTATTCAATCTAAGATTTACTAAAAAAAATATTATTTATAAATAGTGGTAGGAATTCCCATCCTTGATTTTTATTATTGCTTTATTGTTGCTTTTTACACACATATCTGCAATGCGTAACTATAGTGCGACGGAAAACAGGAAAACACACTCAACCGCAACCATAACCATATATATCTATTTTATATGCTGCATTTGAAATTCGGTTGTAAGTTTCTGTTGAGAAAAAGACCGAATAACAGAGAATAGGGTAGAATTACACCACAAGGAACTGGAAAGACAATTTGGGAGAGCCTGGGACTGAATCACACTGTTTTATGCAGGAAGACTATTAACGAAATGGCGAAATGAAATTTCCACGAGGCCATGGAGGACCTTACCTTTTGATAGCAAATGTTTCGAATAATTCAAAATCCGATGCTTTTCTCCGAAACTCGCATAAATACGGGCTAGGATACCTTAGCAAGACCTTGACGGAAAGTATTGGATTGTTCGATAAATAATGTCGTTTTTTATCATGTTTTTCAAATTGAATTTATTTATATTAACAACAAACATTAATCAATGATATATTGCCATTTTGTTGGATGACCTTTTGCCATCTTTCGGTAAGTTGAAAAATTCCTCGTTCGAAGATGCCTTGGTTTTTAGAAGCGAAGGTTTTAAAAAACGACATTATTTATTGAACAACCCAATATTTCACCAAAAGCTAAGACCCACGTGTAGTCAGTCGACCGTAATCCCTACACTAATAGGAACACCGACTTCTTTTGTTGCCTTGTTTATTTGTGACACAATGTCTTCCACTTATAGATTTTGATCCTTGCACAAACATCTAAATGATTTCAAATAATTGTAATTTTTAAGTATATTGTAAATTACAATGTTGTAATTGTGTAAGAGTTTAATTTATAATGTATACGCTTTAGTTCATTTATAATATATATATATATATATATATATAAAGAATATTTAATTGCGTAGCCTTCATTTAATAATTGTTCTTAAACAGTGATAAAAACTAATAAACAATAATTTTAAGCAATAAATACGAATTAAGAAACAACACGTAACGAATTTTACTAGTGTAACTATTTAATAAAATTTAGATCTTTTTTCATTTAGTTAATACTAGCAGGCTTTGTCCGGTTCACTGGACACAATATTTAAATGAAATTTCCAAAAAATGAACCACTATTTTTATAGGTATAAACAAAGATTTTATAAACAAAGACTAAAATAATTTCCATTGAAATAATCAAAATCTAGCTTTGGGTCCTTGCTGTCCTCGACAGTGTCTTCCCTGCCTGCACTGTGTCGGATCCCGGTTGCCAATGTCTGAACGTAGCTCTTTACTGGGCACTTCAATGTGGGTGTTTATTGAACGACAGGTGTCTTTGATATTATTTCAGAACTCTGATTTTACATGAAATTTTTTATTAAAGACAGCTATATATCAGCATATACTGGACATTAGAGTTTTTAAACCATGTATTAGAGAGACTTTGTGAAACGGTTTTTCTAGGCCTTGGTGTGTTATGGTAAAACTATAAATAAATAAATTTATATTATAAAAATTTTATATAAATTTAATCGCAATAAACTTTAGTTAAATTTAAAATACAATAAACTAATACTTTGTACTATATTATCATTTAATTCCTTAAGTAACAATAAATAATGAAAAAATTTTTACTTTTAAAGGAATTTTTATATCTCCACTCAAACAGTTCTTTTGGAAAAGCAACGACTGTATTCGAAGGTTACCGTTCTCGAAAAAAATTTGAAGCAGTATATTTAATCACCTGACTTAATAGTATGGAAGGGAAAGTAAATACTAACCGTTTCTGAGGGAATCAGACGACTAGAAAAAAAAAAAAAAAAAAAAACGTGCGAATTGTATAAAATTTAATAAATGGGAAGAGAAAAGTCAAAGAAAAAAAAATCTGTTTTATACCCTTTCGTGGTCCAAGCTACCTCTGTGATAAATTTTGTAGCTGTGCGATCGATAGCCTGAACTCCAAAGCGCAAACAGATACACGCAGGCACACACACAGACATTTATATCCACACATACTGAGAGAGATATACTTTTCTTCATTTATTGATATTTAAGAAAAATGAGAGTGAGAAAATTTTACTCAATATAAGCAATTTATTGAAATTTTATTTTTCCGACTGAGTGAAAATAATGCCTGGATCGGGACTCGAACCTCGGATCTTTGACTTACAAGGTCAAGGCTCTACCAATTGAGCTATCCAGGCCGACACCCCGGTCAGCATTACTCACAGCATTACTCACTTTTATGAGTAATGCTGACCGGGGTGGCGGCCTGGATAGCTCAGTTGGTAGAGCCTTGACCTTGTAAGTCAAAGATCCGAGGTTCGAGTCCCGATCCAGGCATTATTTTCACTCAGTCGAAAAAATAAAATTTCAATATGATTTTCTTCCACAGTTGATTGTGTTATTTTAATAAAAAAAAATATAAGCAATATTAAATACAGTAGAGATAAATAAAAAATAAATAGTATAATAACCATACTACGGAACACAGACGAAAGAAAAGAAAGGACACGTAATTTGAATTAAGAAGAAGAAGAAAAAAAAAAAAACAGACCAAGAGAAACCGAAAAAGTAAAAAAGTAAAAAATAATAATTTTAGAATTCGAAAATCGAATAAAAGTCGATCAGGTGTACCCAAGTGTATGGTACAAACTACCACTCTGCCAAGTTTTGTAGCTCTGCCTTCCACAGCGCTCGCACACACACAGAGACACATTATACACACCTCTTTTTATTTATAAAAATTTTTTAAATACATTTTCTTGCATCTAGTTTAAATAGGGAGATTTGAATTAAAAAGCTTTTTAATCGCTTTAAAATATCAAAATCTATAAAAAAATCCAAGTTAAAAATTTTTCTTTCGCAAGAAAGAAATTTAGTTTATTAAAATAGATTTTAAATCAACCTGTAAGAATATATACGCCTTTTTACATTTACCACACTCCAATATGATAATATAATCACCGATAAATTTCAATTACCTTGTTCAATATAATTTCACTTGAAGCCAAATACTATTGTTGAAGCCCAAAAACATAAAAAAAAAAATAGTTTTAATAAATATAGTTTCCTTCGGTTTAATTTATTATAAGACATAAAAGATAATTACTGTCCATCAAAAACGAAATTATTTCTAGTTCAATACGCCATAAATAAAGAGATTTGTGCATTTGATTCTTCCTCCAATAAAATTTATTGTTCAAGATAAATTACCTGCATTCTAAACGTCAAAGATGATATATATCAGTCGTCTTATTATTACACTGGTTCACTACACACATCAGCTGATATAATTTGACAGCTAAAACTCGCTAGAAATATAATTTCTTTATATGTGTTAGACACATTTTGTATATAATTGAAGTTGATTGGAATAAAATTTGAGGGATTATATGACATTATTAAATTACCTTTACGTGTGAGTTCTTTTTTTTTCTCTCTCTTTTGTGATTTATTTTGACTAAAACATAACTGCTTCATTAATATTTGGTAGAGAACATTTTAACAAAATTACGAAGAACCAAATTAGAATTTTCAAGAAATTGGAAAAAATAATTTTTAAAATCTTGAATAAAGAGTTTAACTGTACAGAATGCAGTTTGGCAGAATTTTCGTGTATTATTTAACAGTTTGGAAGACTGCATTCTTGTATGTGTTTAAAATTGATTAAATACATTAATAAGAACTTTATAACAATACTTCTTTTTACTTTCATGATTGAAACTCTTGTTATGACATGTTAAAGTGTTTGTTGCTAAATATTATTTTTAAATTTCTATTTAACAGACATTTTCAATGTATGGCTCTATGAAATATAGAAATCTGTTCAGTGACACGTGACCAATCCCCCCTCCGTCTTTCTTTTTAATATATATTCTTAAGAATAACAAATAGGTAATTTTTAATCCGTTAATCCATTATATAAGCTAATTCTGTATTTATAGGGTAATAATCAAATCCTAATTAGATACAATACTTTAAAAAATATATATACAAGAGACGAGAGTCACAGTCAATACAGGCTGATTAATACATCATAAGTAAATATGCATCTGTATATCGAGATAGAAAACATTGTTCGATTAACAATTATTTTTATAATAATACAGCAAATTTTAGGTATTTTTATCAAAAACTGACACTAAAAGCATATGAGGAAATTTTTCGTTTTTGGGAGTTAGAAAATATTTCAAATCATAGTTAAATTAAACAACGAAAGTAAAAGGTTTAGATTGAAAGGTTTATACGATGCTTCTAACATTATATAGCAAATTTTAAATTCGTTCATATTTAAAAATTAATTTAAACATCATTATGGCAGGATGCTTTAAAAATTTTGCAGACAAAAAATTACTTTTAAAATGCAATTTCTGAATGCCATCGCCTTATAGCTCATCAATTTTGTATTTCAATTGTTTAAACTTTTATAATGTATGTTATCCGCTCCGTATGTTCTTAATGCATCATTTACTCATTTACTCACTTTTAAAGTCACCCTTGAGATCCACCATTTACCCTCCAGTGACTTTTACAGTTAGGTGAAGAAACAATAAAAGAAGATCAATAGCTTTTAAAAAGAACTAATTTCTTTGTTTCTTCTTAAAATAGATTAACATTTACTGACGAAAGATTTTTGAGGTTTTCAAAATATATGAAATACAATTTTCGAAAAAAAAATTCTCTTTTATTTTTTAAAAGTGAAGATTACAGTTTTAAGTTTATTAGAAACTACGTTTATATATTTTTTTGAAAACTACTGTCAAGGAGAGAGTTTATATAGTAAATGAAGCAAAACTATATGTGTCATTATCCGTAAACATGATTAATGCTGGATAATCGTTCAATTTTTGTGTATGTTTAAACAAGTAATATTATAAAAATTAAACTTGCTTGATTGTAAGTGTTATAAGTATTATGAATCACTCTATGTAAAATTTAAATAACAGACACTTGCGATCTGGGGTTACGATTTCTTAACATTAAAAATACAAAAAAAATTATACAAGTGTTATTAATGAATCATTCTGTTATTTACAGTTTGTCTGTTTTCTAAAAGGAGTTTTCAACGAATCAATTAAGAAATTATTACTAAAGTAATTTTTGAGAAGAATGCAAATATGCATTATATATTTGGTTATTCCGATATTCTGTAAGTATATTTATACTCTTACACATCAAAAAAACATGTTAGTTTTATTATTAAATCTTAATTTATTAAAATAAATACAGACGTATGAAGATTATCAAAATATTTTTTTTTTAGTTCGACAGGACTATTGTTTTCAAACAACAATTTTAGCATTGTAAAAAATTTGCAGTAGGCCACTTTGAACCAAGCGTATATATATACATATACAGGGTGAGTATAAACAAAACTATCCCGATGTATGACCACGTAGCTATCATAATGTTCGCAGAAACTGAATAAAAGTTTGGTACAAGGTATTTTGAGGCATGCGCTCAAGAATCATATAAAAAACAACAGTTAAGCTCTAACAGTTACGGTTACAGTGACAAAATTTCAAAAATTTCAAATAGAAACACCTACTTTTTTTATTGGAATGTGATCTCCGTAGCAAAAAATCATAAATAGCGTTGAAACGGTACATGTAAAACGAAAATCGCCAGCGCTAGGCTGACTAAGAAGAAAAGAGAAAACAACTCTGATGTGCCTACCAGAGCAAGACTTTCATTTTTAATGACTCCAGATTTCACAATGAGTCTTTGGCTCTGACTGAAACTTGCTGATTCTGCTTCGAAACGAGAAGAAGAGAGCAACGTATGCTTTTCGAATTCACGTTTCCAGTTAACGAAAAGTGAGCTTCGTCCGTCCACAGAATGTGTGAAGGCCAACTGTTATTCTCGTCATACCGGATAAGAAATTCGTTCGCAAAATCTGTTTGTAGTTGGTTATTACCCGCTTGCAACTTTTGGACACGTTGGAACCGATACGGAAACATTTGGAGAACAGAGCTCAGAATCTTGCGTATCATAGAATTTGGCAGCTGCAGACAGTGTGAAACGTAGCGTGCACTTGCACGAGGAACTTCACTTATCGTCTCATGGACTTCTGCAACAGTCTCTCAACAGGAACGGAATGTCGTTCAGGCTGAGATCGATCGCATGTGAAACCAATTTCTGGAAATTTACGTATCAAATCCGGTACAGCTTTTACAGTACACGGGCTTCAGCGTTGCTATGGTGTCTGCGATACACACCCAAAGACGCAATGTCTCTGCGGCATTTTGTCCGTTCAGGTAATAAATCTTTACAATTTCCCCACGTTGTTTCCCTGTAAGCAGCATATTGTTCACAAAGCGAGAAAGCAAGATACACATCACGCATTAAAAAAAGCCTTATTTTGCACCTAGTGCGATGGCGTCAGTTAAGTTAACAAAAATATCAGCAATTATTGGAAAATACGCTGTTTACAAGTTAATGCGCTATTGGTCCTTAGTTTTTCTTTATAACCTCAAACACTCTGTTTTTTTATTGAAATGACTAGGTGGTTAAATTCAGATTCAGAAAATTTGGGCCATTCTTTTTTAATGGCTTCTTCTAGTTGATTGGCAGATAAAAATATTTATTTTTAGCATAAACTTTGCAAGATAATATATCCCAAATATTTTCCATAGAGTTCAAATCTGAACTCTACTTGACCACGGCAAAACATTGTATCTTTTCTCGTTTAAACTATTCTTGCGTGGATGCACAAATAAGGCGAGAAGCATTGTCCTGCGGAAACCTCCAAGTAGCATCACTTAAAAAAGACCCAAGCGGTATCGAATGACCTTATAGCATAGCTTGATACAGTCGGCAGCAAAAGTATCCGAGAACTAGCAAAAATTCCTATGTAAAAAAAGTACACTTAATACAGCATTGTTACATAAATCCTTGTTGAATCCTGTCTTAGTCAGTCTAAGAACATGATTCAGCAAGTATTTATTTATCAAAACAGTAATAAGTGTACTTCGTTTACATAGGAATTTTTGCTAGTGCTTGGATACTTTTGCTACCGACTGTATTCTACAGAGTCCATACGCCCCGAAATTCGCTGTAAATCACGCAATCGATCATGACTAAAAACTTACCAAACCATTACGTATCTTCCTAAATCCTTGTCGAATCCTGTTCTAAGTCAGTCTAAGAACACGATTCGATAAGGATTTATTTAACAAAACCGTATGAAGTGAACTTTTTTTTACATAGGAATTTTTGCTAGTGTTCGGACACTTTTGTTACTGACTGTATACATATATATATATATATATATTATATTAATATAATTAATTATATATACATTATATTATATATATATATATATATATATATATATTTCAAATATCCAATTTAATATATATAAAATATGTTAATAATGTTCAAATCGGCGTGACCAATAACTCAAAACATTTTTTATCAATCGTGCTGAAATTTTGTACACATCTTTTCAATGATATTACTTTCTATATGAACCTATTTGTTTTGAGAAATTTTATGAAAGAATTATTTTTTTCGAAGAAAAAAAACTGAAAAATTTGGTTCAAAATTCAAGTGTTCTTTATAAAATATTTTAACCCGTGAATTTTTTTTTTCATTTTTAGTTATTAGAAGGTTTTTAATTGAAATTGACTTTGTCATCGTGTCTTCGTGTCACGCTAGTAAACAATGCGCTTCATTTTAAAGTAAATATAAGCTATTTCGTTTGTCGCTCTGTGGCTCGGTTGGTAAGAGCGTCCTGTTAATAACGCGGTGGTTGTGAGTTCGGTCCCTGGAAGGTCCAGCGTAGTAGTTTTTGCAGATAATTAGTAGAAAAGGTGTTAATTGAAACAAGGAAACTTTTCGTTGCTTGCACTAAGAATTTTTTGAGGAGTTTTTTTAAGAAGCATTTTTTTTATTTAGATAGTGGAAAACACAAAACATTTTAGATATTAAAAAAGCACAAAATAAAATGTTTTAAGTAAAAAATACATTAAAAAATATTTTTAGAAGCTTTATATATATGTATATATAAACATTATATATTACTATTATATGAAATTGGATTTGTCATCGGCTTTTTGTCACGTTAAAAAACCAAGACGCTTCCATTATATATATTAAAAAATATATATATATATAAGCAACTCATTGTATTTCTTAATGAATCAGCTGGTTACAGCGTCATGTTGATAATGCGAGAGTCGTGTGTTCGACCCTCGCCAGACCGAGGTGTTTTTTGCAAATAATTAATGGAAAAAGTGTCAATTAATAAAAGAAAATATTTCGTTGTGTACACAGTATCCTAATAATTTTTCAAAAGTTTTTATACGGCTTTTTATCTAGTTACAAAAAGCACAAAATTAAAATGTAAGTAAAAATAAATAAATAAATAAAATTTTTTAGAAGCTTTTTATTAGTTAGAAGCTTTTTATATGAAATTGACTTGGTCATCGTGTCTTCCTATCACGCTAGTAAACAATTAAAGTAAATATAAGCCGTTCCGTTCGTGGCTACGTGGTTCAGTTGGTCAGAGCGTCAGTTTAATAACGCCGTGGTCGCGATTTCGGTCCCCGGGAGGTACGGAGTGTTAATTTTTGAGGATAATTACTAGAAAAGGTGTCAATTGATAAAAGAAAATTTTTCGTTGACTACACAATATCTTAAGAATTTTGCGAAAACAATTTTTAAGAAGTTTTTTTTTTTTTTTTTAATATTAGAAAACACAAAACATTTTTAGATGTTAAAAAAGCTCAAAATTAAAAGTTTCAAGTACAAAATACATAAATAAATATTTTTAGAAGCTTATATATATATATATATATATATATATATATATATATATATATATATATATATATATATATATATATATATATATATATTATATATTATTATATGCAGCTGAATTTGTCATCGCGTTTTCTGTCACGATAAAAAACAAGACGAAAAAACAAATGTAAGCAATTCATTGTATTTCTTAATGGCTCAGTTGGTTAGAGCGTCATGTTAATTTTTGCAAATAATTAATAGAAACGGTGTTAGTTGATAAAAGGAAATATATCGTTGTGTACACAGTATCCTAATAATTTTTGAAGAGTTTTTTTTAAATAGCTTTTTATCTAGTTACTAAAAAGCACAAAATAAAAATTTAAATAAAAATAAATAAATAAATAAAGTTTTTATAAGCTTTTTATTGAAACTGGATTTCGTTATCGCGTCTTCATGTCACGCTAATGAATATGGCACCGCAACTTTAAAGTAAATGTCAGCAGTTCTTACAGTCGCTCGTTGGCTCAGTTGGTCAGAGCGTTGTTAATGCGATGGTGGTGAGTTCCATCCCCGAAGGATCGATGTGTTAAATTTTGTAGATAATTAATAGAAAATGTGTCAAATGATAAAAGGAAATTTTTCATTGTCTACGCAGTATTCTAAGAATTTTTGAAGAGTTTTTTTTAAGAAGCGTTTTTTAGATATTAAAAAGCACAAAATAAAAAGTTTTATATATATGTACATATTCTTTTACAAGCATTTTATTGAAACTGGATTTTATCATCTTGCCTTTGTGTCATTCTGAAGAAGAAGGCGCCTCCACTTTAATATAAATTTAAACAACCTTTTTCGTCTTCGTTAGCGCATTTGGTTAGAGCGTCATGGTGATAACGCGATGCTCGTGGGTTCGACCCTTGCAAGCCGATGTGTTGCTTTTTTGCAGATCATTAATAGAAACTATGTCAACTGATAAAAGAAAGTCTTTCATTGTCTACACATTATCGTAAAGGAATATTTAAAGAAGCTGTTTTTTGAGTTACTAAAACGCACAAAATAAAAATTTTAGTAAAAATATAAATAAAAATAACACTGAAAGTTTTTTTTATTATTATTGTGTAGCCCTAAAAAGCACAAAATAAAAATTTATTCTTGCAGAGACATGCTATAAAATCATAAAATAAAAATAAAAATAAAAAATAAATTAATAAAATAAAGTTAATTAATTAAAATGACACTGAAAGTTTTTTTTTTTTTTTTATTGTGGAGCCCTAAGAAGGCTAAAATAAAAAAATATTCCAGCAGAGAGATGCTATAAAATCGTAAAAGTTTCAACAACAAGAAAATTTTAAAGAAAAATATAGATATTTCACTTTTGCAAAAGGTGAAAAATTTTAAATATTCTAAATATTTTAAAAAGCATCCGAGAACAATATTCCTTTTGTATAAGTATTTGTGAGATTTTTCTAGAATGTTTTATGTTTTTTCTTGACAGTTAGACTTTTGGTTAGAACGTCATACTGATAATGCAATGATCGTTGGATTCGGTCCTCGAAAGACGATATAGTACTTTTTTCCAGATAAATAATCGAAAAAAAAAAAATGTCAATTGATAAAAGACAATCTTCCGTTGTCTACAAAATATCCTAAGAAATTTTAATTAGTTTTTTTTTAAGAAGCTTTTTTCTTTTTGTAACTAAAAAGCACAAAATAAAATTTAAGTAAAAAATCATTTTTTAAAATTAGAAGCTTTTTATTGTGAAGCCCTAAAAAGCATAAAATAAAATTTATTCTGGCAAAGACATGCTACAAAGAAATGAAAGTTTCAACACTAAGAAAATTTTAGAGAAAAGTATAAGTACTTTCCTTTTCAAGAGATGAAAATTTTTTAATGTTCAAAATATTTTAAAAAGCTTTCGAGACATTTGAAATTTCTGGCCAAACGAACGATTATATAAAAACTAATAACTAAAAATATTGGTCTCGAAAGATTTTTAAAATATTTTGAACTTTCAAAAATTTTCATCTCTTGAAAAGGAAAGTACTTATACTTTTCTCTAAAATTTTCTTAGTGTTGAAACTTTCATTTCTTTGTAGCATGTCTTTGCCAGAATAAATTTTATTTTATGCTTTTTAGGGCTTCACAATAAAAAGCTTCTAATTTTAAAAAATGATTTTTTACTTAAATTTTATTTTAGGTTTCTCTACAAAATATATCATTAATAAACACACAGAACTTTTATTTTTTGATTTCAGACCAATACACCAGGGGCTACAAGTCACACCAACCAACAACTCTCGCTGCGACCTTCCCGAAAGATTGGACGTTTTGAAATTAGAAAAAAAAAAAAAAAAAAAAAAAAAAAGAATTTTTTTGTGATAGTTAAAAATAAAAATAAAGCATATGCCAAATTTAAAAAATATTGAATGGGTTATTCTTAAAAAAAAAAAAAAAAAAAAAAAAAAAAAAGAATCAAAATCAAGTAAGATTCACGCGTCTATATGTATCTGCCCCCTTTTAACTCATTCTTTTTATGATAAATTCCGATTCAAATGAATTTTTAACGTAAGTTGCCATACTTTTTTTTCGTTTTATGTATCTATCTAAATATTTTTTGTATTCCTATAATATATATATATATATATAAAGTGGGTGTTCAAATTATAAGAATTTTTTCTTTTCTTATTTTGACATTTTTTCGATTATCTAAAAATACTAGACGAAATGGCCTGAAAATTCGTACATGCAAAGAACATTTAAAAACTCCTATTTTTCCACTATCGATTTAGTCCAGAGTGCAATTAGGGGACCAACCATAAATTGAAGAAGAGAGAAAATACTTTGGATCACCCTGCCTCGCAAAAAGCTACAAAGGACTTCAATACTTTGTTGCGCATGCTAAGTACAATATTTGAGTGATTTGGTGCGGGAATTGCGCAATTATTTAGGCAGTTATAATTTTTTTTTTTTTTTTGAAAAATTACCAAATTTTTTGTTACGCTTTTTGCTTATAATGAGAACGGATTTCTATAAAATTTTACAAAACTTGCTGAAAAATCGACAAAACATTAGAGAAACATTATTCTGAAACATGAAATTCACACGTGTAATATTCGTTGAGATATGATCATTTTTACTAAATATTATTTTACTACGCATGTGCAAAAGATAGATTTCTATTTCATAGGTTGAAAGCTAAATGTATTGAGCAACTTTTGTCGTTTGAATAGAGTAAAAATGAACCAAATTGTCGACAAAAGAACGACCTTATTACCATGTTTTTATTAACTTCGATTCTTGTTTGTATGTTTGTTTGTTTGTTTGTTTGTCAGATACAAAACTTGAAATCGAATTTTAACTAACTTTCCGACTAGCTAGATATTTGAAACTTTCAGGATAGCTCAAAACACGGTGACAATACATTTTTTTAATACTTTTAGTCAACTGTTTCAGGTCCCTACTGCCTTCGGCAGCGTTTATATGATTCAACAGAAAATTTATTTAACTAACTTCCCCAATAGCTAGATATTTGAAACTTACAGAATAGTTCAAAATACGGCGAAAATGCATTTTTTTAATAGTTTTAGCCGACTGTTTCAGGTTCCTGCTGCCTTCGGCAGCGTTATCAGTACAAATATTGCAATCGATTTTTCTCTAACTTTCCGACTAGCCAGACATTTGAAACTTTCAGGATAGCTCAAAACACGGTGACAATACATTTTTTAAATAGTTTTAGTCAACTGTTTCAGGTCCCTACTGCCTTCGGTAGCGTTTATATGATTCAACAGAAAATTTATTTAACTAACTTCCCGATTAGCTAGACATTTGAAACTTTCAGAATAGTTCAAAATACGGCGAAAATGCATTTTTTTAATACTTTTAGCCGACTGTTTCAAGTTCCCGCTGACTTCGGCAGCGTTATCTGCAATCGATTTTTCCCCAACTTTCCGACTAGCTAGACATTTGAAACTTTCAGGATAGCTCAAAACACGGTCACAATACATTTTTTTAATACTTTTAGTCAACTGTTTCAGGTCCCTACTGCCTTCGGCAGCGTTTATATGATTCAATAGAAAATTTATTTAACTAACTTCCCGACTAGCTAGACATTTGAAACTTTCAGAATAGTTCAGAACACGGTGAAAATGTATTTTTTAAATATTTTTAACCAACTGCTTCCGAATCCTGCTGCCTTCGGCAGCGTTACCAGTACACAGCTGGCAATCGATTTTTCACTAACTTCCCGACTAGCTAGACATTTGAAACTTTCAAGACAGCTCAGAACACGGTGACAATACATTTTTTTAAATACTTTTAGTCAACTCTTTCTGGTCCCTACTGTATTCGGAAACATTTATATGATTCAACAGAAAATTTATTTAACTAACTTCCCGACTAGCTAGACATTTAAAACTTTCAGAATAGTTCAAATACAGTGAAAATGCATTTTTAAATATTTTTTACCAATTGCTTCGGTACCCTGCTGCCTTCGGCAGCGTTACCAGTACAAAACTTGCAATCAATTTTAACTAACTTCCCGGCTAGATAGCCATTTGAAACTTTTATAATAGCTCAAAACACGAGAGCAATTATTTTTTTTAACACTTTTATCCAATTCCTCCGGGTTCCCGCTGCCTTCGGTAGCGTTTATATGATTAAACAGAAAATTTAAAAACATGGTATATAAAAAGATCTTTTTATCTTGTAATTACTTTTAAATATTTTTCAGAGCTGAAATTTTATATGGGGTTTACACATGCTGCGTATTTAATTTAAAGATCCAATTATTTCAATCACGTTGAAAAAGTTCTTTTTTGTGAAAAACCCTTATGAACTCAGAAATCTCAGTAAATAAATAAAAATATGTTAAAGTTACAAGTCTATAAGGGTGTTTTCACAAAAAAGAACTTTTGCAATGTGGTTGAATAATTGGATCTTCAAATTAAATATGCAGCATGTGAAAATCCCCATATGGCATTTCAACTCTGGAAAATACCTATAATGTAGCGCGTTCTTTTGCCGACCATTTACTTAATTTTTACTCTATTCAAATGAGCTTTTGACAAAAGTTGTTCACTATATCTAGCTTTGACCTGTGCATTAAAAATTTTTTCTATCTCTCGCGCATGCGCAGTAAAATAATATTTACTAAAAATGCTCATATCTCAACGAATATTACACGAGTGAAATTTATGTTTCAGAATAATGTTTCTGGAATGTATTGTCAGTTTTTCAGCAAGTTTTGTAAAATTTTATGGAAATCCATTCTAGTTATAAGCAAAAGACTTGTAAAAAAAATCTAGTCATTTTTGAAAAAAAAAAAAAAAAAAAAAAAAAAAAAAAAAAAAGAAAAAAAAAATATGTATATATATATATATATATATATATATATCTGCCTAAGTAATTGCGCAAATCCCGCACCAAATCATACAAATAATGCACGTAGCATGTGCAACAATGTATTAAAAATACAAGTCATTTGTAGCTTTTTGTGATACGGGATGATCCAACGTATTTTCGCTATCGTGAATTAGTAGTTGGTCCCCTAATTTCACCCCAGACTAAATCGACAATAGAAAGTATCAGTGTTTCAATGTTCTTCGCATGTATGAAGTTTCAGGCCATTTTGTTTTTTGTTCAGTATTGTTTTTAGATAATCGAAAAAAATGTAAAAAAAATCTAATAATTTGAACACCTACTGCATATATATATATATATATATATATATATATTTAATGTAAATTATGATGTATGAAAATGAAAGTAGGATGTATAAACAACAAAAACAATAAAAATTCTTTTAACAGTCTTCATGAACAAGAAGAAAAAGTTAATTTCAAAAGTATTCAAGCCAAAAATTCAGTACAAGCTGTGTTATTTCCTTCAGCAGGTGGGAACACAACAATTTAAAGAAATTATGTTAATGTTACTAATTGGGTTTTGATTGATATCTAGGCTTCAATGCACCCTTTTAAAAATATTTATAGCCAAAAATTATTATCCATTTATAAACGACAGTAGGTTTAAAGTAACACTTACGATGCGCAGTTACTTTTGAAACTCGGGTCCTTATATGTGTTTCGCTTTGTGCAATGTTAGAATGCGGTTGATTTTAGGAAGTAATGTTTGTCTATAATTTTGAATAGGTGTTTAAGTATAAACTATTAATTACTTTTATATTCTTTCATCTCTCTCTCTCTATATATATATATCATGATCTGTTTCCTCTGTCTTTTGCATTATTGTAATATATTTATGTATAAATAAATAAATATATGTAAACGAAGTTTTGAAATTGTAAGCCTACATTCATACACGTAATTTTGTCTTAAATTTTGATCTTTTTAACATATCTTTCCATCTTCGTAATTTACTATCAGGTTTTGTGTGTATATATATATCAGCAGGCTCTACCTCCGCCACTAGTCACTATATTCGGAATTAAAGAATGAAATGAATTAAAAAATATATATATTAATGGCTATAATAAATAATAAAAACAAAACTTTGAACAAATCCTATAAAATGCAAGAGTTCTTGCATTTTTATGGGTTTTATTCAAAGTTTTGTATTTATTACTTTAAAACGCTCTCTGGTGCTTTCTTATAATTAATCACTATGTTTTAAATCACTTAATAAATAAAAACTATAAAAAAAAAATCTATTAAAATCACTTAAAACCTCGCTTCGGTTCCCCACTGCTTGCATTTGCTTCTTAACGTCCCATTTCAATTTAGGTGCTTAACTGGACTGCTATTATTCAATAACTACGAATTTTGGATAGACATTTATCGAAGAAACTATCATCTTCACTGTTTGACAAAAGGTGTCAGCATCAGACTGAGGTAATTCTAAAATGAAAAAAAAAAAAAAAAAAAAAAAAAAAAACTAATCAAAAATTCGAAAATCGGGCTTCGAGGTGCATAGAGAGAGATCAAAACGGACTTCCCTGCAAAATTCTGCAGCTCTGCAATAAGCAGTTTGTCTACAAAGCGAAAAACACAAGATTATCTTTGTTTTTTGTCACATTCATGTTATCCTTACGGTTTACGATACCGTGAAGTCGCTGAAAGATTTACATTTATCAATTGATGCCTTTTCTGATAATTATCTGCAGAAAGTAAAACATGGACCCTTTGAAGGATCGAACCCATTGTATTATTCGATTAAACCATAAGACATATGAGAGTTATTAGAATTATTAGAGTGAACCTATCACGTTATTATCGAACTTTCTCGCTATTAGCATGGCGCTTTAACCAATTGAGCTAATGGGCCACAAGAAGACTTTTTTAATTTACGTTTCTATCACCAAAGTTGATCATTTCAGAAATTTATATTATTTAATTAATTAAAAGTAAAGTAATAAAAAATTCTGAAATCAGACTTTAAGGTGCATCAGGAACCCTAAGAGCACAAAATGTTTCAGAAATGTAACAATAATATGACATCTAAACAATGGAAATATTTCAGAAACGTTTCGAAACGTTCAGTTTGCTTTCCGTTTGGTTTCAAAAACGGACAAATGTCTGCGATCGTAACACAAAAAACCGGAAACGTAACAGAAACGTTGCAATTACTTAACAGATGGAGCATCGAAAAGTGCAAATGTTTCAGAAAGGTATACTTAAAGCATACAGAAAGCATACTTAAATGTGTTACTTTTTTGAAAGATTGTAAGGTTTTTGCTACATAACTGAAACATTCTGTTCTGTATGGGGAGAGGTAAAAATGGATTTCCATGCGCAATTCTGAAGCTCTGGGATCAGCGGTTTGCCTACAAAGTGACAGCCACTCGCACACACGCATCTTATTTTATTATATGTAGAGATTACTTTGTAAGAAGTATAAATTCCAAAAGTAGAGATAAGATGAACAAAATCATAAAAATGTGAAGGAATTACGATTATATACGGGAGTAGAAATTAAGAAATTAAAGTTACTGGTCCGTACACACTTTGGTCCGTTATTCCGCTCTACACTCATGTTTGTGAAAATTACACCGCCATGAAGGGATTATGTAAATTGAAGCAAACTTACAGGAAATGTAAAGTGAGGTAAGGCATGCAAATAATTAGAATTACAAATCGATTGCGTATGCGTGGAACGAGAACCAACTCCGTATCAGTCGCTTGTTCCAGGTATATAAAGGACTGTAAAGGCGCTTTGAAATCTGTTTATCGTCCTCTGTCTGAGGTAAGCGTTTCACTGGGGGTCAATATGCCTCGTTAAAAGCGGAGGGTGCCATACCAGCAACTAACGGAATTCGTACGAGGCCGCATCGTTGATATGCAAGAGGTTGGATTTTCGTATCGAGAAATAGCAGCTCGCACACAGTGTAATGCCACAACAGTGATGCGTGTTTGGAAGAAATGGACAGAGGAGAACCAAACAAGCCGAAAACCTGGCAGTGGGGTACGCAGTAGAACAGCGGCACGAGACGATAGACACCATCCGCTTGGCTGTGACGGGCCGTACAGTGTCCTCTCTCGTGTGTTAGCACAGTTTTGGAGCACGGCTACAGGTGTTTTATTGTCTAGCTCCACGGTTTGTCGGCGTTTGCTGCAGCATGAACTGCGTGCAAGGGTTCATCTACGCAGGATTCCCTTCTCGCTGAATCACCGCCTACGACTTCAATGGGCTCAGCAACTCAGCACGTGGCTTGCTCAGTGGCAACAAATTGTTTTCTCCGATGAATCTCGCTACAATCTCGAATGCAATGATGGAAGAGTACGCGTCAGACGTTACAGGCGGGAACGTCTGCTCCCACAGTGCGTTATCCAGCGTCATACTGCACAAACGCCTAGCATCATGGTGTGGGGAGCTATTGGGTATAATTGTCGATCCCATCTAGGGCACACTGCGAGCAACCTCAACAGTGGTCGCTACATAAGAGATATTTTGAAGCCAGAAGTCCTTCCCATTCTCCGACGCATTCCAGGTGCTGCATTTCAGCTGGATAATGCCCGTGCACATCTTTCTCAGTCTGCACAAGCCTCCTTCAGTGCACAACAGGTTTCACTTCTTCCATGGCCTGCTTATTCCCCGGATATATCGTCCATCGAGCATGTCTGAAATTTCATTTATCGACGACTCGCTCGTACAACTGGTGGGCTCGTACACTGCTGACACACGGCATCAGCGATTTTATAGCAAGCCTGGCAACTCTAAAGAACACATCAGATAAGTTACGTCTGACGACGCAGAACTCAATACCGAAAACACTCGAAACACGCACGCTAAGCATAATACTTAACAACACGATTAAACAAGATCAATTCTCAGCCAAGACAGGACTTCCACTCCCTCCCGCCCTTTTTTGTTAGCCGCGGCTCTTTTTTAAGTGACGTCATCATTATATCAATATTTTAATGTTATTTTTTAAATTATTTTTACTGTAATATGGTATCGAAATGAAGTATCAGACATAGATTATAATAATTATAGTAAAAAAAAAATAAATAAATCTTTGATTTTAAATATCTATCTCCATCTCTTCTAAACAAAGTTTTCAACTTACAAAAGTTAACTTTTAAAGAACAATAAACTCTGACAATTTATTAATTTTAAAAGATTTTTTTTTCATTTTTTTCCTTTTAATAAGTATAATATATTTACATGGCGACAGATGGCGCCACATCTTGTGAAAAGAAATTTTCGGCGAAAATTTACACCAATAATAGATAAATGTAACCGATAAGTATTCGCAATTGCTTTGTTTTTAATATACATCCTCGGAAAGAATGAATCAATGAATTAATTGTGTGAATTACTTTTATGATTGAGCTTTAATTAGGCGTCTGCCATAGAATAGACATGTGAATATTAATATCGTCTGCTCGAACTTTACCATTGGTATTCGGATTGCGCTGCATAAAGAGAAAGGAATATTTCCGTTCCAAATTGGTTTAAAATTTTCTCGCTCATGCCCAGATCGTACGATTTTGGTCTTACAGAAAATGCTTTGTGTTTTAATGTTATAGATAGTTACAATATAAGATTTATTCCCGAAAAAAAAAACAGGTATAATTAGTATACAGGCTGTACACAAGACGTGCAGGTGCCACAATCGACACAGTGACGCAAGCTAACACCTAGTACGCTTGACCGGAAGCTCGAAGTCGTCATCAATATCAGGATTCACAACACCACCGGCGCTCGAACTCGAAACCTCAACAACACTTGCACTGGATGTTACAACACACTCCGAGTGTACAACACACAGTAAGATTGAACTTTGGCGACAAGTCGAAGCCATGTGGAATGCCATTTACCAGGATTACATTCACGACGTGTACAGGCTCTTATCGTTCAGCGTGGCGGACGCACAAAGCACTGATTTCAAACGTTCTTTTTGTCTTTTTGTCTTGTACATTTGATCGGTCATTTGTACCACTATGTGGAATAAATTTCATTAATTTCTGAAAATTCTTTCATGGTGTTGCAATTTTCACAAACATGAGAGTATATATAGGACATTCAAAATGTAAGATTCACTTCTTCCCCTATAGGTAGCAGCATTGCGAAACAAGGGCAAAGCTTGTGTATACGGTAACTAATTTCCACGATTACCAACGGTAAGAATTTCGTTCGAATAGTTACATCCGTTGCTGAGTAGCATGGAGAAAAAACACCACCTGAGCTGGAAACTTCCTCTAACTTGTTGGAAACTTGCACGGGTACAGAGATTCAACGTATAATATCGTCATCATGCAAAATTTCATACATCAATTGCAAAATGGTGCCAGCTATTCAAAGACTGTCACACAGACTTTTCCCATGCGGAAAAGCGAGAAAGGCCAACAATGATGAATGCATCACGCATGATGTTGTAAGTGGAAGGCTTCACTGTCGGCAATCGGAGAGTGAGCGAAGTACATATTGCGCAAGGTATTATTGGTGGTGCTCATTCCATCGCCCGTCATCAGATGTCCATCACCCATCACCTGTTCTAAGTTGGTTCCAAAACGAAATTGCGAGTTTCTACCGTCAAGGCAACTAACGATTAGTGCAACTTTTTAAGAAATGTAAAATATACAAAAACCATTACGTCTCGTAAAATTATATTACATTTTAATTGCACTAAAAATCGAGACAACTATAATATATCATTTAAACATACAATTAAAATATTGAAATAAACACAACATAAATTTATACGTTTTGAGTCTTATTTTAGGCTCCTCATCAGTAAAAACATGATAAAATTAAACGTTGAGATGAACAGATAGATTTCTTCTACAAAAGCACAGCGTATTCGGCAGGGACTGCGCATGCTTCATTAATATGTGAAAAATATAGTTTTAAATACCAGCCCTCAAGGAAAATTCTAGAATGATAATTTGAACAATTAGATACAATTGTTTTAGTATTGTCAAAATCAAGTAGATGGTCGGTTTTTATGGCATGAATACGACTTTAACATTGATAATCATGATAATAACTCTTCCATATCACCTAAATCTTTCATTACTATTCCATACTATAAAAAAATTTCTGAATATATAACAAAGATTTTACGTACTATTAATATATTAGTTTCCTATAAACCTCAGTTTCGGGTTCGTAATTTCGTTTCTACTTTTAAACCTGTTATTCTCCCCCCCCCCCCTTTCCCATACAGGAGTTATTTATAATATTCCTTGTAAATCTTGTAATTCTGTTTATATTGGTGAAACGTGCCGTTCCCTTCATACTCGAATTCTTGAACATAAAAGAAATTTCAAAAACCGCGATGATCGTTCTAAAATTGTCCAGTATCCATAGAAACCGACCATCTACCTGATTTTGAGAATACTAAAATAATTGTACCTAACTGTTCAAATTATCATTCTAGAATTTTCCTTCAGATCTGGTATTCAAACTACATTTTTCACCTCTTAATGATCCATGAACAGTCCCTGCCGAATACGCTGTGCTTTTGTAGAAGGAATCTATCCGTTCATCTCAATGTTTACTTTTATGATGTTTCTACTGATGAGGAGAATAAAGTAAGGCTTGAAACATATAAATTTATGTTGTGTTTATTTTAATATTTTAATTGTATATTTGAATGGTATATTATAATTGTCTCGATTTTTAGTGTAATTAAAATGTAATTTTAAGAAATGTCTGCAGGGGCTCGGAAATTGTGGAGAAAAATAATGTGTTGTATGTGTACCATGTTATATTGTAGTGCATTTCTGAATAATGTGATTTTTGATATACACTGTTAAAAATAAAATGCTATATTTGACCAGAAAAATGGTTCCAATTAGCTGCAACCGATTCATTGGTGCAATGTTTCACCATTTTAATGGTGCCGTTTCAATAGTAAGTACCACTAAAATGGAGAAATTTTGCTCCAGAATATTGGTTGCAGCTAATTGGAACCATTCTTCTGGCAAAATATAGCATTTTATTTTTAACAGTACACATTGTTCGTGGTGTAATTTACTTTTTGAACGCCCCTGGTATATAAATATATATATGTATATATATATATATATATGTGTGTGTGTGTGTTTGTATGTATATATTTGTGTGACAATTATGATGAAATTTTTATTTTAAACACATTTTATTAACCATGGGGATCAGGGAGGCGCCTGGAAGCAGAAGTTTTCCTCAGTAAGGACTTGTAGAAATTTCGCAAGGAACTGGTGGTACCTGCCACAACCAGAATTGTGTGAAGCAAAACATTGGATTAAATGCGTCACAAAAGCCACCGAGCCGTAGTTCGCTTCTGTCAGAATTTCCAGGAGTCTCGAATCTGCTAGTCGATAAAGACGTTTACTACAATTAAATAAAAGTATTGATTAAAGTATACATTATGTGTATCAACTGTCTACAGTCATGGCCAAAAGTATTTGTACACTTTACGCATTAATACTTTTTCTCTTTTATTATATCATTTATTTGATAAAGTATTCAACAACAATTGAAATAAATGTCAATAGCTGTCACTTATTAACAGTTTACAGTCATTTAATACTTTGTATGTCGACCCTTGGCTCGTAGGACGGCCTTAATCCGGGAGGACATAGATTTTGCAAGTTTTTCGCAATACTCCTGAGTTTTCTCTTGTACCCAAACCTTCTTGATAATTTCAGCCAGATTCTTCTCTGAGGTCGGATTTGTCTGGCTAACCTTTTGTTTCATTACTGTCCACATGTTTTCAATCGGGTTGAGATCCAGGCCATGGCCCTAGGACTTCGATGCCCTCGTCGGCTACACTAAGGCCCATAATTTTATAGCAAATATGTACGCCTTAGAGAATATAAACAGTTTAGGACCAGTAGTAAAATCAGAATTTATTTTTTCCAGTTGTAAAAAAATATTTAGGAAAAAAATAAGTGTACAAATACTTTTGGCCATGACTGTATATGGTTTTCACAGGCAGAAAAATTTGAATATTTTGACATGTTTTGAAATCTTCATGATTTTCAGAAATTTTCCTTTGTTTAAAGCATGTAACAACCTATTATTTTTATACTGTTTGTGTTGTTAGATATTATTACTGCGATTTGCGTAAACAAATGTTTAATATACATAGAAATATTTTTGTTCTTTTTTACAACAATTCAAATATACCCTTTTACTTTTCATAATTTCACTTGCATAATCGATATTTTGTATATAATTAAAATTATTGTTATTCTATTTTATTGAATTTTTTCACAAATAGAGTTATAGCCAATAAATTTATCATCTGAATTTTATCTGTAACACACGAAATGCATTTTTATGATAAATGTATTTAAAGCAATAAATATAAATATTTTGTTATCGAATGATTTTTTAAAGATTAAACTAACCATTTACATTTTTAAAAGACATTTATTTAGATTTACTTTGCTAACAAAATTTTATGTATGCGTAGGAAAATAAATTAAATCCCTTGATGCTTGTGATTCTATCAATATTTGACAAAGTTAAGAAGGATTTCAATATGAAATTTATCGACAGATGAGAGGAATTGATCAACTGAAGTTATTTTATGGGCAAGCTTATCTTAAAGACACCGAGCGATGGTAAGTTAATAGCTTCATTTTTCATTCTACAACGATAAACTTCCCGTTTATACACATTCTTCATCGATATTTTACCGATATTTTTATAATTAAGTACTAAAAAATATATAAATTAAAAATATATACACTTATTTCTTTGAACTGTATTTCGCTTAAAGATTCAAATATTAAATTTATTTGACGTACTTTCTTAGGTTCTATTTGGAAAAAAAGGTGATACAGAATTAAAAGAAGTTAATTATTAATGTTTAAAATTATCAATTATTATTTACAATTATTTATAGTTATTTATTATGATGATATAAAACCATTCAAAAATCCGTATGTTTTTTAATATTTAAATCATACCGCTTGATTACAAGCCTTTGTCAATAAACTTTCTAAAAGCATTGATTGCTTTTTTAAAAAGAAAATGATGATAAATATTTGCAAACTGGCAATGATAAGTAAGCATTGCAGTTTTAACAGCACATTACGTTCTAAATAGTAGCATGTGTGTTTTTCACCTGTAGAAGGAAGGTCACGTCATTTCGAAACCGGTTATGCTTATACTAATTTGATAGTATGTGAATAAGCTTTTAAGTTTAAATACATTACGATTTCTCAATACATTTAACTGATTTAATGTCCATTTAGCTTATATTCACATACTTAACACTTTGAGGAAAATTTGCTTATACTGATTTCAAGCTCTTTTTTTTTTTTTTTTTTTGATCAATGCTAGCTGATTCCCCCCTTTCCCCCTCCATCCACTCTACATGTTTTTGATCATGTAAACTGTGGTCAGAGCTATAATAATGTTTTGTGATAAAAAAAATAACTGTGGCTTGGGACAAATAAAATAATAAAAACTTAACAGAAAAAAATACGTCCCAGTGACAACAATGTACAAACAAAAATGAAATCAAAAAATTTTCCGTGGCATCAAACGAATCTAATAAAAGAAAAAATTCTGCGATTTAGAAAATCATATGTAACCAGATATTATTGGTATTACACATGTAAAGATCCAAGAACCTTTTACAGTAGGTAACAAGGTGGATAATCCGATATGATTTGGACAGATTTTGGATTTAATCAGTGAGTTGATAGTACTCTTAAAATGGATACCCAATATTAGACGATTACATAAAAACTCATGGAAGTAATTTGTTGCCTTTTGGAGGAATTTTAGTGAAGATCAAATTAGGTTTTTACATCTCATATACTTCCATACTTCCGCATATTCTTTCATACTATAGCAATCACAAAAATCTTCTTGTCTCAAAAAGGAAAAAAAAAGAAAGAAAGAAAAAGAAAAAAGAAAAGTAGCATTTTTGGATTGTCGGATGTTGAAACCAGATGTAAAATAAATGAAGTGAGTACAAGTGTTGCCAGATTTTGTGACTTTTTTTATTCAATAGTCAACAATAATTTTGAGAAGTGATATTGGATATACATAATAGACGAATCGAATCCAAGAATCGTTGACTGTTTATATCAAATATCACTTCTCAAATTTATTGGTGACTATTGAAGAAAAATGTCGCAAAGTATGGCAACACTGGAGAGTGCGTTTGTGGGATTCTTTCACATCAGGTATAATACAAATGGGAAATAGTAATTCTCTATAGATGGTCTCAAGAATATAATGAATAATGTGGTAAGATGTGATGTCCTAATATTACAAAATTTGAGACTTTCAATAGGAAATCGTGTGAAACTATCAGATTAAATAGAAAATCGTAAGTTATTAAGTATTCACATTTTTAAATATTAATTTTATTTTCTCTAAATTTTTGAGACAAAACTTTTTTCAAGTTTTGTATTGTATAGTTTTCTAGTTGCTGCATTTCAGTTAACTTTTCAGAAAATGTTATTTACATTAGTATTGTAATAAACTAATATAATAGTTTTGTTGTATTTATTTCATTTTTAATTTCATATTGGTAAAGTACATTATCAAAACTTTTGAGATGGGCTGTTACATTTTCTTCAAAGGTTCTACTTACAAACATTAAACAAAACACATCATAGTCAAAAATAATAATAGAAACATTTTAAGTAAAATAGACGGAAAGTGAGATGAAAAAAAAAACTATTTGAAAGCTGATTGTAAAATTTAAAATTGGAGGGGAAATTTGTGCTTCAGTCTCATCTTCACAACTTAACTGGATTAACTGCTTCTAAGGATGTCTGGAATGTACAAGACCATCCCGAATCATATATGGAGGAAAGTTTAGAGTTCTGCTTCAAATTAAAAGTTGAACCACTAAAAAATATTTACAAATGGCATTCATCAACTAACAATATTTATTTAGAGCTGGAGTGTGTAAGGTTCAATTTTTATACCAACTATGTGAAAAATGCCAGGGCCGGTAATCTGTAGATGTGTGATAGTTTAAACAAAGTTATCGATTTTTTCACCTTGAAAAAAAATGGTACTTTATAGGGTGAAAAATTGACTTTCTGTGGACATTTAGTTCTATTACATTTAGTTCTGCTCGATGATAATCGTCTGCATTCGCCAGAGTAGAAAGAGCCAACAGTAATCTTTTTTCGGAGTAGACTCGTTATCGGGAGATGTGAATTATTTTCGTAAACCTGGATAGTATAATTGAAACAAAAAGTGAAATTAAGCGTAAAATATAAAGAAAAAATTCTATATCAGTAAACAATATAAAATGAAGTAAATGAACTGAGATACATTTCGAAGAGAAAGCAAATAAATTGTAAAAGTAGAAAAAAAATATATCGTGAAAAAATACGGTTTTGTTTATAAACTGTGAGATAAATGAACTTGTTTCATTAAAAAAACATAATTTCCATCTCTTATCCAGTATTAAAAACTACTTCTGCTAAAATCCTTTTTTGTCACTTCCCCTTTGTCCTTCCATAAACATAAATCGATACATTAAAGAGTTATTAATTCTATTTAAATCGATATTTCCAAATATATTTCTTAATAGAATATCTTTATCAAAAAATAATGTAATATCATCTAGACATATCATAATTATGTCAATGGAATGAACACTAGTTTTATTAAATAGATTCCTTACAACAATTTTTAATCTTAGAATCAAAATATTTATTTAGTTTACTTTTACGGGCAATGCAATTAAGCGAAAATAACTATAAAAAATAAAAGGTACACTATTTATTCTACTAGATTTTCCAAATATGAAATAAATTTTTACCATTCAACGGGAGCAATTCCATAAAGTGTCTGCTATTTACGAAATACTGATTAGTGAATCAATAATCTCTGATAGCTCATGAGTTGCGGAAGTACACTCGAAATATTTCTGAACTCGTTATTTGTCATTACATATTACTCAAAATGATTTTATTGGCTAAATTTGGAATCTCTTAATCCAATTACTACTCACAAGTACTGTAATACTAGTTCATTAAATATGAGTATGCATTTCAATCGTAATATTGCGAAACATCTTCGTATAAACCTTATTCAAATATTGGTTTCGGAAAAAAAAAAGAAAAAAAAAAAAAAACTGGATTTAGTCTAAATTATTTTTTTTTAGTGATTACAGAAATGAAATAAAGCGGTATTAAATAATTTTGTCTTTTTCTTTTTTAATGTTGTAATTTTCATTAGAAATTTGTTTTTCTGTATTAAATATTATATTTTCAATATTTAGAATATTTTGTAATGTACATAGACTACTTTTTGAAATTTTCTGACAAGTGACACACTCACACACACACACACACACACATATATATATATATTAGGGTGTCCCCTAAATGAGGGGGAATTTTCTTTTTCTTTCTTGGAATCCGCACAAAATTTCCGGATTTCAAATCCGGAATTGGTTTGAAATAGATAATTTGTTCTTGATAATAGATTTGTTTATATAATCTGCATAATTTGTTTAGATAATCTTATAAATAGATTTTTTTAAAATACACAAAAAAATTTCCTGATTTCAAATTCGGAATTTGATTTGAAATAGATATAGAATTTTGGGATTCTGAAATGTATTATCTCGAAATTTCCGGATTTTATACCCGCTAATTTTAAAAATTAGAGGGTATTCGTATAGGCTTTCAAGAAAGAAAAACAAAAATTTCCTCTCATTTTAGGGACACTTTAATATATGTATATATATTTATATACGGGAACGATGAGGAATATGGAACAGTCGATAATCGGGTAAAATGTCTTCACTGAACCTCAAATATGAACAGTAGTTCATCTTGTGTCAGTGAAAAGAGCAGTTTTTGTGTCATACAACTTTTTTATTTTATCAAAATTCATCCATTTTTGGAGATACGTATTACGAATTCTGTAAGCTATTCACGAAACAGTAAAATAAGCGAGAAACTAATGTCATTTCCGGTAAAGGAGTTGAGTTAGTTAGTAGTCTGATTCTCATGAACTTAATTCTACAAACAGATAGTTGAGGTTGACTTATTCTCCAAAATGGCAATTCGAGTAATATGGAATATCAACTATTCATATCATTTGCAATTTTTTGAAACCTGAATGTTGATTATTTTTTTATTACTGCGTATTTTCAATAATAATTTCAAAGTGGTATGTTTATATTACAAATTTTTATGATTTTCTGTAAAAATAGTTCTCTGCTTGATATTATATTCTAAGGAAACGGGGGTATTATATATTTCTCTTCATAATTATTCCATATTACCCGCTCGATCCATATTACACGATTTTTTTTTTGTCTTAATTAAAGTTTTGCTTGTAAACTCTATTTTTGTAACATAAAACCATCAAAATAGATTAACAATGCTTGAAAGTTTTCAATAGTCGAATTCACAATGATCTAAAATGCTTCAATTTATTACGGTGAGTTCAAATAAAAATTGTATTCCATATTCCTCTACTTTCCATTCTATATAGAAATATGTAGTAATTTATTAGTTTTCATCTTAACAGGAAAATGTGAACAGATTTCCAACAAATATCCAGCTACAAATAAGCTATTACAAAGAGAGTAGAAAAAATAAATAGTAAAGATGAATGTATAATTTTAACATTATTCGTGAAAAAACCTATAACAAGACAGTTTAAAATGTTTGACTTTAATATGTCATTATGAAATCACGTGTTTTATTAAAAAATACTTTTTTATAACATTAAATCTAAATTAGAGCGTAGTAATGTGACGTGTAAATAGAGTTATTAAAAATGTTTTACACGTGTTCGATTTACATCTGTTTAATTTGACTGAAGAATTATTGTAGCACGAAAATTGTAGTTAAGGTTATCTGGAGACTGCAATAAAAAAAAATGTATTCTGTAATTGAAAAAAAAAATGTTTCTATAAAGTCAAAGTAGTATATAGATTATATATGTTTTGCATAAAACCATATTTGAAAGAAAGCATTTTTTAATCATCATGCATACAGTATCGTAAGTATTGTATATAGCATATATTTCCTTACTTTTAAATTAAAGCTGGAAGACAGGAGGTGTCGAATTCAATCCCTCGTCTCGCTTGTTAGTCTAGCCATTCAGAGTTTTCCATGATTTTCTCCGAAACTAGCGTAAATACGGGCTAGGCCACCTTCGAAAAAACCCGACGGAGGCTAATCCACGTTTAGACCTAGGTATCTTAGTGTGATCAGTCGTCCACAGCCCGCACAACCAACCAAGCTTAATTTTCAAATAATATTTTTTAAAAGTTGTATGATGTGATATAAAGTGTTATTTGCTGTTACAGTTATAAGAAAAATACCTCTTCTGCTGCAATATTTTGAAATGATTTAAATTACAGTAAAGCACCGTCTATACGTATTTTACATTTATACGTCCTTTTAGTGAAGTCCCGATTCATTCCTATTCATTTTAACGCAAAATTCTTCGTTTATACGCCGCTAATATCGGTTATACGTCTTTTCCACTTTACTAAAATTCGCAAAATTTCTCGACATGTCATTATTTTCCATTCTGAATAAGACGGATTTTTACTATGAAGCATCTTAAATGGAGGAACACAGAAAAGATCGAAGAATGCTGATCAAAGAATCAATTGAATTCACAGTAGTATTTTTAATACTCATAGACAAGCAGCAAATCAGACGAATATTAAAGATTTTTTATGTTATTAAATAACTTATCTGTATGGACATAAATCGTATGCTTATTATTAAAGATACGCAATATATACAATTAATATTTAAAATGTGTTCATATAGTTGTAATATAATACTCAATATATGATATATGTAGTTAGTATCCAGTCATGCATTAATAGTATGATTTTTCTCACTTTTTATGTTTTTTTTTTTTTTTTTTTTTTTTTTTTAAATAATTATTGTTTAAAAAATGTATAATATACATTTACTAACTTAAGAAACTTTATTAATTAGTATTTTCATGTAAATTTTGCTTAGGAGTCATTAAATTTGTAGTAATCAAAGTGTTATTATTAAAATTTCGATTATACGTCTTTTCATTTATACGTCTTTTTACGTCAGTCCCTTGAAAGACGTATAAACGGTGCTTTACTAGTTAATTTATGGATTACATAATTCTTCATTCATGTCAAATTTATCAAATTTATAAAGTAATACTTTCAAAGTAAACTAAAGAATTCTAAAATAAAATTAATTAATTAATTAATTAAAAAAACACTAGTGTACAAAATAGACTATTTTAGTTAAATGTTTTGAAAATCAAATTAATTAACGTTTTTATAAATATTTTAATTTATATTTCCAAAAGTTTATAAGTATCTTTCTTATATTTCTTATCCGAGTTTTCTATGTAAAATATTCAAACAGAACTATTTATTTTTCTTATATTTATAATTTTGATTATAAAATATGAAATTTTTAAAATTTAAAACTAAAATCTTTAAAAATCTTTATTTTACTTTTTAACTGCTTCCTATATGTGTAAAATATATTCTAATATCTATTCATATATTTAAATAAAAATTTCTTCTGTTTTTTTAGTAGATTATGCAATAGTTAAATTATGAAATATTTATGATTACAAATTAATGTTTTAATTATAATACAATATATTTTAAAATATAATAGACAGCTGTATTTATCTTTTGTACAAAGAAGTTTACACACAAATGTACTGCATTTAACGAATAAATTATGGTATTGAAATTTTTTTTTAATTACCTTACTCAAAGACCAGATATGGAGTTACAAAAATCTCATCGCTTGTATAAAGGGTAGTCTATAACTATTTGTAGAAACTTCCTAAAGAGGCTTTGTATTATCATTATGCTTTGAAGAATTTTCTGGAATTTTGTGGTTAGTTTAGGTAATATTAAATTATCGACGAAAAAATGCTGAGACGTTCCTGGCTTTTCCCAGAAAGAGAAGAGTCAGAGTTATGAAATTATATAGTTATTTAATATATTCTTCCTCGAGTCTTTTACACTTGTGACAGCGTTGTTTATACTTTTGTAGTCCATTGAAATAAAATTCATTTGATTGTTTCTGAAATGTTTGACACCAGAAATGCCATCGAAACGATCAACTTTCAAATATTTCTTCAAGTTAGGGAACAGAAAATAGTCAGAAGGGGCTACGTTGGGCGAGTAGGAGGAATAGTAGACCAATTGGAAAACCTGAGTGTTTAGCTTAGCGCTCATAATGTTGAACGTCACAAGTGCATTATTATGCGAAAACAGGATTCTCTTGAACAACTTTCCAAAACGTTTCTTCTGAATTGCTTCTTTTAGCTAATCCAGGAAGTAAGCATATTACTCACCAGTTATATTTCAGCTCTGAGGTAGATAGTCTACCAGCAGAAGTCAGTCTTTGTTCCAGTAAACGGACGCTGCACAGTGGATCGAACAATGTTAAAAACGAACATTGGATAAAAAAAATAAACTATTAAGAAAGCAGATTTTTGCAATGAAATAAATTACAATAATGCCTACAAAATATGAATATATGTGTATTTTTATGACTAAGCAAAAGTTTATTATGTATATAAAGCTTAGAAAATATACTTTTCAATAGTTGATAGTGTCTGTGAATTTTTAGTGATTTTCAAAAGCGCTCGCACATGACACAGGGATTAATTGTTGTAATAACTAATTTAAAAACGCATTTATAGTATCCTAAAGCATAATTTAAGTCATTACAGTCATTACTGAAACTATTTTTATTTTTTATTTTACATAAGATTTCACTTATAAAACATACAGATAGAATTTAATTTTAAAAGTAAATTCAAAACTGAATAAATTAAATTGTTTAAAGTTGTTTAAACTTCAAATACACGTTTATACACCAGAATGTACTTTAAGGTTATGGGAAGGATTTTTTGCGCAAAATTGCGTCTTTTCAAAATAAATGGACTTAAACATTTTATGACCCATGTTACGAATTGAAAAATATTCACCTGTGCCTCTACCACAATAGATAATTTCCCAAATCTTTGAAAATAGGTTATATATTTTGTATAATAACATTAGTATAAAATGTATATAATTTTTTTATATATATAAAATTGATTTAAAAAATTAAAAAAAATTATTATATATTTTTATAAAATTTTATAAGAATAATTAATATAATTAACAGAAAAATATCCTTATGCAAATTTCCCATTTTTTTTTTTTCAAATATACATAAATATGTTTCTACATCTCTTAATAGTTAAAAAAATTGTAGTTTTAAATTTTGCATATAAAAAAAGGAGTAAAACAAGCATCAATAGACAATTGTAAAAATTTTTGGAAAAGAAACCACTTTAAAAATATTCAGCTGTGAATATTTCACTCTGCTTTTTAAATGTGTATGAGCAAAATCTACTTTTAATAATAAAAGAATTAAATATTAATTAATAATTAATATTAATTTTTCTTTAACGCTAATTAAAACAAGGATTGGGGCATAAACTACGATAACCTTATATCCTAGAAATTCAAGGAGAGCAAGTTTTCTTAGAATTGTTTATTTTAAGGCTTAAAAGAATTTTGCATGGAAATTGTTTATCATAATTATTATGTTTTTCATCCTTAGAACAAAAAAAAAAAAAATATCTCCGAATTTTGGTAAACATAAATGTTTTTTGCGCTGTTTTATCAAATGGTACACTAATGTGGTGATTATGGCATATAAACACGCAATTGAATTTGAATGTCTGCTCTGAATTTTTCAGTACTTCAAAATGTTTAAATTAAAAGTTTAAATAATGAATCTTAAACTAATAATAGACAGAGTAAAGGACTCAAAGACAGACTGAGAGACTAATTGAATTCAATTCAATATTAAACATCTTAAAGTGTTAAAACGCTTATTAGAAACGAAATTTCATTCCAGCAATTTCCAATTGCAGCTCGTAATATATACATGTATTTTAGTGTACCCTGTAAATCTTAATATCAAACATACTATATATATATATATATATATATATATTTGTTTATATGAATAACAAAATTTATTTTCATTTTGATTTGGGAAAAATAAAGGCATTAAAATATGGTTTATGGAAATACCTCTCATATAGAACGTAATATTGCAAGAAAGAACGCAATATTGTAAGATTGTTCATTTACCAATAGAACGCAATACTTTGAAATTCTTTCAGGTGTCCCTGTACACAAACCAGTGCGGGTATTTACCCCATTTACAGTAAGGAACATCCTAATGTGAGACTGAATAACATTCAGCTTAATTTCCTTGTATAAGTCTCCTTGCACTTTTGAAATTCTAAAACTTTATCTCTAACTCTCTATTGAAATTCTAAAACGTTATCTTTAAATCCGTATGCGTAGACCAAAAGTGTAAAAATGTTTGTAAAGAAACATCCCTTTCAGTGTCATATATTATAGTAATTTAAATATAAATGTACCGAAAATATTTGTTCATACAACCTTAAAATATCGTAATAATCCTACGTCCGCAATTATCTGTACATCGATCCATTGTGCGCCGTTATTTTTTTGATCGAGTTCTGTGTATTTAACAGAGATGGGCGTTATTTCATGTAATATAATAAATAATACTGTTATTGCATAAGAAGCCATTCACATCGTAATATATTATTGAAAAGTTCATATTAAATAAATAACACTTTAAATTTATCTCTCTGCACGCAAAAAATGAGAGAGAGAGAGTCATATCTCTGGCAATGTGCCAATAAAACACAGACAGAAATTAGATTATTTGTCAGAGTGAAAGTTATTCGTTAACAGGAAATAAAGGAAGCAGTGAAATATTTTCACCAGCTTTCATGTAACGAGTTAAATAAATAATAATTAATCATTACGTTGGTTCCATATCAGTCAAATAATTTTTTGAAATAAGTAATTGCTTTGATTATTTAACATCTTTCTAATATTTGTTGTAAGTATTCTAAACCAAATGTTATGGTGTATTGATTTAGTTTAAATATCAGTATAGTCTGCCAGTGAAATTCAACTTCGTAGATTACGTATTAGTCGTATATTCTTTTGAAATAGGTGATAGCTTTAATTATTTTACACCTTTCTAATATTTTATTTAAAAGTATTGTTCTAGACTGAATGTTATAGTACATTAGTTTAATTTAAATATTAGTACAGGCTATGCTCATGATATGTAATGTCGAAAACACTTAATACTACCGTTTAACGAAATAATATTTTCACGAAGCTTATTTAAACAGCCATGATGAGATAGGTTAGAGGTGATTAATTGATGTTAATTATTGTATCATGGGGATGGGGAATGGGAAGGGAATCAGAATACACGCGCCAGGTTTACGCGCGTATTGAAGACGCTAGTAGCTTTGGGAAGACGATGGAAGGCGTTTAAAAAGGATGTGGGAAGTGGGAGCGGGGAAGAACGAAGAGTGTTTGTTTATATTTAAAATCGCCTGTAGCAGCTGGAATTGAAAAGAGCACTTATTTATTGTGGTTTTCTCAAGAATATTGTTTGAGTTTATTCAAGAATAATTTGATAAGAAAAGTGAATATTTATTTATTTTTATTTTATCTTTTTTTTTTTTTTTTTTTTTTTTTTTTTTTTTTATTTTTTTTTTAAGCTGAATTTCTCTCATTACTATTTTTAATTATTTAAAATGAATAAATTTGTTGTGGTATTAAGGATAGTTAATTATGATCGTATGTTAAAATTAAGTGTGTGAGAAAATAAATAATTTTATTCCATCAGTTTTTGTAAGTAAAATTTATATTTTTAAAGAAGTGTTTCTATCTTTAGAAAACATATTCAAAGTGACTGTTTTCTAAGTATGATTGAAAAATATTAATTTCCTTGTCAATATTGAATGTTCAAGTTCTTTGGAAAATTGAAAGGGACAATTACTCTGTAGTTTAACATTTGGGATGGCTTAAAGATTTTTTTTAAAGATTTGTTATTATTATTTAATTATTTCTTAATTTTATGACTTATAATATGAGGATTCTTTTCGATAGAAAACGGCACTCGTGCACGTGTTACTTGATATTATTTGAAATATTTTGTTTTCGTATTTAAATGAATTGGTTTAATAGAATCTCATGCATACACGATTGGAACAAGCGTTTGTGTAAAACTTTGACTCTACTACTATTTCATATCCACTATTTCATATCAGCGTTTTTTTTTTCATTCTTTCTTTTCTTTGTCTTTCTTTCTTTCTTTCTTTTTTCTTTCTTTCTTTTTTTTTCTTTTTAATTGCAGAAATTCTAATGTTAAGTAAAGTGAAGATTACTATTCGAAAGCATTGGAACTCAAAAACATGAATCGCATCCATTATGCAGGATACATGTATATATTGTATGTCTCGAAAGGATTAGAAAGACACTTGCCGTATATAAACTAAAGAGTAATATGTTATAAAAATAATATGTTACAAGAACCTATTATTAAAGGTAGTATGGAACGATGTAACCTATTACTGAAAAGTAACTGTTTATCCCATCTCTACACTGTAAAAAAATAACTATTACCAGCTGCAAGAAACTCTCTGTGATTGGAGAAAATAATTATTTTCTCCAATCACAGAGTTTCTTGCAGCTGGTAATAGTTATTTTTTTACAGTGTATTGTGTTCCCTAAGACATTGTTTGAGAAGGGAATGAATAAAACCCCCTTTTTACCCCCATTAATTCTTTACCTATTTATAACAGATGTAATGGTTATATAGATGTAATTTAGAACATTTTATATTACCAATATGTAATTTAGAATAATTTAAAACCCATTAAAAAAATAACCATTTTTTATAATTTTGATTAAAATGGGATTGAAAGAAAATTACATTGTAGTGATGGTCTTTCTTTTTTATTGCGATCTAAATTACACATTTATATCATTGTAGTTTTCGGTAAACTAGTGCTGAGAATTCGATCCAATGTGTCTACAACCAGTGATATGACAGTAAAAAACACGCACATATATATGCCAAAAAAAAAAAAAAAAAAAAAAAAAAGAAAAAGAAAAAAAAGGTATTAAAAGGTAATAAATGAAAACTTTGTAAGCAAACAAGCAATCGACATAGATAACAAAAGCTACTAACAAATGTTTTGGATCGAAATATTAGCATCACATTTCACGAATCTGAAGAAAGGTCATCCCGAAACAATTGTTACACAGTTTTGCTATTTATGGTGCATTCTTACAAAATTTTTATTTCTGAACCGATGAAGTGGTACAACTTCTTTCGAATATCTGTAAAGTTTTATACATTATCTACTAATAAGTATTTGGACACTTTCGAATTTAGACGTTTTGTCAAATATCTAAAAAAGTTGTTTAGGAAACATCTTGAAACTCTGGTAGAGTACAGAACATGTCATACTTCATATACTTTAGCAAAAATTGTGTCCTGAAGATTTAAAGGGAACCAGTAAAAAATTAAACGAAATTCAAAATGTTTTGGATCAACCTGTAAAAGTAATGCTTTAAATGCTTTTTGGCTGTAGCATGTGATTATGAGGATTTTCCTCATTATCTGTATTAGTTTTATGCGGCTACCACATATATTCATGCAAATATAACGGTATTTTTTAAAAATTGAAAAACAAAAGTCCACTTTTTAAATTATAACACGTAGGGTATTAGACCCAGTGCAAAGCCATTTTAGAAAATTTAGCATAGTACATTAAACACAGCATCGAGCAATTAGAATTCTGCAATCAGAATGCGAAAATATTAAATACCTTGAGAAATATGAGCATTTTCACTAAATAATTTTTAACTACGCCTGCGCTAGCTTTTAACAAATTTCATTTGCATAATTTAACATCCAAAAGTATGGTGCAACTTATATGAAAACCTCAAACAAATATCGTGTAAATTCAAAAAGTTGGGAGATAGAATGAAAAGAATTTTAGTTCTTCTTAATAAATGAAGATGATACGTGGTTTTAACAAAATTTATTTACAGTCAGAAAACACTACATTACCATTGGACATTGATTGAAAAAAAATAAAAATGTGAGTAAAATCCCGTATAGTTTAGATTTCATATTGAGAGAACTGAAATTCTGTTCATTCTATAACTCAAAACTCTTTTAATTTAAACGATATTTCTTTGTAGTTTTCATATAATTTGCCTAATACTTTTGGCTATTAAAGTATGCAAATGAAATTTTTAAAAAGCTAGCGCATGCGTTATTAAAAATTATTTAGTAAAAATGCTCATATTTCCTAAGAAATTTAACAATTTTTTCATTTTGATTGCAGTATGCTGTGTCTAATGTAGTATGCTAAATTTTCTAAAAATATCTTTACACTGGGTCTAATACCGTAAGTGTTATAATTTAAAAAGTAGAAATATGTTTTGCCTTTAAAAAAAAAAAAAAAAAAAAAAAAAAAAGAACATTATATCTCAATGAATATATATGGTATACTCATAAAAGTGTACATAGATAATGAGAAAAATCCTTGTAATCACATGTTACAGCCAAAACACATTTAAAGCACTACTTTTTACAGGGTGATCAAAAACGTTTTGATTTTTGTTTAATTTTTTTACTGGTCTCCTCTTCCTCTTTAGGACGCAACTTTTGCTGAAATATATGAGGCATAACATGTTATTTGTGCTACCAAAGATTCGAGATGATTCCTAAAGAACTTTCCTAAACATTTGACAAAACGTCTAAATTCGAAAGTATCCAAATACTTATTGACATACAGTGGATAAGAAAGTCGTATTTTTACTGTTTCACGAAATTAAAACTTTATTTAGATTATCGTGTTTTCTTGCGTGTAATTAGCAAGTGCTATAAATCAGTTTCACACAAAGAAATTTTAGTAAACAGACAAAGCTTTTTTCAAACGACGTCTTTTCCCGCAGAAACATACTTTGGTTTGTTAATAAAACTTTCTGATGTAGAACGATATACCTGACTTGCGGATTATACGCAAGGAAATACAGTAAATAGTCAATAATTATTTTTACAATAAACTAATCAATTACAAAAATTTACGCTATTTTATTCTTTTTATAATGACGTTGATTATAGTTACTATTTATAAAATGTATAAGGGTAACAAATACATTTGTTATAAAACATCAAAATTTAGAAACGTTTAAAATATACACTAAGCGACAAAAAAAAAAAAAAAAAAAGCCGCTTTTGTATATTTACCGTTTTTCTTTCTGTAATTGCTAATTTTATAGTTTCAAAAGTAAATTTTTGAACAGATTTTATTACGTTGTGTTCCATGTGCAATTTAGAATTGAGCCAAGAGTTAAAAACAAGATACAGTTGTTTGGAAAATTATAGTTTTAGAAATTATTTCAAAAATGGCAAGAATAAGGCAATTAACGATACCACAAAAAATATTAATTTTAGAGCGAAAATCAAAAAAATATTTTAATACGTAGGATGTCAATATAATTCAATGTTAACAAAATAATAGTGATTTAGTTTTTAGCAAGATGGTTTTTAGCTCTTTGGCTGTTTAAACTGCACATTTGTCTTTAGGCGGCCACGTTATTCATCCAGTCGAGATGACCGCAAGTTAAAAAGCCAGCGCTTTAAAAATCTGTTTGTATTACATTTAGAACATAGCAGGGATTCAGAAAAAGTGTTTAGTAATGTAATTTATCTAAATACAGTCAAATAACAATTAAACAAAGCAGGTTTAATTGCAAAAATATCTTTAAAAAATTCATTCTTAACAAAAGAATTAGAAAACCAAGACATTAGAAGGTTAAAAAAATTAAAAAATGATTAATTAGTTATTGGGCTGAAGTTGTTCTCTCTGATGAGTCAAGTTTAACTTATTTCGAACTGACGGTAACAAGCAGATCTAATCACGAAAATGCGACTGACTTAATGAAAATCGCGCTCTTAAAACAATGACATATTACCCGTACATTACGATACGAAAATGCATTATTTTTCAGTGAGTCTGTCAAATTTTCATGTTCAAGGGTTCAATTAACCCAAAATAAAGATTGGGCATTAAAAAATTGATACCTGACCGACTACTTTGGGGGTATTTCAGATTCTTCCATAATCAGCATTTCAAGATGATAATGCACTTTGTTATATGGCGCTTGTGATATATTTATTTGATTAAAGTTGTTAAAATTTCTTATCCATTCTCATGAGCATCTATAATTTCGTAAGTTATCATAATTTTTTTACTTAAAATTAAATCTCACAAAGAATATCGCAGGATTTCTTCTTTATTAGACCTGAAAATTGTCCTAATGTCAATCCGCTCGAAAATATTTAGTTTATAAAAGAGGGAGGGAATTCGAAATTTGTAGCCTACAACTTTGAAAGAACTATAAAAAATATTTATGATACTTGGCACAGTGAAATTTCTGAGTTTCGTGTTAAAAAACTGTAAAATACTATGCCATTGCGCATTAAAGCAGTAATTCCATATAAAGGCAAAATTATCCATTGCAGAATATATATTTTTATTAAACGATTGTTTAGATCTAACAGAAAAAAAAAACAGTTTTATTTTATATATTGAAATAGCACTTGTTTATTTCATATAATAAATCATGATAGAATACAAAGTATATGTTTATCATATTACGTTTAAAAAGAAAATTTTATGCAGATTTTTATTAAATACTTCGTAAAGTGTAATAAAACGAATTATTAAATCGAAATTTTACATAAGTATCATGTTATGACTTCCGTATTATACAAACAAAACAATTTTATTTGTTGCAATCATTAGTTTTTAAATTATTACAAACCCAAAAGGTATAAATACATTTTCTGCAGTGCGGCTTTTTTTTTTTTTTTTTTTTTGTCGCTTAGTGTATATATATATATACACCTAATGATATTTAAATAAATTTAAAAACATTGAATTGAAAGAATAGAAATCATTACTATATTGTTATTGCTATTATTATTATTATTATTATTATTATTTTAAGTAATATGTTAACATTAAATTTCAAGATATTTCATTTCTATTTGAGTTGCATTACTGAAGTTAAAGCGCAGATAGACCTGCCAACTCTCTAAAAATGAAAATAGAAAATTCTCTCAAATTGAGCCATTTTTCACTCAATCGACATGTTGAAAGGCAACTTCTCACGTTGAGCGAAATCCTCTCAAATCATTGAGCTGTTATAAGCGGCTCAGATTTGAGTTAACTGAAATAAGTTATTTTTGAGAGAAATCGAGCCAAATTTGAGTGAACCTGTTTGATGCTGGAAAAAATATCAGATTCCCTCCGCCGGATTCTAACGCGGGTCTCCTTTGGTGGGAGATGAACTCCCTACCACTACTTTACGATTTCCTACCAAAAGAGGTCGTATAGCCGTTCTAATCATTCTCAAATGTAGAAAATATTATTTATCAATTTTTACTTGTTTTACACATAACATAAAACTATGGGAAATCCGATAAACTTCCATAAAATAGCACTATTGATTTAAAATTGAGGAAAAATTCTTGAAAAAAAGGAACACTATGACTAGCAGACATTTCAGAAGCTCAAAAATTAATTCTGTATAATTTAGTTCGTTTAGAAAAATAAATTCCTTTAGGCAATGTTGCAGCTTTTTTTGACTAACTATGCGTTGAAAAAACAATATGTACCAGTCTGTTTATACATATTATTCCCGATGTTGAGTGTAATTATAACTAAAACATTATAACACTTTTTTTAAACGATTTACATGCATTTTAATGAATTACTTTCAATGACTATAATAAAAATATTAACTAACTTTACACATAAATAAATTCTTACATTATATAAATACATTCTTCTTTTTCTTAATACTTCATATATTTCTTTAAGAAACAGTTTTTGAAAAGACATTCATTGCTCATTTTTAGTTTTTTTTATAACTAACACTCGTGATTTGATAACTCTACTATTTTTTGTCAGTTGCGTATAAAACATTTATTATATTTATAAAAAAAAAAAAAATATCTTTGATAGTTTACTTTTCTAATTATCGAAAGTTCTCAACATATTTTTAAAACAATATATAAATAAATTAATTACATGTATCTAAAAAAATATTTTTCATTTGTCATTTAAAATATGATCGATAGATGGTAGCATTATTACGCAATTTTGTTGAACCAAATGAAAAGTTATCGAAATTCGTTCAGAAAGGAGCTAAGAGATTAGAAAAATTTGACTGAAAATATTTTTGATGAAAAAAGACTGATTTTACTCGAATTTGATTTTTTCCAAGAAATTCCTCTCAAATTATGGCTAAAAATATTCCGTTCTCGTTTTTGAGTAAGCAAATTCGGCCACATATTTTAAGAGAGAACAATTTAATTTATTACGGAGCTTTGTTAGTACCCATTCTTTTTTTCACAGCAATTTATTTGTAATGAACTTTCTTCCAATTTGTAACTACAATTGAATATGAAACATTGATGAGAATGTAGAGAAAATGAGATTTCTATTTGTTTAAAAACATTCTCTACTTACAAAATCGTTGGTTTAAGAAGGGGAGAATTTTGTTTCCAAAATAGTGGTATACTTTCTGCGCTAAATTCCAATGGTGAAAAAAAAGGACGGGTGCTAACTCCAGAACAAATAAAAATGGTGGAAGATCTGCGCAAATAGGTGCATCGTTAAAAAAAAAATAAGAATGAAAAATCATGCAGTACGCATTAACTATTAACAATTTCCAACTGTACGTACATGTTGTATTGTATAACTTTCAATATTCTTTGCCTATGTATCACACAGCAGACAGACAGAAGGACTGAAAAGTATACAGATTGATTAATTAAATTTGAAAACCACTCGTAGACATTGTTGGAAAGTGTTAAAAAGGCATAAAGCAAAAGAAATCCCAGTTGTTAGAATATAATTGTAGCTTTTACTGTATCTGAATATTTTAGTGTAGCCCTGTAAATCTGAAGGTTAGTTATATCATATTCTATGCAAAACACTATTTTACAATATTAACAATACATGTCAATTTCTTTGGGATTTTTACAGTAGAAAGTTATTTAAATGTGATTATCAAAAATGTCTGTCTTAAAACGCAATGCATTGGATTTTTTTTTTTGTTGTTGTTTTTGTCCCTGTACACAAACTAGTTGTACAGGACCTATTAGTGTCATTTTAAATACGGAACATTCCATAGTGAACATCATTAATATATATCATTTTTTAAAAATTCTGAAAATATTAACGGACGCTGTGTGCGGAAGACAGACAGATAGAAAGATAGACAATAGAACAGACAGGTAAACAAATTAGAATTATATTTACACTTAAATGTTGTTAGAAAGTGCTAAATACGCTTAATATAAGTGAAAGTGAAATTACAGCAAACTTTTATTAATAGTTCTTAATGTAACTGAAAATTTTTGTGTGACAGTGGAAATCTAATACTAATCATATTATATTCCATAAAAAACAGTCATTTGTTCATATATAAATTTCATTAATATTGTGCAATAATATATTTAAATTCCATTAACCTTTGTGCAAAATAAAGTTATTTAAATTTGTTTTGTATAGAAATACCTCTCATAGAATGCAATGCTTTGGACTACTTTCGAGTGTCTCTTGTACACAAACCAGTGATAGTATTTACTTCATTTTACATAGGAAACATTCGATAGGAAACTTGATTAAGATATTTCAATTTCATTAAGATTTGCGCACAGTAATGGTATTAAAATGTGGTTTATAGAAATACCTGTCATAGAGCACAATGGTCTGCAATACTTTCTGGTGTTCCTGTACAGAAACCAGTAGAGGTATTAACTCCATTTTCAATAAGGAACATCCGATTGTGAACTGGAATAACGTATATCAGTTTCAGGAAATTCCACAAACATTTACGGGAGTTAGAACGTGGCCAGACGTACAAAGAGACAGACAAACCGAAGTCGTTAACACTTTTCAACCTTCTTGAAAGTTTTAAAAAGACCTAAATCAACAAAATTTTAAATTAAAATTGAGTCTCATCAGCACATTGTTTCGTAGTACAGCATATATTTTACATTATTACTTTCTTTACAAGTTGGCAACATTGTCTGAAAAATGCGTGCAATTAATTCTGTCTTACCATTTTAAACATATTTTAGAGATATTTTAAACATATTTCTTGAAAAACGTTTTTCCTAACAATTAGAAAACTTTAAAATAGATTAGCTATTTTTCTCCTGCGTAACTCCTTTTCCAACTCTTAAAACTATACTTCCAACTGAATTCTGAACCCATTTCATCTCTATTCTAAAATGCTAGAGGGAAAATGTTTCTCCAGATAAACACTAATCCTCAACAATAGTTGCAAAGCTGCATGACATGGGTTTCTGAAATAAAATTTCTCGGGAGTAGCCTCGGGCCATTAAATGCAGAGATGTTAAAACGAAAGGATTCCAAATCACAAAATTACAGATAATTTGAATTTTGTGCTTGAAACGAGCACAATGCATCTTTTCTACGAACCTCCCACTCCCCCGCCCCCCCCTAAAAAATAAATAAATAAATAAATAATAATAAAAAAAAAATAAGAAGCAGAAAGGAGAAAAAATATATTTTGAAATAATTTAAGCGTAGGTAATTTTTTTTTAAAGGTTTATATATATAATGCCAAAGGTTTGTGAATATTTTAGCCACGAATAAATATTTAAATTGAAAAGGGCGAAGACGTAAACTTTGATTTTTTATTTATTTTTTTTTTTTATATACATATATTCTTTCTTTTATGCATTTTCCCGTTCCCCAGTAAACATCGCTAAAAATATGTAACATGCAACGATATATAAAATTTGAAAGTAATATTCTGAACTTGGTTAACTTATTTCATATAAATATTTTAGTATGATAAATTTTGTATGTTTAAGAAAAATGTAATATTTTTTATGCGCAAGTTTAAAGTTCTTAGGTAAAATAGCAACTATTTTATAAAAATGGATTCAACATTTGAAACGAAACAGTTTTAAAAATAAGTTAGAGAATTAAATATGAAATATTCTGTGGTCGATACAGAAAATACATTAAAATGAAAATAAGAACATAAATAAACAAGAAAGAAAAATCATACAGTACGCATTCATTAGTAACACTTTCCAACTGTACACAATTGTTGTATCGAATAACTTTTTATGGAAAGTGTTAATAGAAAATTCAGCCGTTAGATTATAATTACAGCTTTTAAACTCTCTGAATATTTTACTGTAGCCCTGTAAATCTGAAAGTTAATCATATCATATTCTATACAAAACAATATTTTAGAAAATTAATAATACATGTCAAAGTTTTTATGATTTTTATTGTAGAAAGATTTTTAAATATAAATAAAAAAAAATTCTGTCCTCAAACGTAAAACATTGGCTTTTTTTATTATTGTTGTTGTTGTTGTCCCTGTAAACAAAGTAGTTGTACAGGACCTATTAATGACATATTAAATAGGGAACATTCCATAGGGAACTTGAGAGTATAATTTTTTAAAAATTCTCAAAATATTCATGGATGATAGGAGCCGGAGACAAACAGATAGAAAGGTAGACAATCTGACAGACAGATGCACAAATTGAAATCATATTCCCACTAAAATCATAAGAAAGTGTTAAAACGCTCATGTAAACAAAAGTGCAATTCCAGCAAATTTTTATTAATAACTCTTAATGTAACTGATTACTTTTGTGTGGCCCGGTAAACCTAATGCTAACCATTCTATATTACATAGAAGGCACACCCTTTTGTGCATACGAATAATATATTTCAATTGCATTAAGCTTTGTGAAAAATAAAATTATAAAAATTTGGTTTATAAAAATTACTCTCATACAACAAAATGCTTTCGAATACTTTCAAGTGCCCCTGTACACAAACCAGTTAGAAATGTACTCTATTTTACATAGAAAACATCCGATAGGGAATTGAATATCATATTAAAATTTCATTAAAGTTTCTATACATTAAAAGTATTAAACTATGGTTTATAGAAACTCCTCTCATAGAACACAATGCTTTCGAATATTTTTGAGTGTCCCTGTATACAAATCAGAATAGGTATTCATTCCATTTTCAATAGGGAACATCCGATAGCGAACTTGAATAAAATATATCCGTTTAAAGAATTCCCATAAATATTTACGGTAATTAGAGCGCAGAAAAAAAACAGACAGAGAGACAGACAGACGGACAGAAGAACACTCACACATATACATAAATTGAAATTATATTTGTGTGTCCCTGTACATAAAATAGTGGTAGTATGTAATCTATTTTATACAGGAAACACCCAATAGTGAACTTGAATAACATATTTCAATTTCATGAAGATATTGTACAGTAAAGGTATGAAAATATGGTTTACAGAAATACCTCTCACAGAACACAAATCTTTGAAATACATTCGGGTGTCCCTGTACACAAACCAGTAGAGGAATAAACTCCATTTTCAATAGGGAACATACGATAGTGAACTTGAATAACATATATCAGTTTCAAAAAATTCCACAAATATTTACGGCAGTTAGAGCGTGGGCAGACAGACAGACGGACAGATACACAAATTGATATCATATTCACACAAAAAAAAATGTTAGAAAGTGTTAAAAACGCTTAATGTAAACGAAAGTAGAATTCTAGCAAATTTTTAATAATAGCTCTTAATATAACAGAATATTTTTGTTTCACCCTGAAAATCTAATGCTAATCATGCTATATTCTATACAGGAAACATCCAATAGTGAACTTGAATAACATATTTCAATTTCATTAAGATACGTGTACAGTAAAGGTATGAAAATATGATTTATAGAAATACCTCTCATAGAACACAATGCTTTCAAATACTTTCGGTTGTCCCTGTATAATACCTGTTCTATGTAAAGCATTCTTTTGTGCATATAAATAACATTTTTCAGTTTCCTAAAACTTCGTGGAAAGTAAAGTTATTAAAATTTGATTTATAGAAATATCACTCAGAGAACGCAAAGCTTTGAAATACTTTTGAGTGTCCCTGTGCATAAACCGATGGTGGTATTTCCTCCATTTTATACAGGAAACATCCAATAGTTAACTTGAATAACATATTTCAATTTCATTAAGATATGTGCACAGTAAAGGTATGAAAATATAATTTTTAGAAATACCTTTCATAGAACACAATGCTTTGAAATACTTTCGGGTGCCCCTGTACACAAACCAGTAGAGGTTTAAACTCCATTTTCAACAGGAAACTTCCGATAGTAAACTGGAATAACATATTTCAATTTCATTAAGATATGTGTACAGTAAGGATATGAAAATATATTTACAGAAATACCTCACATGGAGCACAATGCTTTCACATATTTTCGGTAGTCCATGTATACAAACCAGAAAAGGTATAAACTCCATTTATAAAAGGGAACTTCCGATAGTGATCTTGAATAACATATATCTGTTTCAAGAAATTCCACAAATATTTACTGGAATTAGAGCGCGGACAGACAGACAAACGGCAGACAGACAGACGAACTGAAGTCATTAACACTTTTCAACCTTGTTAGGAAGTGTTAAAAATGTTAGAAAGTGTTAACGCTTAATATAAACGAAAGTACACTTTTAGCAAATATTTATTAGCTCTTTATATAACTGAATATTTTTGTGTCACCCTGTAAATCTAATGCTAATGATACTATATTCTACGGAAAGCATTCTATTGTGCTTATAAATAACACATTTCAATTTCATAAATCTTCGTGCAAAGTAAAGTTATTAAAATTTTGTGTATAGAAATATCTCTCATAAAACTCAGTGCTTTGGAATACTTTTGTGTGTCCCTGTACACAAATCAGTGGTGGTATTTATTCCATTTTATACAGGAAATATTCGATAGTGAACTTGAATAACACATTTCAATTTCATTAAGATTTGTGCAAAGTAAGGGTATGAAAATGTGGTTTATAAAAATGCCTCTCATGGAACACAATTCTTTGAAATATTTTCGGGGGTCCCTGTATACAAAGCAGTAGAGGTATAAACTCCATTTTTAACAGGGAACATGCGATAGTGAATTTGTATAACATATTTCAATTTCATTAAGATTTCTGTACAGTATGAGTATAAAAATATGGTTTATAGAAATGCCTCTCATAGAACACAATGCTTTGAAATAGTTTCGGGGTCCCTGTACTCAAACCAGTAGAGGTATAAACTCCATTTTAACAGGAAACATCAGATAGTGAACGTGTATAACATATTTCGATTTCATTAAGATTTATGTACAGTAAGGTATGAAAATATTGTTTCTAGAAATGCCTCTCATAGAACACAATGCTTTGAAATATTTTCGGGGGGTCCTGTACACAAACCGGTAGAGGTATAAACGCCATTTTCAACAGGGAACATCCGATAGTGAACTTGTATAACATATTTTAATTTCATTAAGATATGTGTACAGTAAAGGTATGAAAATATGATTTATAGAAATACCTCTCATAGAACACAATGCTTTCAAATACTTTCGGTTGTCCCTGTATACAAACCAGTGGTGGTATTTACTCTATTTTATGCAGGAAACATCCGATACTAAACTTGAATAACATATTTATATTTCATTAAGTTTCGTGTACAGTAAGGGTATGAAAATATGGTTTATAGAAATTCCTCTCATAGAAAACAATGCTTTGAAATATTTTAGGGGGTCTCTGTATACAAACCAGTAGAGGTATAAACTTTATTTTCAACACGGAGCATCCGATAGTGAACGTGTATAACATATCTCAATTTCATTAAGATTTGTGTACAGTAAGGGTATGAAAATATGGTTTCTAGAAATGCCTCTCATAGAACACAATGCTTTGAAATATTTTCGGGGGTCTCTATACATAAACCAGTAGAGGTATAAACTTCATTTTCAACAGGGAACATCCGATAGTGAACTTGTATAACATATTTTAATTTCATTAAGATATGTGTACAGTAAAGTTATGAAAATATGATTTATAGAAATACCTCTCATAGAACACAATGATTTCAAATACTTTCGGGTGTCCCTGTATACAAACCAGTAAAGGTATAAACTCCATTTACAAAAGGGAACATCCGATAGTGATCTTGAATAACCTATATCAGTTTCAAGAAATTCCACAAATATTTACGGGAATTAGAGCGCGGACAGACAGACAAACGACAGACAGACAGACGAACTGAAGTCATTAACACTTTTCAACCTTGTTAAGAAGTGTTAAAAATGTTAGAAAGTGTTAACGCTTAATTAAAGGAAAGTACACTTTTAGCAAATATTTATTAATAGCTCTTTAAATAACTGAATATTTTTGTATCACCCTGTAAATTTAATGCTAGTTACGCTATATTCTATGGAAAGCATTCTTTTGTGCTTATAAATAACACATTTCAATTTCAAAAATCTTCGTGCTAAGTAAAGTTATTAAAATTTAGTTTATAGAAATATCTCTCATAAAACGCAGTGCTTTGGAATACTTTTGTGTGTCCCTGTACACAAATCAGTGGTGTTATTTATTCCACTTTTATACAGAAAATATCCGATAGTGAACTTGAATAACATATTTAAATTTCATTAAGATTTGTGTACAGTAAGGGTATGAAAATATGGTTTATAGAAATGTCTCTCATGGAACACAGTTCTTTGAAATATTTTCGGGGGTCCATGTACACAAACCAGGAGAGGTATAAACTCCATTTTTAACAGGGAACATCCGAACGTGAACTTGTATAACATATTTCAATTTCATTAAGTTTTTTGTACAGTAAGGGTATTTAGATACGGTTTATAGAAATGCCTCTCATAGAACACAATGCTTTGAAATACTTTTGTGTGTCTTTGTACACAAATCAGTGTTGGTATGTACTCCATTTTCTTCAGGAAACATTCGATAGTGAACTTGAATAACATATTTTAATTTCATTAAGATTTGTGTACAGTAAGGGTATGGAAATATGGTTTATAGAAATGCCTCTCATAGAGCTCAATGCTTTGAAATAATTTAGCTGTGTTCTGTACACAAACCAGTTGAGGATAAACTCTATTTTCAACAGGGAACATCCGATAGTGAACTTGTATAACATATTCCAATTTTATTAAGATTTTTGTACTGTAAGGGCATGAAAATATAGTTATAGAAATGCCTCTCATAAAACACAATGCTTTGAAATATCTTCGGGGGTCCCTGTACACAAACCAGTAGAGATATAAACTCCATTTTCAATAGGGAACATCCGATAGTGAACTTAAATAACATATATCAGTTTCAAGAAATTCCATAAATATTTACGGGAGTTTCAACCTTGTTGGAAAGTGTTAAAAAGATGTTTGGCATGATATGAAAATCGTGTGTAAGTCTTTTAATCATTTAAATAACATGTTGTCAGAATGAGTATTAAGAAATGTGTCCCTGCAATCGGAATAACCGTTAAAACAGCAGAATAAAAATAAGTTTATGCTGAATTTTAGTAGACACATTCTTCAATTTGTTTTAATATAACCTTTTTTTTAGTTTTTAAAAAGTAAAAGAAAGCGTAAAAATCTGTTTCTGTTTTTGTGATCGTAATTTAATACTCATTTTATGTATTTCTTTGAATTATTATTTTACTTCTAAAAATTATGAATCTATGAGGTTTCTGTCAAGACTTCTTTCTATTTGACACCTAGGACAATCTATATTTTCACCATACGTTGTCCTGTGAACTACTTTTTCGATTTTTATTGATCTTGTTCCAATCTAAGGGTCTGTTTAAGAACTATAAATTGTAAAGTTTTGTCACTCCCCTCTTTGGCTATTATTTTAATCAGTAATAATTATTCCATTCTACTACAAACCTAGAAAAAACATTTAAATCCTCCTATTTCTTTTAAATTTGATATAAATGTTATCTTCTCAAGTAATTTTATATTTAGAGATTTAAACTCATGATTAATGTTTAATATAATGCATATATTTCTTGCTATATTATTCATCTCTAGTACACTTGATTAATCTTTTTGATAGTATTGGATTCGTAAAGGTATTCGGCGTCCAGTTTTCCATGGATTTACTCGTTTTGATAAAATGAACACGATTTCACTCTTTTTAGAAAATGTCTATGTGTCCGCATGGTTGACAAAAAAATTGTGGCAGCTCTAAATAAAAAATAAATATACAAGATTTCCTATAATTTATAAGAAATTGCACATTGACAAAATTAGGGTCTGTTAGGAATTTTTGTAAATCATCGAACAGGTGGAGAATTCATCCCGTCTTTTCATAATTTCTAATTTAGGAATATAAGACAAAAACATGCATAATCCAAAAATTTACGTAATCAAAATTATTTTAAACAATTTATTATGAAATTAGAAATATATTTATAGTACTAATAATATGAAATCGTGTGTAGGGTACAATTTGACTTTCCTTCGACATTTAGTGCTACACTTCTTTGACATGGTTTGATTTCATCATGGAAAATAATTTTAATATATAACAATTCTAGTAAGTAATTTGCACTCCGTGAATTTTTTAGACAAAAATAGATGAAAGTTTTGTGATGTACAAAATATGCTATATATTACGATATATTGTCTAAAGATACGTGAGTTTTATGTTTTGAATGTTACTTATTGAAACATTTATTTCCTTAAAGGAAAACGAAATTTGTTGAAAGATTACGCTTGTTAAAAGATGCATCCATTTTTACCCAGAAGTGGGAAATTAAATTGGACAGGCAAAGGATTAATAAAATAATATTGGTAGTCTACCTTAAACAGAAATCATTCTACGATTAAAACTGACCAATTTATTTAATTTCAGAATTGCAATTTTTACACGTTTTCAAAAAGGGATCAGTTAAAATATATGCATATTATTATATTACTTCTCTGAGAAATTTTCACTATTCCATTATTCACTTTGTATACGATTCATAAAATACAGTACAAAATTTGAGACGAAATAACTAAGCCAACTGTAATGATGTAAGTACACTCTTTCTTGCTTTTCATGTTAGAGTATTAAGATTTTTTTACTAAATAAAACAATAGAAATCTTTGTATTATACAGAAATTTAAATTTTTGTAATTTTTAAAAATTTAATGTTTTGAATTCGGAATCCTTACTTAATGTGTTTAAAAAATTTTTCAATAAGGAGAGTCTCATTTTAACAAATGGCTGCGAAAGTAGAAACTAATAACGATATTTTGCACTTTTGTTACCAATTAATTTTTTAAAATGTTTAAGGAGTAAAGCTCAATTTTAATTTTATATATTTTATCCATAAGAAAAACCCTCGTACCCGTTTAAATTTTATTAAACGAAATAAGATTAAAGTATTTATTTTGAAATTTCATAACATGGTTATCATTTTCATATATACATTGATGAAATACGTGAACAAAATATTTTTTTTCAAATTTGAGATGTCAATGAAATAGGTATACCAAGAAATTAAAATTTGCGACTTCGATTATCGCTAGCTCAAACTCAAAAATTACACAAAGTAAAGAAGCAAATGGAAAGACATGGGATATAAATTCGAATTATAAACTAGAAAGAAAAAGAAAAGCTTAACATATAAAGATTTTTTTTTTTTTTCGTATAGATGCATTAAAAAACTTAAAATGGTATCATAAATTAATACTTTTGATTCATTTAATTAGTTACTTTCAACCATGAAAACTTGAATTCGAGTCCATTTATTTAAATGTGTTCTGAATTTTTATTTAATGATACTTTTTCGTATTTAAAACAAATATTTGAATTTTTTATTTCACAGTCATTGAGATTTTTGATTGTTTCTAAAAGGCGCGCTCTCGATTAATGTAATATATCTTTTTATAAAATAATATTTTGTTAAAGTGACTTTCTCTAATTAGTCTTTTAACTTGAAGTATATTCAATGTTCACAATACATGAATGATAGTGCTTGACTTAAATTATATGAGACATGAAAGAATTCCGCCTAAATTAGTTATTCGACAACTATTCTAAATAAATAATGACCGTATTCTTCGGAGTTTAGTAGTTAAATTATACAGACTTTCACTTTTGTTAAAAGAATGCACTTCAGTATTCTCTCACAACTGAATAAATTAAGGAAAAGTTTTATATTGTTGAATAATTATATGCAATGTTTTACCAAAAAATATTTAAATATTCACAATTGCTATAGAAAGTATCTTATTTATTTATATTGTTATATATGCGGAAGAAGTGCTATTAAAAATGCTATGCTAGTAAGATTTCGTTGCTAGATATATTAAATTTAGAAAAATGGAAATAATTTAATAAAAAGATATGCATTCGGTAAAAGAAATGTGTAAATGATCATTAAATTCGGAAAATAATGGAAAATATTGCAGCTTAACATTTTAAGATAATTCTGTACGTTTAAAATAATATACAGGGTGATTCGAAAGGGTTACGAGTAAAAGTTTAAGTCAGGTATACCAAAACAAATCATTTTTACATAAGTAACATAAAAGTGGGAACGTTATGTATGCACGCTCAAGGGCCGTTGATTGACCTAAAGTGAATTGGGCAACGGTAGATTGGTCAACAGAAAATTGAATAACGGTAGTTGGGAAAAAAAAAAAGAAAAAAATTGAGAAAATGTGAACTGAGTGTAAAATTTCCAACAATCAGACAAATGGAGTATGGAGAAATCACAATTAAGAACATTGTAAGGTTTTTATATATGTAAAAAGCTTTTAGTATAAAAGCTTCAAAAGTTTTAGGAAACAACTTTTTGAAGCTACTTCTTTCATTATTTAGGAGAAAAGCTACAAAAGCTTTTATTTATTTATTTATTTAAAACTTGATAAATAAGCTTTAAAAGCTTTTTCCTAAATCAAGTCATGCTATAGCTAAAGTTCTCAAACAATATAATATAAAAATATTTATTAGCCTTCCAATAAACTCACCCTTTCTCAGTTAAAATATCCTATGTATATGTATAACTTTTGGGGCATTTATAGTATTTATTGCCGATGTGGTTTATCATACGTTGGTCAGACTAAACGCAGTCTTAAATTCCGTCTCTAAAAGAACATATCAGCTACTTCCGTAAACAAGAAACCGAGAAATATTCTTCGACCACTTTTTTTGAGACCATGGAAGCATCTGCGCAAGCTCTGGCTTAACGAGTCCAGTGTTAAAACAGGGGAAATAATCATCTGATTCAGAGAAAATAAGCGATAACCCTGACAGCACACATACACATATTACATCCTGAGGATGTTCTAAGGATGTATTTTTATCCACTGGATGTCCTAAGGATGGCCTTTGGCGAAAATGTGCTGTTAGGGAAGAGAGCGCCCAATTACTGGATGTTTTGCAAATCCCAAATGTCGGTCAATTTGGCATCCCTTCAAGTTTTTGGACTGTTTCTCACTGCTTACTTTAGGAAACGTGGTAACACTATACAGTGCGTTAAGAAATTATAAGACCACAAGCGTATTGGACTGCATTTCTGAGGATGAAAGCACATTATGCAAATTTTTAGTTGCGTATTTAAAATTGATAAGAAAACGCATCCAATAATAATTCCAACTTTTAAAATTAAATTTAATTTCTTTAAAACTTATTCATTTTTTCTAAAAATTAAAGACTGTGACTGTTAAGAAGTTATAAGACCACCTGAGAAAATTAGCATATTATACAGGACGTCAAACTCAATATAAAGCGCATGCATCAGTATTTCGTAAAAGCATTACCTAAGAAACAAAGGCTTAGGTTTTGAATGTGTTATCTACAATTAATTTGACGATGCCTCGAGATAAAGAATTATCGGAGTGCGAAGTGAGAAATTTTTATTTTATAAAGGTTCTGTTAAATTTGAAAGAGATATTGCGAGGTTAATGAACCGTTCTAAAACTGCCATTCATAATGCAATAATTAGAAAAGTTTATTCAAACAAAATAAAACGATGTGGTAGAAAAAATATTTTGACAGCACGTGATAATAGACAATTTTTTCGACTGTCAACTAAAAAAGGTCTTTGAACTCGTGAAATTTCGAAACGTTTCAACAAGAAAACTTCACATGTAACAGTCTGGAAGAGTCTTAAATTAAATATTAATATAAAATTTATGAAATTGAAGAAAAAGCAAAGTTATGAAATGCCATCGAGAAGAAAGTTTAAAATGGGCTAAAAATGTCATGTCAAGAAATGATGAGTGGAAACAAATTATATTTTCTGATGAAAAGAAATTTAATCTTGATGGTCCCAATGGTTGCAAACACTATTGGCATGACTTGAAGAAGGAACCAAAAGAATGCTTCTGTGGACAAATGGGTGGAGGATCAGTAATGATTTGGGGAGCTTTCAGTTATGAGGGGTTGTGTGATTTACAGCAGATTTCAGGTCATATGAATTCTACACAATATCAGTCTATGCTATATGGTCATATGATACCATTTGGACCTTTATTAGGTGGTGCTAACTGGATGTTTCAACAGGACAATGCTGCTTGTAATACATCTAAATCCACACAGGAGTGGTTTAAAAAAGAATAAATTAATGTTTTGCCATGGCCAAGTCGAAGTCCAGACTTGAACCCCATGGAAAAACTATGAGGTATATTATCTCGCTAAGTTTATGCTAATAATAAACAATTTTCATCTGCCAATGAACTGGGAGTAGCCATAGTAAAAGAATGGTGCAATATTTCTATAACTGAACTTAATCACCTGATTACTTTAATGAAAAACAGAGTGTTTGAAGTCATTAGGAAAAATTTAGGACCAATATCATACTAATTTTTTATACAATTTTGTTTTTTGACAAGTGGTCTTATATTTTCTTAACAGGTTATTTTTCAATTTCTAATATATATTTTAATTAAACATTTATTGCATTATACCAAGTTATTGCAAACTAATTATAAAAAATTATAGAGCAATATGTTATTTTATGTATTTAAATTATGATTAGAATATTTATTTTTCTTATAATTTACAAAATTAAAGTGGTCTTATAATTTTTTAACGGACTGTAGACTATTTCTAAGCATTGTTGGGAGACAAATATAAGAAATTTAAAATATTGGTAATTGGGATTTCTCTGTACCCCATTTATCTGACTGTTGGAAATTTTACATTTAGTCCACCTTTTCTTAATTTTTTCTACAATTTTTGAAAAATACCTTTTCACAATGTCCAATTGGCCAATCCGCCATATTCCGAGTAATTCTATTACTTGATCGGAATCCCCTTCTTTTCCTATATAAAAGAGCACTTCCCTCTGTTTTCTTTATATATTGAAGACGGCGCGCTAAATGCTACCGAAACAGAACAGCTGTCTGCTATTTGATTTTTTCTTGGGTTTATATAACAGCAATGAATTACATTTTTATTCTTCTTGTATCGCTAGCGTGCACACATAACATTCATACCTAATGTTTCTAAAAAAAAAAATAGTTTATTTTGGCATGCCTAACCTAAGCTTAACGTTTCTAGGAACCTACTTAAACAACACCCTGTATATTTTACACAAAGATTCACTATACAAATACTGCAGAAAATTCGATGAAATAATCTTATTTGTTGATTTTTAAACGAAATAAAACGTCAAAGGGTGTAAACTATTTTGTACTTGTGTAATTTACTTTTTAATTTTTATAGAAAACTCAGATTTAATTTTGTAAAAAAAATTAAATACACTGATTTTGTTTATTAAATCCAACGATAAATTAAAATGTTTTTTTCTTCGGTGGAATATAATCATTACAATCAGAACAAAATTGTATTTTAAATGCTACACCAAACATAAATGGGTCACTGCACCTAATAAAGATTTAGTAGACAAATTGTATAATATTATAGTAACATCTAATGATATTTTTGTTTTTGTAGATTACATTACAGCTAAAAAATTTGGATTTAGAAATAATTTTAGTTTATAACGTTAATAAGCATTTCCTGGCATTTGCTATTGCAACGGAATTGATGAACGAATAAATACTTGAACTCTGTCTTCTTCCGAAACTATTTTCAGTTCTTTTATCAATTGTGGCGTGTTAAAGAATTATAAATACATTCTTTGATTACCTATCCGATTTAAAAATACTAGTGTGTCAAACAGGGATTTACTTACCCCGCAACCCAGCAGACATGTGTTAGCAACATTTAAGAATGATATGATGTAACATAACTGTCATCTGTTTCGACTTTCAATAACAAAATTCTTTTGTAGAAATTTATTATAATATTTTCTAGCAGTTTTTAGGATTAAATAAGAATACAATTTTTGTTTTTCTTAATTTTGACATAAGGGAGTAACATCTTGCACATAAATAAATTCCACTCTTTTTTCTTCTTAAGTCATTAATAGTAATAAAAGACGCACTCAAAATATCAACCGAGCTGTCAATATTTCTAATTTATTCGGTAGCATTATTAGTACCTGCCTTATATGATATTTATACTACTTTTAAGAAAAAACAATTTTCTTCTTATTTAATCAGAATTACATATTGGAGAAAAAAAAAAAAAAGGTCAAAGAAGGAGAAAATACAGAACACAGAAAACGGGTGCTAACAATGCGACGGAATAAATTAGAAATGTTGTCAACTTTGCATTGAAGACAAAAAAAAAAAAAAAAAAAAAAAAAAAGACCGAATGGTTTCAGTTGTACGAATTTTCATTTTTAAATTTACGACTTTTTTATTTCTATAAACAGCATCTTGAGCTAATGCAGTTACTAAATTCTTTTATGTCTAAACTATTAATAATATATTTTTGGAAAGATAAATATTCTTTCAGATCCAGTGCCCTATACACTTTTCATTAGAATTTTACCTAAGGTAAAATTCAGTGAAAAATAGGTAAATGAACACGACTTTTTGTCACAGTTTTGAACAGTGTCAAACAGAAAATTTTCTTTGTTTTGTAGGGTTTTTGTAGTGTATATATGTACACAATTAGTTCCATTGTTATATTTGATACTTCCACCTTAGTGGATTATTAAAACCATAATGATTGATAACTTCACTCTTTATAATATAGTCTTTCTCAGATGCGAATCATTCTCAGATAATTCTTAGAGAATATGAAAGTTCCTATACACTCAGGCTTAATTTAAGATGCATGAAATTTACATATGAAATGAGAACATTAAAATAAATATTTTATCATTTCAAACATGATAGACTTTATTAATCTTCAACTTCTAGAGGAGTAAAAAAGGTAAGTACTTTTGGGCAATAATTTGCAAAACAACAAATTAGATTATTAAAATATACTTTTATTAGCATTTTAGTGTATTTACATTTTTCGTAATTATTATTTTAAAAATTAAAAATCAATCTTTTCTTACAGTTTTAAAAGTTTCAAATATGTAACTAAAGTTTTATCTACTATATTAGTATTATATAAGGGTTCTTTTTTCTAAAATATTTTAATTTTGTCTGTTTTACAGATACAATTCTATGTACTAAGTTTTTATAAAAAAAAATTGCATATTACACCCATGTTATACTTAAATTCTTGTATCGAAAAGTTATAAGCTCATATCATGAATCGTCTCTATACCAAGTTTGGTGGCAATCTACTCTCCCGCTTTAACTGCAGAAAGCTGTTTGTAGAAAAAGTTTAATGACTCTATATTTATATTTTCGTAATTTTTTAGTTTAGTTATTAATAAACAACTCTTATGAATACATTTCTTACAATAATACATAAAAATATTGAAATTCTTATAACTACACCGTATTGGCCGAATACTTAGTCAAAATTTGGCCGAGTATCGAGTATATACCGAGAAGTCGGTACAGCTCTAGTTTGAAGTCTTCATCCTTTTCTCAGAACACTTTCATAAATGAGAAATTTTCGTTTTTTTCCCTACCACTATTTTAGTGCAGAAATAGCTACTCTATTTCTATGGTAATGTGCGATGATTACATAGGACAGAGATATTGTATAAAAGTAAAAGCGGAAATTTTTCACCTTTGGAAGTATCCTGAAAAAATTAAAGAGATTTCGAGCTCTGCTTACTGTTATCAGTATTTTTAATCTAAACATTGTTCGACTCGGTATTAACCCGGATTTAAACTTTCATTGTTTTCTTACTACAAGAAATGGCTGATGTATTTACAGAGTAATAAAATAGTTACAATTTATAAAAGAATCCACTTTAAGACACGTATAAAAATTTTAATTAAAAACATTAAAAATTACATATTGCGTCAAGGCCTTTCACCCTGAGTTTCAGGGCATCATCAGGATATAGCTATTTTCTAACATATAAGTACAGCAACAATATATATACAAAAGACTAATTTTCGGTTACAGTTATTAACATAGATGCAACAGTCCAATTAAAATGAAGACACTAGGAGGTTGAAGGTTAGAGTACTATTTGGTTCACCACGGAGACACATTTCTGTAAAGTAGTTGAGGTCCTTCATTCGTCTGTGTTGAGGTACTTGATGAGGAACTTTAAATCCTTATACGAGAAGTTGGTTGATTGGGTTTCGCGTCACACTGGTGCTGCGTTGGTGGGAAAAAAATTAGCAATATAAGACGAAAAAAACTTGTTTCAGAATTGCCACTCTCAAAACAAACTTGCAAACAAACTATTATGTAGAAAAATCTTTTCTTTCCTTCATCTTAAACGATCCTTAGCACTAAGAAACTGCTGAAATTAGATTATATTAAATATCTGATTGGATTAGAAAATACCAAATTTTAGGCAAAAAAGCAGCGTCTTTAAAATTGATTGCATTATATTTAACTATATTTACAGCTTCCGAAACTGTTAATTCTGAGTTAGTTGCTGGAGAAGAGATGATTTCCGCTTTTTCAAAAAGAGGTGAAGCTGAGGTTTCGTAAATGAAATTGACTAAAGCTGAACTTTTTTCTTCTTTAACATTGCGGATATGTTCTTGGATTCTTACGTTTAAAGTTCTTTTTGTTTTTCCAATGTAAAAGAAAATATCATGATTGAGTTTTATAAGAATTTTATATACACTTCCAGTGGGTCTAGTTAAATCTCTATCATTTAAGCTTAGATTTTTAATTGTTACAGGAGAACTAAAAGGGATAAGATTATTAAACTTACGGAAAATATAATGTTTAAAATTAATAAATTCATAACAAAAAGGTAAACTATTACTATATTTAATTTTAGGGGTTGAGGTAGAAGAATTTATTGTAGAAGGATTAAATTTATTTTTAATTTTATTAATAATTTTGATAATAGTAGTTTTTTATAGCCAGCAGCCATACCTATTTGTATAATTTTGTTTAGTTGCCTAGTTTCGCTAAAATGGAAAGTGGTATATTTAAGAGCCCTAGTAATGTAAGAGTTAAAAAACGAAAATTTATAATTAGTAGGATGGGCAGAAGTGGCAGGAATTGGGAGGGGTACAAATGAATTTTTATAATAAACATCAAACCATATAACTGTGTTATCTTTACTGCGATGGATAGCGAGATCTAAAAAAGGTAGAGTTTGATTAGTTTCACATTTATAAGTAAAATTGATTGACGGAAATTGTTTATTACAAGAATCAATAAAGTCAAGTAGTGAGGTTTTAGAATAGGGCCAAGCCACAAAAATGTCATCCACATATCGTAGATAAACAGTTGGTTTAAGAACAGAGGCGGCAAAAACACGTTCTTCAAGTTCTATTAGTAAAATATCGGCAAGTATAGGGCTATAACGTGTTTTTGCCGCCTCTGTTCTTAAACCAACTGTTTATCTACGATATGTGGATGACATTTTTTTGGCTTGGCCCTATTCTAAAACCTCACTACTTGACTTTATTGATTCCTGTAATGAACAATTTCCGTCAATCAATTTTACTTATGAATGTGAAACTAATCAAACTCTACCTTTTTTAGATCTCGCTATCCATCGCAGTAAAGTTAACACAGTTATATGGTTTGATGTTTATTATAAAAATTCATTTGTACCCCTCCCAATTCCTGCCACTTCTGCCCATCCTACTAATTATAAATTTTCGTTTTTTAACTCTTACATTACTAGGGCTCTCAAATATACCACTTTCCATTTTAGCGAAACTAGGCAACTAAACAAAATTATACAAATAGGTATGGCTGCTGGCTATAAAAAAACTACTATTATCAAAATTATTAATAAAATTAAAAATAAATTTAATCCTTCTACAATAAATTCTTCTACCTCAACCCCTAAAATTAAATATAGTAATAGTTTACCTTTTTGTTATGAATTTATTAATTTTAAACATTATATTTTCCGTAAGTTTAATATTCTTATCCCTTTTAGTTCTCCTGTAACAATTAAAAATCTAAGCTTAAATGATAGAGATTTAACTAGACCCACTGGAGGTGTATATAAAATTCATTCCTATAAAACTCAATCATGGTATTTTCTTTTACATTGGAAAAAGAAAAAGAACTTTAAACGTAAGAATCCAAGAACATATCCGTAATGTTAAAGAAGAAAAAAATTCAGCTTTAGTCAATTTCATTTACGAAACCTCAGCTTCACCTCTTTTTGAAAAAGCGGAAATCATCTCTTCTCCAGCAACTAACTCAGAATTAACAGTTTCGGAAGCTGTAAATATAGTTAAATATAATGCAATCAATTTTAAAGACGCTGCTTTTTTTGCCTAAAATTTGGTATTTTCTAATTCAATCAGATATTTATTATAATCTAATTTCAGCAGTGCCTTAGTGCTAAGGATCGTTTAAGATGAAGGAAAGAAAAGATTTTTCTACATAATAGTTTGTTTGCAAGTTTGTTTTGAGAGTGGCAATTCTGAAACAAGTTTTTTTCGTCTTATGTTGCTAATTTTTTTCCCACCAACGCAGCACCAGTGTGACGCGAAACCCAATCAACCAACTTCTCGTATAAGGATTTAAAGTTCCTCATCAAGTACCTCAACACAGACGAATGAAGGACCTCAACTACTTTACAGAAATGTGTCTCCGTGGTGAACCAAATAGTACTCTAACCTTCAACCTCGTACTGTCTTCATTTTAATTGGACTGTTGCATCTATGTTAATAACTGTAACCGAAAATTAGTCTTTTGTATATATATTGTTGCTGTACTTATATGTTAGAAAATAGCTATATCCTGATGATGCCCTGAAACTCAGGGTGAAAGGCCTTGACGCAATATGTAATTTTTAATGTTTTTAATTAAAATTTTTATACGTGTCTTAAAGTGGATTCTTTTTTAAATTGTAGCTTTATACAAAATACACGTGGGATAACATGTCTCTATAAGAGATATTATTGTATAATAAAATAGTATTGTACTGTATACTGTTTATTCCCAATCAGAGCTGATAATTTTTAATTTATTCCGTAGCATATTGTTATTACGTGGCTTTTTTCATACAATTTTACTAGAAAAGTAATTTTCTTTTTATTTAACAGTAATTACGTATTGAAGAAAATTAGTATACAAAAATATAGTGCAAATAAAAATTTGGTACGAACAATGGTGCGGAATAAATGAAAATGTTGACAGTGCTTTAGCTACAATGTGTCAATGCTTTAGCAGATTTAATCATTTAACAACTTCTGTTAAACTCAGAGTAATAAAATAGTATTCTGTTTGCTTTCCTTCCTTGTATAACATTTTAAACAGCCAATCTTGCAGTATAATTGGGTTGTTCGGAAAATAATTTCGTTTTTTCCTTTGAAAATGAAAGACGATTTTCTTATATTGTATAAATATTTTATTGAATTATATATTCTCCACTTTGATCGGTTTCTTAGCAATCTCACGAGTTGTTATTTGGCAGTTTTCATAAATCATTACTTTATTTTGTCTTCATTAGCATAAACTGGTTTTCCAGAACGTAATGCATCTTCAACGTCAAAATTACCGGAACAAAATTTAGTAAACCAGTTTTGACACTGGCGTTCTTTAAATAAATTTTCTGTATACACATCGTATACTTTATCCTTGTTCGAACATTATTTTCGCCTTTTTGATAGCAAAAACAAAATATGCCGAAAATGTTGCTTCCGATTTTCTTTATTTGATAGGGCACCAATCAAATCCCATTGAGCAGAATAAAAGGAAGTTTTTCACAAGCAAGCCTTGCTGTATCAGCTGTCACAATATATAATGGTAATGCAGGTTAATTGTGAAAAAGGGTGTGAAAAAAAAATACAAGTAAGTACTCTGCTGAGAAAAACGAAATTACTTTCCGAACAACCCAATACTTTTAAATGTATTTTTATTTAATTAAATCTACATAAAGGTTCTTTGCAAGAACGCTAATATTTGAAAAATCTGATTATTTTTTCATTTAGAAAATGAACAAAATTATTATATATGAATTATTATTATTATTTTTTTTTTCGAATTTTGTAAAAGTAATCGAATTTAATATTTTTAAATACATAACCAACAAAAAAAGGATATTTTATTTTATTGTCATTTGATTTCACGAGGAAGCAATAATGAATATCTTCTTTTAATTTTAATTGAAGCACTTTTCATATATGTAACTTTAACATTTATAGGGATACTTTCATGAATATTTTAACGAAAACATCTTGCATTGTGCAAAATAAAGACATTAGAAGTGACAGAATTGATAACTATCCACATCGAAGCTACACCGAATTTCCATTGATATTTCACATTTCTGAAAGTAGCTGATATTTCATATGATGTCACTTAGCTAATTAACGTGCATTTCGAACATTTGTCATTATTTATATTTAGTTCGAAGTAGAAAAAATCCTGTTGAAAGATTGTCTATGAAACATTTATCATTATTTAAAATTTAAATAGAAATGTATGTTCTGCCTTCACGCTGATGCCTTTTCCTTTTAACTGGATAATTGTATTCAAATTAGAAATAAGTGGCTATTAAAAATCGTAATATATACTAGTTATTTTCCGTCATTTCTGTCACTTTAAATAATAATAATAATAATAATAATTAAGTAGAAACTTTACCTTTGATAATTAAAATTATAAATAACCTATCTACTATTTGAAATTCAAGTACAAAATTAAAAGAAATAAAAAGTTTATTACATCAGATTTTTTAAAAAATATAATTAATTTAAAAAAAGATTCTGGAATTATAATAATAGTCCATATAAAGAGAGTTTTTGAAATTGAATTTATTGAAAATACAACGAAAAATAATGACATTATAAGTGACAGAAATGGTAACCATCCGCATTCAGTTTACGACGAGTTTCCATACAGATGTTTCGCTTTTCTAAAAGTACATATGATGTCACTTTTAGGAATGTGAATGTGAATTTCGAAAATTTATTATAATTTGGATTCCATTCAAACAAAATGATGGGAAAAATCAGCCATTTTGTTAAAAACAAAATAATAAAGGTACAAAAGGGCATTATTTAAAAGGAAAAAGAATATAAAAATACAAAAGCTGTTTTACTGAAGACTACAAAGCTGTTTTATTGCCTTTTAAAAGCCTAAGACAGAAATACAACGTCATATTTATGACCTGCACGTGGAACTCTGAAAGGGGACCACACGCTAAGCCCCTTCAGGCGACCGCCAAGAAAAAGCCCCTGCGAAATCGTAAGGAAGGCAATAAAAATTATAGAAGCAAGCTGATTGGTAAAAAATGGGTCCAATAAGAAGCAGTGCCAATAAAAAAAGAAAATGCAAGGAGGGAACCGCCCAAAAATTATAATGAGGAAAATGAGAAGAAGTTTTAAAATTTAGATTTTTCTTCTAGCTGTTGCATTCGTGATGAGATGACGATAAAATGTTTTGGCTGTAGCTCTGTCAATTTGTGTAAGTGATGAAATCATGTGAAGATTCTGACGGCCTCACGCCTACGCTAAGATGTGCTCTGCAGTGCTCCCAACACTAGTGCTCCCAGGGATGACCCTTACTATGCCTCGCATGCATCATAACTTCGAGTAATCTGGTGAGAAATTTCTTCATTCATTTTGGTCAGTAGACAATCATTTAACTTTGCAAACGCATGCAAGTATGCATATTTTCTAAGTACTCATCTTTAGCACCATTGATGCAAAATCAAAGATCATTGTTATATCATTTATATTGTATTGTAAAATTATAGAATAATCAATTTAATTAGTATTCAAAATTTGGATATTTAATAAAGAAATTAATTAAAATTATATGAATCTAATATTATTTGAGAGTAAATTTATTTATTAATAACCATATTATTTTTCAGATTAATGTTTGCTTTTTAATTAGGATTAATTGTAGGGCATTTCACAACGCATGCCCGAATATCTAATTGATATTCAAAGTGTACGACCATGAAGCTGTCACTTTAGAGCCACGAAAAGGAGGGTAGTCTGATTTTGGTTAATATCCGTTCAACATCTACCCCCTTTCCGGATTTTGTGCCGTGTATTTGGTGACGAATTTGGTACAGTTAAATTTCAAAATTCTTCCGCGTTATCTACTAAAATTTAATCCCAATAAAATTATTAACGGTAGCGGAAAAACAAATAAAGTAAAAATAAAAGATGAGTACAGAGAAAAAAGATTTAAGGAAATATAATTGTTTGTACGTATACTAACACTCCACAATTATGTGTATTTTATGATTTGTGTATTTATTCAATTATATTTGTCAAGGGTAGACATGAAAATCAAAGGTTAAAGTCAAAAATAATAAATAACAGAATTAATATAGAAAAGAGATAGATAGAATATCTAGAATTGTGTGGATATAACATAATAAAAGTGCAAACAAGTACAAAATTTCAAAATATGTATGGTATAAGTCAGGGCCCGAAATTTCAATCAGATTCACTCGCCGAAAAAAAGTTTTACTCGCCACAAAACAGAGTTGTCATTTTTTTTTTTTTTTTTTTTTTTCGCATTTTGAGTTTTTTTTTTTTTTCCCCTAACTATTTGAAATGCTTTTACAAATATGCTTAAAATTATATATATTAAAAGTGTATAGTTAATTATGTCTCATAATCATCTATAATTATAAAACATAATAATGCATTGTATTTGAGATTTGAAAAAGATGAAAATGTCTAATAACATAAATGCAAAGAGTCATTAAAGAAAAAAAGAAGAAGGAAAAAAAAAAAAAACTCTTCGTTAAACAATATCCTGTGAAAATATTTTTATTATGAAAGATTAAGCTTCCTTATTTACCTATTTATTTATTTAACTTTTTACATCAAAAATGTCTTTTCCGTCCATTTTATTTTTATAATCAGACGGAATGTCGATGTGTATAACTTGTTCATTGTTATCATTTGAAACAGCCATTTCGGAATACCCTTTTCGATAAAATCGTTGCTTACATGCCTACGAATCATTATTATAAGCGCAAATCATTGGAGTTTCAGTAAAAAACTCGAAAATGCGAACAGTTTTTTGATCATTATTCAAAAAAATAAACATAGGCAGTATCTTTAAAAAGACTCGGGTTCATTTTCATGTGCCAATATCGCATGGGCAAACTTTCACATTTCTCTTCTCTCGGGTAGAAGGTGACGGGCAAAGAGGTTCTCTGCTCGTCTATTCTCACTCTGTTTAGAGAAATCACAGTGGGAGAAACGAAACTGCCAAAGAGATTAAAACTTTTATGCATGCACTAAGCATTTTTCCTTTCCCAGGCTGGGATTAAGTACGAGGTTATAAAATGGCAAGATTTTGCCTTATTTAAATCAATAAAAAGAATGTTTTCTATCGCCATATCGTGTAAGAATTCTATCTATAACTAGACCAAATTTTTACTCGCCACAGTAAAAATTCCACTCGCCAATGGCGAGCTGGCGAGCGGAAATTTCGCGCCCTGATAAGTGTATAGTATAAATCAACAACAAAAAAATTTTTTTTGTGTATCTTGTTTATCTTATGGTGTTACATATATATATATATATAAGTTCTTGTGAAATAAAAGAAGAATCACTTCATAAAAATTAAAAGTGACAGAGTATAGTGTGTTTGCAAAAAAAATTTTTCAAGGAAATTGATAGCAAAATTTCTAATTTTAACAGAGGTATTGATATAATTTGAAACTTTTTCAAGAAATTGTATGCTTAAATAAAAGCTTTATATACAGGAATAACAAATAATGTGCAAATAAATAAATTGATTAATTAAGAAACTTGTGAAAATAAATTAAATTAATATTTGCAAAAAACAGAAAGTTATTCCTATATATATGCTAATTGTATATTATGTATATATATTTTGATTATATATATATTGTATTTTATTACATATTTTGGAGGGGTAATCAATTTAAGTAAACAACAACAACAAAAAAAAAAAAAATAAATAAATAAATAAATAAAAATACGCGTATGAGATCCTCTATACCGAGATTGGCAAAAAAGAAAATAAATTACGCGGAAAATAAAAAAATAAAATCAAACGAAAATTCTAAAGAGAGAAATAAACCAATTAAGAAAATGGCAGACAAAATTGTAATAAGCTATGATGCTATCCTGAATAGTCTACCCAACTTTGACGGAAAAAAAATAATAATATCGTAAACTTTCTAAAAGAATTCGATACGCTAGCTGAGGAAATTAAGTTACCAGAAAACTTAAAAGTAATATTGTTAAAAGCCAAAATAACGGGCCAGGCAAAAGAAAGCCTAATTAACGACGAAGACACAAATAATATTAACAACTATGCCGACATTAAACAAAGGTTACAAGAATTATTCAAAAGAGAAATATCTTTTGACACCTCACAAAATGAATTCATGAATTTGAAACAAATGCCAACACAATCAATAGAAGAATTTACCAAAATATTCAACAGGGCGGCAAACAACTATTTAAAAGATTCAGGCCACTCAGAAAAAACTGGGGCTAAACAATTCCTAGATACGATTAAATTGACGAAATTTTTAGAAAGCATAAGGCAAGATATTGCATTAGAAGTTAGAAAAATGGCACCAGACTCGATAGATAAAGCAATTAAATTTGCGAAACAAATCGAAAGCGCTTTTAACGCTTCGAAAATAGAAGAAATCAACACTACTTCCGAAGAGGAAGACAAATTATATGAAATGCTCCTAAATATGACAGTCAGACATAATGAAGAATTAAAAGAAATTCAAAAACAATTAAAGGAGAACAAAGAAATGCAGTTTAAACAGACACAGGTACAAAATACAGAAATTTGTAATATTTGTAAAAAGAGAAATCACACAACAGAAAACTGCTGGTTTAATGAAACAAATAAAAACATAACACAAAATAAACGGAGATATCAAAATAAAGATTTAAGGGGAAATAACTCAGATCAAAGTAGGTTCCCAATAACAAACCCTCAAAATTATCAAACATATCCTCCTGTGAACTATTATTATAATTACCCACCGCCTAATAACTTTCCAAATTACGCTGCACAATCCCAAAACAGTCCCTACTTCGAAAATTTTCCCTATCCACAACATTACACAAATCAAAATGGATATAATCAAAACAATAGGGGTGCTAGACCCAAAACAACATATAAAAATCAAGTCTATAAAAACCAGGAAAACTACAAAGGAGGTTTATAAATAAAACATATAACAATAACTCAAGCCCAGATAAACCTCCAAATTTCGGGCTTAAAACAAAAACTAATACCTACGGAAATTCATACACACAGAAAAAAAATTACAAAAAACATTACAGTAAACAGTATGACACAATAGCCAGTGTAAGCGACGGATCACAACTACCGCTAATTAATATAAAAATTAAAGACTTAGAGATAACAACTTTAATTGATTCCGGAGCTAGTTTATCAGTCCTATCACCAGACATTTTCCAAAAATTAAAAGAAGCAAACGTTAAAATAAAATATCTGGCCAGACAAGTAAGGATTCATACGTTAAACAATGAAAATATACCATTCAAAAAATGCATCAAAATATCTTTCAAAATACAAAACATATTCGCAACTGGAACATTTTACGTTACAACGAGAAACCTAGATAAAAAATACAAGATCATACTTGGATATGATTTTCTAAAGAACAATCACGCAATATTAGATTGTGAACAAAAGGCCTTATACCTAAAGAACAAAGAAATACCCTTAGAAGGCATAGACACAGTACAAAAAATAAATGAAAATGAAATAAATGTTATTTCAGAAATTGTAAATACGCAGACACAGAACTCACAAAATAATAGTGAAAATACTATGAGCCAACAAAAACCGGCAAAAAATTCAAATAATGACGAAATTCAAGACAATTTCACAGAGAATATAGAGAACAAAAACAATGATACAAATACTAAAAAAATCAAAGAAAAAACAAATAAAAAAAATAAAAAGAGAATTTCGCATAAAAACATGATTATGCCAAAAACGGACAAAAAATATGGCTTAGAACCAGGTGAAACAAAAGTAATTACATTAAAATGTCCACTCAGTTTACAGCCAAACCAAGTAATTTTATTAGAACCCCTAAGGCATAACATTAGGATTAAATATGACCAATCCTTACATCAAATCAATGAGAAAAATATGATACACTTAATGGTTCAAAATGATAGTGAAGAAAAGATAATGATAAACAAAAAAATGAATATTGGAAAAATATGCACAGAATTTGAAATAAAATTAAATGGATCAAAAACAGATAACACTCCCAAAGTATATGAAATGAATAATTTAACAATGAGTGAAATTCAAGAATTAAGAGAAAAAGAATTCAATTTACAAGATTTTGATCTAGAACACTTAGATCAATCACAAAAAATTAAATTTCAAAATTTACTAAAAGATAATATACAAGCGTTCTCAAAATCATACAAAACCTTGGGACAGACTTCAATAGTGGAGACCAATTTTAAATTACTCCACGATTATCTAATTTCTACTCGACCTTACAAAATTCCGCAAAGTGTAAGAAAATTTGCACAACAGGAAATAAACAAATTATTAGACGCAAACATAATAGAAAATACAACATCAAGCTACGCATTTCCGGTTATATTTGTTAAAAAAAAGGCAAACTCAAAAACTAACGACCCTAATAAAACTTCGTACAGGTGTGCTATAGATTACAGATTGCTAAATAATATTTTACAGGGCGTACCATATCCCATTCCGGATATTAAGTCACTTTTACAAGATATAAGTGGCAAAAAATATTACACAGTGCTGGATTTTCATTCAGCCTTCTTCCAAATAAATTTAAAAAAAGAAGACAGACCAAAATTAGCCTTCATTACTGAATTTGGTAAATTCCAACCTACGCGACTAAATTTTGGTAATAAAATAAGCACATCAGTATTTGCGGAACTAATCGATAAAGTGCTAGGAAAATTTGATCAATATAAAGTACGTTATTTCATTGATGATGTTATAATAGCAGCTGATAGCATCAATGAAATGTTAAACTTATTACAACAAGTACTAAGCACATTAATTAAAGAAAACCTAACAATAGAACCTTCAAAAATGCAAAAATGCAAACAAGAAATAGAATTTTTGGGATTTAAAATCAATAAAAATGGTTATGCACCGGCCAATAAAAACATTCAAAAAATTCAAAAATTAGAAAGACCCAAAAACAGAAAAGGCGTAAAATCTTTACTGGGTCTAACAAACTATTTCGCATCACTGATAGACAATTACGCTGAAATAGTAGCACCATTAAATGAGTTAACAAGTGAGAAAAGAAAATTTGAATGGACGGAAGATGCCGAAACTGCATTAAAACATATTCAAAAATTTATTCTGAATAGTCCAACTCTCAAACCACCAAATTATGACAAAGAGTTTTTTTTGATTACTGATTGCTCAAAAATAGCGACGTCCGCGATTTTATCGCAAGAAATAAATGGCGTAATGTACCCTATAGAATTCTATGGACGAAAATTAAAAGATACTGAACAGCGTTACCCAAGCATTAAGCTGGAATTGCTCGCCATATACGACAGCATAATCCATTTTAAAAATATTTTAACAGGGAGAAAATTTACGGTAGTGACTGACTCAAAAGCCATCACATACCACTTAAATTTAGAAAAGAATTCAGACATTATAGCCAGATGGTTACTGGAATTGCAATCGTATGATTTCACTGTAGAACATATAGAGGGAAGAATTAACCCTGCCGATTACGTATCGCGACATATCAATAACATCACAGAAACAAATTCAACCAACAATTTATTTGAAGTTAATAAAAATTTGACAGACGAAAACATAAAACTTGAACAAATGAAAGATAAAAAAATATCTAAAATAATATCAGACATAAAAAAAGGAAAATCAAATAGAACAACTCGAAAATTTGAATTAACAGAAAAGGAAATATTAATTTTAAAAAGAAGTACAAATGATAATCAAAAAGAATTATTAATTATTCCAGATTCGTTAAAAAACGAAATAATTAAAGAAGCACATAAAACCCATTTTGGAGTTAAAAAAACCCTGCACTTAATAGGAACGCGTACATACTGGTATGGAATGTACCAAGACGTGAAAAATCATATTGCAAATTGCATTGAATGCATGAGACACAAACAACACACAATCCCCAAAATTGAAATACAAAAAATGGAAAAAAATTACAAGCCAGGGGATGTATTACACATAGACCTCATAGGTAAGTTACCTATGACTTTTAGAAAAAACATATTTATAATGGTAATAATTGATTCCTTCTCGCGTTACATGGAGGCAGTACCACTCAAAAATGCAGAGTCACAAACCATATTAAACGCATTAACAGGCTATATAGGCAGGTTTGGCATGCCAAGAGAAATACATTTAGACAATGCACAGTACTTTAGAGGCAAAACATTCACAGAATACATGAAACAATTAAATATTAAATTACATTTTAGCTCTATTTATCCCGCTTGCTCGAACGGAATTGTAGAAATTTCAAATAAAATAATAAAATCATCACTAGCCGCCATGAAAAAAACGACATTTCAATGGGACGAAAAATTAAATTTTGTGAAATTACATTATGCAGCAACAATACATAGAGCAACAGGTTTTTCTCCCGCTATCATTTTTTTTGCGAGTGAAATCAATACACCATTTAATGCATTCTCAGAGGCAACAAAAATTACTACTGACAGCTATACAAATAAGCGTCTGCAACACATTCAGAGTGTAAGAGAAGACGCACTAAAAAATCAAATTCAAATCATGAATGAATATAACAAAAATTTAAATTATAAGGACAGAGACCTAAAAGTTGGACAGACGGTATATATGAAGAGCCTTAGAAGGCCAAATATATTTCAGCCTAAATTTCTTGGCCCTTTCCAAGTATTGAAAATACTGCGCAACATGAATATTTTATTGAAAAACGCTCACGACAATAAAGCGAAACCAATTAAGGTCCACATATCTAAACTATATGCACCAAAATATGCAAAATAATACAAAAAAAAGTGTATATATATATATACAAATTATACATATGAACTATATTACAAAATCAATTATTTTACCATTTATAACCAAAAAAAATAATATGTGTAAAAAAAAAAAAAAAAAAAAAAAATATATATATATATATATATATATATATGAAATGATTTTGTAAATAAACCAATAATTATCCATTAAATAATTAGATAGTCGTAAATTTTCAAAAACAAAAATTTTTTTGCAATACATACAAGGAAAATGTAAAGCAATGCTCAATGTAAATAAACAAATAAATAAATGATAAAATATCAGCGGAACAAACTGACAGGTGACGCAAATTTTTGCGAAACACGTTGATTGTAAATACATAAAATATATATATATATATAGATTTTTTGCCATATGGGCAATGTGAATGTAAAAGGTAAATATGTGTACATAAAAACACAGATAGAAAAGGTGTCTATATTCATAATAACAAATGAATAAAATAAATATGTATAGATATAAAATAAATAAATGTGAACGTGACATGAAAAATACACATATGTATATATTTAGATACTTAAATATCTTTATTCATGCATCTCATAAAAGAAAATAAATAAATAAATAAAATAAAATAAAAAACAGACAAACGAAACTAGCACAAATGAGAAAGATTAAGGCAGGAAAGAAAACTGATGCAAAAGAGAAGGAGCGTGCAGATCAAAAAGTAAACAGAGAGGTTAGTCGTTTACATAAGAGAGTTACCATGACAACGAAGAAAGAGCAGAATGAAAACGACAGGACAGGTTAGGAGAAGGAAGGAAGAAATCACGAAGGATGCAAAAATACTCATTCATCCCTGCACGGATTTCAAGGTCGGGGAGCTTAGCAGAAGGGAAGCAATAAAACACTTGATAATCTACGCAGAGGAGTCCTAGGTGTCCAGCCAACGGAAGAACCACACTTCTGTAAACGAAACGAATTATTACTCTCAAAATATGAAGTGAAAAGTAAAATATGACATTACAACTTTCACAATCATTCACACTTTAGAAAGATTAAATCATGTTTTACTTGCAGGGCAATATAATGATAGTTATAGTCTTATTAAAATTCGCATCATTTCACAATTAAACAAAGATGCATATATTTACACTAAAAAAAAAAAAAAAAAAAAAAAAAGAACTTTCGGTGAATTTTAAACAAAAAAGCCGAGGATTAAGATTCATTATAGCTATATAGAATAGATATATATATATAAATGAACTTTCGGCGAAGTTTTAGCAAAAAAAAAAAAACCTTAATAGCCTAGGATTATAATTCATTTTAGTTACACAAAAAAAAAAAAAAAAAAAAAAAAAAAGAATCCCTAACACTCTCACACACATATGTACACAAGTAAAAAGTAACAAAATAACGCAAAATTACCATCTCACTACAGAATGGTCTTAAAAAAAAAAAAAAAAGGATGAATTAAATGCAGATTATGTACAGGAAAAAGAATAATGATTAGATAACCTATATTTTATAAAAAAATTTTTTTTTTACATAACCTACCTTAAATCCGGGTTCCGAACACAGCCAAGATAATGAGGTGGCCCTTTGGTAGGGCGCAGGCGTTTCTGCTAAGGGGGGTCGACCCACACTCGTATCATAGCATCACCCTGCCAAAACAAAAGTCAAGACTGGACAGAATTTTATCAAAACAAAACAAACATAATAATAATAATAATAATAAAAAAATCAGAACATTCAATGGTTTAAAAAAAAAAAAAAAAAAAAAAAAAAAGCCACAATGCAATGGAATCAATATACGCAAATTCTGATCAGATCTGCATTTACTCTCACAATTCACACATAGTAAAAAAAATAACAATAATATATAAACACAGAAATATACACAAACAATCTTCTACATTATTCTACGCTCACGATTCCTATCAAATATGCGAGAATTACGCAGCGCTAGGAAGCAAAAAAAAAAAGGGAAACCGAAAGATATGAAAAATCATGCAAAATTCAAATCGCAGAGGTGAAGGAACGTAAGATAATAGAAAACAAAGCACGGCGAACGCAAGTTAGATAAAATAATAGCAATTATATAAAATAAATAAACAAGAAATAAACCTGCAATGAAGATAAATTAATAATAGCTGAAAGAAAAAGCAGGTACATATTAATAACAAAACTGTAAACAGAATAGATAAAAAAAAAAAAAAAAAAAAAAAAAAAATATAGCTCACGCTCATCCAAGTCCCATAATGATGGCGTCAGAGTAGGCTACATATATATATTGAGAGGGGCATCCAAAATCCCACGAAGTACACACATGAAACAAAAAAATAACAAAAGGGATTTATTAAAGGATAATGGATAGCACATACACCTAACTTAAACATAGGTGAAACAACAAAGCTTAAGCAAAGCAATAAAATAAACATATAATAAAATTAAACTCACTTGTAAACTAGCAAACAAATTTCTAATCCGATGAACGCGTGTGTCTCTCGGCTTCTCTCGAGTAAGTCACAGAAGAAGCTTATCTAAGCTATCCCCCCAAAAAACGATTAGCTAAACAGGATGTTGTATCATTAGCGCGGCTCATTCCCACGCCAAACAGGCGCATGTGAGGAAAGGGGTTTTGTCACCCCCATTACAAAACTGCAAAACAGCTCTCGGAAGTGAAAATTAAGATTTCAAATAAAGCAAAGGACTTTAAAAAAAAAAATATATATATATATATACTGCCTTACTTAATGGTAATAAAGAAATATTACCACAACGATTAAATACATTCATGTATCTCGTGTAATATACAAAAAAATTCTTTTTTATTATTGCCTATACACTGAGAGCAATGAATGATATGTATATAGAACGAATGCATAAACTTGTAGAATTTTACTAACAATGCAGAAAAAGTACTATTATATGTGAATTTAATGTATTGTATGTGTTTTTATAAATGATATAAAAAATGAGTGTTGGTATACGGTATAAATAATTATAAGTATTGAATTAAAATGCAAAGTAATAATGATAACTTTTAGCATTAATACTAAAATGTTTACTGACCGAGTGAATTAATCCTGCACAACATGTGTCACAAAATTATAAACTGAATACAACTTATAAACTGTTGCCACAATCAACTACAAAATGCAATGACCATAAGACTGTCTATCACATATTGATGATCACAAATTGAACTATCTCAAAAAGCAAATATTGAACCATTTACATATTTGGATCAATTAATAATTAGTGTTGAAATATGCATGATAACCAATTAATAAACAGTATTGAACAGTATATTACGAGCTATCATCAGTCACTATTGAACTAAACTTCATGAACAATTAATAATCCAGTGTCGAACTGTACGTTCATTAATCATTATGCATATATATACAAGGAGCTAATAGTGCTCAACTACATCACAAGAACTCTAATGTGCACTAAAAAACAGTTTAGTACAAATATGCATAAGAAATTTACTGACCAAACACACCAGATTACTACGACAACTAAAGGACTCATAATGTATTGAGATAAAGAAACTGTCTCAAACTTATTCGACAGGGGGATAAGCTGATGGGAAAAATCAGCCATTTTGTTAAAAACAAAATAATAAAGGTACAAAAGGGCATTATTTAAAAGGAAAAAGAATATAAAAATACAAAAGCTGTTTTACTGAAGACTACAAAGCTGTTTTATTGCATTTTAAAAGCCTAAGACAGAAATACAACGTCATATTTATGACCTGCACGTGGAACTCTGAAAGGGGACCACACGCTAAGCCCCTTCAGGCGACCGCCAAGAAAAAGCCCCTGCGAAATCGTAAGGAAGGCAATAAAAATTATAGAAGCAAGCTGATTGGTAAAAAATGGGTCCAATAAGAAGCAGTGCCAATAAAAAAAGAAAATGCAAGGAGGGAACCGCCCAAAAATTATAATGAGGAAAATGAGAAGAAGTTTTAAAATTTAGATTTTTCTTCTAGCTGTTGCATTCGTGATGAGATGACGATAAAATGTTTTGGCTGTAGCTCTGTCAATTTGTGTAAGTGATGAAATCATGTGAAGATTCTGACGGCCTCACGCCTACGCTAAGATGTGCTCTGCAGTGCTCCCAACACTAGTGCTCCCAGGGATGACCCTTACTATGCCTCGCATGCATCATAACTTCGAGTAATCTGGTGAGAAATTTCTTCATTCATTTTGGTGCGGAATAAATGAAAATGTTGACAGTGCTTTAGCAACAATGTGTCAATGCTTTAGCAGATTTAATCATTTAACAACTTCTGTTAAACTCAGAGTAATAAAATAGTATTCTGTTTGCTTTCCTTCCTTGTATAACATTTTAAACAGCCAATCTTGCAGTATAATTGGGTTGTTCGGAAAATAATTTCGTTTTTTCCTTTGAAAATGAAAGATGATTTTCTTATATTGTATAAATATTTTATTGAATTATATATTCTCCACTTTGATCGGTTTCTTAGCAATCTCACGAGTTGTTATTTGGCAGTTTTCATAAATCATTACTTTATTTTGTCTTCATTAGCATAAACTGGTTTTCCAGAACGTAATGCATCTTCAACGTCAAAATTACCGGAACAAAATTTAGTAAACCAGTTTTGACACTGGCGTTCTTTAAATAAATTTTCTGTATACACATCGTATACTTTATCCTTGTTCGAACATTATTTTCGCCTTTTTGATAGCAAAAACAAAATATGCCGAAAATGTTGCTTCCGATTTTCTTTATTTGATAGGGCACCAATCAAATCCCATTGAGCAGAATAAAAGGAAGTTTTTCACAAGCAAGCCTTGCTGTATCAGCTGTCACAATATATAATGGTAATGCAGGTTAATTGTGAAAAAGGGTGTGAAAAAAAATACAAGTAAGTACTTTGCTGAGAAAAACGAAATTACTTTCCGAACAACCCAATACTTTTAAATGTATTTTTATTTAATTAAATCTACATAAAGGTTCTTTGCAAGAACGCTAATATTTGAAAAATCTGATTATTTTTTCATTTAGAAAATGAACAAAATTATTATATATGAATTATTATTATTATTTTTTTTTTCGAATTTTGTAAAAGTAATCGAATTTAATATTTTTAAATACATAACCAACAAAAAAAGGATATTTTATTTTATTGTCATTTGATTTCACGAATATCTTCTTTTAATTTTAATTGAAGCACTTTTCATATATGTAACTTTAACATTTATAGGGATACTTTCATGAATATTTTAACGAAAACATCTTGCATTGTGCAAAATAAAGACATTAGAAGTGACAGAATTGATAACTATCCACATCGAAGCTACACCGAATTTCCATTGATATTTCACATTTCTGAAAGTAGCTGATATTTCATATGATGTCACTTAGCTAATTAACGTGCATTTCGAACATTTGTCATTATTTATATTTAGTTCGAAGTAGAAAAAATCCTGTTGAAAGATTGTCTATGAAACATTTATCATTATTTAAAATTTAAATAGAAATGTATGTTCTGCCTTCACGCTGATGCCTTTTCCTTTTAACTGGATAATTGTATTCAAATTAGAAATAAGTGGCTATTAAAAATCGTAATATATACTAGTTATTTTCCGTCATTTCTGTCACTTTAAATAATAATAATAATAATAATAATTAAGTAGAAACTTTACCTTTGATAATTAAAATTATAAATAACCTATCTACTATTTGAAATTCAAGTACAAAATTAAAAGAAATAAAAAGTTTATTACATCAGATTTTTTAAAAAATATAATTAATTTAAAAAAAAATTCTGGAATTATAATAATAGTCCATATAAAGAGAGTTTTTGAAATTGAATTTATTGAAAATACAACGAAAAATAATGACATTATAAGTGACAGAAATGGTAACCATCCGCATTCAGTTTACGACGAGTTTCCATACAGATGTTTCGCTTTTCTAAAAGTACATATGATGTCACTTTTAGGAATGTGAATGTGAATTTCGAAAATTTATTATAATTTGGATTCCATTCAAACAAAATGATGGGAAAAATCAGCCATTTTGTTAAAAACAAAATAATAAAGGTACAAAAGGGCATTATTTAAAAGGAAAAAGAATATAAAAATACAAAAGCTGTTTTACTGAAGACTACAAAGCTGTTTTATTGCCTTTTAAAAGCCTAAGACAGAAATACAACGTCATATTTATGACCTGCACGTGGAACTCTGAAAGGGGACCACACGCTAAGCCCCTTCAGGCGACCGCCAAGAAAAAGCCCCTGCGAAATCGTAAGGAAGGCAATAAAAATTATAGAAGCAAGCTGATTGGTAAAAAATGGGTCCAATAAGAAGCAGTGCCAATAAAAAAAGAAAATGCAAGGAGGGAACCGCCCAAAAATTATAATGAGGAAAATGAGAAGAAGTTTTAAAATTTAGATTTTTCTTCTAGCTGTTGCATTCGTGATGAGATGACGATAAAATGTTTTGGCTGTAGCTCTGTCAATTTGTGTAAGTGATGAAATCATGTGAAGATTCTGACGGCCTCACGCCTACGCTAAGATGTGCTCTGCAGTGCTCCCAACACTAGTGCTCCCAGGGATGACCCTTACTATGCCTCGCATGCATCATAACTTCGAGTAATCTGGTGAGAAATTTCTTCATTCATTTTGGTCAGTAGACAATCATTTAACTTTGCAAACGCATGCAAGTATGCATATTTTCTAAGTACTCATCTTTAGCACCATTGATGCAAAATCAAAGATCATTGTTATATCATTTATATTGTATTGTAAAATTATAGAATAATCAATTTAATTAGTATTCAAAATTTGGATATTTAATAAAGAAATTAATTAAAATTATATGAATCTAATATTATTTGAGAGTAAATTTATTTATTAATAACCATATTATTTTTCAGATTAATGTTTGCTTTTTAATTAGGATTAATTGTAGGGCATTTCACAACGCATGCCCGAATATCTAATTGATATTCAAAGTGTACGACCATGAAGCTGTCACTTTAGAGCCACGAAAAGGAGGGTAGTCTGATTTTGGTTAATATCCGTTCAACATCTACCCCCTTTCCGGATTTGGTGCCGTGTATTTGGTGACGAATTTGGTACAGTTAAATTTCAAAATTCTTCCGCGTTATCTACTAAAATTTAATCCCAATAAAATTATTAACGGTAGCGGAAAAACAAATAAAGTAAAAATAAAAGATGAGTACAGAGAAAAAAGATTTAAGGAAATATAATTGTTTGTACGTATACTAACACTCCACAATTATGTGTATTTTATGATTTGTGTATTTATTCAATTATATTTGTTAAGGGTAGACATGAAAATCAAAGGTTAAAGTCAAAAATAATAAATAACAGAATTAATATAGAAAAGAGATAGATAGAATATCTAGAATTGTGTGGATATAACATAATAAAAGTGCAAACAAGTACAAAATTTCAAAATATGTATGGTATAAGTCAGGGCCCGAAATTTCAATCAGATTACACTCGCCGAAAAAAAGTTTTACTCGCCACAAAACAGAGTTGTCATTTTTTTTTTTTTTTTTTCCCCTAACTATTTGAAATGCTTTTACAAATATGCTTAAAATTATATATATTAAAAGTGTATAGTTAATTATGTCTCATAATCATCTATAATTATAAAACATAATAATGCATTGTATTTCAGATTTGAAAAAGATGAAAATGTCTAATAACATAAATGCAAAGAGTCATTAAAGAAAAAAAGAAGAAGGAAAAAAAAAAAAAACTCTTCGTTAAACAATATCCTGTGAAAATATTTTTATTATGAAAGATTAAGCTTCCTTATTTACCTATTTATTTATTTAACTTTTTACATCAAAAATGTCTTTTCCGTCCATTTTATTTTTATAATCAGACGGAATGTCGATGTGTATAACTTGTTCATTGTTATCATTTGAAACAGCCATTTCGGAATACCCTTTTCGATAAAATCGTTGCTTACATGCCTACGAATCATTATTATAAGCGCAAATCATTGGAGTTTCAGTAAAAAACTCGAAAATGCGAACAGTTTTTTGATCATTATTCAAAAAAATAAACATAGGCAGTATCTTTAAAAAGACTCGGGTTCATTTTCATGTGCCAATATCGCATGGGCAAACTTTCACATTTCTCTTCTCTCGGGTAGAAGGTGACGGGCAAAGAGGTTCTCTGCTCGTCTATTCTCACTCTGTTTAGAGAAATCACAGTGGGAGAAACGAAACTGCCAAAGAGATTAAAACTTTTATGCATGCACTAAGCATTTTTCCTTTCCCAGGCTGGGATTAAGTACGAGGTTATAAAATGGCAAGATTTTGCCTTATTTAAATCAATAAAAAGAATGTTTTCTATCGCCATATCGTGTAAGAATTCTATCTATAACTAGACCAAATTTTTACTCGCCACAGTAAAAATTCCACTCGCCAATGGCGAGCTGGCGAGCGGAAATTTCGCGCCCTGGTATAAGTGTATAGTATAAATCAACAAAAAAAAAATTTTTTTTGTGTATCTTGTTTATCTTATGGTGTTACATATATATATATATATAAGTTCTTGTGAAATAAAAGAAGAATCACTTCATAAAAATTAAAAGTGACAGAGTATAGTGTGTTTGCAAAAAAAATTTTTCAAGGAAATTGATAGCAAAATTTCTAATTTTAACAGAGGTATTGATATAATTTGAAACTTTTTCAAGAAATTGTATGCTTAAATAAAAGCTTTATATACAGGAATAACAAATAATGTGCAAATAAATAAATTGATTAATTAAGAAACTTGTGAAAATAAATTAAATTAATATTTGCAAAAAACAGAAAGTTATTCCTATATATATGCTAATTGTATATTATGTATATATATTTTGATTATATATATATTGTATTTTATTACATATTTTGGAGGGGTAATCAATTTAAGTAAACAACAACAACAAAATAAATAAATAAATAAATAAATAAATAAAAATACGCGTATGAGATCCTCTATACCGAGATTGGCAAAAAAGAAAATAAATTACGCGGAAAATAAAAAAATAAAATCAAACGAAAATTCTAAAGAGAGAAATAAACCAATTAAGAAAATGGCAGACAAAATTGTAATAAGCTATGATGCTATCCTGAATAGTCTACCCAACTTTGACGGAAAAAAAAATAATAATATCGTAAACTTTCTAAAAGAATTCGATACGCTAGCTGAGGAAATTAAGTTACCAGAAAACTTAAAAGTAATATTGTTAAAAGCCAAAATAACGGGCCAGGCAAAAGAAAGCCTAATTAACGACGAAGACACAAATAATATTAACAACTATGCCGACATTAAACAAAGGTTACAAGAATTATTCAAAAGAGAAATATCTTTTGACACCTCACAAAATGAATTCATGAATTTGAAACAAATGCCAACACAATCAATAGAAGAATTTACCAAAATATTCAACAGGGCGGCAAACAACTATTTAAAAGATTCAGGCCACTCAGAAAAAACTGGGGCTAAACAATTCCTAGATACGATTAAATTGACGAAATTTTTAGAAAGCATAAGGCAAGATATTGCATTAGAAGTTAGAAAAATGGCACCAGACTCGATAGATAAAGCAATTAAATTTGCGAAACAAATCGAAAGCGCTTTTAACGCTTCGAAAATAGAAGAAATCAACACTACTTCCGAAGAGGAAGACAAATTATATGAAATGCTCCTAAATATGACAGTCAGACATAATGAAGAATTAAAAGAAATTCAAAAACAATTAAAGGAGAACAAAGAAATGCAGTTTAAACAGACACAGGTACAAAATACAGAAATTTGTAATATTTGTAAAAAGAGAAATCACACAACAGAAAACTGCTGGTTTAATGAAACAAATAAAAACATAACACAAAATAAACGGAGATATCAAAATAAAGATTTAAGGGGAAATAACTCAGATCAAAGTAGGTTCCCAATAACAAACCCTCAAAATTATCAAACATATCCTCCTGTGAACTATTATTATAATTACCCACCGCCTAATAACTTTCCAAATTACGCTGCACAATCCCAAAACAGTCCCTACTTCGAAAATTTTCCCTATCCACAACATTACACAAATCAAAATGGATATAATCAAAACAATAGGGGTGCTAGACCCAAAACAACATATAAAAATCAAGTCTATAAAAACCAGGAAAACTACAAAGGAGGTTTATAAATAAAACATATAACAATAACTCAAGCCCAGATAAACCTCCAAATTTCGGGCTTAAAACAAAAACTAATACCTACGGAAATTCATACACACAGAAAAAAAATTACAAAAAACATTACAGTAAACAGTATGACACAATAGCCAGTGTAAGCGACGGATCACAACTACCGCTAATTAATATAAAAATTAAAGACTTAGAGATAACAACTTTAATTGATTCCGGAGCTAGTTTATCAGTCCTATCACCAGACATTTTCCAAAAATTAAAAGAAGCAAACGTTAAAATAAAATATCTGGCCAGACAAGTAAGGATTCATACGTTAAACAATGAAAATATACCATTCAAAAAATGCATCAAAATATCTTTCAAAATACAAAACATATTCGCAACTGGAACATTTTACGTTACAACGAGAAACCTAGATAAAAAATACAAGATCATACTTGGATATGATTTTCTAAAGAACAATCACGCAATATTAGATTGTGAACAAAAGGCCTTATACCTAAAGAACAAAGAAATACCCTTAGAAGGCATAGACACAGTACAAAAAATAAATGAAAATGAAATAAATGTTATTTCAGAAATTGTAAATACGCAGACACAGAACTCACAAAATAATAGTGAAAATACTATGAGCCAACAAAAACCGGCAAAAAATTCAAATAATGACGAAATTCAAGACAATTTCACAGAGAATATAGAGAACAAAAACAATGATACAAATACTAAAAAAATCAAAGAAAAAACAAATAAAAAAAATAAAAAGAGAATTTCGCATAAAAACATGATTATGCCAAAAACGGACAAAAAATATGGCTTAGAACCAGGTGAAACAAAAGTAATTACATTAAAATGTCCACTCAGTTTACAGCCAAACCAAGTAATTTTATTAGAACCCCTAAGGCATAACATTAGGATTAAATATGACCAATCCTTACATCAAATCAATGAGAAAAATATGATACACTTAATGGTTCAAAATGATAGTGAAGAAAAGATAATGATAAACAAAAAAATGAATATTGGAAAAATATGCACAGAATTTGAAATAAAATTAAATGGATCAAAAACAGATAACACTCCCAAAGTATATGAAATGAATAATTTAACAATGAGTGAAATTCAAGAATTAAGAGAAAAAGAATTCAATTTACAAGATTTTGATCTAGAACACTTAGATCAATCACAAAAAATTAAATTTCAAAATTTACTAAAAGATAATATACAAGCGTTCTCAAAATCATACAAAACCTTGGGACAGACTTCAATAGTGGAGCCCAATTTTAAATTACTCCACGATTATCTAATTTCTACTCGACCTTACAAAATTCCGCAAAGTGTAAGAAAATTTGCACAACAGGAAATAAACAAATTATTAGACGCAAACATAATAGAAAATACAACATCAAGCTACGCATTTCCGGTTATATTTGTTAAAAAAAAGGCAAACTCAAAAACTAACGACCCTAATAAAACTTCGTACAGGTGTGCTATAGATTACAGATTGCTAAATAATATTTTACAGGGCGTACCATATCCCATTCCGGATATTAAGTCACTTTTACAAGATATAAGTGGCAAAAAATATTACACAGTGCTGGATTATTTTCATTCAGCCTTCTTCCAAATAAATTTAAAAAAAGAAGACAGACCAAAAGTAGCCTTCATTACTGAATTTGGTAAATTCCAACCTACGCGACTAAATTTTGGTAATAAAATAAGCACATCAGTATTTGCGGAACTAATCGATAAAGTGCTAGGAAAATTTGATCAATATAAAGTACGTTATTTCATTGATGATGTTATAATAGCAGCTGATAGCATCAATGAAATGTTAAACTTATTACAACAAGTACTAAGCACATTAATTAAAGAAAACCTAACAATAGAACCTTCAAAAATGCAAAAATGCAAACAAGAAATAGAATTTTTGGGATTTAAAATCAATAAAAATGGTTATGCACCGGCCAATAAAAACATTCAAAAAATTCAAAAATTAGAAAGACCCAAAAACAGAAAAGGCGTAAAATCTTTACTGGGTCTAACAAACTATTTCGCATCACTGATAGACAATTACGCTGAAATAGTAGCACCATTAAATGAGTTAACAAGTGAGAAAAGAAAATTTGAATGGACGGAAGATGCCGAAACTGCATTAAAACATATTCAAAAATTTATTCTGAATAGTCCAACTCTCAAACCACCAAATTATGACAAAGAGTTTTTTTTGATTACTGATTGCTCAAAAATAGCGACGTCCGCGATTTTATCGCAAGAAATAAATGGCGTAATGTACCCTATAGAATTCTATGGACGAAAATTAAAAGATACTGAACAGCGTTACCCAAGCATTAAGCTGGAATTGCTCGCCATATACGACAGCATAATCCATTTTAAAAATATTTTAACAGGGAGAAAATTTACGGTAGTGACTGACTCAAAAGCCATCACATACCACTTAAATTTAGAAAAGAATTCAGACATTATAGCCAGATGGTTACTGGAATTGCAATCGTATGATTTCACTGTAGAACATATAGAGGGAAGAATTAACCCTGCCGATTACGTATCGCGACATATCAATAACATCACAGAAACAAATTCAACCAACAATTTATTTGAAGTTAATAAAAATTTGACAGACGAAAACATAAAACTTGAACAAATGAAAGATAAAAAAATATCTAAAATAATGTGAGGAAATAATGTGAGGAGGCGCATGTGAGGAAAGGGGTTTTGTCACCCCCATTACAAAACTGCAAAACAGCTCTCGGAAGTGAAAATTAAGATTTCAAATAAAGCAAAGGACTTTTCAAAAAAAAAAAATATATATATACTGCCTTACTTAATGGTAATAAAGAAATATTACCACAACGATTAAATACATTCATGTATCTCGTGTAATATACAAAAAAATTCTTTTTTATTATTGCCTATACACTGAGAGCAATGAATGATATGTATATAGAACGAATGCATAAACTTGTAGAATTTTACTAACAATGCAGAAAAAGTACTATTATATGTGAATTTAATGTATTGTATGTGTTTTTATAAATGATATAAAAAATGAGTGTTGGTATACGATATAAATAATTATAAGTATTGAATTAAAATGCAAAGTAATAATGATAACTTTTAGCATTAATACTAAAATGTTTACTGACCGAGTGAATTAATCCTGCACAACATGTGTCACAAAATTATAAACTGAATACAACTTATAAACTGTTGCCACAATCAACTACAAAATGCAATGACCATAAGACTGTCTATCACATATTGATGATCACAAATTGAACTATCTCAAAAAGCAAATATTGAACCATTTACATATTTGGATCAATTAATAATTAGTGTTGAAATATGCATGATAACCAATTAATAAACAGTATTGAACAGTATATTACGAGCTATCATCAGTCACTATTGAACTAAACTTCATGAACAATTAATAATCCAGTGTCGAACTGTACGTTCATTAATCATTATGCATATATATACAAGGAGCTAATAGTGCTCAACTACATCACAAGAACTCTAATGTGCACTAAAAAACAGTTTAGTACAAATATGCATAAGAAATTTACTGACCAAACACACCAGATTACTACGACAACTAAAGGACTCATAATGTATTGAGATAAAGAAACTGTCTCAAACTTATTCGACAGGGGGATAAGCTGATGGGAAAAATCAGCCATTTTGTTAAAAACAAAATAATAAAGGTACAAAAGGGCATTATTTAAAAGGAAAAAGAATATAAAAATACAAAAGCTGTTTTACTGAAGACTACAAAGCTGTTTTATTGCCTTTTAAAAGCCTAAGACAGAAATACAACGTCATATTTATGACCTGCACGTGGAACTCTGAAAGGGGACCACACGCTAAGCCCCTTCAGGCGACCGCCAAGAAAAAGCCCCTGCGAAATCGTAAGGAAGGCAATAAAAATTATAGAAGCAAGCTGATTGGTAAAAAATGGGTCCAATAAGAAGCAGTGCCAATAAAAAAAGAAAATGCAAGGGGGGAACCGCCCAAAAATTATAATGAGGAAAATGAGAAGAAGTTTTAAAATTTAGATTTTTCTTCTAGCTGTTGCATTCGTGATGAGATGACGATAAAATGTTTTGGCTGTAGCTCTGTCAATTTGTGTAAGTGATGAAATCATGTGAAGATTCTGACGGCCTCACGCCTACGCTAAGATGTGCTCTGCAGTGCTCCCAACACTAGTGCTCCCAGGGATGACCCTTACTATGCCTCGCATGCATCATAACTTCGAGTAATCTGGTGAGAAATTTCTTCATTCATTTTGGTGCGGAATAAATGAAAATGTTGACAGTGCTTTAGCAACAATGTGTCAATGCTTTAGCAGATTTAATCATTTAACAACTTCTGTTAAACTCAGAGTAATAAAATAGTATTCTGTTTGCTTTCCTTCCTTGTATAACATTTTAAACAGCCAATCTTGCAGTATAATTGGGTTGTTCGGAAAATAATTTCGTTTTTTCCTTTGAAAATGAAAGACGATTTTCTTATATTGTATAAATATTTTATTGAATTATATATTCTCCACTTTGATCGGTTTCTTAGCAATCTCACGAGTTGTTATTTGGCAGTTTTCATAAATCATTACTTTATTTTGTCTTCATTAGCATAAACTGGTTTTCCAGAACGTAATGCATCTTCAACGTCAAAATTACCGGAACAAAATTTAGTAAACCAGTTTTGACACTGGCGTTCTTTAAATAAATTTTCTGTATACACATCGTATACTTTATCCTTGTTCGAACATTATTTTCGCCTTTTTGATAGCAAAAACAAAATATGCCGAAAATGTTGCTTCCGATTTTCTTTATTTGATAGGGCACCAATCAAATCCCATTGAGCAGAATAAAAGGAAGTTTTTCACAAGCAAGCCTTGCTGTATCAGCTGTCACAATATATAATGGTAATGCAGGTTAATTGTGAAAAAGGGTGTGAAAAAAAATACAAGTAAGTACTCTGCTGAGAAAAACGAAATTACTTTCCGAACAACCCAATACTTTTAAATGTATTTTTATTTAATTAAATCTACATAAAGGTTCTTTGCAAGAACGCTAATATTTGAAAAATCTGATTATTTTTTCATTTAGAAAATGAACAAAATTATTATATATGAATTATTATTATTATTTTTTTTTTCGAATTTTGTAAAAGTAATCGAATTTAATATTTTTAAATACATAACCAACAAAAAAAGGATATTTTATTTTATTGTCATTTGATTTCACGAGGAAGCAATAATGAATATCTTCTTTTAATTTTAATTGAAGCACTTTTCATATATGTAACTTTAACATTTATAGGGATACTTTCATGAATATTTTAACGAAAACATCTTGCATTGTGCAAAATAAAGACATTAGAAGTGACAGAATTGATAACTATCCACATCGAAGCTACACCGAATTTCCATTGATATTTCACATTTCTGAAAGTAGCTGATATTTCATATGATGTCACTTAGCTAATTAACGTGCATTTCGAACATTTGTCATTATTTATATTTAGTTCGAAGTAGAAAAAATCCTGTTGAAAGATTGTCTATGAAACATTTATCATTATTTAAAATTTAAATAGAAATGTATGTTCTGCCTTCACGCTGATGCCTTTTCCTTTTAACTGGATAATTGTATTCAAATTAGAAATAAGTGGCTATTAAAAATCGTAATATATACTAGTTATTTTTCGTCATTTCCGTCACTTTAAATAATAATAATAATAATAATAATTAAGTAGAAACTTTACCTTTGATAATTAAAATTATAAATAACCTATCTACTATTTGAAATTCAAGTACAAAATTAAAAGAAATAAAAAGTTTATTACATCAGATTTTTTAAAAAATATAATTAATTTAAAAAAAGATTCTGGAATTATAATAATAGTCCATATAAAGAGAGTTTTTGAAATTGAATTTATTGAAAATACAACGAAAAATAATGACATTATAAGTGACAGAAATGGTAACCATCCGCATTCAGTTTACGACGAGTTTCCATACAGATGTTTCGCTTTTCTAAAAGTACATATGATGTCACTTTTAGGAATGTGAATGTGAATTTCGAAAATTTATTATAATTTGGATTCCATTCAAACAAAATGATGGGAAAAATCAGCCATTTTGTTAAAAACAAAATAATAAAGGTACAAAAGGGCATTATTTAAAAGGAAAAAGAATATAAAAATACAAAAGCTGTTTTACTGAAGACTACAAAGCTGTTTTATTGCCTTTTAAAAGCCTAAGACAGAAATACAACGTCATATTTATGACCTGCACGTGGAACTCTGAAAGGGGACCACACGCTAAGCCCCTTCAGGCGACCGCCAAGAAAAAGCCCCTGCGAAATCGTAAGGAAGGCAATAAAAATTATAGAAGCAAGCTGATTGGTAAAAAATGGGTCCAATAAGAAGCAGTGCCAATAAAAAAAGAAAATGCAAGGAGGGAACCGCCCAAAAATTATAATGAGGAAAATGAGAAGAAGTTTTAAAATTTAGATTTTTCTTCTAGCTGTTGCATTCGTGATGAGATGACGATAAAATGTTTTGGCTGTAGCTCTGTCAATTTGTGTAAGTGATGAAATCATGTGAAGATTCTGACGGCCTCACGCCTACGCTAAGATGTGCTCTGCAGTGCTCCCAACACTAGTGCTCCCAGGGATGACCCTTACTATGCCTCGCATGCATCATAACTTCGAGTAATCTGGTGAGAAATTTCTTCATTCATTTTGGTCAGTAGACAATCATTTAACTTTGCAAACGCATGCAAGTATGCATATTTTCTAAGTACTCATCTTTAGCACCATTGATGCAAAATCAAAGATCATTGTTATATCATTTATATTGTATTGTAAAATTATAGAATAATCAATTTAATTAGTATTCAAAATTTGGATATTTAATAAAGAAATTAATTAAAATTATATGAATCTAATATTATTTGAGAGTAAATTTATTTATTAATAACCATATTATTTTTCAGATTAATGTTTGCTTTTTAATTAGGATTAATTGTAGGGCATTTCACAACGCATGCCCGAATATCTAATTGATATTCAAAGTGTACGACCATGAAGCTGTCACTTTAGAGCCACGAAAAGGAGGGTAGTCTGATTTTGGTTAATATCCGCCCAACACAAAACTAGCTTGTTGAAAGTTTGTTTATAATATATTTATCATTATTTAACATTTAAACAGAAATCTATATATAATCGTGTTATAAGTATAAGCTATTTACATAATATTCTAACAAAAAACAATCACAAATAAAGTAGAAATTTCGCCCCTGAAAATAAATATTATTAACCTATTTGAAATTTAAAATTCAAGCAGAAAATAAAAAATAAAATAAAAAGAAGTTCGTTACATAAGAATTTTAGACAGTGAAATGCATTTAAAAATAGTATAGCTGCAAACTGCTACGATTTTTGCACACCAGTATTTTTTTTTTTTTAGAAAATTTTGTAGAAGCTTTCTATGAATAAATAAGGAGAACATGTTTATTAAAAAATAGCGGTTGCCAAAAAATCGTAACGTATAGCAGCTATGAAATAGCATATGGCATTAAAATTGTCCTACATACAAATCACTTGCAATACTGAATCGCATACCTATGCTTTTAACTGAGATGTAAAGCATCTTTAAACATATATCTGGAAGCAAAAAACATATATATCCACTTAAATATTTATGTGATTTTTCACTCCTTTTTTATTACTTTTTTTCTGTAAATGTATATTTAATGTTAACATTCACGTAAATTTTCCTACAAGAATTTTCCCTTTACACTGATATTTCAGTTTTATTTTCCTTTAAAAAAAAGTAAACGCAAACAAATGCATGCTTACTTTTCAGAATATGAAGCCTATTTCGCAATTTTTTTTAACATTCATTTTTCATATGCAGCTATATATTTTCTCTTAATCATAAGGTTATCTTCACAGTGAAAACTTATGTTTATGTATCATTAAAAGAAAAATTTGTATATTTTGAAAGAATATATACACTTTTTTAGATAAACTATTCATTACTCTTACTCGCGTAATTGATATTCGATAAAAATTAAAAAAAAAAAAAAAAAAAAAAAAAATGTTTATATAAAAAAAAAAATATTTTTACGTTACTAACAATGAATTTTTAAGCTGTAATTTAAAAATAACATCCTTTAGGAGTTTAAAACAGACAATAAGTTAGACAATTTTGCCTCCTTTACTTCTCTGTTCTCTGTCAAGCAAGGCAGAGGAAATGAGAGGTACAAGTACAACGTGTCAGTCGTGAAAGTTTCGTTCGCCAAGACACGTACATCTGTTATATACATTGGATTTCCTGCTTTTAGAAGAGGTAAGTTCTTACTACGTCTTTTGTAAAACGTTATTTCGTGTACTGCAAGTTATTCTGTCTTATGCATTGCATATATTCTATGTTAGTAAGATGCTAATAATAGACTACATTACAGTCGGTAACAAAAGTGTCCGAACACTAGCAAAAATTCCTATATAAAAAAAAGTAGAGTTAATACTGTTTTTTTAAATAAAGCCTTGTCGAATCATGTTCTTAGACTGACTAAGAACATGATTCGACAAGGATGTATTTAACAAAACAGTTTTAAGTGTACTTTTTTATATAGGAATTTTTACTAGTGTTCGGATACTTTTGTTACCGACTGCAGGTTTTTGGACGTTCAGTTAATCTTACGAGAACTGAAGCTCCACCGTGTTGAGACGCAGCGTGGTCCCTATTTCTTTTCCTTTGCCGTTCTTAATTTCGCCCTCCCAGATCTCTCTCTATCTTGCGAAAATTTCATGGTAACTGATCAACCATCATCAAAAGGCCATATTCAGTAAACTGCTCCTGCCTTCAGCGCTAAAGAAATCAGGGAAATGCCAGTGATCACATCATCAACTTCAAAAAAAGGAGAAAGAGGTTCAGTAATATTCATCACTGGGTCTTCGCATAGTAAAAAAGTGAAATATTCCCAGGCAAAGAAGACACGATGGCGAAAAAGACGCTCAGTTGAACAAAACAACTTCTGGCGCCCACCACTTCCAAGGGAAAGAGGAAGAATTCGCCATATAAAAAATCTAAACGTAACCTACCCAGCGAATTAGTTGACGAACGTTATTCTTCAGCGGGCACTCCTTATGATGATACAAGCGATAATGATCGCGATGATGATGCATTGTGCAATATCTGCTTGAACCGTTTCCTGATGATAAATATGGACAACATATTTGTCATCAGAGTGCCTGTGGACAACATATTTATCCAGTGCATTGAGTGCAGCATTTGGCCACTCGAAACATTCTCAGGTGCCAAAAATAAATTTATATATTGTTACAAATTTATAAATAATAGTAGTTATTTTTATGCAATTCCATTCAAAGAGACTTAGCCAGGCTTTAAAATGTTAATTTTATGCATTTTCAGCTTGTTGTGGCGTTAAAATAGCGCATTTTAAAAACCCGTTAAAAAGCTTCACCAGGGCAGGTATTGGCGACGCATTTAGTGACTTTATCGCTTCTTGGCGACAAAATCCTTATTATCGATATTTCGAATATCTCAGCTCTAACTCGAATATTTGAGAAGTTACTAGAAAATTCTGGGTTTATAGAAGGCTATAAAAGGAAACCCGTTCTGACCATTGTGAGTCACCCCTGACTGGGTCTCTTGCTATTGATTGAAATTGCTGTGTGTTAATACTTTGTTACAGCTTATGCTGTGATTTTTATGTTGTCAGCTGTTATTTAAGCTGTCTTTTCTGGTAAAACTGAAGTTGATATTTTATTTCTAGACCTGTAATATTCCGGATTATTTTGTAAATAAGCTTTTAAGTCTCTGTAGAATTAGCCTTTCATTCACAGACAATTCACGGGTACACAACAATATATATATATATATATATATATATATATATACCTCATGTTTAAATGCCTAATATTTCTTTCAGTTTTTCTTCGGTTGAATACTATAGCTCTTTGTACTTCTACTCATTCCGAAATAAATTTTGATTTGTAAGTAAAGCTTCGTTCTTTTGGATTTTTTGAAGGGGGCGAAATCGGGACCACATTATTTGTAGTGTTTATGTTGTTTGGCGAAAGAACTTATTTCATACTTTTAGGCGCAATTTTCGATTTCCTTTCATTTTTAGTTGTTTGCATAATAGCTGCTTTTTGGAATAGGTTCTATTTTTTTACAAAAGTATTTTTTTTTCCTTTCAGTGAAAATGTATTCATAGCGGAACATCAGAAGATGTTCAACAGCAGTCTCACATAATCGCAACCCGCAAGAAAACTGGCAAACACTAAAAATGGTAGTTTCGAGTTTATGTCACTGAAAAACAGATGAAGTGCCTGTTAAAATGGGACTTTAACAGTTGTGTTTATTCTAGGGTTGATACGTATAAAATAGCTAATTCATAAATTCCTATTTGGGTCTTTAAAAAAAAAAAGAGAGAGAGAGAGAGAATAGTTATTAATAAAGTGGGGCAGTCTTTTTTTTTCTCTTCCTAAATTCTTTTGCGTTTTCAAAATCGTATTTCTTTTTCTTTGTAAACTCTTTTTCCGGCAAAAATAAATGTCCTGAGTTATTATCTAATTTGACCTCTGTATATGAGTGTGTGACTGGAAGCTGGTTGTGACATTGGGGTGCAACCCTACGCTCGAAAAGGTCAAATTCCTTTTCCTGCGAAAAGCCCTGAATGTTTTTCTCAAATTAGACCGGTTAGGTTTATGTGACCATATCGACAGCAGAGTAACGCTGGCTAATTGGCTCGCGTTTTGCGTCGCGGTTTTTACCTGTCTCATATGGCAACATTCATCGGCTTGGGGTTGATAAGGCGGGAAAATAGTTAGTTTTAGCGGTGGATATCAACTGCGTAGGATTATGTAAGAAGAAATTCAACAAGAAAAGCGGCTTTTGCCCTGTGTGAGCCCATTTTAGGTCTCCCGTAATAGTAAATTCGGGTTATAGAAGCAGCTATACCATTGTATTTATGTTAAAGAGGGTCGACCAAAGGAAAAAAAAAATCTTCCTTCAGGAAAGGGTATGGCTGCGTTCCAGAGTGAATATCAGAAATTGTTTTCGTCTGAATTACTTCCGTCTCAGTCTCTTTGCGACCGATTGAGGTGTCCGTGATGATATTTACGACTTCCGATGAAGAGATGTGAAGCACGATGGTGCAAAGTCTGGAAGAAAGTATGCTTTTACCCATTTAAAAGTAAGAGAACTTGAATGTGAAGTCTGTCGCCGATGGGACTTGTGAAAGCTTCGGTATCGAGCGGTTGTCCTGCTGCTTAAATAAATCTGGGAGGTCAGTTCCTTCTACGGTGGGAAAAAAACCAAATACCCTAGTATACCCTAGTCCGAAATTCATCAGTACAAATCTTACCAAGCTTCAAACCGACTCCACCTGCTGGAGTTTCAACTATGAAAATCAAAGTCGGTAAAAAAGAATTACTTTTATTAATTTCTTAACCTGCTTTCCCAGTAACTATACAGTGTCATTTAAGTTTTGAAGGTAAAAATTCAAAGAGCGTAAACTTTATGCGCCTCTTGGTTATTTTATTGTTCCTTTTATTGCCTTTTATTATTTATTCTGTGAATATCCCTGTGTATCAGGAATAAAAAATGTAAATGTTAAGATTCATGAGGTGTTTAATAGAAACCTATCTGAGCAGTTAAAGAGTATGGACACTTGCTAGAGATGAACATTACTTCTCATAATTAAATGAAATACAACAATTTTTTTTTTTTTTAGTAGGCTGTTTACCATACCAATGAACTTTTTTGTTTGTAAGTATAGTATTTAATAGGATTGTACTGTAAAAGTTTTTCCTTATGTATCGATTTGATTTTTATACTGTAAAATAATTATTAGTTAAACATTTTTGATGTCAAAAAAAAAAAAAGAAAGTAGACAAAATTTTGTTAATTACATAATGTGAAGTTTACTAGGATCGGCAAATTGCTTTTTTTTTTGTGTGTGTGCGTTTTGAAAATTTTGTAAAAATTAATTAGAGTAATTGTTTGGATTTAAAGGATTTCAAATAGATTTTTAATAATTGTACAGAGGCCTCTAGATGTTTTTTTGTTACCTATATTAAAATTTTGATACATTTAAATTATTTGTGTTGAGTTTCTTGTTTTAAATATCATGGATAATAATACTAGATTTTAATGAAGAATCATTGGTGTCACTGCATGATAATATGAACTTTCCTTTTTATGTGGTTTTTTGAGGGCCATTTAGTATTCTGCTGGAAGGTTTATAATGAGATTTAATGTGTAAATAGTAAAACTAGGATAATTATGAAAGGGTTAAATTTTAGGTAAATATTTATAGAGAATGTGCAAAAATATAAATTGTTGAGTAAAATTCTTTAACTTCCAGCAGGAAACAAGTTTTGTATTGTAGCCTTATTTTCAGAGGGGAGGTAATGGCTCTTGTTTTTTTTTTTTTTTTTTTTTTTTTTTTTCCTTTATTTATTTATTTACATGATTATCTAAGTATTTTACTTTATTTTGGGTAATTTATGTTTCAATTTTTTTATGAAATTATTTACAGAGTAATTTAGGGAGCAGCAGTGACAGTCATAAATTCTTGTTTATGTTGAAAGACAATATGATGTCCTAAAAACTTGTGATAGATAAAATGATAAACTAGTAAAGAGCCATAGAATTAGCTAATTCAAAAGTCACTGCTGATCCCATTGTAATATTTTTTTTTTCTTTTGGGCGGTAACTACTCAGTTATATATTTTTTGTTTTAATTTTATTTCAGTGTTTATAAACTTGTGGTAGTTTCTGTTTGCTCAGTGACCATGACTTTGTTTTAAAATCGTTAGCTCACAGAAACTGCCAGAAGGATGTTTATAAATAGTTAGCAACATTGATATGTAACAGAGAGACAGTGTTTTGTACAAGGGGGCTCGGCCCCTATTTACCATTTTTAGATCCTGGGGTTAATTTAATGTAAGTGGGTAATGACACAACACGAGCAATGTACAAAAGGGTCATTAGTAAAAGATTTAGCAAAATTCAAAATTTAGGACGAGCAAGAAAACAAACCACTATAGTGCTCCAATGTGCATAAAAAAGTTACATCTCCATCGCGAAAATTATCTACTCCAGAGGCAGTTCTGTCAATGCCTTATTTTAAAGTAAATTTTTCTCAAACATTACATTTTAAGATTGTGTGACTTTTTTTGCATTTATGCGATATGAGGAAAAAAATATATATATTGAATCCACATACATTACATTAAAAAGGTTTTAGAAATGAAAAGAAAGTATGCGCTACATTCGTAACCAAAAAATCCTCTTAGGCAGGATTTTTGGTTAGGAACGTATTTTTGTTGCATGTAGTATAAAAGTATCCAATATGAGTAAATATATGAAATGTAAACGTTCGAAATAGAAATAGCTTGAAAAAAATCGATGGCTGTCTGTTATTCATATGAAGCAATCAAATGAAACTCCAGAGAAAAAATTTGCTGCGCAAACCTTTAATTCTTTTTTAATTAAAACAGATATAGAAACGATATAACGATAACCTCGACACGAATGCACATCTGGATTTTACAGAGCGTACTGTCACCCGCTACGCTTCGATATGCACAAAGTATAGTTCAAAGAAGGATCCAAATATGCATTGCAGCTTACAGATAATAGTTTAAACATCAAAATAAAGGTCTTTTTGCTTTCTAAGATCGTTTCGGCATGTCACAGTGCAGGAATTTTCGAACATACAAATGCACGTTAAAAACGTTCTGTTTTTATCACTTATATTTATAAAGTGTCATTTTGTATTAAATCGATGATTCTCTACAACTTTGTAATTTACATTTCTTCCCCTATTTCATAATTTTTTCTTGTTTTTCCGCTATTCTTTACTGAAGGCGCTGTAAGCGGTCTCATTTCTAGCCCATTGCCACTATTATTTACGAGTGTAGCTGCAGTCGTTCGGCATTTAACCTTTTGAGAGGGGCTCTTACAAAATCCTATGGCGAAGTGTGATAGATGCTGTCACAGCCCCTTTCAAAAGGTTAAAAGAGTGAAAACGGACATTTGTGAGTACCCTATAATTTGTTTAGGTCTTAATGAATTCAAAATGGGACCTCATTCGTGCCAAGATCTTTACAACAAAAGAAAGTATTAAAATCGGAGCATCTCTTACGAAGTTATAAGCTAACAAACAAACAAACAATAACAACAACAAAAACATATAAATTGAATTAAGAACTCCTCCTTTGTTAAGTCGGTTAAAAACGGCAATGCGCCAGATGATGTGACCACTTACAGTAACCGTATTTTGAACTACATAGTATACGTGTCGCCAGCTATGCTACAACGTGTGCAATGTAGTTCAAGTGTGCATAGTGTAATAAACTGCAAACTAACAAATGTATGTTTTTAGCGTTCTATTTGTAGCATCAATGTCTACAAACTGTCTCTTTATACTAAATCGATGATACTTTTCAACTTTGTAATTCACTTTTTTCTGTATTTTCAAAATACAGAAAAAAGTGAGTATTTTCGAGATAGGAACACTAATTCTGCTATTTTCCACCAGGTGGCGCTGTAAGCGGTTTAATATTGTAGCTCATGGTCACTTACCTACATACCTACATACCACTTTTATGACTATAGCTGCAGCCGTGTAGCAGTTAAAAGAGTTTGGACTGACTTTTTTGGACACCCTTTATTTTCTTTAGATCGTAAAGATATTTCAGTGGAACCTATTTCAGACCAAGATCTTTTCAACAAAGCAAAATGTATCAAAATTGGAGCATCCGTTCAGAAGTTATGAGCTAAAAAAAAAAAAAAAAAAAAAAAAAAAAAAAAAAAAACACGGTTTGAATTGAGAACCTCCTCCTTTTTGAAGTTGGTTAAAAGATATATTTTATTTTAAATTCTGTCTATCATTCTATGACACATATATAAGAAAATTTGCATAAAAAAATTGTTGCATTTGAAAATGGTTTATTGTTATAGGGTGATTTTATAATTAAGAAGCATAATTTATTTCCATTTATTTCCTAGATGCAATTTAAAAGGAGATCAATAAATCTATTTTTATGACATATTTTATATATTCATATTATTTCATCCACATATTCGTAGTATGATTTTATTTTATTATATTAAAATTTTACCTTAATAAAAATCTTAAAGTATCTTACATACCCCCCCCCCCTTTTTTTTTTTACTTTATCTTATATAATGTATATATCTTCTCTTTATAATGGTTGAAAAAGCATTTGTGTCAAGTTTTTTAAATAGAGTTTTTGCTATGTTTACTTTTTTCTGATTTCCTTGAATTTGAGGTCGTGCGAAAAATAGGTTTTTAGCGGTTTTTCAATGTGCCTGTGTTATTCCCGCTTAATCAGTAAAGTTTCGATGTTTCTATTTTTGCTTGTTATGGCATACATGAGTAAAATTTCTTTTCTTTTTTCTGTGACTATATCATTTTCCTTTCAAATATGGTTGTTCATTACATAAAATGTAATGTATACTCTACTTGCAAGTGATATGACCTATTTAACTCAAAGTTTATTTAATTGTGTATGAAGTGTTTTTCATATAAGCACTCCTATCATTTCTAGTAGTGAAGAATAGTGTATTTCCATATAAAAAAATTTTAAACTATCGTTTTCGACTTAAAAAAAAAAAATCATCATTCAACGCCAGTATTTCGGTACATTTTACAGTAAGAATACTATAAGTAGGTAACTGTCCTAATTTCCAAAGTAAAACTTTACTTATAGAGATGTTAAAAATTAAGGACGAGACAGTTTTTCATATGTTGTCTCATTCAAAAGTGTTTGACATTGACTCAAATTTTACCATAAAGTCTTTAACAAGTTGCAATATAGGACCAGTAAGCAAAACTATTAAAATATGGAATGAAAAGGACAGAAAGGCAAGTTATTTAAAAGATAGTATCGCACAACTGCAATATAGTATTGCACAGACGCTCAACTGCGTACACATTACATGCATGTGCATACAGAAATTTAATTTTCTTTAGTATGAGGTATAATCACACCATATTACGAGGCAGGATGTACAACACCGGTCCATGTTGTTTGCGAATCTGTCAAAGAGTGGTTGGTTCCCTTCTCTTTACACCCATTTCTCTTGAATTGCCTATCTTAGCATTAAATTCATTATTGGCGGAAAGTTACACGCTACCAAGCCTCTTCAGAGAAGTCCATAAAAATTCCTGGACCCACAGTACATTTAAAAGGATGCACTAGAGGCATGAGAAACATATAGTACATACACTGTTAAAAATTTCAGTTCAAGGTTGAACCAAATGTTGGTACGACATTAGCTTCAGTTTGCTAGGTTGAACTAAAACATGGTACATTTTTGCTGCCACCATGCGATGGTGAAACCTTCTATTATGATTTGGCGTTTCTTGTTTAAAAAAAGCACCAGATTATGGTAAAAAATTTCTCAGTCTTATGGATGTAGCTATTAAAGTACCAAGCCTTGGTTTAGTAAAGCACCAAATAATGGTAAAAGGTTTCACCATCGCATGGTGGCAGCAAAAATGTACCATGTTTTGGTTCAACCTAGGAGAAAATTTTTAACAGTGTACAGAACAAAAAGTGAATCTTCTTGGGCAATGTACAAATGAATATGTCTGTATAACTTACTACACTAAATTACATCTTATCTATAAAGAAAAATAGACCAACTCTTGATGTGTCTAAAGTTTGTGTTCCTTGTACCACAGAAAATAAAGTATATTATGAGTACACGTTACTGGCACATACTGTATTGGTTGTCGTTCACTCTGACTATAATTTTGCAACCTTTTGTTCAGGACAAATCTTAAAATTGGACGTCCAGTAATATAACACTGTGTTTTGCGATATATTCCACTTCACTTTTCATAAATGTAAAGCATCATACCAGTCATCAGTCTCGATTGTCACTTTTGCACAACAACTGCTGAACGATCGAGTTAGGTTTACATAGCTGCCAGCCTAATCCGGAGTATTATTAGTATTCGGCCCTTTTTCCACGCCACTTAATTTTTATAGCAATTCTCTTTAAATGTATTTACGATGGAAGAAGAAGAAAATTACTCAAAAAAAAAAAAAAAAAGGACGTTAATCCTTCAGATTATTAATTAGGATTTTGACAGCTCTGGGTTTGAGTTTCGACTGTCGCTGTACGGTCATTTTTTACACACTAAGACTCATGAACTGAATAACCTTTTGCTGTTCCTGCCATGTGAAATTCTTTCTATGCTCGGAATATGATATCGTTTACAATCCCTAACTTTCTACAAAACTAGTGAAACTTCAATCTTCTTCTAATCTCCCATACATATGATTCAGTACAAAGAATTCGATTAAAGTCATCCAGATGATGTGTTATTTATTGCCTGTTTCACAGTCGCAGAAGCTGGACATCGTTGAAAACACTCTGCACCATGCAAAAAATTTTACCGAATTGCTGTGCGTATATAGGGATGTGATTTCCACTAATATTTATATTGAAATATTTTTATTTTTTGTGATTGAATAGAGTAGTGATTATTGTTAGAAAATGCCTGTATGAAACGCATGCGAAAATCATCTCTCTGGTATATCGCTTGTGGTCATCAAACTCTTTCAACACTTTCCCCCCTTATCATAGGCTATAAATTAAAGCCGAAAACAATTCAAATTTTTAAATGCTATTTATCATTATTATCGTGGATTATAGAAATATGTCATAATTATATTCTGCGATTAAATAAATTCAGAATTGTTTAAAAAATTCTGGTATAGTCTTCCGCAATAAACAGGATAGTTGGTAACTATGTATATATGAATATGTCTACTGCACCAGACCATGACCATAGTGTAATTCTTTACAAGTCTGTCGTTTCGTATTGTTACCTTAACCACTTTTATGCTGATTTCCTCGCTTTGTATTTAATTTTTGCACACTACAGTAGCTGAATTCAATATGTAAGAAAGATAACGTTTGTTATTTCTGTTTAAAATAGTTTAAAAAACCTGAATACTTTAAGAGTAAAATAAATGAATAAGTGTTCTTCATTAGTTAGATGATGTGCATTATTTAGAACTTCATACTATTCTCTCTTCGTGAAGATTTTTTTTTTCTATATTCAATTCTTCCAAGGTTAGTAGGTTCCTTGAATTTTCTTGATTTTCTACCCCGCTAACATTATATAGCAATTTTTGTTATGGAAAAAAACTTAAAACAAAATATATTGTGGAAAAGTTGTTAGCGACTGTACTGGTAGAAGAGTCTTTGAAAAAGGCGCGTCTGTACAAACCTTGTCATCATGTAGAGATATTTAAATATTTAAATATTTTTAACATATTTGATACGTTGTGTAGTACATAAATAATAATAATAAACACGTAAACTTAATTAAAATTGCATGCATGCGTATTATTAAATTTACAAATCCTTCTAAAATATTAAGTGATGTGTACGGCTTTACTGAATTGAGCTCTGGTTAAGTATAGAATGGAAGTATAAAATATAAAGAATATTTTTACTCTTCTGATACTATTCTTCACTTCGTCGATTGATGATTCTCGAGAGCCATAAAAAGACCTATATGTATTAATCATGTTTGACAAGAAGGTAATTTATCAAAAACAATAAAGATATTGAAGGAAATGAAAAATGGGAGATTTTCGTAAGGATATATACAATGCATACGGTAATTATTTATGTGTGACACTAATTACTACTTTGATTTACCTGAAAAATAAATTGACACCCTATTATTTTCCATATGAACCATAAAACGTAAAATGCATTTCGATAAAATTCCAGTTGTCACTCTCCAATTAACATGGCTATTCCTTTCTATTCGAATTGTTAGCTAGTAAAGCATCATTTTAGTCAATTATTTAATAGAAACAATAAAATAATAAATATTCTAACAACATCAAGTAATGTGATTGACTATGTATAATAAAATAAGAAATGTAAAATTGAAGTGAAAAATACAAAGAATATTTTTCCTCTAGTGATATCACTCTTCAAATTTTATCGACTGATGATTCAGTGGGTCCATAAAGCAAACAAAGTTATGGTCTATAATGTTTGACATTGAAAAAGAAGGATGATTTGTCAAAAACAATAAAGGGAATAAAGGAATTGAAAGAAATGAAATATGAGCAAATTTTCATTGAAAGCATACAATGTTGTAGATAATTATTTATGAATGACACTAATTACTTTCTAAAATGGCTTGAAAAACCCATCATTTTCCTTAAGAACTAAAAAAAAAATAGAATGCAAAGCGACGAAACGCTAACTGTAAATATTCATACAAAATGGCTATTTTATTTGAGTATTGGTTAACAAATTAGGTTTGTGTGTGTGTGTGAATATTTAAATATTGACAACAAAATGATAATTGTCAATATTCAAACAAAAGGACTATTTCATTTCCTTTAAAAGTATTAGTTTGTTATATAACTCTTTTAGTCAGTGCTTTCATACAATCAAGTAAATGTCAAGAAAATAGAAACTAAAATGAAATTTTTATACTATATGTCAATAAGTACTTTAGCTATATTAGGATAATCGTTTGTTTTTTCCTATGCTTGAACCGACCAGAATTTAAATTTTCATTGTACAGGGTGGTCCGAAAAACATGATAGAAAGTATTTTAAGTTTCTGATTTCAAATGTATTGATGCAAATATAATTCTTCTATATTATAATAGCACATACAGTGACATTTCCGTTGAATGATTAATTACCGGAAATAAAGAATAAGCAATATAGAATCACAAACCTTTTAAGATTGATAATATATCGTAAGAAAATTTTATGAGAATAACCGATGTAATGTCCCCGTTCGACGGGCATGTCGTTCAGAGTTCAAAAAGAAAAGGACGCTTAGCGAAGAGATAATCGCGCAGTAAGTTATAGCACTCTAAAGTCGCAGTGATTTTTAAGCCATCAGATGTAATGGTCCTAATCTCCCACTGATTTTCATTGTTTACAGGTTGATGGACAGAAATGAATCTACAGGGAGTGTTTAGGATGCAAAAAAAAAAAAAAAAAAAAAAACGCCGTACGAAAATCAGCAGTTGTTACTGACGACATCAGGGAGCCTGCACGCGCATACTTTGAGGATGAGTCAACCACTTCCACTCGACAGGTGGCCCAACAAAAGCATATCTAAAACATCATTACAAAGGTTAATGAAAGCAGTAGGATTGTGTCCATACAAGATCCAAATGTGACAGCCGCTAAAGGGAGGAGGGATAATGTGCAGCGGAGAGATTTCGCAAACCACATAATCGAGGATCTTAAAAAATGGTTCCATCAGTGAATACAAGATCTGGTTCAGTGATGAGACCCATTTTCAGTTGAATGGTTTCGTGAAGAAACAAAACTGGCGCCACTGAGGTACGGAAAATCCTCATCTAAGCGCCATCTCTTCACTGCATCCACAAAGGGTCATGGTGTGGTGTGCCATATAGTCGAAGCAGATAGTTGGTCCGATATTTATTGATGGTGTGGTCACAGGAGTGAAGTATCGAGAGTTGCTAGAGCGTCACTTTGGCCCTGATGCGAGCCATCTCAACAGGACACGCCGGTACAGATTCATGCCAGATGGGGCTCGTCCCCAAAAAACTTCTGACGTCTTCACGTGGCTTGAAACGACGGTTGGTGAGCGTTTGATTGCATTGGATGCAGAGAAATTCACGTGGCACGGGATAGAGTGGACCCCATACAGTCCGGACCCAAATCCTTGCGACTTATTCTTATGGGGTTACATCAAGGTTAGAATCTATAGGAATAGCCCTGATTCATTGGAGGACCTAAAATTGGCTATCAGAAGTGAGATTGATGCACTTGATTACGACACACTCCAGCGCATTATGACAGAGTTTCGGAACCGGCTTTATAACACTGTAGTCGGCACGGTAGACATTTTAAGCATCTTGTATATTAAATGTCATTCATATCTTTATTCAATAAAATATGTTTCATGTTCTTGCATGTTGTCTTTTTTCCACAATGATCGCTTACTTTCTATCATGTTTTTCGGACCACCCTGTATTAAAAAGTGTATAGAAGCAAATTTAAGTGAGAAAAACAAACGCAATTATGCAAATCGAAAGTATACATTTTACTTTTGTCTGTCTTTATGACATTAGGTGATACATGAGGTTTCGTGGTATTTGCGAATAAAGATTTTAAATGAAATCATGAACACATAAGCTATAAGATGATATTTACGATTTTTGGAACAGCAACTATACATACAGCCGGCAGCAAAATTATTCGAGCGCTATCAAAAATTCCTATATAAAAAAAGTACACTTAATACTGTTTTTTTTTTTAAATAAATCCTTGTCGAATCGTTTTCTTAGTCAGTCTAAGAACATGATTCGACAAGGATTTATTAAACAAAATTGCATTAAGTGTACTTTTTTTAGATAGGAATTATTGCTGGCGCTCGCTCGAATAATTTTGCATCCGACTGTAATGGATATAAAACTATTTTTTATTTTTCAAAATATTATGAAGTATTAAATCATAAACATTTAAAAATATTAATTCGCATACAAACATTTAAATTCTACAGTAATTTTTTTCATTTTTATAAATCACTTCGACAAATAATACAAGATAACAGTGTTATACAACTGAAAAATAAACGAATCCTTTTTCTAGACAAATTGAGTTAAAAATATAAAATTAAACGTTATTTAAGGAAGGTTTAATTAAATCTAGCCACCTAAATTCAGAGGTTCTTATACTAATAAAATCTTTTTGTAAAAAAATAGAACCGACTCCAAAAAGGAACTACTATTCAAACAACTAAAAATGAAAGAAAATTGGCAGAAAATGGAACTGTAAATTGCGCCTAAAAGTATAAAATAATTTCCTTCGGCAAATAACCTATAACACTACAATTAATCATAACTTTTGAAGTCGGCGCAAAATTAAATAAAATTTAATTAGTTTTTAAAGGTTTGTTTTTAGATCGGTAGCAACAAATGCTGTTGTCTCGAATGATCCATTTTCATGTTTCCTTTATTATTTTATCACTGTATACTATATTGTACGATGCGTTGTTTCATATTCTTGATTACTCTCTTGATATACCTTTTCAAAATAATCATGATATCCCAAAGAAATTAAATATGTTTGCCAGATAATTTTGCGATTTTTCTTTCACCAAGGACGTCAGATATCAGCATCTTCGCAAACTTTTGCGGCTTGCAAAATATTATTTGTTTTCTTGAATCAAAGTAGTTTTCGGCTGCGTTTTGCAGGTAACAATGTGAGATGTGTATTTTGAATAGGATTTGAGTTTTGTATTGAATAAAGGTATCAATTTTTATTTAATTTTGCGCCGACTTCAAAAGTTATGATTAATTGTAGTGTTATAGGTTATTTGCCGAAGGAAATTATTTTATACTTTTAGGCGCAATTTACAGTTCCATTTTCTGCCAATTTTCTTTCATTTTTAGTTGTTTGAATAGTAGTTCCTTTTTGGAGTCGGTTCTATTTTTTTACAAAAAGATTTTATTTTTCTCTTTTCAGTGAAAGCTTATTCATATAGCAGAACATTAGAAGACGTTCGACGGAAGTTTCACAAATCACAACTTCCAACAAAAGTGACATTACTCAAAAAATGGTTTATGTCACTGAAAAATACATGAAATGCACCCAATGTAAACAAAAATGTTACATCTCCATCTAGAAAGTTATCCACTCGAGAGACAGTTGTGCCAGTTTTATTCTAGTCAAATTACTTTTAAGTTGATTTTTCTCAAATGCTGCAGTTTTAAGCTGTATCACTTTTCTTGCTTTTATCGGATATGAGCAAAAAACTATCTATTGAATGAACATACAGAAATGTAAAGAACGGATACGCTGTATTCGTAACCAAAAATTCTGTTAGGCATTGAAGTTTACAGTGAATGTGTGTCACCCGCTGCGCTGGAAACTGCGCAGCGTAAAGTTCAAACAAAGAGCAAAATATGCATTGCAGCTGACGGACAGAGGTTTCAACATCGATACTTACTTACTGCTTTTACGAGTGTAGCTGCATGCATTCAGCAGTTAGAGTGAGAACAGACTTTTGTGAGTATCCTGTAATTTGTTTATATCTTAATGAAATCATAATGAAACCTATTCCAGGCCAAGATCATTACGACAACAAAAAGGTATTATTAAAATTAAATCATCTCTTACGAAGTTATAAGCTAACAAATTTCAACAATAATAACGAGAAACATGGTTTGTATTGAGAACCTCTTACTTTATGAAGTCGGTTTAAAACGTCAATGCGTTAATCGATGTTACCACTTACAGTAACCATACTTTGAATTTTACATAGCATAAATGTCACCCGCTACGCTACAACATATGCAATGTCGTTCAAGTGTGCACGAAATAGAAAATTGTGAACAAACAATTGCACGTTTTAAGCGTTCTGTTTTTAGTATTAATGTCTAAACTCTCTTTTCGTACTACATCGATGATGCTCTGCAATTTTATAATTCACTTTTTTCCCCTGTCTTGAAACTTCTTCGAGATAGGATCGCTAACTCCACTCTTTTCCACCAGGTGGCGCTTTTGGCGGTTTAATCGCGTAGCACATGTCCACTTTACTATACCTACATATCACTTTTATGAGTATAGCTGCAGCTGTTCAGCAGTTAAAAGAGTCGGGACTGACTTTTTGGGGCACGCTGTATTTTCTTTTGATCTTAAAGATATTACAATGGGGTCTATTTCAGATCAAGAACTTTACAATAAAACAAAAAGTATCAAAATCGGATCATCAGTTCAGAAGTTATGAGCTAACAAACAAAAACAAAAACAAAAAAACATAGGCTTTGAATTGAGAACTCCTCCTTTTTGAAGTCGGTTAATTAGGGCATCTCTTACGAAGTTATAAGCTTACAAACACCAACAACAACACATAGCTCGAATTAAAACACCCTCCTTTCTGAAGTTGGTTCAAAACGACTTTGAGCTAATCAATGTGACCGCTTACAGTAACAGTACTTTCAACCACAGAGTATACGTGTCATCCGCTACGCTGCAAAGTGTGCAACGTAGTTCAAGTGTGCACAGTGTAAGAAATTCCGAAAAAACAACTGCACATTTTAAGCGTTCTATTTTTAGCAATAATGTCGAAAAGCTGTCTTTTCGTAGTAAATCGATGATGCTCTACAACTTCGTAATTAACTTTTTGAGATAGGAGCACTAATTCCGCTGTTTTTCACCAGATGGCGCTTTGTTTTCTTTAGATTGTAAAGATATTATAATGGGACCTACTTCAGACCAAGATCTCTACAACAAAACAAAAAGTATCAAGTAACCGTATTTTGAACTTTATAGCGTATGTCTCACCAGCTACGCTACAACGTGAGCAATATAGCTCAAGTGTGTATAGTGTAAGAAATTGAGAACAAAAAAAAAAAAAAAAAATGCAGGATTTTAGCCTTGTATTTTTAGCATCAATGTCAAAACTATCTTTTCGTACTTAATCGATGATTCTCTGCAATTTTATAATTCCCTTTTTCCCCCTGTCTTGAACCGTTTCCGAGATACGAACGTTAGCATGAATGTCTAAACTATCTTTTTGTACTAAATCGGTGATACTCTTCAGCTTTGTAATTCATTTTTTCTCTAGAACCGTTTTCGAGATAGGAATACTAACTCCGGTTTTTTCCACCAGGTGGCGCTGCAATCGGTTTAACCTTTTACTGTAAGGCCACTTTGCTATACTTACATATCATTTTTATCACTATAGCTGCAGCCGTTTAGCAGTTAAAAGAGTTGCGACTGATTTTTTTGGGCACCCTGTATTTTCTTTAGATCGTAAAGATATTACAATGGGACCTATTTCAGACCAAGACCTTTTCAACAAAACAAAAAGTATCAAAATCGGACCATCCGTTCAGAAGTTATGAGCTAACAAACATAAAAAAAACATACGGTTTGAATTGAGAACCTTCCTTCTTTTTTTGAAGTCGGTTAATAAATTAGACTTGCAATTACTTGAATTTATCTAGATTAACTTAATAAATTGAGTTGAATTTAAAAGAATGCAGACTTTTCTTAACAAAACATTACCTGAATAAGTATCGTTTATTAAATTAAATAGCAGGATTCACTGGCAAGCCTTAAAGATATTATGTCATAAGTTCCACAAATTTTACATGAACATCTATGTGGAAAAATTATTTTTTTAAGATTTCAAAGCTTTTATTTGTTTTAGAAAATAAAATAATTAATTTATGATAAAAAAAACCTTAAATATATTTTTTCCATTAAAAAATAAATAAATCAACGGTCAAAACTTATGTAAATATTTTTCTGGAGGTCACATATCACATTATAAAATTATAAGAGAATTATAGACGAGAATGTCTGTCGAAGCCTTGTCAAATTTAATATATTTACTAAAGAAATCTTGCTGTCGTAGCTTTGGAAACTGTTATTTAAAGCAAAAAATCCTACTCGCCTATTTCTTAAAAGTTCCGGCCGGCTAGACGGATGAAGTCAGGAAATACATCCTGTAATAATACTTCCGAACTGAGCTTTATGGCATGGAAAATCGGTAGATTTTATACAATCCACACTATCCTGTAGATATTGGATACGTTGATTGGATGGTATCGGGTTCAGACCCGATGGTATATCAGTTCAGATGCATTTTTATAGAAGTTGTTGAGTGAGGTAGCGTATCGCTAAAAATATTACATATAGAATTTTTAAAGTCATTGATAGTATGAAACACGAATTGTAATCAAAATTTTCATTCATTTTTGTTACTTTTAATTTTTGCATTTTGAAAAGCAACATATGACTATGTATTCTTGTATATTATAATCTCCTACAGTATTTTTTAAAAACGATGCCTTGTGAGTGACATATATCTTAAATTGTTAATACTATGATAAATGCAGCGACCAGAATTCATTTGAATATTACATTCATTTGAATAATAAGTTTAACATAAAATGTATAAAAAGTAAACAATGTTTCTTGTCAAAACAAAAACTTTCCATATAAAATATAAAATTTTTGTAAATTCTTTCAACTTTTGACTATATATTTTACACAGCCAAAAATAAAACAGGGTTATGCTGATTTGAAATTTGAAAAAGTGATGATGCGCTTGCGATGAGTGATTTAATCAATTGATTCCTGAGAAAATGATTACATAAAAAAAAAGAAGAAAAAAAAAATCATGCAGTACGCATTGATTAGTAACACTTTCCAACTGTACGTAATTGTTGTATCGAATAACTTTTAATATTCTTTGCCTACGTTATCGCACAACAGACAGAAAGACTGAAAAACATACAGATAGACTAATTGATTTTAAATGCTTTGAAATACTTTCGGGTGTTCCTGTGCACAAAACAGTAAAGGTATAAACTCCATTTTCAATAGGGAACGTCCTAATAATCAATTAGGAAAATAATCAGATTATCCTATAGTGAACTTGAATAACATATTTCAATTTCAATAGAACACAATGCTTTGAAATACTTTCGGGTGTCCCTGTACACAAACCAGTGGAGGTATAAACTCTATTTTCAATAAGGAACGTCCGATAGTGAACTTGAATAACATATATCAGTTTCAATAAATTCCACAAATATTTACGGGAGTTACAGCGCTGACAGACAGACAGACAAACAGACAGACAAAACGAAATCATTAACAGTTTTCAACCTTGTTGGAAACTCTTAATAATAGAAAAAAACTTTGTTGCATTAAAAATTTTACGATAGTTTCAATCAAAGACTGAATTTCTTAGGAAAAAGAAAATACATTTTGAAATCTTTTCTACACAACTACCTAAAGAATTGGCATTAAAAAATGTAAAAATCCAGTTTGTATCGTAGTATTAAAAGTTTCAAATATTTAAAGGGAAATATGTCCCTTAAATGTTAAAAATAAATTTTATTATTATAAAATTTTATAAAATGTTTGTGTAATAAAAGAATTATATGCGATAAATAAAAAGTACATTTACAAATTACTATACCCATAAGATTAAAAATTTTTAATATTACTTCTAAAATGTAAAACATTTTCTTTTTTTTTTTACTCTGTTCTTTTTATGTCTTTTCACAAAACATTTATAACTTATGCATATAGAAGAAACTTTTAAGGTTGAAAGCATTCCCTCGATAAAATTATTTGCATTTTTTGGAACACGAATCTCAAATATCAATCTTTGATGCATTTTCCTTGTTTAGTCTTCAAGTAATTTAATATTTATGAATGGAAATATATAAAAATCGTGTCTGTAAATTCATGCATAATCAAGCAAAGAGTTTGAAAGTAGCTATACTTTAAAGTAAAATGGAGTTTTTAACAGAAAAAATAGATTTTAGAAACTCTTTTAAACAATGAAATATTTTCTTTAGGCTTAAAATTAGATCATCATTTTGTTAAAGATATTTAAATAAATATCTGTGTAATTATAAATTATTCTGAAATTGAATTATTTTTTCTCGTTAAACTGTGTATCTTAAATGTAAAATTCAGTATCTTAAAGTGTAATTTTAAAGTGTGTATCTGAACGCATCGTATACGTCGTTCCTGTTTAATGCATTAAACATACGTATATTTGTTTAATACATTAGACAATATATTTATATATATTTAAAAATACTAAATTGAATAGAAATTAAAATTAATGTTGTGTAAGTGGATTTGTAAGTGAATTAATGATTTGTAAGTATGGAAGAAATAATCGTCGCATTTTCGAATAAAATGCATAGCTCCCAAAATTAACAAATATTTTAATTAGATTTATCACCACTATTTTTAAATATAAATCTGTCATATTTACTTTCCAAGATTTAATACATTAAAATTTCTTACGGAAAACTTCTAACATGAAGTCTCAGAGAAAGGAGAATTCTTAAATATGAATATGTATAGAGAAGTCAAACATTTTTAATTAACTCTATTTTTAAATTTGTAAAATTTTTCAGATGCAGCGTTCTACAGAAGTTAACTTCAATTATATTTAATTTTACTTAGTTTTAATCTTCTTATATTTAAATTACGTGTACTTAAAACACTTTAAATTGTTACTCATTGCAGTAGATCTTAAATAATGATAAGCGAAGTACAAATACTTTCATTTTTGCCTAGTGCGTTAAAGATTAGGAATGATAAATTACAGTCATTTTTAAATGTAAGTTTTAAACTTCAACTAAATATGTTTAACTGTAGATTATTATTTTCAGAATTTTATTATTATTATAAGAGTATGTAACGTTTACTTACTTAATCAGTAACTGAGGTTGTAATCTATAATTGCATCTAATAATTACGAAGTGTTCGGAAGACGAAAAAGAAGCATGTAAACGGTATACAAAAATAGCTTGTATAATGCTTCCAATTTGCTTTTAGGTGAACTTTTATGAAAGGCATTTATCTTAAATGCAGTATTTTCTGCGAGTTATCAAAATCAAACAATAGTCGTATAAGTTGCCTTCCTTAATTATCATACTGTTGTGTGTTTATAAATAAATATGTAATATAAAAGTACTGGATTTGATTCTAGAAATTCCTATTTAGCGTGAAATATTATATAAGTGTTTATATATTTATATGTATTCATACGTAAAATTTTGAAAAAGAAGCATACTGCATGGGTCCGCGCGCAGTTACATATTGAGCATCACTATTTTATAAAAGAAAATTCGTATTATTTATTCGATAAAAACTAGTACAAATGATTACTAAATTTTTTTTCTAAAAATAATCTGATGTTTCACTCACGCGACTTTCATACTCTGCATTTCAATATTACAAAATCAGTTTAAAGGGTAAGATAACAAATACTGTATAAAAAATCTACGTTAAAAAGAATTCAAACTAGGTATAGGAACAGTTTTGTTTGACACATAATTATGTGTGAGAGGGTTACCGCCCCCCCCCCCCTTAACTCTCCATTTGAATGTAGAACATACATTTACGTAGAATTCTAGGCTGTTATTAAACTTAAAAGTTTATTCCAAAAAAAATTTTAGACAATTTTCACTTGCACTACTCATTGAAATTTATCAATCTCCATCAAAATTTTTAAGGAGCAAATTCATATGTTTTTTTATTTTACTACACTTAAATTGCTTGCTATTATTTTCTTTTAAGTTACGTTGATAACAGACATACATAAAGATCAACAGTTAAAACTTGACTTTAGTATTCCAGGAACCTCAAAAAATGTGATTATAGAATAAACAAACACTGAAAATTTAACTTAAAAAACATCTTTTTTACAGTATGGGTATGAGAATTTAATTTCCATGCCTAAACAGTTTTCATAGACATGGTGAATATAGTAAAGCACTTTCACCAATTACATTCAACAGAAAACAATGTTTTCGATTAATTATTGGTAAAACTGTATGTCATTGATAAGTTATGTACACAATACATTGCATACTTAAATATGGTTCTATATTAATAACACATAGCACAACCAGAAACGAACTTTCCAAGCATAGTTCCACTATATTAAAAACAAAAACTATTTTATTTACGAGAGAAAACTTAAGTTAAAATACATTTAAAAACAAAATATAGATATAAAAATAATTAAACTCTAGACGTTTCGAAACCCGTCCAGGCTTCCTCATCAATATAAATTACAATCGATATTCAATATCAATCAATATTCTGTACTTCTATAAATTCCTTGGGTATTCATGTAATGCTTGCATATTATGTTGTAATTCATACTGATGAGGAAGCCCGGACGGGTTTCGAAACGTTTAGATTTTAATTATCTTTATACATATATTTTGTTTTCAAATGTAGTTTAACTTAAGTTTTGTCTCGTTAATAAAATAGTTTTTGTTTTTAATGTATATAATTGAGACGGTTTGACGTTTGTGTACGCTAAAGTTCCACTATACTCTAGTTATTTGGATAGCCTTGTAAGGTAAATGATGTTTGTAACATATTTTACACGAAATCTGTTTTTATTCATATAAAAAATATCTGTTCATTTTATTTGGTTCCATGCAGCCTATAGGTGTTGAAATGTATACCTACCAAAATTATCAGCCATAGACGTATTGTATTTGAATATTCTTGGATGGCCCTGTACACGAACCATATGCGTGATCTCAACGAAAAGTTTAGTATAGTGTATGCTACAGTAAATGTTTTATGATACAGATTTAAAACTTCTTTCTACTACACAATCTATAAATAAGTATTTGGACACTTTCGAATTTAGACGTTTTATCAAATATCTAGAAAAGTTTTTTAGAAATCATCTTGAAACTTTAGTAGTGTAAAGAACATATTATACCATATATATATATATATATATATATATATATATATGTATATGTATATCAGCAATAGTTGTGTCCTGAAGAGGAAAAGGGAACCAGTAAAAGATGAAACAAAAATCAAATGTTTTGGATCACCCCGTAAAAAAATGCTTTAAATCCGTTTTGGCTGTAGTATATGATTATGACTATTTTTCTCATTATCTGTAAGAACTTTTATGAGGCTACATTCACAGAGATATAACTTTTTTTTTTTTTTTTTTTAATTATAACATGTAGAGTGCAAAGACATTTTTAGAAAATTTGGCATACTACATTCGACACAGCATATTGTAATCAGAATGCAAAAATGTTAAAATGGTTGCAATAAATCCGTTTGATTAACCTTGATGTGCCCAAAGAAGGAATACATGTTTGAATGAGTACACTAGGGCTTAATCTATAAGCTTATTTGTGGTTAAGAAGTATTGTTAACAATCAAGTAGGATTGAAGGAGTCACAAAGACAACAGTTGCACGTGTGCATGAGAAAAAGAATTATTGAATTGTCAAAATGCGGTTAGTTCGAAACTGAAACGTCAGACATTCTAAATGGACCTCAGAGTGGCATAGTTGGATTGTCACATAGATTACAAACCCTCTGGTCTTAGCCAAATACAAATACAAGGTCGATAAAGTATAAAAACCGCTTGACAAGATTTATATTACTATTAATAGCGCAAAACTTGTTTATTATTATTATTACTGCTATACTTGTACATTATAACTGCGCTTGTTTATTTATTAATTGCACAAAGTCAGATAGCTGAGTTTGGCACTACATTTCTCATATGAGTTTTTTGAAACCAAACTATTTACAAAAAAACCAACATGTTTATCTTTTTGCTAGGTGTAAAGAAACAAAAGTGCTCATTCCTTACCAAATTGTAACATCCCTCTGACGTCTAAAAAAATTTACCTTTTCACAGTGGAATTTGGAACATTGGCATTACAGAGAAAAAAAATGCACACGGCAAATCTTTTAACTTCTAATTCTTTTGAAATGTAACCGTAAGTTAGAAAATCACTACGCAGCCTAAAAAGCAGTCCGCACTCTGCAGCATAACAACTTAAAAAAAAAAAAAATACTTCTTAAGATTAAAAACTGCACTGTCACTGTTGTTCCCAATTAATTCTACAAATAATAGAAGTTATTATTATTCTTGTTTTGCTTATTTTTCGTATTTAATCACACTATTTTCTCCATATTTTGCGTTTCCTTTTATTACGATATCTAAATTTCCCAAAATTTTGTCGTTTCGGATATCGGAGAACGTAAACATAAGTGAGAGAGAATTATACGACAGATTAATAAAAATCTAATTTTCTTCGAACGTTTTAGTCTAAAATAGAGTCGATATTTTATTATTATTTAATGCATTTTAATTCTTTTTAAATATTGTAAAGAAATTTGTCACAATTGTTTTATTACTAATTCTATTTTCCAGCACATAAAGTTAAGAAGTTAAGCTTTCTGTTTGATTCGCCAGAATTACTCTAAGTAGGGCGCAAAAAATTTAGAAAAATCAAGAAACAAAATCTATGCCAACTAGTCTCACTGCCCCCTAGTACAGAGTAATTTACAGTCTTATTTTTGTGCACCTATAGGGTATGAATTCGACACATAATGTATCTGTATGATTGTCACCAATTTTCGCAACTTGAAACCGCGTTTTAATTTGACGCAGCTTGAATCAAGGTTGATTTTTACTTTCCGAACACTATAGTGAGGAAAGTATTGTAATCATGTCAAAAATCCGAATTCGAGATTTTGATGTTTCTATACGTTTTGAGGTCCCCTGAGTCCGTTTTCACTATTTTTACGATGATGTATGTATGTGTGTGTGTATGTGTGTATGTGTGTATGTGTGTATGTGTGTATGTCTGTGGGTGAACACGCTAGCGTCTAAACGCTTCGTTCGATTAACCTGAAAGTTGGTACGCATATTGTAAGTCACCATAGTACGAACCCTATAGATTTTGGTGAATCTAGCACTTATAGTTTTTTTACAGGGACACAAAGAAAAATTCTTTATCATTATGGCCTATGGGAGCAAAATCTTAAAAGTGCGATAGCATCTAAACGCCTTATTCAATTGAGCAAAAATTTTATACACATATTATGCATCACAAATACTCAATCTGTATAGATTTTGGAGAATCTAGCACTTATAGTTTTTTTACAGGGATACAAAGAAAAATTCTTTATCATTATGCCTATGGGGCCAAATTTTTAAAAATGTGATAGTGTCTAAACGCCTTATTAATCCGAGCAAAAAAATTGTACACATGTTATAGATCACAGTTGAACTAACTGTATAGATTTCGGTGAATCTAGCACTTACAGTTTTTTTACAGGGACACAAAGAAAAATTCTTTATCATTATGGCCTATGGGACTAAATTTTTAAAAGTACGATAGCATCTAAACGCCTTATTGAATTCATCTGAAAATTTATATGAGTATTATAAATCACTGTTGCACTAACTATAAGCATTTTGGTGAATCTAACATTTATAGGTTTTTACAAGGACACAACGAAAATTTCTTTGTCATTATGATCTATGGGCTCAAAGTTCAGTAGCGTTAAATAAAACAACGTGTAATAGATGGAGAAAAATACTCAAACACTCTATTATGCTTTTCTCTCTTTTGTTTGTTTAACAACTACTCTTTCTTTACTTTATCTACAAAACTGTTAATTACTCAATGTTCGGAAAGTCGAGTGGAGTCACTCCAGATTTTTTTCGTAATTGCCAGTTAACCCCATTATAAAGTGGTGTCTATATACTTGCAATTAAGTCTAACATTATTTGTTTAAAGAATAAAATAAATATTTTGAAAATTATTGTGTCCATGTATATGGAGTATCATATCCTGGAAAAATCTATAAAGATGAAAAACATTTAAAAAGAATTTTCCCTATTTTGCAGATATTATTTTAAGTTTTGCGTTTTCCCACTGGAGTCAGTTCGACTTCGAGTTGTTGGGCTGAGTAGTACGTTTCTTCTATTAGTAGAATTTTTTTTTTTTTTTTTTTTTTTGACTGAAGGTATACGTTTTATTAAATGTAAGGAATGCACAAGTTTTTCATTTCGTTTATGTATGTATTTATAAAATGCGTTATAATTGGTGATTAAGCCTTAATACGTCCTTTGAAGCATAAAGTCCACTTTTTTTATTTTACATTTAGCTGTTATTTCATAAATGGTATCTGTTTAATTTGAGGCTCTATTTATTTACAATTTGTATGAAAAATTCGTATGAGTGATATTGCATAGGAAGGAATAATTTATAACTGAAGTTTGAGCTTTATTCACAACTCTTTGCATGATATCATTAAAATTGATAATATTTCTTATAAGGATGTAATTTTGGCTATTAAAAAGTTGAAGTCTTCTGTAACTGTTGGTGTTGATAATGTGCCTTCATTTATAGTTAAAGGCTGTGCTGATGGGTTTATTTATCCTTTTCTTATTTATTTAATATTTCCTTAAAGAATAATACTTTTCCTGATGCTTGGAAGCTTACTAAAATTATTCCTGTGTTTAAAAAAGGGGATTCAACTGATTGTAAAAATTATCGACCCATTGCCATCTTGAGTCCCTTTTCTAAAATATTTGAAATTATTTTGCATAATAAGGATTTTCAGTAGGTAAAAAATTTAGTTTCATTATCTCAACATGGATTTATTCCTAAAAGGTCTACGCTTACCAATTTATTTTATTTAACTAGCAAAATTATTTCTTCATTTGAAAGTGGGTGCCAACTTGATGTCATTTACGCTGATTTTTCGAAGGCCTTTGACACATTTGACTTTGGGATTCTTCTTGGGAAATTGATTGGTATGGGTTTCGTATCAATTTTGCTGATTGGATTTTTTCCTACTTAAGCAATAGAATGCTATATGTATATTTTAATGGTGCTATATCTGATAAATTTACTAATACTTCAGGTGTGCCCCAAGATTCTAACTTGGGTCCTCTCCTTTTTATTTTGTTTATTAATGATCTGTGTTCTATTTTGAAATTTTCTGAATATTTATTGTTTGCTGATGGTTTGAAATTATTCAAGCAAATTTGTTCTGTTACTGATGCTACACTTTTACAAAGTGATCCTGATCGTTTGTATCGGTGGTGCATTGATAACAATCTGAATATTAAGAAATGCAGTATCCTGAGTTATTCTCGTAATTCTGAAAAGTTAATGTATTTTTATCAAGTTAATAATCTTCCTTTATTTCGTTCTAACTCTGTAATTGATTTAGGTGTTACTTTTGATGTCAAACTTAACTTTTCACTCCACATCAATAGCAATATTTTTAAAGCTTATAAAAAACTTGGATTTCTTAAACGTAAAACTAAAGATTTTTCCAATCAGCTTGCGTTAAAAGTCCTTTACTCCAGTATGGTTTGCTCCAATCTGGAATATTGTAGTCTTATTTGGTATCCTTTTTATGATAATAAAATAAAAATGCTATAGCAAATTCAAACTAAATTTACACGTTATTTATATTTTAAAAGTAATCTTATTTATACTCAGGTTATGTCTTCCGCGTATCTGCGAAGTATTTTTAATATTCCTAGTTTAAAATCTCGTCGTGACCTTTTTTTAACCGACTTCAAAAAAGAAGGAGGTTCTCAATTCAAACCGTATGGGTTTTTTTTCTTAGTTCATAACTTCTGAACGAATGCTCCGATTTTGATGCTTTTTGTTTTGTTGAAAAGGTCTTGGTCTGAAATAGGTCCCATTGTAATACCTTTATCATCTAAAGAAAATACAGAGTGTCCAAAAAGTCAGTTCCAACTCTGTTAACTGCTAAACGGCTACAGTTATAGTCATAGAAGTGGTATGTTGGTATAAGAAAGTGGTCTTGCGCTACAAGATTAAACCACTTACAGCGCCACCTGTTGGAAAATAGTGGAGTTAGTGTTCCTATCTCGAAAACGGTTCAAGATACAAAAAAAAGGTAAATTACAAAGTTGAAGAATATCATCGATTTATTACAAAAAGGCAGTTTGTAGACATTGATGCTAAAAATAGAACGCTAAAAACATGCATTTGTTTGTTCGCAATTTCTTACACTATGCACACTTGAACTACATTGCACATGTTGTAGCGTAGCTGGTGACACATATGCTATGTAGTTCAAAATACGGTTACTGTAAGCGGTCACATCGTTTAACGCATTGTCTATTTTAACCGACTTAACAAAGGAGGGATTCTTAATTCAAACCATATATTTTGTTGTTGTTGTTGTTGTTTGTTAGCTTATAACTTCGTAAGAGATGCTCCGATTTTAATACTTGTAAAATTGTTGTCATGAAATAGTCCCATTATGATTTCATTAAAATCTAAACAAATTATAGTGTGCTCACAAAAGTCCATTTTCAATCTTTTAAATGCTGAATGGCTGCAGCTACACCAGTAATCGTTGTATAATAAAGTGACCATGCACTACGAGATGCGACCGCTTACAGTGCCATCGGTGGAAAATAGTAGAAATAGCGTTTCTATCTCGAAAACATTATGAAGTATGGGTAGAAATGTAAATTACAAAGTTGTAGAGCATTATCTATTTAGTACAGAATGACACGTTATAAGTATTAATGTTAAAAACAGAACATTTTTAACATTCACCTGTATGTTCGAAATTTCCTGCACTGAAACATGCCGAAACGATCTTAGAAAACAAAAAGACCTTTATTTCGATGTTTACGCTTCTATCCGTCTGCTGTAATGCATATTTGGATCCTTGTTTCAACTATACACTCTGCGCATTCACGCGTAAGGGTGACAAGTACGCTCTGTAAAATTCAATTGGAATTCAGATATGCATTGCAATCGAGGTTATCATCATATCGTTTCTATGTCTGTTTTAATTTATTAAAGGTATAAGCTGTAATATTTTCTCTGAAGCCTCATTTGGTAGCCTTATATGAATAACAGAGTGATCATCGATTCTTTTCCAGCTGCTTCTCTTTTGAACGTTTATATTTCATATATTTATTGGTATTGGATACATTTATACTATATGCAACAAAACTACGTTCGTAACCAAAAATCCCGTCTTAACGGGATTTTCGGTTACGAATGTAGAGCATCCTTTCTTTACATTTCTAAAACCCTTTTATTGTATTGCATGTGGATTAACCCTGCTGTTCTGTTCGTGTCTATATGACCCAAAATAAAATTTATACGTTCATAAAAAAATATAGTATAGGGATATTTTCCTGAAACGTCTTGACATTGTTGATAAATAATATAAATATGTACTCCTAGAAGGATTTATATTTATTTGTATTTAGAAGGAATATTTTTCAGTTTATACCTACAGAACAGCAGGGTTAAATAGGTAGGATTTTTATCATATCGCATAAAGGAAAGAGATTGACACTAACTTAAAATGCAGTATTTGAGAAAAATTAACTTTAAAATAAGGCATTGACTTGATTAAAACTGACACAACTGCCTCTCGAGGTGATAATTTTCGAGAAGGAGATGTAACGTTTTTCATGTACATTGGGGCTCTTAATGTATTTTTCAGTAACATAAACTTGAAATTACCATTTTTACAGTTTGCCACTTTTCTTGCAGGTTGCGATATGTGAGACTGCTGTCTAACGTCTTCTGATGTTTTTCTATGAATGCATTTTCACTGAAAGGAAAAGAATGAAGTCTTTTTGTAAAAAAAATAGAACCGACTCCAAAAAACAACTATTATTCAAAGTACTAAAAATGAAATGAAATCAAAAATTTCGCCTAAAAGCATGAAATAAATTATTTCGCCGAAGAACATAAACACTACAATTAATCACAACTTTTGAAGTCGGGGCAAAATTAAATAAAAATTGATATTTTTATTAAGTACGAAAATCAAATTCTTTTCGAAATATACATCTCACTTTGGCATCTACAAAACATAGCCGAAAACTATTTTGTTTCAAATACAGTTAAGATTTCATTAGCAACAAAAGTTTGCGGAATTGACCTGATATCGGTCGCCATTGGCGAAAATAAAGAAAAGATCGCCAAATTATCTGGCGAACATATGTAATTTTTTTCAAAAATCTTGATTTTTTTAATAAGGTATATTAAGAGAGCAATCAAGAATATGAAACAATATTTCGTACATTGTATGTTACGAAATTATACATCTCGTGTGTATATTTTTGTATTACGATTTGATCGTCAAATCCAAAAACTGCCAAGAATGACAAATATCAAAGCTATATCAAGTTTATAAAGAAAACTTGATATTTAGTATTTTTTCTAGTTTTTATATTTCAGTAGTATTTTTAATCATTTCAGTATTGTTTCTAAGAATTAACTTCTTAGAAACAATACTGAATTTCGAAGGATGCTCACTGTTCTTTGTAGATGTTACTAATGGAACAATTGTATACAGTGATAAAATAATAAAGGAAATTATGAAGATGGATCGGTAGGGACAACAGCGCTTGTAGCTATCGGTCTAAAAACAAAGCTGTTAAAAAGTCACATTTTATCTAATTTTGCGTCGACTTCAAAAGTTGTGATTAATTGTAGTATTTATGTTCTTCGGCGAAAGAATTTATTTCATGCTTTTAGCGCAATTTTCGATTTCATTTCATTTTTAGTAGTTTGGATAATAGTTGTTTTTTGGAGTCGATTCTATTTTTTTACAAAAAGACTTTATGTTTATTATTTTTTGTATAAAGTTATCAATAATATGACTGATTGCAGAGATATTCAAATTAATGTGTCAAATTAATGTAAATCAACTGTATTCAAATTAATGTGCCAACCAGGTCTCTTAGAAATAACCATTTACTTGTCACTCCATTTGTAAAATATATTTATATTGGCAATTTTTCATTATATAAACTTTACAAACTTTTTAATGAGCTTTCTTAATTTGGATATTTTTAACATGTCTTTTACTGTTTTTAAAGCTAAGTATTTTGAACTTTTAAAGTATTTTTTTTGTCTATGTTTGATGTATTGTATTATAGTTTTATTCAAGCAACACTGTAATTGGATGTTTCTGTAGTGTGCTTTTCTTTAAATAAATAAATAAATAAATAAAAATGGCAACATAAGTTTGCGTCTCAGCATCAAAGCAGTAGGAGAACACTGAAGAAAAGCAATTTTTACTTTCTCTTACCCATAAGGTAGAGAAAGTATTGTTTTTGGGTCAAATTTTCGAACGCGAGATTTTGTTATATTTACACTTTTTGAGGTCCTCTGAATACGAAAATCATGTTTTTAGCAAATGGTCTGTGTGTATGTCTGTGTGTCTGTATCTCTGTGTGTGTGTCTGTGTGTTATCAGCATATCTCAAGAACAAATTATGGCAGAAAGTTCAAATTTGGTATTCTAAATGTGTATCATATAGGGACGCTACAGTAAGCTTTTCGTTAAGATCAAGCAAATGGTTCGTGTACAGGGACAATCAAGAGTATTCTAATACATTACGTCTATGGGGGAAATTGCAGGAAAGTAGAGTTTAACGTCTATAGACTGCACTAAACCAAATGAAACGAATATATATATTTCGTAATAGAGATAGTTAACTGGGAAAAAAAAATTGTGTATGTAGGAGCCTCGCCTCCCCCCTGGGGGGGAAGTCCCCCCTCGAAGGGAGTAAATTTTCATGATGGGTATCTTTCAAAAGAGCTCGCCAGTACCTTTAAAACGAATGGTTGAACCATCCAATCTGCGATAATTTAAAGCAAAGTTATCGATTTTTTTTACTTTTAACGAAAAAAAAAAACTTAGAAAAAAAATCGTACTTTTTCCTTTTCTTTTCTTTTTTTTTTTTTTAAATATTGAGAATAATATGGACTTTTTTTGGACATTTGGTGTTATACTACTTCTCTAATATGGAAATCGTCTGCCTTATCATAAAAGATAATTTTTTTAATAATAATTTTAATAAATTATTTTTTTAAAAGAGAATTATTTTTTAATAACCGAATTAAATTCTATATAAATGTAGGTGCATTAATGAAACGGGGGGTCCCTCACACAGAACTAATTATCATGTAAAACTCTTCAGAAGCCTAATATGAATTGTTTAACATAGGTTTACATAACAGTACTCGTTCTCTTACCTATTAATCTGCAAGCTGTATTTAGAGTATTAAATTTCAGGGTAAGAGAAAGTGTGAGTGACACACCATATTATTATTTTTCTATTACGCTGTTGTTAATAAGTAAAGTCTTTGTTTGTACACAAGTTTTTTTTTATTTTAATTAACTAAGTCAAATTAGACTGTTATGCTATTTTTGGTCAATGAATACATCAAAAATTATCTACATATGTAAATTATAGATAAAAATAATATTTTAATTTATAAATTCTTAAAATTAATATTTGTTTGTACAAATATGGCAAAAAAAAAAAAAAAAAAAAAAAATTCTAAAGAATTATTTGCTTTACAATATTGAAGGAAATGTAACTTCATCGTGGAAGAATTTGTTAGCAAACAGATGTTATTGTACTGCTTATTGTTATTATTTATTTACTAAAATAGTTATTGTTATTATTTATTTATTTACTAAAACTTTTTTTTTTGTTTTACCTTATACTTAATTATGTAGAATAATTTAAAAATATATTTAATAAAATGTTTTTGTAAAAAAATAGAACCGACTCTAAAAAAGCAAGTATTATTCAAATAACTAAAAATAAAAGAACATGAGCATAAAATGAAACTGTAAATTGCGCCTAAAAGTATAAAATAATTTTCTTCGCCAAACAACCGAAACATTACAGTTAACCATAACTTTTGAAGTCGGCGCAAAATTAAATAAAATTTAATTCGTTTTGAAAGGTTTGTTTTTAGACCGATAGCTACAAATGCCGTTGTTTCTAATGAACCATTTTCATGTTTTCTTCATTATTTTATCACTGTATACAGAGGCTGTTCGCACATTTTTTAAACAATTTTATGTCGCAGTAAGAAAAAATCGTTTGCATGGAGAATTTTATTTTTACAACAGTTATATTTTTGGAAGTTTTATTTATCTTCTGATATTTAGAATTTTTGTTTAGATGTAAAAATGCGCTTTTAAAAAGGCAGTGGATGGAAGGATAGGTTTCCGCTCTTTCCAAAGAGAGTTTTTAGTGAAATCTTTATGAAAAGCATTTATCAGGAGAAAAATGGAAAAATGTCGCAACAATAGATGAATCTTGGGTCTATTTAAGTGGTTGCAATAAAAAAAGATCAATTTATTATCACAAAAGTGGAGAAAAAATTTTTGCTACATTGTTCAAAGCATCAAAAGAAAGTTTTTCTAAAGGATTTATGATTGCCACTGGTTTTTCATACAAGCGCAAGATAAAAGCAAACAAAATGTGACAAAAATGTAAAAATCAGCTCTAAATACTATCAAGAACATATTTTAATTCCAATTTTTAAAAATGAAAATCCTGATCTTTATCCACAATGCTATCAATCCGTTGAACTGTATCAAGACAAAACAAGCAGCCACACATCGCAATCCGCAGTTGCTTTTCTAGAAAAAAATGGAACAAAAAACGGGAATTAAAACCATACCCTTCACTGATATTCCTGCTAAATCTCCTGATGTATCACTGTTGGATTTTTGTGTTTTTTGACTCTTAAAATCAACATTATCCAAACACCGACTACAACGCTTGGTGGACTTTGGAAAGCCGTTCAAGAGGAGTAGAAAAATATACCTCTTCCGATATTATAAAAAGCATTATTATCATAGAAATTACGATGTAGAATGATAGTTAAGAACAAGGGCTATCAAACTGAACAGTTAAAACACGAAATATGAGTGAAATTGCTTAAGCACACTCCATCAAAATCGTCTAAAAAATGTGCGAACAGCCTCTGTACAATTAGTAAATTAGTAACATCTACGCAGAACAGTGAACATACTTTGCAATTCGGTATTTATGTTTTTATGAAGTTACTAGAGTTTTCTTTGCAAAATTTGTATAACTTTGATAACTGTTGTCCTTGGCGGCTTTTGAGTAGGGCGATCAAATCCTAATGAAATATATATATGTGAGATGTATATTTTTATAATATATATTGTGCGAAGTATTGTTTCATATTCTTGATTACTCTCTTAATGCATCTTATTAAAATAACCACGATTTCTTAAAGGAATTAAATATGTTTGCCAGATAATTTGACGTATTTTTTTTTCCGCCAAGGACGGTAGATACCAGCAGTTCTGCTAACTTTTGTAGTTGATGAAATCTTATGTGTTTATTTGAATCAAAGTAGTTTTCGACTATGTTTTGCAGATGCCAAAGTTAGACATATATTTTGAATAGAATTTCTTTTTGTATTGAATAAATGTATAAATTTTTATTTAATTTTGCGCCGACTTCAAAAGTTATGATTAATTGTAATGTTTAGGTTATTTGGCGAAGAAAATTATTTTATACTTTTAGGTGCAATTTTCAGTTTCATTTTATGCCCATGTTCTTTTATTTTTAGTTGTTTGAATAATAGTGTCTTTTTGCAGCCGGTTCTATTTTTTTTACAAATTTTTTTTATTTTTATTCTTTTCAGCGAAAATTTGTTCATATAGCAGAACAAGAAAAGGCGTTCGACGGTGGCTTAACAAATCACAATTCACAAGAAAAGTGGCACATTTCAAAAAATTGTAATTTCGAGTATATATCACTGAAAAATAAATGAAATGCTCCCAATGCGACGAAAAAGCATTACATCTCCATCTAGAAAATTATCCACTCGAGATGCAGTTGTGTCAACTTTATTCTAGTCAATATGTTATCTTTATGTTGATTTTTCTCAAATACTGCATTTTTAAGCTATGTCACTTTTATTGCCTTTATCCTATATGAGAAAAAAAACTATTGAATGAACATACGCTAAATTAAAAAGGTTTTAGAAATGTGAAGAACGGATGAGCTGTATTCGTAACCAAAATTCTGTTAATTATATTCTGAACTTTACAGTGAATACGTGCCTCCCGCTAAGTTGGAATGTGCGCAGCGTAAAATTCAAACAAATATCAAAATATGCATTGCAGCTTAAGGATAGAAGTTTCTCATCGAAATAAAGGTTTTTGATTTGTTTACAGTGTAGAAAACTGTGAACAAACAGATGCACATTTAAACTTTCTGTTTTTAACATTTATGTCTACAAGGTGTCTTTCCATACTAAATCAATGATGCTGTACAACTTTCTAATTTACTTTTTCTCTCGTACCTTGTGCTGTTTTAGAGATAGAATTGCTAACTCCGCTTTTTTCCCACCAGGTGGTGCTGTAAGTGGTCACATCTCGTAGTGCATGGCGACTTTACGATACTTACATACTACTTTTACAAGTGTAGCTGCAGCCGTTCAGCAATTAGAGTGAGAACAATTTTTTGTGAATACCCTGTAATTTGTTTATGTCTTAATGAAATCACAATGAGACCGATTTCAGGCCAAGATCTTTACAAAAAGAAAAAAAAAAAGAAAAAAATATATACAGTAACCGCCGCTTAATAAAATCACTGGTTAATAAAATCAGCCGCTTAATCTGATCAAATTGCCAGGACCGGAAACAAGTAAATACACACTATTGTTGGAACCGCCGCTTAATAAAATCAGCATCGCCGGTTAATAAACTCAAAAAAATATCCTCAGCTTCCAAAATTATCATTTATGCGTACTAAAAATATTCATTTACATTGTAATTTTTTTTTTTTTTTTTTTTTTAAATTAAAGTACCCGTTATCGCCCATTTGTTGAAAGAATTACACTTGCAGCATAGATAGATACAAATTAAACATGCCCCATACAATTTCCCTAACAATTTCAAGGAACGTGTTCTTCAAAACGCAGTAATAAATTACAAATTTGATTTGATTTGCAAATGATACATATATATATATATTTTAACTCTTAATTATTAAAAGACAATTTCTAGTTCTTATTTTGAAATAGCTATAAATTAAGAGGTTGAAACGGAAAGATTTTAAATTTATAAGAAAAGCGTGAACGTTTGGTAAAATAAAATAATGACGATTTTCATTGAAGGAAAGCGCATAGAAATTTGGAATGAGTTTAATTTACTTATATCGAAGGAATAAATAATTATTTATCAAAAATTAATTGATATTGTTTACTAATTCCATTATTTGTTACCTTTTGAAATTTCTTTCCAAATTCAGGGAAGTAATACCCTTTCCTTGAATGCAGGAACGTTCGCCGGATATAAAAATCAGCCGCTTAATAAAATCACTTTGCCTCAGAACGAATGTGATTTTAATAAGCGGCGGGAACTGTATATAAAATTAAAGCATCTCTTACGAAGGTATAAGTTAACAAACGTCAGCAAAAACAACAACAGCAAAAACATGGTTTGAATTGAAAACCTCCTCTTTCATGAAGTCAGTTTAAAACGTCTATGCCTTAATCGATGTGACCGCTTACATTAACCATACTTTGAATTTTACTTAGCATAGCATAAACGTCACCCACTACGCTACAACGTATGCTATATAGTTCAAATGTGCACAAAGTAGGAAGTTCCGATCAAACAAATACACGTTTTAAGCACTCTATTTTTAGCATTAATATCTACAAACTGTCTTTTCATACGAAATCGATGATGCTCTGCCAGTTTGTAATTCAATTTTTTCCCCTATCTTGAACCGTTTTCGAGATAGGAACGCTAAATCAACTGTTTTCCACCAGGTTGTGAAGTAGGCGGTTGAATAGCCTAGCATATGGCCACTATACTACACCTACGTATCACTTTTATGACTATAACTGCAGCCGTTCAGTAGTTAAAAGAGTCGAGACTGACTTTTTTGCGCACCCTGTATTTTCTTTTTATCGTAAAGATATTACAATGGGGCCTATTTTAGACCAAGACCTTTACAACAAAGCAAAAAGTACCAAAATCGGAGCATCCATTCAGAAGTTATAAGCTAACAACAACAACAAAAAAAAAAAAAAAAAAAAAAAAAAAAAAAAAAACATACGGTTTGAATTGAGAACCTCCTCCTTTTTGAAGTCGGTTAAAAATTATCCAACACTTTTTTGTAATATAATAGTACAAAACCTTCAACTTTCGACGAATGATAAAAAAAGTGTTAAGTTAATAAATGATATTTAAAAAAATGTTACTATATTGGTTGAATATTTCAGGAACCCGAAGAGCAAATTATAAATGAAAAAAGGAAGAAAGAAAAAAAAAAAACACTAATATTTATAAAATTAACATTTTCTTTGAATATTCTTTAAACGTGTCTTGTATAAAAAATTCACATTTGGAAATAAAATTATTCTAAAAATAGTTTTTTTAGTACTGTTAGATATTGTTCTGACTATTGCTTTGTAAATTGCTTATTTAATTAAGTAAGTTTGAGATTAAGGGAAGAAACATTACACTAAAGTAAATTATGAAGCATATTCTTAAAAACCACTTTTAAATAGGCTATTTGTTTAATACAGACTAAAAAATATGTCTTTGCTTTTCAGAAAATTCAAACATTTCACATTTTTACAGAAATATTTTTTTAAAAAACTTATTTTCTGCAATGCTGGCTTATTTGTTTTTAAAGACAACATTTTAAACGAACATTAGGTTAAAAAAGAACCTTATGACTCGAAGAAATGTTTCAATAAATATCTTGGTTCCTCTGGGACATGAAGTAGTTTATTTTGTTAAAACGTTAAACATTTGCAGATGAAGAAAACAACCTGGCAACCATAAATTCAGATAAGTGAAATACTACTGAAATTAAATATTAAATTTTTGATTGTATCAGAGTATTGAGCGTTTTAGATATTTTTAAATCTGCGTTTGCAAAAGTGTGTGCTATAAATTTCGTCCGTTAAAATCATAACGATCTATTCTCTTTTACACAGAAATAACATTACAGAGATTGGAAATATCATCACATTTGATAATTTTTTATAAGTCGATTTCCTTAGTTATTTCCCTTATTGGTATTTGTTCTACACTCTAAGAAATTTCACCTCTAGATTACAATCAGTGATTCTAAAAAAGTTTTGTTTACAATACATAATGCATTACACATGCATTACATGCTTAAAAAGACTGTTGATCGAATTGTGGCTTTGACCAATTTTCGCATTTATACCATTACGTAGGTACCAAATCAGAGATCCCAATCTATGATTTCTTTTATTTTCTAAATTCTATGTTTTCTTTGAATGATACGTTTTAAAGTTTCCTAAATTTATAGATAAGTATTTGTGTTTAATTTAGGAATAACTACATCCTAATAAGAAAGGTATATGTTCTTAAACCATTAAAAATTTGGTAAAGTAAGATAAGCAAAAAAATATTCAATGTCTTGTAACAATCGTTTTATGTACAGATAGTAAGCAAAATTTTGTGTGCGTACGAATCGGTGTATTAAGGTGCAATTATCTACCCCCGAAAAGAGTGTAAGAAGGATAGGTCAACATCTAACGTTTTTTGTTATAATTATTATATTATTGAATACGATGGTGCTTTAAAATGTCTAAAAAATTTCAATAGCCTACAAATTCAGCTATTGAAAAAAGTCTCATCGTTTCTTCTTTTTACGACAATATTTTAGAAACCTTTCTTACATGAAAAAGCTATTCCGGATATTTTTAATTTTTCATGGAACAAAATAGTAAGCAAATTATCTCATTTAAAACACTAAAGAAAATATTTTACTAAGACGTACGTTATGTATAAAATGTTATTTTATTTTTAAAAAGAACTGAAAAATAACATAAGTAATTTAGTCTGTAACTACTTTTTTCCCCCAATTCATTTGATTATTATTATTATTATTATTATTATTTTACAATCCAACCAATCGAAAATTTCAAATAATTTTTTTAAGCATTATGTTGAATTAATTAGTTTCTGAATAAAATATATTTATAGTTCCATCTGTCCATATATTTTAATTTAAAATATAGCTAAATTTCTTTTAATGTTTTACAAATGTTATAGATGCTGATTATTTGTAAATTGTCTATAATTTTTATATGCTGAAATTGCAAATAACTAGCTGGAACCCATCGAATTCCACGTCCATTTTATTGACCGTAATGTTTCAAAAATCGTCGCATCGTTATTTAAATGTATTTCATATTAAAACATCTAATATAATTTACGACATTTCACTTAAAAAAAAAAAAAGAAATTCGGAAAAATGCTTATAAATAGAAATGAACCTTAAATTTGTATGATTTTATATCTTTAACTCAATTTTGTTTGAATTTCTATTTTTAAATAAAAGCATCGAGAAAAAAATAATCAGCTGTAACAAAAAAAATATCTCGAACCGAACAAAACTCTGCCTTGTGACCCCGGTGCCTGCGGCACCACATACGCTGGCCTCTAATAACATAAAAATATTCCCAAAAATTAACCTGGAACCGAACGAACGTCTGACTCGCGTTTCCGCTGCCTGTGGCTGCGGCACCGTATAGCAGGCATGCTATGCACGCGCTGCAAAATCCACTTTCCTCCACCAGTGGGCGCAGCATGTTGTATACGAACATCACCAATCGCCTTGAATTTCCAAGACTTTTCGAATAAGGTGTCACATGGTGGTGACAACTGCAAAACCTTTTAGTTGCACTTTTCACCGCCAGAGGGCACAGTGTGTTCTGTACGAACATCACCAACGGTCAGGAAATACCAAGACCATTAAAATAAGGTGTAACATGATAGGGCCTACTACAAAATCACCTAGTTCCATTTTTCACCACCAGGGGGCACACTATATTGTATAAAAACATCCCCAATCAACGTGAAATTTCAAGACCTTTAAAATGAGGTGCTACATGTGTGGGTCTAGAACGGATTTCCCTCTCAAACTAATATCGCCTCTTTTCCCTGCCCCCTCAAGGGGGAACCGTTCGACTTTTTTTTATTTTTCTCTTTTGATGGCTTATCTACAGACCAAGACCTTTTTTTAGACACCTGAACCAAATTTTTACACCTAGCCGTTCTCTCAATTTAGTTGACAAAGGCAAAAACATTCTCCTGCCCCCCTCCCCCCCAGGGGGGAAACCGTCGACTTTTTTTATTGTTCCCTTCTGATAGCTCATTTACAGACCAAGACTTGTTTTTAGACACCTCAACCAAATTTGTACACCTAGCCGTTCTCTCAATTTAGCTGACAAAGACAAAAACATGTTTCAAATTAGTAAACGACAAAAAAAAAAAAAAAAGCCGCACTGCAGAAAAAGTATGCCTCCTTATTTGTAATAACTTTAAAATTAATGGTTGGAACAAATAAAACTGTCATGTTTGCATAACACCAAAGGGACGAAATGATACCTATGTACATTTTTGATTTAATAATTCGCTTTACTACACTCTACGAAGTATTTTATAAAAATCTACATAAAATTTTCTTTTTGAACATAATGCAATAACCATACACTTTGTATTCTGTTATGATTTATTATATGAAATAAACAAGTTATGTTTTAAAATATATGAAATAAAACTATTTATTTGTTAGATCTAAGCAATTTTTTAATAAAAATATGTATTTTGCATTGGGTTAATTCCATCTTTATATGGAATTACTTCTGTAATGGTCAGTGGCATAGTATTATACCATTTTTTGATATAAATCTCAAAAATTTCACTGTGCTAAATCTGTACTGATAAGTATAAAGGATTTAAGTCTATATTCTTGATTTTTCAGGAAACGAAAAATAAAATTAAACTGTCTAAAAACAAATCAGAAGAATCGATTAGGGAAAAGGGATTATGTTGATTTATACCCTTTCTACCATTCAGTGATTGTCAACCTTCATTTAAAAACAGGAAAAAACTGAATTAAATATTTTATACCATAAATGAATGGTAAATTTCTGATTTGAACCTTTTTTTACCAATCGATTTTCTCAAAGACTAAATGACATAGACTTAAATCCTTTATACCAATCGATAGAGAATATTTTTCTGAGTCTGACTATGTACTTAACTCAAAATCGACATTTTTATCAATACAGAAATATTGTAAATAACTTTTCCAGTTCTTGCAAAGTTGCAGGCTGCAAATTTCGAATCCTCTTTTCTCTTCCCGCGCCTTTTTATGACTAAACATTTTCGAGCGAATTGAGATTAGGACTGTTTCCAAGTCTAATAAATAAGAAATTCTATGATATTCTTTGTGGGATTTAACTTGGATTAAAAATCATATTACCACTTACAAAATTACAGTTGCTCATGGTAATGGATAGGTAATTTTAACAATTGGATTCAAATTGACGTACCACAGATGCCGTACAGCAAGATGCATTATCATCATGAAATGCTGTTTGAAGAAAAGTCTGAAATCAAGTCGGTCAGGTGCCACTTTTATAATCACCGTGTTTTATTTCATGTTAATTGATCCCTTGAGCATGAAAATTTGCCTGATTCTTTGAAAAGGGTTCTTGCCTGATTCTCCGTACCATAATGTACGGAGAAAATATCACTGTTTTAAAAGTGCGATTTTCATTAAGTCAGTCACATTTTCGCCCTCATTCTAGCTTTTTTCAACTGCTCGAAATAAAGAAAACTTGATTCATCAGAGAAAGCCAGTTCAGCCTAATAATTAACTGATAATGTTTTTAAATTTTTGGTCAACTAAAGTATTGTTTTTTGTAATTCTTTTCCTTAATAATGGCATTTTTCGCAGATCTTCTGTTCTTTAACCCGCTTTGTTTAATTGTTCCCGCATTGTTTTTGAAGAAATTAATTTACTATACACTTTTTTTTTAAAACCTTTTTTAAGTTCTGAACCTGATACAAATCGATTTTTTAAACATTCGTTTTTTAACTTGCGGTTATCTTGCTTGAATGAGCAACATGACTGCCTAAAGCCAAATTCCCAGTTTAAACGACCAAAAAAATTTATATTTCGCTAAAAACTATTTTACCAATATTTCGTTAACATTTAATTATTTTGTCATCTCACGTATTACAATATTTTTTGATTTTCATTCAAAAATTAATACTTTTTGTGGCATCATTAACTGCCTAATTCTTAACTTTTTTGAAATAATTTCGAAAATTACAGTTTTTTTGACAATTGCACTTTGTTTTTAACTTTGGATTCAATGCTAGAGTGTAAGTAGAGGACAACATAATAAAATCTGTTCGAAAATTTGCTTTTTAAACAATAAAATTGGCGGTTGTAGAAGATGAAAAGAAAAATATTCAAGTGCGGGTTTTTTTTCTTTTGTCGCTTAGTGTAGATTGGCTAACTCTGAAACTAAAAACCTTTTTCTAATTTTAATTTTTTTTTAGAAGGAGAGAAAATTAAAATTTTCTATGCAAGCTTTCCAAGGTAACCTATAACAGGTGAATTCCTTCCAGATATTTTATGCCATTATTATATGTTGCAACTAAAATTTGAGGTATCACCCATTAGTGTAGTACAGAAATATTCGACTAGTTAAAAAGAAAAAAAAATCTTTTAAAGCTATCTAATGAAAAATTGAACTTTTGATAAATGTTGTTTTCTTCTAAAAACTTTATATTTTAAATAAATCTTGTTTGGGAATATTCGAATATGTACTAAAAAAAACGCAAGGAAAATATACTAAAAACTGTTCTACGTTTTGAATTTATACGTGATCTGCAAGTTTAATGTAATAAAAATATTTTGAAATACCGGACTATTTATCTGAAGTGTGTTACATAAATCGACTGAGTGAAAAATCAATAAAGTTTAAAGGAATATCCATGCAAAAATAAATAAGTAAATAAATAAATAAATAAACACTGGACACTTAAAATGATTTGGTCAACAAGTTTCACTAAAGTTCTCTATTAACACATTGCTTACGCTTTTTAATATTCGTACCCTGTTGAAAAAATGTTACGTTTTACCTGTCTAATCGACCCAGGCCGTAATATGTTTACTTAGATCGTAAGAAATTTTTTCTACACATTTTTTTTATATGTATTATTACTACTTACTGTTTGAAACATAGTTTAATTCGTTTATAATTCACACACCCCTTTTATTCACCCCCTCACCTCTTCCCAGATTCCCAGTTGAGTCCAATTTCCGAGATCTTAAACTGACCTTCCTAATCAGGATGATTGTTAATTTTCCTGTAATAACTAAGTACACGAGAAAGGATATCTAAAATGGATTTATCTAACAATTTTCAAGAAGATTCCCAGCTAAAAAAAATCTCTAGCATGTCTGCAAAAAATAAATAAAACGTGCAGATATTTGTAAAAATTCTGCAGATTCTTTGAAGACATTAAAAAATTGCATTTAATCTTCAATTGATTCTGCAGAGTTTTTGGAGATTTTCATATCATCATTAAAGTTCACCAACACAATGCAGATATTTTGAAGACAAACAAAAAAAAACCTGCAATCTATCTTCAATTTAATTTACAGATTTCAAAACACCATTCAATTTCACCAACAATATGCAGACAAAAGAAAATCTGAATTCTATCTTCACTTTAATGAACAGATTTTCATATCATGATTAAATTTTAATAACAAAATGCAGACATTTCAAAGAAAAAAAAAAAAAAAAAAATCTGCATTCTATCTTTAATTCGGTTTTTAATTTTTTGGAAGATTTTTATAACATCATCAAATAATAATATCCAAAGAATTTTTACTTCCATTACCCGACTAACATAGGTAATGGAAGTATTGTATTCGGTCCAAAAATTCGATATCGAAATTTTACCTAGTTTACATGTTTTAAGGTCTCCTGAGTCCAAAAAAGTGGTTTTTGGCAATTGTTCAGTGTATGTGTGTATGTGTGTGCGTGTATGTGTGTGGGGAATCTTCTGACTATCATATCTCCGAAACTAATAAAGATAGAACTACGAAACTTCAGAATTGAGACAGGTCTGGTAAACAAGTGAATTTTCCAAATTTTGGTGAAAACTGGGAAACCGGAAGTGGGACATCGGAAACCGGAAGTAGGACTATAAGTCCGTATCTCAAAAAACGGCTCTAACGATTTTCTTCAAAGTTTCTCTGTAAACACTCTATTAGATGGCTTTTCGAAAGATATAATTGGTTAGTTGAGGAAAATTGATAGGCACCCTGTATAAATAGCTGAAATTCAGGTTTTGCAAGTGCGTTTCTTTGAAAACGGCTGTACGTATTTTTTTTTTTTTTCAAACTCGCCATAATAACTCCCTTTTATATATACTTTTGTATGTAATTATTGTTTTCCGGTCATTAATTGAATATGCCAAGTTTTGATAAAAGTTGGTATCTCAAAAACGGCTCTAACGATTTTCTTGAAAATTGTTACCTAAAACCATTTTAAATATGCTTTATCATGTATTACGTGGTTATTACAGGAAAATTAACAGTCATCCTGATAAGGTAGGTTATTACTATCTGTTATACTAAATTAAAATAAATAAATAAATAAATAAAATAAATGAATAAATAATTGCAAAGCTGTGATTTAAAATTTAAAACAGTAGTAGATTTTCAAAAATATTGAGATATGTATAACATGTTACAAAATTTATTGTATGGAATATTGGTAAAAGTAAGCTGTTTTTTTTTTTTTTTTTTTTTCATTTTTTTTTTTTTTTTTTTTTTTATTGTTATTATCATTAATATAATTTTTTAATTTATATCATTAATATCATTTATTATTATTATTATTTATTAATGATAATATTTATTATCAATAATATTATTTATAAATTCATAATTTGTATTTTAAAAAAATCTTATTTTGTCACTTACAGAGGTCGAATTTAAATAAGTTTTGAATTATTTATTTAATGTAGCAGCAATTGTTAAAAAAGGAAAAGCAATTAATTAGTACAAATGTTACCCTTAAAGCTCGAAATTCGTTAATGTGAAGATTAACTAAAATGCCCTGTTAAATTGCGGAATCAAGAGTTTTCCGCATTTAAACTATATAATCTGCACATTAGTGGCTTCTGTATCAGTTCTTCAATTTCCTGTTTCGACATTTACTATGACGTCAAACTGTCAGGTGATTCAGATGCGCGAATAAGATCAAATGAGCTTCAAACTTCAAACCGAAACTTTTAAACGTTTGCTACTGCTTCCGCTAAATGGATTGTAACGTAAACTCGTAAATTGACAGTAAAGTAATCAAGAGATCTTGATTTGTAATTTGTTACACTGTAAAAAAAATATTTTGATTTTCATATTACTGTGAATAATTAAAGTGAAATAATGCCATGCAATTATGTACTTTCTATCTGCCATTCATTCAAACGAAAAAAAAAAGGACAGCTGATTTTTGTTGCGACATTAAAAAAAATGGCGCTTTAGTTCCATATTTATAAAGTCTAGATAGGTAAGTTTGCTAATACTTACTGAAAACTTTAAATTTTCTTAGGTTGTACTTTAAAGTCTATGTAGCATTGTTATATTGACATTGTTAATAATATGTATCACAAATTAGCATTCATTTATGTCTATTTCCCAATATCCTTATTCTTTATTTATTTATTTACTTTTTTTTTCTGCGTTACTTAAATATATGCTATAAAAATATTACGAGTACACACACATATATATATATATATATATATATATATATATATACTGTTTGTTTATTTTATTTTCATATCATCGTAGTTCGTAAATTGTTAGAACATGTATTTACAGCTATAGCTTAAAAAAAAAAAAAAAAAAAAAAAAAAAAACTTTCAACAACTACGTTAATAATAATAATAATAATTTAATCTTAATAAAATGTGACGCAGCATTTTTACTTTCTCTTACCCATAAGGTAGAGAAAGTATTGTTTTAGGGTAAAATTTTCGAAAGTGAGTCTTTGTTATATTTACATGTTTTGAGGTTCCCTGAATACGAAAATCATGTTTTTAGCGAATGGTCTGTGTGTCTGTTATAAGCTATCTCAAGAACAAATAGTAGCAGAATTTTTAAACTCGGTATTCTAAATGTGTATCATATAGGGATGCTACAGTAAGATTTTCGTTGAGATGAAGCAAATGGTTCGTGTACAGGGACACTCAATAGTATTCAAATACATTACGTCTGTGGGGAAAATTGCAGGTAAGTAGAGTTTAACATCTATAGACTGCACTAAATCAAATGAAACGAAAAAATATTTTATGTACTGGAGATAGTCAACTGGGGAAAAAATTTTGTGTATGTAGGAGCATCGCCTCCCCCCCCCCACCCATGAGGGGAGTAAATTTTTATGATGGGTATCTTTCAAAAGAGCTCGCCAATACCTTTAAAGCGAATGGTTGAACTATAAATCTGTGATAATTTAAAACAAAATTATCGATTTTTTAACCTTTAACGGAAGAAAAAAAAAATAGATTTTTTTTTTTTTTTTAAATATTAAGATTAAAATGGAAGCTTTTTTTTTTTTTAATATTTAGTGTTATACTACTTCTCTAATATGGAAATCCTCTGCATTATCATAAAAGATAATTTTTTTAAATTTTAATAACAGAATTATTTTTTTAATAACCGAATTAAATTCTACATAAATGTAGGTGCATTAATGAAACGGGGTGAGGGGGGCGATAGCCCCCCCCCCCTCATACAGAAATAATTATCATATAAAACTTTTCCGAAGCCTAATTTGATTTGTTTAACATAGGTTTACATAACAGTACTTGTTATCTTACCTCTTAATCTCCAATCTGTATTTATAGTATTAAATTTCACGGTAAGAGAAAGTCGTGTGAGTGACAGACCAGATTATTTACTTTCTCTTACCCATAAGGTAGAGAAAGTATTATTTTAGAGTCAAATTTTCGAAAGTGAGTTTTTGTTATATTTACATGTTCTGAGGTCCACTGAATACAAAAATCATGTTTTTAGCGAATGGTCTGTCTGTGTGTGTCTGTCTGTTATCAGCATATCTCAAGAACAAATAGAAGCAAAAATTCCAAACTTGGTATTCTAAATGTGTATCATATAGGGATGCTACATTAAGCTTTTCGTTGAGATTCAAAAGTATTCAAATAAATTACGTCTATGGGGGAAATTGCAGGAAAGTAGAGTTTACCATCTACAGACTGCACAAAACCAAATGAAGCGAATATATATTTTTTGTAATAGAGATGGTCAACTGGGAAATTTTTTTTGTGTATGTAGGAGCCTCGCCGGTGGAAGTCCCCCCTCGAGGGGAGTAAATTTTCATGATGGGTATCTTTCAAAAGAGCTTGCCAATACCTTTAAAACGAATGGTTGAACCATCGATCTGCGATAATTTAAAATAAAGTTATGAAATTTTTTCATTTTTACCAAAAAAAAAAAAAAAAAATTTTAATGTAATATTGAGAATATTGAACTTTTTTTGATTTTTAGTGTTATACGACTTCTCTAATATGAAAATCGTCTGCATTATCATGGAAGATATTTTTTTTTAAATAATAATTTTAATAAATTATTTTTACTGAGTGAATTTGTATAGGAAAATATAGAAGAAAGTCATGTGGTGGCTACAACACACTAGTTATTTGTTGTTAGTGGATGTGCTTTACTAATTAATTTACCATTTCCAGAAAAGTTGTTAAGGAATTGTAATAAATTCCTCATAGAGATATGGTAAATAATGTATGTTTTAAGCTAAATATTCATCGCTTGTTTTTTGTTATATATACACATTCTGAGACTTCCTGATTACCGTAGTCAAGTTTGTTAACGTTTGATCTTTGTCTGTGTCTCTTAGAATAACTTAAAAACGAATAATTTCAGGAGATCCAAATGTTGTATTTTGAAGTTAATAATAGAAGTTTGTTGCGGGAAAAGTTTGATCAAGATTGAAAAGTTTCAATGAATGTTGCGTGTAAAAATTGTCTGTATTATTTTAAGTAAACTTTTAATTTTAATAACGGGATTAAATTCTATATAAATGTAGGTGCATTAATGAAACGGGGTGTTGACCACAGAACTAATTATCCTATAAAACTCTTCCGAAGCCTAATTTGAATTGTTTAACATAGTTTTACATGACAGTACTCGTTATCTTACCTCCTTATCTCCAACCTGTATTTATACTATTAAATTTCAGGGTTAGAGAAAGTCGTGTGAGTGACACACCAGATTATCATTTTTCTTTTTATACGTTACTATTTTTCGTTAAAAAGATATTAAATATTTCATTTTAATTTTACAAGTATTAAAATCAGCAATTTTGTATAATGTAGAGCCATTTTGTAGAAGAAAAAGTTTAGAGTTAGAAGTATCAGAAGAAATAATGCGAATATTCAGATATGACGAGAAAGACAGGATTAGTTGGACTCATTTGCAGATAATCATTATTTATTTAAAAAAAAAAAATTATATGTGTAAATGAGTTTTCTTGATGCTTCATTTCTGTCTGCCTGCTAACTTCTAAGCTGAAGAAAAGTAATACATGAGGTGTGTAAACAGTTTTGTTATTATTATTATTATTATTTTCTGAAGCAGTTATAAACATGTTTATATAAAGAAAAAAAATGTTAAATAAATATTTAAATCGAGGATATGCGATTTACGTATTTTAAAAAAGTATGTTTCACTTATGTTTTAAATTTGAAATATATTAAAATTTCTTTTTTGTTATTATTATTATCATCGTTATTATTTTGTTAAACAAAGTGATTTTTAGGCATTAAAAAAAATTTCACATTTATTAGGAATAATTAATGGAGAAAAAAAATATAATTTTCATTATTTTGGGAAAAAAGAAAAGTGATATATTTTACAATTGAATGTTTAATTATAATAATATTCGATAAATAAATTTTGAAAAATTTATCTCGTCTTTTTTTTTTTTTTCTTTTTTTTTTTTTTTTTTTTTTGTAATATTATTCTAATTTACTTATTTTTTGAATTCAATATGTTCTTTCTGCACATTCAGTATGTTCGTTTATATTTTTAATATGATATAAATTATACTAAATTGTCTTTGAAAATAAGAAATTAAATATTTACAAACATAGTTTTATTTTTTTTATTTTTCATGTAGTACAGTAAATGTGACTTACATTTAACATGCTTTATTTTTTATTTTCAAAGATTAATTTAAAAAAGATCTAAAACTTCTACAGTTTATATTTTACAGGAATAAAAACTCGTGTGAAAAAGTCAAATTCAAGTTATTATATTTCGGGATGCATCTGTGTTTACTATGCAATTTTTTTAGCTAATAATTATGCAAAAATTATTAACTTTTTTTTTTTTTAAATTATTAAATTTGATGTTAATATTTTCGACATTTGATGTTAATATTTTGCTACACAGGTGCAGATGATAGTCTGAAGGTACTAAAACTTTTTAACCAACGTTACTTTTAGGCTTTTAATCCTGTGAATCTTTCGCTCAGGAGCCCCCCGCATCCTCACATAGGGAAGACCTACACAGTCGACGTAGGTTCTTGGAGTGTTTTTTCTCTCAGTGTTTGTCGCTTCTTCGATGGGGAAACGCCCATGCTGTCTACGTTGGCTTTACTAGGCTCGTTGCCAGCATTCAGAGAATTAGTATTTTTAATGATTTAAAATTTTTATGATAAAAACCATAAGTTGGGTTTTTGTAGTCCGATTTTTTTTTAAGTAATTGAATATTATGTTCACATTTTCGGTCTGAGCGTTATTTTTAGCTAATGCTGTGGGTAGTATATTTTTCTTAAACTTAATGTTTGAGAAAGTGCTTTATTCTGCTACTAATTTTTCGCTTGTTATGTAACAAGCGAAAATTTAGTAGTATAATAAATAAAGCACTTTCTCAAATATTAAGTTTAAGAAAAATATACTACCCACAGCATTAGCTAAAAACGCCCAGACCGAAAATATTAACATAATATTCAATTACTTAAAAAAAAAAAATTGCACTGTAAAAACCCAACTTATGGTTTTTATCATAAAAATTTGAAATCATTAAAAGTACTATTTTTGTGAATGCTGGCAAACGAGCCCAATAAAGCAAACGTTGACAACATGGGCGTTACCCCCATCGAAGAAGCGACAAACACTGAGAGAAAAAACACTCCAAGAACCAGCGTCGACTGTGTAGGTCTTCCCTATGTGAGGATGTGGGGGCTCCTGAGCGAAAGATTCACAGGATTAAAAGCCTAAAAGTACCGGTTAAAAAGTTTAAGTACCTTCAGATTATCTGCACCTTTTTATATGCAGATTTTCTGCAGACAAATGTTCCAAATACCTTCAAATTGTCTGCAATGTTTCTTTTGCAGATTTTCTGCAGATAAGTTGTTCCAAATACCTTCAAATTCTCTTCAACTTTCTTTTGCAGAATTTCTGCAGATTTATTTTGTAGATTTTCTGCAAATAACTATGTTCCAAATACCTTCAAATGGTCTGCATTTTTTTTTTAAGATTTTCTGCAGACATTTTTTAGCTGGGTTGTTAGAGCCTTTTTGAGATACTAACTTTTACTAAAACTTGGCATACTGAATTATTCACCAGAAAACAATAATTACATACAAAAGTATATATAAAAGGGAGTTAATATGGCAAGTTTGAAAAAAATCCGTACAGTCATTTTTAAAGGAACGCGCTTGCGAGACCTGAAATTGAGCTATTTATACAGGGTACCTACCAATTTTCCTGAACTAACCAACTATATCATTCGAAAGGACATCTAATAGACTGCTTATATAGCAAATTTGAAGAAAATTGTTAGAGCTGTTTTTGAGATACGGACTTACGTACTTCCGGTTTCTGATGTCCCACTCCCGGTTTTCCAATTTTCTCCAAAATTTGGAAAATTTATTGTTGGGATGAATTAAGCTGTTCCTTAAATCAATATAAAAATATAGCAAGCACTCAGCCCCACAAGATACATTGCGTTACATAAATTGCATAATTTGACTAAAATAGTATGTAAGAAAACCCAGATTCATAGTATTTTTTTAACACCTTATCTGAATATCAATAATAAACCAACATATCCTAAAAATTTTATACCAATATCATTTTATCATGTATCAACTTTTATTATTATTGTTATTTATTATATTATTTCTATTATTATATTATTCTAGACCAAAATCTGTTCATCATTAAATCTAAAATAATTTACTATTGTTTTGATAAAACTCTCAACATACATATTACGTAAAAAGAAAATAACTGGATGAGAAAATAAGGACAGATACTTTTAAACTGCAAAGGTTATTTACTTAAATTCATTTTATTCTATAAAATTATAACACTTGCAAAGATAAGTAAAAAAAAAAAAAAAAAGAGTATGGATTATTTTTTTCACAGCATAATAATAATATCAAAATAGCTTTTGACAGTTCAGTTAAAATGTGACACCATTTTATATGATAGTCCCTATGCAAAGTTTTCTTAAAATTTCGAATGTCTGTATATTATTTAATTTGAGCACTTTTGCTCTAAGAGAGAGAAAATTGTTAATTGCAAAAGGGTGAGGTAGGATGCCTTCTCTGTATTGTTTACCGGAGATGCAGTACAGGCCTCGGCTCTTCTCGTAAAATACTGGATGCATATTCCATCTTTTTGTGTGTGTGTGTGTGTGTGCGCGCGTCCAGAACATGCTTCATCAGCTTTCGAAGATCAAGAGAGAGAGAGAGAGATGTTTGAATCCGTGTCCCCTCTTCTCTTCTTATTAGTATATGTTGATTATTTTCTTTGTAAGGGGTGTCCAAACCCACCTCTATATTGGGTGTTTATTTATCTTACAATTTTCTATGTCCGTCTTTTCCATTGGTCTTCTCTAGTCTATTTTCTATTTTCGTAGAACACTTCCTTTTATTTATTTATTTATTTACCACTTCTGTTTATTTTATTTTATTTTTATTTATTCATAAATGAAACGATTTATTTTATTTATTTTGATATTTATTTCATGAATTCACTCATACATTTTATGAATTCATTATTCATTTTTCCAGTTTATAAATTCATTTTATCAATGTAATTCATTTTATGTTGTAATTCATCACAACATTTTCCTGTGCACCAGACCTGTCTCAATTCTGAAGTTTCATAGTTCTACCTTTATTAGTTTCAAATATATGATAGCCAAAAGATTCCGCACATACATAGACACACACACACATACACACTCACACACACACTGACCAATTACCAATTACTTTTTTGAACTCAGAGACCTAAAAACGTGTAAAGTAAGTCAAATAAATTTATTTCGGAGTATTATTCTGGTTTTTCATGCATCTCTATATGCATGTAAATGATTATGGGTCGATGAGACCCATTCTGGTAAAATGTAACTTTATTTTATTTATTTATTTATTTATTTATTCAGTTAAAAAAAAAAAAAAAAAAATGTTGAATCCGAAATCATCACATATGTGAATGCATGATATTGAGGAATATATGAAGTTCTAAAGATTAGTATTAAAATCTTTGAGAGATATCACAAAATCTTTTTAAAAAATGGATCGAATCGACCCATACAGGGTAGAAAGGTTAAGGAAAACGATCCCCACATTTAAGCATTCCTCTAAAAAAATATTTTACTTTAAAAGATTATTTTGCGTATTCGTTTTTCACGCTTGATGTTCTGCCGGCATATATATGAGCTTGAAGAATTTACCACATCAATTGCTGAGAATAAAATGTAATTAGTTTAATCAAGAATACTTAAATTTATTTTCTAAAATAGCATAACGTTTTAGAGAAATGCAAAAGAGAGGGGGGGGGATTTCTGTCCAGAAAAGTAAAATTGACAGACGATAATATGTTAAGTGATATGGAATGGAATGTGACAACATAAACATTTTCCTATTTCTAAACAATTCTCTCTGTCTCTCTCTCTCTCTCTCTCTTTTCGGAAACTGATTTGTAAGAAAATTTTTGTTTGAAAGTCATAAGTAATGTTTTGAATTGGATGTGGTCTACGCCTTTTTTAATTAAAATTTTAAACAATTTGAAAAATTCTAGACTTCCATAATTGACTGATTTTCCTGAGAGGAGAAGGCATACATTATATACCATTTAATTTTAATTTCTAACTTAAAAAAAAAATGTTCTGGTAATTTTAAATTTAAATTTCATTTTTATAGCTTCATGGGGAAAAAAATCGCCAATTTCTTTTCTTCTAATCCTTTTCGTGGACTCCGTAGGCTTACTTTTTTAAATTAATGTAATTTCCTTGCTCCTCAAAGTATTAAAGAGTACAATTTAGTGTTAAATAGGAGAACTTTTCAGAACATTCTTTTAAATAAGATTGTTGCGAGAATTTTTCGCGTCTGGTATTCTTTGTGACAGACATGCTTTATGAAAATTAAAATCTGGATAGTAAAAGTTACGTCTGTCTCAAATTTGCATCATTTATTGACCGGCAGTAATTGCTGCCTCATTCCTCTAACAAAAATATTTTTAAGTAATCTTCTTTAGTAAGTTCGCACGATTAATTAAGCAAAAAACTGTTACATCTACCCAATGATCAAAATAAGTGCTACAACGTTTATCTCTCTTAAACTAACAGTCTTAAAAACACGCTTTCACCTACAAAATGGTTCAAATAACAAGTAGGTTTCTCATGTGGCATCTTTTGTACATGGCGCTGTATACATATTAAAATACGAAATGTAAATTTTATGCGGTTCCTCTTTTCCCATGACTTATATTTAAAGGAAAATAGCCCTCAGTCTAAGAAAGGGAAAAATTATTTAAGTGAAAAATTCGATGAGTTATCTCAGTTTGAAAATTATAAATTGTAATTACATTACAGTTCAGATTATTTTCATTTATGTTTGTTATGTATCATAGCTATCATATGACAGCTACACACAGAAAAATGAAAAATCGAAACTTGTCAAGAGACGTGCCATCTTTGTGACAATAAACATTTAACAAGTACATTGACAAATTTGCACAAAATTACGCAAAATTTTAAACAATCAAAACACTACCTGACAATCCCATCTAGTCATGAGACACAAAAGTCGTTTTATTTTACCATGTATCTTTAATGTGTTTCGTCTGATGATCCGTTTTGGCTCTAAAACTTGTCAGATGACTAACTTTCCAGGTACAGTTTTCATTTTCCTCAAATTTGACCAGGTTAGTCAGATGAGAGAATAAAAAAAAAATATTCCTATTTTGTCAATTGACTAAGAAAAATTTGTTTGGCTAGTCCAAAAGCTCAGCATTATTATTTTTTTTTTCCTTTAATTTTTTTTTTTATTTGTTTATTTATTTTTTGTCTCCTTCTGACAACTTGAGTTAGTCAACCGAAATCGAAAAATAAAGAATAAACTCATCGCATTTGGCGGGATAGTGCAATTGCCGTTGGAGTGACTTTCATTTTAGAAAGAGAACAAGAGATTTTTGAGTAATCAGAATCAGCGAATCGAGTTTATAGCGAAAAGTAAGTGCTAAATACTTTGTTTTATTGTAAGCTTTGTTAGAATAGTAAATTGTAAATTTGTAGAATTCTAAAGCTTCGGCAATTTTCTAACAATATGAATCGTATTTAGAATTTGTTCTAATTTATAAAGTTGTTTAAAATGTATAAAATTTAAAACACGTTATTTTAAATCTAGTTTTACGTATCGTTGTATTATAAAAAAAATAAGTATATTTAATTTGTCTAAGCTATAGTATAGTTGTTTACATACACTTTTAACATTAAGCTCATATTAATATTTTTGTACACAGAATAGTAATGATTTATTTTTCCCTAAAGATGGTTCAGAAGGTATTTGGATTTCCAAAGGACGTCAATTTAAGAAAGATATAGAAAAATGCTATCCATGGTGATTTTGAAAGAACTCCGAATTTTAAGGTATGTTTTTTAAATTATCGTTTGCAACATTATATCTATCTTAGAACAATAAAAAATAATATTAATACTTTTTTTTATATTTAAACTTTTTAATGAGATAAATTAAAAAAAATTAAAGGTTTCTCGTTTATCTGTTATTTTATTTATTTATTTATTTTTTAATTCCTGTAATAAATAATTTTTTTAATTTAAATAATTTTGGCAAATGGTTGATAATAGTATGTAATAAAAAAAAAAAAAAAAAAAAAAAGACTTTTTATCATTAAATGTTTGATACCAATTTTTTTTCAAAACAACTTTTAGCAAAAATAATATGAATTTAATATTGCATACTATATTCTGTTCTCAATTTAAAGTCAAATTGTTCTTGTATACAATATTAATTATTAGCGATAAATAATAAATATCTTGGTAAATATATATGTATATATATATATATATATATATATATATATATATATATATATATATATATATATATATATATATATATATATATATATTCAACTTCATGTTACTTGTTTCATTCAAATGATTGATGATTGTAATAAAAGGCTGATATTTTTAATTATTATTATTATTATTTTTTCAATACAAATTTAATCAAAAATAATATGAGTTTAAATTATTAGATACTGTATTCTCGATTCAAAATCAAATTGTTCATGCGCAGCATATTAAGTATTCGTGATAAACAAAGGATATCTTGTTAAAAATATGTACTTAATTTCATGTTATTTGTTTCATTCTTAACACATTTAAATTTAAAAACTATTTGATATTTCAATTTAAACAACATTTTTTTCTTTTAACTATGCTCTGTAAATTAAGTAGTCGATTGCAAACATTTAGTCAGGGCCTGATTACCCAAAAGGCTCGGGAAGCACAAGCTTCCCCTCAAAAATTTAACAGGGGGCCTCAAAATGACTAAAAACAGGGTCTTGAATTTTCTATTTTAGATTTTCACACTGAGATTGAATTTTTTCTGAGAAAGTTCACCTAAAGCAAGGTAAAATAACCACTATTTTCGGAAAATTCTATTATTTAACGTCAAAAATTTGAATGTTCTTAATTAATAAGTTATACGATTTTAAAGTTGTGGGTGGAAACCACCTAGATATATGAATGAAAATATATATATATATATATATATATATATATACATACACATAAACACACAAAACTTTTTTATCAATTGCATTTTTATATTACAATATGTAATAGGAAAACAAGATTTCCCTAAATCAAAGGGAGCCCCGAAATGATACTAAGCTTCCCCTAGCTTCAAAGCTTAATCGGGCCCTGCATTTAGTTGTATACGCTATTTCCACAATAACTTAAAATTCATTTTGATTTTCTTCTACATGTATAAGAATGAAGTAGTGGATTTTTGAAAATTTTCTTTTTCTGGCTTTTGGTGCATTTACAAATTTGAGATTTCCTTAAACTCGATTAAACCATTGTTAGGAGATGTCTGTCTGTGTATAATCAAAATTTTATGTTTTGGGTGCTGTATCTCACAAAATAATGAACAGAATTGTACAAAAGTTTATATTTGGATGCACTTTCACATAAATTCGTGCTGAATAGCTTTTGGTACATATCATCTAAGAAGTGGCGCTACTATACTGCAATTTTCCACAATTAAGGAAAGACTATATCTTAGCTTCTATTGTGTAGAACTTCACATAACTTAATATTCAAATAGTCGATTGTGAAAGACTATGTTTATTCAACTTAGGTGCATATCGGTCATCAGGTAATGCCAGTATGTTGCAATTTTCCCCATTTAAGAAAATACTGTAACTGAGATTCTGTGATATATAAATGCACTAAACTTGATATGTGCAACAGCCATTATGAACTATTATGCTGATTTAATTTGGACGCATATCGGCCGACAGGTGACGTTGGCATGGTGCAATTTTCTCTGTTTATAGGAGAGCCATACCTCAGCTTCTATGATATGTATGTGCACCGAATTTGATATGTAAGGTGTATGTTATACATCAAAAACTATGCCAAACTAGCTTTTTAAAAATTATGCCGAATCAATTTGGGTGTACATCAGATGACGTACTATTACTCTTTGTAAATTTCCAGATAGTTATAGTATCACAGCATCTATTTGTTAAATTAGTTTGTAAAATCTTTATTTGTGAGAAGCTGTGTTAATTACTTTGTGTATTGTAACAGATATATGGTGCTATTATATTAAATAATAATAGAAGAAAATTTTGTAATGGCTACAGCATATACTAATTTTAGATATAGTGGGTTAAATATATGTTAGTAATTTGCAACAGGTAATTATGAATGATTTACTTATAAATTGTCAAATATAGTTCCCCCAGAAATTTTTTTTAATTCATTAATACGTAACATTTTCCCCCCACTATAGTATCAAGACACGGTAAAGGTGTATAAACTTTATCATTAATGGTATAAATAACTTAAACATTTCCATTTTAACAATAAAACTTTTTTTATAATTTACAACAAGTAATTTAAAATAATTTATTTAAGTGGGCATGAATGTTATAATACTTACAAAACTTTAAATTAACACCATAAAAATAAAATATCTCGCACCAATTGTTTCGGGTCGAAAGAGCACACGACCCTTCGTCAGGCACCCAAAGTAGGCACGAGTACAGCTGTTTATCTTCGATAGCGCATATTCGATCTACGACTGCAATTCACAGCTATCGTACTGCTCACCTTTCAAAATATTTTTTACAATTATAAATCTAAATTTATAGGCATATTTATAACTCTAACTAATTTAAACATTAAACACATGCTAGACATGTATCGGAGCTCCCTATTCGTATCCAGAAAAATAGATCCGTATTTGTATGGATCTGTTTTCTTTTCTTCAACGAAACTAATATGTATCTTTTGTAGAAATTGTATGAAAATTAGAAAAGTATTATAAATCTTTTTTGACTGTTATTAATATCTAAATTAAATAAATACAGTATAACCTCGTATTTACATCCTGGAAATTGAAAAGATTTCGCAATTTATATTTTTTTTTTTTTTTTTTTTTTTTTTTAATCTTTATTCTATATTCAATAGAAGAAAGTACTAGATTCGTAAAAATTTTCGACTTCCGTTTTTCGATGAATTTGCACGTATTGAAAGTTCCAGAACACGATTTGACTATTTTTAGAAAATATTAGATATGCCTCTGTGTGTGTGAGAGAGACAAAAATTTTGTGGCGACTGCAACTCTGTAACTACTGCACATTATTGCATATAAATTTATATGTAAATACACCTTGACATAAATTAGTGCCTATCAACTTTTGGTTCCCATCCATCAAGAAATGGCACTGCTATACAGCGATTTCTAGAGACCATGACCATATATTAGGAAACTATATTATACAGGATCTCTAGCGATTTAAACAATTTAAGGGAATGCTATGTCTCATAAACTACTGCAGAGAATTGCATATAAATTCATATGTAGATGCACCTTGACATAACCTAGTCCTTATCAGCTTTTTATGTCAATTTCTCAAAAGATGGCGCTGCTATACAGTGATTTTCACAATTCAAAGGAAGGCTATATCTCAGGAACTACTACACATAAATTTATATATAGATCTACCTCGAGATAAATTATTGTCCATCCACTTTTGGTATCAATAATTCAATAGGTGACGGTGCTATATATCGATTTCCATAATTTAAGGAAAAGAGATATCTCAAGTTCTATTGCGTATAATAATAATAATAATAATAATAAATGATATGTGAAAAGAACATTATCAGACATTATGCTAATTCAATTTGGATGCATATCGGCCAATAGGTGGCGCTGCTGTACTGCAATTTTCCCCGAGAACGGAAAAGCTATATCTTAACTTCTATGTGTATAACTGTACAAAATTTGATATATGAGGTAACCATTATAAAAACGCATTTTTAATGTATTATTTATAAAGAATAAAGCTGTCTTTCTTTGTATTTTCAATGCAATTTTTCTCTAAGATGAAAATCGTCTGCATTCAGTATGGTAGGTAATTTAAATAAATAAGATCTTTAATAAATTATTTGTACTGAGCGAATTTGTATTAGAAAATATAAAAAGAAAGTCTTGTGGTGGCTACAACATACTTTTTGTTGTTGTTGTTGTTGTTTTAAATACCTTTATTTTTAATAAAATTCAATCCTCGCTTTTATGTGAACGAAATTTTGAATTTTCCTCCATTCATACTTGTATATACAGCAAATATAGAGGAAATACTTGTCGTGATTTCATTTAAAGCTATTATGTTGTGACCACCGCAAAAATTTCTTCTATATTTTCCTATAGGAAAATTCATTCGCCCAGTAAAAATGTTTTCTTAAAACTATTATTTATTAAAATTATCTACCATAATGAATGCAGATAATTTCATTTTAGAAAAAACTAACACTAATAATAAGAAAAGAAAGACAGTTTAATTCTCTATAAATAAAGTCTTAATAAATGCTTCTTCACTTTCTTCATAATGGTTACCTCATATATCAGGTTTTGTACAGTTATATGACACAGAAGTTGAGATATAGCCATATCCTGTTCTCAGAGAAAATTGCAGTATAGCAGCGCCACTTATTGGCTGATATGCATCCAAATTGAATCTACGTAATGTCCTATAATGGCTACGTTGATACGTGTCAAGTTTTGTTTGATTATACACAACAGAACCTTAGATACAGCCTTCCCTGAAAACGCGAAAGTCGACGTATAGCAGCACCACCTGTTGAGCAGTTGACAAAAAATATTGGTGGGCACTAACTTACGTCAAAGTTTATCTGCATATAAATTTATATGCAAATTCGATTAGTAGTTTCTGAGATATAGCCTTTCCTGAATTTGTGAAAATCGCAGTCTAGCAGCGTCACTTGTTGAGCAAATGATACCAAAAGTTGATAGGCACTAACTTAGGCCAAGGTACATCTGCATATAAATTTATATGCAGTTATCTGCAGTAGTTACTGAGATAATTCCCACAAAATTTTTGTCACACACACACACAGACACATATTTTTCTAAGAATGGTCAAATCGTGTTCTGGAGCTCTCAAAACGTGTAAATCCATTGAAAAGCGGAAGTTGAAAATTTTTACGATTGCAAAAGTAAAAAGAAATATAAAATAAACACATTTAGGAAACGGATTCCATCAAGGCTGATAATAATAATATTCTTTATTTTATCGTCTTCTCTAGAACAAATAAAAGCAAAGCAGATGTTTAATTGCGAATCATATATATCCGTGCAACCCAAATTATTATAGTAAATAAACATTCCCGTCGAAAAAATGAAATAAATAAAGATACTTTTTTTTTTTTTTTTTTCAGAATATAAGCATTAAACAATGAACTACTATCACTGACCTTGAAGCAGATTTTTGCAATCTCGAAGTTCACAACTCACATAAGTGTTTAATCATTATTATTAGTCTTTTTTTTTCAGATTTTTAACGCAATACAATTAGTAATTACATCTTTTTTTTTTTTTTCTTGTATGTTCAATGGAAGAAAGTATTGGATTCGTAAAAATTTTCGGCTTCCGGATTTCGACAGATTTACAAGTTTTGAAAGGTTAGACCACGATTTGACCATTTTTAGTAAATGTCTGTCTGTCTCCGTCTGTGTGTGTATGTATGTGTGACAAAAATTTTGTGGCAACTGTATCTACGGAACTACTGTTCAGAATTACATATAAATTTATATGTAGATGCACCTTCACCTAAATTAGTGCCTATCAACTTTTGGTGTCAATCGCTCGAAAGGTGGAGCTGCTATGCAGCGATAGCATTTATAATATGGTTGTCAACTTTCAAGTATGCTTAACAATAGTGTTCTAACAGGGATATATTCATTAAAAAAATAATAATTCAATTAAAAGAAATCAATAAAACCAGATTGATTTTTTAAAAAAATCTCGTGCTTGCTTTTCTAAAGTAACTATACGAATTATAAGGTATGGTGTTATATGACAATATATATATATCATCATTACCAATTTCAGCCTCTATCAATCCACTGCAGGATGAAGGCCTCTGCTAGGCGATTCCAAACTGCCCTGTTTTCGCGCACACACATACATATATCTATATATATAAAATCGTTCTTCCTGACTGACTGACTGAGGGAGTGAGTGAGGGGGTGATTCATCATCGCCCAGACCAAACCCCTGGACCTACAAGCATGAAATTTTATGACAATGTTCTTTCTATGACGTAGGCATCCACTAAGAAGTGGTTTTACAAAATTCGCCCCCCGAAGGGGGGGGGTAAAACGTGATTTCACAAAATCCTCCATATCTCAAACAAAAAAACAGATATCCGTAAAATTTTTGCTTTAAGATATAGCTAATACAAACGTCTAAAAATCAATTTTTGGAATTTTCGAAATTCGGTCCCCAAGGGGGGCGGGGGGGGGGCAAAACGTGATTTCACATGCGTAAAACGTGATTTCGCATAATCCTATATAATAGATATACAATAGATATATAATAGATATACATGAAATTTTTGCTCTAAAATATAGCTAATACAAATATCTAAAAACTAATTTCTGGAATTTTAGAAATTCAGCCCCCAGGTGGGGCAGTAAGGAGGGGGGCTATGAGGCAAAAACAAATAGAAATACAGTTAGGCCGTTCAAAATTGGTACAGATAGGTTTTAAAGGCCTACAAGTCGAATGAGGATATTTTCGAAAATGTAAAGTTATTAGAAAGGGCGAGAAGGGGGGAGGAGAGAAAGGGGGGGGGGCAAAACATAAAAATAGAGATAGATCGTTTAAAATTAGTACATAGAGGTTTTCGATACTTACAAATCAATTGCGGATATTTTTGAATTTGTAAAATTATTAGGAGGGGGGGGGTGAGGCGGTAAGGAGGGCTATGGGCAAAAACAAATAGAAATACAGTTAGGCCGTTAAAAATTGGTACAGATAGGTTTTAGAGGCCTGAAAGTCGAATGGGGATAATTTCGAAAGTGTAAAGTTATTAGGAAGGCCGGGAAGGGGGGGGCGGAGAGGCAAAAAAAAATAAAATAGAGTTAGATAATTCAGAATTGGTACATAGAGGTTTTCGATACCTACAAATCGATTGCGGATATTTTCGAATTTTTAAAGTTATTGGGAGGGGCAAAAAAATAAAAATAGAGATAGATCGTTCAAAACTGGTGCATAGAGATTTTTGATACTTACAAATCGATTGCGGATATTTTCGAATTTGTAAATTTATTAGGAGGGGTGGGGAGGTAAGGGGAACTATGGGCAAAAACAAATAGAAATACAGCTAGGCCGTTCAAAATTGGTACAGATAGGTTTTTGATACTTACAAATCGATTGCGGATATTTTCGAAATTGTAAAATTATTAGGATAGCCGGGAGGGGGGGCGAAGGGGGAAAATAACAGAAATAAGAGTTGGAGTATTTTGGGAATTTTTTCCGAAGGCAGTGAGAACACGGTGCGACATTTTTCCTAATCAGATTTTGTTTCTCTCTCTCTTTTTTTTTTTTTTTTTTTTTTTTTCACGTGATAAAAATTAATGCAATTTTGAGAATTCAGTAATTATAGTGATTCATTTAAAAATAGGGGCCAGCGAAGCGGGCGTTGCCTGCTAGTATGTATATAATAATTTATGCATAGATTAAGAAAGGTTTTGATAGAATATTTCGTCTCCTCATTGATTTATTTGATTTCCAATGAAGCCATCTATGATATATGCAACTTCTTAATTGAATGCAACCTATGCAATGAGGTGAAATTTACACCTCATATAGCGTATTTCTTAGTAATGTCCTGATGTCTTTTTTTTTTTTTTTTTTTTTTAAGGTTTGTGAGCTCTATTTTAAACCTGGTGGAATTATACAAACAATAACATATTTTGATGAAAAAGAAGGAAAGTTATATGAAGTCCCAAGAAATAAACCAATTGTTAAAGGTGGTGCTATTCCTACAATTTTCAGTGGCTTGCCATCATGGAGAGCTATTATGCATAAAAAAATTACGTTTTATTACCTAATTATATTTGTGCTTTTATATTATTATTATGACTAATTTTTATGTAAATTATGGAGCAATCTTCTTCATGAATATGAAACATTTATAATTTTCAATAAAATTATTTTTATCTTGATTTTTGTCTTTTATGTATTATTTCAATTACATAGTTTCAATGAAGGAGAAATCTTATTTAAATAAATTCTTGATTATGTTATTAGGTAAGTGAGAGTTTTTTTTGATGATCAAATACTTATAAATTATTGTTATGTATTAAAATTTCTCTGGGCATAAAATTTACAGAGATGATTAAAAATAAAAATTCTTATTATATATGTTAAAGTGTTTTTAATGCAAATTTTATGTCCACCCTCACCTTGAAAAAAAAAAGTATATCATTAATATTTATGATTTTAAAACTTTAAATAACCTGAAATTTAGAGTTCGATGTTATTTATAGTTTAGTACATTGTATCGTCTATACTGTACATATTGTTTATATTGTCTGTATCAATTGTTAAAGCACATTGTATCGTCGTACTTATCTGTAATTTTAATCAGGTGGAAAAAATCCATTATTTAAAAAAATATATACATATATTCAGGTGGCTTAAATATTAAAAAAAAGGAACTTAAAAAAAAAAAAAAGTTTACATTTATTTTTGTAACCACAGCGTATAAACCGAAAGCACCGATGAGATAATATATATATATTTCTAAATCCATATATGAGGATGTGCATAAAAAGTGGACTAAATCATGTGGCGCCACAATCCTCTTGGAATGCCTTGATAAAAAAGTGTTGGATAAATGCGTGCGTTAATGATAAATAAATATAGGGAAGAATGATTAAACTAGCAAATTCTTTGTTTCAGTAGTTTGTTAAATTTCCAGTATTCATAACTGCTAACTTTTTTAATTGATTCTGGAATGTTGTTAGTATATCGCCCTATATTCGCCCATATTCTTTGAGGAGTAATTGTCTTCATATTTAATTGTAATTACATGCTAAAGAAAATTATTATATTAAGAATGTGGTATGAAGAAAAGGGCAAATGTTAACAACATTCCGGAATAAATTGAAAAAGTTGGCAGCTATGAGTATTTTATTCCAGTTGATGGACAAGTAATATTTTTCAGAAAAGTTTTTAAATGTTTTTTCAAGGTTGAGCACCTTAAAAGGGGGGGGGGGGATTAAACAATTACAAAAGTAAAGAGGTTAAGACTAATAACAATGCTTTTGCAAAAACCTCTGCAGACAAATATGAACCTCTTATTCCTCATAAAATATGAAGGATTTTAACCAATTAAATTTTTTATTAATCTGCATACTTGCCAACTCTACTGTGTTTACCAGTAGACTACTGTTTTTTGGTTATTTCTACTGGCCTACTGTTTTTTGTTAAAAATTTACTATTTTTAGGAACTTACAAGAAAAATGTAAAATTGAACAATTTTCTTGTAAAATATATAGACGGAAAATAAGCAGAGAATAATGAAATGAGATTTATTAAATGTATGTGTAAAAATTACAATACTGATTTTAATTATCTCAAAATATACCTAAATTTTAGGGGGGTTTTACTTTCATCACCCTACTACCATTGGTAATGGAAGTATTGTATTCGGTCCAAAAATTCGATATCGATATTTCACCTGATTTACACGTTTTACGGTCCCCTGAGTCCAAAAATGTGGTTTTTGGCAATTGGTCAGTGTGTGTGTATATTTGTGGAATCTTCTGGCTATCATATCCCTGAAACTAATAAAGATAAAACTACAAAACTTCAGAATCGAGACAGGTCTGGTGTACAGATGAATTTTCCAAATGTTGGTAAAAATTGAAAAACCGGAAGTGGGACATCGGAAACTAGAAGTGGGACCGTAAATCCGTATTTCAAAAACGGCTCTATCGATTTTCTTCAAATTTGCTATATAAACATTCTATTAGATGTCCTTTTGAATGATATAGTTGGTTTAGGATAATTGAAAGGAGTATAAATAGCTCAATTTCAGGTCTCGCAAGCGCATTCCTTTAAAAACGGCTGCACGGAATTTTTTGAAACTCGCCATATTAACTCCCTTTTAAATATCCTTTTGTATGTAATTATTGTTTGCCAGTCAATAATTGCGTTTTGATAAAAGTTGTTATCTAAAAAACGGCTCTAACGATTTTCTTGAAAATTGTTACATATAAATCAATTTTAGATATCCTTTCTCATGCATTACGTGGTTATTACAGGAAAATTAACAGTCATCTGGCTTAGGTAGGCCAGTTTTAGATCTCGGAAATTGGTGTTTCAAAAAAATAACTACCTATATATATATACTACTATATATATATATATATATATATATATATATATATATATATATATATATATATATATATATATATTTTTTTTTTTTTTAACCTCGCTATATGTAAGCTTTGTTTCATATGTCTTTACATGTGTATAAAATTTTTCTTACTGGAAAAATTTTAGGTTTCTACTTCTTTAAGTCACTTTTATATCTTGTGATCACTTTATCTAAAAAAAAAATCTGGTGTGAAACAACCACACGACTTCCACTACCCACTATTACACGTATTATATGCATGTTTTAGAAATAATGTGATCAGCGAAGACATAAAATTGACCTAGCGAAGTATACACAAAAGAAATTTCCTGTAGGAGAAAGCTAATATATATATGTATGTGTGTGTGTGTAAAACAGAATTTACATAGCGAGTTACAAAATAATAGAGTTATTTTTTCAAACACCAATTTCCGAGATCTAAAACTGACCTACCTAATCAGGATCACTGTCATTTTTCCTGGTAATAACCATGTAATACATGAGAAAGAATATCTAAAATGGATTTATGTAACAATTTCAAAGAAAATCGTTAGAGCCGTTTTTGAGATACCAACTTTTACCAAAACTTAGCATACTCAGTTGTTGACTGCAAAACAATAATTACATACAAAAGCATATATAAAAGAGATTGAATATGGCGAGTTTGAAGATATTCAGTACAGCCGTTTTTAAAGGAGACCTGAAATTAAGCTATTTATATAGGGCGCCTATCAATTTTCCTGAACTAACCAACTATATCATTCGAAAGGACATCTAATAGAGTGTTTATATGGCAACTTTGAAGAAAATCGTTGGAGGCATTTTTCAGATACTGACTTACGTTCCCAATTCCGGTTTCCGATGTCTCACTTCCGGATTTCCAATTTTCACCAAAATTTAGAAAATTCATCTGTACACCAAACCTGCCTCAATTCTGAAGTTTCGTAGTTCTATCTTTATTAGTTTAGGAGATATGATAACCAGAAAATTTCACACATACATACACCACTGACCAATTGCCAAAAACTACTGTTTTGGACTCAGGAGACCTTAAAACGTGTAAATCAAGTGAAAACTCGAATTTGAATTTTTAGATCGAATACAATATTTCCATTACCTACGGTTAGTCTGGTAATAGAAGTATACCTGGGATCTGTTGACTAACTTTCTTAATCAAGTGTAAAATATGACTAACTTGCCTTGTCTGGCAACTGCGGTTGTTGACTAACCTTCCTGGTCAGACAATTATGATTGTCGACTAGCCTTCTTTGTCTGATAATATTAACCTTCCTAGTCTGGAATAGTGTATTGGTGACTAGTTCAGCAAGTACACTTTTCAGTTTTTTGACTAGTTCAGCAAGTGCACTTTTCAGTTTTGGAGACTAGTTCAGCTAGTACACTTTTCAGTTTTGGTGACTAGTTCAGCCAGTACACTTTTCAGTTTCGGTGACTAGTTCAGCCAGTACACTTTTCAGTTTTGGTGACTAGTTCAGCAAGTACACTTTTCAGTTTTGGTGACTAGTTCAGCAAGTACACTTTTTAGTTTTTGAGACTAGTTCAACAGGTACACTTTTCAGATTTGGTGACTAGTTCAGCAAGTACACTTTTTGGCTAGTCAGAAATTTTGGTTAGTCAATTCTGTATTGTCAGTTGAGCATTTTGTCAGGTCACTGTGACCAACTTATTTTTCTGTGTGTATGGTTCACTATTTTAAGACTTCTTTTAGTTAGAATTGTATTTATAATGCATATTTAATATAATTAAAGTATATACACTCTGTAACAAAAAAAGCGACTCACCAAGAAGGAGTAATGCAAACTGGACACAAATTGACATGAATACAGATTTCGATGGAAAATGCAATATTTTAAAGTTTGGCTGCCAACAAATGAGCATGTGACGCTGCAGATCATCTTAACTACGCACTTGGCAGAATATTAAAAATGAGAAATTTTGATTCCAGGTCATAAATTCTTCGAGAATTTCATTCCGTTTCCTCAGATAGACTGTAGCTATGCCTCGCATACAGGTGTGCAAACAATATGTGCAGATGACAGCATTTGAGAGAGGTGTGTAGTTGAGCTCAATGAAACCAGTTGGTTTAATCTGTGAATTGTTTGACAATTGGATAGAAGCGATGCCACTATTAGATGATATTAACAGGAATGGGTGAAAAACGGCCGAACACAGCGTCAGGAAGGAAGCGGTCGGTCTATAGAGAGGACAGAACGTAAGAATCGATCAATCGTCAGAGCGGTACTCAAAGCCCCAGTTCATCATTATCATCGATCCTACGTGCAACTGGTTGTTCAGTGACTTACAAGACCATTAATAGATGGTTCAGAGAAATGGGGTTGAGCTCACGGAGCCCTTTGTGCGGACTACTATTGAACGTTTTATTACCGACAAGCACATTGGCAGTGATATCAGGATCGTTCGAACTGGAATGTCATTGAATGGAGTAGAATTGTCTTCAGTGATGAGTACAACTCCCATTTGAGCCCCGATGACCAGCGAAGACGCGTCTGGAGACGCCTTGAAAAAGGGGGGAATTCTAACCCGACTGTCGCCAGCTATACGGCCCGACAACCAGGAGTGATTGCCTAGAATGTCATTTCATTTCACTCCTTTGATTGTCACCCGTGGCAACTTTACAGCATATTGGTACGTCGGGTAATGCCCGCCCGCGCACAGAGATATTTTCTACTGCTTGTTTTCTTGCTTGCCTAAAGTTATTTTGGCCAGTAAAGTCGCCGGATCTCTCTCCTACTGCGGACGTTTGGAGCATCATGAAAAACATCCTACAACCAGCTTCGGGTTTTACCAATCTAAGGCACCGATTGGACAAACTTTGGCATGATATCTCGCAGGAGCATATCTGCCAACTCTATCAATTAATAGCAAGCCGAATTACTGCTTACATAAGGGTGAGAAGTGGACCAATGCGTTATTGACTTTGACTTTTGTGAGACCGTTTCTCTTGACTAAACCATCCAAATTTTCTGAAACTGTAATCATTTTTTTTTCTTCGCATGTACATCACATCTAACAATTTTCGTCTCATTACCAATTTCTCTCTACCAATTTTAATAACACTTCCTAAGAATTTCTATAAAATGGCAGTAGTACAAAATATTTTTAAATTAAACGAATTCTCTTGGGCTGTTATTCACCAATAACTTCAACTCCCGGTTGAACACGAAGTTCTGAAAATCGTATAAAGGCGGGGTGCAAATTTTCAGCAAATTTTGAAGCGTTATTTCTGCCATCTAGCGGTATAGTTATTTTAAGATTTTTCAGGTGAAAATAACCAATAAGAGATTATATGAAATCTTCGACGTTAGATGGCAGAAACAGTGGGCCAGATTTTGCTGGAAAGCTGCACCCTGTCTTTAGACGCTTTTCAAGTTTTTGCGTTGAACCGGGAGTTGAAGTTAATGGTGAATACGGCCAATAAGGTTCTAACCTTGACTAACGGTACGAAAACCAACGGTTCTCTATAAAAACGAAAAACTATTGAATAGAAGGATGAGTAATCACTTCTATCGAAATAGTAAAATTTGCGCATTTCCTTCTTAGAAGAGATCGTGCATTCATTTCAATAAATTCTATATTAGGAAATATTGCGTATTTTTTCTATTAAATTTCATATTAGGAGAGAAGACACTGAGGAGGAGTTCGTCGAATGTCAAGAACTGTACCAGTAGACAACTTTTACAAGTGACTGAAATAGTTTAAATGTGTTACTTGTGGTAGGTTGTTGTGTGCAGGTTGAGGGTGCACTATTTACAATAATAAGTGCAACGATTGTGGATAATGAGAGATTAGGTCATTTAAATCATTCAACCTGAAAAGGAAATGTACTTATATTAAGCTAAAAAGGTGTTATTTAGTAACTTAATGATTATTTTGTAATCTTACCTGGTCTTGTTTTTTTCTGATCTTTAATATTGTTTCTTCAAATATATATATACTTCTAATTTCTTTTATATTTCTGACTTTTTAATAACTAAATTGAAAAATTCTTTCTTAATACAGCAATATTTGTTTAAAAAAATTCCTCAACAATGTCATTTAAGTACAATTATTATTGTTAACAATTTAATCATATTTATTATTAATATAGGTTTAGCTTAATAATTTTTTAACCGTGCTTTATTTGCAATATTACCATTTTTAATATTGTTTTTCCAACTATGTCTAAATTAATCTGTGTGATTTTTGTTAAAACAATTTGCATATAGTTTTTTTTTTTTTTTTTTTTCAGATTATTTTAACAATATTTTTATAAATTAAAAGTCAAAAGAAAGTTTAAGAATTACTGTATTTAAATTTTACGTAGAAAGTGTTTTGGTTGGAATGATATTTCTTACGTAATAAATTGTTTACTTTTATGAAGTCTTTAAAATGTGTTAAATGTTTAGCGGTGCATTTTTATTTATTTATTTATTTATTTATATTTTTTTTTCATGATATTTCCAGCATTAAAAAAAAAATCTATTAAGTCTACATAAATTTATTAATTCTGTAAGCTTTGATAGCAAAGACATTTTTTGTCACGTAAAGTGAAGTAATACCTCAATACTCGTTTCAAAACAAAATTAAGTTTCTTTCAATCATATAACCAAAAGCAGCAATAGAATTGCAAAACGTGAACTCAATGCAGAAATCACATGATTTAAAGTAAATGCCAAAAAATCACTACTTCCTTTTGAAAATGAGTACTTTGAATATAAATAAGGGAATTTTTTTTCTTAAGCTTAAATTTTATGCAATATTTTCACAAATATTGTAGACGAACACACTCTATGTATAATAGATTATTATATATATATATATATATATATATATATATATATATAATATATATGTATATATAAAGTAGAGTAATAATTACTTTATATATATTTCAACTTATTCTAAATAATACCTTCAAAGTAAATTTGGAAAAAGATGCAAACGTTTTTAGCAGAAACTTATTAAAAAAAAACAATATTAGATATCATCATACAAATAAAAGACATTATTTTTAAGTTATAGTTATTCCTCATCATCATCTTCTTCTTCAAGGATTAGGCTTGGAGCCTATTCGGGCTTCTTGGTCTAATTACCGTTTTCTGGGTCTGCCGCAGTCTCGCTTGCCTCTTGGACTGTAGTAGAAGGCAGGTCTTGGTAGTCTTCCGTTTGTCATACGTTGGACATGATTTTTCCAATTAGTGTGGTATTCATTGATCTTGTTTAAGACGCTAAAAACTTTTTATTATCTTCGAAAATCTTCATTTCTGAATTTGTCCATAATTGTGCAGCCTTTTAGAGATCGTAGGTACTGCATCTCTGCTGCCTGGATTCTGCTTCTATCTTGGGCACTCAGAGTCCATGTCTCTGAGACATACAACAAAGTGGGCACTGCCATAACCCTGTAAAACTTCAGCTGTGTTTCTTTTCTTGTTTTTCTCTTTAGTTTTCTTATGAGAGTGCCACAAATATGTTGGAATTTGTGTAACTTTTTTGGGGAATCGTTATCATTGCCAAAAGTAATGTCACATCCTAGATAGGTGAAGTGTTCTCTTCGATAATTTTATTATCAATAACGATTTTCGTTCTTAACTGGTTCTTTGCTCATAAATGCTGTTGTTTTTGTTTTTGAAATGAATATTTTCATATTATAGTCTTGGCATATTTTATGAAGTATATAGACAGACCTTTGAAGGTCATTTTCATTTGATTGAATTTTGATCTAGTCATCTGCAAACAGTAGTGTATTTAAACAAGTTGGCGTATTCAAATTGATGCCAGCATTTATTGATAATTTCCGCATTCGTATAATGGCATCAATATAAATATTGAAGAGGGTTGGGGATAGACCACAGCCTTGTCTACCTTGTTATTTCTAATGTAGTAATTTCTTAATGCAGGGATACAAAACTGTGTGCAGATTGTGGGGCTATGAAAAAAGAGAAATTTCGTGGAGGATTAGAATTAAAATGGGATGTTCCTATACCGCCTGAAGGGATGCATTCGATACTGTTGCTAATATCTCATAGTACAGCAATTTAAACAACCAACAAAAAATAAACCAATCAAAATTTTTTTTTAAATATAAACATGTTCATTTTTTTAGTTACCCTGTCGTTTTTTAGGTCTTTGGACAATATTTTCCTTATTCATTTTAACTCAAATGTGAAAGATGAAATTTGAAGTATGAACATTATTACAGAACGAAATTGGAAAACAATGGAATTTTTCATTCTAAAATTGCAGATAAATGAAGAAAAAATGTTTATTTACAAGTGACGTTTTATAATAAACAACGAATTCCTTCATATGCAGCCTTCAGTGATCGATGATGCAATACAAATAATACTCTAAAAATATTGTTAACAAAATTGATTAACAAACCTGTTTTAAAAATATAAATAAATACAAAAAAGTAACTTTCAGCTGTTATTTACTATGTAGTTATTTTCAATTTTCATTATTAAAAATATTCATTGTTCTGGAAATAATGCCACATTTCTTAATATGAAATAATGTTTGAAATAAAACATTGTCTATATAATTTAGAAGACATGTTATCTCTAACTTTTCATTTATTAGAATATGTTTAAATAATTTTTTGCTTAAACTGTTGGATAAAAATATCTCTAGAAATGTTCAGTTGACATATTTCGTCAACCCTTTCGGGATGACTCAATGTAATATTCAATATGTTAACATTAAGTACCCATGACAAGAAAAAAATTAAATCAGCTCAATAAATTACGAAATTCAAACGATTTTATTAATTATATATATATATATATATATATATATAACCCATTATAAGCTTATAATTTTAAGATATTTTTATTTATTTACTAAGATTTGTGAGTTCATAAGGTGTTTTTCACAAAAAAGAACTTTTGTAACGTGATTGAAATAATTGGATTTTCAAATTAAATACGCAGCATGTGTAAAAAACTTAGGAAATTTCAATTCTGGAAAATACCTAAAATCTAGGTCGTTCTTTTGCCGACAATTTGTTTAATTTTTATTCTATTCAAATGAGCTTTTGGCAAAAACTTCTCAATATATCTAGCTTTAAACCTACGCCTTTTTTTTTTTTTTTTTTTATCTTTCGCGCAGGCGCAGTAAAATAATTTTTACTAAAAATGCTCATGTCTCAACGAATATTATATGTGCGAATTTTATGTTTCAGAAAAATGTTTCTCTAATGTTTTATAAATTTTTCAGCAAGTTTTGTTAAATTGTATGAAAATCCGTTCTGCAAAAACTTATTATATATATATATATATATATATATATATATATATATATCTGCCTAAATAATTGTGCGATTCCCGCACCAAAACATACAAATATTATACATAGTATGTGCAGCAATATATTAAAGTTACAAGTCATTTGTAGCTTTTTGTGAGGTGGATCCAATCTATTTTCACCCTTCTTCAATTTGTGGTTGATCCCCTGATTGCACTCTGGATTAAATCGATTGTGCAAAATGTGAGTTTTTAAATGTTCTTTGCATTAATGAAGTTTCACGCCATTTTTTCTAGTACTTTTTTTAGATAATCGAAAAATTTCAAAATAAAAAGAAAATTCTAATAATTTGATCACCCACTTAAGTAAAGAAAAACTCGAACAGTTGAAATAACTCTTTTAATTTACGTAAGAAACATCTAAACAAATATACCATTTTAGTCTGTGGGATACTGTTTAAAATGCTATAAAATGCATTTTCTCATAATTGATCATACGCAGAAAAATAAAATATTTTACAACATAAGTAGAAATAAATATTCCGTCGCCTTTAATTTTTTTTATTATTTATTACGTAAAACAATGCCGGAATACAAATTTGCATCTACACAGGAAAAATAGCTTGATTCAACGATTTCTGCAAAGTGAAAGAATAACGTTTATTAGCATACAGGTTTTTAAGCATAATGAATAATTTTTGCATTCCGTTTTTTTTTTTTTTTTTTTTTTTAATATAATTTACAAAAACCAAGCATAAAGAATACGCATATTTTACTCGAATTCGAAATATTAATTTTTAATTTGTATTATAGCTGCTATTTTTAAAGTATAAATAAGTCGCTCTTTAAAATCATCTTAAAAAACAGCATTTTTGAGAAATCCTTAGAATATATCCTTTCTTCATTTTTAAAATAGGCTGGTACGTTATCAGAAAAGTAGAAGAGCAATTACGGTGTGTATTTTAAACGTTTTCTTTCATTTTAGAAATGCTCACTTTTAAGGAACAATATATATATATATATATATATATATATATATATATATATATTGATTTCAGATAAAAATCTGTAGTATAAAAATAGCATCGATTATAGGTGTCTTAAAATATCTGTAGTAAGTTTCCGTTTACAATTCAATTTTCGAAATTTCGTCTTTGAATATTTCAATATTCCTCGAAAAACATTTCGCCATCATTTAGCATGTTTTTAATGATAAAGAGTTAAGAAAATATCTTTATGGTAAATGGGAATTGATAAATTTAAGGAAAGATTATAAAAGGGATACTTTTAAAGTTACTTCAATTAAAAAAACATATATCTATAATGAGAAGAAGAATCGTCGAAAACACAGATGTACAGTCGAGGGAAAAAAAAAAACACAACATCCGCTGTTATTTTGTTATTAATTCACGCAGAAAATCTAATAGATGATATCCTTCAACAGGATATTAAGTGAAGTTTTTGAAAATGATGTGAAATTTTGAATTAGGGGTCATCTCCATATTGAATGAGCGCCCACATAAACAACAATAATTATTAAACAAAATAAGGATTTACGGATCACCTATTTTTTAACTTACGAAACATTGAATTTTCCACTACACATTTTATAACTCAAAACGCTTTTGAGGTACATAAATTGCTTTTCGTCTGTATATATATATGTGTGTAAATTATTGCCGCCTCTGTTCGAATTTTTTTTTTTTTTTTTTTTTTTTTTTGTCGAGCTGCTAATAGGAGGGTCGAGCTCCGCAAGGTTAATGAGTGAAGCGAGCCCGAAAGGACGGTGAAACCTTCCTTGCGAGTTGGTGAACGGAGTGAGCAGAGGCAAAGACTAGTTTTTAAAGTAATATATCAGTCCCAGTAATAGAAAAAGTTTACAACTGTAATTTTTTTTCTCTCTCAAGTATCACAGGTTTATAATTTAAACCTTTTCATCTTGAAAAATAGTGTTATTTGAAAGACATTTTTTATTATTGATTTATAAAACTGCAAAACTTGAAATAATAATAATAATAATAATTAAAATAAAATAAAATAAAATAAAATAAAATAAATTATTTTAAATCTTAAAACTAAAAGTTCAAACATATCTGTTTCCTTGATATATAATTCCATTTATAATTATCATGAAATTCTTCAAAAGTACTATTTTTAAAGAGAAAATAATTCAAAATAATTGCAAGATTTTTAATAATTATTCCTGTATTTTTTTTTATTGTGTTTCTAACAATTATTTATGAAGTCACTGAGTGTTTTGTTACATTTGAATAAAATCATTTTTAACGGAAAGAACAACTTAACACTTTATGAGCTTTTAAATTTTTTCATAACTTTTAAAACAGTAGCTTTATCATAATATTAAGAATTAAAGTTAGTAAAGTAGTTAATCGTTTGAAATTTAATAGTCATTTTTTCAAAGTTAAGTTAGTTTAACATAAGTTTTAATAATATGAATAAAAATTTCATAATTAAAGAAAAATATGCGTCGTTAATTCTATTCGGAACAATGACTCTTTGACAGTCATGTAACACAAAAAATTTCCTTTTGCGATGCCAGAGGAATTATTTTGTAATATGAAACAACCTCATTATTGTGGTTTTAAAAGATTTTACTGAGCTCATTACTTTTTAAGCTTGAAATAATTGTTATTTATTTATTTTTGGCGGGTAGGAAGTTGTAAAGTACTGACTTTGCAAATAACTCCACAACTATTTAAAAAAAAAAAAAAAAAAAGTCTCTGTTTTTTTTTTCATTATCAATTTGATTTAAAAAAAAAAAAAAAAAAAAAGTCTCTGTTTTTTTTTTCATTATCAATTTGATATTACATATTTTTTAAGACGTTCATTTTCAAAAATATACACTCAAGAAAAGATTGAAAATACAGCAAATGTGGTGTGAATACGTTTAGCAGTCCTCAGACCTAAAAACTACAGAATTTTTTGCCAATGTGCTGTATTTTATGGCACCATCTTTTGACCACTGAGTACCGTGAATTATAATTTATTGCTTAGACTTTATATTTAGATTTGTGAAAAGATATTGAATGTTTTAGAAGCATATACACAATCCAATCACCTTAATGTGTACCCCTGTCAAAATTCAGAAAACCCACCTTTCTCAGTGTGTATTGTTGAGAGACATGCAGGTAGAGAGTCAATGAAATTTTGGTAGGTACTCACAGGGATGTTGAGTCATGCCGAATCCGGTGTAGTTACCAGCTCCGCTAGGTTGCGCGGTTGAGGGTCCTTGGCACGAGTAACCTCGAATTAATCCCATAGATTATTGATTGGATCGATAAATCGGTGGCCAAGGAAGTACGGTAAACTCATCCTGGTGCTCTTCAATACACACGCACACTGCAATCTCTACGACGCGTCGCGTTGTTTAGCTGGTAGAGGCCATAATGCTGAGAGGAAAAAAATCTTTATGCAGAGGTGGACATGATCCGCAAGAACAGACGCGTACTTTTGATGATTCATCATGCCTTCCACAATAATGAGTGGATCAACAGACTGCCACGATAACATTCCCCAGAACATAATATTACCTCTTCCAGCTTGGACCCTTCTATCAATTGTTGCAGGGTGCTTGCTTTAAGACGTTTCATCCCATATTCGCCAACGTACAGTTGTCCATTGGAGCATAAAACGTGATTCATCTAAAAAATCTGTTGTCATCACTCATTGGACGCCCAGTTGCAGTACTGACGTGCAAATTCCAGCCTTAGTCGCCGATGAATCGCAGTCAACATAGGTGTTTTAACCAGGCGTCTGTTATGAAGGCCCATACACAGCAATGTTCGTAGAACTGTCGTTGAGGAGACTTTCTTGGCAGACTTTTTGTACATCAAGATGATCAGTTGGTCATCGGTTGCACATCTATTCGCCCCAAGGCATCTCCTCAGCTGCTGTTTGCCTCTGTCACCTATGGCTTATAATGCACCTTATTTACTCCGTCTCCGATTTTAGATGGTGCCCTTTTGCCATGCACGGTTCACTTTTACCACGGCGACACGCTAAGATTTTACAAGATTAGCCATTTCTGAAAAGCATCTACCCTTGGCCCGGCAGCCAATGATCTTCTCTTTTAAAAAGTCGGAGAATTTTTTCCGTTTCTGAATTACGATAACAATATTGCAATGATTCTTAATTTCAACCGACACCCTTCATTTACCCTTCACTGTTAATACTCCCTTCTTCTTTCTGTGTTCGGTTTTTTCAGATTGACGTCAAAAGTAAGTGCTGGTCACATTAATATGTCTGGGCAGTTTAAAATATAAAGATGAAAAATAATGCAGTTATATAACGCGCAAATTCATCAAAATCAATAAGTATATCTTATTTTGATTATAATTATTAAAACTTATCATGGCGAAGTTTTATTTATTTATTTATTTAAATATATATAATATTTTATAAGTAATTGACTTGACAACAGCTGGTTTCATAAAGAAAAGAGCCACATACGATATTTTCAAATCACAGTTATTAAAAAACAATTCTGAAGTTTTGGTGTTTTAACTATTTTTCACAACACATTACTTTGTGTAGAATTCAATTCTGAAATGCTTTCAAATTTCACAGAAATTGCTTGTGTGTATCATCCGCTCTCCAATTTCTTTCTTGATTTTAAAACAATTGCAATATATTTTAATAATGGTCGTTGAAATCCTATAGCATTATTTTTTAGATAAATAAAGCTAAAATATTAGATCATAAGATTCATCTCATTTGAAAATGATTAAAAACGTAATCACGAGTCTATACTCATCTAACGACAGCTTTAACATCATAGAAACATGATTCGATGAATGACTCCAATTGCGAGTAAACAGTATTTTCTTTCTTTTTTTCTTTCTTTCTTTCTTTCTTTTTTTTTTTTTTTTTTTTTTTTAAAGTCGCAAAAAATTTGCAGCATAAACAAGTTACTAAAGTGATGTAAATTTCTGTAGGAAGCGCTGGCACTAAAACTGCCAGTGATTTTTGCTGCAAATTTATATATATATAAATACATACTATAATTACCAAATAATAATATCCTGTACATTTTTATTTTTGTTAATTTAGGATGCATAATGGTTTAGGAAGGACTCTTCTTCCAAATATTTCTATATATAAGGATAAAGTTACCAGAATCTTATTTTTTCTCCTACACCAAGGAAAAGTCTAAAGACCAGAGTTCCATCCTTGCAGCTCAGTATAGTTCGGATCGATTTGAGAAATTGTTCAAAGAAAAGTGCTTGTCACGAAGGGCAGAACATGATAAATGATGGTCGAAATCCATGAATTTTCCATCTAATCAAAGAGAAGAGTCAGCTGATGGGTAAAGACGAATGCGGTGCAGTTGATCCCACAAAAAGTCGTGTGAAGTTATGAGTCTAAAATTGGCAATGGCTACATATCTAGAGAGGTTGCCTGGAAGTGGATGAGTCAAAAAATTGCTCCAGGACTTTCCGATAGCCTGAGTGATAGTACAGTTCTTAATTGGATTGTTGAACTTACACCTCATCTCACTACCAGAATTATTACAACTACGATGTTTTTAATAAATAATTTATTTTTTAATAATCTTTTATTGTAGAAAAACATTTCTGTTATTTTCAAAGGAACATAAATTATTTTTAAGTTCATTTCTCAAGATTAGAATATTTAAAGACATCAAAATTGCTGCAACTTAGATGTTTTTAAAAGTCTAATCTTAAGAAATGAACCGAAAAGTAATTTATGTTCTACCTAAAATAAGAGAAACGTTTTTCTGAAATAAAAGGATTAAAAAAAAAAAAAAAAAAAAAAAAAAAAATCAAAATTATGCAAATGTTTAGACTATAGAAAATTTAAATATTTTCCAAGAATATTTATAGATAAAAATTTTACATACGTATATATGAATATATTCCGACGCAAATTTAAATTTAAGGCTAATCAACAAAACATCTTTAATATTTTAAAAATAATCAATTGGAAGATTTAACATTTAATTACAAAACTATTAAGGGTTATTTTAAGATTTGTACATTATTTCCTATAAAAATAGGATTTTTTTCTGAAACTTCATGATTATTTATTTATTATGAGATTGCATTCCAGTAAAACTGGAAATGATCTGCTGAAATTTAGTCAAGGCTAATTTTAATTTATTTTTTCGTAATAGCTCTATAAATTAGACAATGTTGTTATTATTTATTTTTAATAACGAATTGTCGCAAATGTTTAGTTTAGTTAAAATTTTACGAAGTAAATAATTACATTTTTTAATACTGCATAAAATAATTTTATTCTATAATTGTTTAATGGAATAATTATTCTGCTTCAATTAAAATAAAATCGTGCTTTCTACTTGATGCAGAATAAACAATTCTCAAAATTCATGGTTATTTATTTCGTACTATTAATTCAACAATTTTATAAATCGTAAAGGAAAATAAAAGTTCATGGTTTGTTCAGGAAATTCTTTAATGTCTTATTATATAGTTTCTTTCTATTTCAGGGTCCCCACTCGTCCTTTTTTGGGGCACCGGAATTTTCGAAAAGCATTTTTTAAAAAGAATTTTTTACGATTGACTTTAACTAATCATTAAAAATAAAAATAAAAAATAAAAAAGTAAACTATCAATATATCTATATATATATTAAAAATTTTCGGTGCTCAAAATAAGTGACGAGTGGGAATCTTGCTATTTTAAATGTACAGGAAGCAAAAATATTTAGATACTCATGAGTGAAATAACCTGAGTGTTACAATAAATAATAATTATGTCCGAAGAGAAGAAAGAAACTTTAGGAGAGACTGGGGATACTTGATACCCTGGGAGATTCGTTCCCCCATTAATATCTTGCAATTTTCTAAAATTCGAAACTTGACTTTGACAGCACTTTCTGGTGGTCATGTTCAATAATTGTCAGCTTTCATTCATTGCCTGAAAATCAAAACATGCAGAATTGGATTTAATTAGACAGATTTCTTTTCAATTCAAACTTTCTGTCAACTAGTGTTTAGAAATTAGTCCTGAATTTTGGATATAGTTAACTAAATGCTTTTTTCTTTCTTTACTAGCACATATAATTGTCCGTTAATAACAAGTAATGAATAAGTGATTCCAATTATAGTATAGATAATAAATGAAAAAAGTTGGCATTATTACTCCTGGGGATACTTTATCCCTCTAATGGGAGACTTGATCCCAGGGATCATATCTCTCATAGTGAGGATGATCAAATTTTAGAACTTATATTCATAAAGAATATCTGTCTCCAAATAATTATTATTCTTTTTTATTGGAGATTACATGCATCTACATAGTAAAGGAGAGTGTGAATAAAAGAGTGCCGGTTGACATGCAGAAATTGAAAGAGGCTGTGAATTGTGTTATTACCGTAATTTTCGGTGTATAATCCGCAATAAAAGTATATCAATCTTCAACCAGAAATTTTATATAAAAAATAAAGTTACAACAGCTGTTTCGTGTCGAAAGAACACACGATAATTCGTCAGGCGAACAAAGTCCGAACAAAGGCCATTCGTCAGGCGAACAAAGTAGGCACGAGTGCTGCAGTCAAAATGGCAACGCGTTTGACTGCATTGCCTGCGATATCGCTTTGACTGCAGCACTCGTGCTTACTTTGTTCACCTGACGAAGGGTCGTGTGTTATTTCGACCCGAAACAATTGTTGCGAATTTGTTGCATTTTATGGTGTTTATTCAAAGTTCTGTAATAAAAAAAAATACTTTACAAAGTTAGTTCTGTTGTGCTTTCTTATTATTAGAACGTTATCTGTCAATTAAAATTTCCGGTGCATAACTGCTTATCTAGCCTGCGGATTATACGAGGAAAATTACGATAGTAATGTCGCACCCCTGAAAAGTACAGCTAAGAAATTTGAATTAAATATCATGACACCTAAACAATATTCATACAAAAACAAAATATAAAATAAAACGTAAATATCATTCTTCTCTAACTACAAGAACACTGTAAAAAATTTTGCATAACTTTATTCAACAATGTTGAGGCAGCTTACTTGCCTTAACTGTGTTGAGAAACTTTACGAACTGTAGTTGCGTAATCTTTGCAGACAATGAAGAAAAATTACGCAAAGGGTAACTTTACACAAGTTTTTTGTGTAATATATTAAGAACAGTAGATAAGATTCCACTCTCTCAACCTGAACTTTACACAACATTGTAGTGTAACGGTTGCACATTAGAAGGCAACGTTCCTCTCTCCCAAACGGTAATTTTACGCAGTATAATTGTGTAACGTATGCAGATCAAAAGATAAGGTGCCACTTTTGCAAACGATAACTTTACACAATATTGTTGTGTATTGTATGCTGATCACTAGGTAAGATTCCACTCTGACAAGCGGTAACTTTGCAACATTGTTGTGTTACGTATGGAGATCAGTAGGTAAGGATTCATTCTGGCAAACAGTAACTATACACAACAGTGTTCTGTAAAATTACTCTGCATACGTTACTCTATTAACGTATACAGTAATACGTTACTCTATATGTTACTCTGCATACGTTACTTTGTTAATGTATGCAGTAATAAGTTACTCTATATGTTACTCTGCATGCGTTACACAACAGTGTTGTGTAACAAATACAGATTAGTAGGCAAGATTCGATTTTGGCAAACGGTAGCTTTAAACAATATTATTGTGTAACATATGCAGATCAGTAGGTAAGGTTCCTCTCTCGCAAACATTAACTTTACACAACATTGTAATGTAATGCAGGAAGATCAATTGGTAAGATATCACTTTCAAAAATGGTAACTTCATGCAGCGATGTTATGAGATCTATGTAGATTAATGTGATTGGGGACTTAATACAAGTTTGTTGTATAATATATACAAATCATTAATTAGAGTTCCACACTTAGTTCGTTAATCTTAAACAACTTTGTTATTTAAAGTATGCATACGAGTAAGAAACATTTTAATCCAATGATCTATTACTATACTAAATTTGCTCTTATATACAAATCAGTAGGAAAAGTCACACTTTTCATTCAGTGTCTTTATGTAATTTTATTGTGTTCTGCAGGTAGACTAGTAAGTTCTATTTTGAAATTGTGAAAATTTATCCTTTACAAAAAGATTTTATAATTATTCTGAGATGATGGTGTATGTCATAAATGTTTAGTAAATTGCCGTGTTACAGTTATAAATATTTGCATACATTTGAATTAAATGTAATCATATATTAAAATTTCTCAAAATTTATTTATTTATATATATATATATATATATTTTTTTTTTTTTTTCTTTGGAAAAATAATTAAATTTTTAATGTAAAATTAGTATTAAATTTTCACTTCAATTTCACATTATTATAGTTTAATTACGTATTTTAAACATGTTTGGGTTAGGTATTATGAATTTATTGATAAATTATTTTTCTAAATTATTTTTGCTTCAATACAGAAATTTTATACTAATTTTTTTTGGCACTAAAAAAAATATTTTAAAATTTTATCAATCTATCGACAAAATAATACTCAAATTTGTTTAAATATGCTGTTTAACTATAGTAATGTAAAACCGAAGGGGAAACTTTAAAACTAGTTTGCACGCAGCACTTTTTTTTTTTTTTTTTTTTTTTTTTTTGAGAAGTTTTTATCTATTTTTGATAATTGCATATGAATATTTAATTTCTTAATTGTGAAAAACAGTAATTAAATATATATATATATATATATATATATATATATATATATATATATATATATATATATATATATATATATATATATAGTAATTTTCGATGCTTGTCTTGTATAAATCATTAATTTCTTTGTGGTCGATTTTCTCTACATTCTCATTTCTGTTACTAGATATGATAGATTGTTGCTAAATTAAATTCTTGCGATGCTGTTGAATAATAGGTTCATTGTATCACAATGTTTATTTAATTTCTAGAAATTTCTTTTAAGTTAAAATTTCATGTCACGATCAAAAGACCTATTGGCTTTATTTTTAAGAGAGAGAAGAGACTATACATTTTAAAGGTTTATGCAATTCGTGTTGACTATGAAAACACTTTATTACGTTATCTTTTGTACTGCTCATAGTGACTACACTTTTCCCTAATAAAGGGCCATGCTTAATTATTTCGATGCAAAACAACTATTGTTTATCAGTTTATGTGCATTTTATTGCAAGTTGTAAAAAAAATTGTATTGCATAATTTATGTATTTAAATATATATATATATATTTAATTAAAATTTAAAATTTAAAGGAAGTGTTAATAAAATAAAAACTCATAAAAAGCTTTAATCTGCCATTAATTTAAAGCAATTTTAGAAGCACAAAAATGATAATGGTTAATTCAGCGTATTAAAATACAGAAGACACAATTCTATATATACATTATATAAAGCATGCTTTTTTGGAAAATTTTTCAATTGTCAGTTGCGGGAAACCGGTGACTTGTTTACTTTTTGTTGGAAAGTTTAAATAAAGAAATGTGAAACTTGAGATGGTAAAAGATAAAACGTTCACTGTTTACTTCTGAAAACCTTAATTTTCTATAACAAAAGTAACTGAAATTTATAGTAGAGTAATTCCAGACTTAAAAAAAAACTAAGAAGACTGCATTTTTTTTTTTTTTTTTTTTTGTAATGACTTATTAAATTCTAGAAAAATTGAGTAAAATCTCCCCCCCCCCCAAAAAAAAAAAAAGCAACATGTTTTTAAAAAAAAACAAATCTTATCAAATTACATACATCACCCAAATCACCCGTATCACACATCATACAAATTACCCCTATGAAATTACCACATATAAAATAAGACTGCTTCAGTGTAAATGAAAATGAAAATAAACAATTGTAGTAGTAATAGTAGTGGCAAATATCAATTCTTTTTCTTTTTTATTTATTGCTTTCTATTTGAACAATAATATTTAAATAGCTTTTTTAGATAAAATAGATCAAAATCATATTTGTATTCCCTTTTTTTTTTTTGAATACCATATATTGAAATTTACCACAGCAAAATAAATGCATATAAAATATGTAAATAATAAAAACAATAATGATCATATCTAGATTACTCATTTAATAATATTAAAAGTAGCATGCATACGTTATAATAGAAATTAAAACTTTTTTCAAATCATCGCGATTTTTTTTTTATTATTATTTAATCGCGATCTTTTGCGATGTTTAAAAAAAATCGGAATTAAAAAAAATCCATGAGCATTAACTCCAGGTTTTTAACCTGAATGGAGAATTAAATTTCTTTTGGAGCGGCACCAAATGTTATGGAATACAATAAAATTTAATTAAAATGGTTGGATTGAAATTTTATGGTTATTAAAATGGAACGTAAATAATTAAATCTGGCCGAAATCGAACTTAGTGGAAAGTACACTTTAGCGGTGCCGCTTCTCATGAAGAAAAATACTAAATATTGAATTTTGGAAATTTTAAATAAATTTAAATTTGAACTAAAAACAGAGAAATTAAACAAAACAAAATAAATATGGACTTACCAACAATCTTCAAGGCAGATGCTGTAACACAAAATATTAATAATAACAGGAGGCTTGGCGTTGGAATATTAAAACCGGAATAAACTACTACTTCAGAAGCGCAAAAGAAAAATATTTGAGATGCATACAGCTGTTTCGGTAGCTTTAAGCGTACCGTCTTCAGTGCAAAAAGAATTCTGAATCTGAAGAAGTGCTCGTATATATAGGAGGGGGACCGAATTTAGTTCAACCAGTAGGATTACGGGAAAGGTGGGGAGTGTAGCTAATAGGAAATTAGGATATTTCTTTCCAAAATAAATTCTATCGACAGTCTGAAGGTTTAGCCATAAGTTCCCCTCTCTCTCCAATTCTCGCAGATATTTACATGCACTATTACGAAAGCAAGCTTTTTAAGAAAATATCTCTTCCTTTTTGGACCCGTTACGTTGACGACACCTTCACGCTTATCGACATATCTCGTCTCAATATTGACCGTGTCTTAGAAACTTTAAATTCAATTGAAAGTAATATGAAGTTTACGTATGAAATAGAAAATAATGGCTCCTTTCCATTTCTTAATACCCTAGTCTCTCGCACTGTAAATGGATTTTCAACCACCGTCTATCGTAAAAATTTTGCAGTCTCTCCCTTCCTCCCCATGCGCGTTCATGTTACCCACCTAACCAAAAAATGGCTGCTTTCTATACTTTTGTAAACCGTGCTGTTAATATTTGTTGAAATCCTATTTTATTAAAATCTGAAATTAAATACATGAAAGCCATTGCAATTGACAGAGGTTATGACCCTTCCATTATAGACAAAGCTATCCAAAAATTACAACTCCCTCGTATTTCGTCTACTAAATCAGTCTCTTCTAATATCAGTATTGTTTTACCCTATTTTTCTAAATTCAGTCAAACCATAGCTAAAATTCTCAAACAATGTTATTTTAAAATAATATTTTCGCCTTCCAATAAACTCACCTTTTCTCAGTTAAAAGATCCCATTAATATGCATAATTCTTGGGGCATTTATAGTATTTCCTGTCAGTGTGGTTTATCATATATTGGCCAAACTAAACGCGGTCATAAATTTCGTATAAAAGAACATATGAATTACGTCCGCAAACAAGAAACCAATAAATCGGCTATTTCTAAACATTGCTGGGAGGAAAATCATAATTTTAAATTTAATTCAGCGAAAATAATTTGCAGACCTAAATCCATTCATGAACTCGATTTCCTTGAAGCTTTGCTTATTTATAAAAATTTTAAAAACCTTGTAAATTGTGATTTCAGTGTTCCCTATTTGTCTGATTGTTGGAAATTTTACATTCAGTCCGCATTTTCTTAATTTTTCTACTGTTTACACAGCCAACATTCCTAATTTCCTATTGGCCACACTCCCCGCCTTTCCCATAATCCTATTGGTTGAGCTAAATTCGGTCCCTCTCCTACATATACGAGCACTTCTCCAGAGTCAGAATTCTTTTTTCACTGAAGACGGTACGCTTAAGGATACCGAAACAGCTGTATGCATCTCAAATATTTTTCTTCGGCGCTTCTGACGTAGTAGTTTATTCGGTTTTTAACAAAATTTTAATCCAATAAACACAAATAAATAAAATGAAGTACAATTTCTTTGAACATAATTCTTTATAAAAATTTAAACTCACATTAATCTTTTCAGTGGCGGCACATAAAAATAAAATAAAATTACCAAATATCTGGTATTTTTACCCATTGTAATATATTTAAGAGCATGGCAATTTCATCATCGTATTTTATCGTTTTCCATAATTTAACATTCAGATATTACATGAAGATGAACGCACATAAATTTCTTAGATCTTATTACTTAGCGTGGATTTTTATATATTTTTCTTTATCACAAATCTGAAGTATTGCGTGAAGAATGATAAAGATATTTCCAGAATAGGCAATGTCAAGTTAATTGTCCTAAAACAATAAATCCTTAAATATTTGGTCATTATGCCACTGGTAATCAGATTTTTTTTAGAAACAGATGACGGTCAATGATGTTTCGATAATCGCTAGATTATCCACACAGCATGCGACATCATTCTGCACTCTAATAAATAAATGTATTTGGCAAATGCGAATTTTATGTGAATTTTAACTTTGAAGAAATTCATTTTCACTAGCATATGAAGTAAGCTTTCATTTGAATTTTTTGAAGACAAAGAATCTATCGACGAATTCCACCGTTTACGGGAAGAAGTATATACTGGGGATGTCACTAGGCCTAACCAGTCCACGCCGCTATTTCACAAACACCTTATAACAGGTTGTTGCGACTTTGTTGAATATGAAATATTGATTGAAGCTAAACGATATCACACAGTTAGTATACAAAAATAATATATTTAAAATAATTTGGCATGAAATATTCACTCGCGGCAAATGCCGCCGTCAACGGCCGAAGCCGCGGCAGATATCGCATAGCAGATATTCGCATATATAGATACACTGTGTATCGAATTTCTGATAAAATTTGTAAATTATTTTCGCAATTAAAAAATATTTATTTATTTATTATAGTCGTTAAATGCGTTCCTATTTTGAAGATCGCTTGCTATAATTTATAAAACAGTAAAATGAAACTAGTAAAAAGTAATTAATGAAAGTAGTTATTTTAAATATGCATATCCAGAGTGTGTAAAGATAATAATCAACTCATGAAAAATAAATAACACTGAAAGAATTTATCGCGGCGTAATCTTTTAGACCCACATTTTGATTAAATTTTTTTTAACTAAAAATTTTTAATCATTTTATTCTTTTATTTAAAAAGTTTTCAAAACATTTTTTAATCTAATGAGTTACGCGTTATAATAAGGAAAGTTCAGTTACACGGTATTTTGAAGCCTTACATTAGTTGTTAGTTTAATCAACGATTGATTTTTTTATATCAATTTTACGTCTTACGCTTAATAGGGAGCAAAATCGGATAAGAAAAGGGCAATTATTTTCAAACTACAAATTATAATAAGTACCATTATCATCATTATCATCAGTACCCATCATTAACATAAATTAATAAAAAGATCTTTCAAAAATATTTAAAATGAAGTAATGAAACATAAAACAAATAAAATTTTTCTTAAAGATGGGGTTTTAACGAACTGTTTTCAAGATTTAGTTTTATTTTTCTTCAAATATAATTTATTATATAAATGTATATTGGTAATTATTATGTACTTAATACTAGTAATGAAATTAGGAATTTTACAGTATTTTTCAAAATTAATTTTATTTAAAAATCTAGTGAATAATGTATGTGCAACAGTAATAAAATAGACTACATTATAAAACAATTTCGACTTAAGCTATTTAGTGAATAATCTTTAAATATGTCAGATTTTGTTCCATTTATCAGTTTTTAAATGAAAACGGATCTCAGTAAATTAGCGAAATATCTAAAAATTAAGGGAATAATCTAAAATAGTCAGAATTACTGAATCCAAAAATAAAATTTCATTTAGAGCTTGGTAAAAGTTTTCCTCAATTGAAAGAACGTGTTAATAAACAGCCCGTCAAATTTCTTTAACTTTCATATTTAAAATGAATAATGGTGCGTTTTCTTTTATAAATTTAGTAATCTGGTGAGATTTTTCTAAATTCATTTAGATATATGACCTGAAGTTAATCAAGAAATTCCATTTACGCTTTTGAATAAAAAAAAAAAAAAATGACGCTTACTTCTATTCCTTTTTTAAAAATTGCTTTGAAACATTATGTGTATAACTTGTTAAAAGAGAAAATAAAATCAATTTTATTCAGTTAAACTGATTTAACTTTAGAAATTAATTTGAATTGGTGTTATGAATTTTGAAATACTTATTATATGTTATGTCTGGGATATCAAGCATTTGAAGGCTCTCTATGTGAAATTAGAGAAATTAAACGCAGTTTTTTATTTCAATTTATGCTAACTGCAGTAGAAAAAAATTCATGATAGGCGAAGAAAAATTTTATCTGTGTTTCTATATATATTTGATTCAATAGCTATATACCCAAGATAATCTAAAAATCACAACTTTTTCAAAATAGCATCAAAAATTACTTTTAAGATTTTGAATTTATGTGCGGGTATACTTACTATGCTTACTTACTGAAAAATGCTTATATTTCCTGAGATAGTTAATTTATTTGTATTCCGATTGCATTATATTGTTTGAAAAGTATTTTTGCAATTTATCTAAAAGTGGCGATAATTTTCATGGAAAATTTTACATCTCATGAGTAAAAAACTTGCTGATTTTTTTTTTTTTCATGCTGTTAAATAAATGCTTATATCTTCTTCATTTAGCATGAAATCGTTACACAAATGCATCCAAAAATTGTATAGAATTCATATTAACATATTCTATAGTTACAGATCATTTCGTTTTCTTAACCCTTTGCGGCGCAAGACAATTTGAAGCATTTAAATTATACTGCCACTGGAATTCATGAACTAAATTAAACTAAAAGAAATTTTAAATTTTAAGGTTTAAAAAACCGGCCTTTTCTGTTATGTTATAAACGTGAATTTTTGCTAAAAAATTTCCGGGATGAATTTTTGCAGCTAGATCTTAAATTTTGTGTCCTCGCAGCGAGGACAGCGCGCGTTAAGGGGTTAACGATACAGGAGGATCACAAACATTATTGATTTTGCTCAATTTGTTACCAGGCATCCACTTACTGTCGTAAACTAATTTTAACTGAAAAACACATGGTCGTAGATTTACATATCCACTGTTTGAAAACATTTCATCAACAGAAAAAATTTTAAATCGAAAAAAATTGATCGTTTGCAAATCTTGCTAAATTTTGAGCAGAAGTGTACAAGTTTGAGCAGAAGTTTTAAGAAGCTGCACAACTGTTATCAATATGAAAGACAATCAGAAAAATATGTAACAATTTATGTTTATTCATCCAAGATGTTGGTTTTTGTTGTACCAAGAACACAAAAATTGGATACAGTAGGATTGAAGCTAAGTTCTCTTTAAAAATGATGCTAATTTACTGTGAGGAGCACATGTGAACGAATAAAAATATGAAGGAAAAAAATAAGAACATGATCAAAAAGGAATGTTTTGAATATAAAGCAATTATCGTTAGGGATGTATCATGCTTCGTAGAAACACTGACGTTCACATTTTCAAATGAGGCTGAATCAGAGGCATTCATTATTGTAAGAATTTCATCATGCCTCAAATGCGTCAATTTATATATTGTGGGGTTCTAAAATCTGTATTATGTACCACAAAGTTATACCACATTGTAGAATGTCAGTCCAAAATTTGCTCGAGAATGAAATTTTTCAATGTATGGATTAGTCTTCAAGATCCTTAGATCTAAAACTAGTAGAACACACGCTGAATATTCCTGGAAAACGCTTACAGCATACGACGAGCAGTTCCATTAACTACTGAACAGCTCCTAAGTGCATCAAAATGGGAATGGACTGCGGAGCCTAAACATCTATTTTACAACTTCGTTCTCAACTTGGATAAACGTTATCTTCATATCTTAAAAATCTTCATAACAATCAGGATTGATAACATGATCTACTAATGAGCGAAGTAATCAAGATGATAATGAGAAGTCCTACCACTGCATTCTAGAATGTGGAAAACACGAGGGAAAAATAAAAAATCCATTGAAAATAGCACGAAAAAAAAAAAACCGCACAATGACATTTTTTTTTTTTTTTTTTTTTTTTTTTTTTAAAGGAAAAACTAACACCAGTCAGAAAATACAATAAATATAGACGAGAAAAAGAAACCAAAATGTGGGAAGGGAGGGCACCGGGCCCTGAAGCTACAGACGAGGCTTGCTGCTTCTCGCCAAGCTGATTCTCGCCTGATCTTCAATTTTCATCAATTTTTGCTTTCTGTTTAATTAAAGTTATCTTTTGAATGAAGTTTCTTTGTATTATTTTCATTTCTTGTTTGCATGGTTTTCTCATTACTCACATATTCACAAATCTTGGAGGTCATATATTATGATTTAAAAATATGTGGAATAGTATTATACGACATTACATTTAAAAAAAAAAAAAAAAAAAAAAAAAAAAAAAAAAACTATCTCGGCATTAATTATTTCATACTAGTTTACATGATTTTAAAGACAGTTTTTTTTTTTAATCAGTTTATTAATGTAAATTAATTTGAAATCTAAAGTCTAGATTTTAATTGTAAATATATGTATATAAATAACTGATACAAATTAAAATATAATAATTTTCTTAAAAATTATATTAGTTCTTAATTTTTATGATAATAGAAGAGATAAAAGTTTTTATTTAATTTAAACTTAAAATAATACAGTTAAAAATGATTTCTTAAAAATAAGCTAAATTGTCTTAAAATAGCTCCGAAATAATATATACTTAAATTTGAAAACCCATGTACTCATTTTTCAGTATATTGACGTGTGAAAGATGAGGATATTTGGATATTTACTGGTCAACCCCATTTTTGAGTATGTCAGTATACTCAAAAATGAGTACATGGCTTCTCAAACTTAAGTATATATTGCTTCAGTGCTATTTGGAGACAATTTAGCTCATTTTTAAGAAACCATTTTTAACAGTGAACTCTTAAACTTAATTATCTATGCAAAAACTTTTTTTTTTTTTTTTTTTTGCTAATGCTAAAATTTAAGTTGAAAGGTTTTAATATTAAAAATGTTTTTTATTCTGTTCAAAAGTTAAATAATTTTCTAATTGATTTGTTATACTTTTTTACAATATATATATATATATATATATATACAGAGAGAGAGAGGTACATAGATACATAGATATACAGGGCGTCTGTAAAAGATTGAAACGCAGTGTAATTCTTTGCCTCTTAGACATAAATGAGCAACGTGAATTATAAAATTGTTCAAAATGAGCTAAGAAATAAGACCCTGTTAGCAATAATTTATTTTTGCTTATTTTCAATTTGGTACGCTTTTAAATTTTTATCAGATCTCTACGAAAATATGTGGCAATTAGAAAGATTTTGTTTTTAATGGAAAACATAATGACAAAAAGGCTGAACTTCAGTGAATTACGCTTAATTGAAAATTGAACGCTATATATAAGCAGCATATGCTAAAAAAGAAAGTAAATTTGTAACTTAAAAAAAAAAGAAAGAGCATTATAATAATTACATTAGAAAAAAATTTCAGTGTTTAGGTAAATTTGCAATTCCGTCACTTGTTAGAAATTCGGAAAAAAAAATAATAATAAAAAAAGAAAGAAAGAAAAATCTTGCAGTACGCATTGATTAGTAACACTTTCCAACTGTACGCAATTGTTGTATCAAATAACTTTTAATATTCTTTGCCTACGTTATCACACAACATACAGAAGGACTGAAAAACATACAGATACACTAATTGGTTTTAAAATTACTCTTAGGCATTTTGGAAAGTGTTAAAAAGGCTTAACACAACAGAAAGTGCAGTCGTTAGATTGTAATTACAGCTTTTAATCTCTCTGAATATTTTACTGTAGCCCTGTAAATCTGAAAGTTAATCATATCATATTCTATACAAAACAATATTTTAGAATATTAATAATACATGTCAATGTTTTTAAGATTTTTGTAGTAGAAAGTTTTTTTAATATAACTTTTAAAAAATTCTTTCCTAAAACAAACAGATAGAAAGGTAGACAATCGGACAGACAGATGCACAAATTGAAATCATATTCCCATAAAAATTATAAGAAAGTGTTAAAACGCTCATGTAAACAAAAGTGCAATTCCAGCAAATTTTTATTAAAACCTCTTAATGTAACTGATTATTTTGTGGCTCTGTAAATCTAATGCTAACCATACTATATTACATAGAAGGCACACTCTTTTCTGCATACGAATAATATATTTCAATTGCATTAAGCTATGTGGAAAATAAAATTATTAAAATTTGGTTTATAAAAATATTTCTCATACAACACAATGCTTTGGAGTACTTTCAATTGCCCCTGTACACAAACCAGTTAGAAGTGCACTCTATTTTACATAGGAAACATCCTACAGGGAATTGAATAACATATTAAAATTTCATTAAAGTTTCTATAAATTAAAGGTACTAAAATATGATTTATAGAAACTCCTCTGATAGAACACAATGCTTTAGAATACTTTTGGGTGTCCCTGTACACAAACCAGAAGAGGTATCCATTCCATTTTCAATAGGGAACATCCGATAGTGAACTTAAATAAAATATATCGGTTTAAAGAAATTCCGTAAATATTTACGGGAATTAGAGCGCAGAAATACAGACAGAGAGACAGACAGAAGAACAGTCAGACATATACACAAATTGAAATTATATTCACACTAAAAAAAATGATAGAAAGTGTCAAAAACGCTTAACGTAAACGAAACTACAATTCTAGCAATTTTTTATTAATAGCTCTTAATATAACTGAATATTTTTGTATCACCCTGTTAATCTAATGGTAACCATGCTATATTCTATGAAAGCATTCTTTTGTGCATATAAATAATATATTTCAATTACCTAAATCTTTGTGAAAAGTAAAGTTATTAAAATTTGATTTATAGAAATACCTCACTAAGAACGGAATGCTTTGGAATACTTTTGAGTGTCCCTGTACATAAACTAGTGGTGGTATGTAATCTATTTTATATTGGAAACATCCAATCCTTGAATAACATATTTCAATTTCATGAAGATATTGTACAGTAAAGGTATGAAAATATGGCTTACAGGAATACCTCTCATCGAACACAATTCTTTGAAATTCTTTCGGGTGTCCCTGTACACAAGCCAGTAGAGGTATAAACTCCATTTTGAAAAGGGAACATCCGATAGTGAGCTTGAACAACATATATCAGTTTCAAGATATTCCACAAATATTTAAGGGAATTAGAGCGCGGAGAGACAGACAGACAAACCGAAGTCATTAACAATTTTCAACCTTGTTGGGAAGTGTTAAAAATGTTAGAAATTGTTAAAAAACGTTTAATGTAAACATATATCAGTTTTAAAAAATTCCATAAATATTTACGGGAGTTAGAGCTCGGGCAGACAGACAGGCGGACAGATACACAAATTGATATCATATTCACACATTAAAAAATTTTAGGAAGTGTTAAAAACCTTTAATGTAAACGAAAGTAGAATTCTAGCCAATTTTTAATAATAGCTCTTAATATAACAGAATATTTTAGTGTCACCCTGTAAATCAAATGCTAATCATGCTATATTCTATACAGGAAACATCCAATAGTGAACTTGAATAACATATTTCAATTTCATTAAGATACGTGTACAGTAAAGGTATGAAAATATGATTTATAGAAATACCTCTCATAGAACACAATGCTTAGAAATACTTTCGGGTACCCCTGTGCACAATCCAGTAGAGGTATAAACTCCAGTTTCAACAGGGAACATTCGATAGTGAACTTGAATAACATATTTCAATTTCATTACGATATGTGTGCAGTAAAGGTATGAAAATACGATTTATAGAAATACCTCTCATAGAATACAATACTTTGAACTACTTTCGGGTGTCCTTGTATACAAACCAGTAAAGGTATAAACTCCATTTTCAAAAGGGAACATCCTATAGTGAACTTGAACAACATATATCAGTTTTAAGAAATTCCACAAATATTTAAGATAATTAGAGCGCGGAGAGACAGACAGACAAACCGAAGTCATTAACAATTTTCAACCTTGTTGGGAAGTGTTAAAAATGTTAGAAATTGTTAAAAAACGTTTAATGTAAACGAAAGTACACATTTAGCAAATATTTATTACTAGCTCTTCATATAACTGAATATTTTTGCGTCCCCCTGTAAATCTAATGCTAATCATGCTATATTCTATGTAAAGCATTTTTGTTTGTGCTTATAAATGATACATTTCAATTTCATAAACCTTCGTGCAAAGTAAAGTTATTAAAATTTAGTTTATAGAGATATCTCTCATAAAACGCAATGCTTTGGAATACTTTTGTGTGTCCCTGTACACAAATCAGTGCTGGTATTTGCTCCACTTTATACATTAAACATCCGATAGTGAAACTGAATAACATGTTTCTATTTCATTAAGATTTGTGTACAGTAAGGGTATGGAAATATGGTTTATAGAAATGCATCTCATAGAACACAATGCTGTGAAATACTTTTGTGTGTCCCTGTACACAAATCAGTGGTGGTATTTACTTAAAGAGTGTTGAACTCCAGTTACATTAAGAGCTATTAATAAAAAATGCTAGAATTGTACTGTCGTTTACGTTAAGCGTTTTTAGCACTTTCTAACAGTTTTTTAAGTGTGAATATGATTTCAGTTTTGTGTATCTGCCTGTCCGTCTGTCTGCCTGTCTGTCTGTCCAAGCTCTAACTCCCGTAAATATTTATGGAATTTCTTGAAATTGATATATGTTATTCAAATTCACTATCGGATGTTTACTATTGAAAATGGAGTTTATACCTCTTCTGGTTTGTGTACGGGGACACCCAAAAGGATTCGAAAACATTGTGTTCTATGAATGTTATTTTTATAAATATTTTCCCTATAGAATGTTCCCCATTTAAAATGACATTAATAGGTCCTGTAAAATTAGTTTGTTTACAAGGACCAAAAAAAAAAAAAAAAAAAAAGCATTTCGTTTTAAAACAGAATTTTTTTAAAGTTATATTTAAAAATTTTTCTACTGTAAAAATCATTAAAATATCGAAATGTATTGTTAATATTCTAAAATAATGTTTTGTATAGAATGTGATATGACTAACTCTCTGATTTACAGGGCTACACAAAAATATTCAGAGAGATCAAAAGCTGCAATTATAATCTAACGGCTGCATTTTCTTTTGCGTTAAGCTTTTTTAACTCTTTCCAAAATGCCTAAGAGTAATTTTAAAATCAATTAGTCTATCTGTATATTTTTCAGTCCTTCTGTCTGCTGGGTGATAACGTAGGCAAAGAATATTAACAGTTATTCGATACAACCATTACGTACAGTTGGAAAGTGTTACTAATCAATGCATACTGCATGATTTTTCTTTTTTGTTTTTTTATATAAGATGCTAAATGCGAAACACAGTCTATATTAGAAAAGCATGTTTTCTATAATTGTACGCTTAAACTTGGATTGTATTAGATTATAATTATTTAATATACACTTCATAATATACACGTATATGGAATTAGTGTTATCACATACACAATTATATCAATATAACAGTATATATATATATATATATATATATACATATAGTTATACACCAATTATTAGTTATAATTATATGCGTGTGTGCGTGTTTTTTAACATTTTCCAACAAGGTTGAAAAGTGTTTATGACTTGGGTCTGTCTGTCTGTCCGTCTGTCTGTCCGCGCTCTAACTCCCGTAAATATTTATGGTATTTCTTGAAACTGATATATGTTATTCAAGATCACTATCGGATGTTCCTTATTGAAAATGGAGTTTATACCTCTACTGGTTTGTGTACAGGGACCCCCGAAAATATTTCAAAGCATTGTGTTCTATGAGAGGCATGTCTATAAACCATATTTTCATACCCTTACTGTACAAAAATCTTAATGAAATTGAAATATGTTATACAAGTTCACTATCGGATGTTCCCTGTTGAAAATGGAGTTTATACCTCTACTGGTCTGTGTACAGGGAACCCCGAAAATATTTCAAAGCAATGTGTTCTATGAGAGGCATTTCTATAAACCATATTTTCATACCCTTACTGTACAAAAATCTTAATGAAATTGAAATATGTTATACAAGTTCACTATCGGATGTTCCCTGTTGAAAATGGAGTTTATACCTCTGCTAGTTTGTGTACAGGGACCCCCTAAAATATTTCAAAGCATTGTGTTCTCTGAGAGGCATTTCTATAAACCATATTTCCATACCCTTACTGTACACAAATCTTAATGAAATATATGTTATTCAAGTTCACTATCGGATGTTCCCTGTTGAAAATGGAGTTTATACCTCTACTGGTTTGTGTACAGGGGCACCCGAAAGTATTTCAAAGCTTTGTGTTCTATGTGTAGCATTTCTATAAACCATATTTCCATACCCTTACTGTACACAAATCTTAATGAAATTGAAATATGTTATTCAAGTTCACTAACGGATGTTTCCTGTATAAAATGGAGCATATACTACCACTGATTTGTGCACAGGGACACACAAAAGTATTCCAAAGCATTGCGTTTTATGAGAGATATTTCTATAAACTAAATTTTAATAACTTTACTTTGCACGAAGATTTATGTAATTGAAATTTGTTATTTTTAAGCACAAAAGAAAATGCTTTGCATAGCATGTAGCATGATTAGCATTAGGTTTACAGGGTGACACAAAAATATACAGTTATATAAAGAGCTATTAATAAATATTTGCTAAAAGTGTACTTTCGTTTACGTTAAGCGTTTTTAACATTTTCTAACATTTTTAACACTCCCCAACAAGGTTAAAAACTGTTAATGACTTCGGTTTGTCTGTCTGTCCGTCGGTCTGCCTCGCCGCGCTCTAATTTCCGTATATATTTGTGGAATTTCTTGAAACTGATATATGTTATTTAAGTTTATTATCGGATGTTACCTTTTGAAAATAAAGTTTATACCTTTACTGGTTTGTATACGGGGACACCCGAAAGTAGTTCAAAGCATTGTATTCTATGAGAGGTATTTTATAAATCGCATTTTCATACCTTTACTGTACACATATGTTAATGAAATTGTAATATGTTATAACAGTTCACTATAGGATGTTCACTGTTGAAAATGGAGTTTATACCTCTACTGGTTTGTGTACAGGGGCACTCGAAAGTATTTCGAAGCATTGTGTTCTATGAGAGGTATTTCTATAAATAATATTTTCATACCTTTACTGTACAATATCTTCATGAAATTGAAATATGTTATATAAGTTCACTATTGGTTGTTTCCAATATAAAATAGATTACATACCACCACTAGTTTATGTACAGGGACACTCAAAAGTACACCAAAGCATTGGGTTTTTTGTGAGATATTTCTATAAATGAACTTTAATAACGTAACTTTCCACGAAGTTTTAGGAAATTGAAATATGTTATTCATATGCTCAAAAGAATGCTTTGCATAGAATATAGCATGGTTACCATTAGATTTACAGGGTGACACAAAAATAATCTGTTATATTAAGAGCTATTAATAAAAAATTGCTAGAATTGTACTTTCGTTAACATTAAGCGTTATTGACACTTTCTATCATTTTTTTAGTGTGAATATAATTTCAATTTGTGTATATGTCTAACTGTTCTTCTGTCCGTCTGTCTGTCTCTCTGTCTGTTTTCCTGCGCTCTAATTCCCGCAAATATTCATGGAATGTCTTTAAACCGATATATTTTATTGAAGTTCACTATCGGATGTTCCCTATTGAAAATGGAATGGATACCTCTTCTGGTTTGTGTACAGGGACACCCAAAAGTATTCGAAAGCATTGTGTTCTATGAGAGGAGTTTCTATAAATCATATTTTAATACCTTTAATGTATAGAAACTTTAATTAAATCTTAATATGTTATTCAATTCCCTATCGGATGTTTCCTATGTAAAGTAGGGTACATTTCTAAATGGTTTGTGTACAGGGGCACTTGAAAGTACTGCAAAGCATTGTGTTGTATGAGAGTTATTTTTAAAAACCAAATTTTAATAATTTTATCTTCCACAAAGCTTAGTGCAATTGAAATATATTATTCGTATGCACAAAAGAGTGTGCCTTCTATGTAATATTGTATGGTTAGCATTAGATTTACGGGGCCACACAAAAACAATCAGTTACATTAAGAATTAATAAAAATTTGCTGGAATTGCACTTTTGTTTACATGAGCATTTTAACACTTTCTTATAATTTTAGTGGGAATATGATTTCAATTTGTGCATCTGTCTGTTCGATTGTCTACCTTTCTATCTGTTTGTCTCCTGCTCCTATCATCCGTGAATATTTCGAGATTTTTTTTTAAATGATACACTCGTGTTCCCTATTTAAATTGTCATTAATAGGTCATGTACAACGAGTTTGTTTAGAGGGACAACAATAACAACAATAAAAAAATCTAATATATTACGTTTTAGGACAGAATTTTTTAAAAGTTATATTTAAAAAACTTTCTACAATAAAAATCATAAAAACATTGACATGTATTATTAATTTTCTAAAATATTGTTTTGTATAGAATATGATATGATTAACTTTCAGATTTACATGGCTACAGTAAAATATTAAGTGAGATTAAAAGCTGTAATTATAATCTAACGTCTGCATTTTCTTTTGCGTTAAGCCTTTTTAACACTTTCCAAAATGCCTAAGAGTAATTTTAAAATCAGTTAGTCTATCTGTATGTTTTTCAGTCCTTCTGTCTGTTGTGCGATAACGTAGGCAAAGAATATTAATAGTTATTTGACACAACAATTGCGTACAGTTGGAAAGTGTTACTAATCAATGCGTACTGCATGATTTTTCTTTCTTGTTTAATTACGTGTCTCAACTTTCAAACCGCATAAAATGAAATTTAGGAATGCTTGTGCCCCACGGCGCATTAATGCGGACAACTGTTTATGTCTGTTTCTATTTAGGCTTTATTTAAAATATTTGTACGTTTGGGACTTTTTTTTTTTACATTTGTTGTCTTTTTGATAAAGATATCCTAAAACCTGTAAATTCTTTAGCAAAATTCAATATTTCTTTATTATAATTATAACCTAATAAATAAAATTTGAAATTCATGCTACAGTTCCACCATTGCATGCCTTTATAGTAAGTATATCCGCACATAAATTCAAAGTCTTAAAAGTAATTTTTTATGCTACTTTGAAATAGTTGTGATTTTCAGATTATCTTGGATATATAGCTATTGAATTAATGATACATAGAGAAATAGATAAAATTTTTCTTCGCCTATCATGAATATTTTTCTACTGCACTTAGCATAAATTGAAATAGAAAACTCTGTTTAATTTCTCCAATTTCACATAGAGAGCCTTCAAATGCTAGATATCCCAGACATAACATAAAATAAGTATTTCAAAATTCATAACACCATTTCAAATTAATTTCTAAAGTTAAATCAGTTTAACTGGATGAATGTTGATTTTATTTTCTCTTAAAACAAGTTATACACATAATGTTTCAAAGCATTTTTTTAAAAAGGAAAAGAAGTAAGCGTCATTTTTTAAAATTCAAAAGCGTAAATGGAATTTCTTGATTAACTTCAGGTCATATATCTAAATGAATTTAGAAAAATCTCACCAGATTACTAAATTTATAAAAGAAAACGCACCATTATTCATTTTAAATATGAAAGTGGAAGAAATTTGACGGGCTATTTATTAACACGTTCTTTCAATTGAGGAAATCTTTTACCAAGCTCTAAATGAAATTTTATTTTGGGATTCAGTAATTCTGATTATTTTAGATTTTTTTCGTTAATTTTTAGATATTTCGCTAATTTACTGAGATCCGTTTTCATTTAAAAACAGATAAATGGAACAAAATCTGACATATTTAAAGATTATTCACTAAATAGCTTAAGTCAAAATTGTTTTATAATGTAGTCTACTTTATTACTGTTGCACATACATTACTCACTAGATTTAAAAAAAAATTAATTTTGAAAAATACTATAAAATTCTTAATTTTCTTACTAGTATTAAGTACATAATAGTTACCAATATACATTTTTATAATAAATTATATTTGAAGAAAAATAAAACTAAATCTTGAAAACATTTCGTTAAAACCCCCCTCTTTAAGAAAAATTTTATTTGTTTTATGTTTCATTACTTCATTTTAAATATTTTTGAAAGGTCTTTTTATTAATTTATGTTAATGATGGGTACTTATGATAATGATGATAATGGTACTTATTATAATTTGTAGTTTGAAAATAATTGCCTTTTCTTATCTGATTTTGCTCCCTATTAAACGTAAGACGTAAAATTGATAGAAAAAAATTAATCGTAGATTAAACTACCAACTAATGTAAGGCTTCAAAATACCGTGTAACTGAACTTTTCTTATTATAACGCGTAAGTCATTAGATTAAAAGATGTTTTAAAATCTTTTTAAATAAAAGAATAAAAGGATTAAAAAATTTTAGTTAAAAAAAAAAAAAAAATTAATCTAAATGTGGATCTAAAAGATTACGTCGCGATAAATTCTTTCAATGTTATTTATTTTTCAGGAGTTGATTGTCTTTAAATACTCTGGATATGCATATTTAAAATAGCTACTTTCATTAATTAGTTTTTACTAATTTTATTTTACTGTTTTATAAATTATAGCAAGCGATCTTCAAAATAGGAATGCATATAACGACTACAATAAATAAATAAATATTTTGTAATTGCGAAAATAATTTACAAATTTTATCAGAAATTCGATACACAGTGTTATGTTTACTTTTGATGTGTTTGTTCTATGTAGTACTTTTGTATGTGATGTTTTATTCGAGCGGCATTCGAATAAATGCATTTGACGCTGCCTAAAAAAGTAAAAATAATAATAATAATAATAAATAAATAAAGTTTTTTTTTCTTTTTCTTTCTTTCTTTCTTTGTTTTTTTTTTTATTTATTTATTTATTTATTTTTTATTATTATTTTGAACAAAATGATGTTTTTTTTTTTTTTTTTTTTTCTTTTTAACAAAATGATGCTTTTTTTTAATTTTTTTTTTTTTTTTTTTTTTTTTTTTTTTTAACAGAGTGATGGCAAAAAATTTTCTAATAACAAGCGTAAGATTAAATAATTAAATAGTCGTAGTCGATACTGTAAAGAAAAATAAATGAGCAATACACTTCATATGCAAATTAATATTTATGACGCCGTACACCATGAAAACGGTAACAGCGGTATATGACTTAAAGCTTAATTTCTATATGTGGAATCCTCGCCTCGGTGGAATGTTTTCCGTTATTTTCTTAAATAAAGTCTTTCTAGGAGTTTCGGACATAAACGCTGAAAATCTAGGCCAATTAGAGCAACTTGGTTTCGAACACGGAACCTCCGTTCTACCACCAATGAGAGCATAACCTAACGGCCACTTGTGGAAGGTATTACTATAATGAAAGTGATTACTCCTGCCAGGAACACCGTGTTGACGGGACAAAAATTTGATTTATAAAATTGAAAATTTTGAGTTTGAAAACGGTCCAGACAAGTCATTTAACGATGGTTTTTGTAAACAATGCCATCGTATTTTTTTTTCTAATTATTTTGAGATTGTCATTATGATCCATTTTTCAATTTCTAGAACTTTCAGAGTTCGGGATGTTCTGTTCGAGAAAGCGTTTCAATTCTATACAAGCTGGTGTAGCATTCAATTCACGTAAATAAATCTCGAGTTGAGCTTACTGTTCTTTGTGTTCTATAAACTATGGGGAATACATACACCTAATCATTTAGTCACGGATTAATAGAAGAGGATGCGAAAGAGGCTTCCAAATCTGGCTTTTTTTATCTTACCATAACAGATGGCGCCACAGTCGAGGACCTCCCTTTCCAAAAGCTCCCGTAATGATTTTCAATGGCAAAAAACGGCATTTAATTTAATTTTTTTATGGAAAGTTTTAACTTTAACAAAATCAAGTAAACAGAAATAATGCTATATAAGGTCTTCCTAATAACATATATATATTTTTTTTTTATAACGGTGGGACTTTTCATTACTTTGTAAGAGGTTATACAAAATACGAGATCGTATTGATTAAAATCAGAATAAAAGACATTTAAAATTTATCAGTACTGTAATAATCTGTGATACCAAGTAAAAAATGTCATTAATAAGGAATATTAAAAATTAAGGAAAGAAAGGAAAAATAAGTAAATAGACGAAAATTATTAATAAAGAAAGAAAGAAAAGAAAATTATTTATAAATAATTAAATAAAATATGTTGTACTTTATCCATTTATTTTTCAAACTTTTAAATTTAATAAGAATTATTTTGATTTATTTATAATACAGACAATTAACGAACTTATTAATTTTTTTAAGGTAATATAATATATATGTATTTAAATATAAATAAAAAAAAATATGATAGTTTCTGTGACTTGAGGTATTTTAGAAATTGTATGGAGATATATTTAAATTTATTTTCGTTTTAAAAAATCACAGGGAAATTCATTTCTCTCTTTCTTCCCTCCTTTTACTGTATATATTCAATATTATGATTTTTTAAAACAATATGTCATTTTCTATTTTAAAACACATCCATTTTTAACGAATGTGTGTTTGTGTGTAAATATCGGATTGAGTTATCAAGTTTTTTAATGTTAAAAAATCAAAAAAGTATTTTAATTTACATATATCTAATTATTAAAAACCTCGCCAGCTGCCAAGTGATTCTGCGATTAAAATGTATTAGATGAAAAGTGCCGGGTTCGCTCGTCGACCTAGCTGCTCGAAGGTCTCCGCGGTTTTCTCCAAAACTCGCGTAAATACGAGCTATGACCCTAATCAAGATCAACATGGTGGGCACATCACCCAGGACTTGGACCCTCGTGCAGTCAATCGGCTTTAATCTTCACACCAGCAGGACCACCACCTTATTAAGCAGTAGCCGAAAGGTTTTGCATGCAAAACTGGTAGACGTGAAGTGCCGGGCTTGATACCAGGCCGCGCTAGTCGATTTAATTGATCAGAGTTTTCCGTGATATTCGCCGAAACTCGCGTACGGTCTAGGACCCCTCAGAAAGACCCTGCGGAGAGCACACCACCCAGGTCTAGGACCCTTGTATAGTTAATCAGCCTAAACCTCTCGGGACAGCCCTACGTGGACTTCGGTCCTCGTATAGCTCAACACCGCTCTTCGAGCGGTGAGCCGGGGCTGCTCCCCTGTTCAATCAGCCTAAACCTTCACACCAGCATCATCACCACTTTATTAACTGTGGCCGAGAGGTTCTGCACTCAAATCTGATAGATGGGAAGTGCGAGGTTTGAATGCAGGTTACGATTGTCGAAGTCATTAGTATTTTTTGTGCTTTTTCTCCGAAAATTACGTGAATATGGGCTAGGAAACTCTTCGACCTCCCCCCCCCCCCCCCACGATGGGCATCTCCTGTTAGGAGCAAGTCCCAAGTGTAGATATTTGGCTTTAATTCAAACACCAACACTTTATTAAAAAAATATGTGTGATGTAGGAATTAAGGCCGACTGTCTGCACGATAAATCTGGTTATGTCTTTCTAAAATGCCCTGGTATTCAAGCGATAAACTCCGAACGGCTAAGCCGACGAGGATGTATTGGATTCTAATTTGGCACCTCACGCCTATCCTAAAACGTGTAGAATAATGTATATGTATATTTACATATATATAATTGAAATTATGTTAGAGAAAAAAATGATAATGTGCATGATTGATGTAAATTAAAAAAAAAAAAAAAAATAAGCAGATAAATTTATATTTATTATTATTTTTTTTTAAGAATCCCCCCCCCCCCCATATTTTTTTTTCGTTTTAGAGATTTGTAACATTAAACCATACATTATTATTATTTAAAACCATATCAATCCTTAACGAATTTCCATTGACCATCGTCTACATTATCATGGAAGATAATTTTTTTAAATAATAATTTTAATAAATTATTTTTACTGAATGAATTTGTATAAGAAAATATAGAAGAATGTCATGTGGTGGCAAAAACAGACTAGTTTTTTTAAACGTAAATATAAGTAAAAATTTTATGATAATTTCTGCTATTTGAGGAATTTTAGAAATTGTGTGGAGATATATTTAAATTTATTTTCATTTAAACAAATTACAGGGAAATTCATCCTCACCTCTTTTTACTATATAGGATAATATGATTTTTTTTTAAGCTATGTATTATTTTTATTTTAAAACTCATTCATCTTTAACAAATGTGCTATATGTAAATATCTGACTGAATTATCAATAGTTTTTTAATGTTAAAAATTTTTAAAACTATTTTAATTTACATATGTCTCGGTAAGTTAGTTATCTTTATTAAAAACGTTAATTATCTTTATTAAAAACCCCGTCATCGGCCGAGAGGTTCTCATTAAAATCTGGTAGACGGGAAGTGCTGGGTTCGTTGCCAGGTCACGCTCGGTGACCTAGTCGTTTAGAGTTTTCGGTGTTTTATTTCCCCCAAAACTCGAGTAAATAAGGGCTTTGACTCCTAAGAATGACCAAAACGGCGCGCAGACTACCCAGCCCTAGGATCCTCGGGTAGTCAATCAGCCTTAACTTTTACATCACCACACCCATCACCACCTTATTAAACAGTGGGCGAACAGTTTGGCGTTCAAAGCTGATAGACGGGAAGTGCCTGGTTTGATACCAGGTTGCGCTCGTCAACCTAGCTGCTAAGAGTTTTCCGTGATTTTCGCCGAAACACACGTAAATACAGACTGGCACCACCTTAGAAAGACCACCACAGAGGGCACACCACCAAGACCCAGGACCCTCGTGTAGTCAATTGGCCTTAACCTTCACACAGTAACACCACCATCTTATTAAGCAGTGGCCGAATGTTTCTGCGTCCAAAACTGGTAGATGTGAAGCGCCGAGCTTGATACCAGGTCGCGCTCGTGAATTTAGCTGCTCGGAGTTTTCCGTGGTTTTTGCCCAAACTTGAATAAATACGGGCTAGTACCCTTGTGACATATTCAAGGCTGTGTCCATTGTGCTCGCCAGACTGCGGGAGGTCCATGGTGCCAGGTTGTCTGCAGTCTCGAGAAACCGGGCATACCAGGCGGCGTTTTCATCCTCATGGTTTCAAAGTAACCGCGATTTCACAGATGACTTTGATGTGCCGCTTGGGCACCCCACTCTAGGGTGGTACCCCCCTTTTTGACGCCACTTGAAACTCCAATGAACTGTTGACCTGAGTGAAAACCTGGATACTCCTCATGACCAAAGACTGTTTGATTGGTGTTTGTTGAGTGGGAAAAATTGTTTCCCCCCTTTTTGAGATCACCAAGATTTTTGGAAGGACTAAGGATTTCAGTTATTAAATCGAGGACTTGGATTTATGTCTAGGTAGAGAACGGATGTTCTCCTGAAAATGTATAAATGTTACACATGCTAGGTTTTCACAGGTATCTGTGATGCATGTCGTATGGTACGATGTTAAAAGTAGTTTTATTAAAGTTATATTAAGTTTTGCACTAAAGTATTATTATTCTTTGTGCGTTACTAAAAAACAAATCTTTGACTACTACCAATGTGAATATGTGTTCCACGCTACTTACCGACTATATCACACCCTCAAAAAGACACCCCTCATAGGGCACACCACCCAGGCCTAAGAACCTCGTCCAGTCTATTGGCCTTAACCTTCACACCACCACCACCACCACCACCTTATTAACAGTGGCCGAGCGGTTCTGCGCTCAGAGCTGGTAGACAGGGAAGTGCCGGGTTTGAATACAGGTTACGTTAGTCGACGAAACCATTCGTATTTTTCTATAGTTACTAGGGAAGACTTCTGTGGGGATCTTTTTAAGGTGTACTAATGCGTATTTACGCTACTTTCGGGGAAAACCATAGAAAACTTTGAACGGCTTGGCTAATGAGCGCAACCTGCGATGAACGCGGCACTTCCTGTTTTCCAGCTTTGAGAGTTGAACCTCTCAACCACATAATCGATTAAGGAAATTCATACTTATGAAAGTTGGGAAGAGGGGAATGGCGATTTTATCAATTTTTAAGTCGCCATGTGGCGAGTGTTGAAAGTGGATTTCTTCAGGTCTAACTCAATCTACGTGATTTAATTGATTTAATTATCGTTTCAAATATTAAATATTTTGATTTATATTATAACTTTGTATTTGTGTATTAATTCTATTAAGATTTTAAAAATATATAGAGGAGTGGTGTGCTGGTTAAGCTAGATTGCCTACACGAAGGAGCTAGGCGTGGGGAGAATATCCTCTGTCGAGATCTTTCTAAGAAACCAAGAACGCCTACCCTATATCCATGTAAGATTTGGTGAAAACAATTAAAAATTCCAAACGATTGAAATGACTAATGCGACTTGGGTTCGAACCCGGAATTTCTCGTGTTCCAAAAGGTATGTATAATACCATTTTTTTTAATTGCGATTATAGCAACGAAAAAATCCTGATAATGTACGTTACTGAACGAAATTTTTAAAAATTATATATAGATATAATTAAATTTATTTTTGTTTAATAAATTACAGGAAAATGCTTTTTCGTACGGCAGGACTATTTCTTTAAATCTGCGATTTTGCATTATCGCCGATTTTGTGTTCCACCACATATATATGCCAGGACATCTGCCAATATCCAATTTTACCACTTAATTTTCTAAACTATCTTAAAACTAGTATGTTGTGGCCACCACATGACTTTATTCTATATTTTCCTATACAAATTCACTCAGTAAAAATAATTTATTAAAATTATTATTTAAAAAAAATTATCTTCCATGATAATGCAGATGATTTCCATACTATAGAAGTAGTATAACACTAAATATCCAAAAAAAAAAGTCAATTTTATTGTCAATATTACAATAAATTTTTTTTTTTTTTTGGTAAAAATGAAAAAAATCGATAATTTTATTTTAAATTATAGCAGATCGATGGTTCAACCATTCGTTTTGCAGGTATTGACGAGCTCTTTTGAAAGATACCCATCATGAAAATTTACTCCCCTCGAGGGGGGGGGAGGCCCCTACACATACAAAAATTTTTTCCCAGTTGACTATCTCTATTATAAATAATTCTTCAAATAATGATTAATAAATAAAATTGAGTAATAAATTTGATAATGATTACTAAAAAATAATTCTCTTTATGCACATTTATACAAAATTTTGTCCTATATCACCATGCTAAAAATTTAGAAAAAGCGGGATAGCAACGCAACCTGTAAGACAATTTTTACCAAAAGTTGATAGGCACTAATTTATGTCAATGTGCAACTACATACCAATTTGTATGAAATTCTGTGCAGTATTTTCTGAGAAACAGTTACCACAAAATTTTGTCACACACACACAGACAGACAGACAGACATTTTCTAAAAATGGTCAAGTCGTGTTCTACAGCTCTCAAAACGTGTAATTCCATCAAAAACCCGAGTTCTAAAATTTTTACGAATCCAATACTTTCTTCGATTGAATATAGAAGGAAGTATTTTCCTATACAAATTCACTCAGTAAAAATAATTTATTAAAATCATTATTTAAAAAAATTATCTTCCATGATAATGCAGACGATTCCCATACTAGAGAAGTAGTATAACACTAAATATCCATAAAAAGTCAATTTTACTGTCACTATTACAATTAAAAAAAAAAAAAAAAAAAAAAAAAAATCTATAACTTTATTTTAAATTATCGCAGATCGATGGTTCAACCATTCGTTTTAAAGTTATTGGCGAGCTCTTTTGAAAGATAACCATCATAAAAATTTACTCCCCTCGAGGGGGGACTTCCTCCCCAGGGGGGGGGGGAGCGGGTGGCGAGGCTCCTACACATACAACATTTTTTTCCCAGTTGACTATTTCTATTATAATTAATTCTTGTAAATTTCATAATTACTAAAAAATAATTCTCTTTATGAACATTTATACAAAATTTTGTCCTATATCATCATGCTAAAAATTTAGAAAAAACTGGATGGCAACGCAACCTGTAAGACAATTTTTACCCAAAGTTGAAAGGCACTAATTTATGTCAAGGTGCAACTACATACCAATTTGTATGAAATTCTGTGCAGTAGTTCCTGAGATACAGTTGCCACAAAATTTTGTCACACACACACACGCACAGACAGACATTTTCTAAAAATGGTCAGGTAAATACTTTATATTGTTAAAATACTTGTACTACAATCAATAAATTCGTACTTATGCATCAAATTTTCGTTTATTACTTTCTATTCACTCCTAATAAGGTCACCATATGGGTGTTTTTGAATTAAAAATCATGTGTAGGATATTTAGAGAAGAAAAACCAGAACGGGCCTCTCAGGCAGGGTGCGCCCGACGGAGGGTTAAGGTCTCCAAGCCTGTGTATTTGTGCGAGTTTCAGAGAAAACCACGGAAAACTCCGATCGGCCAAATTGACGAGCGCGATCTTGACGAACGCACTTTCGGTCTACTAGCTTCGAGATAGCAGAATTTCTCCACCACAGGTATGGCAAGAATTTAAAAGTAACGGGGAAACGACGTAAAAAATTTTCTTTTGCAATTTTTAAAATGTAATCTCTGAAAATTTTATTTGATTAAAATCAAATTTAATTCACGATTTTTTTCCCCATTTTTTTTTTCTTTCCTTCTTTTCCTTTTCTTTCTTTCTTTTTTTAAATGCATTACCAAGTGATCTGCACTTTTGAATAATAATAACTTATCATTGAGCTTAAAATCATTAGCAAATTCTATGAAGAAAATAAGTGAGAGAAAGATATAAATGATCTTAAAATAAATGTCGCAAGTTTTATTATTATTATTTCTTTCATTGTCATGGCTTTCAATGTTACAAGAAAAGACATAAATTAAAAAATCTTTTTAATCTATTTTAAGATAACATATTTTTGATGAAAGAAAGAAAATCTAAACAATTTTGAAAAATATTTATTGATTTATTATCCAGTTTCACACATTACGAAAAATTCCGATACTGTATGAGCATTTATTAATATAATATATATATAAGAGTTTGAAAAAAAATCCTTAAGTCAAATACAGCAAGAATTAAAATAATAATAATCCAAATACAGGAAGAATTAAAATGAAAGAAAGTTGCAGATGCTTAAAACCAACACAAAAAAAAAAAAAAAAAAAAAAAAAACTTTATTTTGAATTTTTATGGAAAAAGTATACACTATTTGGCAAAATATTAAAAAAGGGACTTGGAGTTTGATAAATAAACGAAAAGAAAAGATCGTAACATATAAGCAAGAAAGAAAAAAAAGTTGAAAGAGAAAACAATAAAATTGTGTCGATTAAAATATCTTTTAGTAATAATAATAGTTTATTTTGCAGCAAAAGCAGTCGGAAACCGAAAATTCCTGTCAAGGAAAACCGGGAGAAAGTAGACTACAGCGCCCTCAATATTTACAAAAATATCGTCTTCCACTTTCAAAGGCTGGGCACCATTGGACTTTCCCCTCCTATTCTTTCTACTCCGTGCATTAAGTTCAATCTGCAACACTTATTTACAGAATAAATTATAAAAGGAAAAAAGAATGACATTATCATTTCACAGAAGCTGTGTTAAGCGAAAAAAAATGTCTTACTTTTTAAGAAATCTTTCTACATCTGAAATTAAGTCTTAAAACACCGCCATTTTTTTAGGCTTGAAAACACCACCACGTTAGGCTTAAAGACATCGCCATTTTTAAGTTTTTTTTTTTTTTTTTTTTTTTTTTTTTTTTTTTTTAATAAATAAACAAATAAAGGTGGCGTGTGATTCTGTTTTTTCTGTTAAAAGTAGAAGTTTTAAAGCATAAGTAAAATATCAATAATTTAAAAAGAAAAAATAAATCATTTCTAGTCCCTGGAGTCAAACCCATCTTTAATACCGCAGAAGAGAGTTTTTGTCGATCATGCCACCATGTTACACAACTGGTTTAATTTGTACGATGAGTATTCACAAAATTGTAATTGTATATAAAAATCGCTATTTTTTCCCTTAAAACTAAAGCTCAATATGTATTAATTCTATTAAATTTACGTGTAGAGGTTTAAAATTTTGTAAAACATAAAATAAATATATAACAATCGCAGCCTATAATGTTTTGAAAACGATTTCTTTCTATGAACTGATAATATATATATATATATATATATATATGAACATGAAAACTAGAAAAATTGTTCTTTTACATTTAGGTGCAGGTAAAAATGTGGAAGAAAAGTGTTTTAAACCGAAAAAAAAAAAAAAGCAACTATGGGGTAACTGTTTAAGATTAGTTAGAAATTCGCTTTCTTAGCTACAAATTTTTCTTAGCTAAAAGTTAATATTTTTTCATTTAGTTATATGAGAGGGCTTTAATTTTTTTTTTTTTTTTTTACCACATAAGTTTTACTCCTAAATGAGTTTTTACTAAGCATTTCAAACATATTTCTAAGCAAATAAAACACACATTAATTGCCATTTAAACACGTCTATCATGTTTAATCTAATTTTTTTTAAATACTGAGATCATTTAAACTTCATAATTAAACATTTCAAAATAACGCAATTTTTGTAATTTATTTCATTATTTAACCCGTTAGCGCCCACTGTCCTCATTTGAGGACAGCTAATAAAATGGCACGTATATTTTTTGTGGTTTCTTGGAATGATTTTTGCTTTTTAGTGACAGTTTATAGCGTCACTCTAAATGATCCCTGAAAGTTCTGTGTGCCTATTATTAATTATTATTTCATAATTTGGATAGTCATTTTATGATTTTTCATTCGTCGCACATATATTTGCTTTTTACGCAGGTATACTAACTTAAATCAAGTTGAACCATAATATATATTATAATACTTTACTTACGAGATCTCTGTTAACATGTAAAAGGAAATTAATCTGTTATCGCAAAGTTTTTATATCTCGAAGTTTTCTCGCTAGAACACTAAACGTCAATAAATGCGGATAGGCTTTAAATTTAAAAGTATCAGAAGGATTGTTTAAGTTAATATATTTTACTGTCAGTTGTCTATATTAATTTAGAAGTGAAATAATCAGCTAATAATATTTTGCAAAATTAATTCGGTCGTTAACGGGTTAATGCATTATTTGTACGTAAATAAGCATATTCAATTAAATAATATTAATTAAAATATTTTCATGGGTTATTTATTGAAAATTGATATATTTAAATTATTTCGCTTAATAGAACTGAATCAGTCTCAAACTAGGAGTGAAATAGGACAGAGTGATTAGCCTTTCTCACCTAATATGATTTTCAGAAAAGTTTCATAAATAAAATCACTTACTGAAAAATTTCTTTTTTTTTTTTTTTTTTTTTTCAATAAGAAAGATTTAATTTTTTTTATATTTGCATTATAATCTCAAATTTAGAAATAAGTTTTCCGCTGCTAAATTAAAAAAATCTTAAATTTATATGAACTTATAATTATATTGATATATGTATATATTATATGATAAAGATTTTTTTAATTTCCATTAATAGATGGCGCCACTACCCTCCTGCCGAACAGCTATGATTAAAAACGGAATGCTTGATTTTAAGACATTTTGAAATTTAATATTATCGCCTTAAATGTCTTATTTTAAGACATTTCACTATATTAAGACACTTTATATTAGATTATTTGCATTAAGACACAAAAGTGTTTTAAATTAAGATATCTGTTATGTCTAAGCTCATGACTAAACTTTCTTATATTTACGTCTCTTAAATGACTTTTATGCCTTTTTTTCCCTCTCTTATTTAAGACCCCTTTATTTGCAGTATATTTAAACGAGATTTAAAAATGTCAAACAACGAGTTTTACGAAATTTCCAGGCTTTATAAATTATCGAGATACAGGAATTCCGACAAACACAAAAGAGTGTAACTCACCAAACAAACAAACAAACTAAACTGTTTTGTTTGTTGTTGTACGATTGCTTTTTACGCAGTAGGCTAAATAAGAAAAGTACCTAATGTTTAACTCTTTGCCGGTCCTACTTAATTTCACTCCTCTGGTCACCGTCACCAAATTTAGGGATTTTTTTTTATTCAATATCCACCACTAAATGTTAACTGCAACGGTTTCTTAATGACTTCGAGGGTCATTTTTCCATAATATATATCAAATATCACTCCTCAAGATTATTGGTCGTAGTTGAATAAAACACTCCCTTAATTTGGCAACATAGTTTACGGCACTTCAGAGCGCTAGGACCAACAAAAGGTTAATGTGGATTCCTAACTAACTAGTACTATGTATATAAATGCATGAACAGGAACTGAAAATCGACATTTGTTAACTAAAGGCCGGGGCTTCAACCATACAGCACCAGATGGACCAATTTTTAGAGGTTTTGTAGAATTAAATTATATGTCTTTTTAACAAAAAGTGTAAGAAGAAATATAACATTGAAAATTCAGAATTGTTAAAAATGATGAATGACGAATAGTTTATTTAATTGCTTTCAACTTTAATTACTAAGTTTACATTGCTTATTTAATGCTGAAATTCTCCATCTTCGTAAAGTTTTACAATATTAATGCAGCCGCAAATACACTTCATATCTCAGTGAAATCAAGATTATCATTTGAATTCAAACTTTTACTTCCTCTTACATCTAAAATATCATAAGTTCAGAAAGCCGCAGTATATTATAAGTTTTGAAATTTTAACTAGAATTTGCATCCGTTGTGCGAAAATATTCGAAAGTTTTATAAGAATTCGAAGAATATCATATATTTAAGACAGTTTTAAAAATATCATTTATTCAGATCTGAATGATTGAAGCTTAAAGTCATGAAAAGAGAATTAATACTGTAACCTTTATGGAAGATATCATGACCTGAAGTTTTAAAAATAAATTTTACATTGATTTTGTTTATGTGTGGAAGGCATTATATCCATTTATTATATCCATTTTTTGACTAAACATACACTTTCGTAAAAGCATTTCTTTTATATATATATAATTTTTATTGTTTAGTCTAAATGTAGGTAATGCAATATTATTTATTACAGTAATTTAAAGAAGAAAATAAACTTTCATAAAAGTTTTCCGTACTACAGAATTTATTTTTCTACATATTTTCATTTTTTTTAAATATGTTTTCCAAGAGAATCTGTATTTATAAAGCGAAATGAAAATATGATGTTAAGCGCTAAATCTGTTCACTTTAAAAGTTGTTATTTATTTTATTCATTTTACTAACATGACAAATATTATTTATAAAACATTCTTAGCATTTTTATTTTTTTCTAAATGTGTCCGTGGACATTACGTAATGCCAATTTTTATTTTTATTTTTTTTATTATTATGAATAAATAAATAAATAAATAAATAAATAAACAGAACTATCATATCAAGCATTATTAAATTTTACTGTTGACAACACTTTTTACACATTTTTCTTGGTTTTCAAAAGAAATTGATGCATATAATTTAAAGAATCATAAGAAGTCACAGGGAATTTAAAATTTTATGAGATTAAACTACTTTTTCTTTCCCAAAATTACATAGAATTATGGACACACACATATATATATTTCACTTTCTTTTTAAAATAATTATGCTGATTCTTCGAAAGTTATACATTTATATATTATAATAACTTCTAGAATATTTTCTATAGTTTCTACAGTGAATTATGTGCATACATTCAAAGAAAAATTTAATGCACACAAATTTAAATTAAGATACGATAGGGGTTTTAATACTTGCACTACTCACTTCTTATTCTAGAAACTAGCAGGCTACGCCCGCTTCGCTGGTCACTCTTTTTAAATGAATCTCTATAGTTAATGAATTCTCGAAATTACATCAATTTTTATCATGCGGAAAAAAAAAAAAAAAAAAAAAAAAAAAAAAAGAGAAAGAGAAAGAAAAAGAATGTGCGCTACGCGCGCGCATTTATGTTCAACACTCTTAAGTAATAATGAATCACTATATTATCGTAAGGGAAAAACATAAAAAAAAAAAAAAAAAGAAAAAGAAATCTCCCATCAGTGGAGATGGGTTCGGGCCACCACTGCCTGCGGCTGCGCATACAGGCGCGCAAGGCTCGTATGCTCGTTCACCTACCGTTCCCGCCCCTCCTAATTATTTCAGACTTTAAAAAATACTCGCAATCGTTCTCTCGGGCTTTTAAACCTAATAATACTAATTTCCAACATTTTATCTGAATTTCTTTATTTTTACCCTTGCGCCCGATCCCTTCCCGCCCTTCGTAATAATTCTGTACTTTCGAAAATATCTGCAATCAATTTATCGGGCCTCAAAACCTAATAACACTAATTTTCAGCGCTCTAACTCTTATTTATATATTTTTGCCCTTTCACCTCCCCTTCCCGTCTATCCTAAAATTTTACAAATTCGAAAATATACGCAATCGATTTGTAGGTATCAAAAACCTCCATGTACCAATTTAATAACTTTACAAATTCGAAAATATCCGCAATTGATTTGTAAGTATGAAAAACCTCTGTGTACCAATTTTGAACGACCTAAATCTATTTTTATTTTTTGCCCCTCTGTCCCCCTGCTCCCGCCCCTCCTAATAACTTTACAAATTCGAAAATATCCGCAATCGATTTGTAGGTATCAAAAACCTTTATGTACCAATTTTGAACTGTCTAACTCTATTTTTATTTTTTTGCCCCTCCGCCCCCCCACACCTTTCTGACCCTCCTAATAATTTTACACTTTCAAAAATATCTTCATTTGACTTGCAGATCTCTAAAACCTATCTGCACCAATTTTAAACGGTCTAACTATATTTCTATTTTTTTTTTTTTTTTTTTTTTTTACCCCATAGCACCCCTTTCTCGCCCCACCTGGGACGAATTTCTAAAATTAAAGAAATTAGTTTTTATGTATTTATGGAAGCTATATTTTAGAGGAAAAATATCTTACACACATATTTTTTTCTGTTTGCAATATAAAGGATTATTTCAAATCACGTTTTGCCCCCTCTCCTCTTGGGGGCTGAATTTCAAAAATTCCAGAAATCAGTTTTTAGGTATTTGTATTAGCTATATATTAGAGCAAAAATTTCACATACATCTGTTTTTGTGTTTGAGATATGTAGGAGTATGTGAAACCACGTTTTGTCCCCTTTCCCCCCTTGGGAACCGAACTTGTAAAATTCCAGAAATTGGTTTTTAGATAATTAAATTAGCTATACTTTAAAGCAAAAAATTTACGAATATCTGTTTTTTTCTTTGAGATATAAAAGGTTTTTGTGAAATCACATTTTGCCCCCTACACCCCCTTGGGGGGCGAATTTCGCAAAATCGCTTCTTAGGGGGTGCTTGCACTACATGTTCTATAATCTGAACAAGTTTCGAGTTGGTGACTTCAGTAGATTTTGCTGTGCGTTGATGAGTCAGTGAGTGAGTGGAAGTACTCTTTTATATATATAGATAATATCCTAAAGATCTAAGCCAATTGAAAATAATGAATTTAATTTTAAATCATACTAAATATAAATTAAAAGTCAAATAATTTTTAACATCATTTTGGAACTTCCTAGCCTTTCTTTACTTTAAATTTTAAATTTAGTTTATTTTAACACGTTTTGAACTGAAATTTTCTATTACTATTTCTTACTACATAATCGTTATTGGTAATATTTTAATGCAAAAATGCCAATTACCTTTTAATATATATATATATATATATATATATATATTTATAATTAAATTATTTGAATAGGATTTAATTTTTTTAAATTAAATTTTTTTAATTGATTTATATAATAGATTTAAAAAATAATTTCACACAAAGTATTATTTTGTACAATTATAATTATTATTATTTTGTTTTTCTTCGTAAAAATAGCAAATATCAAAATTTGTGGATGCTCATTTAAACCATATTAACCAACTGAGAGTTATTTTTTTAATAAGAAAAAGCAATCCGAATAATATCTGGGTACGTTTTTTTTTTTTTTTTTTTTTTTTTTTTTTTTTATAATTTAAAAAACTTTTTTTCGATTTTTTCATAATAAACCCGTATCAATAAATCCCTGAATAAAGCCTTTCTTCGTTTTTTAAATTGAAAGATGATTGAACGATGAAAGTTGATAAATTCTCAGTAAACAAAAGTTTTTGTTTTCAATTGTTTCAGAAAGGTAATAAAAAGAATCGGCATTGATGGAAATCGAACGCCTGTGCCGCCTTTCGAGCAGCAGCTGTTCTTTTCGCCATAGCCATTCGTTTTATCAGCCTACCATTTTCAAATTCTGAACGCTATTGAAATATTTTTGTTTTAAATTTAAATTCATATGCATGGGTATATTCTTAAAGGTAAAAAAAATATTTTAAATTCAGTATTAAGGTACTAAAATAGTAAACTGTAGTAGTAATTTTTTTTAACGATTATTTTTGCTACAAAGAAAATTATATTTGTAAAGTAGAGTATATTTTGCGCATATAATACCTTATTTATACGTACATATATACGTATGATTAAATTGTGGGTAAGTTGCTGAAATAAGTGTTTTTTTTTTTTTTTTTTTTTCGTTTTTACGTTAATGCAATTGACAGAAAATTGTGCATAAAGGTCATGTGTTTAAATATTTTTTCTGCATTAAGGAATAAGTATGTTTTTCTTTTAAAGAATAGCTTTATAACTTTAATTTTGCTGTTTAGCTGAAAGAAATGATTTGAAAAAATTTATAATAAAGGAATTTTTAAATCCACAAAGTTTCAATTTGTTTATTTTAATTGTATTTAAAATACTTTTTAATAAAAAACTTTGTAAATAAAAGGAATAAATACATTTACTAATTTGGTTAATGTGGATTTTGCTTCATATATTTCAAGTGTGCGTTTAAATACTACAAGGTATACTGTTAAAATAAAATTAAACGTTTCATAAAAAATAGTACCTATTTAGGCAAATTTTTACTGCAACCAATAGTTTAATCCTTTATCTATCTACGGTACTTTACAGTATCATTAGTTTAAAAAGCATATAACAAAGAATTTATGGAAGAAATGTTAAAGATATTCATAGGAACAGATCGTATATACTTCACTTTAATCTCATTTACAAGGCACTAGACGTTACATGTAGCCGTTTTCATTTCAAAAAAGATTTTACAGAATGCTCTCACTGTTTCTGCTTTGCATTTATCAAGGTCTTCACATATGCTATTACTAACTCCTATATCATTTCAAGAATCTTCCATATATCTTAGAAAAAGTATAAGGAACATGCAATGTATTTTTTTTTTTTACACTTTTTTAAGGTTCAAATATCATTTTCGACCTCTATGTACCAGTACCACGTCACTAAATCTTCATTAATTTTTATGTTGACGGGATACTAATAAATTTTATTGCATACTATTATTAAAAATACTCTTAAGTAACTTAAGAAATATGTTTCAAATACTTTTTCATCTGTTTCATAATGCGGTAGATAAAGAATTAAGAGATTATATGCTAAATTTTATAAATTTAGTAGTGTTTAATACTAAAAATAATTACTTAATTGGTGACACTTAGCACCAATTTTCCAACAATATTAGTTTCGGCTAAATTGTACCAACTCGGTATCATTTTTTTGTGAAACTTTGAACTTCGTTTCGGGTTAAAATCGTGTCTTCATATCTTTTATAATATTTTAAAAATTATTAAAGGTATGAAGATATTGTGTTCATAAGAAGTCGGAGACATAAAGTGTGCATCCAGCGACTCCTGGTACACTGTTAAAAATCTCAACGGAAAACTCTGTGTAATCTATTATCTTAAGTCTTACGTAAAATTACAGGGACAAATAAAAGGGATGTTAAAAAACTTATTTTATACATTCGTTTTAATAACTAATATTAATTTAATTAATTATTGGTGAGAACATATTTCGAACTTAGAATGCTTTTTCTAAAGTAGAAACAGTAATTTTTAATTTTAATTGAATAATTAAATAATAAAATTAGGTAAAAATTTAGAATAAAGGTTGAGAATCTCGATTACTCACTTTTAACTGAGAATTGCTGTAAATTTACACAGATTCTGGATAAATATTTACATTAAATTTACAGAAATGTTTAACAGTGTAGTTGTAAAACACTAATAGTAGAGTATCTACTTGGGTGTACACATTGATTGTTTCGAGTGTTCTGTATAAAGAATTCCTATTTTGTTTTATTTTCCCATTTATGCTTAAATTTTCATAATTTCTTCTCTGAATTTTCATAAATTGGCAGTATTACGAACTTTTTCAGAATTAAAGGTTGTTTTATAAGATAATAACTAAGACTAACGATGTGAACATTAATGGTTCTTTATAAAAGCGGTCATGTTTTAATTAAAAGCGAACTGTGTCTCTTACTTACATGGAAGGTTTTGCGCATCTGCTTTTTAGAAGACATGGTACATTTTCCCGTTAGTTTCCATGCTAGGAGAGATTATGCAGATTACTAATAATAGCATAAGAATGGGGGAAAGTGAATTTAATGTCTGGAACTGCAGCAGGAGACTACACCGAGGAGTGACTGGATTAAATATGTTATTAGTGACAGGTAGTTCCATAAAATCTGCAACACTGACAGCAATAAGTGCATTGGTTGAGAACGACAACAGCTTCAGACTATACTAAAAAAATCTATGACTGACATCTAGAAACTAAATTGTGGCTCTAGTAAAAATAGTTTCATATCATCCCTGTAAATTCTAGTTCTGTCTGCTAGCGAGTTCTAAAAACCCCTATTAGAATTCTAGAACATTTTTCTATATTATTGTGGTCAAACTTTTTAAAAATCTCTGCAAATAAGGACAAACACAAGAGGTGAGTTTTAATAATTAAAATTTTGGTTTATGACCCAATTCTAGGATATGAAGCGAGAATTTCTCGCAATAGAAAGGAATTCAGAATAATCAGAATATAGATTCACCAGATCTAGAAAAGTACGGACTAGAAATTCTCTATCATTTCGTGTATCCAGGTTATTTTTTTACTATATACGTATAACTCTGAAATAGATATTTCTAGTTTAGGGATTCAGAAAATGACTACTTTTTCGTTCTAGATTAAGGCGGCATAATTTCTTTCTCAGCGTACAAATAAGAAAACATTGAAATTGTGAAAATAAAAATGAACTAATTTTAAGTTAAACCTATTATTTGTTAACTTTAAGTTATTTTTAGTAATGACTTGGCTTGCTTTGTCTGATTTTTTAATTTGTCTTTCTTTAATTTCTTTATTCTTTTTAAAATTCTTACCTTTTTATCTTATTTTTAATGATTAGGTTTAAATTTTCATTTCTAATGTAATAATGTTTGTTTACAAAATCCTTACAAGAATGTAATTTAAGTGCAATTATCATTGTTATTAATTTAACTGTAGTTAATATCAGTATCAATCACTCCTACTCTTGTGCAAAATCACAACAACAATATAATAAAAGTATTTTGCGCAAAATAGCTTTCTTGGTTTTATAACAGCTGTTATGTTAAATGAAATCATAACAAAAAAATAGCGATGGATATGCATAAAAAATAAATGAAGTGAAAATTATTTATGGGTAGTTTAGCAAGAAATTAATATTCGGATTTATCATTATTATTATTCTGTTGAATTGTGCGCAAACTTCTCTCAGTTTCAATTTGCCTAATTTTTATAAGTACTTAGTATGTACAGATTATCATGAGAGAATTATGGATTCATCGACATATTTATTTTAAGGTAGATTTTTAAACCATTGTCATTATAGCGTATAAACTTGCTAAAAGTCTTTTTTTTTTTTTTCCACTTCGTCTCTTTCCCAAAATTTTGCCTTTTTTATGGCCTTGGTTATGAATAATTAATTCATTGTCACAAAATTTTATTTTTGGTTTAAGTTTTATTCGGGGAAAGACGCAAGAAAAGACGCAATTTTGAGTACTACTGCTGGTAATACTGACCAGCAGTCTTGCCCTAGTGAGCCCGTGGATTGCGAATTTATCTTAATTTATTACCTTTAATCACCGATATTTTGGATCTTGTATGTGTTTAACCTTGTGAGTAAAGCCATTATAATATTCGATTGCTCATATTTAAAGTTCATAATCCAATGCTTTATTTTAAGTAAAATATTTTCAATAGGAGTGAGTTCCTTATTTTATTACACACACAAAGCAAGTAGAAGCGGCCTTAACCTTGCAGCAATACGAAAATAATCGTGTGTGGCATCTTCACCCCATACTTAGGGGAAGACGCAACGTGGTTCAGAAATAAATTGAATGACCTTTAAATGTTATGTTTTACTTTTTATACTGTATATTATAATGTAAAATACAAATGGAATCAAAAATTATAATTATAATATTATAATTATTATCATTTTATTATACCGGGTGATCCAAAAGTCAGGACCAACTTTAAAATTGAATAATTCGAAAACGAATCAAGATACAAAGATACGGTTTGCACCAAACGGATGGAAAAGAAACCGGGTTTTGTGTGGCAAAGGAAAAAAAATTAGTTCTGTTGGCGACCAACAAATGGCACTATAGTGTTTTATTTCACCAAAAGATGATTTACAAATGAAAAAAAATTTTGACAACTTACAAGTCAGCTTAATTACAGTTAATTAGTACTACTATAGTAACTGTTCAATGTCCATCATTCAGAAGTACAGCTGTGAGATGATTCACCACATCGTTCACACCATTTAGTAGCATTTCTTGCGTTATGGCAGACACATTTTGGCGGATGGCATCTTTCAGTGCTGATAGTGATGCCGGTTGGTCGCGGTACACTTTTGACTCCCAAGAATCCCCACAGCCACAGGGTGTCCACACAGCCACAGCTGTCACAGGGTGTCAGATCGGGAGATCTTGGAGGCCATGCGTGATTAAAGTAACGACTGAGAATGCGATATTTCGATGCATATAAGCTTCGACTACCATTACCTGCTGTAGTTGTTCCTTTTTATATCGTTTGTTGCTTTGCATAATCCTACATCAGAAATACGACAGCGCCATCTGTTGGTCGCCAACAGAACTATTTTTTTTTCTTTGCCACACAAAACCCGGCTTCTTTTCCATCCGTTTGGTGCAAACCGTATCTTTGTATCTTGATTCGTTTTCGAATTATTCAATTTTAAAGTGGTCCTGACTTTTGGATCACCCTGTATTTGTGATATTATTATGATATTATTTTAATCAAGTTTCAAGACTTCAGTTTGGATCGCTACTTAATATAGCTTGGAGCAAGGCAGCCACAGTAGGAAATGGAACTTCTGGGTTTTCAGCTACTGGGATTTAACCCTATAACCCACAAGCAATCTCAGATCATGTGTTTGTTATCTCTGATGGTTCCCGCAAACAGCAGTGGTCTTAACTGCATCAAAGAGGAGAAAAACTATGCGAGAAAAAAGGCAAAGAGAATCTGAAAATGACGGGAAAAGCAAAATAAATAAAGATAAACTTTCAACAAATAGAATAAAAAGAGACGTGTAAATTCGTGTTACTCAAGTGAAGAAATTCCTCTGAATACCAGTGGCAACAGTTTCGATGAGTATAATGATGATAGTTTTAGTGCTGTATGTAATTTTTTCTTTAACGCAAAAAAAGGTCTCAAGTGTGATTGGATTCTGTGCGTCAAATGTAAGAAACAGTTACACAAATGCTGATAACTTGTACTAAAAGAAATGTTGTGCAGGCTAACATTCAAACTTGTACCTTTGTTAGTTTTAGAAAAGTAAATTTCAAAACATTATTCACTTTATAAATCTCTTTGTTTCTACAAAGTTATTGTTAATCCACAGGTAATATTCCAAAGTTTGTCTTCCTTTTCTTATTTACTATGGTGTAGCATCTTACCTCATAACTGGTGGCATCTTCTCCGTGGATATGGGGAAGATGCCACAATTACAAGAATTTATTTAACATAAAATTTGTCAATCACGTATACAACAGGACAGGAATTAATAAGCATACATAATTTATTTAACATTGAAGAGCATAGTTATTTTTTCACTATCATATCATTTCAATTTTTGGCTGTACTAAGCCAAACATCCTTATATATGGAGTCTTTCCCCGATTTAAATATATATATATATATATTTATATATATATATATCTTTTTTTTTTTTTTTTCTTTTTTTAAAGTATCTTTGGATAGTTTTGAATAATTCGAATTATTAATAAAAAGAAACAATAACAGTAGACAAAAAACAAGAAATATTTCGCATCTATAAAAATATATAAGGCATAATGATGGTATCCGGATACCATCCGGATTTACATACTTTTTTCCAAAATTCCCTTGAATATGGACTAGAGCAACTTTAAAAGATTCTCACAGACAGCATGCCGTCGAGGTCTAGGAAACCTCAGTGGACAATCGGCCTTTAAACTGCAAACCACTACCCCGTAGCCTTTAGTAGTGTGTCTACCCGACAAAAATTATTCACTAATAATTAAATCTCATATTTTCGTTTTATTTAACATTTTATAATGGGTTCGTAATTTTCTTTTTGTTGTTAAATGATCCTTTTTTTTTTTTTTTTTTTAAATCCTAATTTTTCCTTCCAGTATAAAATAAAACTATTCTTTAAGATAACACAGGTCCGCGATATTTTTTTTTTTTTTTTTTTTTTTTTTTTAGGTAATGTGTTTTACTGATGAATATTTTAATTCTGATTAAGGAAAAAATATTCAAAAATTTCCCTCACATGTACAGTTTTTTAAAAGAAAAGAATTTTAAACTCCACTTTCTCAAGTCTCATCCCAGTAATCCCCACAAAAATCTAGGCGATGTGATTGAAGAAAAAGGAGAGTGATTTTATCAAGACATCAAAGAAATGGAAAGCAGGTATCAGAGCCGATAAAATTTTAATATGTTAACAGATTATTGTTGGGTGCTGCATAGACAGTGCCCTCAAACAGTGCACAATCAAAAAACTCTAAACAAGAGTTTCGATGCAAAGAAACACAGACATTTAAAAAATAATGTGTCGATAATAATTTACATTACTGTATTTTATATATAAAGAGTTTCGATTCAGTGATAGCCTCTGTGTCAATTATTCAAATATTCATATTTACTTTATAAAAAACTTACAAAAATGGATGGAAAAAAAAAAAAAATTCTGAATTCAGCGTATCAAAAAACCTTAGAAATACCCAAAGTAGTGCCAAAAAAAAAAAAAAAAAAAAAAAAAAAAACTGAAAAGTACAATTTTGCAGATTTGTTTAATAGGAAATAGTTTTTAAATAAGTGTATTTTAATGTTAAATTTTGTTATCTAATTCTAGAAAATATGAGGTATATTTATATATACTTTTTTTTTTCTTTTCATGAATTTGCGCAGAAAAAAAAATATTTGCTTTTTATTTAAATAAAAAGTGCAATTTTACATATTTTCGTTAAAAATTCATAATGCAACGCATCAAACTTTCAGAAAGTTCAATCTCAAAAGTTTTACTTTTTTTTCCCGCGAGGATACATTGAAAGGAAAATGTATGTAAAAAAATATATATAAGTATAAATATATATAAAGAATTTTAAAAAACATTTTTTAACAGTCTAAATACAATTTTTGTAAATGGCATTAAGTACATTGTAAAAAAATATAGGGTCTTAAAAATAAGTATATATTGTCTCAAAATAGCCCCGAAACAATATATACTTAAATTTGAAAATCCATGTACCCATTTTTGAGTACATTGACATGTCAAACATGGGGGTATTGGGATTCTTATTGGTCAACCCCATTTTTGAGCATGTCAATATACTCAAAAATGAGTACATGAGTTTTCAAATTTAAGTACATATTGTTTCGGGGCTATTTTGAGGCAATATATGCTTATTTTTAAGAACCTATTTTTTACAGTGTATTTTATGAATAACTAGAAAAGCCCCGGTTTGGGAACAAACCGAATCCCGTAAGCCAAAAAAAAAAAAAATTCAAAATCAAACGCGAAATGTACAAAACTCGGCCTTATGCTGTTTGCCAATACATCAAACTTTGTTAACGAAATCATTTTTTAATTCATGAAGACAATGAAGGTAGTGTAGATCTTATCACTAAAAAAGATCGCCAAACAGAATCTTTCACGTTATTTTCTATATTTATTTGATTTATTCGATCAACCATAAAATTTCACACGAAACATAATAATTACAATATGCTATGATCGGCTACATCTATCGCAAGAGACAATTTTTTTGTGTTTATAATAGTAGTATAGTTAGTTAGTAGTAGTTGGTATATAGAAAAATAAATAAATGATCATTTAAATACATAAACCGGATTACGGCACAGGCTTAATATAACTTTCCTTGGCGACTTTTTATCGCCATTTTAGATAAAAATACATAATTTATGCGATTGTTTTTTCTGTTTCTTTCTTTCCTATTTTTCAATATTTTTTTAATTTATTTATATTTTTGATGCGCTACTCTGCTTAAAGTTTCTTTCACGAAAGTAGACTCCTTGGCAAAAAAATGTCCGATCTGTTTCAGCATCAAAATTAAAAAAATTACCCAGGATTAAGTAAAGCTCTTTTATAAAATGCTGAATTAGCTTTCATGCCAAGCGTTCTTCATGCCAAAAATATACTATTTAGAGGGAAAAACAAAAACTAAAATTAAGTTACATTAGAAAAAGTTATGAAAATTCCGAAGAATTATGCCAGACTTTTATTATTACTATTTTATTTTAAATTCATAAAGACGGCATTTTTTTCATATGCATGAGCAAATTTAATATTTTTTTTTTTTTTTCGGGTGAAAGCATATTTAATTTTATGCTTTTTTTTTTTCAACAATTAAAAATTTAATTGTCTAATTTTAAGCTATTACCAGCTATTATTTTCATACTTTATTGTTTATTAAGCTATTATTTTCATACTTTAGTTAATTTAAAAAAATCTAATTGTCTGATTGATAAGTTTTTTACTCCGTCGGATTCAGAAAAATCGCCCCATTCATTTGGTATTTTATTTGTAACGATACAACTAATATTTCTAGTTTATTTTTTCTTTTTATTAGTCCAAGGAAATCTCTTAGCCGTTTACATATATATTGATGGCATAATTACATAAAATTAGTTAATTATATCATTTCAGGTAATAAAACATTTTGATAATTTTTGATTTAAATAAAAATTTAAATGAATTAAACATTTAAAGCTGGATCATATATTATAAAGGCTAAAATTTTAATTTAGGATATATTTTTTATAGTCGTAAATTAAACTACACTGTAAATACAAGTGTCTGAAATTCAGACAAAATTGTGTCTGAAACGGGTGTTTAATTTTAAGATGCTAAAAAGTTTCTTAAAAGGCACATCGTTTCACACTCGAAACGTCTGAAATTCCGCCATCTTTGATCCTGTCTGAAGTGAATATTTTTCATAAATAAAAAGATGCGTTTTATACTGTTTACCTGTGAGAAATAGTTTTTAGAATCTCCTAGAGCATAGAATACATATATTAATAATTTTTACAATAACAGTCCCCGTTGCTCCCGGCGGGAATCGAACTGACAGCCAATGGATTCAAGGTCGAGTGTCTTCCCAATCAAGCCATCGGTGCTCACGCTGTGCTCTGCTTGCATAACGAAATATATTCTAGTATCCGTAAAACAAGTTTTATATCTTTGCAATAAAACTGTTCATAAGAAGTAAAGCTTAATACATATTATCTTAAATTTCATGTGTAGAGGTTTAGAGTTTTTTTTTTTTTTTTTTTTGTAAAATGCGTAATAAATATGAAAAAATAGTAGCCTATGGATTTTAAACAATTTTTTTTTTTTTTTAACTGGTATTTGCAAGAAAACAAACTATATACACTAAACAAAAAAAAAAAAAAAAAAAAAATGCGCTTTTACATTTTGAAGTGTAGGGAAACATAATTTAATTTTTAAAACGCGAAAAAATATCCAATTATGCACAAATTGTTTAAGATTGTTTAGCTACGAATTCGCTTTCTTAGCTACAAGGTACATGCTTCGTTTATCTTAATATTTTTTTGATTTATTACATGTGAGAATTTTAAATAAAAATTAACTTTGTTTTTTAATTTTTAACTGAATAAGATCCGTGACTAAGTATTTTAAATAAGTGAACTACTTATGTTACATAAAATAATGTCAAATTTATTTGTTTAAAAAAATGTTAAAACAGGATATGCATGCTGCTTAAAGTAGATTCCATATGGAAAATTTGTTAAGTAATACAAATGTCTGAATTTCTAAGTGTCTGAAATTTGTAATGTCTGATTTTTTAAGAGCATAAATTGTAAAATCTCTGAAATTTTATGTGTCTGAAAATGTTATATGTCTTAATTTCAGACATATCGACCTTATTCAGACACTTATCTGAGCTCATTTATAAAAAAGACACTTACGTGTCTTAATTTAATACAGCACATGCGTCTGAAATTTTTCATGCGTAAGTGTTTCAGACATTTATGTGTCTGAATTGACATTTCAGACACACTTCTGTCTCAATTTAAGACGCTTCTATTTACAGTATACTCAATATGTATAGTTTAAGAGACTGTAACTTACATTATATCTTCAAACATGACTTGAATGATGTAAAACTTATTTAATAATCAAACCTATAAAACAAATTTTTTAATTGAAAAAAAAAAAAAAAAAAAAAAATAGTAACATAGATGCACAATTTTTGAAGTTTTAAAAAGAACAAATAGTATTTTTTTTTAATCCTCTCTAAGTCTAGAAAAAAAAAAAATCGCTGGTTGTATAAACAATTTTGAAAACTGTTTCTGTAAATAGAATTTAAAAACATACAAAATTTTATTTATTTCTGATGTACCTTATGGGATTAGTAGTTTTCCTATATTAACGATTTTATCTCTTTTGTAAAATGAATAAATGAATTTTAAACCCTCCAAGGGATATAAACTCGTCTTTTCTTCATTAGTAAGCCATTTCCTAATTTCTAAAAGAGAAATGTTTCATTCTCTTTTTAGTTCTTTTTCTGCTATGTAAGAGACGATAAAAAATTTTCTCACTCAGAGGGTTTTCAAATCTATTGTTTTGTTTTATTACTCGTGTTTTCTGTCTTAAATAACTATTAAGCCTTCGTATTCCTGTTGAATCTCATGTATTTTTAATTGCAATAATTTTAGGATAATGTTTTATCATTCATCGCGATTTAATCTCATTGCTTCAAATTAGCGTTTGCCCTTGTCAAGGTTAAAAGCTAGTATTTTTAAAGTAAATAATAGCATATATTTTAAACATTCATATTACAGCACTCCAAAAATAAATATATTCAATTAATTTTAATGCCATTTGTTTGAACTCAACATAAAAAGCTTTTCAAATGTGAATAGATTAAACTGATAATGGGAAAACATCAATAAATTAACAACACAGGGGGACTGTTTTCAAATCAGTTTAAAAAAGTATTAAAAAAAAAAAAAATCTGCAAGTGCATTTGAATTTCGGATTTAACGCTAAACTATTGATCTAAAAGAGAAAGAAAAAATACTTTTTACCTTTCATTCTATTTCCTCCCCATACCTTTGTCAAAGTAAAATGGAAAATGTGAATGGAATAATGGATAAAAAAATGCTCTCACGTAGGTAAAAGTTATTTTATTTATTTTTCTATCATTCGGCGTAAACACAAGATTTTCTTTATTCCTAATTTTAGAGGTGGTTATGTTGCCAATCACTTAAGTTATTTTAAAAACTACGCAAATAAATTATGCATGCGAGCAAACAAATATATATGCATATATATTTCATTCTTTCTTACTCTTTTAAGGATGTTTATTATGTGTTTAGCATACTGTCATTTTTTATGCTCAATACAACAATAAAATATTTAAAATTTTCGTAAGTCAAATATCATTGCGTCTCATTACTATGCGTTATTAAAGGAATTTTCACTTCAAGAATACTCACTTATATAAGATCTCTTGATAAGATGAATTCTGCAGAAATGTTGATGATCTCTTCAGGACAAAGTAATACAGTAATTATAGGATGAATTTTTTTCTAATATCATTCTAGTATTTATATTATGCTTATATTTTTCAATGTGTATGAAGTGTAGAATATTACTTTGTACACATTTTGTATTTACTGAGAGTATCGTATTATTGCAGATAGACAGAAATATGTAATGATTTTTAATTTCTCTATAAATTAGCATTTAGGGTTATTTTTTTTCTTTTTTCGCGCGTGTGTTTTCTTTACAAATATATAGTCGAACCTCGTTAACGTGAATTACTTTTAATATGAACTGTTTTCACAATTCCCGTCAAAATGAAGAATAATTTAGTTATATGAAGATTAGTTACTGATAGCACGTACTACTGATAACATGAACAAATTTTTTATTCTACTTGAGATTCACATTAGCGAGGTTCGACTGTATATACATACAGATATACATATATAAACGGGGTGTCCAAAAAATACAGCGACAAACTTTAAGAAAAGATAGGGCATATTATAAGTATTGAGAATTGCATAGTAACCCATGTTCGAAAATGTCATCGTAACACTTTCGCGACCGCTGACATAAATTCACATCATTTAAAAATCTTTAACTTCCCCAGTGGGCGTTTCTTTAGGTTACATAGGTTATATTATTTCTTAACAATATACCCAATATTCACATTTGTATAATCGATGCACTATGAGTACAAATAGTAATTGAAATGTATATGAGAGTAATTGAATGAGAATAATTGTAATGTATATCCATTTTTATTATAAATAGGAATACAGAAAACAATGATTTAAAATAATGTAATATACAAGAATAACGCCTACAGGCGGAGTTTACTGTCAAAAATATAAAAACATGCGGTCGCGAAAGTATTAACACTTTACCATAGTTCGCGCAGTCCTTGAATTTTCTTAACACGTTAATCGCCACGATAATATCAGAAAAATTTTCACATGGGCCATGGTAACTTTATTAGATAATTTAGTTAAAAATGTATCAAGGAAACTTAATGTATCACAGGAATTTTTTTTTTTTTTTTTTTTTTTTTTCTTTTGCCAAAATTCCCGGAAAAGCACTATTTTTTATGTCACACATATATGACTGACATGGCCCTATATTAAAACTTTTTTTCTCGACAAGCCGTGTCAGTCTTATATGTCTGACGCATCCAAACAACATACAACAAGTATTAACCTGTTGTTTTGAACACAGCGTTGAATGCATTGTGTAGGAATCAGTGGTACGTGTGTAAGGTCGAGACTATAGAACGTCTCCACAGTCCGTTTGAATTTCAGTTGAATCCAGCAAGCTAAAGTTGGGGCGGTCAAATCGCTTCGTCCCCAGTGACTCAAAATGTATTTTTTCAACTGAAACAATATACAATTATATAACTATGTTTGTTTCATTTTATTGTTTGTAGTAAGCCCCCAAAATGTATTTTTTCAACTGAAACAATATACCATTATATAACTATGTTTATTTCATTTTATTGTTTGTAGTAAGCCAATAAATTTTCAGGTTTTGTTCCTGATAGGCCAAGCTTTCGAAACATAATGCAAATGTATCGTTTGCGTCGGACATCTGTGATTGACGTGGCCTTCTACCAAATCGCGTACGTCAGACTTATATGTCTGACATGGCTCATGTAGAACTTCTTAGCGTCAGGCACATATGACTGACATGGCGATTAACGTGTTAATTTTCTGCACCAGTATTATTATTTTGCAAATTTTGATCTTAAACGTCTTAAAACTTATATATTGCATAAAAATACTGGTAGGAGAGTCCTTGAAAAAAGGCGTGGCCATACGAACCATGGGGTATTTTTTAAAAGATGTGGTCGTGACTTTTAAATTTTTAACAAACACATATTTCATGCAAATAGTTACATAAAAAGATATACATAGTAATAATGCTGTTTCTGATAGATGTACTTAAACCACTGATTATATTAATACGAATTCTATGATTTTGATAAATGATGGGTCGTGCAAGATGGAGTTACACATGAGCAGTCGATAATACTTATACAAGGCGAGACGTGCAGGGATGGAACACGGGCGCAGAACTCATACCACTATCAATGTAACAAAATTTTCTACTTCTTAAATCGACAATATGATATGTAGAGAAATTTCTTAAACAAGTACCGGTATGAAATCTGCGCCCGTGTTCCATCCCTGGAAGTGTTAAAGAACACCAGAATGTATCCGCCCCTTAAAGAATTAATATGATGTTTGTGGTTATGAGTTGCTATGTATTCCCCGTTTCTTCAGTTGTTATATCCATCAATTTAAAGATTGTAGGTCTATGTATGCGCCCCCTGATAGATTAAAAAAAGTACTCCAAAACATCCGATTCTTAAAGTTTTAAGATGACATTTGCGGATATGGGTTCCTATGTGTAATTCTGAATCCTTATGATGTGCTCTATCTCCTTTTAAAGTTTGTCGCTGTAATTTTGGGACACTCGGTGTATATATATACATTAAACATTTGTTAAAAACTTTATTTCTACTTGCTAGTTAAGTGGTTTACTTAATACAAATTAAAAGTCTTTTTTTTTTTTTAAGGAGAAAAAAGTTTCAGCTTTAGGCATTCATCTAAAACAATACTTTACTTCAGAAAAGGATTTTGCGCATTAATGTTAAACCCTATGTGCCTCCGGTGTTACCTTAGTAGCATTTACCGTATCTATTAATTGCTGAAGTTAAAATTTAATCGATCTAATGAAACATACGCAAAATCATTTTGTTAAATAATTTAACAAGAGCTGTCAAATCTTCCTGAATTTCTGGAAGACTACATACTAGAATTTTATATTTGTGAACCTCAAGATCTCAATTCAACGAAAATTGTTACCAGAGGTTTCTATAAAAAAAGAAAAAAAGTATCAATAAACCCTATATTAAAGAAGTAAGTTATTTCTGCTATGGACGTATTGTTTTGGAGAAAAACTAAAAGTAGTATTTTGTTGAAAATAGGAAAATGCATCGACGACACAGTGTTAAATTCTTGCAGTTACACTGTAAAAAAAAAAAAATAATAAATAAAAATAAAATTACAACGAATATTCCTCATCTTGTGATGTGATAAAATCAAGCACTCGAGTTATAAAAATATTTCAAGCAGAACGTGCTGTTTTCTTACATTCTCTATGACATCAAACAGTCAAGTGACACAGATACGCAAATGAGCTTCAAACACAAACTAAAACTTTCAAATGTTTTTTACGACTTCCGCTATGATAAACGGTAAACGAAAAAATGGAGGATCGAAGCTGTGATTAGAATTCACATTAGATCCAACGGCAAACAAGTAAGTTATAATTGGTTTAATTTTGATTTTATTTCTTCTCTTTTTTAATTCTGTCAATATAAGTTTCATAAGGGTCTACGTTTTATTAAGGAAATCTAATCTTAATTAAAAGCTCTCTCTCTCATGAAACTCCATTTTGAATTATGAGTAGTAAAAGTTACAACACACTAATTATTTCCTCCCGAAATAAAACTATTAAACAACAACTTTTCTAAACTAATTTATTTTAAAAATGATTTAAATTGCTATTAGTTATTGTAGAAAAAAGAATGATGTATTAGTTTTAACTCTGAAAAATATTATGGCATTCAAAATAAGAACATTATTTGATAAATTCTCAATATGAAACTTTGTGCAATTTTTAGCATTCCACTACAGTATACAGTAACCGCCGCTTAATAAAATCACTGGTTAATAAAATCAGCCGCTTAATCTGATCAAATCGTCAGGACCGGAATCAAATCAATACAAAGAACTGCTAAAGCCGCCGCTTAATAAAATCAGCATCGCCGGTTAATAAACTCAAAAATATCTCCTCAGCAGCCAAAAATATCATTTATGCATGCCAAAAAAAAAAAAAAAATTACATTCTTTAAAAAAAAAAAAAAAAAAAAAAAAAAATAGAAAAAGAGATTAAAGCACAACAAATCCTTCGTTATCGCTCATTGTTGAAGATTTTACCCTTGCAGCACAGTTACAAATTAAACACGCCCCATAACTTATCTCCGTAACAATTTCAAGGAACGTATTTTTCAAAGCGCAGTATAATGAAATAGAAATTTGATTTGAAATTATTTTTTTTTCTTCTAATTATTAGAAGGCAATTTCTAGTTATTATTTTAAAATTACTATCATTCATGAGGTTTAAACGGAAAGATTTTAAATTTATAAGAAAAGCGTGAACTTTTGGTAAAGTAATGATGATTTTCCTCTAACGAAAGTGCACGGGAACTTAGAATGCATTTATTTCTATCGAAGAAATAATTAGTTAATTATCTACCAAAAATTAATTAATATTGTTTACTAATTCCATTATTCGTTACCTATTGAAGTTTCTTTTGAAATTCACGGAAGTAATACCTTTTCCTTAAGGGCAGGAACGTTCGCCGGATATAAAAATCAGCCGCTTAATAAAATCACTTTGGCTCAGAACGAATGTGATTTTAATAAGCGGCGGGAACTGTATTTTCTATCTTTAAATTTCAAGTTTCCTTTATTTTATGCATCAGGATTACACTTTTATTTTTTTTTAATTTTGTTCGCTTTTGAAGATAATTTCGTTGTGGTTTATTACGCAGAATGTATTGATACTTTTTTTTTTCTACTTGTTTATTTTGTTTTCAGGGGTGGTGATGCCACTACAGCATCACCTAATTTTAACTTTCATCTACAAAATCTCATCCCGGAATTTTTTTAGAAAAATTTTGCTTTTATAACGTAGCAGAAAATGTCGTCAATTCCTTTTATTTTAACTTTGCTCGTGAATTCCGGTGGCAGTGTAATTTAAATGATCCCAGTTACCTTGCACCGCAAAGGGTTAACACGCATTTTTGCTTAAATAAGTTGTAATTAAATTTTAATACAAACAAAAGTGAAATGAATTGTATTTAATTAAATTCTATAATTAATGGATAGGAAGTTCCTAAAAGATTAAAATAAAAAAGACTGATAAATCATTTCTGATACTATTTCGTTACTCTCATAAAGAGCAAACGTAACTCAAAATAACTAAATTTTAGATACAAATTATAAATCCTTTATAACTAGACAACCAATAGTAATTGAGTTATGCCACTTTGAAAGTTCTTCTTTTCATTTTAAACGATTTTGTGCGTTGCCGCTTTGACTGCAGCACTCGTGCTTACTTTATTCGCCTGATGAAGGGTCGTGTGTTTTTTCGACCCGAAACAATTGTTGCGAGTTTATTGCATTTTATGGTGTTTATTCAAAGTTTGTAAGTATTAATTTTTACAACGCCAGTTTTGTGGTGCTTCCTTATTAACAGTTTCGTTTATCATTTATCATAGGAACTAACTCCATTAATCAACTGAATCCTAAACTCTTCACTTTCACATGTTGTTCGTAAAGTGCGAACTTCATTTGTAGCTTTACGCTAACTGTGCTATACCTTACAGTTCCTCCCCAAAAGAAAAAAATTCACGTAAAAATCCACAACGGGTTTTTACCCGTGAAAATTTTAACGTATTGTTATGCTATGCAAATAAAAATTAGTTGCAGTAACTTACTGTTTAAAATTAAACTGCACAAGACTTTAGAAAAAAAGGGGGGGAAACTTACATTAAACTCCATAATACCTTAGAAAAAGAGGGGGGAAGGCTTAAACTGCCCAACAATAAATATTGGCTTTTAAAATCTAATAAGTAAAAAAAATTAAGAGCGCCGGGCTGAAAAACCGTTCACTTAGAAAAATAAGAAATTTTAAAGCTCAGTCTAAGTAGCTTTACAACGGAAAACCCCTTGCGCTCCAAAATTTGTGAAATAGTCCAACGTTTTACAACGGGGATTACAAGAACGTCTTTCCTTAAATGGAAAGGAGAAAAATTCATTTTTAAACTTGTAACATTAAGAAAATCATTTTTATTCACAAAACTTGAAATGTCAGCCACCGAAGACCAGTCTAGGTCCAGATCATCAGCTAGGAAAAATAATTTGAAAGTGCATTAAAAAAAAATCCAGTTGTCCACTATCAGATGTATCTTCAAAGAGATCTGCTGCTGGCATGCGTCCAAGAAATTGTTTCGGCTTCAGAACTCAAAGAACGCTGGCAAGGTTCCAGAAATACCTCCTTCTGCATTTCAAAGTAAGGAATCGAAGAAAACGGACTGTATGTTCAGATTAAGGACTGGACATCAGAATCACAGTATTTCTAAAATTAAAACTTTTTTAACGTATAAATCAAAATAGAAGGTACACTACAAGTTGTATATAGATAAATGACATTAATTTTATAGATAAGCAATATTCCCACCTAGCTATTTGCATACGAAAAAAAAAAGAAATTGTTAGTTTATTAAAGTTAGTCGTTAAATACGAATTTACATGCAAAATAGCTAAAAAAATTCTCTTTACCCCATACTAATATATACATACATTGACTTTTAGTGAGCATACAACAGTTTAAACAATAAAAATATTCATTTTATACCATTTATACCACATTTAGAGAAATATAGATAAGGAATATATATACAAAATTGTTCAAAAAAGTTTTTATAAAATAGAAATCATTAGAGTTCATACATAGAGATCATGCAAAGAAGCTATAGAGAGGAAAATTTATATACAAAGGGGAAAAAATTATCGTACTAATCACTGCTGGTGATGGCTATAAGAAAAAAACATTAAAGTACATACATGCATATATTATATAACAGAAAAAAAATTATGACATGTAAATAAAACATGAAATTTCCGTAGTTGAAAGTTCAGGCTCGAAGTTTTAAATTTAGATTTTTGAAATTTTGGAAAGTTCATTGCTTTCAGATAATGGTTGAAAGTCCAAAAGGCTTCGGTACATGTCCTAGATTTTATGACTGCTCTGCTAGAAATACAGTTTATAACGGAAAAAATAATATACCATAGCACCTGACATATAGATTCCTTTCTATCAGCAAAATAAGAGATGCGGGTTAGACTGGTCGGTGGAGTTGCTGTACAGATTTCAGCGTTGGTGGTTTGCAGATTTAGGTCAGACGGTGCAAGGTTGCTGTCCTGAGGAGACTTCGAAACTGGCGCCTGGTCACTCTCCTTAGGGGGTTTTAAACCTGGAACCTGATCCTTGTGTTGAGGGGGTTTCGAGCCCGTCACCTTGTCCTTGCCCATAGTTAAAACAGAAGACTGCGTTCGCTCCGTGCTTTCGAATGCAGGGCTGCTAGATGGTCTACAAACTTCACAAGAGGTTAAATGCACTTTTGAAATTACCTTCTTTAAAATAACCTCATTTTCTTTTACTTTAGTCGGCGGGTCATTTTGACCATTTACGTGCAATTTCTCATTAGAAACAACCGATTCTGTCGGCTGTATAGATTCAAAATTGTTATCTAAAGGCGAGTTAGAAAGATTAGCCGCATCAGTTATTTTAAGTGTATTTTCCTTCACACTTCCCGTCGCTACACTAGATAATTTCTCGGATTTTTTATCCGTATCCAAAGGCTGAAAAACAGACTTAGATTCATCTATATCGCTGTTTGAAAGCGAAGTTTGCTCGTTTGCATTAACTTGCGTTTGGCTTTTGCCACTAGAAATAACGTTTTTTTCGCCAGTTTTATGTTGCTTTACATTACTCGAGCTTGCTTCCTGTGACTTAATGACTTGGTGTGGTGTTTCCACTGCCTTTACTACCACTTCCCACTGACGTTTTTGAGGGGGGGAGGGGTGGAGCGGTCATGCTCTAATCTTAATCTATCATACCGAGTGGCAAAGAGACTTATAACTCTCTTTTTCAAATCGTCATAGGTTGGGTTTGGGCCAAGTGAATGGCAGGCGATTAAATCATGCCACTGTCTCGGTTCTCTTCTTAAGGAACACTTTAACCAACCATATTTTTCGGCAATATCAATTTTATAAAAATAAAAAAAATATTCAAGCTTCTCAAAAAATTGAAGCACACTAGTAGTGCCATCAAAAATTACTGGCTCGAGGTGGGATTCGAACTGATTTGGGCGCCACTGTGACGACCGAGATGTCATTATGCTTATTTAACTTAGGATTTTAGCTTAATTACTTAATTTGTGAAGTAAAGACAAAGTCAGATTTATAAAATAAAGAGCTTTTATTTTGAGCTTAATGAAAAGGTGGGCGTTGGACTATAATCACCTTTAATACCTTTATAAACCTAAGGGGGCAGCCTTCATAAATACTTTTAACTTTAAATAGATAACCACACATAATCTCGACTACTTCGTTAACTCTTCCGACTATACTCGTCTTTCGTAAGTGGGAGGATTCCCTTACGCCACTATACTACTCGACTTACTATCTCCTACTATAGCCGCTCGCTACTACTTCTCTCTAAGCCGCTAACAACTAACTTCCTTCCAAGCCGCCTCTTACTGCTTCCCCCTAAGCAGTTACCATTCTCTCTCGGCTACCTCTTCTAAGCCGCACGCAACTAACAACTAACCTCTAACTCAAAAAAACAATCAACCTTCTCCTTTTATACAATTCACTTTCCAAAATATTAGCATATCGTGAATTACAGTTTCGTTTATCATTTATCATAGGAACTAACTCCATTAATCAACTGAATCCTAAATTCTTCACATTCACGTGTTGTTCGTAAAGTGCGAACTTCATTTGTAGCATTACGCTAACTGTGCTATACCTCACAACTGTATGCTAAATGCTAACGAAACAGCTGTCTATGCTTTTCAGTTTTTGCTCTTTATCGTTCAAGACGTTGAAAATTTCCTTGGTTTTAACATTAATATGCAGTTTTGTCAGATCTGGCGGATTTTTTATTTAATAATCACCAATAATTTTATAGAGTGATATTTGATATACATAATAGATAATTAATTTTCGAAGTGATTAGACAAATGTTACGATTAAAAATTATTGGTGATTATTGACTAAAAAATCGGCCAGATCTGGCAGCATTGTTTATATAGTACTTTACCAATTATCATTATTAAAGTTACTCAAGAATAACTTAAATATTACCCAGAGTAAATTTCTGATGTCAGTATTTTAATCCAAAAATACAGCTTTCTGGTAAACCTAATATTTCCTGCATATAACTCGTAGGTGAGATAAATCAGTTTTACACTAGACATTTTAATTAATAGAGAAATTACGCAATAGAAAATGCGTTTATACAGGCCTCGCAGCGTCCTTAAAATTTTACTCGCATTTTATCATGTCCCCACCACTCTCTTCAATAAGAAAGATTTTTTGCATAATTTAATGCTAAAACATGCGTAATCAGCTTGTAAAAACGTATTGATTTAATGGAGTGGTTACAATACAGATTTTCCCTGAATATGTACACTGCTCGACCTTGAAAATGCAACACCAAGAAGGAATGTTAATAACGGAATGAAATTTGTTGGACACATACATTATAGCAGGAAGAACAATTGATTAAAATTTCAGGAAATTTGGAGTAATATGTACTGAGAAAACAGTACATAAAGCAGCGACCTCTGTGAGCAATAACAGTACATATCTGCCTAGGCATTGAATCGAACAGCGATTGGATGACATGTACGAGTAGAGCACTTCATGAAGTTTTAACACGATGCCACAATTCCTCGATCGAAGTTACTGGTGAGTGGTGGGGGGGCCAGTCGCTTTTCAACGATTAAACAGTCATTTTCATTTGTGCGAGATCAGGAGAATGCGCTGGCCAGAGCAATAGTCGAACACATTCGGCATCAATGAAGGTCCAGACAATATGGACAACTTGCGGTCGTACATTGTCCTGCTTAAATGTTGCGCTTCGGAGGCCTTGAACATAGGGCAGAGCTATGGGCCTTAACTCGTCAGAAATGTAATGGCTGGTATTTAGAATGGCGGGAATGAAAACAAGAGGTGACCGGGACGTGTATCCAATGGTACAACATACCATCAATCCAGGTGGTGATTCAGTATGCGGCTACCAAAATTCTGATTACCCTCAAAACTGCATCACTGATATGGGCGCCATTAATGTGTGATCAACGATGAACCTGGACGCAGGAATGGTGTGAAGTCACTTTTCAGACAAATCACAATTCTGTTTACAGCATCAAGATTGCCTTATCCGTATTTAATAGCATTTTGAATAATGCACATTGCCAGCTGGGATTCGACATCATCATACTGTCCATCATTTGCAATGATGTTATGGGTTCCCATTGGATACACGTCTCGACTACTTCATGTTCGTATTCCTGGCACTCCGAACAGCGGTCATTAAATATCTGATGAGTTAAGGCCCGCCCCTCTGCCCTGTATTCGAGGCCTCCGTAGCGCAAAATTTAAGCAAGATAATGCACGACCGCAAGTTGTTTGTATTGTCCGGACCTTCTTTGATACAGAATCTGTTCGACTGTTGCTCTGGCCAGCGCGTTCTCCTGATCTCGCACCAATGAAAATGACTGTTTAATCATTGAAAAGCGACTGGCCCCCCACCACTCACCAGTAACTTCGATCGATGAATTGTGGCATCGTGTTAAAACTTCATGAAGTGCTCTACCCGTACATGTCATCCAATCGCTGTTCGATTCAATGCCTAGGCAGATATGTGCTGTTATTGCTCACAGACGTCGCTGCATTATGTACTGTTTTCTCAGTACATATTACTCCAAATTTTCTGAAATTTTAATCAATTGTTCTTCCTACTATACTGCATGTGTCCAACGAATTTCATTCCGTTATTATTATTACTTCTTGGTGTTGCATTTTCAATGTCGAGCAGAGTATGTATGGTATAATCAGTATATCTATATAATAATTTTTTATTTCATTAATCGTGCAAAATTACTACTAAAAATTTCGGATGAAAAATATTGATGAAAGAATTAGGGAAAAAATTTCAACTGTCGACACCCTGCAGTATAATAAAATGAGTGTAAATTTTTAGGAACGCTGCGAAGCCTGCTTTATAAAAGGAAATACCACAAATATGACTTCATCTGGTAATTAAAATTTTTGGTATAAAACTGATTTAACTGACACATAGAATTAAACGCTGAATAACGCTTGAATTAAACGACAGTTACGTTCAACAATTTGCAATAAATTACAATACGCAACAGACTTGCCATGAATTTATACATTATTATAGTATTTAAAACTTAAAAAAGCATAACTTTATATATATATATATGATTTAAACCATTTTATCACTTACTGTACACATAAATGAAAAAGTAAGGATAATCGTACTGTATCATAGCTTAGTGCAAAAGCTTTAAAAATAATAAATAAGAACATTTCAAAGAGCAAGAAAAAATAATTTTAAAAATACTTTATGCAAACAGTTTAAAAAAAAAACAAATAACTTAATCGCTGTAAAGATTTTTTTAATAAAAAAAAAAAAAAAAAAAAAAAAAAAACAGAAACTTTGTGAATTAAAGAAAAGACGTTAAGGAATAAAATTCTTGTGCATCTTAATGTTGAACTCCATTTATTTCATTTGCTGCTTCTATAGCTTTTATTAAGTGAATTGATGTATCTCGTGGTATCATTAAAATTGTGTTAATTCGCGTCTTAGAAGATTGGGTACTTCCATTTAAGAATGACAAGCGACTAATAAAAATAAAAGTAATGAAAGTATTTTTTATAAAGCTGGGTTTCATAATAGCTTATGTGTATAAATTATCTTATTTTTTTCTTAAACCATTTACATTTTATTACTATTATACATAACACACGGGAATTAATTTCATTTTACACAACGTAAAAAATTTCACATTACGCCAGTTCTTTATATTTTTTACATATTTTCAAAAAAATATTTCTTAAAATTTGAAATAATATACAGGGCAAATTTTATTTTATTGTCATCACTATTTACAAAAAGAAAAAGAAAAAAAAATCCTAAAGATTTTTTTAATGCTGTAATTTATTTACCAAATTATACTTCTAAAATTGTAGTGATAATATAGTAAAATGAACGAAAAATTTTAGGAAGGCCCTGAATTTATATTTGAAAAATGTTGTCTTAAAAAAATAATTTAGTTGGTATTCTAGTTTTTAAATATCACTAAAATAATATTTGAATCACATATATTTTTTAAACTGTCTCTTACTAAAACTTCTACTGCATTATACCGGTTGCAACTTGCCGTTTTTCTCCTAGGACCCAAAAATTAAATCTAATAAATAAAAAAAAAAATAATAAAAAAAAACAAAAGGTTAAAGAAATTGAAAAGAAAGAAGGAAAGAAAGGAAGGAAGAGAAATTAATTAGAAAATTGGATTCCTTAAGGTGCTCAAAAGAAGAAAAAAAAATATTAGAACGGTAAAAACATATAAAAATAACCGAGATTTTTAAAATATTAAGCAAAAATTTAATTCAGATGAAATGAAAATTAGCTTATATTTTAATTTATTTTAACGTCAGACGAAAAAGATTTAGTAATGAACATTATGTTATGTTAAATAACCATTGCAATAGGGTCTTTAGTTAAGATCAGAAACTTTTGAATAGGAATTTTAAGAGACAATAACTTTGATCAGTTTATATAAAGATTTAGTTTTTTTTTACTCAAAACAAATTTAACCGGTTGGCTAAACAGGAATATTTTCAAAATGACTAATTTAGAGCTGAAGTAGTTCAAATGTTTTTCTCCAAGGACTTAATTTTCGTGACGACGATATTCATTTTAACTGTAGCCAACCGTTAAATATATAGATAAATTATAAAATTGTGCAAAAATATGATGATAATAATAATAATAATGAAATGCTTACAATATTCACTTCTGTTGCAAGTGCCATTCTAGAATTAATCTCTATATATTAAAAAAAAGTTACTGCCACTGGCGTCAAACCTTTTTGTCTACGACAGCATCTTCTAAAGGAGGGCAGGGTCCTCGCGTCATGAGAGGTATCAATGTGTTGCGAGTACTCCAAGGAGGACATTTCAGCCGCTTAGGAATTTTTATCATTTTAATTAAAGAAGTTATTAACTAAAAAACCACAAGTTTATGAAGCTACTCTATTTGCCATTTTGAAAACAGTTTCTTCCAGTGACGTTGTTCTTCTGTCATGAAGTCATTTTACACGAGAAAATTAAATATGATCCATGGTTGTACGTAGGTAGGTTGGTTGGTTGGATTTAAATTCGCACCAATACTGCGCTATGGGTAATTGGCGACGGTCTGGAACGCACCACTAGAGATGTTCCGGAGACATGTCATCACGATTTTGAACCTTCACGGAGGGATCCCCCTCCGCTTTGATTATCCCCAGAGGTATAGTGGGGATGGGAACAGGGAGGACTTTGCGACCACGACAGATTTTATGTGCACCAGCCACCATTAGTGTACACAACGGTCTTTGGCCGGCTCAAGTATCGAACCGGCAATCTTCCAAATACGTGCTCAGCGCTTTACCGACTAGGGTACCGCGGCCCGAAACCATGGATGTAAAAAACAAAGAAAATAAATATCGAGTTTTTTTTCTCTATTTTTAGAAAATTAAGCTTCTTACACGGGAAAAATTAAAATATGATCCATGGTTGTAGGTAGGTAGATAATTAGGAAGGTTGTGATTGACGTCGTGCCATTGCTGTGCTATGGATAATTGGCGACGGTCTGGGACGCACTCCTACTCATGTTCCGGAGACATGCCCCCACAGTTTTGGTCCTAGACGAAGGGGATAGCTCCCCAGCATCGGTGGCCTCCCCCCAGAGGTATAATTTTGATGGAAACACGCAGGATATTGTGGCCACGACATATTTTACATGCACCAGCCACCATTAGTGTACACGGCGGTCTTTGGTCGGCTCGAGAACCGAACCCACAATCTTCCAATCACGAGCTCGGCGCTCTATCGGCTGGGGTACCATGGTCCGGATTTAAGGTTTTAAAAAAGAAATAAAAAGAGTCATATACTAAAGCTGTAATGTAAAATGGTCAAGATATTATGATTTTCTTTCTATAATATATATATATATATATATTTCAGTTTGATATTGAAAATGAGGATTTCCATAATAATTTTCTGCTTTTGTCTTGTAATATGCTCTATTAACAATCCACTTCAGTGAAAGAAAGCAGGGAATAGGCGGACAGAGTTCTGCATGTATTAATAAGTAAAGTGAGTCGGGGAGGAAGTGAAGCCTCCTTCGGGGACTGGTGAGCGGAGCGAGCAGTGGGCAGAGCCCCTTTGTTTTAAATTAAAAATATTGAGAGAGTATTACACATTGTCGCAAATTAACTGAAAAATGCACCATTTTAAAGTACAGGGGTTAGAAAAAATACGTTCTAAACCTTTTTAAACAAGCAATTATACCCGAAAATCCATCACCAAATAGTGACAAAAATTTAAAAGTCTCTAAGTGTTCATACACTAAAGCTATAACGCTAAAGGGTCTATATATTAAGAATTTCTCTCTATCCTTAAAAAAAAAAAAAAAAGAAAAGAAAAAGAAAAAAGGTTACTGCCGTTGTTTAATTTGCGTGTCTAGCATATGCCCCCCCAAAAACTGTTATTTAGTTGTGGAATATTAAGGCAGATTTTTGACATGTTATTTCTATACCTGCTACCATTTTATTTAATATTCCTTAGCATTGTTAGCACGCGCCCCTTTCTTCTCACCCCTTTATTTTTAGAAAAAATTTCTCCAAATGCAATTGCGATTAAATATATACAAAAGAACTCTAAAACTTTACTGGTGTGAAAAAAAAAATAAATAAATAAATAAAGACTGCATTAACTATACAACAGAATATTAATTGGAGTTTTGGCAGGAATGTTATTTCATTATATATATATATATATATATATATATATATACATTAAGCGACAAAAAAAAAAAAAAAGTTGCACTTGGATTTTCTCCTTTTCACTTTCTACAACCGCCAATTTTATTGTTTAAAAAGCAAATTTTCGAACATATTTTATTATGTTGTCCTCCACAAAGAATTTAGCATTGAATCCAGTGTTAAAAACAAAATGCAATTGTCAGTAAATTTGTAATTTTAGAAATTATTTTAAAAAATTGTAAGGATAAGGCTGTTAACGATGCCACAAAAAGTATTAATTTTTGAATGAAAATGAAAAAAAAAATTTAATGCGTGAGATGGCAAAATAATTAAATGTTAACGAAATATTGGTAAAATGGTTTTAGCAAGATATAAAATTTTTTAGTCGTTTAAACTGGAAATTTGGCTTTAGGCGGCCATCAATTCAATATTTAAGCAGGACAATGCACGACCGCAAGTTGTTCGTATTGTATAGACCTTCCTTGATGCAGAATATGTTCTACTGTTGCTCTGCCCAGCGCGTTCTCCTGATCTTGCACCAATGAAAATCACTGTTTAATCGTTAAAATAGCGACTGACCCCCACCACTCACCAGTAACTACGATCGATGAATTGTGGCATTGTGTTGAAGCTTCATGAAGTGCTCTACCTGTACACGTCATCCAATCGCTGTTTGAGTCAATGCCTAGGCAGATAAGTGCTGTTATTGCTCATAGAGGTAGCTGCTTTATTTAGTGTTTTCTCAGTACATATTACTCCAAATTTCCTGAAATTTAAACAATTGTTCTTCCTACTATAATGTATGTGCCCAATAAATATCATTCTGACATTCGCATTCCTTCTTCGTGTTGCAATTTTCACAAACATGAGTCTAGTAATTTATAAAAATATTAACTAATATTTTTACAAGCTAAAAAATATTTTTATTTAACACGTTAATCGCCATGTCTGTCATATGGGCCTGACGCTAAGAAGTTCTACATGAGCCATGTCAGACATATATGTCTGACGTACGCCATTTGGTAGAAGGCCACGTCAATCACAGATGTCCGACGCAAACGATACATTTGCATAAACAGGTAATACTTGTTGTATGTTGTTTGGATGCGTCAGACATATAAGACTGACCCGGCTTGTCGAGAAAAAAAGTTTTAATATAGGGCCATGTCAGTCATATATGTGTGACATAAAAAATTCCGGGAATTTTGGCAAAAAAAAATTTTTTCTGTGATACATTAAGTTTCCTTGATACATTTTTAACTAAAATATCTAATAAAGTTACCATGGCCCATGTGAAAATTTTTCTGATATTATCGTGGCGATTAACGTGTTAATTCATTTACTTCTGATTAATTAATTGGTTTTATTTTAGTCTGTGAAAATAATATGTAAACAAAAATAATAATTTTTCATATTTTTTTAAAATATTGTTGATAAAATTTATGAAAATATTATTTAATCCATTACGCAACACCAGAAATAATCGCGTTTAACAGTTAACTAAAAATGGTTTTTTATATTAAGTATTGTTTTTAAGTAAAAAAATGATAGATGTTTATTTTTTACAAAAAATTTTTATCTGAAAAATGTTTTAAGTTTAAAAAGGGATTTCAAACTTAAACACATTTCAAGTGAAAAGTTTTGAAAATCTTCATATTTGGATGAGTTTACATAACTTGTAAAAAAAATGTTTTCGTAATAAAATAATTTCTTTTGTAGTTATCTGTAGTTTATTCTGTTTTATGCTCCCTCAAAAAAAACTTCCGTAAACATTTATTTGTATTAATTTTATACTCTTATTGCACTGAAGTTGTACAAATTTACACCCTGTATTTAGTAAGATAAAACTAATTTTAATAATTTTATTTTAAATTATTGTTATATATGATCAAAATAATGAGTATTACTGTATGTATTTAGAAAAAAATCATTATTTCGAGATTTGGCGGTTAATGGGTTGAAAGAAATTTATATTTCATATGCTTGTAAATGATGTACACTTTATTTTCTTTAACTATTTATTTTAAGAAAGCGGATGCAGTTTTCATACTAGTAATTAATTTAAAAAAACTAAATTATATAATTATTTAAATATGTATTTTAAAAATATATTAGAAAATGTATGCCAAATACACACGTTTTGGTGTCAAGAAAATTTTATTTTACTAGTAAAATAATCAATTGGATAATTTAAATAAAAAATACACTAAAATATAGCATGCAACGTATCAGAAACAGAAATATTTTATACGTGTTACAAAATAATTAATTAGAAAAAGTCTAAAACAAAAGCAATTTAATTGCTGATAATATAATCTATAGCAAATTCTGCTGCAAATATGACATATAATAATAAGAAATCTTGCTCAGCGTAATAACAAGCAACGCAGCTACTGACACTTACATGGCGGATCTCGTAGAAAAGCTGACGCGCCAACGTCCAGTCTCTTATAATATAGCATAGGTGCCAACTTGCACGGTTCTTTAACTTTTCATGTTATGACAGAAAATTGCTGACAAACTTATTAGAAATTTCTAATAAAACATTCCGGTAAAAAAAACCGTACAATTTGGCAGCTATGATATAGTGTCTCTACATAAAATCGAAGGCACAAACCGGGTAGATTGTGGGTGTGGTTATCGTAGTCGGCAGTTGAACTTCCGATCGCTTAAATTTACATCTTTGTAGTTTCCGAAGATGTTGAATTTCATTTCTTTTTCCCAGGATTACGAAATTAAATTCGTGATAAAGTGTTTGAACGCACAGAAGGTAGTGCCGATCGAAATGCCTCGTCAATTGTGTTTAGTGTGTATGGACTGGTTGTGATGAGCGAGCAGGATGTTCGTCGTTGGTGTCGGGATTCTTCTGAATGTAAGAAAAATGTAAATGACGCACAGCGCTGCTGTGGCTGATAATCGGTCGGCAGCATTCGTCAAAGCAGTAGCGTCACAGTGGATTTCAGAACCGGAATAAATTCAAGTGGACTGACATGCATGGTCTTCTAGAACATGAAAGATATTCTGCTCGTCGACATTTGCGAAGAAATTCTACGGAAAACGCTGAACGCTATTGCGCAACACTGGAAAATGTGCAACAAGCCAATGAGAACAAAAGGCGTGGGTTGCGCAATGCTAGTTTTGGGTTGATCCATGACAACTCTCAGTTGTATACGGCGAATTTTAGGGGAGAAAAAAAAATCAGAATATTCTCAGGGAGCTGTTTGGCAAACCACCACAGAGTCTCGATTTTGTTCCCACTGGCTCCCAGATAAAAAAAATCTTCAGAAAAACTTTAAATCAGAAAGAAAAATCATGCAGTACGCATTGATTAGTAACACTTTCCAACTGTACGCAATTGTTGTATCGAATAACTTTTATTATTCTTTGCCTACGTTATCACACAACAGACAGAAGGTCTGAAAAACATACAGGTAGACTAATTGATTTTTAAATTACTCTTAGGCATTTTGGAAAGTGTTAAAAAGGCTTAACACAAAAGAAAATGCGGCCGTTAGATTATAATTTCAGCTTTTAATCTCTCTGAATATTTTACTGTAGCCCCGTAAATCTCAAAGTTAATTATATCTTATTCTATACAAAACAATATTTTAGAATATTAATAATTCATGTCAATGAATTTTATAGTAGATAGTTTTTTAAATATAACTTTAAAATATACATTGTTTTTTTTTTTTGTCCTGTAAACGAGCTCGTTGTACAGGACTTATTGATGATATTTTAAATAGGGAACATTCCATAGGGAACTAGAGTGCATCATTTTTTAAAAATTCTAAAAATATTCACGGATGATAGGAGCCGGAGACAAACGGATAGAAAGGTAGACAATCGAACAGACAGATGCACGAATTGAAATCATATTCCCACTAAAATTATAAGAAAGTTTTAAAACGCTCATGTAAACAAAAGTGCAGTTCCAGCAAATTTTTATTAATAGCTCTTAATGTAACTGATTATTTTTACGTGGCCCTGTAAATCTAATGCTAACCATACTATATTACATAGAAGACACTCTTTTGTGCATACAAATAATATATTTCAATTGCATTAAGCTTTGTGGAAAATAAAATTATTACAATCTGGTTTATAAAAATAACTCTCATACAACACAACGCTTTGGAATACCTTCAAGTGCCCCTGTACACAAACCAGTTAGAAATGTACTCTATTTTACATAGGACACATCCGATAGGGAATTGCATAACATATTAACATTTCATTAAAGTTTCTATACATTAAAGGTATTAAAATATGGTTTATAGAAACTCCTCTCATTGAACACAATGCTTTCGAATACTTTTGGGTGTCCCATGTACACAAACCAGAAGAGTATTCACTCCATTTCATATAGGGAACATCCGATAGTGCACTTTAATAAAATATATCGGTTTAAACAAATTCTATAAATATTTACGGGAATTAGAGCGCAGAAAAACAGACAGACAGACGGACAGAAGAACAGTCTGACAGATACACAAATTGAAATTATATTCACACTAAAAAAATGATAGAAAGCGTCAAAAATACTTAATGTAAACGAAAGTACAATTCTAGCAATTTTTTATTAATAGCTCTTAATATAACAGAATATTTTTGTGTCACCCTGTAAATCTAATGATAAACATGCTATATTCTATGCAAAGCATTCTTTTGTGCATATAAATAACATATTTCAATTTCCTAAAATTAGGTGGAAAGTAAAGTTATTAAAATTTGATTTTTAGAAATATCTCACAAAGAACGCAATGCTTTGGAGTACTTTTGAGTGTCCCTCTACATAAACTAGTGGTGGTATGTAATACATTTTTTTATAGGAAACATCCAATAGTGAACTTGAATAACATATTTCAATTTCATGAAGATATTGTACAGTAAAGGTATGAAAATATGGTTTATAGAAGTACACTGAGAAAAAAAATATATACCGCCTTCATCTAGAATGAATAAATGGTCATTGTCTAAATCCTTAAACTAGAAATATAGATTTCTGAGTTATGCGCATAAGGCACGCCAATAAACTGAATAGACGAAATGGTCGAGAATTTCTAATCTGCACATTTCTAGATGGTGAAACAATATTATGAATCTTGTATTACGAGAAATTCTCGCTTGATTTTCTAGAATTGGGTCATAAACCAAGATTATAGCTACTGAAAACCGCCTCTTGTATTCACATTTATTTCGAGATATTTTCAAATAGGTTTATCCTCGATAGTATAGAAAAACGCTCAAGAATTCTAATAGAGGTCTCTAGAATTCGCTTTCGAAGGGGACAAGAAAAAAATTTATAAGAAATTTATAAGGATGGTATGGAACTACTTTTTCTAAAGCCACAATTTAGATTCTAGATGTCAGTAAAATTAAATAACAATTTTCTATTTATAATATTTATAATTTAAAAATAAAATAAATTTCTATAAGTTAAAAAATAAATTTTAGCTTTCTTTTAACTATAAAATAAGGTAAAAATAAAGAAACTTCTTTTTAATTATTTATCTAAACATTTTGTTTTATTTTAGGTATATTTAAAGCAATACTAAATTTTGTTTTTTAAAATACACAAAATAAAAAAAAATATTACAGCGAAATAATTATTTTAATTGCATATATAATTACTATCCAAACAAATTAAATAATTACTTCTCCTATCAAAACAGCTTCATGAAAAATTATCTTACAGGATTCCGATGCTATTAAATTATCACATTCAAACAAATGTTCCAAATATACGACATCTTTAATTGTAGATTTTAAATGTTGATCAATATACGTGTTTCTTCGACAACGATTCGTTTTTTATCCTTCTGTGCACGAAATAAAGTTTCAGTTGCTTTCTAATGTTAACAAGCTAAATGCGGTTACGTAATTTGTATATATATTAAAACCAACTCACAAAGCTCAAACCAAGATTTAAGTACACATGCTAACTGTTTTACATTTCGGTTTACTTTTTAATTAATTAATTAATTATTTCTTTTTGCTCTTTTTGCTGTATTTATATTTCTGTTATTTAGGGTTTTTTTGTATATTTATTTTATTTATTTTTATTTGACTATTTGATTTATTTATTTATTTTGCTATTAAAGCTAGAGTTGAAAGATTTTAGTGATGGATGATTGTAAAATTTAATTGTTTGAATAATTAAACCCACAATTTAAAAAATTTAACAAACAATAATAATGGAATTTTTGTGATTAAAAAAAAAAATATGTATGTTATATAGTTATATTTTTCTGTTTGAAATATTTATAATATTTTGTAACTTATATATATATATATTGAATAATTTAATACCATTATAATACTCAGCAATCAAAAGATAAATGAAAATACCAACAATACAAAATTAAAAGAGATTGTAGTTCATTTTAAATGTTTTCACATATTTATTATAATTTAATTACAATACCATTAAGTTAAATCATTTTAAATTACTTACGCATAAGTGAACTTCTATAACCATAACACTAAATCTGTTGATTATATATATACATATAAACACACACAAACACGCACACACAAACACGCGCACATACACACACACACACATACATACATATATATATATGTATGTATGTGTATATATATATATATATATATATATTAGCTTTGTTTTAATGATAAAATAAAGTAAAAATAAAATGTTTAGATGAATAATTAAAAAAAAGTTCCCCTTATTTTTACTTTATTTCATAATTAAAACAAAGCTAAAATTTATTTTTTGTGTTATAGGAACTTGTAAATATGTAAATATTACAAATAAAAAAGTTCTAAACCTACAGATATATATATATATATATATGTATTTAATCCACGAAAATTAAATAATTATTATTTATTAAAATTTTCAATTTTTGAATGGAATTTGGAAAGAATGTAGAAGTAAAATAAAAAGTTTAGATTAAAGAAAGAAAAAAAATATCGTAGGCAGCATCAAACCCAGATCGTCTGAGTGACAGTAGCTTGCTCTACCACGCACGCCACTGGAGCGTTGACATGCTCGCGAAATAACATGTACTTAAAGATTACTGAAACTTTAAAGACTTTTATCTCGAAATTCTGTGGCTAGTGCGCTCTACTGCTTTAATATATTGTTACATTCACGGTATACTACAATTCTGTGCAATTTCGTCCCGATCTGAATTTTCCATGTTGTGACCTGTCCTTGTCAGAGAAGTATAATGCAAACATCGAATGAAAGTGAATTTTGTGCCCTTCAGATAACATCGTAGAAATGCGATTTTTTGAGGATATACATATATATATATATATATGTATATATACATATACATATAATTAAAAAAAAGAATCAATAATTTTGTTTGAAATTATCGCAGATCTATGAATAAATTATTCGTTTTAAAGGTATTGACGAGTTCTGAAAAATTCTCATACTAAAAATTTTGACCGAAGGGGGTTATTTACTCCCAGGGGTGAAGCGATGCACCTACACATACAATTTTTTCCAAGTTGAATATTACGGACCTTGAAAAAGTTCTCACTGTTTCCTAACAAGATGCCATTACCAGAAGTACGTGCATGTAATTTCATATGGTAACGCATCTACAAGGAAGTACTGTCGGTAAACTTGAACTTCAGTGCATGTTAGTTCATCGCAGTGTAAACAACTTTTTTTTTCTTAATTCTAAAAATGAGGATTGTTGTGCCAAGTAAAGAGTATTTTTTGGGGGAATTTTATTGCACAGTTTTATTCAAAAGTAATCTGCAGCTGAAGCACGCAGAATTATTGTTGAGACTCATGGTGAGCAATCTCTGTCGGAAAAGACATGCAGAGACTGATTTCGGCACTTCAAAAGTTCTGATTTTGATCTTCGAGTTATAGAACGCTGTGACAGACCAAAAAAGTTTGAAGACAAAGAATTGGAGGAATTACTTAATGAAGACCCTTTTCAGACGCTAGCTGACACAATAGTTTCGAAACGTTCGAAAGCATTAGGAATGGTCTAGAAGCAAGGACACAGGGTGTCGTAAAAAAAAAAAAAAAAAAAAAAAAAAAAACGAGAACTTATTCAACGTCCTAATATTATAAATAATTCTTTTATTTTCATTATGATTGGATCAAAATAATTCTCATTGTACTCCTTCATACGAGACTCTGTTGTGCACTGTCATTTTAAAACTGTAAAAAAAACTGTATAACAACGCCACCTGATGGGAGATTTTCATCAAAATTTGATAGGAACTAATATAAGACAAGATGAAACTATATATGAAACAAATATATAGATGAAACTATATATGAAACAAATATATAGATGAAACTATAGATGAAACTAACTATAGATGAAACTAACTATAGATGAAACTAATTTGCATGAAATTCTGCGCATTATTTCTTGGTCTACAGCTCGACAGACATTTTCTAAAAATGGTCAAATCATGTTCTGGATTTCTAAAAACATATAAATATAGCTAAACTACAAGTCGGAAATTTCTAGTCACTTCGGAATTCACTTTTTTTTTCAGCCTCATCTGAAAAAATCATTTCAAAAATTGTGTTAAAATTCTGAAAAGCCTTACAGAGTGAAATTCTGAGATATAAGAGGATTTCAACAAAGAATAGTGTTTTACATGATGTAATTTAATTTAGAAGAACGTTTTTACAATAATTTCTGAAACTCACCAACAATACATTTCTTATTGCGCTTGCTAATAATTATTATTATTATTTTTTTTTTTTTTTTCATAACACATAAATTTTCTTAATAGTGTAAGTAAATTAGAAAAATAACAAATCGATATAGAATAAACGTTCATCTTTCTCCTGAGAAAAAAAAAAGAAAATTATTACGATTCTATCTTCGAAATCAATGAAAAGTACCAGGTGGGGTTGAACTGCAAGGTTGAAAGCAACCACTAATTAGTTGTTTCTGAATTGATTGTTATGATTTTTTTATAAAACTTATTTTTTAGGTTAAAGTAGTATTTTTTTTAAACTTTAATGATTTATTTTTAGTTTGTATTCTTGAATAAATAGTTTTATGTAATTTAAATGTTTAGCAAAATAATTTTCGAGATTGTAAAATGTTTATTTAAAAGTAAAAACCACGATTGAATAATAACTTATAATAATTCATTTATAATAATTTATAATAATTCATAATAATTCATTTATAATAGTTTATAATAATTCACAATAATGCATTTAATACTATAATCAAGTTAATAATCAAGTTAAAAACTATTACTATATAACTTTTAACAACTGGAATATTAGTAAATACTATCTTGCTGGCAATTTGTAATGATGCGACAGAAGACTGTATACCTGCTTTTTACTATCTAAATACAATGTATCATTTTGTTCAATAATTAATCAACATAACTGTCATTATTAGTGAATCCATTAGAAAAAATATACAGGGGCGTTTACAGTATATATTCATTTATTTTTCAATATTTATACCAAGAAAATTGACTTCAATATTTTTTTCCCATAGACAGCAACGTATGAGAAATATTTTGAGAGCCCCTGTAAACGAACTGTAAATATGCCACATACTTCATTTTCAATAACATTAATAAAATTCAAATCTGCCATAGCGTAGTTATTTCAGTTATTGCACAGACACACAGATAGAACTAAAGTCATAAATATAGTGTAATCACGTTTTCTAAAACCAGCAGTGAGGAACAGTCCAAAAGCTTGGAGGGGTGCCAAATTGAGCGACAGCTTGGGGTTTGGAAAACATCCAGTCATTATGCGCTCACTTATCGCTTAGTTTCTTTGACTCAGATGAGTATCTCTCCTATTTTAACACTGGACTCGTCGAGTCAGCACTCACACAGATGGTCTCAAGAAATGTGGTCAAAGAATACTTTTCAACATTCCGCTTGGAAAGTGTTTACAGCATAAATAAACAAGTATGAAAACATTTCGAATATTTCTATATTTAATTTAATTAAATATAGAGATATTAGATTATATGTTTGAATTGATTAAAAAAATACATTTGTTCAAATACATTAAAAATATTTATTAAGGTGAAACATTTAGGGGATGCTTCATCTAACGTGGCCGGCAGTCTAACCCCATATGTTGCTCTACGGGGAAATTCATTTAAAAAATTACTCTAAACCAATTTTATATTACAGACTGCTTTTGTAGATTTATCTGCTCGTTTAAACAATAGCTTTTTTCTTAACCAAAACAACTCTCTTTGATTGACCAAAAGAGTATAGTTGAAAGAAGAGACAGTGCCACTGGAGAAAGCCCCTTAAATAAACTATATAGGCCGGCGCATTTATTGTTTTGGAAAAGGACAGCATTTCCGCTTGATGTCTTAATCGCTTTACTGACAATTTAAAAAAAAAATTGATCTGAAGCTATGATTGGTCACGAGCAATAAATAACAAGTAAATCTGTTTCTGTTTCTAATACAATTCAAACTTTTGCAAGAAAAAAAAATAAATTGGATAGTTTTTTTTTTTTCTGTAATTTCTAGCATACGTTATTCATTCACAATAAGCAAGCATTAAAAAAAAATAAAATAAATAAAAATAAAATAAAAATAAACGAAATTTTAAATTAATGAAAAAAAATTTATTACATTTTTCTTGAAAGTATACATTAATTGTATTATAAAATAAATATCTCAAAAAAAAAAAAAAAAAAAAAAAAAAATCTATAAACAACAATAAAAAATTATTTAATCTTCTTAGTAAACAAACTAATAATAACAATGTCAATAGGATACGGAAACAAAACAACTTTGGCGATTCCACAAAATATCGCCAAATCTCTACAAACACATATTAATAAAAGGTCTCAAATTAATTTATGATTATTAACATAAATAGGGTAGGCCGGTCTAAGAGTACGCACTTAAAGATCAAACTGTTCTAAAATGAAAATGTATTAATTCTAGATAATCAGCTTAACTTTTATTTTGTTCTTAATTAACACATCTTTCATAAAATAACATAAAACGTAACAATATACCACATCTTTGGAAAAATTAAAAAATAACAAAAGCAAGAACTCTTACAAGTGCTGTTGGATAAGAGTACGCAGGAAAATTGATATGAAATTTCGTGCCTACGTTACATGCAGTGGTCACAAATAAAGTTTACTTCACATTCATAGCTCGTATAAGCTTCATGCCACCACTCCTCGCATTTGGAGCATCCTATCCAGCCTTCGTCTGGGGGGGGGGGCTTCTAAGTATACTTCACCATATAGTGGATAATTCCATATTTTCTATTTGGATATCTTCTTTAGAATTTGGAAACCGTTTTTTGGCCCTTTAGTAGTTGGTTTTGGAATTCTTTTTGGTTTTTTCTTTGGTACCTGTTTAGAGGCCAAACCCTCTACGAGAGCCAAGTTGTAAGTAGACCCACTCAAAATGCCTGATTTTGATCGTTTGCGGTTAGATCTTGAGAATACTTCAGCTTGTGGTAGTGAGGCTACATCTGCAAGCAGTACGTCAACGTAGTTGCTTCGGAGTACCTGCGTTCTGTCGCAACCGATGTGAGACGATTTAATTCCTTTATTTTTAATGCAGGATGGTGGGCATGCGCTCTTTCTCTCAAACTATTTTGACTATATTTAAATAAAGTGTTATCACCCTGCAATTTGCTCGATATTTCATTTGTTTTGCATAAGGACAGTGATGAATTGCCCGGTACATTGTTGTTACTAGCTGGAACAGTAATTTCCTTTGATGTTTCATTGATAGTTTTGCTCTGCTGCTGGTTGGACATCTCCACCAACCCCCTAAGTTTCCAACCTGAAGTTGATCTACCACCTCATTAGTACGATCCCCATTATCGTCGCCAATGACGTCAGCCACGGCAGATGTAGCATTATTCTCACAATCAAAGTTTTGTACTGGATAATGAACTGGATGGAAATTTTGTTCATCTCGAGTTTCCGGCAAAGACCTTTCTGTCACGCACTGGGTAAGAAATCGTATTCTCCAAAAATGTCCGGATTTAATGGTTGTATTCCTGATACCTTGAAATTTTGTATGGCATTTGCGGAAGTAGCTGTTTTGAGATAAACCGGAGTCAACATTTCAGCGATTTAGTAAACAGTTATCACTCGACCAGGATGATTGCCCGTCTATTTTTCACATTCCAATGCGTAAAAAATATTGAGGCTCTAATGGAGGCAGCGATCAATTGACTGAGTTTTGTGGCTGCTGTGAGGTGATATTGTAAGAGCATGGAGGTGGTTAGCCCGGAAGAAATTAACTGCCTCTAAGGTGCAATGTGACGTGTGGTTATCTAATATCAATAGTACTTGGACTGTCTTTGCTAAGTCTTGTGTGATCTATAAAATGAGATAACCAGTTCACAAACAAAGCGCTGTTGATGTAGCTCGTGTCTGACACCATTCCTATAGAAGCAGGCGGAGTACCGTCCAAAAGTTTGTCCTTCATACGCTTGCGAGAAAATATGAATGCTGGTTGAATAAAATTTCCAGAAGCATTGACCGCATTTACGAGTGTTACGTGGTTACAACGTTCAGCACCAGAAATCTTACTGATGCAGCTCTTCCCCTTTGTTCAAATCAATTTTGGTGGTTTGTTTAGCACCGTGGAGAATCCAGTCTCGTCCATATTGTAAATTGCGTTATGAGGGAACTTGTAGGTGTCCAACAACTTCGCCAGATTTTCAAAGTAGCGATAACATTGAGGCTTATTAAAGACTATTGCTCGAGCAACACTTGTTGAGGTTGGCTTACGCAACGACAATTCTGGATGCCTTTTCATAAATAGCCGTAGCCACTCCATACCAGCAGTTTTATTTTCTTTAGTAAAGCGATGTTGCAATTCATTAATCTCTGCAAAAGTAAAAGCAACTTCTCGTTTTTTTTTAGCGTTTAGTCTGTACAAAATGCTATTTACTTTTTTCATGTACTCCCACAGTTCTATTTCCATTTCCAGAGAAAACGTTTGAGAGTATCTGCCCAAATTTCTGGCTGGAGATGACCTTTTCAATCTCTTTTGCAAAGTTGCTACATGCATTCCTAATGATTTAGCTACCGCTCTCTTACTTTCGCCTGCCTAGAAGCGTGTTTTGCATCCAGCCATTGTTCTGGAGTACAAAAAATATTTTTAAATACTACTTCTTTGTCGACTAGACATCCTGTTAAAAAAAAAAAAAAAAAGATGACGATGCATGCAAAAACTATTATAAGAAATTGCGTGTAACAGTACGTGTGTACTCTTGCACACATTGACGATTATCTAATCAAACGAAGTGCAACGGCACTTATTGGCATCGACCTGAATAGCTCTCGCTGTGAGGCTTAGGTTAGTTTCTTGCAGATCGAACCACATAAACTTTTCTTAATATCTGTAGTTTTATCACAATACTACATCCAAAATGCTATAAATATTTAAGAAAAATATTTAAACTTACGTAATTTCTGAGTTTTTGTAGGTTTTTATATCAGTTTTTCGCACAGCACCTCCCACTAGCTTGTATTTTAAAATAACGCTGAAATTAGACGCATATCGCAAACATCATGGCTGTTGGGATTGCGTACTCTTATCGGATGCGTACTCTTAGACCCCCTACCTTATTAAGATTTTTAAAAATATCGTTCAACCCCTCCCCCCCTTTTTTTCTGTGTGTGTTTGTGTAGTTTAAAAATGTTCATCAAAAATTATTCAATAAATAATTTTTTAATCGATACCCATAAGTCATTTTTTTTTCTAAATTTCCGATTTTTCGTAACCTTTTTTTTTTTTAATTCTTTGAGCGCATGTCATAAATCTCGTGGTATTCCGCTCACCTGTTTTAGCTGCAGGATGATGCTAAAACAGGCGAAGGAAAGCAGATGTTTATTTATTACCACCTTGTACTTTACCACTTTTTACATAATAGATGCAAAATTTTGTTGCAACAATGGAAAATTAGATTGTACCTATATCAACGAATTATCAACTTTTTAAAAATAAGGGTAGTTTTCTCTTTCAAAGTTATTTATATGCTGTCATAAACTCTGATGCTGGTTAAAATGTTTAATCGTAAGAATAGTTATTTAGTAATTATTTTAATAATTAATGTATCTAAAGCTATTCCTTTATAATTTTTTCGCAATTTTTAATAGCATAGCTATATTTCAATGTTTTTAATTCGGGTGCTTTTAATATTTAAATTCCTTATTTCTAAGCGCATTAAAAATATATATTTATTTTTAGGAAATATTCTTGAAAATAATTCTCAAATTTTTAAAATAAATTGATATATTTTTAAATAAATCTCTTATACGTTTGACATTTCGTTTTCACCCGCTGTAAATCTCATTGTTTTCTTTAAAAAACAATCCGTCTCAGATGAAAGCTTCATTCGACAGGAATAAAAGAATAAATTAAATCCTACATTGAGCATCTGTTCAATCAATACTTCACGAGGAATCAGCAGCAGTGAGTGAGTTAATGTGATGTTTTCAAGCGTAAAATATCTAAATCCGTATAATATAGTTTTGGAAATAAATACAGCAGTTTTTGCATTTTCCGCATAAGGAATATTCTGAGTATTAATTTTTTTATTTGATATTGTTGATCTATAGAAAACAGCTTTAGGCATGAAAAACGTCTAAATATAATCCAATTTCATATTTTCATATAAAAATAAAGAAAAGTATAGCACATTTTATTCACAATTATTTCAAAATAAAGGATTAATTTAAATTGTTTTTGATGTGATTTTTTTTTTAATTATTATTATTTCCTATGATTTATTATTAAAATGACGTAACCGGAAAATTGTGGGAAGAAGTGCTTGTTTTATTTCAAGAAAGTTTTCAATTAGCATACATTTTGGAAAGATTAATAAGAAACAGAAATCTTATGCTACGACTTAAACAATATTTTTTCATAGTTTTTCTAATATTATTTCGGTAATAAAGTTATCGCTTCATTACTTTAAATAGCAGACACTAAATTGTCCCATTTCTAGGTATTCGAACATCATAAACGAATATCATGCTTTTTAGGAGAACCATAATAATGCAATTATCAATTTTTTTTTATATACATTTTGGAAAGATTAATAATAAACAGAACTCTTATGCTACGACTTAAACAATATTTTTTCATAGTTTTTCTAATATTATTTCGGTAATAAAGTTATCGCTTCATTACTTTAAATAGCAGACACTAAATTGTCCCATTTCTAGGTATTCGAACATCATAAACAAATATCATGCTTTTTAGGAGAACCATAATAATGCAATTATCAATTTTGAATAATCGAAATTAAATTTAATCGAAAAAAGTTTCCTAATTATTATCCTCAAAATAAATGTCACAGTCGGCAACAAAAGTATCCAAGCACTGGCAATAATCCCTGCCGTACTTAATACTACTTTGTTAAATAAATCCTTGTCGAGTCATGTTTTTAGTCAGTCTAAGAACATGATTCGACAAGGATTTATTTAGCAAAACAGTGTCAAGTGTACTCTTTTGATATCAGAATTACTGGCTAGTGCTCGGATACTTTTTCTGCCGATTGTAGTTTGTTTCTATGAGATATCAAAAGAGATATTGTAACTGTTTAGAATGTCATAAATTCTATTCATTAGCGCAGTCTAATTGGTGGTTTACAAATGTTGATTCATTAAGTTTCGTATGATAACATATCGCATACCATGTTTGGTGCAGTTTTCTACTACATAGCTTAAGCTATACACTGTAAAAAATGTAAACATTTTTTGATAGTCTATGACCTTTAATAAATTTTCTAAACACTGACCGTAAAATTAAAGTTATGTCAGTAAAGCTGTGATGACTTTTACTATGAAAAGGTAAGTGAACTTTAAAAAACGGTCAACGTTCTGAATTTTTCAGAACATTGTTACGAATACGTGTACACTGTAAAATAAAATAAAATAAAATAAAATAAAATAAATTATTCTCAGTGATCGGTAAATGTATTCCAGTCACTGACCATAAAAAAATAATTTCACGCCAAGAAAGCTGTAATCGTTTATTTCTTGGGGAAGGGAAGAGGTCTTTTATAAATGGTGAACACTCTGGATTTTGCAGCGATATGTTAGAAAAATTGGAACTGCAATATTTCTCGAAGAAGGTAGCTGGCTGTATAATTTAACGGTCAATTCTCCGAATTTTACTGAAATTTCCTAGAGTACATTTTTCTAAAAGAAGGGAACTGGTTATACAGTTTAATGGCCAACTCTTCAAATTTCACTAAAATTTCTTACAATGTAGTTGATAATACATTCTAAAAAATGAATACACTAGATTACATCACAACGTGCAGGTAAAAAATCGCCAATATCTTCTGCAGTAAATTTCAAGCATGCTTAAATAAATGCGTGTTTGAACTTTCAAAGGGAGTCTTGTAATTTTACAACACGTTGTGTTGTATTTATTTTTTTATTAAATATATATTATATATATATATATATATTTGTTTTTGTTTTTATTGATTTATTCGTTTTATTTTTATCGAGCTATGTATGTTGGTATTATTATTATTATTATTTCTTTTAAAGATACATTTAAATAAATATATATATATATATATATATATATATATATATTACCTTTTTTATTCTGCCAGTATAAGTTAAAAAATGTCATGCATTTTTAATATGAAATATAATAACTTTAATACCTTTAATAACTTTTCATAAATATGTATATATATTTATAATGAATGTTAGAATTATGACTCAGTCAAATTTTCTTTCAAAAATAAAACTATTTAACCATTTAAAAAAATTTTTTTATTAATAACGTTATTATTATTAATTTGAAAAAAAAAATACATAAATTTTTAATTCGCTAAAGAAACATTAAATTAGTCAAATCAGATACATTATTTAACAAATATTTCAAATAATTAATGTGTTCTTGCATTTTTCATAACATATGAAAATTAAAATATTAGTTTTTTTATGCTTTACTGAACTATATTTTGTAGCATGTATAATCTATACAATTTCAGCAAAGATACTGCGCAAAACAAAGGATATTGTAAGTCTTATATAAAATAGCCTTAAAAGCGATTTTTTTTTTCAGGAAATGGAAGATGACAGTCACAAATGGACATTTTTCTCATTTTCAAACCTCGGGATATGTAAATTTTTAAATTTAAACCAAAAACGGCGATTTAGGGACAGCGAATGAAATTTGATTTTCAAATTAATTAAAGACAAAACGGAAAGGAATGATAGACATTCAGTAAGTGCGTTGTTTCGATGAGTATGATATCTCAATGAATTCATTTAACCGACTCAGAAGCTTTGCGAGTTCTTGGTCGGTCATAGAGGAGCCAAACCCAAGTCGAAGTAGCAGAAACCACTGGAAATTCACAAAATGTGATTATCAGGACCTGTAACGTTTTTTTAGACTAGAAAAGCAGGCCAAAGACCTGGGAAAGGTCGTAGACGTGCAACAATGCCTACTGAAGATCGTATTTAAGGCTAAAGGCTCGGAAGCAGCGAAATATGTATGCCACACTTCTTCAACCTTGACTCGGCTACTGGCACCACAGTTTCGACTCAAACTGTCCGAAACCGGCTCCACGCTGTAAGTCTGTATGCTCGCCGACCAATGGTATGTCTTACGTTAACAGCAAGGCGCCGCCGCGTCTTCAGGGAATGGGCAACAGAGTATGTGAACTGGAGGAGAAGTGAATGGTGCAATAATCTTTTCTCTGACGAGTTCCGTTTTTCTATTGATCATGATAAAAAACGTATTTTCATCTGGAAGGTATGCAGCACTAGAAACAATTCTGCATTCCTTCGTGGAAGCGTCAGATTTGGCGGCAGGGGTGGTGAGGTTCTATGCTAGCATTTCCATTGATGGATTCACAGTTCTCCGCAACATTCGAAATGAAGCTCTAACCGTTCGCCAATATAGGGATGAGATCCTCAGACCTATTGCTACAGCGTGGAACCGGTTTCGGACAGTCTGAGTCAAAAATGTGGTGCAGTAGCCGAGAAATGTTGTTGTTGAAGAAGAGTGGCATCACGTTTCTTTATCTCCAAGCCATTAGTGTTAAATATCAATCTTCATTGGGCGTTATTGCACGTTTGCGACCTTGCCTTGGTCTTTGGGCTGTATTTCCATTCTCGAAAAAAAAAAAAAAAAAAAAAAAAAAAAGAGAGAGATTCCAGATCCTGGAAATCACACTGTGTCAAAATTCAGTGGCTTCTGCAACGTCGGCTGATATTTCGCGATCTCTAACCGACCAACAACTCTCCGAGCTTCTAAATTGAATAAATGACTTCGTTGAGATATTGTACTCCTCGAAACAACGCACTTATTAAATGTCGATTACACTTTTCCGTTCTCTATCACTATGCTGAAATCCAAATTTCATTCGCTGCCACTAAAGGGTCGTTTTTGACGTCAAGTTGAAAATTTGCGTACTCCGAAGTTTGAAAATGAGAAAAACATGCATTTGTGACTCTTTTATTTTCTGAAAAAAAAAAAAAAAAAATATATATATATATATATATATATACCGTTATTTTATATAACACTTATAATATCCTTTAGTTGTTTCAAGCAGTGCATATAAATTTAATAAAATGAACAAATTAAATAAAACCCTTTGATAATATCAATACATTTTACATAAGAAACTACAGCAAATTTGTAAAGAAGCGAGCAAATAAAAAAAAATAATAAAATTTAACCATCTCCTTATATTATTAAAATCTGTGCGCATCTGTCTGTCTGTCTGTCTGTCTGTCTGTCTTTCTGTCTGTCTGTCTGTCTGTGAGAAATGCCTTGTGACCGCTAAAGCCCCGGCGCTAATGGTCGCAGCGCCTCGAAACCGGTGTCGACAGACTCAGAATTTCTCCATCTCGACATCGCGATAATTCGCTATGCGATGCAACCCTAATTAGCGGAGATATTAATTAAAACGTCGACCCATGTCTACCGAAAAATGACCCAGAATTCATTATTAAATGCTTCAAAAGCGACATTTTTACGAAAAAAGTGGAAAATAAATTAGAAATATCAGTCGTATCTTTATAAATAAGGTATCAAATGAAAGGTCCGATATTTCTGAATCCGACGGTTTAAATAGCTTATCGATAGGACAATTAGATTTTTAAAAATTAACTAAAGTATAAAAAAAAAGGTGGCAACAAATCACAAGAGTTTTATTTATTTCGCAGACTAGCGAGCTTCTAGACGTATTTCGGTTACCATGGCGCCGGGCGAAAGAATAAATAGATTTTACTTCCTGCTTTAATGATTTTGTACTGGAAATAAAAATTGCAAATTTCAAAATGCTTCAATTTTCTTCAAAACTATTTCAAACTTGCTACACACTTTTAACATCACAAGACGAAGTTGCAGTTCAAATTTCATCGGGTTTCGAGAATAAATAAAAAATGTACAATTTAATTGCAAATTAAATTTTATTCTAATACGCGTATTTCAGATTCTAACTATGATTAAATTATTTTTAATGCATCATTCGAAAGTTATTTTAAAGTACTTTTATATTATCGAAAGTGGGATTCAAGATTTCGCTTCATTTGCACGTTTTGAGGTCTCCTGAATCGGTTTTCTTTTGTATCTCAGCTACTAATTAAAATAATTTCATAAGTAATACATCATTAGATAGCTTTGTTGATTTGGAATCGAACAGTAGATTACAGAAATTTCTACCGCCAGATGGCGCTGTAATATTTTAAAATTTCAATATTTCAATTTCTAATTATGATTAAATTATTTGTAATACATCATTCGAAAGATATTTTAAAGTTCTTTTATATTATCGAAAGTCTTAACCCGATTTGCACGTTTTGAGGTGTCCTGATTAGGTTTTCTTTTGCATCTCAGCTAATTCAGTTAGACCGTTCAAAATTGGTATATGTAGGTTAATTAGGAAGGGCTGAAAGGGTGGGGAAGATATAGGCGTGCACCGCGCGCACGGAACAGCGCTGCCGAAGGCAGTGGGGACCCGGTCCGAATTTTTAACCAATGAGAAATATTTTTTTTTTCATTTTCTTTTCTTAAGAATAAAAATTTGATTTGAGAAGGAATATGTGCGCGTAGCGCGCGTATACCTTCACACGTGCGCGCGCAGCGCGCATGGGTCTGCGCTGCCGAAGGCAGTGGGGACACGGTGTGAGTTTTTACCCGTTCAGAAAAGATTTTTTTAGGGCGCACGAAGGGTCAGGGAAGGAATACGCGCGTAATATAAAATGTGTAACGAAAATTTGAAAGAAACAAAAAATATTGTAATAAAATACTAAAACATGCGCAAAAATTCCATGTTAAATATTTATTATAATGTTCCTGTTTTGAGTCTTCCAATGCCATAATAGTTTTTCAGAGTAGTAGTGTAAAAAGGACAGTTCACCGACAGGGTGGTGGAGCCGGTAGAGCTTGTGGAGCCAGAAGCTAGCGGAATCCTGTATGTCTCCGCACCTTCACGCCTCCGCCGGTTCCACCACCCCGTCGGTGAAGATGTCCTTTTTTGCACTACATAGTTATCATGCATCATGACGGTTCTGTTGCCAATCGGATATTGTAAAGCATTTAAAATTCTTGCGCATGTGAAAATAAATTTCCGGTGGTACTTGGAATTATCTTCACAATTTCGAGACTTAAAAGATTTCACTGAATGGAACAAATGATGACTGAAGTTAATTATAAGTTAATTAATAAATGGTATATACTTTAACTTTAAAATTTTAGTGTTTCCCTTCCGAGATTGTAAATTGATTACAGAATTAAATAGAAACTTTCCTATGTGTATTAAAGACTTAGCATTTTTAGAGACTGAAAATGTATTTCGTTAATGTAATAAATAATGAATTTAAGTAAGGGTTTAGAATTTTAGTGATGCCATTGGAAGATTACAAATTTATACAGAATTTATAGAAACAAGATGATTCTAATGATGCATTCTGATTGTTTGAATCACGATAAAATACTGCATTTAAGTAACTTTTTAGAATTATGCAGAACCTTTAATAAAAATTTATTAATATTTTAGGGGCATTGTGAGGTCGAGACTATAGATGATGACCGAAGTTGGGACGGTTAATTCACTTCGTCGCCAGTGACTCGGTGAAAGTCTTGGTCGCATGAGTTTTATGTCGACATGGTGCTGCAATGAAAGAATTAGGTGCTGAGAGTTAGATGAATGAGAAGTGATTTTAAAAGGTTTTGATTGAAATGAAGAGAAAGGAGGTTGTAGAATGTAGTATAAGATGGAGATTGTTTTGGTAGATAAAATATAGTGAATTGAGAGTGAATTGGTAGTAGTAGAGTATTGTAGCTGCTTAGTGTGTGAGGAAGTGGAGTAAAGAGTAATGTTGGTGGTGATAGCTTTATGCGTATGTCAAATGATGGTAGAGAGGTGTAGTGTTGTAGCATAAAGTAAGAGAAGAATCTGTCGCGCCTCGGGAATCCAGCCGACAATTCTGGTGTGAGAATAGTTAGTGGTAACAGAGAGCAGTCATCGACAAGATCAGTATTGGTGAGATAAGTTACCTTTTACTTTTTGTTGAAGTTATTTCCTGAGGTATATTGAGAGTTGAAATTGAGTTAGTCCAACACCCGCCTTGATATTGAATGTTAAATAAACTTTGTTATTTTATATTTAAAACCTTGCCTCAGGCTCTTCTCATTATCTAATTAAGTAATTAAGTTAATCTTTAAGTTTAAGATTGAGGAATCGAGATCATGGCAGACTCGAATTCCTCACAACTTAGCATTTTTGTAGATGGAAAATGTATTTCGGGGACTTAGTTCTGATAGAAATAAAAATCAGAGGATTATATAGGATAAGTTAGCATTTTTGGAGATGGAAATTACATTATTTTGAAACAAAAACAACACACATGCTGTATTCTGATTGGTTGAATCGCGTAACGAGATAAAATACTGCATTCAAGTAACTTTTAAGAATTATGCCGAAACTTTCATAAAAAATTATGAATATTTTAGAGACTTAGCATTGTTTGGAGATATTTCGAGGACTTAGAGGTTTTGACAGAATTAAAAATCGGGGGATTCATTGGTTATTACACGGGATAACATACCATTAATATGGGGTTGATTAACACTTAATTTTTAACATACAATAAGGTTAGTGGATGACTATCGAGTAATTAATTTAAAATAAAATATACAGGGTTGTGCAGTGAGCACTTCAACAAAAGATTTGTAGATTTTAATTATAAAGTCAACGATTTGTGTTTTGAAAACACATCGTCGGGATAGAAAAAGTCGTTAATCAATAAATTTTATATAAAATAAAGAAAAATATACTATAAATTAAAATTTATATTTTCATTAAAAAACTTTCACATTTCACATTTAACTCTAACATACATTCGTTAAAAATTGAACACATATGTAATATATATATATATTTTTTTTTTAATTCACTGTATAAAGTTATGTAAACTAAATATAATAAATATTATATAAATTAATCTTTATATTCTCACTAAATAAGTTTCACATTTAACTTTTATTTAAACTCTAAATTACATTCGTTAAAAATTGAACACATGTGTAAATTAATTTAAAAATAAAATTCTCACTTTATGAATGCATACTAAATTTTATAATCTTTTACTTTTAAATAAATTTAACATATAACGAAAGTTTTAATTCAGTTAGTAAATTTTATATACAATAAAGTTATATAGACTAAATATAATAAAAAATATATAAATTAAACTTTATAGTCTCACTAAATAAGTTTCAAATTTTCACATTTAACATTTATTTAAATTCTAACTTACATTCGTTAAAAATTGAACACATGTGTAAATTAATTTAAAAATAAAATTCTCACTTTATGAATGCGTACTAAATTTTATAATCTTTCACTTTTAAATAAATTTAACATATAACGAAAGTTTTAATTCAGTTAGTAAATTTTATATACAATAAAGTTATATAAACTAAATATAATAAAAAATATATAAATTAAACTTTATAGTCTCACTAAATAAGTTTCAAATTTTCACATTTAACATTTATTTAAATTCTAACTTACATTCGTTAAAAATTGAACACATATGTAAATTAGTTTTTAAAAAAATTCTCACTTTATAAATGGATTCTAAATCTTATAAGCTTTTAGTATTAAATAAATTTAACATATAATGAAAGTTTTAAGTCAGTTAATCAATTTTATGTACAATAAAGTTCCATAAACTGAAAATAATAAAAATTATATAAATTAAACTTTATAATTTCACTAAATAAGTTTCACATTTCACATTTATTTAAGTTATAACTATACAAATACTGTTGCATTCGATAAAAACTGAACACACATGCACTTTAAAAATGAGTATCATTAAAAAAAAAAAAATGCACACAAATGTTTATATCAATCAATAAATTTTATGTACAAAAAAGAAATATGCATTACAAATCAAACTTTAAATAGTATTACTATAGAAGTATCATTTACTCGAGTTTAACAAAGGAATATAATTTATACTATCTTAGTTGATTTAAATTAAACAGGTAAATATTTTAGATTTTAAATAATAATATATATTAAAAAAAAGTTGATTAAATAATTAATTTTAAAGTTTATAATTACAAATAAATTATTTTTATAAAAACATATATAGTCATCAATAAATTATTTTTCATAAAAATTGATATAAACATTAATCAGGTAAACACTTTTATATTTTAAATAATAATAATATAAAACAAATAAGTTGCATATAAATTTATTTTAAAGTTTATAATTACAAATAAATTATTTCTTATAGTTTATATAACTTTATACAGTGATTTTTTTTAAAATTAATATTGCATATGTGTTCAATTTTTAACGAATGTAAGTTAGAGTTTAAATAAATGTTAAATGTGAAACTTATTTAGTGAAAATATAAAGTTTAATTTATAGTGTATATTTTTTTATTGTATATAAAATTTATTGATTAACAACTCTTCCAATCCTGACCAAGTGTTTTCAAAACACATATCGTTGACTTTATAATTAAAATCTACAAACCTTTTGTTGAAGTGCTCACTGCACAACCCTGTATATTTTGTTTTAAATGAATTGCTCGATAGTCATCCACTAACCTTATTCTATGTTAAAAATTAAGTGTTAATCAACTTCTCATTGAATTTTAATCAACTCCTCATTGTTTTAAATCCTGTGTAATAACCGCTGAATCCCCCGATTTTTAATTCTGTCAAAACTTCTAAGTCCACGAAATATCTCGAACAAATGCTAAGTCTCTAAAATATTCATATTTTTTTATTAAATTTCGGCATAATTCTAAAAAGTTACTTGAATGCAGTATTTTTCACATGACACGATTCAACCAATCAGAATGCAGTATGAGTGTCGTTTATGTTTTAAAATAATATAATATCCATCGCCAAAAAGGCTAACTTTTAATCTTATGTAACCCACTGATTTTTAATTCTATCAAAACTTCTAAGTCCCCGAATTATATTTTCCATCTCCAAAAATGCTAAGTCCCTAAAATATTCATAAATTTTTATTAAAGGTTCTGCATAATTCTAAAAAGTTACCTGAATGCAGTATTTTATCACGATTCAACCAACCAGAATGCAGCATTAGAATCAACTTGTTTCTATAAATTCTGTATAAATTTGTAATCTTCCAGTTACATCACTAAAATTCTAAACCCTTATTTAAATTTAATATTTATTATCTTAACAAAATTCATTTTCAATCTCTAAAAATGCCAAGTCTTTAAAAATACATAGGAAAGTTTCTATTTAATTCTGTAATCTATTTACAATCTCCGAATGGCAAGACTAAAATTTTAAAATTAAAGTCTATACCATTTATTAATTAACATTTAATTAACTTCAATCATCCTTTGTTTCATTCAGTAAAATCTTTAAGTCCCGAAATTGTGAAAATAATTTCAAGTCCTATCGGAAATTTATTTTCAAACGCGCAAAAATTTTAAAGACTTTACAATCTCCGATTGGCAGCAGAACCCTCATGAAGGATGATGACTAAGTAGTGCAAAAAAGGACACGTTCACCGACGGGATGGCGGAAACCATGGAGGCGCGAAGGCGTGGAGGATCGGAGGCATAAAGGACTCCGCTAGCTCCTGGCTCCACAAGCTCCACCGGCTTCATCACCTTGTCAGTGAACTGTCTTTTTTACACTACTCAGAATGAAAAACTGATACATAATTTTTTTTTAATTATTCAGTAAGTATTAGTAATTTAAATCACTTTTGAAAGAGCTTTGTCTAAAAAGTCGTGGTTTAATAGTTTCACATTTCATTTCGGAAGGAAATAATTACTGCCCTACATTTCTGAACGCATATTATTCGTAATGGAGATTCCTGAGGGAGAGCTTTTAATAAAGCTATTACATTTCATTAATAAAACGTAGATCCTCATCGAACTTGCATTGACAAGGAAAAAAAGATGAACTAAAATAAAAATTAAAGCAAGTATAACTCAATTGTTGCTTTAAAATTTCCGTTGGTCATAGGTATGAATCTTAATCATGGTTTCTATCTTCCCCCCTATATATATATTTTTTTTTTTCTTGCGTTTCTCGCTTATTATAGTGGAAGGGTGACGGTTTAACATCATAGTGAATGAGATAATTGCACATTCTGCTTAAAAATACTTTACAACGTTCGTGCTGCTTGATTTTATTGTATAGCAATATGAGGGATATTCGTTGTAATTTTACAAGAATTTTTCTACTGTATAATATTATGCCTAATATGATACATTTTAAGCCATATGTCATTTGATACCTATCATATGACCAAAACTGAAACCATACAATTTCTGGAGATAAACAATTTTATTTGTGAAAATCGTAAATTTCCTCTCTACATGTTGCATAACTATCCCAGCTAAGGATCATTTCTTAATTAAAATCTAATAAATTCTAAATACAAAATGCGTTTTGGTCTAACACGATAAAATATGAAATTCCAAATTTTTGCACTGCAAATAAAAGGGTCTTAAAGTAAGACATAAAAACAACTGAAACGGCATTTAAGGCACGTAAATGTCTTAAAATATAGCTTAGACGCTATAGATATCTTAATTTAAGACAGAAGTATGTCTGAAATATCAATTGAGACACAAAAATGTCTGAAACACGTAAATACGCGAATTTTCAGACAGCCAACGTATATGAATTTTAAGACACTTTAAAAATTCAGACACTTGCATTACTTAGAAATTTTTTTAAATGGAATCTATAAGGAAATATGCTTATCCTACTTCTGTCCGCATTCAATAAATATATTATCATTTTATATAGTAAGCAATTAAGCTACCTAAACTATGGTAGCTTTATGAAATTAAATTTTCATGGAATAATACTCTAGAGATGTGAATTATATTTTCATGCAATTATCTTTAACATAATTTATAAACAACATGTTTATACACAAAGCTTATTTCATAAAAAAAAAAGAAAATCTCCGTCTTTAAATCTTTTTCATATTAAAAGAAAAAGTATGAAGATGGACGTAGCAAGTAATTTGTAGAGAAGAAAGCGAATTTATAGGTAAACAATCACGAATAATTTGTGAATAACTTTTTTCTTTCTTTCTTCTTATTATTATTCATTAAAAAAATTTCTTTCACTTATTTACCTAGATCTAAATGTAAAAGAAAAAAAAAAATCTGGTATTTTTGATTATAGATTGTTTTTATTTAAATATCATTTTAAGGAAAGAACTCGTTATGCAAACATCGAGGGTTGGAACCTTCACATACTTGTTATGTATTATTAAAAAATTTTAGACCTCTAGATATGAAATTTAAGATAATAATATTTATTAACTTTAAGGTATGGCAAAAAATTAGGAATAAAATATAACACTGCGATTTGTTTCCCGAATACTGAAGTATATTTTATCATAAAAAGACGTTTTACTGTATTCGACGGTAGCGTGATTGGTAAACGCTTGACTCCGACAACGCTTGGCTTCAGGTTTCGGTTGCCATGGACAGTGTGAGTTCGATCCCTAACGCCGGGTATTAGGATTTTTTTTTTTAATATAATTATTTTATTTATCCTCTAAACAATTCTAAAATCTATTTTTAACAGAAAAACAAAATCGCACGCATATATATTTATTTTATTTATTATAAAAGCCTTAAAAACGGGAGTGTTTCTAAGCCTAACATGGTGTTGTTTTTAAACCTAAAACATGGCGGCGTTTTAAGACACCTGAAAGTCTTAATTTCAGATGCAAAAAGATGTCTTAAAAAGTAAGTCATTTTATTTTCGTTTAAAAAATGACCATTCATATAAGACACTTTTTTAACTGAATTTAAGACATTTACGTTTACAGTGTGAGTTACAACATTTATATAATTTTGTAATGCACCTGTACACATCTTGAAATATGCTTCTAGACGATAATTATTTATTTTTCTGGGCATCCCACTTCTTCTAAATTCACCAGAAACCAGAATTCGAAAAAATTTCGAATACAATATTTCCTTCTTAGAATAAAGAAGCAAGCAGAAATGATTAACAATGAAAAGTACTATTTCACTTCAGTACTATTTCACACACACACAAACGCACACATGTATATATATATATATATACAGTGTGTAACAAAATTATAAGATCACAGTGATTTTTGTGATTTTTATTATAAATAGTATAAATTTTTTAAAATTAAATTAAGTTGACGTGAATAAACGAAATGTAATATATATGCATATTATTTTTAAGAGATAATTAAATATACTAAATATTTTATCAACAATATCAATTTTTCCATTCAAATATCTGTAACAAAATTATAAGACCACTAGTTAAAACAATTTTTTTTTATAAAACTAAAATGATGTTGATCCACCATTTTTCTGAATAACTTCAAATATTCGATTTTACATTGGATTAATCAGGTTTTTCAGCAAAGATTTGGGAATTTTGCCCCATTCATCCAATATAGATACTTCAAATTCGTATGCAGAATCATATTGACGGTTATTTGCACACACTGGACGAGCCAAATGACAACACAAATTTTCTATGGGATTCAGGTCTGGACTAAAGCTTGCTTAGCTTAAGAGCTCGAATCTTTCTTTCAAAAACCAGTTTTTAGTTTATTTAGACGCAAGGCATGGTGCTTTGTCTTGCTGAAATTTCCAGTTTTACCCTCCTAAAAATGGACCAGAAGGTATAAGGTGTTAGTAAAGAATCCATTTTCCAGGAACTCGCTGCAGATCACATTTCCCATCATATACAAAAGCTCCCCGCGCCATCACAGAGCCACAACTCACCTGCCTGCTGAAGAAATCCCGAGGTTCCGTTTGTAAATCATGCCAGTGGTAAATATTACCGTCCGGGCCATCCAAATTGTATTTTTTTTTCGTCGGAAAAAAATATTTTTCCATGTAGCATCCCAGGTCATGACTTTTTTGCGCACTTGAGCCTTTCTTCTTTATGATGCTTTAACAGTCTTGGTTTTCTTTTTAATTTCCGAAGAGCAACATTTGAATTTAGTTTTAAAGTGCGCCAGACTGTCATATGTGAAATAGGTTTGCTTGTCTACTATGTTATTTTACGAGTAGACAAGTTTTGTTTCGTTGCAATCTTGAAAATTTGTCTATTATCGTGAGCTGATAATTTACTCTTCCACCCAGATCTTTTATATTTTCCATAAAAATCTCTTTTACTTAAAACATTATGAATAGCAGTTTTAGATCGTCTAAGGATATTACTTATTTCACGTTCCGATTTTTCAGACCCTTTATAAAACCATATTTTTCGAACTAGCTCAGATAACTCTCTTCCACGCGGATTTGTGAATTTCCTCATAAAAACAAACAAATTAAATTCTATTTTTCTTTATAATATAATTATTTGCACTTTTTTGTGATGTGAAGTTACATTTTACCTACGATTTTTAAAGAAAAAATAAAATGATAATTTTGAAAATTTAAACGATTTTGAATAAAGAAATAAGTGGTCTTATATTTATGTTACACCGAGATTTAAAAAAATCGTTTGCTGTGTGAAATTAACTCAGTTTGTTTACTTTAATGATTTATTTGAGAAAATATAACTTATTTCAATTGCTTCAATATTTAAAAATTATTCATTTTATGCAGTGTACTATTAAAATGAGTGATATTTTGGGTGGTCTTATAATTTTGTTACACACTGTACAGTCGGTAACAAAAGTGTCCGAACGCTAGCAAAAATTCCTGTGTAAAAAAAGTACACTTCATACAGTTTTGTTAAATAAATCCTTATCGAATCATGTTCTTACACTGACTAAGAACAGGATTCGACAAGGATTTATTTAACAAAACCGTATGAACTGTACTTTTTTTACATAGGAATTTTTGCTAGTGTTCGGACACTTTTGTTACCGACTGTATATATATATATATATATATATATATATATATATATAATATAAATACAGAGGTGTAAAAATTATTAGAATAATTGTGATTTTTTAAGTTTTCTTGATCAATTTTGTATATAGGGGAGAACCGTGTAATATGGAACATCGTGTAATACGGACCATGAGGAAATTTATATGTTCAACACTAGATGGTGAAACTAAGTGACTTGTACATGCGTACCTGTATTTGGACGATTATGAAATTAAGTTTTTGGTTTATATGATCATTGATGTAACAAGTATGTTAAAATGAAAGTATTACTTTCTGCTGTTAGATAATTGTAATATAATTTACGCGTTAATAGTAGCAAATGTACTTATTTTCTGAACAATTTAGACGTGTGTTTCATTGGCGCCAATTTGCTTAGCGATATGAGATTGAAAACAACGTTGCTCTGTTATTTATGCGTGTAATATGAAACATGCTTTGTTGTGTAATATTGACCAGTGGTCCATGTTAAAAACAGAGAGGTTTTGTTAATGCTCGGCGTACATATGCCGCACACTCAAAATCTTGAGGCTATAGAATAGGCCAGAGAAGCACTGGTAATTAAGCTATCACTTCCTACGCATATTACCCATTGGATATTGCCTTTGAACCTCCCTCTTTTTCGTCCATTAACGATTTTTTTCTTCCATTTCTACTATTCCTAAGAGGTTGATAAGTGTATGAAGAAACATTCTGGACAGTTCGTTTCACAATCCCATGTGTGTCAACTGTTCGGGAAGGACCACCATTGACCATTTGGTCCATATTACACAAACGTATGTGTAATATGGACCACCTATAGATAAATACAATAATTATTTCCTGTAATCATTAATAGTTCCCAGAGTGCTTTACCAAACTTGAACCAAGCGACTATACAATTGTAATGGGCAGCCAACAAATTAAATCTTTTTATTTTAATAATTTTAGTTGTATGAGCATTCTCGCTTAGAGGGTCCATATTACACGGATCTCCCCTACTTGCAATATTTCATGAAAGGTAAATTTTTTTTATTGATCCAATCAGTTTTTCACTTTTTTAGAGTAGTCTGGGGATATAATGTGGTTAAATGTTGTCATTTTTTAAAAAGAAAAAAAAATATCCAAAATATTCAAACTTATTGCATTGCATAAAGAATTTGTTTGATTAACAAACAAAATAAAATTTTAAAATAGTCTGCCAGCTATGCTAGTATTTTCTTTGTTTTCTTGAGTTGGCATCAGTATTATTTTATTCTTAAAGTAATTCTTTTTAAAGCTTTCATTTGTTTATAATTGACAGCCTTTCTTTCGTTAGTCAAAGATTTATTGAGTGATTATGGGTAAAGCAGGGGATATTTCTCCTAGAAAACTAGCTGTGGCAAAGTGTCTCGTCCAAGAAAGTTACTATACACAACAAGAAAAAAAATTCGCAAGCATCTGTATGTAGAATAAAAATGTCTTTGGACTCCAAATGTGAATATGTAAATTCCAGAGTAGGGGAATGCGGAAAGAAAAGTAAATTTACTGCAGGAGCAGAAAAGAAATTAATTCACATTGCTAAAAATAACAGAAGAGCAACTAGTCATGACTTAAAAATCATTCTGCAAGCGTATTGAGTAAATGTGTGTGATTCTTCTGTCCGTAGCTCTTCTCAGTGAGACTCAGTGCTTGTTGTCCTCGAAAAAAGGCTAAAATCACATCTGCTGTGGAAAAGAAAAGACTTGTTTGGGGAAACGTTGAGTAAGAACAATTTGGAAATGATTGGAGCAAGGTGAGAAATATTAATTTCCCTTTAATTAACCCGTAAGTAGTCGCTATAGACAGCGCCGCCTATTACAGATTGCGTACTTTTTATTTAACTCTCACCAATAATTTTAAGAAATGATGTGATCGACGTTTCTTCGATTTTATTCGCGTTTTATATATATCAAATGCCACTTCTAAAAATTTTTGGTGGCTATTGAATAAAAAAATCTAGGAACACTGAAGGATGGGCGGCAAATCGGCCAACTAGCGTCTACTAACGGGTTAATCAAATGAATTCAAGTTATTCATTTCTTTTCATGAAATCGTGTTTATTCCGTACAAACTGTAAACACACAACTGTTTATAAATTTGATTACAAATTTCTTTATACTAATACTTCTCTACAAATACCATACCTTAAAGTATTTTTTTATCTTTTAGGTATGTTTTTATGATGAATCAATATTTACGATATTAGAAGAAAGCAGTCAGTATGTTAGGAGCAGTACCAATGGAGAATTTTCCCCAAATTGCATAGCACAAACAGTTAAACATCCTACCCAAGTAATGGTTTGGAGCGTGATGTCCGCTAAGGATAGTAGACGTCTATACATTGTAGAAGACATTATAAACCAGTATATATATATAAAAAAAATGCTTGGAGAAAGACTTATTCCATGATTAAAAGATTGATTTCTAAATAAAGACTTTATATTCATGCATGATGGAGCTCCGTGCCATAAAGCTTTATCTGTGACCAAAGTTTTGGATGAAAAAATATATAAAAACATTCTCATGGGCCGGTAAATAGTTCCGACATGAACCCAACAGAAAATCTTTGGGTCACTGTAAAGAAAAAAAAAAAAAAGAAATTCAACATCACAAACAACAATGGTCTGACAGAAAGACTCAATCGCATTTGACACCATGACAACGATATACAAATTATTTGCCAAAAAAATATTAAAATTATCCCAAGACGTGTTGAATCTTTAATAAAAAGTAAGGGGATGCACACTAAATACTAAATGTATCACTATTTTTTAAATAAAGTATTATTTTTTTGATATAACAAGATTTTATTGTAAATTTCACAATTATTCTAATAATTTTCACACCTCTGTATATAACATATAAAACATTTTGAGAAAATTTTAGTTCTTGAAACTGAAGGCAATTTTCATATTGAATATTCAAGCTTTATATATTATTTTTGATTAAACACTTGTTTGAAGACAATATTTCTAACCTCAAATTAATAAATAAAATTTATTTTTTTATAAAATAAACAATTATTTTGCTCTAAATGTTGTATTGAAAACTATTTTTAAAAAATAACAATTAATAGCTTAAAAGTCAGAAACTGATTAGAAATTATATTTTAAAACGTTTTTGATAATTTCTGTCTCTAGATTCATATCAAAATCAAGCATACGTAACAGACAAAATTAAAAGTGCGCTCAGCAACATATTAATTAAAATTTGACATATTTCTTATCTTATTTTTCATTTATTGATTTTGGAGAGAGAGGTTTTCGAATTTTATATTTCTGTCTTTCTTGGTTTAAATAAAGAGAGAGGAGTAATTAAAAAGTTCACTCATTATCTCCGCTAAGGTAAAGTAAAAATATTATTATTCTTATTATTATTATCATTATTATTATTATTATTATTATTATTATTATTATTTGTATGACAGAAATGTTTTTAGTTTTGTTTATTTTACTTATTAACATTGTATTGGGTTGTTACGAAAGTAATTTTGTTTTTCTCAGCAGAGGACTTAAGTGTATTTTTTTCACACCCTCTTCACAATTAAGCTGCATTACCATTATATATTGTGACAGCTGATATAGCAAGGCTGGCTTGAGAAAAAGTTCGTTTTATTCTGCTCAATAGGTTTTGATTGGTGCCCTATCAAATAAAGAAAATCGGAAGCGACATTTTCGGCATATTTTATTTTTGCTATTAAAAAGGCGAAAATACAAACAAGGAAAAAAGCATACAATGTGTATATAGAAAATTTATTTAGAGAATGTCAGTGTCAAAACTGGTTTACCAAATTTTGTTCCGGCAATTTTGACGTTGAAGGTGCATTACGTTCTGGAAAACCAGTTTATGCTAATGAAGACAAAATAAAGTATTGATTTATGAAAACTGTCAAATGACAACTCGTGAGATAGCTAAGAAACTAATCAAAGTGGAGAATATATAATTCAATAAAATATTTATACAATATAAGAAAATCGTCTTTCATTTTTAAAGGAAAAGACGAAACTATTTTCCGAACAACCCAATACATCATGTAATTCGAATAAATATGGTAATAGTACAGGCTTTGACAACTATGACTGTATAAAGAAATAAAAAGACCAGATTAGCAGATAATGATGCATTTAAAAAAGAGATATTCTTACTTTCATTTTAAATAAAAATTAATTAATATTGAGTTTCTTAAACCGAAGATTTCTACTAAGATTTCTATGAGAAATGGTTTCTAGGACGATAAGCGCTAATTTCTGGCGGGTGAAAGTGGACTTTGAACTGAGTAATAATCGGCAGGTGTGCTTTCAATTGGAATAAAGCAATATGAGGGGAACGCTTAGTTGTGAAGCAAATATAATATAAAACATTGACAAACTACGTTTAAGAAAGCACATACTACCACCAGTGTTGCCAGATCTGGCGGATTTTTTATTCAATAATCACCAATAATTTTTAATTGTAACATCTGCCTAATCACATCTAAGATTGATAGTCTATTATGTATAGCAAACATCACTTCTCAAAATTATTGATGATTATTGAATAAAAAATCCGCCAGATCTGGCAACACTGGCTACCACAGCCTGGCAGCATGACGTGGGATTCACCTTTAGTATTTGAATGAAAGTATGTTCGTCGCTCCTGCTCGCTATCATCATCACCCGACATGCCAAGCGGCAGACTGTCCGGAGAGAGATAACTCAATAACTCGGATGATGCTGGCATAAGATCCTGTATCCGAATATATACAGGGTACCATACCATTGAAGACACGTGAGCACATGGACTATACTGTCAGAGAACCCTCAATCCACTAGCAGCACAATCCTTTGTTGGGGTCGTTCGTGAATTTTCTTCCTCAATCCTGGTAGTCTACTTTTTTAAATGCATATTTTTTTACATAAAACATGGAAAGTTTATTCTAAAATTTACTTGTGATAAAGAATAAGGTATGACATACCAGAAATTTTGCGGTTGAGCCATGATATAAGGCTTTATTCATATTGGTGCATACTAACTTTAATATTTACAGTACTTCATTTTTAACATGCAAAGAAATTTCAACCGGAACACGCCAACTAATTATTTTTTATGTTTTTCCCCTCCAAATTATCTAAGGGCTTTAAAAAAATAAGTATTTTAGAAAAGTCTAATAATAACTTAAAATACGAAATACATAGTTTTAAAAAGTTCGCGTTAAAACACTCCGCTAGCTTGTTTCTTTAATTAACACAAAAATGTCTAAAACAACTGGAAAGAATACAGATATAAAAATACCCTAATCAACAGTTATGTAATTTGACGAAATCCTTCTCCTTCTCCTTCCCGTTTTAATTGTGATTACCTACGCTAGTTTACATTTGATAAAACAGAGATATTTTCTTAATATAAACGCATTTCTTACTTATGAATGAAACTATTCATTTATTCTTAATGCTTAAAATATCAAATAGTCTTTAACGATGCCAAATTGAAACCTCAGAATTCAAGCCAACACGTTGTGAATACATAAAAGAAATTGTTTGAGTTCTATCCAATTTCAAAGTTCGGATTTTTGCCAGGCATTTTTATTTTATTTTATTTTATTTTTATTTTTATTATTTTTATCTGTTTCCAGCTAAATTTTCCCAGTTAATTCTAAAACACCTTGTCTTTTTACTTGTATAAATGAAAGAACATATTTTAAGCTCGAATGTTTTATTTTGTAAGTAAAATGATTTTAACATAGTTTTTTGAAATTTTTTTGTTAACAAAGTTTACAGAAAAAAATTATGTATGAATAAAAAATGAGAAAATAAAAATAAAATTTGCATAAATCATGATACAATTTTTGAATATGTCAAATGAACTACATATGATATATACCTACAGCTCATAACACGAAACTAAGAAAATTAATATAGCATAAATTTCAAAAATTTAACATTATGTATTTTTAGATAATTACTCATTCTTAATAACATTTAATAATTTAAAAGAACTTGATCTAATATAAAATACAAGGACTGATTTTTTTTTTTTTTTTTTTTTTTTCTTTAGTATCTAAAAATGAAATAAAATAAAATGCAAGTAAATTTGAAAGAAAAATCAAATTCATAAATTAATATTTCTTAATACATAATAAATATTTAACCTGCGTTTTTAAATTCACTCTATGTCATAAAGTTCAAATAGACTTTCAATAATTTTACAGATAACATCAGTTGAAAAAAAAAAAAAAAAAAAGAACAAAATTGCTGTGAAATTTTAAATATATGAATTATAGAAAATTCAACTAGTAGGTGTGAAAAATAAATAAATAAATAAATAAATAATTGTAGCTCAATAAACAATATTTATTTTCGTTTCGTCCTTTTTTCAGCTATTTTATAAACTATCAAACATTGCTTTTAAAATATTAGTGCATATAATATTAATTAACAAATAATAAGGAGCCTATGAATGTTTTTAATGTAAACAAACGTCTTTTGCATATTATAGAAAATTATTTGGCTGAAAGGATACCAAAATCATTTCTTTTTAAAGTTGTCTATCCCTAGTCAAATTATAAATTAAAATGCCAGAATTTAAGATCTAGTTCATATTAAATGGAAAACCATTTTGTTGCATTTGAGATTAGATGCCTACAGTCAGCAGCAAAATTATTGAAACACACATCGACACTTTTCATAGATTATTATTATTATTTTATTTTATTTTATTTTGATTTTTTTAGTTGGTCGCTAATTTTTATCATCAACTTACTTTTTATAAACAGTATAAGGCTGAGATCATGTCTCGATAAAATATTTACTTAACAAAACAGTATTAAATAGGTGTCCATCTTTTAAGTAGGAATTATTGCTAAAGCTTCAATAATTTTGCTGCCGACTGCATCAACTAATAAATGAATGTATATTTATATATCTTTTATAATTATTTTACGATAAAAATAATGTTTATATGACTATTTACATATTTAAACGGTTATTTGAATGTTTTATTCAGTTAGAAAGATTCTTTTAAAAAATTTGACGCTGTCTCCAAACACATTTTTCTTAACACTTCATGTTTAACTCGATTACGGAAAACAGTTCCTGGAATTTCCGATTCCGGGATTTTGCGATTGTTAGCTTCGATCCCAGCATTCATGTAACAAAGATATTTTCTAATATCTGCTATTCCGTTTCCTCTAACTAAATGTTTTAAATTTTGAGATATTTTACTTATTGCATAAACATTGTACACAGTTTAGATTTTCAAATGTCCTTACGTTTAAAATCAATTTTTAAAAATATAAATTTTATTAAATTAGAAAAATCTATACCTTATTGTAACTGGAAAAACACCATTTTTTGTGAATGTGATGAGAAAAATATTTAATTGTTGTTTATTTATTTTCGTAGATTCATTTTTATACGGAAGAATTAGATATAATGATTTCAACATCATTTTATTATCAAGATAATATTTTATATTTTTTTATAGATTTTATATTCTGAGATAATCATTCCTAAAACTTTCTAAATTTGATGCAAATAAACAGAAAAGTAAAAATTTATGAACTCGTTATTTAAAGTTTGAATCTTTATTTATTGAAGCCTCTAATATTTAAGCAAATTTAGCGCAGAAATATTTACTTGATGAAACAGAGAAACGCATATAGATTTATGTTCAAGACCATATAATTTTTTAATGGGAATGAGACATTTCTTTTTGCTTTGGAAGTTGATTCTCTTACTTATAATTTCATTGATAACATGTAAAATTTTTTTACGTGATACATTGTCTGTTTAATAGCAAAGTATAATTCCCATATTATTAATCTACTAGCAGTCTTTGCCCACTTAGATGGTAATTAAATTAAAAATAAATAAATAAATAAATAAAGTAAATAAAATATATTGAATCACAAATTTTTATATTACTTTATATATAAAAACTTAGAAAAAAAAGTAAAATTGCTCCAAACCCCTCTTCCAGTCCCCGCTGCTTTTGCAACGTTTTCCTCGCGCACACAGTGTTTTGTGCGAGTCCCCACTACTGGCGACAACGTCTTACACGGGCACTTCAATTTGGGTGCTTATCGGACAACATGCGACGCCGCTATTAAGGATGGCATCTATTGAACATTTTTGTTTTCACACCATATGTGTTATCGAGAAGTCTTTCCTAGTCCTCCTTCTGCAATAATAATAATTATAATAATTACGATAAATTTATATTGTTATTTGTTACGAGGTATGGGTAGAAAATAATAAGACTATTTCTGTAAAACATTCTATTTTGAATTTAAATATTTTTAGTTATTATCTCTTTTAGTGTATAACCCGCCATTTCCCCTACAACGCTCCATGCGGATTTTCCATTGTTCGAAACACAGTGCTGGAAATCTACTTCTGTGAGCTGCTTCATGATGTGTGCCACTTTTTCTTTCACAGCTTTGGAGGACTGAATTCTTTTTCCTTTTCATGTAGATTTAACATTGGAAAACAGATAAATGTCGTGTGGGGCAAGATCAAATGATTAAGACGGATGTTTTAACACTGTGATTTTGTGCTTAACTAGTAACGTCTTGACAGACGATGAAAAATGAGCCGGCGAGTTGTCTTGATGGAGAACCTATGACTTGTACTTCCACAATTCGGGTCGTTTTGTTGTTCTTTTATGGAGTTCAGCAAGAATTTCAAGGTAGTAACCGACGGTCAGATGGAATTAGATTACCGACTTTTTCAATATTTTCACCCGTTTTTGACGTGCAAATGCGACCCGAACATGAATCATCTTCAATGCAATTCGTTTAATAAAAGATAAGTATCTGCATCGCCTTTTCTAAGTTTCGAGTAAAGTTTTACGACGATTCGTTGCTTTGATTATGATACTCGTGCTGATATTATGATATTGCTAATTTTCCCAATAAAATAAAACATCACCTTTTATATAAACGGAGGTCATAGCCAGACCAGTTTGTTTACATATACAAAAGGCTTCACGCTACACAGCTACAGGTCGTTCGCGTATGCCGCATACTTACTTCTTCTGCAGGAGCAAAAATCTCGTTATTTTGTAGCCACAAACCATACATCGTATATTATAGAAATAATAAATAAACTTCTTTGTTATAAATTTTAATTGAATTTTAAGTACAGTTGGCTGCAAAATTATTCGAGCACTAGCCAATAATTCCTATATTTAAAAAGTACACTTAAGACTGTTTTGCTAAGCAAATCCTTGTCGAATCATGTTCTTAGACTGATTAAGAACATGACTCGACAAGGATTTATTTAACAAAGCTGTATTAAATGTACTTTTTTTTGGCAAGGATTATTGCTAGTGCTCGAATAATTTTGCAGCCGACTGTATACTAATTTTAATCATTTTTACTATATTACCATTTGATTCCAATAAATGATATAAATTTAGAAAAAATATATATATATATCAAAGTCATATTTTATGACTCCAGATAAACAGTTGCTTTTAAATGGCAACTATTGAACAGATAAAACATTTTGTTTTAATTTTAAAAAAACTAACGATCCCATCACTTAGTAAGTTCTATTCGCAGATTGAGAAACGTTTTCATAATCAAAACTTACCGACGTAGGAAAAACCGAAGCAGTACTTCCACATTAAAATCACGATTTTCCATATTTAATCACTTTACTAAGTATGAAAAATGAATAAATAAATAAAACAAAAATAACAGTAACTTTTAGTAATAGTACAGTAACTAAGAAATGTAAACGAAAATTTAAGAAAATATAACATAAAAATCAATAGATAAAATTGAAAAATAAAGAAATAAATAAAAATAGATATGAAATTTCAAAATCGAAGAACCCTGGAAGAGGTTCACCCCTGCCGGGGTCCAAGCTATCCCTCTGCCAAGTTTTATAGCTTGCAATCTGTGCCCTGAGCATCTAAAATGCACACAGATAGACAGGCAGACACTTCCCTTTATTCATATAAATGTCAGAGTATCACTTGCGTTGTATATCTCGCTTATAATTCTATATATTATTTCAAAGCTATAGGTTGTGTTTCATAATAGCGATTAAATTTTTAAAAAGGAATGAATATGTTAAGTAATATATTACATATATATCTGTAAATTTATCTCATCAAGGCTTTTTTTAATGTAATCAAATTTCAGAGATAAAATCACAAATAATAATTAATAAATAATTTAATAAATAAAATAAAAGGCGCAAAATATGTTTGAATTTTTTAAATGACAATAATTTAATTGTCCAAAAGTTTAGTTAAATTATTTTAAACCAAATATCATAAATAAGTTTAGGGAGGCAACAAATAATAAAAAACACGTCTTTCCATGAAAGAATATTTCGTCGCATGTTTTGTATCTTATGAACATTTTGAATCATAATACATGTATCGAACATTTTAAATTTTATCTTTTATTGCATAGTTGAGATGTTTCTGCTTTTTGGATTTGATGGATTTTGGGAAGATGAAAACTTTTACACACTTTCATTTTACACAGAATATCCCTCTATTTTTTCTGTTAGAATATTGGAGACGGTTTTGAAAATGTTTTCTTTTAAGGGCATCTATGCCCAAAGATTTTCAAAACAAAACTATGCCATGAAACGTAATGCGGTATTTGAAAATGAGAACAGCATCAATAACAAAACTTTACAATAAAAATTGGAAAAAATACTTGGGTTTAACTTTTTAGCAGTATCAAATAGTTTTAAAATATTACACTTCATTAATTTTATTTTTAAAACACTTGAATAAGAGACATTTATTTAATAAAAACATAGTAAAATACAAGTTAAAATGACATCAAAACATAAACGTGTTGTGAATTGTTCCAGCACCTCACTAATATTTATAACATTAAACAAGCCACATCTTAAAACTACATAAACTAGGATTGCGTATTCAGTTGGTATTGCGCATGCGTCATTAATTGGAGCGGGTTGAGTTTTCGCAATTTAGTCCTTCCAAGAAAATATGATACTGAAATATACAACCTGAGTCATATTTAAAACAGGCAATTGTAACAGCCAAATAATTTTGAAAAAATATTTTTTGTGCTAAAATTAGCAAAATTAACGAACTTTTTTTTTAATGAATATGCATGCTGCGGAAAACAGCAATTATAAACAGGAAAACGTAAATACATTTCAAAATATACTTGATTTTCCAAAAACTGTTACAACCTGCCCCACGCTCCCCTACTTAAAAAAACAAACAAAAAAACAAACAAACAAAAAAAGATTCGGCCCTGGCCGTCTTTGGTCTTTTGGTATACTCACCCTAGATAGAAATTTATAAGAAAATTTCTTTTAAAATTTCTAATAAAAATTAAAAAAAAAAAAAAAATCAGAAGTTATAAAAATATTTACAAAATTTATAAAAAATTTCTCTTAGTAATGTTGTAAAATTAGAATGACTAAATGAAAACTTCTATTTACAAAAAATACGTAACTAACGTTTTTATTTTAATTTTTATTCTCTTATTTTGTAAACATATTTCTAGTTAAAAATTATAGAATAGCTACAGTCGGTAACAAAAGTATCCGAACACTAGCAAAAATTCCTATGTAAAAAAAAGTAGAGTTAATACTGTTTTGTTAAATGAATCCTTGTCGAATCATGTTCTTAGTCAGTCTAAGAACATGATTCGACAAGGATTTATTTAAATAAACAATATTAATTCTACTTTTTTTTTTATATAAGAATTTTTGCTAGTGTTGGGATACTTTTGTTACCGACTGTATGTAAACTTTTGTGTTTTTTAAATACTACGCAAAAAATTATTTTAACATTCATTTTTACCGATGGCTTTTCCCCCAAGTGGGGAGGGGGCTATTTAGTAAATTAAACATTTAAAGTTTTGATTTCATTGTCTGATTTTAATAATTTTATACGCGAGCTCATTAAAAAATAAACATTGCATATTATACCTTAGAGAGAGAAGATACTAGATTTCTGATCAGATTTCCAGATCCTATAAAATTTCAAATAAAATTTTTTTTATATCCAATTAATCCTATAAAGGGTCTATATCTGATAGAAAGACATGGAAAATAACGAGGAAATTCACCCTTGTTATTTTAGGTTAAAATATTTGATAGTAATCAATGGCATTCAGTAATCGCTCTCATATAAATTACAGATGCATAGTACATGTTTTTAATCTTCATACATACATTCACTGAATAGATTAAGATTAATTAATTTAATACACTTACAGTCGGTAACAAAAGTATCCGAACACTAGCAAAAATTTCTATGTCAAAAAAGTAGAGTTAATACTGTTAACTCTACTTTTTTTAAATAGGAATTTTTGCTAGTGTTCGGATACTTTTGTTACCAACTGTATTTGTTTCAGATTCATTCAGAAGCTCGTGTTCAACGGATGATTGCAGTATTGGCACCAGCCGTTTGTTATGCTTTCCTTATTTATTAAAAGGAGCCACATTTTACGTAGTTGTAACCCCGTAAATCCACATTGAACATTGCTATGATTATGACGTAAATCATAAAAATTTGCTTAAAAAGAAAGTTGAAAATATGAATTTTCTACCGCTTTTTCCTTTTAAACTACGCATCCCTCTCGATGCATCATAGTTAAACTAGACTGCTCTGAAAAAAAAAAAATTCTTTGAGATCTGATACCATTCTTGCTGATTCTTATGTGAAATGACCTCCCGGATCCGAATATGACTGTCATTTTGCCCAGTCACCCCCCCTATCTAGATACACCACCCTCTCCCTGTTCGATAATTTTATGACCATGAATTTAGAAGAATGAAAAATAATTAATTTAACACCTAAAAACAAAAAATATATAAAGTTTAAAAAATAACATTAATAACAGATTAATATATATATATATATATATATATATATATAAGATATGTAATGCATAATTTCAGTGGTAAATTCCCCCCCCCCCCCACCTCAAATTTTTTCCATGTCGCAAATGTTCATGTTTTAGAATTTTCCAACTCTGTAGACCCTCACAAGATATTTAACGTTTAAAATAATCCTCTTCCCCTCCTAAAAATCAAATTTATAGCCATGTAACTACCAAAAAATGATAAAAATAGGGGGCCATTCCTAAAAAAACGGTGGGTGATAGGGCAAAATGAGCGTCATATTCGGATTCAGTAGGTCATTTTACATAAGAATATGCTGAAATGGTTGTCAGAGGCAATTTTCATGCCGAGCATCGTTATTATTGCACAAACGCGTTTTCGGCGTGTCACCCTGAAGCTGCCAAAGAGGTCTTTTAAGAGGCACAATTCAGGCTTTGTGCCTCTGAAAGATTTCGCTGTCTTGTCGGCCTTATGTTTCGTTGCAGTGTGAATTTTCCTTCTTCTTTTATCGGAGGCACATAGTCTGTGTGCCTTTCATATTATAGCTGTAGAAGACACAATGCGCTTGTGCCTTATATAAGAGGCACAGTTTTAAGAGTGTACAGATACATATTTTCATTCAGTCAATTCGAATTAAGGAAATAATAAAACACTTAATCTATAAAAAAATCGGAAACTAAGAGCATTCATGAATATAGTGAATTCTTTTTATATGAATAAGAGAAAATAAAATATTTTATTATCAAAATTAGTTTGATATTATTAAATGCTTCTATAATTTAAGAAAAAAAAATCATGTTAAATATTGACTAGCACATATGAACTTACTAAAATCATTACATCTTAATTTATTTTAATAAAATATTCTTCTGTCGATGTCTTTTGGGAGGAATAAAAGACAAGATTTTAGTCGTAATTACATCTTCGGAATATTTTTATGATTTTTTATTGGAAAATATCTCGTGGAAGAATAGTTAGGGCTTTATCCTTCATTTCCAAGGTCCAGGTTCGAGTCCCTGTTAAGGCATGTCTACTCATAGCGATTCATAATCTATTCTAAAACTTATCTCGCTGCTTAATGTGCTTTAATAAAAAAAAAAAAAAAAAAAAAAAAAAAAAACGTAGACAGAAAACCCAAGCCAAATCTTTGGAAAATGGTAAAATGCATTCCAAATTAAATTAATACCTAAGCTGAGTAAACTAATATTTAAATTTAAATGCATGGTCACTTCATGCATTTAAGAAAAACAAAAAGGTTGAAAAGTGTCTTAGAAATCAGGAAATGTATATATAAAAATAGCAGTAATGTTTTTGGGCACTATAAATACAGTCGGTAACAAAAGTGTCCGAACACTAGCAAAAATTCCTATGTAAAAAAAGTACACTTCATACGGTTCTGTTAAATAAATCCTTATCGAATCATGTTCTTAGACTGACTAAGAAGAGGATTCGAGAAGGATTTATTTAACAGAACCGTACGAAGTGTACTTTTTTTACATAGGAATTTTTGCTAGTGTTCGGACACTTTTGTTACCGACTGTACATCGTAAAATATAACACTTTTATTTTGAGTAAATATACCAGATCTATTTTAAGTGAAAAATATTTTAAGCTGTGCATATTTTTTTTTTCGTAATATAAAACCTTTTATCTTATTTTTAAAAAAATTACAAAATAAAATTTACTTGTTGATAAGGTTCATATTTTTCAAATAAATAATTAGTTTCTATGAAACACGACATGAAACAAGCATTTTCTCATGAAACACGAGAGTCTCTCGAGTGATGCAGTGAAGCACAAAAATTTTATATACGTTTCTTATTTAAAGTAATTCTAAATCAGTTTTTATAATTTAAAAATTTCATACATTAATTTATTTTTTCCTTTAAGAAATATTAATACTACAGTTCAAATTCTGGTGTTCCATATTTTGTTATGAAATTGCATGTTATCAATTCCAAAAACAAACATATAATTAGTTTCTTATTTATATTACTAAGAAAATAATTTTTCTCATACAGTATCTTGGGACTGAATATATGAATATGTAATCTTAGGATCGTATATTTGAAAAAAAAAAAAGTAGTATTATTTTAGGATTATATATCTAGTTTATTTTAAAGCATGAGAGTCTATGAGTCTATATCTATATAGTCTATGAAATTTCTTACTAATTTATTTTTTTCATCAGAGATGTAATGTATATTTTAGACGACATTGCCTAAATTTAAATGATAATAAATGTAAAATGGCATCACATTTGCATGTAAAAACTGGAATATATAATTAAAATACGCATTTCTTGTCAAAATGTAAATTTTGTTACTAAAAATTTCATTTTTAACATTTAACTAAGTTTACATTTAAGATATTTTTACAAGTCTCCCATATGCATTACTTTAATATTGCTTAAATAAAAGTAAGTAGTCATTACATTTTAATATTGGGCTATTAACTTTTAGCTTAAAAGTTCCACAAATTTTAATATGCTATTAAAATGTTAGATAGAATATTAATCATATTAATTTAAAATTGGAATAAGCAGTATAAGAAAATAGCGCTACTTTCTAGTATAAATTATGAAAAATGTTTTATTGTACTGTTAAATAAAGAAGTAGTCGCTGCATCATAAAATCATATGTTATAATAACTTTAAATAATAACATTACATTTTTGTTTTCGTATTTATTGCAAATAGTAAGAAAAACAGATTTTTTTTCATTATATAAACAACATATATTTTAATCTATACTACTACGAAATAAAAATATCATTCAAATATATAATATATATATATTTAAATATATAATCATACGCTGAAGGTAGATTCTAGGACTTTGTTTTTAAAATCTACGTAATATAGTGTGTCCTAAAAGTTCCAGTACTCTAACTTAAAGAACTCCTTGTCCGGGATTTTTGTTAAATATTACATTTTATCGTTTGCTTATCATTGCCTAAATACTTTAGTTTTTATCGTTTGCTTCTTTTTTCGCTCAACTTGTGCGAGAATAAAGTTTTGTGTTATTTTGTTCCTGATAGTGAAATGAGTTTAACACGCATTCAGAGAACTGCGCTGCTTGAGGCTTATTTTGAATGTAAATCGTATGAAAGGTGTAACGTTCTTTGGCTATATAAATATCCATATGATGAAATACCACGTAAAAATACGCTATATCAGCTCGTTCGACGATTTCGTAATACAGGTTCGGTGGTAGACAAGCACAGGAGTAGGCCAACAGTTGTTACACCAGCCTTACTGCAAGACACTCAATAAAGAACATTGCAAACTGCTCAAAAATCCGTTAGGTGTTAGGCACAATAAATGGGCGCATCTCGTGGATCGACACTTAAGGCTTTACGAGGTTTGAATTTTTGTGCTTATCGTGTAAAAATGGTACACGAGATAAAGCCATCAGACACTGAGAAGCGGTTTCATTATTGCCGGTGGTTCCGGAGCTTCATTCGCAACAACATCAACATTTTGGACAAAATACTTTTCTCCGATGACGTACGGTTTCATTTGAGCGGTTACCTGAAAACACGTAAAATTCTCGCTTTTGGGCAATGATCATTCCTCATTCATTACTGCAAAAATCTTTACATTCTCAAAATATTGACGTATGGTGTGCTGTATCACATAAAAGGATTGTTAGACCTCTGTTTTCCAAATCAGCTGTTGATGATTCTATATACAGGGAACTTATCCGAAATTTGTTGCATTGTTAGAAGTGAATGAACGAGATTATTGGTTCCAACAAGATGGTGCAAGAAGTAATGAAACCATGGACATGCTTGAAGATTGTTTTGACGATCGACTCATCTCAAGAAATCTTTGGCCACCTCGATCCCCTGATCTGCCCATTCTGGACTTTTTTCTATGGTGATATTTGAAAAACAAATTTTATGCAGATAATACTCAGACAATAGATGATCTGAAAATTGCCATTACTCAAATGATACAAGAAGTCACTCCCTGTATGTTAAAATGCGTTTCTAAAAACATGAGCAAACGAGTTCAGCTTTGCCTCTTAGAAAAGGATGGACATTTTGAGCATTTATTATAATTGTATGTTCTGTATTTTTTCCTCCGTTATTTTAAATGTGCTTTCTATCATTAGCACAAAAATAATCGTTTTAAGATTTGTAGTTTTTTGAGCAATAAATACATCAGCGTCAGTACTAGAATGTTTAGAATACACTGTATATGCAAAACGGAGCAGAAGGAAAATTTATGACAATAAAATTATCGTTTAATCAATAATACAGAGAGAGAAAAACATCCTTAAATATGCTTTGTATTATTATGAATACCAATACAACAGAAATTATGCTTCAATCGTTATACACAACCTATACAAGTTTGTTTCTAGTTTTGGGTGTCAATTTTATTCAAATGCTTTTTCACTATAGTAATCAAATTAAAAATTTGAATTAATATATCATTCTCGAATATCTACTAGTCAAAGTTTTATATCATATCACACAAAATCTAGATAAAAAGTGTTCATACTTACAGAACAATTTTAGATCATACGTTTTAGTTAGAAAAGTTTTTCATAATATAATTATTTTGTAACCAAATAAAGTACCGATAAACCTTAAATATAATTTTAAATATAATTTTCTACCGTTAATGAATCAATAGACATATTATTTTTCTTTATCTGATTGATACCTATAGTTTTTATACCCGAGTTGATACCTATAGTTTTTGTTACCCAAATTTAATACCTATAAATAATTCTCAAAATTTGGTGCTAATAGAACAAAATACATCTATTTTTTTGTGTTTATGCACAGCAATAATAAAAAATACACATAATATTTTAAATAAAGAACACGGTACCACTAAAATATCTATCATTTTTTCTTAATTAACTTCGCTTAAACTCATGTAAGGCAATAATATAATTTAATGTAAGGCTCTATAATTTAATGTATTGCCATTAATTTTAAAGACACTATGGGACTACTGTAGTATATTCGAATAGGTGATAGTAATCCTTAATAGTGTATTTACATTTCGACGCAACCAATGAATATTTACAAAAGGTAAAACCCAGTTAAGCACATAGAGAAAGCTATTCATTACAACGTTTTAAGAATAATTGAAAGCTTAAGGTCAATCAATGGTGTATTTGTTTTATCTGGGCACTTATTCCTGTCTGTTAATGTGTTCAATCGAGAATTAAATAAGTTTGAGTGTAAGAAGCAATATTTTACTTTTTATGAAAAATAGATTTATATCCTACGTAATACATAAAGAATAGCAAATGAAAGTTTTCATTATATTTTCATTTGTGGAATATTAAGAATTTCAACAAATTTTGAAATTTCTTTTGATATATACCGCATAAAAATAATATTTAAAATAAACAGATCACCTTAATTAAAAGAAGGAAAAATTTAGGAGAAAATAAAACTCACGCAGACTTGCATACACACTTACACAAGTGACCAACCATTAATGGAAAAATAGTGTATATCAATTTTAGCATTATTATTGTTTTTAAATATATGTAAAAAAATAATTGTATTAAATGTATTTTTTTTTCTTACCCCCTTCTTTAAGTAATTAAATATTAGTACCTCTCAGCATTTTATGAACAGAATTTGCAACAGTTTGGGTATCAAAATGAATAATTTTATGGAAAATAACCTTTATTATCCATGCTTAAAATTTTAATTTGCTGATTAATTTGTTTATAATAAAAATCAAGAAAATTAATTATTTTATTTAATTCCATTAAGTCAGCTAATGTAATAATAACTTGTGATCAATAGCTTGCTATTAAGTCCTAATTCTTTTTGCATACACGATAAACATAGCCTGGACTCTTATCAAAATGCTTTCTGTGATAAAGGGAAAAAAAACAAGAAAGGAAAATCATGCAGTACGCATTGATTAGTAACACTTTCCAACTGTACGCAATTGTTGTATCGAATAACTATTAATATTCTTTGCCTACATTATCGCACAACACACAGAAGGACTGAAAAACATACAGATAGACTAATTGGTTTTAAAATTACTCTTAGGCATTTTGCAAAGTGTTAAAAAGGCTTACCGCAAAAGAAAATGCACACGTTAGATTATAATTACAGCTTTTAAACTCTCTGAATATTTTACCGTAGCTCTGTAAATCTGACAGTCACTCATATCATATTCTATACAAAAATATATTTTAGAATATTAATAATACATGTCAATGTTTTTAAGATTTTTTGTAGTAGAATTTTTTTTAAATATAACTTTTAAAAAATTCTGCCCTAAAACGTAATACATTGTTTTTTTTATTGTTGTTGTTGTCCCTGTAAACAAACTAGTTGTACAGGACCTATTAATGACATTGTAAATAGGGAACATTCCATAGGGAACATGAGTGTATCATTTTTAAAAAATTCTCAAAATATTCACGGATGATAGGAGCCGCAGACACACCGATAGAAAGGTAGACAATCGGACAGACAGATGCACAGATTGATATAACATTCCCACTAAAATTATAAGAAAGAGTTAAAACGCTCATGTAAACAAATGTGCAATTCCAGCAAATTTATATGAATACCTCTTAATGTAACTGATTATTTTTGTGTGGCCCTGTAAATCTAATGCTAACCATACTATATTACATAGAAGGCACACTCTTTTGTGCATACGAATAATATATTTCAATTGCATTAATCTTTGTGGAAAATAAAATTATTAAAATTTGGTTTATAAAAATAACTCTCATACAACACAATGCTTTGGAGTACTTTCAAGTGCCCCAGTTAGAAATCTACTCTATTTTACATAGGAAACATCCGATAGGGAATTGAACAACATATTAAAATTTCATTAAAGTTTCTATATATTAAAGGTATTAAAATATGATTTATAGAAACTCCTCTCATAGAACACAATGTACTTTTAGGTGTCCCTGTACACAAACCAGATGAGATAACCATTCCATTTCTAATAGGGAACATCCGATAGTGAACTTCAATAAAATACATTGGTTTAATGAAATTCCACAAATATTTACGGGAATTACAGCGCATAAAAACAAACAGACAGACAGACGGGCAGAAGAACAGTCAGACAGATACATAAATTGAAATTATATTCACACAAAAAAAAATGATAGATAGTGTCAAAAACGCTTAATGTAAACGAAAGTACAATTCTAGCATTTTTTTATTAATAGCTCTTAATATAACTGAATATTTTTGTGTCACCCTGTAAATCTAATGGTAACCATGCTGTATTACATGCAAAGCATTCTTTTGTGCATATAAATAACATATATCAATTTCCTAAAACTTCGTGGAAAGTAAAGTTATTAAAATTTGATTTATAGGAGTATCTCACAAAGAACGCAATGCTTTGGAGTACTTTTGAGTGTCTCTGTATATAAGACAGAGTTGGTATGTAATCTAATTTATATAGGAAACATCCAATAGTGAACTTAAATAACATATTTCAATTTAGAAATATTTATTCATGAATTCATCAACCGTGAATATTCATTTTAGGTAAATTGGAGTGTAAAGGTTGATATATTTTTATTTACCAACAATGTGAAAAATACCAGAGCCGGGAATCGAACCCGGGTACCTCCGCTTAACGCACGGATGCTCTACCACTGAGCTACCCTGGCTGACAACCAGCTAGGCATTTCTCACATAATATTCGTTGGTCAAGTCACCGAGTCTGCAAACACAGCTGTATCAAGTGACAATATTAATCGCATCACAACTCCATAGACCACGAAATTTCAATTTAGAAATATTTATTCATGAATTCATCACGAATTCATCATGAATTCATCATGAATTCATCATGTATTCATGATGAATTCATGAATAAATATTTCTAAATTGAAATTTCGTGGTCTATGGAATTGTGATTAATATTGTCACTTGATACAGCTGTGTTTGCAGACTCGGTGACTTGACCAACGAATATTATGTGAGAAATGCCTAGCTCGTTGTCCGCCAGGGTAGCTCATAGTAGAGCATCCGTGCGTTAAGCGGAGGTACCCGGGTTCGATTCCCGGCTCTGGTAATTTTCACATTGTTGGTAAATAAAAATATATCAACCTTTACACTCCAATTTACTTAAAATAACATATTTCAATTTCATGAAGATGTTATACAGTAAAGGTATGAAAATATGGTTTATAGAAATACCTCTCATAGAACACAATTCTTTGAAATGCTTTCGGGTGTCCCTGCACACAAACCAATAGAAGTATAAACTCCATTTTCAATAGGAAATATCCGATAGTGAACTTGAATGACATATATCACTTTGAAGAAATTCCATAAATATTTACAGGAGTTACAGCGCGGGCAGACAGACAGACGGACAGACGGACATATAAACAAATTGATATCATATTCACGCTTAAAAAAATGTTAGGAAGTGTTAGAAACGCTTAATGTAAACGAAAGTTGAATTCTAGCAAATTTTTAATAATCTTTCTTAGTATAACAGAATATTTTTGTGTCACCCTGTAAATCTAATGCTAATCATGCTATACTCTATGTAAAGCATTCTTTCGTGCATATAAATAACATATTTCAATTTCCTAAAACTTCGTGGAAAGTAAAGTTATTAAAATTTGATTTATAGAAATATCTCTCACAGAACTCAATGTTTTAGAATACTTTTGAGTGTCCTTGTATATAAAACACAGTTGGTATTTAATCCATTTTATGCAGGAAAAATCCAATAACATATTTCAATTTCATTAAGATATGAGTATAGTAAAGGTATGAAAATATGATTTATAGAAATACCTCTCATAGAACACAATGCTTTGAAATACTTTCGAGTGTCCTTGTATACAAACCAGTAGAGGTATAAACTCCATTTTCAACAGCGAACATTCGATAGTGGACTGGAATATCATATTTCAATTTCATTAAGATATGTGTACAGTATTAGTATGAAAATACGATTTATAAAAATACCTCTCATCGAATACAATGCCTTGAACTACTTTCGAGTGTCCCTGGATACAAACCAGTAAAGGTATAAACTCCATTTTCAAAAGGGAACATCCGACAGTGAACTTAAATATCATATATCAGTTTCAAGAAATTCCACTTATATTTACTTGAATTAGAGCGCGGAGAGACAGACAGACAGACAGAGAAACCGAAGTCATTAACACTTTTCAACCTTGTTGGGAAGTGTTAAAAATGTTAGAAAGTGTTAAAAACGTTTAATGTACACGAAAGTACACTTTTAGCAAATATTTATTAATACCTCTTTATATAACTGAATATTTTTGTGTCGCTCTGTAAATCTAATGCTAATCATGCTACATTCTATGCAAAGCATTTTCTTTTCTGCGTATAAATAACACATTTCAATTTCATTAATCTTCGTGCAAAGTAAAGTTATTAAAATTTAGTTTATAGAAATATCTCCATAAAACGCAATGCTTTATGATACTTTTGTGTGTCCCTGTACACAAATCAGTGGTGATATTTAATCCATTTTATACAGGAAACATCCGATAGTGAACTTGAATAACAGAGAGAGAACAAAACGTGAGAACCTCAGAGCGGTACTCAAATCCCCAGTTCATCATTATCATCGATCCTACGTGCAACTGGTAGTTCAGTGACTTACAAGACCATAGCACATTTGCAGTGATATCAGAATTGTTCGAACATGAATGTCACTGAATGGAATAGAATTGTCTTCAGTTAAGAGTACCCTTCCGATTTGAACCCCGATGACCTGCGAAGATGCGTCTGGAGACGCCTTGAAAAAAAGGGGGGGATTCTAACCGACTGTCGCCAGCTACACGGCCCGAAAACCAGGAGTGATTGTCTGGAATGTCATTTCATTTCATAGCAGGACCCCTTTGCTCGCATCTTTATAGCACATTGGTACGTCGACAACATTCTATGTCCCGTTGTGTTTCCCTTCATATCACGCAATCCTGACAGTATATTTCAGCATGATAATGCCCGCCCGCGCACAAAGATAGTTTCTACTGCTTTTTTTCTTGCTTGCCTAATGTTATTTGGGCCAGTAAAGTCGCTGGATCTCTCTCCTACTGCGGACGTTTGGAACATCATGAAAAGTATCCCACAACCAGCTCGGGATTTTGCCAATCTAACGCACCAATTGGACAGAATTTGGCATGATATCTCGCAGGAGCATATCTGCCAACTCTTTCAATTAATACCAAGCCAAATAACTGCTTACATAAAGGTGAAAAGTGGACCAATGCGTTATTGACTTGTTGACTTGAGACCGTTTCTTTTGATTAAACCATCCAAATTTTCTGAAACTGTAATCATTTGTTATTCTTCGCATGTATATCACATCAACTAATTTTCGTCTCATTTGGATAACTCCTTCTTGGTGCGTCGATTTTTTTTGTTATAGAGTATATACACTTACTGCCGAATCTCTGCGTGCAGGTGATTATTTTACGTATTTATGCTAAATTTACTATTGCAATCTCGCTTGGGAAAATTAACATATCTCTCAGTGATTCTTGGAGCCTACCTAATTCAAACAACAAATAATAAAAAATAATCTAACATAACATGAAAAAACAAGAATGGCCGCCAAACAATCACCAGTCACCCCCGCCAAAAGTCAGCTTGTAAAATAGAGGTTTTAAAGACCTTTTGTTATAATTGCACCAAGTCAAGTTTTTTTAAGTAATTGTAAGCTTCTACTATGATTTACTTAAGATTTGAGATTTTAAATGTTTGTGTGATTCCATGTCGGGTAACAGAAAAGAGATTGGTATTTCTGAAAGAAAGATAATCATAGATCTTTGGAAAAGAAGGAAATCTCTTAGAACTCTTAATAAGAGGCATTCATCAATTCAAAAAGTAATCATGAATCACAAACCAACTGGACTTTTAACATTAAAGCCAACAACCGGCCGCCCATCTGTACTGTCGCCTCGAGAATCCCGCTTTATAATACGCTCTGTAAAAATACATTCAAGACTATTAGCTTCACAAATACCTAAAAGTGTTGCCGAGAGATAATATGTATATATATGTATGAGTTTAAGTACAATTAGAAGAGAACTGAAAAAGCATAACGATCATGACTAAGTTGCACAGAAGAAGCCATTCATCTCCCGAGTGAACAAAGTTAAAAGACTGGCCTTTTTCAAAGAACACCTAAATAATACACATAATTTTTGAAAAAAGGTTATATATTCAGATGAAAGTAAATTTTGTAATTTCGGCATGAAAGGATGAAAATAGGTCTGGAGGAAACCCTGTACAGAGCTAAAGAAAAAGAATCATTTTTGACTGTTAAGCATGGAGGAGGAGGAGTTATGGTTCAGGTGTGCATTGTAATCAGTGGAGCTAGTAATATGGAGTTTATTAATTTATCAATGAACAAAATTGGCTATTTGAACATATTGGAGAGAAATCTCAAGTCAAGTGTCAAGCTTGGGGTGAGAGATGATTTCTACTTTTAACAGGACAACAACCCCAAGCGCACGGCCTACATTGTGACGTCATGGTTGCTCTACTATGTACAAACCAACCTCGTACACCACCCAAGTCCCCAAAGCTAAACCCAATAGAGCATTTCTGAGATTTACTCGAGCGGAAAATCAGGGAGCATGAAAAAACATCCATAGAAATGCTTTAAATATGTCATGGTAGAGGAGTGGAACAAAATAACCACAGAAAAGGCATCCAAGTTAGTTGAATCCATGCCAAATAGGTTGAGAGAGGTTATAAAAAGAATAGGAAATCCTACAAGGAATTAACATTTAATTACAATCCATTTTCGTAAAGGTTTTTTCCAGTGTATGCAGATTTTAGATGCACGCGATTTATGTTATTCTTAAGTTATGGATATTTGTATTATTTTATGTAACGATCAGGTGATTGTTGTTTGTACTGTTTTAATTTACGACGTTAGAGAAATCAGTAAAAGTTGTATTCATTCAGAAAGACTCTAGTTACTTAGTGTACGTTGCATGAACACAGAAGAGGATCGCCTGCATGCCGACTTTCGGAGGAAAGTGCATACAATGTGCATCCGAAAAATTTTCACATGGCTTCAATTTCTTAAACAGAAATCTTGCATACATACTATAAATTTTGAAGTTCCGTAAAAAAAAAAAAAAAAAAAAAAAAAAAAAACTACCGAAATTTATAAAACTAATTAAAATTTTCAGATGCTTCAATTCCGAAAATTCCAAAATCTTTAATCACTTTTATTGATTTTTTTTTTTTTCACAAATAACAAAATGTAGGAAATATCTGTCAAAAATAATAAAATGTTACAGATACCCTAATAATGTCATGTATAAAATTTGAGCATTTAAGCATTAAAAAAATGTTGAGGAAGGACGAGATATTATTCTATCTTAAAGTACTTTATAATGTCTCGATACACGTTCTTAGAAGGGGAGAGGATACATTATATCAGTGGTAATACACAAATTAAGTTTGAAAATAATGATCACGTAAAGAAATAAACACATTTAGATTGTACGTTGAACATTGCACATTGTATTTTGCCCCTTTTTTGTTTAATCAAGAGTGCACTAATATTGCTATTATTTTGACAGCAAACATTTGTCTCATGATTTCTTTTTTTTTTTTTTTTTTTTTCACTTTTAAGAGCGTCTACTTTTATGCTGCATTAGAGATTACTTTTATTGTCTTGTAAAATGTCGTGTTAATTCGACCCTAAACACCAGTAAAAAGGTTTTACAACATCTATTTTTTTCTCACAAATTGCTTTATGTAGGGGAAAGTTGGATAAAACGGGATAGTCGGACAAAACGGGATACGTCGCCTAGGGACCCGGCTAGTACTGCTATCAAGCGGTTGACGACAGAAACTTGTTCTCGGCCATCATTACATCATTATCAGTTCGTCCCGTCTCGAGACCACTAGTTGATGGAAAGTTGTAGTTCTTAGAACTTTTTTATTCTGTTTTCTTGGCACTTTCTACATTTACGTGCGTTGTTTTCTACATTATTTTGCCTACATATATGGGAATACTACTCCGGTGAATATTACATTTGATTAAGCATTTGTTAACGAATATTCTCATGTGTAGTCTATCTAATTTTCCTTTCGCATTTAGGCAGCAGCCATGTTTATTTTGAAAAGTGCCGGAGTTGGACAAAACTGGACACTTATAAGTTGAATAAAACGGAATACAGTTTTTTATATACTTTTCTCAAGGGACATTGTAGGAGTAAACCAGCCAACAAACCTATCAGGAGACAGTCTACAGACCAACCTGCAACATCCTCAGGGGAGAAAGGATTGGAACTCTCTAGTTATCGACCTAAGCTACTCTTTTCCATCTCTCCAAAGTTTGTTCTACCTGTACCTCAAGTAAAAGGACCTCGCCCAGAAAACAAAACTGATAAGAGACAAAAGAAACTGTAGCAATAACATCATCTTCATATAAAAGTGAGTTAGAAATGGAAGAAATAGAAATGATGATAAAACTAAAAGAAAATTAAAGAAAAGGCTGCTAAGAAATCCTTCTAAAAATTCCAAAAAGAAGTTTATAAGAAAAGGAAATTAAAAAGAGGAAGAAAAAGAGCTACCAGGTCCAGCCAAACCTGAAAGTAAGCCTATAAAAGAACGCCTAATCCTGATGTTAAAAATCAAAACATAGAAAAGTTTAATAAACCTTCAGAAAGCAGCCAAGAATGCATGTCGTCATTGTCTGAGGATGAAACAGAGGGAGAAGAAACCTGCATATATTGTAATACACTGTACGTCGATTCTAAGGCTGGTGAAGGTTGGATACAATGTTCTGGATGCCAAGAATGGGCTCACGAAGCGTGTTCTAATGCCTTTTTATGCGACTTTTGTTCTGCTATAAGCCTAAATAAAAGGTCTTCTTTCCCATTTTGTAAATAAAAACATAAAAAACTCTTATTTTAAGTCTCTGTTTCCTGAAGACATTGTTCTTTCAAGTGGAAATTTTGCTTTACAGTTTTCTGTCAGTTAATTGTGCTTTTCAGTTAGTTTTACACAAAAAATTAAACATTGTAATCCCTGTCCCGTTTTATCCAACCTAGGTATGCTAAAACAGGATGTATAAGAGTTTGTTAAATACTTTTTTTTACTATTTTACAATCATTACAATTAGTTAAAAATATGTTTTTTGTGTGCTTCAATAACTATTGTAGTTATAAAAAAAAATTGTGTGGTTTTCTTCAACACATTTTCCGTAGTAAAAAAAAAAAACAAGAATGGTATCCCGTTTTGTCTAACTTTCCCCTATTTATTTTACATTTTTATTTCCAGCATATATGATAACAACTTTTTTAAAATAATATCTTGCATTTTGATGAATGTCGTTTTTATATGCGAATTTAACTGAACTAAGCACAGTTCAAAAAGTCATTATAAAGGTAAAATTATAAAGGTAAAATTAATGGAATATATATGTGTAAATATATTAAAATGAAGGTAACAGGTATCTTTAAGATTAACTCATAAACATGAGAGTGATTGTTTTAATTTTCATAAAGCTTTCATATTTGCGTATTTATTTTAATAAATTTAATTAAAAATTACTTGAAATATGATAACCACATAGTAATAATTATAATTATTGATACAAAATAAAAATAAAAATGTTGAAAAATTATTTTATTTAAAATTAATGATAATATATCTAACAAGAATAAATTATTTAATTAAAGTAAAGAAGATGAGTATTTTAATTAAATAAAAAAATATTAGTTCAAATTTAAAAGGACGAAAATGATTGAAAGAATGCCATTCGATAAAAATTGTCAGAGGTTCGTAAAATATTTCTGTATTCATAAACACGAAAGGATATTTTGAAAACATTTTACATCGCAGTCATGTATTTTCATAAATATTTTTCAGCCACCTTAAAAATTTAATGTCGGTATATTCTTAAAATGTGGAACAGTTTTCTTAGAATTCGTTCCTTTGTCAAATACAAGCCACACACTCATACGCCTTAAATGTAATTTATGATCAAGAAAATGACTTACCATCTATTATTGAAGGTACATTACAACTTATTTATAAAATACACGATTTTACTTTGAATGACAAATAGAAATGACATCTATTATCGAAATATTTAACGAGAAATTTTAATTGACATATCTGAATTTGTTATTATGAGGATGGATCTTTTGTTTGTTGTCAAAACTAATTAGTGTATAGACAACAGTGATTGAAATGCATCATCCATCATATTCAGCTCCATAATATAACACATTTCTTATTAAATCGCTTTAATAAAGCATATAAAGGGGGAAAGTGCTCGCATACTGTAATAAATCAACAAGTTACGTACCAAATGTCAAATAGCTATGACTTAAGTATAATTTATTTGTAAACGTGAATGCGTGTAAACGTGACACAAATAAAATCTTTGTAAGAAATGCCATAAAGTGCTAGTTATGGCGTTTACTTAGTTAACTCCAGTATTTCGATGCATTTTCTTCTATGATAAGTTTGAAATTTATAATAATATTTTGTACTAATATATGAATTGTTTATTTTAAATATAATAGTCTGGGAAGAGTTAATAAAAGTTCAATTAAAAATATACCGTAAACATACGAGGCTAACATTGAAAAGGTTAAGTATTTATAATACCGGTAACATCTGACCCAGTCTGTACATGCGTAATTTCTAAGATGAATCACATTTGTTCTAATTTTTACAACAAATATAAGAACACAATATCTTTGGGTCACTTCATTCTAATGCATAAAAAATGAAATTTGAATATAATAATTTTTCGCGAAGATATAAATTAATGTTTTTCACATTTATTTAACATTAGCAGCCCCATATTTTGACAAATTACAACTATATCAGAAATTGAGATAAATGTATAAACTATACCATTTTCCGAGATCATTTGATGCAAAAAAACCCAAAAAATTGTCAAAAATGGGGGTTTCCATTCTAAAAAATGAAATTGATGACAGTTTTAACATGTAGAGGATCCTCAAAACAAAATCAAACTATTCCGTTATGACCTAGACGTTATTACTAATTGATTGGCACCAGCCGTACATTTATAGGACGATATGCGAGGAAATTAGTTGGGGAGGGGGGGGGACACTTTCCAACAAGGTTGAAAAATGTTAATGACTTCGGTTTGTTTGTCCGTCTGCCTGTCTGCCTGTCCGCGCTCAAACTCGCGTACATATTCATGAAATTTCTTGAAACTGATATACGTTATTCAAGTTCACTATCGAATGTTCCCTTTTAAAAATGGAATGCGTACCTCAACTGGTTTGTGTACAGGGACATCCGAAAGAATTCTAAAGCCACTAGTCGACAATTTTTTTGTGGGGGGGAGGGGGGACAGAAATGAAATTAACTATTTTCAACTAATTTTGTAGTGCAGAATTAAAAAATAATAGTGAAAAATCTGTAACACGTACAGTTTTTTTTGTTATGATTATTTAATCTGTACTGGAAGCAATGTACAAAAGTCTTTAAAAGACACGCATTATTACTATCAGTATTATTAATTTTACATGGAATACTGTTAATATGGAGGTAACATACATATTGTAGACTAAGTAGAACATAAAAACATGGAAAATACACTAAATGATTGAATTGTTATTATTTATTATTTTAAAACCAAAATACAAAAAATTGACTTTTTTACATTTTGTGTTAAATGTACCTTGTGATTTTAATATGAATAGTTCACAAATACAGCAAAACTTATCGGATACGGTTTTACAAGTTCTACATTGAAAACTTGCAATTTTGAACATGAAACTTTAACTATAAAACAGCACATTCACACTTAACAAAGAATATCTGTTAACTAGAATACCAGAAAAAAAAAAAGAAACAGATAAGGTACGAATACAGGGTTACCAGCTGAGAGAATGGCCAGGAGGCAGGGTTATGTGTGATACAGTCGGCAGCAAAAGTATCTGAGCACTAGCAATAATCCCTGTCTAAAAAAGTGCAGTTAATACTGCTTTGTCAAATAAATCCTTGTCGAGTCATGTTCTTAGTCAGTCTAAGAACATGATTCGACAAGGATTTATTTAACAAAATAGTATTAAATATACATTTTGACATCGGAATTATTGGCTAGTGCTCGGATACTTTTGCCGTCGACTGTATTGTAAAAATCATAAAAATAAAATAGTGAAATTTGCCATTTTCTGATACTTTAACAAAAAAAAATGGAACAAACATGGTTGCCTGGACTCTGAGTTGCCAGGACTCTGGGTTGCCAGCAGGAAGGGTTACCACCTGTGATACTGTGAAAATGATACAAACTCGTAAAAATTGCCATTTTATGATACTCTAACAGGAAAATGTGACGTGGTGGGAATTTTTACTTGCAGATATTTAAATAAAAATTGGAATTAATAATAAAAGTAATAATTTGGCCGTTGTTACCAAACCACTGTAGACCAGTGAGCATTGTCTTCTATCAGAGGTATTTCCATAAACCATATTTTAATACCTTTACTTTACAAAAATCGTAATGAAATTGAAATATGTTATTTCAATTCACTATCGGATGTTCCCCATTAAAAATAAAGTAAATACCATCATTGGTTTGTATACAGGGATACCCAAAAGTATTCTAAAGCATTGCGTTCTACGAGAGGTATTTCTCTAAACCAAATTTTAATAACTTTACTTTGCATAAATATTAATAAAATTAAAATATGATATCCACATACTTAAAAGAATGCCTTTCATAAAATAAAGTATGATTAGCATTAGTTTTACATGGCTACAGAAAAATATTTAGTTACATTAAGGGATGTTATTAGAAATTTGTTGAAATTGCATTTTCGTTTTTATTAGACTTTTTTATAACTTTCTAAATGTTTTTCATTTTCCAACAAGGTTGAAAGGAGATAATGACTTTGGTATGTCTATCTGTCTGTCCGCGCTCTTATTCTCATAAATATTCCTAGAATTTCTTGAAACTGATATATTTTATTCAAGTTTTCTATCGAATGTTCCCTTTTAAAAATGGAATGCGTACCTCTATTGGTTTGTGTACAGGAGTACTCGAAAGCATTTCAAAGCATTGTGCTCTATGAGAGGTATTTCTATGAATTATATTATATTTCGTTTATTTTACACAAACTTTAATGGAACTAAAATATATTATTCAAGTTCCCTATCCGATGTTTACTATAGAAAGTGGAGTAAATGCCAGAATGAAGTAAATACCTTCCAATGGAGTAATTACATGGATGCCCAAAAGTAATCCAAAGCATTGCGTTTAACGAGAGGTATTTCTATAAAACAAATTTTTATAATTTTGCACAAATCTTAATGAAATGGAAGTATGTTATTCATATGCATGAAAGATTTCTTTCCACAGAATGTAGTATGATTAGCATTAGATTTATATTTCCAGACAAAAATATTCAGTTACATTAGGAGCTTTTATTGAAAATTTAGTGGAATTGCATTTTCGTTTACATTAAGCTATTTAACATATTATTTTAACAATTTTTAAATGTGAATATTAATTTAAATGGTGTATTCATCTGTCCGACTGTCCATCTGTCTATCTGTCCGTCTACCCGCCCCCATCGTCCGTAAATATTTTCAGAATTTTTTTAAAAATATATATGTTATTCAAATTCACTATGGAATAGTCCCTATTTAAAATGGCATTAATAGGTCCTGTGCAACTGGTTTGTTTATAGGGACATCAAAAAAAAAAAAAAAAAAAGAGCCAAAGCTTTGCGTTTTAGGACAGCTAGTTTTATAAATTATATTTAAAAAACTTTCTACTGTAAAAGTCATAAAGAAATTGACATTTAATGTTGATATGCTAAAATATTGTTTTGTATAGAATATGATATAGTTAACCTTCAGAGTTACAGGGCTACACTAAATTATTCAGATATATTAAGGGATGTAATTATAATCTAAGGGCTACGTTTTCTTTTGTGTTAAGCATTTTAACACTTTCTAAAAATGTTAAAGAAGGATTACGAATTCAATTAGTCTATCTGTTTGCCTTTCAGAACTACACTCTGTCCGTTGTGTGATAACGTAGGCAAAGAACATTGAAAGTTATACAACTCAACAATTACGTACAGTTGGAAAGTGTTAATAATCAATGTGTACCGTATGATTTTTCGATCTTGTTCTTCTGTTTTTTTTTTTTTTTTTTTTTTTTTTTTTTTTTTTTTTGTCAGCCGTACAATGCCTTGTCTTACAGAATGTCTTCATATTTGCCTATGTTAATCTTTTAGTCCCGTGTTGTGCAATTAACGTAGGGACTTCTACGGTACGACGTTTTCTGTAATTCATAAAGGGAAGATAAATAATTTCGTTGATAACACATTTTTGGACACCAGCATTAATTTATTGGGTGATTTGTTGAACCACGGCATCTCTATTTGTTGTTAAAATGTGGACTACCTACTGACAATCTCGCTCACACACACATTGTTATTTGCAGCATTTAAACAGAAATATACTTTCTCATAATATATCCTTGACACAGCCGTGCTTTGAAATCCGAATGTCTTCATTGTTTTCAATATGAAATGACCCATTCGTCGGATTCAGAGTATTTGCCTACGTTCAAATGCGTTTGGAAATACATTCTTACTCATGCTGCTTTTTTTAGTTAAGTGAACACCACTTTCAATATTATCTGCTTACATTACTTTTAAACTTCTACCAGGTCTGCGAACAGCTCTAAATTTCCATAATGGCAGTTGTCCCTATTTAAATTGTTGGTGATATGATCATATCATTATCATGCTTTTGTGAGACTTTTATCCCCCCTCCTTTTTTTTTTTCTTTTTTTGTCCTGTTTATTAGTTTAGGTAAACAATTTATTAATTTTTAGTCTCTATTTTTTATGTACACTTGTATTCTTTCAACTATAAGTTTTTTTAAAAGCATTTTTAAAGAAATATATCTTTTATTTTTTTCATTTTACATATTTTTCAGTTTTACGTTATTTATTAATTTTTATATTCCCCTTTTTTGAGTCATGTATATTATATATATATTAAAAAAAAACTTATTTGTGATATTGTGTTTTGCTCCGGTTCTTAAACCTTTTACAGATTTAATTCTTTTTTCCTTCTTTTTTTTTCCCCCCCGAATAATTTTTAGGTTTCTTGTTGTATTTTACTATTTCTTTTTATCTATTTCATTTTTTATCTATTTCATTTTTACTTTCTCTTACCCATAAGGTAGATTGTGTAAAATATTTCACCGTGCTTCAAAGGAGTTTTTGTTATATTTACATGTTCTGAGGTCCCCTGAATACGAAAATCATGTTTTTAGCTGGTGGTGTGTATGTCTGTGTGTCTGTGTGTCTGCGCGTGTGTCTGTCTGTTATCAGCATATCTCAAAAACAAATTATGGCAGAAAGTTCAAACTTGGTATTCTAAATGTGTATCATATAAGGATGCAAGCTAAGCAAGTAAGCTTTTCGTTAAGATCTAGCAAATGGTTCGTGTACAGGGACAATCAAGAGAATTCTAATACATTACGTTTATGGGGGAAATTGCAGGTAAGTAGAGTTTAACGTCTATAGACTGCACTAAACCAAATGAAACGAATATATTTTTTGTAATAGAGATAGTCAACAGGGAAAAAAAAACTGTGTATGTAGAAGCTTCGCCTCCCCCCCCTCCCCTGGGGGGGGCATGTTCCCCCTCGAGGGGTGTAAATTTTCATGATGGGTATCTTTCAAAAGAGCTCGCCAATACCTTTAAAACGAATGGTTAAACCATTGATCTGCGATAATTTAAAACAAAGTTATCGATTTTTTTTACTTTTAAAGAAAAAAAAACTTAGAAAAAAAAAATAGTTATTTATTTATTTATTTATTTTATTTTATTTTTTTTAAATATTGAGAATAAAATGGACTTCTTTTTTTGGATATTTATTGTTATACTACTTCTATAATATGGAAATCGTCTGCATTGTCATAAAAGATAATTTTTTAAATAATAATTTTAATAAATAATTTTTTAAAATCAGAATTATTTTTTAATAGTCGAATTAAATTCTATATAAATGTAGGTGCATTAATGAAACGGGGCGTTGAGGGGGGGGGGGCGGTAGCCCCCCCTCACACAGAACTAATTATCATATAAAACTCTTCCGAAGCCTAATTTGAATTGTTTAACACAGGTTTACATAACAGTACTCCTTTTCTTACCCATTAATCTGCAACCTATATTTATAGTATTAAATTTCAGGGTAAGAGAAAGTCGTGTGAGTGACACACCAGATTATTATTTTTTTTTACAAGTAACATTTTTCTTTTTTTCCTAATTACTTATCTAGATTTTTTCCTTTCATAATTTTTCCTTTTTTACTTAATCCTCTAATTTATTCTACAAGCTTTTTAAACATAATTTTATCATCATTGTTGTGGTATTTTATGTATGTACATATGAAAAGTTTTTATTATTATTATTAAAGCCATTTTCTGTTACAATATATTATATATAAATATATATATATAGTACAATCTTGCAGCGTTATTTGAAACTTTTATAATACTTCCTTTTACAGTTATAAAAAGATGCGTAGAAATTTTCAAATAATCAACAATTATTCCTATTATATAAAGTATACATTATTTTAAATGACATTTAAAATATTAATTGCAATGCACTTTTGATGTGTGCTCTTGGTCGTTAAACAACGATATTTATTAACGTACAGATGAATTTCACTCTTAAAGCAATTTTTCATTTATATTTCTAACCATTAATCTTTTCTGCATGTATAAAAATGTAACATGCTTCGTTCTTAAAAGTTAATAGTTTATATATAGTTTCGAAATTAATTACATAATTTACTCATTCTTTTATTGTTCAGAAAAACATTTTATTTTCTAATTATATTTATTAACTCTTTTGTGCACAGATTTTTTTTCTTTTAATCACAAACACAAAAGCATTTATATTTAGAAAGTGAAGAACGCTATTGAAACTGAAAACAACATTTTAAAAAATATATAGTTTATAATATTTAATATAATTTTTAAATAGCAGTATTTGAATTGAAATAACAAATAAAAAAATAAACCAATTTGAATATGTGGCATGTTTTCCTCATTACAATGTTCTAAAGAGTTAAGAAATGCAATTTAATACTTTCATCAGCCAAATTTCGCTACATTTTAAAATGTTTTATTTTCAAATTCTTTTTTAATTTTTTGAGGCACAAGATAAATCTGCGAATTTAATATCGACGGTCACCAGAAATTACAATCAAAGTTACACTGCACTTCCATAAACGACCGGAGACTTTCGATTTGACACTTATTTCCAAATATCTCGAAAATTACTTGCGTAACATCTTGAGATTTCAGGAGTGTAAATATCACCTCATATATTTCAGAGAAAGTTTTGCCCCGAAAGTAAAAGGGGGACCAGTAAAAAAATTAAATAAAAATAAAAATGCTTCTGATCCCTTTGTAAAAAGAAATGCATGAAATTCAATCCAGATGTAGTATGTGATTATGAGGCTCCTTCTTATTCTCTGTACAAATTTTTATGTAGCTGGGTCATTCTACAAAAAACGTAATATTTCTGGTTTGGGGTAGTTATATTTAAAAATAATTATTTTAAAATATTCTCTGAAGAGTTTTTAAATTTTATAACATTTTTTTAAAAATAATTAATAAAAACTGGTGATGTTTTTATTTTTCTTATTTGTTTTTTTTTTCAAAGAATGGAGGGATACTTGTATACCTCCGTTACATGTCACAACATATATTCCTCCATTTACCCTTTCACTTATTTGTTGAAACAAAAAAAATATAATATTTAATATAGAGCAGTTTCAGTCATTAGATGGTTTTTTACAGTTTAAGTGAATTTTGCTGCAAAAGAAAAAAAAGTATTGCATTAATTATGCTTTGAATTACAGTCACAGTTTTTCTTGTATCCTCCGTTTAGAATGAAATTAAATACAAGAATTTCCGATAGATGGCAATAATGTCAACTCATTACAGAGATTTAGAATCACAGACAGCCATTTTCAATATCTGTTCTTCACAGTGGAGCTAAACATCTTAGTAGGTCAGAATTTATGTATTTTCCTCTCTGAAGTCAAATAGGTCTTTTACATTGTGTATCCTCCATTCTTGATTTTAAAAGATAAGAATTATTTATTTATTAAAATTATTTTCTCAGTTAATAGTTCATAACTTTTAAAAGTAAACTTTATCAGCATGATGTGTTAACCCTAAATCAACAGGATATACAAAACAAAACATAGCAATTTGTATCCTCCGTTACAATATAAATGTAATGGAGGATACACAACGTGTAATGGAGAATACAGCTTTTTTAGAAAATCAATTTTAAAACTAATATATAATTTTTAATTAGTCTAAAGTATGTTCTTAATACAACATAGTTTTTTTTTTTTTAATAAAAAGTTCCCGAATATCATTAAAAAATAAATAAATTTAACAAATTACTTTATTATTAAGGTTGTAACATTTAAGTTCTTATTCTTTTTTTTTCAGATATTAATGAAGAAGTAATGAGAAATGGCCTAAGCAGTGCAAAGATAGGACCAAATAACTATGTGATAATCAAATTAGCTGGCAAGAAAAGCTTCAAATTTTATGTAGCTTTAATTATATCACAAGAGTCTTAAAATGAATTTACTGTAAAATTCATGCGGAAATGCTCTAATGACACTTTTATTTTCCCCGTAAAGGATGATATAACAGAAGTATATTTAAGTGATGTTGAAGTACTGAAGCAACCTACTATGAATAAAAGAGAACAATATGTCTTTAGTGAAAATTTGGCACATATAATTTAAAATGAAAAGTGTTCAAATTAATAATTGCAGAAACTGTTTCTTTAATATTTTTTATAATAAAGCATTTTACATGAGCAATCAGTGTAATTAATTTAATATACAAAAGCAATACACTCTTAAAAATTTCCGTTCAACGTTGAACCAGCGAATGGGTCTAGCTAAGAGAAAATTCCAAACAATGGAACACTTGCTTTCTCGAAAAATGTGGTCATGGTTCAACATTCAACATGGTTCAAAGTTTAACCAATCCATGGGAATACCTTTAGTCCAGAACACCGCTTTGCGCATGCTCGCTCAGAAGCCTGCTCCGCTGCTCACGTGACTTATGACGAGACGACTTGTTCTTGTTAGTGTTTACGGTCAGCTTTTGTGAAAGTTTCAGGTAGTTTCAGAAAGATATTTCAGGTATGTAGTATATTGTTTATTATATTTCTGTTAATATTACTTTTCTTACACGAATTTATAATGTTCATCTGAAAAAAATATAAAATTCTCTCTTTTTTTTTTTTTTTTTTTTTAATTCATCCCACTTTCCACTCAACAAAAATGTACGGTTCTGTACTGGGTGCGATAACAGCAATTTTACTATCTTTTTTCATATACTTCTCACTATAGAAGTTCTGCGTATCAAATATTTAATTCAAATTTTAACGTACACACTTGTGTAGTCTTATTAGATATATGATATAAGGATCAGTTTCTGTTCTTAAATTTTAGAACGTCTGTTTATACATTTTTCTGTTTTATTGTCTCTCGAATTTATGTTCACGAGAGCGAGACCAAACTTTTTCATAAATAATTGCTTTTACAGAATATTATTCGTTTTAATCTGAAGAGTATTCAGTATTTGAGAAAAGTAACTATTACTTATCAATAAAAGCCTTTAAATACTCGTAAAAACTAAGTAAACCTTCAAATAATGCCTTTTCAAAGTTATTATTTTGATTTAATTTATTTATTTTGCATCCCTAATAATAAATGCTTATGTTCTAATTTTGCAAATACTTGTTATGTTCTAATATTACTCTTTCCATTATTGAGAAATAAGATTAAATATATAATTTATCTAATTGTATAATTAACCTTAGTAATACGCTTTACTTAGCCTTTAAAATCTAAGTTAGACTTCAGATAATGCTTTTTCAATGTTATTATTTTAATTATTTATTTTGCATCCCTAATATAATAATTCATTAGTAAATACTTATGTTTTAATATTACTGTTTCCATTATTGGGAAATAAGGTTAAATATTTATCTCAATAAAATGCTTTTAAAATCAGTACTATAAAATGTTTAATTTTAAATTAAACAGACGTGCTACTTTTCAGCTTTTTTTGTATTTTAATGAATATGTTGATAGTCTTGATAAATACTTCCAAAACAACTTTCTGAATCTTAGTTTCCTTAAAATTTGGATGCCTAGTGTACGGATGCAATAAAAGTAATAATCAACTATCTAATATCACTATTAGTTGTATGTTGTTGTCTTGATCTTGAGTTTTATTTGTTTACACCGCGATGCCGCTATTTTGTTCGGTTTTCTTTTAGATATTTCTTATAGAAAAAGTTTTTTTTTGATTAAAAATCACTTTACATTGTTTGAAAGAGCCCTTAAAGAATGTAATAAAAAAGCACCACAAAACTGGCGTTGTAAAAAATATTACTTACAAACTTTGAATAAACACCATAAAATGCAATAAACTCGCAACAATTGTTTCGGGTCGAAAAAACACACGACCCTTCATCAGACGAATTTGCCGCTTTGACTGCAGCACTCGTGCTTACATTATTCGCCTGATGAAGGGTCGTGTGTTTTTTCGACCCGAAACAATTGTTGCGAGTTTATTGCATTTTATGGTGTTTATTCAAAGTTTGTAAGTAATATCCCTTAAAGAATGGTTAAATGCAAAACATATCGCTCAAAAAAGCGAAAATTTGCCGGAAATCAGCATAATATTGCGAAAAGAAAGAACACCGCTTCTGATGATTTCAGTAATGTTAAAACTGCATGTTCCTCGAAACTTAAAGACAAAAAGGATCTTGTTTTGGCTAAAAACTGAAATTTTATTGACCTTTGTGGAAATCGAGCGATGGATATAGAGATTTTAATATCTGTATTTGCAATATTGTGTTGTCCAGGTTGTTTGAAAAATGAACTAACATTGATTGAAGATTCGATATATTTGGTATGTGCTCTAATTTCATAATAAAATGCAACAGCTGTAGTTTTTCAAAAGGATTTTCATCTTCAAAAAAAAAAAAAAAAAAAAAAAAAACTAACAAGTCTAATAATATCAATATTATTATTACTGTTTATGTTTTAAGACTTATAGGAAAAGACTTTACAGCAGGAAAAAAACTATTCTGTATGGTTCTAAATATGGTTCAATGCTGGGTGCATCCATATGATGGTAAAACGTGTCTCCATAACATGGTTCTTCCTTTTCTGAAAATGTGGTTCAACATTTTCTCAAATCATGGTTCTTGCTTTTCTGAAAATATGGTTCAACCTTTTCCCAAAACATGGTTCAACGTAGTTCCAAAGTATGGTTCAAAGCAAGTACCATGTTATGGAGATAAGTTTTACCATCATATGGATGCACCCAGCATTGAACCATATTTTGGTTCAACGTTGAACCAAAATTTTTTACAGTGTATGTACACATTCATAAAATGTTTAAATTGTAGAAATACATCATAAGGGTGTATTCTCCGTTCCCGTTCAAAATTTCAATTGCAAAAATAAGTTAAAAAAGAATCAAAAAGAATGTGACCAACTATATGGGGGAAGAAATAAATATAAAACGAGCAATATAAATTAATTAAAAAAAAATTTAAAGAATTTTTTTTTTTAATTCTAATTTTCAAAACCTACGTTTTGTGTAGAATGACTCAGCTACTACATATATTCATGGAGATATAACTATTTCTTAGGGAAAAAAAAAGTAACTTTTTTTAACTATAATGTACAAGGTATTAAGTCCAGTGCCAAAGCCTTTTTCAGGAAACATAACACACAACATTAGACACAATCAGAATGTAAAAATATTTAATATCTAATTAAACATGAGCATTTTTACTAAACAATTTTTAATACCGCATGTGCAAGATATAGTGAAATTTCATTTACATAATATAATAGCAGATAGTATTCAGGTACTTATATGAAAACCCCAAATAAATATTATGTAAATTCAAAAAGTTTTACGCGATAGAAGGAACTGAATTTCAGTTCTTCTCAAGAATGAGGACAATTATAAGTAGTTTTAGCTGTTTTTTTTTTTTTTTTCTTTCTTTCTTTTTGAGAGCAACTGAATAGCAGTTCATTCTGCTGAGTCGTTTTGAGTTCATTCTGCAGGTCGTTTTGAATCTACACCATACTTCTTTGGGGGGTTTTATATAGGTATCTCAATACATTTAGCTATTGAACTATACAAACGAAATTTCGCTAAAGCTTGAGTATGTGCAGTTAAAAATTATTTAGTAAAAATGTTCATATTTCATTAGATATTAAATATTTTTTTTATTCTGATTGCAGTATGTTGTATCTAATGTTGTGTGTCATGTTTCCTGAAAATGCTTTTGCATTGGGATTAATACATTACGTGTTATAGTTAAAAAAGTGAGATTTTTTTTTCCCAATATTTTAAAGAAAACGTTATGCTTCCATGAATATATATAGTATCCTCATAAAAATTTGTACAGAGAATAAGAAGGAGCCTCGAAATCACATATTATAGCCAAATTTCAAGTATTACGTTTTACAGGTGATCCCAAACATTTTCATTTTTATTTAATTTTTTACTGGTGCTGTTATTATTTCCGGGGTGAATCTTTCCCTTAAATATATGAGGTGTAAAATGTTTTTCACGTTTCTGAAGTCTCAAGATGATTCATCCAGTACTTTTTGAGATATTTGAAAAAAACGTCTGAAATTAAAAATCTCCTGTCATTTATGGAAAGGTAGTGTATAATAAAAGAGATAAATGTTTTTTTTTCCGTTAAGTTTTAAAACAAAATTTTGTTAAAATTTTCCGGGATGGATTTTAGCAGTTGGGGATAAAATTTAGATTGTGTAAAATATTTCACCGTGCTTCAAAGAGTTAGTAAGAAATTTATATTTGGGTATATAAGGGAAATTTCATAAAATTATTTTTTAGCGAATTAACGGAATTCAGTTTTTTATTTATATTTGAACTAGTTTGTTGAAGTAAATTTTTAGAACAATCTTAGAAATTAAACAAAGTCGATACGAACTACACGTATAGATAAAAATATGATACATTAACACCATCTAACTAGCTTAATGTTGCAATAATTTTGAAAAAAAGAAAAAAAAAAAAAAAAAAAAAAAAAAAGAAAAACTTTTCACAAATTTAGCCCATTATGTTTAAAAAAAAAAAAAAAAAACTTTTTAATTTCGATTTATAAATAAGTTTTGAAAAATATTTTATTGAATATTTTACTTTTAGAAATATTATAAATATGGCGTTTTAAAACTCTTATGTTAAATGTTTTATGGGTGCGTTCTTTTCTAAAGTTTATCATAAATACACATGTTCAAACATCAATTCAAAATACTCAGGACTGAAATACTTGCAACAATTCCACAAAAATTGGTATAAAATTCTTGTATCTAAAACGCATATATTTTCAAGAAAATTCAAAATTTTCAAGAAAAATGTATGACATCAAATCCCATGTACTGAAAATAGGAATAGTAGATAAAATGTTTTTAACAAGAATCTGAGGAGAAAAAATTTCTTAAAAAAAAAAAAAAAAAAAAAAAAAAAAGAAAACTTCCAAAATTTATATTTTACTAATTATATAAGTTCTAAAAAACTATATAACAATGTATGTACTTTTGATTAGTTTTAATTTTACATTTAGAGCACTAGAATTAAACTTTATTGTGTGTGGTAAAGCTGCAAAGCGAATGTATCATATTTCTATGTTAGAAAACATCAGCATGTATTTGGCATGTACAGTCAGCAGGGATGGAACACGGGCGCAGAATTCATACCACTATCAATGTAGGAAAATTTTCTACTTCTTAAATCAACGATATTATAGGTAGTAAAATTTCTTCAACAGATTCCGGTATGAATTCTGCGCCCGTGTTCCATCCCTGAGTCAGCCAAAAAAAAAACGCCACCCCCCCCCACCTAATTTCGCCGTAAATTATCGTAGAAACATGCGGCTGGTACCTATCGATCTGTAATAACGTCTAGTTTTTAATGGTGTAGTCAGATTTTGCTTAAGGGGTCATCTACATATTAAAACACGTATAAACTTCATTTTTTTCAATGACCCCCATTTTTGACCCCATATTCAGATTTCTGAGATCAAGGCAGTTCAGAAAACATACCTATTTATATATTTTCCACACAATATACATTATTTATTAAATTTCACACCGGAAAAAAAGTGCAGAAATGTTAGTTATAAAATAAAAAACGATTCAAATTCGTAGAACTTTCTGAGTTAGCTTATGAATTAAAAGATTTTTATTGGTTTCAATTTATTAAACATTGAATGGTTAAATACAACACTTATAGCTTGAATCATATGAACACTACAATGTTTAATTACAAAAATCTAGATACCATGGTAAAAGAACAATAGTAATAATGATAATAATATTAATAGCGGTTAAAAAAAAAAAAAAAAAAAAAAAAAAAAGTGTTTAATATTTAAGAAAAAGAATTATCTACTTCTTAAAAGCAAAAACTGTTTTATTTAAGAGACAAAAATGTAAGTTAAAATACATATATAATAATATATATATATATATAAACAATTAAAATTTATTAACTAACAATTATTATCTACTTCTTGTTGGGTATATTTTTATTTTATACAGTAAGCCTCCCATGAAAGTGTTTCTATAAAGATTTACATTTAATTTTAGGCGTGCAAACCAACAATAGATAATATACAAAAATATAGATAACAAGATTTAAACTAAAATCTGAGAAAGGATATTTAACATTTTCGCGACCACTGACGTAGTTTCACGTCATTTTGAAATCTGTAACTCCTTCAGTGGGCGTTTCTTTCACAATTTGTGTGTTACGATATTTCTTAAGAATATTCCTTATATTCATATATAAATAAACAAAATAGTATGAATACAAATACTTTCACTAGAAAGAGTATAATTATTATGTATATCCATATGAAAAGAAATATGGATATAGTAAAAGCGGTTTCCTATTGCCTAGAACGAGTATTCCTCGTTCTGCAGTCATCTACTGTACTTGAATTCTTAATTTTAAATGTGTAAAAACTATATCTTTAAAAGTAATAAGACATGTTACTTTGTTTTAAATTCTTTTTCCGTGATAAATGTGACGCCAGTTTTACGCCGTGATTAGAATAATAGAAAATAAATAATATTGCGCTTTGTTTCAATAATTGATATTAAAAACTTAAAAAAAAAAAAAAAAAAAAAAAAAAAACACTTTATTATTCAGTATTAAAAAAACATTTAATAAAAATTTTATATTTTATTATGTTACGTCATGCGATAAAATTTAAATAGCATAAACGGTAGAGTAATCGAATGCGAAAATATCAACACAAGATTAAAACAGAAAATTTGTTTTAAAAAATCTGATAAAAATTAATAAAAGTCAATTATATTAATTTAAAAAAAGGAAAAAAAAAAGTATTGTTCACAGCTTATTGCTCTTTTTTAAAATAATAGTCCTCGTCTTACTGCGTTTTTTTACCGTCATGATACTTAACTTGAGGTGTACGAATCGTAGAATTTTCAAGTTAAAAACAAAAAGACAAAAGGGACAAAATAGAATTTTAGCAGTGAGAAACTGGGAAACGTTATGTAATATTTAAGAACAAAGACTTAACATTTCAGAATCGAGTATAAACCTCTTTGCGACGGAAGCCACGCCTTTACACAGTTTTTCTACAACTTTACATTATAAAACAAAATTATTTTACATACTTCCAATTAAATCATTTAAATTTTGTCTTCAGCATTCGATGTAGTAAATGCCATTGACATTTATGCATACCAGCGTCATATAGAGAGTCATATACGAATACAGAAACTAGTTTTTTTACTAATGTTTCCGCAATATAGAGGCGGGCCTTCATTTCTTTTGGAAATTTTTTCACAATCTCTCGCTTGCATTGCGATAATTTTATAAAAATGATCCAATTTGTATCATAAACATCGAAATATTGCTTAGAAAACAATTAGAATAACATTAAGGTAAATTAAAATAGTTTTTCGTCAAAATATATACAGATATTTACTCACAAAGGATACAAATTATTATAAGTGACGGCCCCCTAACAACACTAAAAAATAAAATATCACTGTAACTCAAAAAATAATGTTAAGAACGAGTTGTAAATTTGGAAACCCATGTTTTTGATGATGCCCGACCTATTTATGCAAAAATTAACATAGGTCATAATTCATAATTTTTTCAAATATGAAATTATTAATTATTTTCATATTTCAAAAAATTTTTTTTAATCAAAAATATGCATGGAATATGTTTGGGTCACTTCATTCTATCATATAAAAAAAAACAGAATTTGAATATCATAATTATTTTGGAAGATATGAATTAATGTTTGTCACATTCATTTAACATTAGCGCCCTCATAGTTTGACAGCTTATAACTCTGTGAAGAATTGAGAAAAATATATAAACTATACCATTTTCCGCGATGATTTTGTCCAAAGAATTCAAATAAATTATAAAAAATGGGGGTTACCATTGAAAAAAATGAAGTTGATGCCAGTTTTAATATGTAGACGACCCCTTAAGCAAAATCTAACTATAACATTATAAATTAGACGTTATTACAAATCGATTGGTACCAACCACATGTTTCTACGATAATTTACGGCGAAATTAGGTGGGGGGGGGGTGGCGTTTTTTTTTGGCTGACTGTACCATGTAATTTTTAGCACGCTTTTATTAGCTTCACCTGTATGCATGTTTGTATGTTTGTAACCGCTCTGGGAGCAAACAAAAAGTCTATATTGTAAAAAAAAGACTTTCCCAACGTCAACGCTGTGGCTGTGAGGTAAAACTCCGCGCTACGAAACTAAAGGTCTAGCGTTCGAGCCCAGTCAGGGGAGGTGTTTTAAAAATGGTTTTTGTTTAATTCTAAATTATTTTAATTAAAGATTTAAATGTGTGTAAATATTATGGTGTGTCACTCACACGATTTTCTCTTACCCTGCATTTTAATACTAAGGTAGATATTTTGTGCTTTTTAGTTCACATTTCTATAAAAACGTGTTCTTTAATTTTTTAAAACTATAATATTATTATTGCCAATGACTTTAGAAATGAAGAAATCAATTGTGTTTTTCTGTGAATGTGTGGGTCTGATACTTACCTTCGTTATTATATAATTAGATTCTCACCGTTAAGTTTACGCCTCACAGAAAATTATGGTATTGCTAAATAATTTCTTTCTTAAATTTTCGATGATAAAGTATTCTTGATTTCTGCATAAATTACCCAATTTACTATCTTTTTTTTTAAGTCATTGATTAAAATTGGAATACCTTCTGCTTTGGATTTGAATGTGAACTTTAAGTTGTTTGACCACAATGGTGTTCAGAAATAGTCTTTCAATCTGTAAATAAAATGATGAAGGTTCGGGCCAAATTACCTTTCGTAGGGCATATACTTGCATGCTTTGCAATTATAGTGGCCGTTTCAAAATATACTTTTCAGAATGTCATGCCATATATATAGGTGCAGTTCCTGCTGTTTGTGTTAAAGGTTTTCCTTTTTTTTATTGTGACATCGAATGTAACGTTTCTCTTTTCCTTTTTTTTCTTTATTCTACATACACAAGAAGGGAATGTTAGATAAGTGAATAAATTACATGGATTTTCACATTCCAAGATGTTCTGAACATGCTTGACTATCGTCTGTCTGTATGGGTGTGTGAGTATCGAAAATTTTGTGGACGCTGTATCTCACGACTTAATAAATAGGTTTCAATGTAAGCGTATACTCGGTCGGACCATGATTTAAGTTGGCGATGATTAGCTTTTGATACATATCATTCAACAGGTGGCGTTAACGCACATTTTTTTTTTTTTTTCAGAATTCTTAATATGACAGACTAAGAGAAAATTTAATAAAACAGGACAGGACAAAGCGAGGTTTACTTTTAACCAGACAATGATAAATTAAATAAAATTATTTATAATAGTAATAGTTGTATATTTAGGAGCATCACTTCCACCCCGGGGTCTATATATTTTTAATATTTTTCAAACTAATTCATCTGTGCCTTTAAAACGAATGGTTCAACCATAGAACTGTGGTAATTTCAAAACCAAATTTATCGATTTTTCATCATGGAAAATGGTTTTAAAAAATAATTTGTACTGCGTGAATTTGTATAGGAAAACTTTAGAAGAAACATTTGTTATGGCTACAAGTTTTTTCGCAAAAAAAAACTATGTGTCGTCGATCAAGATTATCTGAGCGACTACTACGTATTTAATACTCCATGCTATATGGTTGTCTTATGATAAATATGTATATATATAGCTACATACTTTTTCAAAAGTACAAAATATTGATTATAATCAGTACAAATTCAAAAATATAAGTGTGAAATTCAGAAGAGGAAGAATGTAATAAAGGGTGAAACTTAATTAGATAGCGCTGATATTTTGTATAGCAAAAACTGAAACTTTAGAGTATCTTTAATTTTTCGGATTCTCTAATGGCAAGTGTCACACATCTGATTGCGAACAAGCCGGTCAATAGTCATTAGTTAATCATTAGATTAACTTGGTTAATTTATGTATATGCAGTCAGCACATAGAATATTCAATTTAAAGATAAAGACGTGAGTTGACTATTTTTCACCGTATGCATTTGTTTACCCAGATATTTTCTCCAGAATTAGAAAACAATACATTCATATACTCAATAACCATGCAATCTAACTTAATTTATGCTACATAAATTAAATTATAATCATAGAAATCAGATCAACACTATACTTGATTTGAAGAACCATTTCAATAATTAATTAATTTACTTTAATGACTAACAATTAAAAAAAAAAGTAGAAAAACCTATATACAAATTTATTTACAAGTAGATTGTTGGATAAGTAATGCAAATAGTAAACATCTTTACATCATAAAGTTCAATAGTAGAACTGTTCATTTTAAATCTCAGTTTCTGTCGAACGCCGCGAATGTTCTTCTTTCATCGAGGCCAAACATCTTCTGCCGGGTTCCGTAGTGATGCCAGATTCACTACCTTTTTTATCTGCTGGAGTTGGGTGGTCTTTCTGCTGCTTCTGATTGGCGAAAGTACGCCCTCTCGCCGGTGCGGTGTGACAAAAAGAGAAGTGGCACTTCATTCACATAGGGAGGATGAGATATCAAATTTCATCCCACAGGGACCGTCACTGACTCCTGCTGCTGTCCTCAGCAGACAAGTCAAGTCTTTAGCAGTCAAGGCTACCAGACGTAAGTCTGAAAGAAAAAAGAAAGAAAACAGCAGTAATCTATTCACACAGAAGGACAGAAAAACAAAAATCAAACACTGCCTTCGTAAAAAAAAAAAAAAAAATCTTCAACATAATTTAGGCTGACTAGATCAAAGTACCTTTATAATAAACAAGCGTTAAAAATTACTACAATTATCCAATTATGGATGTATTTTTTCATTCCTAATAAATAAGGACTAATAATAAAGTATTATTGAATAATAATTTACTTTCTACAATTTATTAAAACTTAGAAAAATGCCTTAAAAAAAGTCCCCATTTGTCCCCAGAAAATGGGGACGTTTGGTCGGTATATCATAATTATTGTTTCGTCACCAGAATTAAATTTTGCAGTTCGATTGCTGTTTTTTACTACTGTCGCGACCTTTCATTCGGACCCCCTTTTTTTATTTGTCTCTATTTTTCTCTTTTTTCAATATTCACCATAGTAATAATAATAATAAAAATACACTTAAGTCTACGAATAATATAAGAATAAGAAATGGGATAATATACAGTTTAAACAAGTACTGTTGTCACATAGGGGAAAGTAACCCAAAACGGGATAGCTTATCTATTCTTCGCTTTATTTCTTATTGTGTACGAGGTACATTCCAAAGCTAGACGTCATTTAAAAGTATACACCTTTTCAACTACTTAAAATACCTTTGTCACATTTGTTCAATAATATTTATGTGAAAAATACTGGTTTCACAAAGTCTTACACGATCCCGTTTTACCCTACCAAGGGTGGGTAAAAAGGGATAGGGATTTTTATGTTATTAGGATTTTGCTGATTTTACTTTTGATTTAGTTTTTAGAACAAAAATAGGCTACGTTTTTATAGGAAGAAACTTTTTAATTGTAAATTTGAAAAATTACATAACACAGAAATCGCATAAAAATGTGTCGTCTTCTTCTTCTGCTCTGGAACAGGCTTCGTGGGTCCATCCCTGGCAGCTCGAGAATTGTATCCAGCCTTCTCCAGATTTCGATTCAAGATACAGAGCGTTTCAGAAAACACATGCTTCATCTTTTTCAGCTTCATCTTCTGAAGACGACGACGTCCAACCTTGGCTAACTGATGATTTTTTTTTAGGTTTTCTTATGTTAGGTCCATTTTCTTCGATTTTTGCAAATGATGATTGTGGTTTTTTTTTCAGGTTCAGAGTAACATTTTTTAACTTTATCTGCCTGTTTTGCATCTCAACTTGGTTTTCTTTTACGCCTCGTTTGTTTTATCTTCGGAACATTCAAGAGACTTGTTTTGGCAGCCCTTTTTTTCAGCTTTTGAGTTCTTTCTCATTCTTTTTTTTCACGCTATCTTCTTCCAACTCAAATTTATATAGCATTCCTGTTATAATTGCTGTTTTCCCTGTTCTCCTATCATGTTTATTTTGAGGTCTTGGTCCAATCACTCGTGGTGGAGGTAGAATTTCTTTGGATGATATAGAAAATGGCAGTGAAGGACGATAGTATAGCCCAAGTCATTTGTTTCCTGTTGAAGTGGACGGTTGGATAAGTCCTGCGTTCAATACTGTCTCTAGTGGTTGTGATGACTGCAAACTTTTAGATGCTGTGACTGAACTTGAAGATCCTTCGTATCTGGCCTCGTTTTGTTGCAGATTTAATGGTTGTTGGGACGTCCTGTTCTGAGCATCCGGCAACGGGTGATCTGTTGGAAGAGAAGGAGCGAAGATATATTCAGGAAAGACATCTGGGTTATATGAAAAAATGACTATTTTCCTGAACCCATTCACAGCAGTTTGGACAAGAGCTGCTCGTTGAAATGCTGCATTTAACATCTTTCCTACTTCGTAGATACTAATCCCTCTGCCAGGATGGTTGAACATCCACTTGCGAACTTCTTGCTCGTTGAAGGTGCTCAATGGAGACATAACTGTAACATCTAATGGCTGAAGCTGATGAGTAGTCGACTTCAGCCATTAGATGGCTGAAGCCGATGAGGGAAAGTCAGCATGATAATATTTATTTCTCTTGCCAAATTTATTAGTTCGATACTTTTAGTGTGGCTGCAGTGACCATCAAGCAACAGCAGAAAAGGTCTTTCATGGAAGGATTTGCTATCTGACCGAATTTCTTGAACCACACAATGAATGATTCCTTGTTTATCCAGCCTGTCTTGTTGTATGCCACGAAAGAGCCTGGTGGAGTATCATCCATTAGCCTTGGGATTTCCCTTTGCCTGGGGAAGACAAACATGAGAGGAAGATAATTCCCTGCAGCACTTACACAGGTTTCTACTGTGACCAAGACTCCTCGCTCACCTGATGTCAAACTTCCCACTTGCTTTTTACCTCGCAATGCAAGAACGTTAGAAGGTTTGTTAGGAACTGTGAGAATCCCAGTCTCATCAACATTGTAAATGTCATTGGGAGCAAACTTATACTTAGAGAGAGAGGCCAATAGGTCATAAAACTTTTTCACGGTAACGCGATTGAAACCTTTTGCTCTAGCCATCGATGTAGCTTCAGGGTTTCTCAGTCTAAGGGTTTTACTTCTTCCAAGAAAATTGTACAACCAGTGCTTAACCGCCATTTTTTTAACGGTGTTAAAACAGTGATGAATATTGTTAATTTCAGCTAACTCAAAAGCTAGGATTGTCAAGTCGGTTAGGGTAATTCCAAAGAGCCTTTCTTCTAATATTAGTACATGTTGAGCTAGCTTTTTTTCCTGATCTGCAGTAAAGACGTTTTCAAACCTGCCCAGCTTTTTTACAGCAGCCACTTCTGGTGTCAAAGCATTTAAGCGAGCTTTTTTCACTTTTCTCTCCAGTGTAGATTAGGGGATATTAAATGAATGGGCAGCTTTCAGAAAACCCATCCTCCTTTCTAAAACTTCTTGAACAGCCTCTGCCATGCTCTGCTCGTCCCAGCTAGATGAAGTTTGCTGATAATTGCGAGGCATCTTGTATTCTGAAACCAAAATAAATTATTAGCATTTTAAAAATTGCCAAAGAAAATAGTTTAGTTGTGATTAGCTTATGTTTTTATAATATTATAGTGCGCACAACGTGTGGTTTTCTGGTTTATCTTTGTATAAGCCGCCCCCCTAAAGAGATTTTTTTTTAAACTCAACTTTTTTGAATTTAAAACTTAAATTTTTGGTCAAAACATTTTTCTGACTTATAGTTTTAACGTATAATTAAATTTTGTACATAGCTCAGGCCAATGATTTGTACACCAAAAGTAAAGTAAATTATTGTATTTCGAAAATAAAATGAAAATAAATAGTTGTAATTGATTATACATATTTTAATTCATTACTCATTTCAATTAAAATAACTTAAACACATTGCCAAAACATTAATGGAAATGGTCTGGTAAAACGGGACACATCAAAATTGTATCCCGTTTTGGGCACCCCAAAAGTGTCCCGTTTTGGCCGACCATGATGCTTTTGACAACATAAATGGCTGACCCCTGAACCGTCACTCACTAGCAATATTTAAATACATGAAATTGTTGTTAAAAGAGCTATGAACAAAACACAGTACTTACCGGAATTGTTCGAAGGACGGAGAAGCACAAGGATAGTTGTTCTGCAGTCGAAAAAAGTACAAAGTAAGTAAAAATCTCACTTGAAAACTATGAAAAAATATTTCTTTGCGAAACATGTGGCTAGCGTTGAGAGATCAACTGAGAATGCTGTCACGGCGGTCGGGAACCAGTTTAGCCTTTCTCCCGCGAGATAACACCACCAGTCAAGATCCGAGGCTCAATATCCCGTTTTGCCCGCCTATCCCGTTTTGGGGAACTCTCCCTTACATACATTTTTATCTTCTATACACAAATGCTTAAGGTTTCATTGGACCAGGGTTTTATATATTCTGCACAGGTATTGGTACTTGCCGGACCGTCGGTGAATCCGAGTTTTTCAACATCGTAAGTGTCATTATTTTTGACGAGCAAAACCAGTCGGATACTTGTGAGGAGGAAATTTTAAGGTCATAAGTAGAGCTGTACGATGCTATATATATATAAGCGATGCTATATATATAAATAAAATCAGACTTCTGTCTATAAATTGTTCAGAATCGAAATATTTTTCGATATTTTTACGTTTCGGACATCAGGGAAGCCAAAAATACTTTGGAAATTTTCTGTGTGTGTGTGTGTGTTTGTGTGGTTCGCTTACTCTGTATATTTGTAACAGTGTGTTTGTCCGGGTGTTAAGTGAGATCGGCTGGCCGGTATTTGAGGACACTAAGGGCCGTACTCACCAAACTTCATTGACCGAAGATTAAACCACGGATCAGCAAATCCGAGAATCAAAGCTACCACTGGATTAAATTCCTACGGTATTCACCATCAGCCGATTACGTAATCCATGGATTAACTGGAAGAGAATCAAAAGCTTCGTTTTGATTGGCCAAGAACGAAGATAGCTTTTATTCACTGTTCGGCTTCAATTAAACTGGGATGAGAATTTTCAGACTTTTGTAGGAATTTCAGACTTTTCTTAATTTTTTAAAAACAATTTTCAGATTTTTGCTTCTAAATATTCTTATTTTTGTTCAATTTTCTTTCTATTGACTGTTTCTAAACAATGTATTTTCATATAGTCTCCAATTTTGCTTATGGAAAGTATGATTTTGTGTATCTGTTTCTTCTTTTATTACTAGAATTAAATTATCTTTGTGTTTTGCTGATACTTTCAGACTTTTTGTCTATTTCCCACTCTCATCTCTGATTAACTAATCAATCGGATTTGAAGATTAGAAAAGATAAAAAGCAAATTGGCAAGGCAAAATACACGGCTCGCTCTTGTTTACTTCGCTTTTGTTTACGCACGGACTAAGAATCAATTTTACTTTAGAACATTTTTTAAAAGAATAATCACGCAGACGACAACTGTTTACGCTACGATTTAAAAATTTGATTGTTATGTATAAGAGAAAAAAAATTCCGAACTACCCTCCCCCCCCCCTCCTTCCCAAACAATGCCCTGACTGTAGACCAATTACAGAAGCTATTATCAAGCAGTCAAAAATTAGTGATTTTTTAATTGAAAATATTTTTAAATAACTTTAATTAGTTTTTCTTTATTTTAGTTAGCTCATTAGATTACTTAAAAATTTGGAATTAGTTTTAAACTAAAACATAACCAAACAATGCAAATGAAGGTAGCTTTTCCCTTGTTTCATTTATTAACCTATAACCTATATATACCAATTATGAACAGTCTAACACAATTTCTAACTTTTTGCCCCCCTGCCTCCTTCTTGCCCCCCTAATAATTTTAAACTTTCGAAAATATCCTCATTCGATTCGTAGGCCTCCCCAAACCTATATATACCAATTTTGAACGGTCTAACTCAATTTCTAATTTTTGTCCCCCTGTCCCCCCCCCCTTTTGCCCCACCTAATAATTTTACACTTTCGAAAATATCGTCATTCGAAAGTGTAAAATTATTAGGTGGGGCAAAAAGGGGTTCAGTAGTTATTTCGGGTACATTTCTAAGTAATTAATAAAAAGGTTAAAAAATATACAAGTTTATTAAATAATTTTATGAGAAATTGGGGAAAATATATAAATTAATGAAAATTTTATAAGCTAAAACCATAAATTATGAAACACGCAACAATTGTTTCCGTTGAAGTACAACCTTTCATTTTCATCAGGCAGAAAAAGTAAGCACGATAATTCGACACGATATTATTATTGTATCCTTTTTAAATGTAAGGTGCTAGTTTACAAACTTCATTCAACACAAATAATTTGGTGCATTTTCTATACATTATAGTTATATCATTATATCAAAGATATTTGTTTAAAATTGAAAAGTTTAAAATTTCTGCTATTTACCCATTAAAATAAATCAATTTGTAAATTAATCTTTATCGGTTAAGCTCATGAAAATGAAGGAGAAGATATATATATTTATTGGTAGCAAAAATCGCTTAATCAGCAAGATTTTATTTGACATGACAGAATAATGTCGTCAGAAATGATATTAACTTAATTAAATTTTAATTAAGTAAAAAAACAATGATAAATGTGTATCATTAAATAATTAAAGCATATTTTTTAATCAAACTCTTGTTCAAAATCAGGTATTTAAAGACTGTTAAAACCCGAATAAACTACTACGTCAGAAACGGCAAAGAAAAATATTGGAAAAATATTGGCGTTTCTGACATAGTAGTTTATTCGGGTTTTAATATTCCAACGCCAAGTCTCCTGTTATTATTTAAAGACTGTGTTTCTATGTAAAAGATTAAAAAAAAAAAAAAAAAAAAAAAAAAAAAAAATCATCAAAATGATTTTAAAAGCAATTTGCTGCTTATAAAACAAAATGTATATTTCTTTCACGTTCAGTGTTTACGAAGCTGAGCTGCGGAGTGAAACTGCGAAGTGAGCTGCGTTACGAAAAGATCCGAGAATTATCTCTGTTAATCCTCCGATATTCGAGGATCAAAAACGAAGTATTAAAGTAACCGATGAACTGAGGATTTTCGTTGGAGTATACCGATTTTTGTATGATCGAGCGATTACCGCTGATCCGAGGTTTAATACGAGTGTTAAGAAGTTGGTGAATACGGACCTTAGTGGGATTTAGGCGTGTGTCCAAGTTAAAATTATATCTATCGAATATTTCAAAATTTCGATTAAATTTCGATATATTGGGAGGGACGATGTTTGAGCATGCGGAATAATGCTTTTGTCATTAAAACATCCTGAATGGGAAAAAATGAGATATCTTTGCGTTTCAGACAACAAGGAAGCTCAACATGTTTTCAGAATACATTTTATGTGTCCATGGGAGAGGTGGGGTTATATAGAACGTTTTCCTTTTCGACCGGTTATCACAGGAAAGCGGCTGGATGGAATTAAATGACCTTTGCCAGATACTTAAGCCTGTACCCAACTTAAAATTTTATCTATTGAACACTTGAAAATTTTAAATAGATTTATAAATGGTGGCAAAAAAGACTTGCACATGCGCAGTAAGGCTTTTGTCAGTTAAACGCATAGAATGAAAAACGTTTCACGGTTCTTTACGTTTCAGACATCAAGGGAGCCAAAAGTATCTTCTGAATATATTTTGTATATGTGTGGTAAATACACGTTGTCTATATAGAACGCTTTTGTCCTGATATCACGTGAGAACGGCTAGACGAAATTGAATGACATTTGGTAAGAGTTTACGCCTGCAGCCAATTTAAAATTATACGTATATATCCTTTCAAAATTCTAATTAGATTAAGATATATGTCTAGAAAATGGGTGCGCATGCGCAATAAGATTATTTTTACACCATTTTTGCTTTTCAGACATAAAAGAAACCAAAAATATTTTTAGACTATTTTATGTCTGTATATATAGGTAAGGAAAGGTTGTCAGGAACTTTTAGCACGACAGGACTATGCTTTCAATTAGACACTTCGTGATGTTATCATTTTCCGAGTTTCATCTTCAATATCTCAAGATGTTTTTCCCTTTGGATGCAAGTTGAAAAAGTATTAATTTCAGATAAGACATGCAAAAAAATTTTTACGAAAGGAAAAAGTTAACAGTTACTAATGAACGTAAAAAATCTGTTATTAATTTTATTTTATTTATTTATATTTTATGCTTTTTGTACATGTGGACCAATTATTTTTTTCCTTTCCCCTCTCTTGCATCAAATTAAAAATTATTTCAAAGAAAATTAAAACAAAATCGTGTTAAGGAAATGGAACAGCTTCAGCATAGGACTTCCTTGGCAAAATTTCAAATTTGGCACCGAAATAGTTCGGACATTTTTTGCCAAGGTCTTTTCTTACACAGTTGTGATAGCCATTTTAATTCACCGTCATAATGGTAACAAACATTTAAAAGTCGTCATTGGAGTCCTATACTAAAGCTGTACCAGAGAAGTTTTAAGAAAGGAATATAGTAATCGTTTCTAAGGAAAGCAACATAATTACTGCATGCTTTTATATGGCCTAAAAAATGTTCTGCCGCACTTAATTAAGTTCAGTTTTTGCAGGATTTTATATCTATTACTTATAAAACAAAAATATGCCTCGTTTCTCATTTTTATTACGACAGGACTATTGCTTTCAATCAGACATTTCGCGTACTAAATATTTTTTTTTCCTCCAGAATTGTATATCTATATATTACTTAGGAAAAAAAATAGACTTCGTTCTTTATTTTTTATTTTTAGTACGACAGAACTGTGGCTTTCATTCAGACATTTCGCTTTGCCATCTTTTGCAGTGATTCACCTTGATTATGTTTGAATATGTCAGGATGTTTTTTTCCATTGGTAACAAGTTTTAAAAGAAAATACTAAATTAAAATTGAGATAAAACCAGCAAAAGGAGTTTTAAGAGTTGAATGTGTTAATCGTTGCTAATGAACGCAACTTCATATTTTAAGGTAAATATCAGTCGTTTATTTATATATATATTATTTATATATTATTTATTAAATTTTTTGTAAATTTAGAACAATTAAAATATGTTTATCTTATTTTTCTCGCATTAAATTAAAAAAAAAAATTAAAATAAAAGTGAAAAAAATGGTGTGAAAGAAATGTAGCAAGTTTAGTAATAAACATATTTGGCGAAATTTGAGATTTGGCACCGAAATAGATCGGACCTTTTTCGTCAAGTTCATTGCTTACGCAATTGCAATAACCGTTTTAATTCATCACCAAAATGACAACAAATATTTGAAAGTCGCTAAGAGAGTTCTACACTAAAGGAGCTGTAAAATATATGTAATTCGGAGAAAGACGCAAGTTTGTTCGTAACATTTTTATATGTCAACAGATGGTAATACTGACCAGCATGTGTGAGGTGTCTTATCCCAGTAAGCACGTAGATTTGGAGTTTATCTTAACTTATCGCCTTTAATCGCCGTTATTTTGGATCTCGTGAGCATTTAACCTCGTGAGTAAAGCCTTTATAATATTCGGTTGCTCCTATTTAAAGTTCATAAACACATGTTTTATTTTAAATGAGATATTAGCAATATACGTGAGTTCCTTATTCTATTACACACGCAAGGTAAGCGTAAGCGGCTTTAACCCGACAGCAATACGCAAATAAGCGTATGTGGTATCTTCATCCCATATTTGGGGGAAGATGCAACATGGTTCAGAAATAAATTAAATGATCTGTGTTTTTTTACGTTTTATTTTATATATTGTTATAAATTTTATGTTTTATTTTATATATTGAATATTATAATGTAAAACATAAATTGAATTAATAATAATTATTATTATATTATGATAATTATTTTTTATAATATTATTTTAGTAAAATATCAAAATTTCAGTATGGATATCGCCTGAATACAGCTTGGAGCTGTGCAGCCGGTGTAGGATATAGAACTTTTGGGTTTTCATCTATTGGGATTTATCCCTACAACACACAAGCAATCTCATCATAAGCTTGCTATCTCTAATGGTGCCAGCAATGATACAACTGTTGCTTACGCAAACGACGCATGTAACAATAGGTCTAAACCAGCAGTTGTTTCCCCCAACAAATCGTGTGGGACTACACCAGCAGTGCTAGAGGCAGTCGTCTGTCACCAGAAGTTGTCTCCACCAGCACAGAAAACAGTATGCCTAGAAGCAAATCAGCCGTTTTCCTTAGGTCAGAAAACGTAAACTATTCGGAAGTAAGAAATAAACAGCAGCGGTCTTAACTGCATCACAGAGGAGAAAACTATGCGGGTAAAAAACAGAGAAAATCGGAAAATGGCGGGAAAAGGCAAAATAAATAACAATAAAACATAAAAAAAAAAATAGAGGAAAAACCTACGTATAGGCTCGTTTTTCTCAAGTGAAGAAATTCCTCCAGGTACCAGTTTGGACAGTTTTGATGAGGATAATGATGAATTTTTGTGCTGTATGTACTTTTAAGCTATGAAAAGTGCATCATAATGTTATTGACAATGGAAAAAATCATCCTGATATATTCAAACATATTCAGGGTGAATCACAGCAAAATATGAAAATGTTAAATGTCTGATTGGAAGTGTAATTGGATTCAGTGTATCAAATGCAATAAATGTTTGCACGAATATTGCAATGATGATCATTTGCACTAAATAAAATGTAGTGCAAGCTAGCATTCATACTTCTGCCCTTATTGGTTTTTGAAGAGTAAATTTCTAAATATTTTTCCAGTTTACGAATTTGTTTGCTTTACCATAGTTATTCTTAATTCACAGGTAATTTCCCAGTGTTTGTCTTATTTTTCTTATTTATTGTGGCGTTGCATCTTACCACATAACTTGTGACATCTTCCCCGTATATATTGGGAAAGATGCCACAATTACCGGAGTTTATTTAACACTGAATTTTTCAATTGTGTACTAGCTGGGAAAGGAATATTTAAGCGTATATAATTAATTAAACGTTGAAGAGTATGGTGTATTTTTTCCATTATTATATCATTTCAATTTTTGCTGTACTAAGCAAAACATCATATTATATGGCGGCTTTCCCTGATTTGCTTTATGTATACAGTTCCTGCCGCTTTTTAAAATCACATTCATTCTGAGCAAAAGTGATTTTATAAAGCGGCTGATTTTTATATCCGGCGAACATTCCTGCACTCTAGAAAAAGGTATTATTTCCCTAAATTTGTAATGAATTTTCAAGATGTAATTTAATTAATAAACAATATAAATTAATTTTTGACACACAATTAATTAATTGTTTATTCAAAAACAAGTAAATTAAGTACATTCCAAGTTCCGATACGTTTTCCTTTGGGAAAATCATTATTATTTTGCCAAAAATTCACGCATTTTTTTTTTTTTTTTTTTTTTTTTTCCTTTCGAACATTTTGCTTATTAGTTATTTTATAATAAGAACTAAAAATTGTCTTTTAATAATTAAAAATTAAAATATAAATATCACTTGCGAACCAAATCAAATTTGTAACTTATTACCGCGCTTTAAAAAACACATTTCTTGAAATTATTACTAAGGCATGTAAAGGGCGTGTTTACTTTGTAAGTATATTTGATTGTTGTATATTGTTTTCTTCTTTATTTCAAAAATAAAAAGTCACAGTGTACATAAAAATTTGTTTGGTGTGCATAAATGATATTTTTGGTACTATAGAGATACTTTTTGAGATTATTAACCGGCGATGTTGATTTTATTAAGCGGCGTTTTAAAATTGTTTTGAATTGATGTGATTTCAATCTTGGCAATTTGATCAGATTAAACGGCTGATTTTATTAAGCAGTGAATTTATTAAGCGGCGGTTACTGTATTATTTTACTTTATCGTCTGCAAATTAAGGTAAATGTATATTTGTAATAACTTATTTCTTTAAAATTTGACAGAGATGAAACAGAGATTTTAGTAAGATGCAACGCCCCAATAAGTAAGAAAAATATTACAAACATTGGGGAATTATATGTGATTTAAGAATAACTATGGAAAAAAAAACAAAATCGTAAACTGAAATGATTTTTTGAAATTTACTTTTCTAAAACTAATAAGGTTAGAAGTATAAATGTTAGCTTTCACAGCATTTCATTTAATGCAAACAATCACCATTGCAATCTTCGTGCACCACTTATTGCATTTGATACAATAATGAAAAATTAAAATAATTTAAGTCAAATAATTAAATGCCATTTAAATTCCATTAAAGTCTGTATATCGCGGCATTAGACCACGATTTTGATTTGCGGAAAACAGTCGGCCGGATAATTCGTACTGGCAAAATTCTACATATTAGTATCATTACGTATAAATGATCATTTTCATAGCAGATGAGTCTGTATCTGTAATGAGTCACAAAATTTGGTGCCCAGCTGTTTTATTATTATTATTATTATTATTATTTATTAGTCTGAATATTATTTAAAATTAGTTGGATGGAATAGAGTGACAACTGGTAGGTGTTAAACCTAAATTTATATCTATGGAACATTTCAAAATTTTAGTGAGAATTGGATGTACCGGTTAAAAACGTTTACACACGCACAATAAAGCGTTTGTCATTAAAACACGCATAATGAAAAAAAATTGCGATATATTTACGTTTTAGGCATTAAAGAAGCAAAAAATGCCTTTAGAATATTTTCTATCTGAACGGGGGAGGGGAGGTGTTCTCTAGTACGCTTTTTTTTTTTTTTTTTTTGTTCAGATATCATGTAGAAAAGTCCAGACGGAACAAAATGACACTTGGCAGGGATTTACGTCTGCAGCCAATTTAAAATTATATATTTGGGACCATTTCGAAATTTCAGTCAGATTTACATGTACAGGGTGATTATAAAAAACTATCCCGATATATGAGACCATAGCTATAATACCGTTCACAGAAATTAAATAAAAATTTGGTGGAAGGTATTTTGTGGTATGCGCTCAAAAATCATATAAAAAACAGCAGTTAAACTCTAACTGTTTCGGTTACAGTGACAAAATTTCGAAAATTTCAAATAGCAACATCTACTTTTTTTTATTGGAAGGGTATCTCCATAGCAAAAAAACATATATAGCGTTGGAATGGTACCTCTAGTGTGAAAATCACCAACGCTAGGCATACTAAGAATAAAAGAGAAAAAAACTGTGATGTGCCTACCAGAGCACGACTTTCATTTTTTAATGACGTCACTTTTCCCACTGAATCCTCGACTCTCATTAAAGTCTGTTGATTCTGCTTCGAAACGAGGAGAAGAGACCATGGTATCTCTAATTTTGTGTAGGTCTACTGAATAATGGTTTTAATTTCGTTATTAGTCGTAAGACACCGCCATGACTGACGTCATCGCACTAATTGAAATATAAGGCATTGTGAAATGCGTGATGTGTATCTTGCTTTCTTGCTCTGTGAACAATATGCCACTTACTGGGAAACATCATCATTATCATCAAAATCGATTTTGATTGCTATTTCACAATGCCTTATTTTTCCCGTAGTGCGATGACGTGAGTCATGACGATGTCTTACCACTAACAACGAAATTAAAGTCCTTATTCAGTTGCCTTACATGACGTTAAGGATACGGTGGTCTCTTCTTTTCGTTTCGAAGCAGAATCAGTAGACTTTAGTTAGAGCCGAAGATTCAGTGGGAAATGTGACGTCATTAAAAAAGATAAAAGTCGTGCTCTGGTAGGCACATCATAGTTGTTTTCACTTTTCTTCTTAGTATGCCTAGCGTTGGTGATTTTCGTGTTAGAGGTACCGTTACAACGCTATTTATGGTTTTTTTCTATGGAGATTCTATTCCAATAAAAAGTAGTAGGTGTTGTCATTTGAAATTTTCGAAATTTAGTCACTGTAACCGTAACCGATAGAGTTTAACTGATGTTTCTTATATGATTCTTGAGCGCATACCTCAAAATACCTTCCACCAAATTTTTATTTAGTTTCTATGAACGGTATAATAGCTATGGTCCCATACATCGGGATAGTTTTTTTTATAGTCACCCTGTATGATCATAAAGCGTTTGTGTATGCGCAAAACGCCATATCCTGGTCTTAGGCCACCATCAGTAAAACACAAAAAAGGAAATTAGGAAAACGCACATAATGGAAATATTTTGTGATAATTTTACATATCAAACAACACCCGCTAATTTTTAATACCCTATGTTTAAGCAATACTTGATTCATTTTAACAGTTTAATTGAATCGTGTTTTAATTGTTGACGGTTTAGATGAACTCGTTGATCTACAAATCTGTTTTTCAGTTAATTAAAATTTTAAAATTTAGCTTTTAAATAACTTTCTGTGTATGTGTCACAAAAATTTTGAGGAAATTGACTCAAGAACTACTACTCAGAATTGCATATGAATTTATATGTAAATGCACCTCGACAAAAAATAGTGCTTTTAAACTTTTTATGTCAATCATTCAACAGGTGCTGCTGCTATACAGCGATTTCCACAATTAAAGGGAAGGCTATATCTCAAGAACTACTGTACAGAATTGCATATAAATTTATATGTAGGTACACCTTGACATAATTTAGTGCCTACAATCTTGGTGCCAATCGCGCATCAGGTGGTGCTGCTATAAGTGATTTCCACAATTTAAGAGAAGGCCATACCTCAGTTTTTATTGCGTATAATCAAACAAAACTTGAAAAGTGAAAAAGCCATCATGGGACATTATGCTGATTTAATTTTGATGTATATTGGCTAATAGATCACGTTGCTATACCGCAATATTCCCTCAGAACGGGCAGGCTATATCTGAACTTCTATGGCATACAACTGTACGAAACTTGATATGTGATTTAACCATTATAAAAACGCATTTTTTTAATATGTGATTTATCAAAAGGAAAAATGTCTTTCTTTAGATATTTAGAGTTAGTTTTTTCTAAGATGAAAATCATCTGCATTCATCCTGGTAGATAAATTTAATAATTAATAGTTTTAATAAATTATTTGTACTGAGTGAATTTGTATACAAAATATAGAAGAAAGTCTTGCGGTGGCTCCAATGTACTAGTTTTCTTTTACACTTCGTAGATATTTTCTTAATATATTTTTATCTATATCTATTTTTGTCAAGGTTACGTTGGCTAAAAGTTTCTAATAGAGGGTGAATTGTTTTTTAATTACTTTATTAATATAAGTAAGAATTGTATATTTTTCCCGACTTTATAACGTACTGAAAAAATACACTACAAATTCGATTTAAAAAAATAATAATGATAATAAATTTTCAATGATTACTCTTAGAGATTTAATATATTTTTGAAGAGCCCATAAGAGTTGCAGCTTCAAATTAAAATTCAACTTTTAATTTTCATTCGGTAATAAAATTTTAATTTTATAATAAAATAAAAAGACAGTTTTTTAATGCAAAGTATTTTAAGAAGTAACAAAAAAATTTACAAGTGTCAAAAATGGCTACATTTTAATATTCTCTTTAATGTAACATAAACAATCAAAGCTGTCATTATTTTATCTTTACATATACATAATTTATTTTTCCATCTAAACTATTTATATTCGGCTTTATATTATTATTATTTTACGAAATATAATTAAAAGTATAAAACGAAATTTCCAATACAGTGAATGCAAAGCCGATTTTGCGTTTGAAAAGTACAAAATTACACTGTAAAAAAAAAAAAAAAAATTAAATAAAAATAAAAAAAAAATGTAAAATCACGGTATTTGACCGTATAACTTTAGGGGAAATGGCCGTCACGGTCGTAATCCGTAAATTAATGTTTTGAAAGCATAATTTAGAAAACGACTGTATAATTTTACGGGAAATGACTGTTTTGCTAGCTAAACGGTCGTAGCCCATAAATTGATGTTTTGAAAGCATAATTTTTTGAATTTTTTCGCGAAAAAGCCGTTAATCTAAGCAAATCGCTCTCATCTTCCACCAAACCATTTTCTTAAGGGAAAATCCCTTCAAATGCTATCATCTCAGTGATGTTATGAGAGAACGCTTCCATTTTTAAACTGAAACTATGGTTGTTATTTATACTGATTGAATGTGTTTAATTATGCACGCATGACGCATAGAAACATCAATTGGTTTTAATAAACTATTGTTTTCTTAATTTAATTCAAACAATTTCCATCTGACTGAAACTGAATAATTGATACTGATGAAATTGATTTTCTTTGCGTATTGACACAAAAACATTGTGTCAAACTTTGTGTATTGACACACACACACACAAAAAAAAAAAAAAGAAAGAAAGCTAAAATGTTTTCTTGAATTAAAACCAGATTTGTAAAACACAAACTACAACCTAATAGTTTTATCCACTAATCGCTCTTTTTTTTTGTTTGTTTTTTGTTTTTTGTAACATACAGCATTATAATTTCTCTTAACCCTTTAGTTAAGTCTTAGAAAACGGAAAATTTTAATGTAGTTTCCACAATGCAATTTTTATAATATGCAAAAAAAAAAAAAAAAAAGTTTTTTTCAGTATGAAATGAATATGTAATTAGACATTTGAAGATAAGTCTTATGATTATTATGTATGATCTTCACTGTTATAAAACAAAGCTGTTTTATCTGAATATGATATCATGATATGTACATGTACACACAGAAAAATGAAAAGTCGAAACTTGTCAAGAGACGTGCCATCTTTGTGACACTAAACGTTTGTCAAGTACATTGACAAATTTGCACAAAATTACGCAAAATTTTAAACAATCAAAACACTACCTGACAATCCCATTTAGTCATGAGACACAAAAGTCGTTTTATTTTACCATGTATCTTTAATGTGTTTCGTCTGATGATCCGTTTTGGCTCTAAAACTTGTCAGATGACTAATTTCCCAGGTACAGTTTTCATTTTCCTCAAATTTGACCGGTTAGTCAGATGAGAGAATAAAAATAAATTGTTCCTGTTTTGACAATTGACTAAGAAAAATTTGTTTGGCTAGTCCAAAAGCTCAGCATTCTTTTTTCCTTTTTTTCTTTAATTTTTTTTTCTTTGTTTATTTGTTTTTTGTCTCCTACTGACAACTTGTGTTAGTCAACCGAAACCGAAAAATAAACATATCGCATTTCGCGGGATAGTGCAATTGCCGTTGGAATGATTTTCATCTTAGAAAGAGACCGAGAGATTTAAGTAATCAGCGAATCGAGTTTACAGCCAAAAGTAAGTGCTAAATACTTTATTTTATTGTATAATTTATTTTATTGTAAGCATTGTTAGAATAGTAAATTGTAAATTTGTTGAATTCAAAGCTTCAGCAAACTTCTAACAATACGAATCGTATTTAGAATTTGTTCTAATTTATAAAGTTGTTTAAAATGTACAAAATTTAAAATACGTTATTATAAATCTTAGTTTTACGAATCGTTGTAGTATTATAAAAAATAAGTACTATATTTAATTTGTCTGAACTATAGTTGTTTACATACACTTTTAACATTAAGCTCATATTAATACTTTTATACACAGAATAGTATAGTAATGCTTTATTTTTCCCTAAAGATGGTTCTGAATCTGAAGGTATTTGAATTTCCAAAGGTCGACAATTTAAGAAAGATATAGAAAAATGCTATCCATGGGGATTTTGAAGGAACTCCGAATTTTAAGGTATGTTTTTTAAATTATCGTTCGCAGCATTATATCTATCTTAAAACAATAAAAAATAATTTTAATATTATAGATATTAATATATATTTTTTTTTATTTAAACTTTTTAATGAGATAAATTAAAAAATTTTAAAGTTTCTCGTTTATCTGTTATGTTTTTTTTTTTTTTTTTTAATTCCTGTTCTAAATAAATAATCTTTTTAATTTAAATAATTTTGGCAAATGGTTGATAATAGTATGTAATAAAAAAAAATGACTTTTTTATTATTAAATGTTTGATACAATTTTTTTCAAAACAACTTTTAGCAAAAATAATATGAATTTAATATTACATACTATATTCTGTTCTCAATTTAAAGTCAAATTCTTGTATACAATATTAATTATTAGCGATAAATAATAAATATCCTGGTAAATACACACACACATATATATACACACATATTCAACTTCATGTTACTTGTTGCATTCAAATGATTGATGATTGTAATAAAAGGTTGATATTTTTAGTTATTAAAATTTTGATATCATATATATATATATATTTTTTTTTTTCAAAACAAATTTAATCAAAAATAATATGAGTTCAAATTATTAAGATACTGTATTCTCGATTCAAAATCTAATTGTTCATGCGCAGCATATTAAGTATTCGTGATAAACAAAAGATATCTTGTTAAAAATATGTACTTAATTTCATGTTATTTGTTTCATTCTTAACACATTTAAATTTAAAAACTATTTGGTATTTCAATTTAAACAGATTTTTTTTTCTTTTAACTATGCTCTATAAATTAAGTAATTGATTGCTAACATTTAGTTGTATACTCTATTTCTACAATAGCTTAAAACTCATTTTTATTTTCTTCTATATATATAAGAATGAAGTATTGGATTTTTGAATTTTTGAATTTTCTGGCTTTTGGTGCTTTTACAAATTTGAGATTTCCTTAAACTCTCTTAAACCATTTTTAGGAGATGTCTGTCTGTGTATAATCAAAATTTTATGTTTTGGGTGCTGTATCTCACAAAATAATGAACAGAATTGTACAAAAGTTTATAATTGGATGCACTTTGACATAAATTCGTGCTGAATAGCTCTTGGTACATATTATCTGAGAAATGGCGCTACTATGCTGAAATTTCCCACAATTAAGGAAAGACTATATTTTAGCTTCTATTGTGTAGAACTTCACATAACTTAATGTTCAAATAGTCGATAGTAAAAGACTATGTTTATTCAACTTAGGTGCATATCGATCATCAGGTAATGCCAGTATGTTGCAATTTTCCACATTTAAGAAAATGCTGTAACTGAGCTTCTGTGATATATAAATGCACTAAACTAGATATGTGCAATAGCCATTATGAACTATTATGCTGATTTAATTTGGACGCATATCGGTCGACAGGTGACGTTGGCATGGTGCAATTTTCTCTATTTATAGGAGAGCCATATCTCAGCTTCTATGATATGTATAGTATATGCACCGAATTTGATATGTAAAGTGTATGTTATACATCCAAAAACTATGCCGAATCAATTTGGATGTACATCAGATGATGTGCCGCGCTACTATTACTCTTTATAAATTTCCAGATAGTTCTAGTACCTCAGCATCTATTTGTTAATTAGTTTGTAAAATCATTATTGTGAGAAGCTGTGTTGATTACTTTGTGCATTGTAACAGATATATGGTGCTATTTTATTAAATAATAATAGAAGAAAATTTTGTAATGGCTACACAGCATATACTAATTTTAAATATAGTGGGTTAAATATATGTCAGCAATTTGCAACTGGTAATTATGAATGATTTACTTATAAATTGTCAAATATGGTTCCCCCAGAAATTTTTTTTAATTCATTTTACTCTACTTTTGGGTTAATTGTGTGGTTAATACGTAACGTTTTTCCCCCACAATAGTATCAAGACACGGTAAAGGTGTATATATTTTATCATTAATGGTATAAATAACTTAAACATTTCCAATTTAACAATAAAACTTTTTTTTATAATTTACAACAAGTAATATAAAATAATTTATTTAAGTGGGCATGAATATTATAATACTTACAAAACTTTGAATAAACACCATAAAAATCAAAAATCTCGCAACAAATGTTTCGGGTCGAAAGAGCACACGACCCTTCGTCAGGCGACCAAAGTAGGCACGAGTACGGCAGTCAAAGTGGTAATGCACGGCTTTGACTGCTGTACCCGTGCCTACTTTGGTCGCCTGACAAAGGGTCGTGTGCTCTTTCGACCCGAAACAATTGTTGCGAAAATTTTGAATTTTATGGTGTTTATTCAAAGTTTTGTAAGTATTATTTTGCAACGCCAGATTTGTGGTGTGAATAATTGATAAACCTTTTTTTCATTTATTTCTGAAACAACAGACAGACGATCAGCCTTTTTTTTTTTTTTTTTTTTTTTTTTCTCTGGGTTTTTTCTCTCTGTGTTTGTTTATACTCGATAGCGCACATTCGATCTACGACTGCAATTCACAGCTGTCGTACTGCTCACCTTTCAAAATATTTTTTACAATTATAAACCTAAATTTATAGGCATATTTGTAACTCTATAACTAATTAAAACATTATATACATGCTAGACATGTATCGGAGCTCCCTATTCGTATCCGCGGATATCCACCAGAAAAATAGATCCGTATTTGTATCTGGATCTGTTTTCTTTTCTTCAACGAAACTAATATGTATCTTTTATAGAAATTGTATGAAAATTAAAAAAGTATTATAAATTTTTCTTGACTGTTATTAATATATAAATTAAAGAAATACAGTATAACCTCGTATTTACATCCTGGAAATTGAAAAGATTTCGCAGTTTACAATTTATTTATTTATTTTACTTTATTCTATATTCAATAGAAGAAAATGTTAGATTCGTATAAATTTTCGACTTCCGGGTTTCGATGAATTTCCACGTATTGAAAGTTCCAGAACACGATTTGACTATTTTTAGAAAATATTAGGTATGCCTCTGTGTGTGTGTGACAAAAATTTTGTGGTGACTGTAACTCTGGAACTACTGCACATAACTGCATATAAATTTGTATGTAAATGCACTTTGACATAAATTAGTGCTTATCAACTTTTGGTGCCCATCGATCAAGAGATGGCGCCACTATACAGTGATTTCTAGAAACCATATATTAGGAACCTATATTATACAGGTTCTCTAGCGATTTCCACAATTTAAGGGAATGCCATATCTTAGGAACTACTGCGGAGAATTGCATATAAATTGATATGTAGATGCACCTTGACATAACCTAGTCCTTATCAACTTTTTGTCTCAATTTCTCAAAAGATGGCGCTGCTATACTGTGATTTTCACAATTGAAGGGAAGGCTATATCTCAGGAACTACTACACAAAATTGCACATAAATTTATATGTGAATGCACCTCGAGATAAATTATTGTCCATCCACTTTTGGTATCAATAATTCAATTGGTGACGGTGCTATACAGCGATTTCCATAATTTAAGGAAAAGAGGTATCTCAGATTCTATTGCGTATAATAATAAAAAAATAAAAAATAAATAAATAAAAAATGATACGTGAAAAAACCACTATCAGACATTATGCTGATTCAATTTGGTTGCATATCGGCTAATAGGTGGCGCTGCCGTACTGCAATTTTCCCCGAGAACGGAAAAAACTTCTATGGTGTATAACTGTACAAAATTTGATATGTAAGATAACCATTATGAAAACGCATTTTTTAATATATTATTTATAGAGAATAAAGCTGTTTTTCTTTGTACTTTTAATGCAATTTTTCTCTAAGATGAAAATCGTCTGCATTCAGTATGGTAGGTAATTTAAATAAATAGGAGCTTTAATAAACTATTTATACTGAGCGAATTTGTATTAGAAAATATAAAAAGAAAGTTTTGTGGTGGCCACAACATACTTTTTTTTGTTGTTGTCTTTTTAAATACTTTTATATTTAATAAAATTCAATCCTCGCTTTTATGTGAACAAAATTTTGAATTTTCCTCGATTTATACTTGTATACACAGTAAATATAGAGGAAATACTTGTCGTGATTTTATTTAAAGCTATTATGTTGTGACCACCGCGAAACTTTCTTCTATATTTTCCTATAGGAATTCGCCCAGTAAAAATATTTTCTTAAAACTATTATTCATTAAAATTATCTACCATAATGAATGCAAATAATTTCATTTTAGCAAAAGCTAACACTAAATATAAGAAAAGAAAGACAGTTTAATTCTCTATAAATAAAGTCTTAAAAAATGCTTCTTCATAATGGTTACCTCATATATCAGGTTTTGTACAGTTATATGTCATAGAAGTTGAGATATAGCCATATCCTGTTCTCAGAAAAAATTGCAGTATAGCAGCGCCACTTATTGGCTGATATGCATCCAAATTGAATCTGCGTAATGTCATATAATGGCTACGTTGATACGTGTCAAGTTTTGTTTGATTATACACAACAGAACCTGAGATACAGCCTTTCCTGAAAATGCGAATGTCGACGTATAGCAGCACCACCTGTTGAGCAATTGACAAAAAGTGTTGGTGGGCACTAACTTATGTCAAAGTTTATCTGCATATAAATGTATATGCAAATTCGTTTAGTAGTTCTGAGATATAGCCTTTCCTGAAATTGTGAAAATCGCGGTCTAGCAGCGCCACTTGTTGAACAAATGAGACCAAAAGTTGATAGGCACTAACTTAGGCCAAGGTACATCTATGCATATAAATTTATATGCACTTATCTGTAGTAGTTCCTGAGATACGTCGCCACAAAATTTTTATCACACACACAGACACATATTTTCTAAGAATGGTCAAATCGTGTTCTGGAGCCCTCAAAACGTGTAAATCCATTGAAAAGCGGAAGTTGAAAATTTTTACGATTGTGATACTTTCTTCTATTGAATACAGAAGAAAGTAAAAAGTCATGTAAAATAAACACATTTAGGAAACGGATTCCATCAAGGCAGATAATAATAATATTCTTTATCGTCTTCTGTAGAAAAAATAAAAGCAGATGTTTAATTGCGAATCATATATCCGTGCTAAACAAATTATTATAGTAAATAAACATTCCCGTCGAATAAATACAATAAATAAAAATAATTTTTTTTTTTTTTTTTTTTTTTTCAGAATATAAGCATTAATTAATGAACTACTAACACTGACCTTGAACTTTGAAGCACATTTTTGCAATCTCGAAGTTCGCAACTCACATAAGTGTTTAATCATTATTATTAATCTTTTTTTTTTTTTTTTTTCAGATTTTTTTAATTTTTAACGCAATACAATTAGTAATTACATTTTATTTATTTTATTATTTTTTTTTTTCTTCTATGTTCAATAGAAGAAAGAAAGTATTGGATTCGTAAAAATTTTCGACTTCCGGTTTTCGACGGATTTACAAGTTTTGAGAGGTTAGACCTCGATTTGACAATTTTTAGAAAATGACTGCGTGTCCGTCTGTGTGTGTATGTGTGTGTGACAAACATTGTGTGGAAACTGTATCTACGGAACTACTGTTCAGAATTACATATAAATTTATATGTAGATGCACCTTGACCTAAATTAGTGCTTATCAACTTTTGGTGTCAATCGCTCGACAGGTGGCGCTGCTATACAGCGATAGCATTTATAATATGGTTGTCAATTTTCAAATATGCTTAACAATAGTGTTCTAACAGGGATATATTCATAAAAAAAAGTAATAATTCAATAAAAAAAATCAATAAAACCAAATCGATTTTTAAAAAAATCTTGTGCGTGCTTTTCTAAAGTAATCATACAAATTTTCAGGTATGGTGTTATATGAATATATATATCATCATTATCAATTTCAGCCTCTATCAATCCACTGCAGAATGAAGGCCTCTGCTAGGGGATTCCAAACTGCCCTGTTTTCGCGCGCGCGCGCGCGCGCACACACACACACACACACACACACATATAATAATTTATGCATAGATTAAGAAAGGTTTTGATAGAATATTTCGTCTCCTCATTGATTTATTTGGTTTCCAATGAAGCCATCTATGATATATGCAACTTCCTAATTGAATGCAACCTATGCAATGAGGTGAAATTTACACCTCATATAACGTATTTCTTTGTGATGTCCTGATGTCTTTTTTTTTTTTTAAAGGTTTGTGAGCTCCATTTTAAACCGGATGGAATTATACAAACAATAACATATTTTGATGAAAAAGAAGGAAAGTTATATCAAGTCCCAAGAAATAAACCAATTGTTAAAGATGGTGCCATTCCTACAATTTTCAGTGGCTTGCCATCATGGAGAGAGCTATTTGGATCCGTAAATAATTGAAAAAATTACCAAATAATTACTAACAAAAAACTGAGAGGTATTGCAAAAGCCTAGGCATAAAACAATTATGTTTTATTACCTAGTTATATTTGTGCTTTTATGTTATTATTATGATTAATTTTCATGTAAATTATGGAGCAATCTTCTTCATGTATATGAAACATTTATAATTTTCAATAAAATTATTCTTATCTTGATTTTTGTCTTTTGTGTATTATTTTAATTACTTAGTTTTAATGAAGGAGAAATCTTATTTAAATAAGCCATTTAATGGGTTGAAAATGGGCTAAAGAATGTTGAAAGTAATGTTATCAGGTAAGTGAGAGTTATTTTTGATGATCAGATACTTATAGATTATTGTTATATATATTAAAATTTCTCTGGGCATAAAGTTTACAGAGATGATTAAAAAAAAAAAAAAAAAAGTCTTGTTACATATGTTGAAGTGTTTTTAATGCAAATTTTATGTCCACCCTCACCTTGAAAAAAAAAATTATATCATTAATATTTATGATTTTAAAACTTTAAATAACCTGAAATTTGGAGTTCGATGTTATTTATAGTTAAGTACATTATATCGTCTATACCGTATATATTGTTTATATTGTCTATATCAATTGTTAAAGCACATTGTATCACGTACTTATCTGTAATTTTACTCAGGTGGAAAAAATCCATTATTTAAAAAAATATATATACATATATTCAGGTGGCTTAAATATTAAAAAAAGGAACTTAAAAAAAAAAAAAAAAAGTTTACATTTATTTTTGTAACCACAGCGTATAAAACGAAAGCACCGAGGAGAAAAAAAATACATATATATTTCTAAATCTATATATGAGGATGTGCATAAAAAGTTGACTAAACCATGTGGCGCCACACTCCTCTTGGAATGCCTGGATAAAAGGGTGTTGTATAAATGCGTGCGTTAATGATAAATAGATGTAGGGAAGAATGATTAAACTAGCAAATTATTTGTTTCAGTAGTTTGTTAAATTTTCAGTATTCATAGCTGCTAACTTTTTTAATTGATTCCGGAATGTTGTTAGTATCGCCCTATCTTCAAATCATATTCTTTGAAGAGTAATTTTCTTCATATTTAATTGTAATTACATGCTAAAGAAAATTATTCTAGAGAGAATATGGTATGAAGAAAAGGGCGAATGTTAACAACATTCCGGAATAAATTTAAAAAGTTGGAAGCTATAAGTATTTTATTCCAATTGATGGACAAGTAATATTTTTCAGAAAAATTCTTTAAATGTTTTTTCAAGGTTGAACACCTTAAAAGGGATGGGGGGGGGGGATTAAACAATTACAAAAGTAAAGAGGTTAAGGCTAATAAAAATGCTTTTGCAAAAACCTCTGCAAACCAGTATGAACCTCTTATTCCTCATAAAATATGAAGGATTTTAACCAATTAAAATTTTTATTAATCTGCATACTTGCCAACTCTAGTGTTTTTACCAGTAGACTACTGTTTTTTGGCTATTTCTACTGGCCTACTGTTTTTAGGAACTTACAAGAAAAATGTAAAATTGAGCAATTTTCCTGTAAAATATATAAAGGAAAATAAGCAGAGAATAAATATAATAATGAAATGAGGCTTGTTAAATGTATGTGTAAAAATTACAATACTGATTTTAATTATCTCAAAATAAACTTAAATTTTTGGGTTTTTTACTTCCATCACCTTACTACCGATGGAAGTATTGTATTCGGTCCTAAAATTAGGTATCGAGATTTCACCTGATTTACACGTTTTAAGGTCCCCTGAGTCCAAAAAAGTGGTTTTTCGCAATTGGTCAGTGTGTGTGTGTATGTGTGGAATCTTCTGGCTATCACATTTCCAAAACTAATAAAGATAGAACTACAAAACTTCAGAATCGAGACAGGTCTGGTGTACAGATGAATTTTCCAAATGTTGGTAAAAATTGAAAAACCGGAAGTGGGGCCGTAAGTCCGTATTTCAAAAACGGCACAAACGATTTTCTTCAAATTTGCTATATGAACATTCTATTATATGTCCTTTCGAATGATATAGTTGGCTAGTTCAGGAAAATTGATAGGTGTCCTGTATAAATCACCTGTATAAGCTCAATTTCAGGTCTCGCAAGCGCGTACCTTTAAAAACGTCTGTACGGAATTTTTTCAAACTCGCCATATTAACTCACTTTTAAATATCCTCTTGTATGTAATTATTGTTTTCCGGTCAACAATTGCGTTTTGATAAAAGTTGTTATCTCAAAAACGGCCCTAACGACTTTCTTGAAAATTGTTACATATAAATCAATGTTAGATATCCTTTCTCATGCATTACGTGGTTATTGCAGGAAAATTAACAGTCATCCTGCTTAGGTAGGCCAGTTTTAGATCTCGAAAATTGGTGTTTCAAAAAATAACTACCATTTTTTTTTTCTTATTTTTTACCTCGCTATACGTAAGCTTCGTTTTGTATGTCTTTACATGTGCATAAAATTTCTCTTACTATTTTAGGTTTCTACTTCTTTAAGTCACTTTTATATCTTGTGATCACTTTATCTCAAAAAAATCCGGTGTGAAACAACCACACGACTTCTATTATCCACTATTACACGTATTATATGCATTTTTTAGAAATAATGTGGTCAGCGAAAACATAAAATTGACCTAGCGAAGTAGACACAAAAGAAATTTTCTGTAGGAGAAAGCTAATATATATGTATGTGTGTGTGTGCGTAAAACAGAATTTACATAGCGATTTAAAATATAAGGGGGGGGGATGATAGAGTTATTTTTTCAAACACCAACTTCCGAGATCTAAAACTGACCTACCTAATCAGGATGACTGTTATTTTTCCTGTAATAACCACGTAATACATGAGAAAGAATTTCTAAAATGGATTTATGTAACAATTTTCAAGAAAATCGTTAGAGCCGTTTTTGAGATACCAACTTTTACCAAAACTTGGCATACTCAATTATTGACCTGAAAACAATAATTACATACAAAAGCATATATAAAAGAGAGTTAATATGGCGAGTTTGAAAATATTCCGTAGAGCCGTTTTTAAAGGAACGCACTTGCGAGACCTGAAATTGAGCTATTTATATAGGGCGCCTATCAATTTTCCTGAACTAACCAACTATATCATTCGAAAGGACATCTAATGGAGTGTTTATATGGCAACTTTGAAGAAAATCGTGGAGCCATTTTTGAAATACGGACTTACGGCCCCACTTCTGGTTTCCGATGTCCCACTTCCGGTTTTTCAATTTTTACCAACATTTGGAAAATTCATCTGTACAGCAGACCTGTCTCGATTCTGAAGTTTTGTAGTTCTATCTTTATTAGTTTAGGAGATATGATAACCAGAAAATTTCGCACATACATACATACACAGAAACACACTGACCAATTGCCAAAACCTACTGTTTTGGACTCAGGAGACCTTAAAACGTGTAAATCAAGCGAAAACTCGAATTTGAATTTTTAGACCGAATACAATACTTCCATTACCTACGGTAGTTGGGTAATGGAAGTATACCTGTCATCTGTTGACTAACTTTCTTAATCAAGTGTAGATTCTGACTAACTTGCCTTGTCTGGTAACTGCGGTTGTTAACTAACCTTCCTGGTCAGATAATTAGGATTGTCGACTAGCCTTCTTTGTCTGATAATATTAACCTTCCTAGTCTGGAGTAGTGTTTTGGTGACTAGTTCAGCAAGTACACTTTTTAGTTTTGGAGACTAGTTCAGCCAGTACACTTTTCAGTTTTGGTGACTAGTTCAGCAAGTACACTTTTTAGTTTCGGTGACTAGTTCAGCAAGTACACTTTTCAGTTTCGGTGACTAGTTCAGCAAGTACACTTTTCAGCTTCGGTGACTAGTTCAGCAAGTACACTTTTCAGTTTTGGAGACTAGTTCAGCAAGTACACTTTTTGGCTAGTCAGTTATTTTGGCTAGTCAATTCTGTATTGTCAGCTGAGCATTTTGGCAGGTCACTGTGACCAATTTATTTTTCTGTGTGTACATAATATATAAGTGGTTCTGACCTCGAAATACATCAGTCCTTCCTATATTCAATGGAATACAGCTAAAAAAAAAATGCTTCTGCTATTCTAAAAAGTGCAAATACGCCTCGCACTTCATAAACACAGTTTGAAATCGGACCTATAATGAAAACCTGTTTGGGTGAGTAAGAATTAGGCTTTGTTATTTCTGCTTTGCACGCACTACAGAAACCATAAAAATCGGAAACCATGAAAAAAGTAGTATTAATTGGAGATACAAATTCTCTGTGTCCATGTAAAAGATATATTATTATTATTATTCAAAGTTTATTTGGGATTCAGTTTATTTTGGAATTATTATTCAATGTTTATCTCGATTAATTTTCAGCAATCTCACATAATTTTCAAAAGTTTCATTTTGTTATTGAAGAAGGGTGAGAAATTCTCATCCATCATTTTCCACTAATAAGAACCTTGAAATAAGACTACCTCTTTATTGCTAGTGTTTACGAATAAAAATGATTTCGAAAAATAAGCTAGATTTTTCTTTGTAAAAAATCAGTATCATAGTCTTTATAAGAAAAAGAAAAGAAAAAAAAAATGGGTTTTGTTTTTCTAATATAAGAATTTACTGACTTCTTAATTTTGTCAAAAATAGTAGATTTAGGTTTTGAAATAGTCTTAAAAGAAAATAATTTTTATGCATAACTTGAACGTTAACAATATTCAATCACTGTAAAAAATTTCTGTAAAAATAAAGCACTTTTTAAACATAAATACAGCATAGGTTGCTGCATACTTTTCAGCTATTTCTGTAAAAATTATTGAAGATTGGTTACTTCACATTGTGCTGTAAATAGGTTCCAAAGTTTTTCGAGAAATCTTATGGTGCGTGTGACATGATTTATCAACCAATTAGGGCTGATGTTGACCTTATCTCTTTTTGTAAAGAAAAGTCATCGTGATCCCAACGGCGCGGTTGGCAAAGTGCTGGTCTCTAGAACGGGAGATTGTTTGTTCAAATCCCGGGCTACCCAAAAACTGTTTGCTTTGAATGAAAAAGTAAATAAAATAAATTGTATGTGTAAAAAAAGACATAAGATGCTTAGTGTTGTGGATTTCTCCCTGCACGCATGTGTAATAATTGCAGGTAATATTTTTAAAGCATTCGCTTTTAATTTTACGGTTAATACAACTTTTTTTTACAGGTTGGCTGTATACGTAAAATTACTGGCGTTACATCATTCATCGTCTAAATGTTTTTTTGCGGGCTCTGTCTGGAATCTCTTCTGCCGGGCTTTTCCCGTAATTTTACTGCAGCTTTTTTTACAGTGTATTAAAAAATTATTCAGATATTTGGAAGTTAAAATTTTATTATTCTATATAATTATAAAACCATCTCACATGTTTACTATTAAATATTGGACAATATTTCTAGTAAATACGAAAATAAATAACACTTCGGTGTTTTTTTTTATTTTTATTAATTCTATAAACTTCATTTATTTGACGTTTTTTTTTTTCCTTTAGATAAATAAAATGTAATATAATATTTTAATTCGGTAAATATGTAAATAAAGCTGATTTTCTTTTTTCTAAGAATTGCAAATTTTTTTCTGTTATTCGAGTATAATTATTTTATTGGATTGGAATTTAGTTTAAATCAAAAACGTACCTCATGCTACACTTTTGAGCAATATTGGCGCTGGTAACCTCAAATTAACCAACTATTTTATCCGTTTAAATGTTTATTTCTTCTAACAAAATTCGCAAATAAGAAAAATAAATAAGACACATTAAAGAAAACAAAAGTAAAAGAAGGAAGTTGTGACATTCACTACTATTTAGACTTTAGAGTTAAGATTTACTTTTTATGTTAATAAAAAAATAGAAAATATATTTTATAACTCTGAAAAATAACTAAGTCTATAAACAAATTTATATGTTTTCCATGCATCAAAAATCGTAAATGATAAATACCTATTCATGTTGCAGAGAAAAAACAAAGGAGTCAACTTATTTTCAATTAATTTTATTTTAAAACACCGAAGGACATTTTTTTTTCACTGAATTTGCTGTCTTTCTCTCAAATCATTGACGTGCCAGACTCCATTATCAGCATGATAGCCACATGATAGCGCACGTTTTCTTTTGAACTGTTACATTTTCTCGTTTCATTTTATTTGAATATCTGAAAAATACCACCTAATCTACTGAATTTAATACTTAAGCATTTGAAGGAGATAAATTCATTACCATGGTATTCATTAGTTTGTTAATGTAATCAATCTATCAACATTATTGCTTAATATCATTCACAAATTAATATAATTTACCTAACTTCGTTCCATTATGTTTACAATAATTTTCCATATATAAAATGGCCTTTAATGATGTATTTTACTGATGTCTAACATAAATGTTTTTTCTTCTTTCAATACATACAGTTTTAAATAAATATACGTTCCGATTTTTTTCTGTTATCAAAAACTAAAACTCTATGCATTTTATAATTAAAAAAGTTATTTTTATTTTCACTCTTAGTCAAGAATTTATCTTTCTTAAACGGACAATTTTACTTTGCTACGACTCTGTATCAGTAAGCTTCAAGGTCATTCAATTCCCATGTTAAACCATCTCCATTATTATTCATTAAATAATGCATATTTTTAATTTTAATTTTCACATTTAGAAAATTCATAACTGATAAATTTTGTAAAATGTAAAATTTAGCTTTGTAAAATTTCGCATTTTACATCTTCAAAATAAAATATTAAAAGTTAATTTTTTTTTTTTTATTTTTTTTTATTTTTTTTTTTTTTAAACGAGACATAAATTAGCAGTCATGTGCTTTCTGAATGTGAAAATGAAAAAAAAAAAAAAAAAAAAAACGCATTATTTAATGAATAATAATAATAGGGATTTCTTTCTTCATAGGTTAACATGGGAAGTAGATGACCTTGACGAACACTGATAACCAGCCTATAAAGACTTCTACGCTTGGCGATTGGGTAGCTCTAGTGCAACGTAAAATGCACTTAAATCCGGCGTCAACATGTGCATTAAAAAAAAAGTATGAAATATTAATATTATTATTATTCTTTTATTTATTTATTTTATTATCATTATTATTATTATTTATTATTATTATTATTATTATTATTTATTATTATTATTATTATTATTATTATTATCATTTATTTATTTTTATTTATTTATTATTATTATTATTATTTGTAGACTAGAATTTTATTTGTTTTAATATTATTGCATTATTAACTTTTTAAATGTAAATATTCACTATTAAAACTTTGTGTATTCTTTAACCACATTTCTTGCGACCATGGAAGCCTCTGCGCATGTGCGGATTGAACGAGTCCAGTGTTAAAATAGGGGTGACTGAGAGAAAACAAGCTATAAGGGAACACGGAATAACTGGATGTTTGCAAAAAAACTATCTCTCGGGCAATTTTGCATCCCTCCAAACTTTTGGACTCGACCTCACTGCTAGTCGTAGGAAACGTGGTCGCACTATAATATTGAACCCTTTTTTTTATATATTTATCATCCATAATTTCATAATTTAACCCTTTATCTATTTACGGGACTTGAAAGTTTTATTAGCTAGAAATGCTATGAAATTGAGTTTACGAAGCAGTGTTATAAATACTTATAAGCCCCGAACGGGCCAACAATAATATTTTGTTCCTCTATAGCACTAATTCCGATGGAATGTCTCCGGAACACCTCTAGGTGTGAGTCCCAGACCGTCGCCAATTACCCACCTGCGCAGCACTAGTGAGACGTAAAACCCAACCAACCAACCAACCCTCTATAGCACTAGACACTGTGTGTAGCCCCTTTTTGAACAAATGATTTTATATATTTTCTGTTGCTGTTTATGACTGCTACTTTTTATAATCTTTACTTGATGCAATTCATTTTTAATCTAGCACAACAGTCCCTGGGTCTGGCCCTCCCTAATCATAAACGGACAATTATCCAAACACCAAGTAAAAAGTCGAGGACTAACAAAGCGTAGTGCTATATAATCTGTCCGAAACTCATCTTTCATGTTGAACTTGCCAACGACGCACTTTTCTCAAAAACTATGCTTTCTATCACAAAAGACTAAACGATTTTTCTTCGTGATTTTTACGCACTTTAAAATGAGGTTTGAATGAAGTTTCTATGATAGAATCTCGCCATGATCCAATGGCCTTAATTTTTCTTGAAATGACAAAATTACAATTCTTTAGAGTAGTTCTTTGATTTGCAAAAAACACTCAACATTATTTCACGGAAGTTTTATGTAAGAATTTTTAATGTCGTTAATGAAAATCTGCCACAAATTTTTGAAAAAAAAAGAAAAGAAATTAATTAATTAAATTTTAAATTTAAAAAAAAAAAAAGAATAGAAAAAGAAAAGAAAAAATCCTTTACGCTAAATATTCCAAAAATAGAAATTGACTTAAAAGGCGTCATCTATAAATTGAAAAATAGAAATGTACAACTTTATAGCCCAATCGAATATAGGGGAAAGTTGGACAAAACGGGATACCATTCTTGTATTTTTTTACTACGGAAAATGTGTTGAAGAAAACCACACATTTTTTTTTTTTATAACTACAATAGTTATTGAAGCACACAAAAAACATATTTTTAACTAATTGTAATGATTGTAAAATAGTAAAAAAAAAGTATTTACCAAACTCTTATACATCCCGTTTTAGCATACCTGGGTTGGATAAAACGGGACAGGGATTAAAATGTTTAATTTTTTGTGTAAAACTAACTGAAAAGCACAATTAACTGACAGAAAACTGTAAAGCAAAATTTCCACTTGAAAGAACAATGTCTTCAGTAAACAGAGACTTAAAATAAGAGTTTTTTATGTTTTTATTTACAAAATGGGAAAGAAGACCTTTTATTTAGGCTTATAGCAGAACAAAAGTCGCATAAAAAGGCATTAGAACACGCTTCGTGAGCCCATTCTTGGCATCCAGAACATTGTATCCAACCTTCACCAGCCTTAGAATCGACGTACAGTGTATTACAATATATGCAGGTTTCTTCTCCCTCTGTTTCATCCTCAGACAATGACGACATGCATTCTTGGCTGCTTGCTGAAGGTTTATTAAACTTTTCTATGTTTTGATTTTTAACATCAGGATTAGGCGTTCTTTTATAGGCTTACTTTCAGGTTTGGCTGGACCTGGTAGCTCTTTTTCTTCCTCTTTTTAATTTCCTTTTCTTATAAACTTCTTTTTGGAATTTTTAGAAAGATTTCTTAGCAGCCTTTTCTTTAATTTTCTTTTAGTTTTATCATCATTTCTATTTCTTCCATTTCTAACTCACTTTTATATGAAGATGATGTTATTGCTACAGTTTCTTTTTTCTCTTATCAGTTTTGTTTTCTGGGCGAGGTCCTTTTACTTGAGGTACAGGTAGAACAAACTTTGGAGAGATGGAAAAGAGTAGCTTAGGTCGATAACTAGAGAGTTCTAATCCTTTCTCCCCTGAGGATGTTGCAGGTTGGTCTGTCCGTAGACTGTCTCCTGATAGGTTTGTTGGCTGGTTTACTCCTACAATGTCCCTTGAGAAAAGTATATAAAAAACTGTATTCCGTTTTATTCAACTCATAAGTGTCCCGTTTTGTCCAACTCCGGCACTTTTCAAAATAAACATGGCTGCTGCCTAAATGCGAAAGTAAAATTAGATAGACTACACATGAGAATATTCGTTAATAAATGCTTAATCAAATGTAATATTCACCGGAGTTGTATTCCCATATATGTAGGCAAAATAATGTAGAAAACAACGCACGTAAATGTAGAAAGTGCCAAGAAAACAGAATAAAAAAGTTCTAAGAACTACAACTTTCCATCAACTAGTGGTCTCGAGACGGGACGAGCTGATAATGATGTAATGATGGCCGAGAACAAGTTTCTGTCGTCAACCGCTTGATAGCAGTACTAGCCGGGTCCCTAGGCGACGTATTCCGTTTTGTTCGACTATCCCGTTTTATCCAACTTTCCCCTACATTTTGTTCTGTACAGGTATTCAAAGTTTCAAAATGTGCGGGTGCAATTAAAAATCACATAATAGATTTGATTTTATTATAGTGAACTGGTGCCAATAGAAGCAAAATATTTACACGTTTTTATTTTGTTTATTTATTATAAATAAAAAGAAATCTATAATTTTTACAAATGAAACTGAAGGTTCTTCCGCTGTCATATTTTGCATGTAAATAAATATATTTATTTTCGTAAGAGTAATACGTATATACTTAGAACTGCTGGCACATTTAAAGATTGGAAAAAAAAAAAAAAAAAAAAAAAAAAAAAAAAAAAAACTGATGTGGACACCACATGACTTCTTTGTGCACTCATCTATATTAATACAATCAGACTTTTGTCTGCAAATTTCTCAAAAAAAAAAAAAAAAAATCGATGCCTTCACGTTTTACGCATCGTGAAAGCCAAAAATGACTTCAGAAAATTTTCTGTGTGTGTGTGTGTCTTTGTGTCTGCACGCCATTTTTGTCCGAGTATTATGTGAGAATGGTTTGATGGAATTCAACAACACTTGGCAGCGATTTAGGTCTGTAACCAACTTAAAATTGCATCCATCGAATATTTCTAAATTTTAGTTAGATTTACATATATGAGCAAAAAACGTTGAAATGTCTCATATGGATATACTTTGATTAGATTTAGAGATATGGATAAAAAAAAAACGCTTGCGCATGCGCCGTAAGGCTTTTGTCAGTAAAATGCTTTCAAAGGAAAAAAAAAAAAGCGTTATCTTTACGTTTTAGACATTAGGAAACCCCAAAATGTTTTCAGAATATTTTCTTTGTAAGCATGGGATGGATAGAGGTATTCGACCAGGTGCCACATGAAAACGGCTATTCAATTGGCATTTAGCTGAGGTTTAGTTGTTGTTGTTGTTTTTGCGTCCATGAATTTTCAGATGACATCAACGGGGTTTAGTTCTAAACACGATTTAAAATTATATACATCGAATATTTCAAAATTTTAGTTTGATTTACACATATGAACAAAATACGCTTGTGTAACCAGCTAAAAGCTACATCAAAGTATTTCAATATGTCAAAATGACTATATTTCACAAAAAACTCGAGTTTTCATTTGTTATTGTTTTCTTTTTTGATTTAAACTCTGCCCTTTCTTACGCAGATGATACCTTTCCTTATTTTTGAAAGTTCTTTTTAAAACTTATCTTTCCCTTTGAAAATTAGATTGTTTCATATATAAAACACATTTTATCGCAAGCAATTTGATAAGATGTTCTGTAAAAAACTGCAAAGAAAATATTTTAAGGAAAGTTAATGTTAAATTAAAACAAAGTTAAAGCGTTGAAAGGAGGATTTATTACGCTTCACTGGTATGATTTTTTTAAAAATATTTTATTATTTCGTACGTTTTAAATAATTATTTTAGTAAGATGCGTATAACTGCTATATTTATTTTTTTCCTAATAACAATTGCATGTATTATCTGGGGGGGGGGGGGGAACTGCATAGCTTTTATAGTAATTTATGGGAATTATACTTATTGGGGGAGGATTTTATTAAAGGAAAACAATAAGAGCTGAAAAACTAAGAAAATAATGTTTTACACAAATTTTGCTTGCTTTATCTTTTAATTAAACAAAACAAAACAAAACAAAAAAATAATAATCGCTAATAATTCGAAAATTGTCAAATAGTTAAACTTTTTCCTGCAATTGCCTGACTCATCTTCGCCATACTTTCTAATACTCCCGAAATAAAGCAATGCTCCGTCCACTGTAATAATAGGTCTATATATAAAAGTTAAACTGTTATAGTACTTTAATAATAACAGGAGACTTGGCGTTAGAATATTAAAACTCGAATAAACGACTACGTCAGAAACGCCAAAGAAAAATATTGTAAATGCATACAGCTGTTTCGGCAGCTTTAAGCGTGCCGTCTTCAGTGCAAAAAGGATACTGAATCTGCAGAAGTGCTCGTATATATAGGAGAGGGGCCGAATTTAGTTCAACCAATAGAATTACGGGAAAGGTGGGGAGAGTGGCCAATAGGAATTTATTAAAGTTAGCTGTGTAAACAGTAGAAAAATTAAGAAAATGTGCACTGAATATAAAATTTAGAACAGTCAGACAAATGGGGAATAGCGAAATCACAATTTACAAGATTTTTGAAATTTTTATAAATATGAAAAGCTTCAAAGAAATCGAGTTCATGAATGGATTTAGGTCTGCAAATTATTTTAGCTGAATTAAATTTAAAATTATGATTTTCCTCCCAGCAATGTTTAGAAATAGCCGATTTATTGGTTTCTTGTTTGCGGACGTAATTCATATGTTCTTTTAGACGAAATTTAAGACTGCGTTTAGTTTGGCCAATATATGATAAACCACGCTGACAGGAAATACTATAAATACCCCAAGAATTATGCGTATCAATGGGATCTTTAACTGAGAAAAGGTGAGTTTATTGGAAGGCGAAAATATTATTTTAAAATCATATTGTTTGAGAATTTTAGCTATGGTTTGACTGGATTTAGGAAAATAGGGTAAGACAATACTGATATTAGAAGAGACTGACTTAGTAGAAGAAATACGAGGGAGTTGTAATTTTTGGATAGCTTTGTCTATAATGGAAGGGTCATAACCTCTGTCAATTGCAATGGCTTTCGGGTATTTAATTTCAGATTTTAATAAAGTAGGATTTGAACAAATATTAAGGGCACGGTTTACAAAAGTATAGAAAGCAGCCATTTTTTGGTTAGGTGGGTGACATGAACGCGCATGGGGAGGAAGGGAGACAGCAAAATTTTTTCGAAAGACGGTGGTTGAAAATCCATTTACAGTGCGAGAGACGAGCGTATCAAGAAATGGAAGGGAACCGTTATTTTCTATTTCATATCTAAACTGGATATTACTGTCAATTGAATTTAAAGTTTCTAAGACGTGTTATAGTACATTACTTTTCACATTCTAAGCAAAAAAATTCTGTTCAAAATTTTTGCTAATTATAAAGTATTAAGGGGACCGGAAATTAATGTCGTTTTTGCGCATGTCGACATTCGATTGTCATTTATCAGCTCATTGTGTGCTTGAACTCGTGCGAAAGACATTTCAAGGTCAGAATAACTTAATTATTCTTTAACCACATTTCTTGCGACCATGGAAGCCTCTGCGCAAGTGCGGATTGAACAAGTCCAGTGTTAAAATAGGGGTGACTGAGAGAAAACAAGTGATAAGGGAACACCGAATAACTGGATGTTTGCCAAATAACTATCTCTCGGCCAATTTTGCATCCCTTCAAACTTTTGGTCTTGACCTCACTGCTAGTCGTAGGAAACGTGGTCGCACTATACTCATAAATTTTCAACCTTCATTTTTTATTTTCTCCAAATTAGTGAGAAATGGCTAGCCAAGTAAAAGAAGAGATGCATATCCGGCATTCTATGCTTTTTGAGTTTCGAAAGGGTAGTAACGTAACAGTTGCTATAAATTCATTTGCGATTTTTATTAGAATTCATTAAACCTTTGTAACTGCTGTATGGATTTTTAAGTTCAAATTCAATAATTTTGACCTTTCTGAATCATGTCGATCACGACGACAAACAACTTTAGTCGATGACATTCTAAGGACAGAAGTGGAAGGAAATCTGTTTCAAACAATGGAAAAACTGTCAAACACTTTTAACCAGCCTTGGTTTACCACCTAAGAATATTTGCAGGAAATTGGTGAAGTAAGGAGAGTAAGTGTTTAGATCTCCCATAATCTGATGAAGGAAACAAAGCTAATCGATTATTCAGTGTAATTTAGTTTTATGTTTCGTTAAGTAATTGGTTTAGTTCCTACCAGTGGCGTATCGTGAATCACAGTTTGGGTATGCTTCACTCGAGTAGTTAGAAACAGTACATTAAAAAAGATATTCAATTATCTTATTGATTAATTCGCTTATTTTGAGAAACAACGTAGGTATGACGACATTTCAACAGTCAATCAGAAGAATGATCTTTTCATGAAATGAGCTGTTTCTAACCACCCATATGCAGCATACCCAAAACGTCATTCACGATACGCCACTGGTTCCTACCTATAATTTGGTTCCTATTTAAAAGTTTGATTTAGTTTGCAAAAGTGGCAATACCAGGTTGTTTTTTAATAGAAGACAAGCTCACGGAGAGCTTTTTTTGAAAGGGAAAAATTGTATCTTTTTTCGCCCTTGTAGGTGGCATTTATGGAAGCATTTTAAATATTTTATCACTGTATTTTAAGAGTTTATTTCGTCCATTCTAGTTTGTGTTTTGTAGTTTAATGAAAGTGTGTTTAATAATTTTAAGTTTTATGATATATAGTTTTAATGAAAGTATTTGTAATCTCTGTAAAGTGCCATGAATTATGTCAAGTATTATTGTTGTGTTATCGTAACGTTAAATTAACCCTTTCACAGGCAATGTAATTAAGTTCATTTAATATCATGTGCCACCAGAATTTGAGAACAGAATTTGATAATAAGAAATAAATAAAAATTTTTTTGCTAAGTCAAAAAGGTACAAATTTATTAAAAATTTCCGGGGTGAATTTTCGAAATTGGGAATTAAAATTAGGTGGTATAAAATATGTACTACCGCCCCTGAAAGGGTTAAAGCAAAGAAAAGAACTCAAGTGTGATATATCTATTTTTCCAGTAAATATATTCATACAACACCGATCGAGCACATGTAACACTGCAGATGGAGCACTGCTTCATCAACGGAGTACAGAAGCGTTTTTTGATCACTTGATCACTGGAGATAAAAAAAATGGATCCTTTATGAAAATCTAAAATGTAAAAGGCAATGGTTCTCTTCGAATGAATCGCCACAAAGTACAGCTAAGCCAGGTTTAAACTACAAACAAGAGCTTTTGTGTGTTTAGTGGAGTATTCGAGGGTAGTTCATTTTAAAGAGCTGAAATCTTGAGAAACTGTGACATTTACTGTAAACAATGGGATCGAGTAAATCAATCTTTAACCCTTTGACGGCCTTTGAAAAGGGTGACATTTTAATGTCGTTTTAATTGCACAGTTTTTTAATGCATTAAAATAAGGCATAATTCAACTTGAGATTAAAAATGTAACAGTGTACATCATAATTATTCTCATGAACATTATAAAATATATTTAAACTTAAAAAAACAAGCTAAAAATTCATAATTAAATAATTTTGAATTATAAGCGTATTGGGGAAAAAAGAACAGCTCAGTGACCGGATATATCCGTCAGTGGCGGTCAGATGATTTTAATTAAAAAATGTCCAACGATTGCCAACAGAAAAGACGTTATTCTGGAAAACGACAATGCAAGAGACAATGCTGTCGATGACGAAACCTGAAAATAAAATATTAATGAATTGTGGTGGGTGATATTGCCTCACCTACCATATTCGTCGAATACAGCACCAACGGATTTTCATTCATTTTGACCGCTTTTCATTCATTTTCTAAGTAACAAACATTTGAATATTTAGATGATGTACAAAATGCAATCTCCAGAGATTTTTTTCAAAAACCAATTGATTTTTATCGATCCGGAATTGAAAACTTACACACTAAATGTCTGAAGAGAGTTGATGAGGATTATTACATAATTGATTAGAAATAAAATCTTGTTAGAAATTATCTGTTTGAATTTATTATAAAAAAGGACTTTATTTTTCGATCCTCCTAATAATTTGTAAGTGAAGTGTTATTAATTTATCACAAAGAACTGTCTACTTTAAATGGCTTAATTACAGCTTTTTTACAGTACCCTCTTGCTGGCATTTAAAATTTTTCCCCACTTTTGTTATGAATTGAAATAGCTATCGCAGTTACGTTTGAAAAGGTCTTGACGAGAAACGACCGAGCTACTTCGATGCCAAATTTCAAATTTCGCCAAGTGGGGCTACTAAAGCTGTTCCAAAATATAATTATTTTCTCTATTTTATAATCCATATATATTAATTTGACTAAAATTCAATGAAGAAAAAACGAATATATTATCAATGCAGTTGAATAGTGAGGAAAAGCTAAAGCTTTGGTATAGGACCCTCTTAGCTACTTTTTATTTACTAACTATTGTATCATTTTTTCGGAACGTAAATGGCAATATAAGTTATATATTTTAGTTGTTGAGGAAATTTATGTTCAAACCAATGCACACAAGCAATTATACAAATTTTAAGGAAAACACGGGGCGTCCGAAATTAAACGACCCCATTTTTAAAGTTGTCTACAAACGAAATTATTGTTGAGAAAATTATAAATTTTTGTGTAGAACATAATGAAGGCATAGGGATTTGTTTGAGCGAATAAAAAAATAAGTGAAAATTTTCGCCACTAACGAGCGTTTTTCAATAAATTACACAATACCTGATCCATTGACCTCAGACCTCAAACCATGTGGCTTTTGGCTTTGGGGGAGATTGAAAGGTTTATTCTTTGTGATATTGCGACATAATTCCTCAGCGGAGTGTACAATGCTTAAATTAAAAAGAAATGTCTGATTACCTCTAGAAAACTTAAAAAAAAAAAAAAAAATAGAAAAGAAAATTTGTTGATATCGTTTGAACAATCTGCTCCTCTTTATATGATTTAATGAATTCTAATAATAAAATCCATAAAGAATTAACTGTTTCTATAATTCATTTTCAGTATTGTAAAACAAGTAACAGACATTACTTTCAAATATATGGCCTAATGTTAAACTAAAATTTCTTAAAAAAAAAAAAAAAAAAAAAAAAAAACCTCTCTCAAAAATTGAGAGGACACAGTCTATTGAAAACGAGTTCCTGCATGTTACAGTGCAGCTGCAGGAATGTAAATTAATACAAACCTCAGAAGAAATTTTGAAGATAACATTAGTTTTAATTACACTGCTCTGCATGAAAATCTGCCCCAACACCATTTTTGCAAATTCTTATGTAAAATGACCTCCTGAATCCGAATATGATGCCCATTTTTCCCTATCATCTACCGTTTTTTGGGGACGCCTCCATATTTTTATGACTTTTTTGAAATTTTATGGCTATAAATTTTATTTGTAGGGTAGGAAAGGATTATATTAACTGTTAAATATCTTCTCAGGAGCTACAGAAGTGAAAAATGCTAAAATATGAACATTTGCAGCAAGAGGAAAATTTAGGGGGGGGGGGTTGCCAGTGAAATTATAAATTACATTTATTATATTTTATTAATCAGTTAATATTATTTTTTATTATACATTATATTTTTTTCTGTTTTTAAGTTTTAAAAATAATAATTTTCCACTCCCCTGATCAAATTCATGGCCATAAAATTACCAAGCTGTGATAAAAATTGTGGGATAGGGTGGCGTTTCGAGGAAATGATGGGTGATTGGGCAAAATGAAGGTCACATTCGGATTCAGGAGGTCATTTTACATAAGAATCAACAGAAATGGCATCAGGGCTCGATTTTTTTTTTTTTTTTTTTTTCAGCGCAATGTTATTAACGACTGTGCCTTCTCAATGGATTATGTTATTGATATCCATTAAATCATATATACATGGGCGGATTCTTTGAATGGTATCAGCTAATTTTTTGACCTCTTTATTTTATTTTATTTCATTTATTATTATTATTATTATTATTATTATTTAGTTAAAACCAGATTTTGGGTAGAGGACGGTAGCCTGCAAGTCGAATGGGGATATTTTCGATTGTGCAAAGTTATTAGGAGGGGCAGGAAGGGGGAAGGGAGGGGGGGGGACAAAAAATAAAAATAGTGTCAGATCGTTCAAAATTGGTACATACAGGTTTTCGATACTTGCAAATCGATTGCGGATATTTTTGAATTTGTGAAATTATTAGGAGGGGCGGGAAGGGGGTGGGGCGGTAAGGGGGGCTATGGGGCAAAAATAAATATAAATACAGTTAGGCCGTTCAAAATTGGTACAGAGAGGTTTTAGAGGCCTGCAAGTCGAATGGGGATATTTTAGAAAGTGTAAAATCATTAGGAGGGCCGGGAAGAGGGGAGGGAAGAGGGGGGGCAAAAAAATAAAAATAGAGTTAGATGGTTCAAAATTGGTACATAGAGGTTTTCGATACTTACAAATCTATTGCGGATATTTTCGAATTTGTAAAATTATCAGGAGGGGCGGTAAGGGGGGCTGTGGGCAAAAACAAATAGAAATACAGTTTGGCCGTTCAAAATTGGTACAGATAGGTTTTAGAGGCCTGCAAGTCGAATGGGGATATTTTCGAAAGTGTAAAGTTATTAGGAGGGCCGGGAAGGGGGGGCGGAGGGGAAAAAGAAATAAAATAGAGTTAGATCATTCAAAATAGGTACATAGAGGTTTCCGATACCTACAAATCGATTGTGGATATTTTCGAATTTTTAAAATTATTGGGAGGGGCGGGAAGGGGGCGGGAGCGGAGGGGCAAAAAAATAAAAACAGAGATAGATCGTTCAAAACTGGTGCATAGAGGTTTTTGATACTTACAAATCGATTGCGGATATTTTCGAATTTTTAAAATTATTAAAATAGACGGGAGGGGGGGGGGGGGCGAAGAGGGAAAATAATAGAAATAAGAGTTAGAGCATTTTGGGAATTTTTTCCGAAAGCAGTGAGAACCCGGTGCGACATTTTTCCTAATCAAATTTTGTTTCTCTTTCTTTTTTTTTCACGTGATAAAAATTAATGCAATTTTGAGAATTCAGTAATTATAGTAATTCATTTAAAAATATTGACCAGCGAAGCGGGCATCGCCTGCTAGTTATTATTATAAAAAGATAAGTAAGAGAAATTTGTGTAAAACGAAACAGCTGCTGAAATTTATTTTTACCTTATTATCAACACTTTCCAACATAGTTAAAAAATGTTTATAACTTCGATTTGTCTATACTCGCTTTAACACTCATAAATAATCATGGGCATTTTTGAAATCATATAAGGTATCATATATTTAAACTAATTCAATTTAGATAATTAAGTATAGAAATTATAAACATTTTATAAAAATAATTACTTAAAAATAACGAATTAATAAAATATTAAAAAGAATCTTATAAGCGTCCAATAATAAGCGTCCGTAATTAAAAATCCTTATTTTACATAACTTGTAGGGCTTCTAAAGTACAGGGTGGTCCGAAAAACATGATAGAAAGTACGCGATCATTGTGGAAAAAAGACAACATGCAAGAACATGAAACATATTTTATTGAATAAAGATATGAATGACATTTAATATACAAGATGCTTAAAATGTCTACCGTCTCCGACTATAGTGTTATAAAGCCGGTTCCGAAACTCTGTCATAATGCGCTGGAGTGTGTCGTAATCAAGTGCATCAATCTCACTTCTGATAGCCAATTTTAGGTCCTCCAGTGAATCAAGGCTATTCCTATAGATTCTGAACTTGATGTAACCCCATAAGAATAAGTCGCACGGATTTGGGTCCGGACTGTGTGGGGTCCACTCTTTCCCGTGCCCCGTGAATTTCTCTGCATCCAATGCAATCAAACGCTCACCAAACGTCATTTCAAGCCACGTGAAGACGTCAGAAGTTTTTTGGGGACGAACCCCATCTGGCTTGAACCAGTACCGGCGTGTCCTGCTGAGATGGTCCGCATCAGGGCCAAAGTGACGCTCTAGAAACTCTCGATACTTCACTCCTGTGACCACACCATCAATAAATATCGGACCAATTATCTGCTTCGACGATATGGCACACCACACCATGACCCTTTGTGGATGCAGTGAAGAGATGGCGCTGAGATGAGGATTTTCCGCACCTCAGTGGCGCCAGTTTTGTTTGTTCCCGAAACCATTCAACTGAAAATGGGTCTCATCACTGAACCAGATCTTGTATTCACTGATGGAACCATTTTTAAGTTCCTCGATTCTGTGGTTTGCGAAATCTCTCCGCTGCACAGTATCCCCCCCCCCCCTTCAGCGGCTGTCACATTTGGATCTTGTATGGACACAATCCTACTGCTTTCATTAGCCTTTGTAATGATGTTTTGGATATGCTTAATTGTTGGGCCGCCTGTCGAGTGGAAGTGGTTGGGTGATCCTCAAAGTATGCGCGTGCAGGCTCCCTGATGTCGTCAGTAACAATTGCTGATTTTCGTCCCGACGCCTTTCTTTTTGCATCCTAAACACTCCCCGTAGATTCATATCTGTCCATCAACCTGTAAACAATGAAAATCAGTGGGAGATTAGGACCATTACATCAGTCATCTGATGGCTTAAAAATCACTGCGACTTTAGAGTGCTATAAATTACTGCGTGATTATCTCTTTACTAAGCGTCCTTTTCTTTTTGAACTCTGAACGACATGCCCGTCGAAAGGGGACATTACAACGGTTATTCACATAAAATTTTCTTACGATATATAATCGATCTTAAAAGGTTTGTGATTTTATATTGCTTATTACTTATTTCCGGTAATTAAGCATTCAACTGAAATGTCACTATATGTGCTATTATAATATGGAAAAATTATATTTGCATCAATACAAATCAATAAACATCAATACACATCAATTTGCATCAATACACATCAATAAACACTCCCCGTAGATTCATATCTGTCCATCAACCTGTAAACAATGAAAATCAGTGGGAGATTAGGACCATTACATCAGTCATCTGATGGCTTAAAAATCACTGCGACTTTAGAGTGCTATAACTTACTGCGCGATTATCTCTTTACTAAGCGTCCTTTTCTTTTTGAACTCTGAACGACATGCCCGTCGGAAGGGGACATTACATCGGTTATTCTCATAAAATTTTCTTACGATATATAATCGATCTTAAAAGGTTTGTGATTTTATATTGCTTATTACTTATTTCCGGTAATTAAGCATTCAACTGAAATGTCACTATATGTGCTATTATAATATGGAAAAATTATATTTGCATCAATACATTTGAAATCAGAAACTTAAAATACTTTCTATCATGTTTTTCGTACCACCCTGTACATCTAATTACTATTTCTTGCTATAAAATCTTTTTAAATTCAAAACAATCTAATTTTTAAAGTGAAATAAAAATTTTAAAAAGAACTTTCAAAGAAAAGGGAGAATTATCGTCTGCTTAATAAAAAGCAGAGTTTAGACATAGCAAGTAAATTTCAATATTGACCAGTTTGGGTGATAGATATAGTAATTTATATAGATCTATCATCCCCATGTTATCGTGCAAGAATTTTTAATGTCGAAAAAAAGTTTTGGCATCAGCCATTAGAGAGTTAAAACTCGGAAATAATAATAGAATAGAATGTTAATGAGTTTTGAAAATACCAAAATATTGTGCGGCTTTTAAGTGTTTTAATAAATATATGAAAGGGAATGGAATAAGTTTCCATAAGTAAATTATATTTAACTAATTTATCATAAATACAGTTTTTATAATAAGTCGCTTTGTTATCATTATGAGATAATTATTGTCTTCGTATTTAATGGAATACTTTATTTAAATTTTAATATTTCTTAAGATTTTGTATTAGTAAGTATTATAGAATTTTCAACATTCTTTTAAATGCCCGCTAGTTTTAAACTATAACTAGTATATTGTGGCCACCTCAAGACATTCTTCTCTATATAACGCTATGCAAATTTACACAATACAAATTATTTATTAAATTATAACTTATTAAAATTATTTTCCATAATTAATGCAGACAATTTTTATCCCAAAGTAGTATAATAATAAATGCCGATAATCAGTTTTGTGCAGAAATGCGTATACTATAGTGTAGTAAAAAAAAAAAAAAGAAAAAAAAAAAAAAAAAAAGAAAAAAAAATGGGTATCTGGCGAACTGTATCTGGAGTTTTTCATTCACTTTTAGTACATAAATTATTCGTAAATTTTATTTGTTAAATTATCCGTGTGTGTTCCAGTCGGGAAAAGACATCCACTAAAGAGTAAAATGGCCGTCTTTCCCTGAAAAAAAAAAAAAAAAAAAAAAAAAAAAGGTATCACTTTTTCACTCTCGATGATCAATCTATGTCTTATTACTATATCTATAGTTTGGCTTCCGGTAGATCAACAGTCACATGACCTTTTTATGAGTTATCTTTGCCACAAAAAAAGGTTGCCATTGTCCCGTCCACTCTTATAATAGGTCTATCGTTATAATTAAGAAATTGGTCATTCTTTTTGCAATGTTTTAAAGAAACCATTATATATCCCTGAATATTTACAGCATCCTCATAAAAATTTACACAGATAATTAGAAGAATCCTCATAATTATACGTTACAGCGAAAACGCATTTCAATAATTACTTTTTACAGGGTGATCCAACACATTTTCATTATTTTTTAATTTTTTACTACACCCCTTTTCCAATTCAGGACACAATTTTTGCTGAAATATATGAGGTATAACATGTTCTTTATACTCATGAAGTTTCAAGACAATTCCTGCAGAATTTTTTCTAGGTATTTGACAAAACATCTAAATTCGAAAGTGTCCAAATACTTATTGGTAGATAGAGTATTTCAAGAATCAAATATCAGTGCTGGAAAAACAGTAAAGATGATAAATATAAATACAATTTTTGCATTTTCTGCAAGGCTTACACCTTTATTCAACCGTTATGTATCAATAGTACACTAAAGTACCATCTAAATATCTCGTCATTAAGTATTATGATTATTTGATATGCATATTTTTTATTGTTACTATCTTGAAAAATTTAGATTAATTTTCTGTGAAGGACGGTAGTTACTTTAACTAATAAACTAATTTAAATTCCCAAATGGAAGAATTCATAACGGATTTTTTCAATAGAGTTTTATTTTTATAACTTAGCGTGAAAAATTCATTTATATCTTTTCTTCCAATTTTACTCAGAAATTCTGATGACTCTCAACATGTGCGTAATTAAATTGCCGCTGAAAAGTAACTAGAAGTAACTAGAGAAAAAATATTTGAAATACATTTTTGTTTCTTTCACATTCTCATGTGTAAAGGCTTGAATTGATAAGGAATACTTAATATAAAAAAGATGATATCATAAAAATAGTTAACACTTTCGTGACAGCACTTTTTTATATTTTTGACAGTAAGCTCCGACTGTGGGCGTTATTCTTGTATATTACATTATTTTAAATCATTGCTTTCTGTATTCCCATTTATAATAAAAATGGATATACATTACAGTTACTCTCATTCAAATCAAAGTATCTGTATTCATAGTGCATTGATTATATAAATGTGAATATTAAGTATATTATTAAGAAATAATGTAACCTATGTAACCTAAAGAAACGCCCACTGGCGTAGTTACAGATTTTTAAATGTCGTGAATTCACGTCAGCGGTCGCGAAAGTGTTAATATTTTATGTAAATAGAATTAGATATGTATTAAATTGTCATATGCGTAAGCTGAAGTTTTATACGTCGATAAAATGAAATCTTTTTTTAATATTGTGTTCACGTTCCACAATCAAACTGATGAATAAAAAGTAACACTGTTTAAATTATTTGAAAGTATCTTGAATGTTTAAGTTCTCGTGACAGAAATATTCGTATACATCATCTCATTGAATATTATTCTTGGTTTATGACAAATGCACAGTTGTTAAGGCACAAAGGAAGAAATAATGGATATTGAATGACACGTGTTAGTGATTTTCATTGAAATGCATTTGGTGACTTACGATAGTCATGTCCGTGACTGAATAGTAATTTAATTTATCAATTGATTTAAATTTCTTTTTGCGAAAGTTTTTTTAGAGTGAATGCGTAAATTATTCTTTTTATTTAATGGATATTTACTGATCAGAATTTTTAATAAACGTCATTTAATTGTGATAGAACGTTTCTAGTAATGTGCAATTAGTATCTAGTATAAATAACTAATGAATACGTCCATTTAAAATTAACTTATAGTTTTTGAAGACTGTTATTTCAATCGATTCTTTTTATTCAGAATACGAATTAGTACCAGAAACTGAAAAAAAAAAAAAAAACATTCAAAATTCTAAGTATTAATGATATCTTTAATAATTTGTTTAAAAACCTTTTCAGTTTATAAATATTGGTGTCACAAACAAAAGTACAATTATGTTTGCTTTTAGAAATTTTAAAAATTCTTAATTTCTTTTTTACAGTATATATATATATATATATATTTATATGTGTGTCATCTTAAAAAGTGCTTAAAAATTTTAGTATTATTTTATAAAAATACCTGTACTGGATCTGCAAAGATTACATATACAGTCGAACATCGTTAACGTGAATCACTTTTAACATGAACTGTTTTCACAATGCCCGTCAAAATGAAGATTAGTTTAGTTTTATGAAGATTAGTTACTGATAGCATGAACTACTGATAACACGAACAGATTTTTTACCCCCTTGAGATTCACGTTAATCATAGGTTCGACTGTATTTACATATTTCACACCAATTTGTGCCGTATAATGTATTGTGATACCCTCCGTGACAACCGTCGAAGACATGATTGACAGCAGAGGCGCGCTGTCTGCCACAATCAAAGGATGCTGCGGCAAGCCTACTCTTTGTGTGCTATCGGCGTTTGTGATCCCGATTTCATGCTTTCTTTTGATGGTCCCGACATTTGACGAGCTCATCAAGGTGGGACGACTCAATGACGCCAAGCTCGCTGTCAAACGACTGGTCAAGTTCGTCAAAGTTTTCAGGTGTGGTCCTGAATCCCAGAAACCTATAGGGTTCCAGAAAAGATCTGGAGTGTTTCCCTCATATATCCTCGGAGGCGAGGATCCAGGGCTGCTAGAATGAACCCATCGGAATGAACTCGACGCGGAAAGTTTTCATTATCGGAAACGTCAGATTTCACTAAAATCATCCCGATATGCGTTTTATACCCTAGCACCAACTCCTCGTAAAGGTGAGTCGAAACTTCTACCAGAGAGAAAGGGCTGTTTTCGAAATCGGATTAAGTTGACCAATCACAGACAAGGATAATTTCACCCTCGCCGCGAGATTTCATTTGGATATTTTAGATAAACAAAGATGGCTGCCTCTGCTTGTGTGGTTGTGAATGTGCGTTTTAGCTTTATTTAATAAGAAAAGAGTGTTTATCCCCATTTATTTTTTGTAAATACCGTATGTATTTTCTAAATATCAAACCCGTGTTACTACCGAACTTCACCTTTTGCCAGTTGCTAGCATTTTAAGGCAATAAATGTAAATGATTTTTTGCCTTGAAGTGTTAGCTGCTAGCATTTGTTATTTAGTGAACGACGAATTTACTATGGATGTAAGAGCTTTGGATGTATATAGGTATTATATATTTTTTTTCTGTCTAATCTGTATTAACTTTATAGTTATGGTAATGTTTCTTTATTACATATATGCACAAATATTAACACTTGCGTTTAAATTTCCTTAATTAAAATTTTTGTGTACATATATTAGTATAATTGATTTATTGTATTTACATGTGTTAAAGCAAACCTAATAGTATTTTATTATTATTATTTTTTTTTTTAATTTGCATGTTTGTATGTACTGTTTCTAAAATTTCTTTTAGAATTTACAATATACAATAAAATATGCTGTGTAATTTTAAATCTTTAAGCATAGTAAAAAATTATCTTTCGTCAAAGTAAGAAAAGTAAAACCGTCTTAAAATTAATTTTCATTTTGTAAGTGAATTTACATAATATGTCTAATTTAGATTGTAAAAATCAATTATTAAATTTAAAAAATTACATTCACTTACTTTTCCCTTTCTAAGATATGATAGATACTATTATATAGCTACAAATGAAGTTTTGCAAGTGAATGTAGAATTGACGTGCTGTGTCTCAAACTTACTTAATTCAATTATAATAAAATGTAAAAGGAAAAATTTTAGTTCCAGGGAAAATAAATATTTATCATAATTTCCTTTAAGCTTTATTAATGTTTTATGTACAGGGACTTGTATCATTCATAAACATACTTTAAATAAGATTTTTAGTTTATATATATATATATATATATATATATATATATATATATATATATATATATATATATATATAATTGCAGTTTTCATTAAACTCAATTAATCTTTAATAACTTTAAATATTAATACTTGTTATTCTTAATAGATATGCTATTAATATTAGACATGATTAATAAGAATTTTAATTACAAAATATATATATATATATGGGTATTTATATTTTTTTTATAATATTTAATTAATTTTCAATAATTTTAAATATTAAGACATGTTATTCTTCATACTTTTTAAATAAGAAGTTTAGTTACCAATATATATATATTACAATTTTCATTTAACTTAATTATTTTTTAAGATTTAAATATATTTCATTTTCTTGAATAACACCTAATGCCAAGATGGACGCCATTGGAACCGTGATTTATTTATCTCACGACGATTTCACTCGGAAAAGACCAGTCGAAATTTCAGAAAACGATTCCGCCTGACAATTCCGATAATGAAAGCAATTCGATGAGTTCGTTCTAGCGAAATAAGAAAGGCTATCGGAATGTGACGTCACATCGGAGAAATTCCGATAACGAGTGCATTTCGATGAGCTTGTTCTAGAGCCGAGCGGAAAGAGAAGAGAGAAGAAGACGATCTTTAGATCTGAGGGAGGCAGGAAGAGCTGAATGATAGCTTAATGTTTTTAATCAGGCATAATGCTCATTTTTATTCTAATATATTTGTTTATATCATTATAATTATTGTAAATATGTTTTTAATTAAACGAGAATATTTAATTTGGCTCTATTTATTTCTTGCCTAATCGATTGATTTTTAACTTTTAGCTATTTGGGAGTTACGCTGCCACAGCTAAGTTAAATGGTGGCAGCTACTTGGAGTGTTTTGTATTAATGAAAATAGTTCGTGATCCCATGCCACACTCTAAAATAAAAGAAATATATATATATATATATATATATACAGTCGGTAACAAAAGTGTCCGAACACTAGCAAAAATTCCTATATAAAAAAGTTACACGTCATACGGTTTTGTTAAAGAAATCCTTATCGAATCATGTTCTTACACTGACTAAGAACAGGATTCGACAAGGATTTATTTAACAAAACCGTATGAAGTGTACTTTTTTTACATAGGAATTTTCGCTAGTGTTCGGACACTTTTGTTACCGACTGTATATATATTAAAAATTTTGTGTGTGTGAATCAGTAATACTTTGGATTAAAACAAGATCAACTCCAGAGTTGCCAGAAGAGAAATGCTGATCTGACTTTGCAGTGCCGACTAAACAAGTTGAGTCCCATTTTGATTACGTGAGAGAGGTCAGCTGAATTTCGTTTTGGTTTAATCCGCGTAGACCTAACAGGAAAATAATGATAATAAATTGTTTGAAACTGTTTAACAATTGTTTGAATTTTTTTATATTTCTTTCTTTTGCAGAGTGGGGTATTTCTGTTTTTAAATTGTAACGACGATAAGATTAGAAATTATAATTCAGTTTTTTTACTATTAAATGTTTTATTAAAAATGGTTACTTTATGAGCTAGTAGAAATTAGTTCAAGAATATATTAAGTAATTGTCAAGATATTTTACTGTTTATTTTAAGTGAAACTCAGTTTAGAAAGAGAAATGACATCTATGTGAGAAATATTGATATTATTCTGAAGTGTGTCACAAAGAAAAAAAGAGTTATAGAAATTTTTCTGGTATGTTCTAGAAGTGTGCGTTTCACAATTTTATTATCTCAAGAGTATGAATTTCAGGGTTTAAATTCAGTTTAAATGAGTTAATTTCCATAGTTACTAAAATTTTTACAGACTTATTTGTTTTTTGTTTGTATGACTAAAAGTGATTAAATTTTAGAGACAACAAAAAATTTTATTAGTCTTGCTAACTGGTTTAATTTTAGTAGGGTTTACTAAAATTGGTAAAACTTTTTTATTCGTAAGAATATCTTATATTCTTGTGTTGGTAAGAAAAAAATATACTCAGAACTCATTATGTTTATTTATGTATTTATATTGTAATGAAAATCTCTGAGTGAATGTGGTACTAATACATTTACAGAATAAATAATACTGAAACTTTACTATATATATATATATTTTTGTTATTTAATATATTTCATTGCTCTTTATTGTATTTTATTATTGTGTATATGCTATCAGTTTTATAAATATTATTTATTATCGTACCATACTTTTTATTTCGGCCAAACTGGAGGAATTTGAGAACTTTTGTGTAGTCAGAATAGGAATATCTTGCTTTCGCTTGCTCAGGAATTTTACACTAACGTGTCGGAAAAGGACCGTTTAAAAGTCATCAGTAAAGCTATATTAGAAGCTCCGAATTTTATGAAAAAAGAGGGTAGGCATTTCTTAGATCAGAGTATTAAACAGGAAGAAGAACGTGTACAAAAAGAAAAACAGGAGCGTTTAGATCGAAAATAATGACAAAACTGATAATTTGAATTTAAAAAATTGCGGTTGCAGGTGCGTAGTGGAAACCATTAGCATAAATTCTGGAAGCTCAGGTTTAGAGAGTCCTACGGTGAATAAAGTAAATTTAAAATGTATACGAAGCCTTTTATTATCCAGAAGCATTAAAATTATTTAAAAAAAAAAAAAAAAAACCTTACTTGAGCTTCTGTACATTATCCATAGGCTTTATGAAGGAGCTCCCCTTCATCATCGGTGGATTGCTTATGTGGTCCGCTTCTTTCGGTGAATCTCTTCTTTTCTTTTTATTGTTTTATCAGATGTTACCTATAATTCTATAAATGGCAACGAGCCGAAAGTAGGATTGTGCCGATCGTGGCAACATCTGATAGAACAACAAAAAGGAAGGAAGCTTCCTTCTAAATTTCAATGAGAGCAAATGAATAGCTCAATTCTTTACTTTGGTTCCTACAAAAATCGCGGAATTAATGATAAAAGGACCTGTTGAAAAGGTACATGATTTTCAACATATGAAAAAACTATTATTAAAAAGATATAGGTTAGGTGCAAATGCATTGACGAAAAATTTCGTTGAACATACACGTAAGCCCTTAGCTTTGTAGTAAGACCTCGTTTAGGAATTAAAGGCTACATAGAAAACTGGCTAGAAACCGTGTGAGCTAAAGATTGTGAATCGCTGAAAAAACTAATACTTACAGAGCAATTAAAGGAAAGGGTTCCCTTAAAATCCGGGATAAATATTTGAATGAATGCGAGAGTTTTAAATCAGCGAGTGGCCGATAAATGTGATATGTACAGTCGGTAACATAAGTGTCCGAACACTAGCAAAAATTCCTATGTAAAAAATGTACACTTCATACGCTTTTGTTAAATAAATCCTTATCGAATCGTGTTCCTACACTGACTAAGAACAGGATTCGACAAGGATTTATTTAACAAAACCGTATGAAGTGTACTTTTTTTACATAGGAATTTTTGCTAGTGTTCGGACACTTCTGTTACCGACTGTACGAAAGTATACGTTCTGATCATTATAAAAATAGACTTTAAAATTACGAGAGACGTTGTGTAGGAAATAATAAATTCACAAACAGCAAATCGAACGGAAAACAAAAAACGACTGGGTCGAATTTTAAAAAAGAGCACTCATCTAAGAATCCTGTAAAACACGAGAGCAATTTTAGAAATATTCCGATCCAAATTTCCATAAGAAACGGGAAGTTATTTTCCGCTTTTCAGACAGAGTGGTCATATCCGTTAACAATTCCCTGAGCTAGAAAGAAATGAATCTAGTGTTATTATTCACCCTGTAAAAGGGGTTTAAGTGGTTGTTCCAAACCTTACGTTAATAAAGCGGTGACGAATTGGGTTGAAAGAGAGCTGTTGAGAGACACGGGCTCGAAATGGGATTTGAGCGTTCGCAGTTGGGTTAAAGACGGCGATTTTATAGGGAAAAATATACTGATGCGTTTCCCTATTGATGACGAAAGTAAGAACTTACCATTAGCTCGGAGCATGGGGAAATAGTGACTACAGCAGCTGTCAGACCTGATAAAATATAGAACAAAATTATTATTTATTAAGTAATAAAACGGCAGAGCTGATTGAAAACCTTTAAAAAGATCCTAAACGTTTTCAATCACGGTTTAATCGGAGAAAAAAATCTCATAAAGATCAATTAGATAATGAAAAAAAGCTTAGCTATTGTAAACAAGAGGATGAATGTTACGTCTCCTAACCCCTTAAAGCGCGCTGTCCTCGCTGCGAGGACGCAAAATTTAAGATCCAGCTCCAAAAATTCATCCCGGAAATTTTTTAGCAAAAATTTAGGTTTATAACTTATCAGAAAAGACCGTTTTTTTTTAAACTTAAAATTAAAAATTTCTTTTAGTTTAATTTAGTTCATAAATTCTGGTGGCAGTATAATTTAAATGATCCGAATTGTTCTGCGCCGCAAAGGGTTAACTGAAAAGAAGCAGAAAGGTTTTCACAAACCTAAGTTTAGTTCAATAACAAACAAAAACTTTAAATGGTCCGGGCAAAGAATGAGAAATGAAAGTTTCGTTTCTAAGGGATTTCTGTCCTCCTTATTCCCAGAATTCGAAAAGAGGGACATTGACAGGTGAATCCTTTTGTACCCAGAGAGAGATCGTGATTTCGGACACGCATTCGGAACAAATTAGAGAAAAAATATCAACAGATATCACGAAGTCATATTTTAATAATTTCGAGTATGTTGATGTGATCATAGTAGAGGATGAATTTTTTTCCCAAGAGAGGAACTAATTAAGATAAGTCTCGGCGATATACAGTCGGCAGCAAAAGTATCCGAGCACTAGCCAATAATTCCGATTTCAATAAGGTACACTTAAAACTGTTTTGTTAAATAAATCCTTGTCGAATCATATTCTTAGACTGACTAAGAACATGGTTCGACAAGGATTTACTAAACAAAGCAGTATTAAGTGTACTTTTTTTAGACAGGTTTATTGCTAGTGCTTGGATACTTTTGCTGCTGACTGTACATAGTCATGGCACTGATATGGATCGCGAGAGATTATATTTAGTTGAAAGAGAAGGAAGATATTTTGTTTCGAAAAATGACTTGATTACCTTAGCCCCCTGCGACCACTGTGAGATAGAATGACAATACTAGTTCTCTTCTCACCCCGAATACTTTGACTTTGGTATAATTTTCATATATTTAATTTCCACAACATTACTGGAAGACATTTTTTTTTCTGCCACTGTACCATTAGACAAAAAATGTTTTCCCTCAGAGACTTGTTTATGTGCGAGAATAAATTTTTAAACGTATATAAAACGTGAGAGAAATAAGCTTTTGTCTTGTTTCTTAGAAGATATTTTGAAAATGTTTTTTATATGCACTTAAAAACTATTTAAAACGGCATTTGAACATAAGTTTAGTACAAGTTACAACCTTGCGAGACTGCGATTACTGTTATAAATCTAGATAAAAAATCGTGTGTATGCAGCAAAATGATGTTTTTATCAAAACATTTCTTTGTAAGTTTCATTTACTGCCGATATATAAATGCAATTATTTCTTTTTTGATGGAATGAATGTAAAATACATTCATTCAACACTAAAAAGCAGTAAAAATAAATCTCATGCTTTAATATAAAATATTATTTTAAAAATGAATTTTTCTTATTATCCTGTTCTTATATATCAAACATGTAGCTTTTCACTGACATGAACTTATTTATATTAAAGAATAAAAAATATTGTTTATCTTGATGAATGAAAAAATTCTAATATCTTTTACAATTCATTGGTTTAAATTATGACATTATTGTTACAACAAATGTTGCGTGAGTATATATATTAAAGATCATATTTCAAAGAAAAATATTTGAAAAATGTTACGGAAACTTTCCTGAATGTTATTTTTTAAATTTAACCCAAACACCTTTGCATATTCTCACCATTTTGGTTTAATGACCAAGTAAAAATAAAACGAAAAATCTTAGAGATGATTTGAATTCAGGTGATGAGATTTAAATGTTACTTTTCCAGTTTACAGTGGGACTATTTCAAATAAATGGATAAAATAATATATTTTACAATAAAATTAGTAGCACTTTATTGTCCACGTCGAACTAATATCTTAAATCGATAGTAAAAGAAAAAAATCCCCACTTGTTTCATATTTTTAATATAGTGCATGTCTGTCCTTCTGTAGTGCCATACACTAATCTTTGTTTATTCAGAGAATTTTTAGAATTTCGAAAACAGTGCTATCCCTCAAAGAATTCCTATTTTATGTCTGTATTACACAAGCAAATGTATCCACTAAAGCAACATCGATTTTTACAATTGTCATTACAGATGCATGGATGCCAACTTTACAGCTTTATTCCATGGCATTGGTTGTACCTGCTTTTTATTCACACCACTTTTTTTGAAAAGAATTTTTCTTCTTATTTAATCGTAAATATATATTTGAAAAAAAATACTCAACAAAAAATACGGCGTTGAAATGGGCAAGTGCTAATAATGCCGTCGAGTCATGTTCTTAGACAGACTAAGAACATGACTCGACAAGGATTTATTTAACAAAGCAGTATTGAGTGTACTTTTTTTTGCATAGGAATTATTGTTAGCGCTCGAATAATTTTGCTGCCTACTGTATGTATCCTTATCACTCCCAGGAGTGAATCCCAGATTGTCACCAATTGCTCAATGTGTAGCTTTTGTGCGACGTTAAATACACTCAACTCAACTCTAAATTTGAGAAATAGCAGAGCTGTGTCCACTACTGGATCTGACCTTGAAAGTCAGATAAGCCAGTAGTGGACATGACTGTCCACTACAGGTCATGATGGCATTTTTGGTACCTGTAGTGGACACCCATAAAAGTACTTATAATACAAGATAAAAAAAACAGCACAATAAATGAATTCTGCATAGCTATTTTAGTCCTATGAAAGCAACAGTTAGAAGAAATCAGTTAAAAGTAAGCAGAGGCAAAGCAAACAAAATATCATTTAATTATTCAGAATTATACGAAAAAACGCCATAATCACAAAAAGTGCATATTTTTCTAGTTAAACTAATATTATTCCAAAACTAACTGATGGCTGGATTTATTTGTAGTTATAGACATTAATAGTAAAGGACTATAACTTCCTTCCTGAACATTGCTCGAACTTCCTGAAGGATTAGAAAGCTTGTTTTCAGAGTTTAAATTTAAAAGTGTCCACTACTGGTACAGAGTCCACTACTGGTGCTTTTACTTTATATAGTTAAAAAATTCTCAAGAAATTGTGTTCTTAAATAAACGACTCGTTTATTTTTCCAGAGATCAAACATGTATAATTTTAAAACTTGATTGAAAATTATCTTATAAAGAGACAAATTACTTAAACAGATAATTTGTAACATATTTTATACTCGGCTCACTAACCGATATTCTGACTGAGTCATTAAATAACACATCATTCAATGTCAAAAAAATTTTGCGTTTTACTTTTTATTCATGATTTGTTTTATTATATGTAATCTCTATGTGTATTATTATGACAATAGCATGAATATGTGGTGAATTAAGTATGAGCATGATGAATAGTTAATCGTGGATGAGCACTTATAGAAAATAACTTTTATTTGCTGATAAAAGAGTAACGAAATTTTTCTATTTCATAATTTGATTGTCAAATGTATTGAGTAACTTACATGAAATTAATTCAATGTTGGAAAAATTTTAACGTTGTTGATAATGTGGCCCATTGAATTTAATATAATTTTCAGAAATGAAAGGTATAATTTATATATCAAACATATTTGTATTTTGAATAAAGAAATTTAATGAGTTGTGGATGACGAAATTTACCTTTTTCTTCAGTATGTATGTTTATTATACAGCGTTTACCTAATTAAATGTAATTAAGTTTTTATTTATTGTAAAATTTACGACTTTGAACCTTTATTTATGGCACATAGGGGCATTAAATAATATTAGTCAACATAAATTAATGGCTTTTGAAAATTTTCTTTGAGTATTTTATGTCTAAAAATATATTTATTCAGCATCATTTTTCTAGACATTATTTTGTTAAAATTATTATTTTGATGAAAGTATCATTTTGATGAAAGTATCATTTTGATGAAATACAATGCTAGTGTTATTTTATCTTATTAAAGAAGTTAGTTATGAGCGTTAAAAGCACTAGTATTATGTAAAAAACCGAAAACAACTTGAACAAATCGATCCTTCCGTGACTAATAGTTATTAAAGGAATATTTACTTTTAATTAATAAAGCTACATATGCGTGTAAATATTTTCGCATTGATTTACTTGACAAAATACGTCTTTATATATAAATTACGTTAGTTGTTACAAGCAAGCAAAATTTTCAACATGATAGCTAAAAGAATAACGCATAACTTCTCAAGCGGAAATTAATACCTTGGCATATATTCTACTTTGTTTAAGATCATAAAACAAACTCTTAGTTGAATAATCTTGTTTTGTAAGATTTGCTTGTTTCATTTATTGGGAAAATTTAAATACTAAACTTGATCTCAGTTCGAGTTATCAGAGAACAGTATTCTGTATGGGCACATGTATAAATATTACTTTTGACGAGAAAAATAAAGTAAAACTTTTATATTTATATTTATTATTAGATTAATATCCATAAATTATTCATACAAAATAAAAGTAAGGTTAAAAAAGTTTATTTTAAATAATCGTTTATTCCTTTGAAGATGAAGAATATATAAACAGACTTGACGTTGAACAGAAATATTTATTTTTACACAACATTCAAAACTCCAATGTAAAAATATTAAACGCAAATTACAGTTTCGGTAGCGCAAAGCGTACCTTCATCAGTGCACAATGAGTACTGTCATCAATGTAGATTCTGCACTGATGACGGCACGCTGTACGCTACCGAAACTGCAGTTTGCGTTTAATATTTTTGCATTGGCGTCTCGAATGTTGTGTAAATTTTATATTAATATGTTATTGGGTTGTTATTTCTATACGACTTAATACTTAGTTTATTATTATTATCTCAAATATTTTCAAAATGTAGTTCATTATTTGAGCATTTCGCATAGATAGCTTTGTTATTAAAAAAGAAAAATCTTTGAATCATAGAATTAAAATCCGATTGTATGTATATCCTCACACAGGAAGGTGTAGAAAGATGCAAAAATTAACCAAGTATTACGAGTTAACCATTCATATTATTCAGGGATGAAATAGTTCCCTATTTTTTACTACCAGTATTTCTTTACAGATATTTTTATTAGATTTTTACTGCAATTTTTGTAATTTTATAGGGTAGAAATTTTTGTAGGAAATTACTGGTGGCAAAAAAAGCGAAACTCTTTCATCCCTAATTATTCCAATTAGTTATAAAGATACCAATTAGCCCAAACGATTACAAGTTAAGCAGCACGATTTAATGTTAAAAGAATGCCTCCCTGGAATAATGTCAGATACCTGAAGCGGTTGGGTAGCAAAATACAACCAGCGGAAAAGCGATAGTTTAGCAAAATTATTGAAGCACACATTCACATTTTTCATATACATTTTTTTTTTTTTTTTTTTTTTTTTTTTGTGTGTGTGTAAGTTTGATTGCTAATTCTTATCATCAACTTACTTTTTTATAAACAGCATAAAGACTAAGATCATGACTCGACAAATTTTTACTTAACAAAACAGTGTTAGGTGCGCATCTTTTAAATGCGAATTATTGCTAGCGTTTAAATAATTTTGCTGCCGACTGTAGATGTTCAGGTTGAGTAGGTTTACCTTCGTACTAAAGTTACGCAGGGCGAAATTGGTGACAGTCTCAGAGAACACAGTTGGCAGCAAAATTATTTATATATGTATTTAGTTTGATTGCTAATTTTTATCATCAACTTTTTTTTATAAATAGTATAAAACTAACATCATGATTCGACAAATATTTACTTAACAAAATAGTATTAGGTGCACATCTTTTAAATACAAATTATTGCTAGCGCTTCAATAATTTTGCTGTCGACTGTATGTTAGGAAAACCTAAAACCTAAAATTTTATGGAATCCATGAAACCAGATTTTCAGCAATTTCAAAGCATTTTTTTTCTTAATGTATTTATAAAGTGATATAAAAAATAGCGATTCAGTTCCTTTTTGAAAATTTATTTACTTATAGTGAACAACGAAGCGGGGATAGAGCCTCTAGTATTTTTTACTTTTTGAGGCAAAAATCTCAAAATTTTGGATCATTGTGATAAAATATGTGTTTTTGTTTTATATATATATAAATGTAATAAAATAAATAATATTGGTTTCTGTCGAAGAAATTTACACATGTAACTGTAAAGTTAGCTGCTTTATTTTAAACAAAATATGGCAAGAATATTTTTCTTGTTCTTTTAGGAAATATAATTTTTTTCTATAAAAGACATTTTGTTTTTAAAAACATATATATACAAAGTGTATATATTAATTTTCATAGTGAATTTCGTAGAACTTAGACTAGAGTAATGAGACGGGTTAGCTGGCTGAAAAATACAGATATCACTAATCGTCTTTGTCAAGTGGCGACATGGAAGCTCTATGACTAAGTCGATAGGCTATATAGCCTGACAGGCTTTCCGTCGAATAGATTGCCGTTTGAAATTGCTGAAATAAGGTGTCAAACTGCTTTGTTTATGTCAGTTATTGTGTTTTCTGCTTAAAATGTAAATTTTAAGAAATACATTTATAAAATCTGTCTCAATAGGGAAACTAAGATATGTAATGTTTCTTCTTATTATTAATATAAATATATATATTAAGATTTTGTTGCATGCATTTCACTTTCATATAGAGACAGTATAACGACTGAGTATATATGAAAATTCAAAATGGTTTACTTAGCATTTAGTTGTGACAGATACGTTGAGGCGTCATGAAAAAGCTAAAGCCGATTGCGATAAAATTGCATTAGAATTAGAACAAGGAGTGTGCAAATTAAAAAAAAAAATTTCCAAGATATTTTCAATGTGAACAATGTTGTCCATTATTAGTTACATAAAACAAAAATAACAATCCAAATCAATGAACCCAAATCCTCAATCAATCCATATCAATATTTGGATAGGATATAAAAAATATTGTACAATATTTAAATTTAAGCGATAAATTGATATGCGAAACATTTTTCAAGTGTTAATCTTCTGAAATTACAAAATTTAACATCAGAAATTGAAATTAGAAAAAATACAATAGATGTACCGTAAAGTTCTATCGTTTTGAATAATTTTCTCAAAAAATATTTAAAAAATAAATATGCAAGTTAGGACTAACTGATCATGTTTATGCAACGTCATCCTCCAGTTTTCTTTCGGCTCCTTTTGGCCACGAGTGGAAGTAAATATAGAAGCTTTAATAAACACGATGTTAAAAGTTTTTTCGATAATTTAAAGTCTGAGCTTGAATGTCATGAGTTTAGTCTAAACGATATATGATACAGATGTAAAATTGGAGTAAGAATAGAACAAAAGCCGGTTAAAATAATTGCTCAAAGAGGATAAGAAAAATTGAAATGACCTCAGTTGAAAGTAGAACAAACATAAATAGTGCTTGACATTATTGCTAAAGAAAATTCCGTCCTATCCATGTTACTATACCAAAGATAAATTTCAAAGATAATTTCATCAGTGACAGTTCTATAGGCTTTTGTGGATCATTAAAATTGGAGTGATTCTTGTATCATTACCGATCACACAATGATTTAGAGTATAAAAATGAAACGAAAAACGAATCTGATAGCACTGAAGATGATGAAAATTGTCTGCGTTTAGATTGCTGACAATTATACAAAACCTCACTACATGGAGAAAATTGGGTAAAATGTAAGAGGTGTAGCAAATGGATCCATGTATAATGCACTAACGATGACTGTGTTACATTTGATTTCCTGTAAATCGTAGCTGCTGAAAGTAGATTTGAGGGGAGATTAGCTTAAAACCAATATGTATAGTATTTGTGTTCGCATTAGAAAAATACTTTTTTTTTCTCTTTTCTTTTCTTTTACTACTGAATATACATTTCCAAATGTAATAAAGGATAAATTTAAAATGCACAAAAATGTAATTCGTAATCGGTTTCGAAGTTCATTTTCATGTGCTACGATGCACCCCATGCGAAAATTGTACGTTATTTAAAATTAACTTAACATTGAAAAATTATTTTAAAATGTAAAAGTTCTTTTTAATAAATTGAGGAAGAACTTTTTCTACAAATGCTTAGTATTTGTTTTATATAACTAGGGGGCTCCGCCCCCTGCTCGCTCCACTCACGAACCCCCTAGGGAGGCTTCGCCTCCCCCTCGACTCACTTTATTTATTAACACTTGCAGAGCTCTACCCTACTATTCGCTTCTTACCTTTCACTGAATAGGAATATTATAATTGCTTAACACAAGATAAAAGCAGAAAATTATTCTAAAAATCCCCATATTTAATGTCAAAATGAAATATATAATATTTAATAGCACATTATTTATTTTTATTTATTTGAAAACTATGCTAAAAATCAGTATTTTATTTTATTTTATTTATTTATTCATTTTTTGAATGGAAAGAAATTCATTATATCTAGACCATTTTGCATTACAGCTTTAGTATATGACCCTTTTTAATTCGTTTTTGCAACTATAGATCCGGACAGCGGAAACCCAGTCGGTAGAGCGTCGAGCTCGTAATTGGAAGATTGCGGGTTCGGTACTCGAGCTGGCTAAAGACCGTCGTGCACACTAATGGCTTCTGGTGCACGTAAAATTTGTCGTGGTCGCAATGTCCTCCATGTTCCCATCAAAATTATAACTTCGGGGATCACGGAAGCGGGGGAGCCATCCCCTCCGGGTAGGATAAAAAATGTGGTAGCATGTTTCCGGAACGTCCCTAGGAATGTTCCGGACCGTCCCAGACCGTCGTCAATTATCCATACGCAGTAATAGTACGACGTCAAACCGAACCTACCTAACTACCTATCTACCTACAACCATGGATCAAATTTTAATTTTCCCGAGTAAGAATATTAATTTCATTTTTTTTTTTTTTTTTTTTTTTTTTTACTAATATGGTTCCGGGTCGTTGTACCCCAGTAGGTAAAGCGCCGAGCTCATAATTGGAAGATTGCCGATTCGATACTTGAACCGGCCAAAGATCGCGGGGTACATTAGTGGTTGCTGGTGCACATTAAATCCGCTGTGGCTGCAATGTCTCCAGGTTCCCTTCAAAATTATACCTCTGGAGATCAGCAAAGCGGGGGGAGACATTCCCTCCGTAGAGGATCATAAAATTGTGATGGCATGTCTCCGGAACCTTCTTAGGGGTGTGTTTCAGACCGTCGCCAATTACCCATAGCGCAGTATTGATGCGACGATAAACCCAACCTATGTACCTACAACCATGGATCATATTTTAATTTTCCCGTGAAAAATGACTTCATGACAGAAGAACAACGTCACTGGGAGAAACTTTTTTCAAGGTGGCAAATAGAGTACTTTCATAAACCTGTCGTTTTTAGTTAATAACTTCTTTAATTAAAATGACAGAAATTTCTAAGCAACTGAAATGTCTGCCTTAGAGTATTCGGAACACACTGATACCTCTCATGACGCGAAGGACCTTGCCCTCCGCGAGATGTTGTCGCAGACAAAAAAAATATTGACGCCAGCACCTCTGACCAGCAAAATCTGACCTCATTCCTATAGAAGCAGTCGAAGCACCGTCCAAAAGTTCGTCCTTCATACGCTTGCGAGGAAATATGAATGCTGGTTGAATAAAATTCCCAGAAGCATTGACCGCATTTACGAGTGTTACGTGGTTACTACGTTCAGCACTGGAAATCTTATTGATGCAGCTCTTCTCCTTTTTTCAAATCACTTTTGGTGGTTTGTTTGGCACCGTGGAGGATCCAGTCTCGCCCATATTGTAAATTGTGTGAGGAGGGGAATTTTAGGTATCCAACAGCTTCGCCAGATTTTCCAAACAGCGACCACATTGAGGTTTATCGCTCGAACAACACTTGTTGAGGTTGGCGTACGCAACGACAATTCTGGATGCTTTTTTATAAATAGATGAAGTCACTTCATACCAGTCGTTTATTTTCTTTATTAAAGTGATTTTGTAATCTATTAATTTCTGCAAAACTAAAAGCAACTTCCCGAATTTTTTTAGTGTTTGTCCTTACAAAATGCTGTCTACTTTTTTGTTGTACTCACACAGTTATATTTCCATTTCCGCAGGAAAAGTTTAAGTGTACCTGCTCAAATTTATGACTGCAGATGATCTTTTTAATCGTTCGCAATGTTGCTTCATGTATCCCTACTGATTTAGCTACCCCTTTCTTCCTTTCGCCTGCCTCGATGCGTGTTTTTGCATCCAGTCATTGTTCTGGAGTACAAAATCTTCTTCAAGTACTTCTTTGTCGACTAGACTTCCTGTTAAAAGGAAAAAAAGATTACGATTCATGTACAAACTATAATAAAAAATGCCGACTGTGTATTTATTTCAGTGCTGTCGTTTCTAGTAATTGCGGAATTATAAAAACTTTTAACACGTTCGCTGCCGGTTTCACGTGACTAAAATTTGAAATGACGTTTTTTTCCTTTAACCCGCCGAATGTGTTTGACGTGTTACACAAGAGCGCTACATCGCCAGATGTTATAGGCTTTGTGTTTACCTTTGCTTAATTGCGTCATGTGTTACGTCAATACGCTGTATTACGTCAAACGTGTAAAAATTCATCTGCTCGTTACAAGCAAACTCTGGAGTTAATGAGTAAGAAGTTAAATTTCCATAGCAAATAGAGTCGTTTGTACTAAGCAGATAAAATATCTCGCTGACGCCATCACTTCGGTTGCATATTGATGATACGTGTTTTATTAGAGAGAAAGTATTCTATTTTGAAATAGCCTTCCATAGAGGATCAAATTTTTGATCGCATGTTTCCGGACCACTTCTAGGGCTGAGTCCCCGACCGTTGCCAATCGCCCATTGCGCAGCACTAGTGTGACGTAAAACCCAACCAACCATCTATTTTGAAATATGAATATTTGTGATGTTTGCGTTAGTACTGTTTGGCTGGTTGAATAGAGTTGGAATTTAAGAGGTACTTTTGAATTTAAGAGGTTGGTTTGTTGATTGTGTTTTACGTCACACTAGTGCTGCGCAATGGACAATTGGCGATGGTCTGGGTCTCACCCCTAGAGTTGTCCAGGGACATGCCATCACAATTTTGATCCTCCACGGAAGGGATGACTCTCTCGCTTCGTAGACTCCCAGAGGTATAATTAATATGGGAACATGGAAAACATTGCGGGCACGACAGATTTTATGAGCACCAGCCACCATTAGTATATACAATGGTTTTTGGCAGGCTCGAGTACCGAACCCGCAATCTTCCAATTCCGAGCCCGCGCTCTACCGACTGGGCAACAACGGTCCTGAATTTTAGAGGCATATTTTTGAATTTCATGGTAATACTGGTTGCTACAGTACAAAATTTTGTATACTTTTTAATTTCATGCATTTTGAGATAGGGGTATAGTGAACAGATCAGAGTACCATTTTAATAGAGAATCGTTAAAATTTGCTATAATTATCCAGTTGCGGATTTATTTTTTCATTCCTAATGAATGAGGACTATAAATAAAATATTAATGATAAATAATTTACTTTATACAACTTTATACAACTTTTGAAAACTTTTAAATTTAAAATTCCTAAGTAAAAAAGTATACTTCATACTTTTTTGTTAAATAAAACCTTGTCGAATCCTGTTCTTAGTCAGTGTAAGAACATGATTCGATAAGGATGTATTTAACAAAACCTTATGAAGTGTACTTTTTTTACATAGGAATTTTTGCTAGTGTTCGGACACTTTTGTTACCGACTGTACTTATAGCTGTTAAATTATTGGAAATAAAAAAAACTATCATCTAAACACTTATCAATTACTAAAGCAACACACTTTTCAGGGACATTTGGTGTGATTGTATAATCTAAGTTTTATTTTTGTATTTGTGATTAGTTAAAAAATCGTAATTATTTTTTTTTTTTCTTTTAATTCTATTTTATGAAAATTTTCCTTTTGTCCTATGTATTATTATTATTCGGATATTTTTTTTCAAGACGCGTTTTTTTTTTTTTTTAGGTTAGATCGCCGAAAAGCTCGCTTTCGTATGCCGCCGGTGTAAGGTTGCTATTCGGCACGATGCGAAATGGCGCCGTCTTGGCGATTTTCGAAATTTCGCCAAGCGGCAGCCTAAAGTAAACTTTCACCTGTAAAGCAATACGTCACATCCCGCGCTGGCGCGGGATCGGCAGCGAACGTGTTAATTCAGCTACACATTCGCATTAATTTTTTAGATTTTATACGCGAGATACAACTATTCATGCACATTCATCATTTTTATTTTAAAGATTTAAGATTATGATTGAGAAAGAGATAAAAAAAAATGTTAGATGCATGCTTTTTATACAGTTCCTTGTTGGAGAAATAAATATGCGAATTAAACTAAATGCAACTTTATGAAATTACCTAAAAACAGAGTTTAGTATCAATTTATTTTTTTATTATTATAAAATATAACTTAAAAATGTATGAGAAGGTGAAAATTATCTTTCAGTAATCTATCTATATTCTAGAAATGAGGGTATCTAATTTTAGAAGAGAGAACTAACGACCAAATTACACTGCATGCTTAATAAATTCTGAGAAATACATCTACTATTTTGTCTGAGCAATCACAAAGACGTAATATATTTAAACACGCTCGCTACATATCAAAAGGAATAGTTTCGGTTTTGATCATAAAATGAGGGAAATTAGAAGAGAAAAAAAAATCCTCTTTTCGAAGAGTGAAAGGAGAGAATAGATTTCAAACACCAATTTAAAAATATTTCTGTGAAAAATGATATCATCAAATAAGAATTGCTTGAAAAAAAAAACCCGTTTACTGTAATTTACAAATTATTCATCATCATCATTATTATTATTATTATTATTATTATTTTGAACATTTGTATTGCATACAAAATATCTAAAATGTGTTTCTTAAACTCAATCGCTTACAAAAACGACAAATGTTTACATTCAATAACTAGTTTCATTATTATATATTCAAAATGTTCATGGTTACAAAAAAAAAAAAAAATGCGTATTTGTTTAACTTGTATATTAAATTAATGTGTGTGAAATATTTTGTATTACGATAGCACTGTTTTGCCAGCATATATATATGTATATATATATATATATATATATATGTTACCGTTAAAGTGCATAATTTAGTTATTTCATAGAATAACTAGGTATTTCATGAAATAACTAGACAAGTCAGTTAAAGTATATAATAGATAAACAATTTCACACTTTACCTAGTTATTCTATGAAATAACTAATGCCAGACCGTTAAAGCGTAAAATAAACAATTTCAAAGTTATTTTTTAAATTAATGATCACAAATTCATGTACGCAAATCGTACAAACGTTCGCAATATTGGCTGCTGCAGTACAAAATTGTGCATATGTTTCAGATTCATGCATTTTAACATAGGGTATCTAGTGTTTTTTTTTTTTTTTTTCATGTACGCAAGGCGGACAAACGTTCGCAATACTGGCTGCTGCAGTACAAAATTGTTCATATTTTTCAGATTCATGCATTTTGAGATAGGGGTATCCAGTGTTTTTTTTTTTTTGTTGTTGTTTGTTTCCATGTACGCTAAGCGTACAGACGTGCGTGATACTGGCTACTACAGTGCAAAATTTTGCATATTTTTGAATTTCATGCATTTTAAGTAAATTTTTATACTGCAGCAGCTAGTATCACGCACGTCTGTACGCTTTGCGTACATGAAAAAAAAATCACTAGATACCCTATCTGAAAATGCATGAATCTGAATCATATGCATAATTTTGTACTGCAGCAGCCAGTATGACGCAAGTTTGTACGCTTTGCATACATGGAAATCAAAAAATACATCACTGGATACCCCTATCTCAAAATGCATGAATCTGAAACATATGCACAATTTTGTACTGCAGCAGCCAGTATTGCGAACGTCTGTACGCTTTGCGTACATGAAAACAAAAATCGCTGAGTACTCCTATCTCAAAGTGCATGTCTTATCTCAAAGTGCATGTGTCACAAAATATGCAAACTTTTGTGCTGCAGCACTGCTAAAATAACCGGTAAATGTGGTAAATATTGAATAATTAATCACATTCCCCAAAATTTAGCGGGGATTATGCATAATCATTTCATACTTTAACGATCAAGTAACGACAGAATACCTAGTTAAATCATTGAATTCAATAATTTTATATACTTTAACTGACTTGTCTAGTTATTTCATGAAATACCTAGTTATTCTATGAAATAACGGATTTCATAGTTTAACGGTAACATATATATATATATATATATATATTCCTCACATATTTTTTTATATGGCGATATTTAAATTTGTAGAAATTATAGAAATGTATGATTATAACTATCTGATTAATATAATACATATAAATGTTTACTTTTGTAAAGTGTATATATTTAAAAACAACATAATCACGGCACTAGTATTATAAAATCAAGTATCAAATGTCATGTTTAATAGGTTTTTATTTACTGTCTTTCTTACGGGATTATTTGTTTGATTTTTAAATACACAAGTCATTATTAGAATAAATTATTATATACCAAGTGCCAATGGTGAACAAATATTCTGTGTTACTGTCAAGAAATACATGTGGATTGAAATTAAAATTTCATTTCCTGATTTTTTTTTTAAATATACATAACTTTCATATGATGAAAATAGGTTCACCTGTACATTGAGTTAAAAATACAACTCTTTATATAAAAGGCATAAGTTTACAAATGTATTTAACATTTATTTATTATGTGCAAAACGCATTTGATAACGACGTACTACGTTATTTAAAGCTAGTTAATTTATCATACAAACATGTTAAAATATGATCAAGAGTATTTAAACATAAAAACTTCTTCACATCATAAAATAAAGGTAAACATTACAGGTTTCGAAAGGAAGAGATCATTCTTCTTCAATTTAAAAAGCACGTGTTGCTACCTTGGAGACGAAAGCAAGACTAAAAGTCAGGGAAACACCCAAGAGGGAGGAACAACACAGCCATCCAATAGGACAGCTGCATGCAACAATCAGCCAGAAGAGGATACAACAACAAAGAAAAAAGAGAAGCAAGCACAAGAGAGGCAAGCACACACACAAAAAAAAAAAAAAAAAGAAGGTGATGATGATGGTTCTTTTTAATTAACGTTACTATTTTTTTTTATTACAAATTTTTATTTAATTTTTTTATTTAACAAAAAAAAAAAAGAAAGTTATTTTATGGAACAAAACAAGTTTTTCCAAGCTGAAGACAGCAAAGTGCAATGAAATTTTTCATAAAAAACGTTTTTGTTAGATATTAAATGATGAGCATACTTAAGAAAACAGTTTTCGTTATCACATGGTTTAGATATTTATTTATTAATTATAAAGAGTTTGCTTGATATATATTCTGTAAATTTTAAGAAGTCAAAATGTTTAAAAAAATTTTTATTGTGAAACTTTGAAATTTGTCGATGTTTGATGAATCATCCATATTTGTGAAACTTATCGACGATTTTTTAATTTGGATTTTTTGTAACGATAATTTCTCTTTAAATTAAATAGTGTTGCAAAAAAACCACAGTTTTTGAAAAATTTGAATAAACCCGGGAATTTTGGGGAATAAACCCTGAATTTTGGGGAATATTCTGAATTTTAAAAGTAAACAAAAGCAGTCACTTTCAAAATGGAAGTTAGGGCTAACGCATTGAACATAGATATACATAATACTTAAAATGTCAATAAGTATTGCATAAATTAGTTTTAAATACAGGAGCAATTTTATTTTCAGGCAATACTGCTTCTGTTCATTGCAATGATTATATAATACTTTTTAATATATTTCCGAAAGAGAAACAAACTGACAAATTTTTAAAATTTGGTCTTTTTTTTTTTTTTTAATTATTTCTAGCAAAGCAAATGAATTTAAATTATGTATGTTCTGTTTGAAAATTAGAAATATAGTTTAAGTAATATTACTTGATCAAAAAGGTCTTTAAAAGATTACTTAACTAAAATTATCATTTTAACTGCAATGACATTGAGTGATTCTTGTTTTTTTAGGTTTTGCAATAAATATTCATTTTAAATGTTTCACAAACAAGTACAGTCAACTCTCTTTAATCTGCAGTTAAATTTTTAGTGTAAAATAATAATAATAATAATAATAATAATAAGACAAACTATTATTACATCAGTATTTAACAAAATTTAAAATAAACAATGATGAAAATTCATTTCTGCACTTAAAAAATATTTTCCTTTGTATTTTTAAAATAAATATCTATATTTATATTTTATTGCTATGTATCATTTGAGTATGCTTAAATTATTTAACTTATGAATACACAGTTTTATCAACTTTGAAGATATATTTCATTCTGAAATTTATTAGAAATAGTCTTTCTATTTTAATGTCTATTTATGAAGTAATAATAATAACTGACTCTGTGAATCTGCCAAAGAAAGAAGAATTGAGTTGCTTTTCACTGTTACAGTTAAAAATGCTAAATACGAAATCATTAAAAATAATAAAAAGGAAAAAAATGTGTTTATGCATCAAATTATTTTAAAACTCCCAGAAATTTTGAGAATTTCCAGGAATTTTCAAAAATTTCTTCCCAAAAATCACGGTTTATTTCCGGGGAAGAAACGGGTTTTTTCCAACCTTTGCAACATGAAAATAAAATAAAAAGATGTTAGAATAAACATTTGAAAAAAAAATGTATACTTATTTTACTTGATAAAGATATAAATGAAATTATATAAATTGTGAAAAAGGTTTTAAGGGCTAAAAAAAGGTTGGACATATCCATATATTAAGGAAAAATTGCGTTAGTTGTGAACTAGTTATCCACTCATTACAAAATATGGCAGAATGTTTGTTTACTCGGAAATAAATATAACGATTTTAAGGAAAGCTTGTGATTAAGGGATTTTTTGGGTGGAGGTAGAGGTGAAAAGTCGGTTGAACTTATCCAAATCTTCAGAAAAATTCGCTTTCGCTCTTAGCCCTTTATCCGCCGTTTCCAAAATGTAGCAAAAATTAGGTTTAATCAGAAATGGATAAAAGAATTTTGATGAAAGTTTAGAGTTAAGAGTTTTTTGGGATTAAAAATCGATTGGACTTATCCTGATCTTTAGAGAAATTTGCGATCGTTATTAACTCTTAATCTGCCAATTGCAAAATCTGGCTGAAATTCGGTTTACTCAGATATGGATATAATAATTTTAATAAGATCTTAAGGGTAAACATATTTAGCAGACAAAGCCATCTGACATACCTTTATTTGTAGAAACATTAGCGTTAATTGTTAACCATTAGTCCACCCGCTGCAACTTGTGAAAAAAAAAAAAATTAGTTTTCATAGAAATGATTCAACGATTATGGTAAAAATTTCGGGTTAAGGATTCAGAAGATGATAATCTCATCTGACTTATCCTCATATTGAAGAAAATATCCTCCTTTGTCAAACATTCACTCCACCGATTGGGAAATATATCTGATTTTAAATATTATTAGAAATAGAAAAATCATGTAAACATAAGCATTTTTTTTTTTTTTTTTTTTTTTTTTTTACAGAATATGAAATGAAAATTACTTCCAATTAATTTTTTTACAATCATAATTTATTGTTTGGAATGTAAACAGATTAAAAAATACTAAACTTATCTTGAAAAAAATTGTTCTTATGCTCAGAATGTAAAAGTTGCTTAGTAAAATATTTGAAATATAAATTGAATGCGACAAGGTATGGTTGCACAGCAGCTATTATCCCTTATGATTAAAAACACTATTAAGAACCGTCAGCTTACTAATACTGGCTTTTATACTGAGTACTAAATAAAATTTAAATTAAATATTAACACAAGTAAACAGCTAATTATTAGCTTAACGTAGTAAAAAAAATTATTTTATATTAAATTATTTGTTCATTTTAATTATAACAAACAATAAAAAAAAAAAAAAAAAAAAAAAAAAAAAAAAAAACTTTCAACTTAAAGAGAACATTTGTTTTGTTCTGTTAGTTTTCATATACAGTCACCGACATAAGTCAAGAAATACAATCGGTAACAAAAGTGTCCGAATACTAGCAAAAATTCCTATGTAAAAAAAGTACACTTCATACGATTTTGTTAAATAAATCTTTATCGAATCGTGTTCTTACTCTGACTAAGAATAGGATTCGACAAGGATTTATTCAACAAAAACGTATAAAGTGTACTTTTTTACATAAGAATTTTTGCTTGTGTTCGGACAATTTTGTTACCGACTGTACTTTCGAATCTAGAATTTTTGTCGAATTTCTATAAAAATACTTAATAAATTCACTTGAAACTTTAGCGATCAAAAGAACACGTTATACCACATATATTCTAATAAAAGTTTTATTCCGAAGGTTAAGAGGGGATTAATCACAAATTAACTAATAATTGTAATTTTTAAAATCTACCGGTAAAAAATAGTACTTCAAATGAGTTGTAGCTTTAGTATATGTTTATGAGCTTTCTTCTAACTACAGATATAAATTTATATGAGAATTGCCCTTATACTAATGGAGATGTAAAGGTTTCTTTAATTACGTCGACATTTTTTCGCACGTTTTTTGTTTATAACATGCAGGGTTTTAAAACCAATACAATGTCATTTTAGAAAACTTTATGTACTACATTAGACACAACATACTGTAATCAGAATATAAAAATATCAAATATATAATGAAATATCAGTATTTTTATTAAATAAATTTTTACTGCGCATGCGCAAGCGCAAGAAAAATTTGGCGCATATTTTATTACTGAAATATATAGACTGACTCTAAAAAATCCTCTCAGTCAAATATCATTAAAACTCAGAAAGATATCCTTGATAAAATGTGATTTTCAAGTACTTTCAAAAACATGCAAAACGCTAAGGGATTTTTACCCATATTTTCATTTTGAATCGACAAACAGTTATGGACATAAGTGAATGCAACTTTGCATCTTCCAGAGCTGCCAACCTAATCCGGCAAATTGTTAATACCGCCCCTTTTTCTACACCACTTAATTTTTAGAGTATTTGTTTTCTTCATTCATCGTATATATATTTGAAGAGAATTACTCGAAAAATTAAGTGGTGTTGGAAAAGGGGCTGAACTAACAATTTGCCGGATTTGGTTGGCAGCTCTGATTATCTCAACAAATGTGAATAGTATTTGAAAGCCATTACTAAAACATATTGTTTATGTAATCCTTAATATCTTATGTAAAGTCAATAATATACACTGTAAAAAATATTTCTGTAAAAAATAAAACACTTTTTAAACATAAATACAGCATAGGTTGCTGTATACTTTTTCAGCTAGTTCCGTAAAAATAATTGAAGATTTGTTACTTCACATTGTGCTGTAAATCAGTATCAAAATTTTTCTAGAAGTCTTTTGGTGCGTATGACATGATTTATCAACCAATCAGCGCTGATGTTGACCTTATCTGTTTTTGTAAAGAAAAGACATTGTGAACCCAACGGTGCGATTGGCAAAGTGTTGGCCTCTAGAACAGGAGATTGTGAGTTTGAATCCCGAGGTATCCAAGACCGTTTGCTCCGCATGAAAAAATAAATTATGTGTAACAAAATAAGTAAGTTGCTTAGTGTTGTGGATTACTCCCTGCACGCAGGTGTAATAATTTCAGGAAATATTTTTAAAGCCCACTGTGAAAATTACAGCACACGTGAGTAAGAATCGCAGCAAATTTATTTTACTGCACATTGAAAAAATACAGTACACTGAGTAGGCAATACTTTTACCAGCACACTGCGCTGTAATCTACTACATACTTTAAATAAGATTTTTAGTTTATATATATATATATATATATATATATATATATATATATATATATATATATATATAATTGCAGTTTTCATTAAACTCAATTAATCTTTAATAACTTTAAATATTAATACTTGTTATTCTTAATAGATATGCTATTAATATTAGACATGATTAATAAGAATTTTAATTACAAAATATATATATATATATGGGTATTTATATTTTTTTTATAATATTTAATTAATTTTCAATAATTTTAAATATTAAGACATGTTATTCTTCATACTTTTTAAATAAGAAGTTTAGTTACCAATATATATATATTACAATTTTCATTTAACTTAATTATTTTTTAAGATTTAAATATATTTCATTTTCTTGAATAACACCTAATGCCAAGATGGACGCCATTGGAACCGTGATTTATTTATCTCACGACGATTTCACTCGGAAAAGACCAGTCGAAATTTCAGAAAACGATTCCGCCTGACAATTCCGATAATGAAAGCAATTCGATGAGTTCGTTCTAGCGAAATAAGAAAGGCTATCGGAATGTGACGTCACATCGGAGAAATTCCGATAACGAGTGCATTTCGATGAGCTTGTTCTAGAGCCGAGCGGAAAGAGAAGAGAGAAGAAGACGATCTTTAGATCTGAGGGAGGCAGGAAGAGCTGAATGATAGCTTAATGTTTTTAATCAGGCATAATGCTCATTTTTATTCTAATATATTTGTTTATATCATTATAATTATTGTAAATATGTTTTTAATTAAACGAGAATATTTAATTTGGCTCTATTTATTTCTTGCCTAATCGATTGATTTTTAACTTTTAGCTATTTGGGAGTTACGCTGCCACAGCTAAGTTAAATGGTGGCAGCTACTTGGAGTGTTTTGTATTAATGAAAATAGTTCGTGATCCCATGCCACACTCTAAAATAAAAGAAATATATATATATATATATATATATACAGTCGGTAACAAAAGTGTCCGAACACTAGCAAAAATTCCTATATAAAAAAGTTACACGTCATACGGTTTTGTTAAAGAAATCCTTATCGAATCATGTTCTTACACTGACTAAGAACAGGATTCGACAAGGATTTATTTAACAAAACCGTATGAAGTGTACTTTTTTTACATAGGAATTTTCGCTAGTGTTCGGACACTTTTGTTACCGACTGTATATATATTAAAAATTTTGTGTGTGTGAATCAGTAATACTTTGGATTAAAACAAGATCAACTCCAGAGTTGCCAGAAGAGAAATGCTGATCTGACTTTGCAGTGCCGACTAAACAAGTTGAGTCCCATTTTGATTACGTGAGAGAGGTCAGCTGAATTTCGTTTTGGTTTAATCCGCGTAGACCTAACAGGAAAATAATGATAATAAATTGTTTGAAACTGTTTAACAATTGTTTGAATTTTTTTATATTTCTTTCTTTTGCAGAGTGGGGTATTTCTGTTTTTAAATTGTAACGACGATAAGATTAGAAATTATAATTCAGTTTTTTTACTATTAAATGTTTTATTAAAAATGGTTACTTTATGAGCTAGTAGAAATTAGTTCAAGAATATATTAAGTAATTGTCAAGATATTTTACTGTTTATTTTAAGTGAAACTCAGTTTAGAAAGAGAAATGACATCTATGTGAGAAATATTGATGTTATTCTGAAGTGTGTCACAAAGAAAAAAAGAGTTATAGAAATTTTTCTGGTATGTTCTAGAAGTGTGCGTTTCACAATTTTATTATCTCAAGAGTATGAATTTCAGGGTTTAAATTCAGTTTAAATGAGTTAATTTCCATAGTTACTAAAATTTTTACAGACTTATTTGTTTTTTGTTTGTATGACTAAAAGTGATTAAATTTTAGAGACAACAAAAAATTTTATTAGTCTTGCTAACTGGTTTAATTTTAGTAGGGTTTACTAAAATTGGTAAAACTTTTTTATTCGTAAGAATATCTTATATTCTTGTGTTGGTAAGAAAAAAATATACTCAGAACTCATTATGTTTATTTATGTATTTATATTGTAATGAAAATCTCTGAGTGAATGTGGTACTAATACATTTACAGAATAAATAATACTGAAACTTTACTATATATATATATATTTTTGTTATTTAATATATTTCATTGCTCTTTATTGTATTTTATTATTGTGTATATGCTATCAGTTTTATAAATATTATTTATTATCGTACCATACTTTTTATTTCGGCCAAACTGGAGGAATTTGAGAACTTTTGTGTAGTCAGAATAGGAATATCTTGCTTTCGCTTGCTCAGGAATTTTACACTAACGTGTCGGAAAAGGACCGTTTAAAAGTCATCAGTAAAGCTATATTAGAAGCTCCGAATTTTATGAAAAAAGAGGGTAGGCATTTCTTAGATCAGAGTATTAAACAGGAAGAAGAACGTGTACAAAAAGAAAAACAGGAGCGTTTAGATCGAAAATAATGACAAAACTGATAATTTGAATTTAAAAAATTGCGGTTGCAGGTGCGTAGTGGAAACCATTAGCATAAATTCTGGAAGCTCAGGTTTAGAGAGTCCTACGGTGAATAAAGTAAATTTAAAATGTATACGAAGCCTTTTATTATCCAGAAGCATTAAAATTATTTAAAAAAAAAAAAAAAAAAACCTTACTTGAGCTTCTGTACATTATCCATAGGCTTTATGAAGGAGCTCCCCTTCATCATCGGTGGATTGCTTATGTGGTCCGCTTCTTTCGGTGAATCTCTTCTTTTCTTTTTATTGTTTTATCAGATGTTACCTATAATTCTATAAATGGCAACGAGCCGAAAGTAGGATTGTGCCGATCGTGGCAACATCTGATAGAACAACAAAAAGGAAGGAAGCTTCCTTCTAAATTTCAATGAGAGCAAATGAATAGCTCAATTCTTTACTTTGGTTCCTACAAAAATCGCGGAATTAATGATAAAAGGACCTGTTGAAAAGGTACATGATTTTCAACATATGAAAAAACTATTATTAAAAAGATATAGGTTAGGTGCAAATGCATTGACGAAAAATTTCGTTGAACATACACGTAAGCCCTTAGCTTTGTAGTAAGACCTCGTTTAGGAATTAAAGGCTACATAGAAAACTGGCTAGAAACCGTGTGAGCTAAAGATTGTGAATCGCTGAAAAAACTAATACTTACAGAGCAATTAAAGGAAAGGGTTCCCTTAAAATCCGGGATAAATATTTGAATGAATGCGAGAGTTTTAAATCAGCGAGTGGCCGATAAATGTGATATGTACAGTCGGTAACATAAGTGTCCGAACACTAGCAAAAATTCCTATGTAAAAAATGTACACTTCATACGCTTTTGTTAAATAAATCCTTATCGAATCGTGTTCCTACACTGACTAAGAACAGGATTCGACAAGGATTTATTTAACAAAACCGTATGAAGTGTACTTTTTTTACATAGGAATTTTTGCTAGTGTTCGGACACTTCTGTTACCGACTGTACGAAAGTATACGTTCTGATCATTATAAAAATAGACTTTAAAATTACGAGAGACGTTGTGTAGGAAATAATAAATTCACAAACAGCAAATCGAACGGAAAACAAAAAACGACTGGGTCGAATTTTAAAAAAGAGCACTCATCTAAGAATCCTGTAAAACACGAGAGCAATTTTAGAAATATTCCGATCCAAATTTCCATAAGAAACGGGAAGTTATTTTCCGCTTTTCAGACAGAGTGGTCATATCCGTTAACAATTCCCTGAGCTAGAAAGAAATGAATCTAGTGTTATTATTCACCCTGTAAAAGGGGTTTAAGTGGTTGTTCCAAACCTTACGTTAATAAAGCGGTGACGAATTGGGTTGAAAGAGAGCTGTTGAGAGACACGGGCTCGAAATGGGATTTGAGCGTTCGCAGTTGGGTTAAAGACGGCGATTTTATAGGGAAAAATATACTGATGCGTTTCCCTATTGATGACGAAAGTAAGAACTTACCATTAGCTCGGAGCATGGGGAAATAGTGACTACAGCAGCTGTCAGACCTGATAAAATATAGAACAAAATTATTATTTATTAAGTAATAAAACGGCAGAGCTGATTGAAAACCTTTAAAAAGATCCTAAACGTTTTCAATCACGGTTTAATCGGAGAAAAAAATCTCATAAAGATCAATTAGATAATGAAAAAAAGCTTAGCTATTGTAAACAAGAGGATGAATGTTACGTCTCCTAACCCCTTAACGCGCGCTGTCCTCGCTGCGAGGACGCAAAATTTAAGATCCAGCTCCAAAAATTCATCCCGGAAATTTTTTAGCAAAAATTTAGGTTTATAACTTATCAGAAAAGACCGTTTTTTTTTAAACTTAAAATTAAAAATTTCTTTTAGTTTAATTTAGTTCATAAATTCTGGTGGCAGTATAATTTAAATGATCCGAATTGTTCTGCGCCGCAAAGGGTTAACTGAAAAGAAGCAGAAAGGTTTTCACAAACCTAAGTTTAGTTCAATAACAAACAAAAACTTTAAATGGTCCGGGCAAAGAATGAGAAATGAAAGTTTCGTTTCTAAGGGATTTCTGTCCTCCTTATTCCCAGAATTCGAAAAGAGGGACATTGACAGGTGAATCCTTTTGTACCCAGAGAGAGATCGTGATTTCGGACACGCATTCGGAACAAATTAGAGAAAAAATATCAACAGATATCACGAAGTCATATTTTAATAATTTCGAGTATGTTGATGTGATCATAGTAGAGGATGAATTTTTTTCCCAAGAGAGGAACTAATTAAGATAAGTCTCGGCGATATACAGTCGGCAGCAAAAGTATCCGAGCACTAGCCAATAATTCCGATTTCAATAAGGTACACTTAAAACTGTTTTGTTAAATAAATCCTTGTCGAATCATATTCTTAGACTGACTAAGAACATGGTTCGACAAGGATTTACTAAACAAAGCAGTATTAAGTGTACTTTTTTTAGACAGGTTTATTGCTAGTGCTTGGATACTTTTGCTGCTGACTGTACATAGTCATGGCACTGATATGGATCGCGAGAGATTATATTTAGTTGAAAGAGAAGGAAGATATTTTGTTTCGAAAAATGACTTGATTACCTTAGCCCCCTGCGACCACTGTGAGATAGAATGACAATACTAGTTCTCTTCTCACCCCGAATACTTTGACTTTGGTATAATTTTCATATATTTAATTTCCACAACATTACTGGAAGACATTTTTTTTTCTGCCACTGTACCATTAGACAAAAAATGTTTTCCCTCAGAGACTTGTTTATGTGCGAGAATAAATTTTTAAACGTATATAAAACGTGAGAGAAATAAGCTTTTGTCTTGTTTCTTAGAAGATATTTTGAAAATGTTTTTTATATGCACTTAAAAACTATTTAAAACGGCATTTGAACATAAGTTTAGTACAAGTTACAACCTTGCGAGACTGCGATTACTGTTATAAATCTAGATAAAAAATCGTGTGTATGCAGCAAAATGATGTTTTTATCAAAACATTTCTTTGTAAGTTTCATTTACTGCCGATATATAAATGCAATTATTTCTTTTTTGATGGAATGAATGTAAAATACATTCATTCAACACTAAAAAGCAGTAAAAATAAATCTCATGCTTTAATATAAAATATTATTTTAAAAATGAATTTTTCTTATTATCCTGTTCTTATATATCAAACATGTAGCTTTTCACTGACATGAACTTATTTATATTAAAGAATAAAAAATATTGTTTATCTTGATGAATGAAAAAATTCTAATATCTTTTACAATTCATTGGTTTAAATTATGACATTATTGTTACAACAAATGTTGCGTGAGTATATATATTAAAGATCATATTTCAAAGAAAAATATTTGAAAAATGTTACGGAAACTTTCCTGAATGTTATTTTTTAAATTTAACCCAAACACCTTTGCATATTCTCACCATTTTGGTTTAATGACCAAGTAAAAATAAAACGAAAAATCTTAGAGATGATTTGAATTCAGGTGATGAGATTTAAATGTTACTTTTCCAGTTTACAGTGGGACTATTTCAAATAAATGGATAAAATAATATATTTTACAATAAAATTAGTAGCACTTTATTGTCCACGTCGAACTAATATCTTAAATCGATAGTAAAAGAAAAAAATCCCCACTTGTTTCATATTTTTAATATAGTGCATGTCTGTCCTTCTGTAGTGCCATACACTAATCTTTGTTTATTCAGAGAATTTTTAGAATTTCGAAAACAGTGCTATCCCTCAAAGAATTCCTATTTTATGTCTGTATTACACAAGCAAATGTATCCACTAAAGCAACATCGATTTTTACAATTGTCATTACAGATGCATGGATGCCAACTTTACAGCTTTATTCCATGGCATTGGTTGTACCTGCTTTTTATTCACACCACTTTTTTTGAAAAGAATTTTTCTTCTTATTTAATCGTAAATATATATTTGAAAAAAAATACTCAACAAAAAATACGGCGTTGAAATGGGCAAGTGCTAATAATGCCGTCGAGTCATGTTCTTAGACAGACTAAGAACATGACTCGACAAGGATTTATTTAACAAAGCAGTATTGAGTGTACTTTTTTTTGCATAGGAATTATTGTTAGCGCTCGAATAATTTTGCTGCCTACTGTATGTATCCTTATCACTCCCAGGAGTGAATCCCAGATTGTCACCAATTGCTCAATGTGTAGCTTTTGTGCGACGTTAAATACACTCAACTCAACTCTAAATTTGAGAAATAGCAGAGCTGTGTCCACTACTGGATCTGACCTTGAAAGTCAGATAAGCCAGTAGTGGACATGACTGTCCACTACAGGTCATGATGGCATTTTTGGTACCTGTAGTGGACACCCATAAAAGTACTTATAATACAAGATAAAAAAAACAGCACAATAAATGAATTCTGCATAGCTATTTTAGTCCTATGAAAGCAACAGTTAGAAGAAATCAGTTAAAAGTAAGCAGAGGCAAAGCAAACAAAATATCATTTAATTATTCAGAATTATACGAAAAAACGCCATAATCACAAAAAGTGCATATTTTTCTAGTTAAACTAATATTATTCCAAAACTAACTGATGGCTGGATTTATTTGTAGTTATAGACATTAATAGTAAAGGACTATAACTTCCTTCCTGAACATTGCTCGAACTTCCTGAAGGATTAGAAAGCTTGTTTTCAGAGTTTAAATTTAAAAGTGTCCACTACTGGTACAGAGTCCACTACTGGTGCTTTTACTTTATATAGTTAAAAAATTCTCAAGAAATTGTGTTCTTAAATAAACGACTCGTTTATTTTTCCAGAGATCAAACATGTATAATTTTAAAACTTGATTGAAAATTATCTTATAAAGAGACAAATTACTTAAACAGATAATTTGTAACATATTTTATACTCGGCTCACTAACCGATATTCTGACTGAGTCATTAAATAACACATCATTCAATGTCAAAAAAATTTTGCGTTTTACTTTTTATTCATGATTTGTTTTATTATATGTAATCTCTATGTGTATTATTATGACAATAGCATGAATATGTGGTGAATTAAGTATGAGCATGATGAATAGTTAATCGTGGATGAGCACTTATAGAAAATAACTTTTATTTGCTGATAAAAGAGTAACGAAATTTTTCTATTTCATAATTTGATTGTCAAATGTATTGAGTAACTTACATGAAATTAATTCAATGTTGGAAAAATTTTAACGTTGTTGATAATGTGGCCCATTGAATTTAATATAATTTTCAGAAATGAAAGGTATAATTTATATATCAAACATATTTGTATTTTGAATAAAGAAATTTAATGAGTTGTGGATGACGAAATTTACCTTTTTCTTCAGTATGTATGTTTATTATACAGCGTTTACCTAATTAAATGTAATTAAGTTTTTATTTATTGTAAAATTTACGACTTTGAACCTTTATTTATGGCACATAGGGGCATTAAATAATATTAGTCAACATAAATTAATGGCTTTTGAAAATTTTCTTTGAGTATTTTATGTCTAAAAATATATTTATTCAGCATCATTTTTCTAGACATTATTTTGTTAAAATTATTATTTTGATGAAAGTATCATTTTGATGAAAGTATCATTTTGATGAAATACAATGCTAGTGTTATTTTATCTTATTAAAGAAGTTAGTTATGAGCGTTAAAAGCACTAGTATTATGTAAAAAACCGAAAACAACTTGAACAAATCGATCCTTCCGTGACTAATAGTTATTAAAGGAATATTTACTTTTAATTAATAAAGCTACATATGCGTGTAAATATTTTCGCATTGATTTACTTGACAAAATACGTCTTTATATATAAATTACGTTAGTTGTTACAAGCAAGCAAAATTTTCAACATGATAGCTAAAAGAATAACGCATAACTTCTCAAGCGGAAATTAATACCTTGGCATATATTCTACTTTGTTTAAGATCATAAAACAAACTCTTAGTTGAATAATCTTGTTTTGTAAGATTTGCTTGTTTCATTTATTGGGAAAATTTAAATACTAAACTTGATCTCAGTTCGAGTTATCAGAGAACAGTATTCTGTATGGGCACATGTATAAATATTACTTTTGACGAGAAAAATAAAGTAAAACTTTTATATTTATATTTATTATTAGATTAATATCCATAAATTATTCATACAAAATAAAAGTAAGGTTAAAAAAGTTTATTTTAAATAATCGTTTATTCCTTTGAAGATGAAGAATATATAAACAGACTTGACGTTGAACAGAAATATTTATTTTTACACAACATTCAAAACTCCAATGTAAAAATATTAAACGCAAATTACAGTTTCGGTAGCGCAAAGCGTACCTTCATCAGTGCACAATGAGTACTGTCATCAATGTAGATTCTGCACTGATGACGGCACGCTGTACGCTACCGAAACTGCAGTTTGCGTTTAATATTTTTGCATTGGCGTCTCGAATGTTGTGTAAATTTTATATTAATATGTTATTGGGTTGTTATTTCTATACGACTTAATACTTAGTTTATTATTATTATCTCAAATATTTTCAAAATGTAGTTCATTATTTGAGCATTTCGCATAGATAGCTTTGTTATTAAAAAAGAAAAATCTTTGAATCATAGAATTAAAATCCGATTGTATGTATATCCTCACACAGGAAGGTGTAGAAAGATGCAAAAATTAACCAAGTATTACGAGTTAACCATTCATATTATTCAGGGATGAAATAGTTCCCTATTTTTTACTACCAGTATTTCTTTACAGATATTTTTATTAGATTTTTACTGCAATTTTTGTAATTTTATAGGGTAGAAATTTTTGTAGGAAATTACTGGTGGCAAAAAAAGCGAAACTCTTTCATCCCTAATTATTCCAATTAGTTATAAAGATACCAATTAGCCCAAACGATTACAAGTTAAGCAGCACGATTTAATGTTAAAAGAATGCCTCCCTGGAATAATGTCAGATACCTGAAGCGGTTGGGTAGCAAAATACAACCAGCGGAAAAGCGATAGTTTAGCAAAATTATTGAAGCACACATTCACATTTTTCATATACATTTTTTTTTTTTTTTTTTTTTTTTTTTTGTGTGTGTGTAAGTTTGATTGCTAATTCTTATCATCAACTTACTTTTTTATAAACAGCATAAAGACTAAGATCATGACTCGACAAATTTTTACTTAACAAAACAGTGTTAGGTGCGCATCTTTTAAATGCGAATTATTGCTAGCGTTTAAATAATTTTGCTGCCGACTGTAGATGTTCAGGTTGAGTAGGTTTACCTTCGTACTAAAGTTACGCAGGGCGAAATTGGTGACAGTCTCAGAGAACACAGTTGGCAGCAAAATTATTTATATATGTATTTAGTTTGATTGCTAATTTTTATCATCAACTTTTTTTTATAAATAGTATAAAACTAACATCATGATTCGACAAATATTTACTTAACAAAATAGTATTAGGTGCACATCTTTTAAATACAAATTATTGCTAGCGCTTCAATAATTTTGCTGTCGACTGTATGTTAGGAAAACCTAAAACCTAAAATTTTATGGAATCCATGAAACCAGATTTTCAGCAATTTCAAAGCATTTTTTTTCTTAATGTATTTATAAAGTGATATAAAAAATAGCGATTCAGTTCCTTTTTGAAAATTTATTTACTTATAGTGAACAACGAAGCGGGGATAGAGCCTCTAGTATTTTTTACTTTTTGAGGCAAAAATCTCAAAATTTTGGATCATTGTGATAAAATATGTGTTTTTGTTTTATATATATATAAATGTAATAAAATAAATAATATTGGTTTCTGTCGAAGAAATTTACACATGTAACTGTAAAGTTAGCTGCTTTATTTTAAACAAAATATGGCAAGAATATTTTTCTTGTTCTTTTAGGAAATATAATTTTTTTCTATAAAAGACATTTTGTTTTTAAAAACATATATATACAAAGTGTATATATTAATTTTCATAGTGAATTTCGTAGAACTTAGACTAGAGTAATGAGACGGGTTAGCTGGCTGAAAAATACAGATATCACTAATCGTCTTTGTCAAGTGGCGACATGGAAGCTCTATGACTAAGTCGATAGGCTATATAGCCTGACAGGCTTTCCGTCGAATAGATTGCCGTTTGAAATTGCTGAAATAAGGTGTCAAACTGCTTTGTTTATGTCAGTTATTGTGTTTTCTGCTTAAAATGTAAATTTTAAGAAATACATTTATAAAATCTGTCTCAATAGGGAAACTAAGATATGTAATGTTTCTTCTTATTATTAATATAAATATATATATTAAGATTTTGTTGCATGCATTTCACTTTCATATAGAGACAGTATAACGACTGAGTATATATGAAAATTCAAAATGGTTTACTTAGCATTTAGTTGTGACAGATACGTTGAGGCGTCATGAAAAAGCTAAAGCCGATTGCGATAAAATTGCATTAGAATTAGAACAAGGAGTGTGCAAATTAAAAAAAAAAATTTCCAAGATATTTTCAATGTGAACAATGTTGTCCATTATTAGTTACATAAAACAAAAATAACAATCCAAATCAATGAACCCAAATCCTCAATCAATCCATATCAATATTTGGATAGGATATAAAAAATATTGTACAATATTTAAATTTAAGCGATAAATTGATATGCGAAACATTTTTCAAGTGTTAATCTTCTGAAATTACAAAATTTAACATCAGAAATTGAAATTAGAAAAAATACAATAGATGTACCGTAAAGTTCTATCGTTTTGAATAATTTTCTCAAAAAATATTTAAAAAATAAATATGCAAGTTAGGACTAACTGATCATGTTTATGCAACGTCATCCTCCAGTTTTCTTTCGGCTCCTTTTGGCCACGAGTGGAAGTAAATATAGAAGCTTTAATAAACACGATGTTAAAAGTTTTTTCGATAATTTAAAGTCTGAGCTTGAATGTCATGAGTTTAGTCTAAACGATATATGATACAGATGTAAAATTGGAGTAAGAATAGAACAAAAGCCGGTTAAAATAATTGCTCAAAGAGGATAAGAAAAATTGAAATGACCTCAGTTGAAAGTAGAACAAACATAAATAGTGCTTGACATTATTGCTAAAGAAAATTCCGTCCTATCCATGTTACTATACCAAAGATAAATTTCAAAGATAATTTCATCAGTGACAGTTCTATAGGCTTTTGTGGATCATTAAAATTGGAGTGATTCTTGTATCATTACCGATCACACAATGATTTAGAGTATAAAAATGAAACGAAAAACGAATCTGATAGCACTGAAGATGATGAAAATTGTCTGCGTTTAGATTGCTGACAATTATACAAAACCTCACTACATGGAGAAAATTGGGTAAAATGTAAGAGGTGTAGCAAATGGATCCATGTATAATGCACTAACGATGACTGTGTTACATTTGATTTCCTGTAAATCGTAGCTGCTGAAAGTAGATTTGAGGGGAGATTAGCTTAAAACCAATATGTATAGTATTTGTGTTCGCATTAGAAAAATACTTTTTTTTTCTCTTTTCTTTTCTTTTACTACTGAATATACATTTCCAAATGTAATAAAGAATAAATTTAAAATGCACAAAAATGTAATTCGTAATCGGTTTCGAAGTTCATTTTCATGTGCTACGATGCACCCCATGCGAAAATTGTACGTTATTTAAAATTAACTTAACATTGAAAAATTATTTTAAAATGTAAAAGTTCTTTTTAATAAATTGAGGAAGAACTTTTTCTACAAATGCTTAGTATTTGTTTTATATAACTAGGGGGCTCCGCCCCCTGCTCGCTCCACTCACGAACCCCCTAGGGAGGCTTCGCCTCCCCCTCGACTCACTTTATTTATTAACACTTGCAGAGCTCTACCCTACTATTCGCTTCTTACCTTTCACTGAATAGGAATATTATAATTGCTTAACACAAGATAAAAGCAGAAAATTATTCTAAAAATCCCCATATTTAATGTCAAAATGAAATATATAATATTTAATAGCACATTATTTATTTTTATTTATTTGAAAACTATGCTAAAAATCAGTATTTTATTTTATTTTATTTATTTATTCATTTTTTGAATGGAAAGAAATTCATTATATCTAGACCATTTTGCATTACAGCTTTAGTATATGACCCTTTTTAATTCGTTTTTGCAACTATAGATCCGGACAGCGGAAACCCAGTCGGTAGAGCGTCGAGCTCGTAATTGGAAGATTGCGGGTTCGGTACTCGAGCTGGCTAAAGACCGTCGTGCACACTAATGGCTTCTGGTGCACGTAAAATTTGTCGTGGTCGCAATGTCCTCCATGTTCCCATCAAAATTATAACTTCGGGGATCACGGAAGCGGGGGAGCCATCCCCTCCGGGTAGGATAAAAAATGTGGTAGCATGTTTCCGGAACGTCCCTAGGAATGTTCCGGACCGTCCCAGACCGTCGTCAATTATCCATACGCAGTAATAGTACGACGTCAAACCGAACCTACCTAACTACCTATCTACCTACAACCATGGATCAAATTTTAATTTTCCCGAGTAAGAATATTAATTTCATTTTTTTTTTTTTTTTTTTTTTTTTTTACTAATATGGTTCCGGGTCGTTGTACCCCAGTAGGTAAAGCGCCGAGCTCATAATTGGAAGATTGCCGATTCGATACTTGAACCGGCCAAAGATCGCGGGGTACATTAGTGGTTGCTGGTGCACATTAAATCCGCTGTGGCTGCAATGTCTCCAGGTTCCCTTCAAAATTATACCTCTGGAGATCAGCAAAGCGGGGGGAGACATTCCCTCCGTAGAGGATCATAAAATTGTGATGGCATGTCTCCGGAACCTTCTTAGGGGTGTGTTTCAGACCGTCGCCAATTACCCATAGCGCAGTATTGATGCGACGATAAACCCAACCTATGTACCTACAACCATGGATCATATTTTAATTTTCCCGTGAAAAATGACTTCATGACAGAAGAACAACGTCACTGGGAGAAACTTTTTTCAAGGTGGCAAATAGAGTACTTTCATAAACCTGTCGTTTTTAGTTAATAACTTCTTTAATTAAAATGACAGAAATTTCTAAGCAACTGAAATGTCTGCCTTAGAGTATTCGGAACACACTGATACCTCTCATGACGCGAAGGACCTTGCCCTCCGCGAGATGTTGTCGCAGACAAAAAAAATATTGACGCCAGCACCTCTGACCAGCAAAATCTGACCTCATTCCTATAGAAGCAGTCGAAGCACCGTCCAAAAGTTCGTCCTTCATACGCTTGCGAGGAAATATGAATGCTGGTTGAATAAAATTCCCAGAAGCATTGACCGCATTTACGAGTGTTACGTGGTTACTACGTTCAGCACTGGAAATCTTATTGATGCAGCTCTTCTCCTTTTTTCAAATCACTTTTGGTGGTTTGTTTGGCACCGTGGAGGATCCAGTCTCGCCCATATTGTAAATTGTGTGAGGAGGGGAATTTTAGGTATCCAACAGCTTCGCCAGATTTTCCAAACAGCGACCACATTGAGGTTTATCGCTCGAACAACACTTGTTGAGGTTGGCGTACGCAACGACAATTCTGGATGCTTTTTTATAAATAGATGAAGTCACTTCATACCAGTCGTTTATTTTCTTTATTAAAGTGATTTTGTAATCTATTAATTTCTGCAAAACTAAAAGCAACTTCCCGAATTTTTTTAGTGTTTGTCCTTACAAAATGCTGTCTACTTTTTTGTTGTACTCACACAGTTATATTTCCATTTCCGCAGGAAAAGTTTAAGTGTACCTGCTCAAATTTATGACTGCAGATGATCTTTTTAATCGTTCGCAATGTTGCTTCATGTATCCCTACTGATTTAGCTACCCCTTTCTTCCTTTCGCCTGCCTCGATGCGTGTTTTTGCATCCAGTCATTGTTCTGGAGTACAAAATCTTCTTCAAGTACTTCTTTGTCGACTAGACTTCCTGTTAAAAGGAAAAAAAGATTACGATTCATGTACAAACTATAATAAAAAATGCCGACTGTGTATTTATTTCAGTGCTGTCGTTTCTAGTAATTGCGGAATTATAAAAACTTTTAACACGTTCGCTGCCGGTTTCACGTGACTAAAATTTGAAATGACGTTTTTTTCCTTTAACCCGCCGAATGTGTTTGACGTGTTACACAAGAGCGCTACATCGCCAGATGTTATAGGCTTTGTGTTTACCTTTGCTTAATTGCGTCATGTGTTACGTCAATACGCTGTATTACGTCAAACGTGTAAAAATTCATCTGCTCGTTACAAGCAAACTCTGGAGTTAATGAGTAAGAAGTTAAATTTCCATAGCAAATAGAGTCGTTTGTACTAAGCAGATAAAATATCTCGCTGACGCCATCACTTCGGTTGCATATTGATGATACGTGTTTTATTAGAGAGAAAGTATTCTATTTTGAAATAGCCTTCCATAGAGGATCAAATTTTTGATCGCATGTTTCCGGACCACTTCTAGGGCTGAGTCCCCGACCGTTGCCAATCGCCCATTGCGCAGCACTAGTGTGACGTAAAACCCAACCAACCATCTATTTTGAAATATGAATATTTGTGATGTTTGCGTTAGTACTGTTTGGCTGGTTGAATAGAGTTGGAATTTAAGAGGTACTTTTGAATTTAAGAGGTTGGTTTGTTGATTGTGTTTTACGTCACACTAGTGCTGCGCAATGGACAATTGGCGATGGTCTGGGTCTCACCCCTAGAGTTGTCCAGGGACATGCCATCACAATTTTGATCCTCCACGGAAGGGATGACTCTCTCGCTTCGTAGACTCCCAGAGGTATAATTAATATGGGAACATGGAAAACATTGCGGGCACGACAGATTTTATGAGCACCAGCCACCATTAGTATATACAATGGTTTTTGGCAGGCTCGAGTACCGAACCCGCAATCTTCCAATTCCGAGCCCGCGCTCTACCGACTGGGCAACAACGGTCCTGAATTTTAGAGGCATATTTTTGAATTTCATGGTAATACTGGTTGCTACAGTACAAAATTTTGTATACTTTTTAATTTCATGCATTTTGAGATAGGGGTATAGTGAACAGATCAGAGTACCATTTTAATAGAGAATCGTTAAAATTTGCTATAATTATCCAGTTGCGGATTTATTTTTTCATTCCTAATGAATGAGGACTATAAATAAAATATTAATGATAAATAATTTACTTTATACAACTTTATACAACTTTTGAAAACTTTTAAATTTAAAATTCCTAAGTAAAAAAGTATACTTCATACTTTTTTGTTAAATAAAACCTTGTCGAATCCTGTTCTTAGTCAGTGTAAGAACATGATTCGATAAGGATGTATTTAACAAAACCTTATGAAGTGTACTTTTTTTACATAGGAATTTTTGCTAGTGTTCGGACACTTTTGTTACCGACTGTACTTATAGCTGTTAAATTATTGGAAATAAAAAAAACTATCATCTAAACACTTATCAATTACTAAAGCAACACACTTTTCAGGGACATTTGGTGTGATTGTATAATCTAAGTTTTATTTTTGTATTTGTGATTAGTTAAAAAATCGTAATTATTTTTTTTTTTTCTTTTAATTCTATTTTATGAAAATTTTCCTTTTGTCCTATGTATTATTATTATTCGGATATTTTTTTTCAAGACGCGTTTTTTTTTTTTTTTAGGTTAGATCGCCGAAAAGCTCGCTTTCGTATGCCGCCGGTGTAAGGTTGCTATTCGGCACGATGCGAAATGGCGCCGTCTTGGCGATTTTCGAAATTTCGCCAAGCGGCAGCCTAAAGTAAACTTTCACCTGTAAAGCAATACGTCACATCCCGCGCTGGCGCGGGATCGGCAGCGAACGTGTTAATTCAGCTACACATTCGCATTAATTTTTTAGATTTTATACGCGAGATACAACTATTCATGCACATTCATCATTTTTATTTTAAAGATTTAAGATTATGATTGAGAAAGAGATAAAAAAAAATGTTAGATGCATGCTTTTTATACAGTTCCTTGTTGGAGAAATAAATATGCGAATTAAACTAAATGCAACTTTATGAAATTACCTAAAAACAGAGTTTAGTATCAATTTATTTTTTTATTATTATAAAATATAACTTAAAAATGTATGAGAAGGTGAAAATTATCTTTCAGTAATCTATCTATATTCTAGAAATGAGGGTATCTAATTTTAGAAGAGAGAACTAACGACCAAATTACACTGCATGCTTAATAAATTCTGAGAAATACATCTACTATTTTGTCTGAGCAATCACAAAGACGTAATATATTTAAACACGCTCGCTACATATCAAAAGGAATAGTTTCGGTTTTGATCATAAAATGAGGGAAATTAGAAGAGAAAAAAAAATCCTCTTTTCGAAGAGTGAAAGGAGAGAATAGATTTCAAACACCAATTTAAAAATATTTCTGTGAAAAATGATATCATCAAATAAGAATTGCTTGAAAAAAAAAACCCGTTTACTGTAATTTACAAATTATTCATCATCATCATTATTATTATTATTATTATTATTATTTTGAACATTTGTATTGCATACAAAATATCTAAAATGTGTTTCTTAAACTCAATCGCTTACAAAAACGACAAATGTTTACATTCAATAACTAGTTTCATTATTATATATTCAAAATGTTCATGGTTACAAAAAAAAAAAAAAATGCGTATTTGTTTAACTTGTATATTAAATTAATGTGTGTGAAATATTTTGTATTACGATAGCACTGTTTTGCCAGCATATATATATGTATATATATATATATATATATATGTTACCGTTAAAGTGCATAATTTAGTTATTTCATAGAATAACTAGGTATTTCATGAAATAACTAGACAAGTCAGTTAAAGTATATAATAGATAAACAATTTCACACTTTACCTAGTTATTCTATGAAATAACTAATGCCAGACCGTTAAAGCGTAAAATAAACAATTTCAAAGTTATTTTTTAAATTAATGATCACAAATTCATGTACGCAAATCGTACAAACGTTCGCAATATTGGCTGCTGCAGTACAAAATTGTGCATATGTTTCAGATTCATGCATTTTAACATAGGGTATCTAGTGTTTTTTTTTTTTTTTTTCATGTACGCAAGGCGGACAGACGTTCGCAATACTGGCTGCTGCAGTACAAAATTGTTCATATTTTTCAGATTCATGCATTTTGAGATAGGGGTATCCAGTGTTTTTTTTTTTTTGTTGTTGTTTGTTTCCATGTACGCTAAGCGTACAGACGTGCGTGATACTGGCTACTACAGTGCAAAATTTTGCATATTTTTGAATTTCATGCATTTTAAGTAAATTTTTATACTGCAGCAGCTAGTATCACGCACGTCTGTACGCTTTGCGTACATGAAAAAAAAATCACTAGATACCCTATCTGAAAATGCATGAATCTGAATCATATGCATAATTTTGTACTGCAGCAGCCAGTATGACGCAAGTTTGTACGCTTTGCATACATGGAAATCAAAAAATACATCACTGGATACCCCTATCTCAAAATGCATGAATCTGAAACATATGCACAATTTTGTACTGCAGCAGCCAGTATTGCGAACGTCTGTACGCTTTGCGTACATGAAAACAAAAATCGCTGAGTACTCCTATCTCAAAGTGCATGTCTTATCTCAAAGTGCATGTGTCACAAAATATGCAAACTTTTGTGCTGCAGCACTGCTAAAATAACCGGTAAATGTGGTAAATATTGAATAATTAATCACATTCCCCAAAATTTAGCGGGGATTATGCATAATCATTTCATACTTTAACGATCAAGTAACGACAGAATACCTAGTTAAATCATTGAATTCAATAATTTTATATACTTTAACTGACTTGTCTAGTTATTTCATGAAATACCTAGTTATTCTATGAAATAACGGATTTCATAGTTTAACGGTAACATATATATATATATATATATATATTCCTCACATATTTTTTTATATGGCGATATTTAAATTTGTAGAAATTATAGAAATGTATGATTATAACTATCTGATTAATATAATACATATAAATGTTTACTTTTGTAAAGTGTATATATTTAAAAACAACATAATCACGGCACTAGTATTATAAAATCAAGTATCAAATGTCATGTTTAATAGGTTTTTATTTACTGTCTTTCTTACGGGATTATTTGTTTGATTTTTAAATACACAAGTCATTATTAGAATAAATTATTATATACCAAGTGCCAATGGTGAACAAATATTCTGTGTTACTGTCAAGAAATACATGTGGATTGAAATTAAAATTTCATTTCCTGATTTTTTTTTTAAATATACATAACTTTCATATGATGAAAATAGGTTCACCTGTACATTGAGTTAAAAATACAACTCTTTATATAAAAGGCATAAGTTTACAAATGTATTTAACATTTATTTATTATGTGCAAAACGCATTTGATAACGACGTACTACGTTATTTAAAGCTAGTTAATTTATCATACAAACATGTTAAAATATGATCAAGAGTATTTAAACATAAAAACTTCTTCACATCATAAAATAAAGGTAAACATTACAGGTTTCGAAAGGAAGAGATCATTCTTCTTCAATTTAAAAAGCACGTGTTGCTACCTTGGAGGCGAAAGCAAGACTAAAAGTCAGGGAAACACCCAAGAGGGAGGAACAACACAGCCATCCAATAGGACAGCTGCATGCAACAATCAGCCAGAAGAGGATACAACAACAAAGAAAAAAGAGAAGCAAGCACAAGAGAGGCAAGCACACACACAAAAAAAAAAAAAAAAAGAAGGTGATGATGATGGTTCTTTTTAATTAACGTTACTATTTTTTTTTATTACAAATTTTTATTTAATTTTTTTATTTAACAAAAAAAAAAAAGAAAGTTATTTTATGGAACAAAACAAGTTTTTCCAAGCTGAAGACAGCAAAGTGCAATGAAATTTTTCATAAAAAACGTTTTTGTTAGATATTAAATGATGAGCATACTTAAGAAAACAGTTTTCGTTATCACATGGTTTAGATATTTATTTATTAATTATAAAGAGTTTGCTTGATATATATTCTGTAAATTTTAAGAAGTCAAAATGTTTAAAAAAATTTTTATTGTGAAACTTTGAAATTTGTCGATGTTTGATGAATCATCCATATTTGTGAAACTTATCGACGATTTTTTAATTTGGATTTTTTGTAACGATAATTTCTCTTTAAATTAAATAGTGTTGCAAAAAAACCACAGTTTTTGAAAAATTTGAATAAACCCGGGAATTTTGGGGAATAAACCCTGAATTTTGGGGAATATTCTGAATTTTAAAAGTAAACAAAAGCAGTCACTTTCAAAATGGAAGTTAGGGCTAACGCATTGAACATAGATATACATAATACTTAAAATGTCAATAAGTATTGCATAAATTAGTTTTAAATACAGGAGCAATTTTATTTTCAGGCAATACTGCTTCTGTTCATTGCAATGATTATATAATACTTTTTAATATATTTCCGAAAGAGAAACAAACTGACAAATTTTTAAAATTTGGTCTTTTTTTTTTTTTTTTAATTATTTCTAGCAAAGCAAATGAATTTAAATTATGTATGTTCTGTTTGAAAATTAGAAATATAGTTTAAGTAATATTACTTGATCAAAAAGGTCTTTAAAAGATTACTTAACTAAAATTATCATTTTAACTGCAATGACATTGAGTGATTCTTGTTTTTTTAGGTTTTGCAATAAATATTCATTTTAAATGTTTCACAAACAAGTACAGTCAACTCTCTTTAATCTGCAGTTAAATTTTTAGTGTAAAATAATAATAATAATAATAATAATAATAAGACAAACTATTATTACATCAGTATTTAACAAAATTTAAAATAAACAATGATGAAAATTCATTTCTGCACTTAAAAAATATTTTCCTTTGTATTTTTAAAATAAATATCTATATTTATATTTTATTGCTATGTATCATTTGAGTATGCTTAAATTATTTAACTTATGAATACACAGTTTTATCAACTTTGAAGATATATTTCATTCTGAAATTTATTAGAAATAGTCTTTCTATTTTAATGTCTATTTATGAAGTAATAATAATAACTGACTCTGTGAATCTGCCAAAGAAAGAAGAATTGAGTTGCTTTTCACTGTTACAGTTAAAAATGCTAAATACGAAATCATTAAAAATAATAAAAAGGAAAAAAATGTGTTTATGCATCAAATTATTTTAAAACTCCCAGAAATTTTGAGAATTTCCAGGAATTTTCAAAAATTTCTTCCCAAAAATCACGGTTTATTTCCGGGGAAGAAACGGGTTTTTTCCAACCTTTGCAACATGAAAATAAAATAAAAAGATGTTAGAATAAACATTTGAAAAAAAAATGTATACTTATTTTACTTGATAAAGATATAAATGAAATTATATAAATTGTGAAAAAGGTTTTAAGGGCTAAAAAAAGGTTGGACATATCCATATATTAAGGAAAAATTGCGTTAGTTGTGAACTAGTTATCCACTCATTACAAAATATGGCAGAATGTTTGTTTACTCGGAAATAAATATAACGATTTTAAGGAAAGCTTGTGATTAAGGGATTTTTTGGGTGGAGGTAGAGGTGAAAAGTCGGTTGAACTTATCCAAATCTTCAGAAAAATTCGCTTTCGCTCTTAGCCCTTTATCCGCCGTTTCCAAAATGTAGCAAAAATTAGGTTTAATCAGAAATGGATAAAAGAATTTTGATGAAAGTTTAGAGTTAAGAGTTTTTTGGGATTAAAAATCGATTGGACTTATCCTGATCTTTAGAGAAATTTGCGATCGTTATTAACTCTTAATCTGCCAATTGCAAAATCTGGCTGAAATTCGGTTTACTCAGATATGGATATAATAATTTTAATAAGATCTTAAGGGTAAACATATTTAGCAGACAAAGCCATCTGACATACCTTTATTTGTAGAAACATTAGCGTTAATTGTTAACCATTAGTCCACCCGCTGCAACTTGTGAAAAAAAAAAAAATTAGTTTTCATAGAAATGATTCAACGATTATGGTAAAAATTTCGGGTTAAGGATTCAGAAGATGATAATCTCATCTGACTTATCCTCATATTGAAGAAAATATCCTCCTTTGTCAAACATTCACTCCACCGATTGGGAAATATATCTGATTTTAAATATTATTAGAAATAGAAAAATCATGTAAACATAAGCATTTTTTTTTTTTTTTTTTTTTTTTTTTTTTACAGAATATGAAATGAAAATTACTTCCAATTAATTTTTTTACAATCATAATTTATTGTTTGGAATGTAAACAGATTAAAAAATACTAAACTTATCTTGAAAAAAATTGTTCTTATGCTCAGAATGTAAAAGTTGCTTAGTAAAATATTTGAAATATAAATTGAATGCGACAAGGTATGGTTGCACAGCAGCTATTATCCCTTATGATTAAAAACACTATTAAGAACCGTCAGCTTACTAATACTGGCTTTTATACTGAGTACTAAATAAAATTTAAATTAAATATTAACACAAGTAAACAGCTAATTATTAGCTTAACGTAGTAAAAAAAAATTATTTTATATTAAATTATTTGTTCATTTTAATTATAACAAACAATAAAAAAAAAAAAAAAAAAAAAAAAAAAAAAAAAAAAAAAACTTTCAACTTAAAGAGAACATTTGTTTTGTTCTGTTAGTTTTCATATACAGTCACCGACATAAGTCAAGAAATACAATCGGTAACAAAAGTGTCCGAATACTAGCAAAAATTCCTATGTAAAAAAAGTACACTTCATACGATTTTGTTAAATAAATCTTTATCGAATCGTGTTCTTACTCTGACTAAGAATAGGATTCGACAAGGATTTATTCAACAAAAACGTATAAAGTGTACTTTTTTACATAAGAATTTTTGCTTGTGTTCGGACAATTTTGTTACCGACTGTACTTTCGAATCTAGAATTTTTGTCGAATTTCTATAAAAATACTTAATAAATTCACTTGAAACTTTAGCGATCAAAAGAACACGTTATACCACATATATTCTAATAAAAGTTTTATTCCGAAGGTTAAGAGGGGATTAATCACAAATTAACTAATAATTGTAATTTTTAAAATCTACCGGTAAAAAATAGTACTTCAAATGAGTTGTAGCTTTAGTATATGTTTATGAGCTTTCTTCTAACTACAGATATAAATTTATATGAGAATTGCCCTTATACTAATGGAGATGTAAAGGTTTCTTTAATTACGTCGACATTTTTTCGCACGTTTTTTGTTTATAACATGCAGGGTTTTAAAACCAATACAATGTCATTTTAGAAAACTTTATGTACTACATTAGACACAACATACTGTAATCAGAATATAAAAATATCAAATATATAATGAAATATCAGTATTTTTATTAAATAAATTTTTACTGCGCATGCGCAAGCGCAAGAAAAATTTGGCGCATATTTTATTACTGAAATATATAGACTGACTCTAAAAAATCCTCTCAGTCAAATATCATTAAAACTCAGAAAGATATCCTTGATAAAATGTGATTTTCAAGTACTTTCAAAAACATGCAAAACGCTAAGGGATTTTTACCCATATTTTCATTTTGAATCGACAAACAGTTATGGACATAAGTGAATGCAACTTTGCATCTTCCAGAGCTGCCAACCTAATCCGGCAAATTGTTAATACCGCCCCTTTTTCTACACCACTTAATTTTTAGAGTATTTGTTTTCTTCATTCATCGTATATATATTTGAAGAGAATTACTCGAAAAATTAAGTGGTGTTGGAAAAGGGGCTGAACTAACAATTTGCCGGATTTGGTTGGCAGCTCTGATTATCTCAACAAATGTGAATAGTATTTGAAAGCCATTACTAAAACATATTGTTTATGTAATCCTTAATATCTTATGTAAAGTCAATAATATACACTGTAAAAAATATTTCTGTAAAAAATAAAACACTTTTTAAACATAAATACAGCATAGGTTGCTGTATACTTTTTCAGCTAGTTCCGTAAAAATAATTGAAGATTTGTTACTTCACATTGTGCTGTAAATCAGTATCAAAATTTTTCTAGAAGTCTTTTGGTGCGTATGACATGATTTATCAACCAATCAGCGCTGATGTTGACCTTATCTGTTTTTGTAAAGAAAAGACATTGTGAACCCAACGGTGCGATTGGCAAAGTGTTGGCCTCTAGAACAGGAGATTGTGAGTTTGAATCCCGAGGTATCCAAGACCGTTTGCTCCGCATGAAAAAATAAATTATGTGTAACAAAATAAGTAAGTTGCTTAGTGTTGTGGATTACTCCCTGCACGCAGGTGTAATAATTTCAGGAAATATTTTTAAAGCCCACTGTGAAAATTACAGCACACGTGAGTAAGAATCGCAGCAAATTTATTTTACTGCACATTGAAAAAATACAGTACACTGAGTAGGCAATACTTTTACCAGCACACTGCGCTGTAATCTACTACAGAAAATTTTTACAGTATACATTTTGTTCTATTTGATATTACAATTAATGTGGCTTCATTTTTGTGTTTAAATTTCAGATTGAAAAGTTATTTTTAAAAGTTTATTAATTTGAATGATAATTTAATATTTTGTAGTTATCATTATAATATTTTAAAGATTATATAAAGTATATATTTTAGTAAAAATAACGGTTTTTAAATATTTTCCAATTTTTGTTTGAGAAAATGCATAGTGTGCTTTCTCTTATGTTCATGACTGTAAGTTGGTTCAAAATGATAATACGGATAACCCCCCACCCCCCTAACATTTTGCATCTTTTTGAACGTACTTAAAAATAAACGTTTCTATCGACGATATGTTTCTGAGTTTTAATGACATTTGCTTAAAGATTTTTTAGAAGTTATTTGGCTAACAAATTATGCGAAATAAATCTTGTTTGCTCCTCCGCATGCACAGTTAAAAATTATTTAGTAAATATGCTTATATTTACATATATGTGTATTAAATATTAGATATTTTTTCATTTTGATTGTGGTATGTTGTGTCTAATGTAATATGTCAAGTTTTCTAAAAGGGGCATTGCTTGGTTTTAAAAGCCTGCATGTTATAAACAAAAAACGGACGAATAATTGTCAACTTTTTTAAAGAAATATCTCTGTTAATATAAATCTGATTGTCATATCAGTTTACATCTATAATTAAAGAAGGCCCTTAATCATGTACAGTAACTGCAACACATTTCCAGCATTATTTTTTACAGGGTGATCCGAAAGTTTTATATGTTTTGGTTAATTTGAGTCTGCTCGTTTTTTAACCTTCGGGACAAAATTTTCAGTGGAATATATGTGATATAATGTGTTCACTCCTAATCTTTCAAGAGGATTCATAAAGTACTTTTTTAGGTATTCGGTAAAAACTCCTTGATTCAAATGTGTGCCTTCACGTATGTCGGTGATTGTAAATAGCCAATATTTTTAGGATCATACTTAACCAAAGAAGTTTGTTGTGCAAAATTTGCCCCCTATCATATGTTTTAGACCACGTTCTTTAATTTAAACTTGGTTTAATTTTTAATAGGAAGTGTTTGAATCTTGCAAACCTTTGGATAACCACTTCCTAACTCCAAGTCTACAGGTTATTTACCGTCGAAAGATTACCCCATAGTGACCCACTACTTGAAAAATTACCTAAGATGAATAACTTAATTTAAAAAAGAATTTTGATGGCAGCTAAAAGAATGGAAATTATTCAGGGGAAGGAATGGTCTAAAAGGGAGTTAGAAAAGAAGGATGGATGGTTGGATGGTTGGGTTTACGCCGCACTAGTGCTGCGCAGATGGGCAATTGGCGACGGTCTGGGACACACCCCTAGAGGTGGTCCGGAGACATGCCATCACAATTTTGATCCTTCACGGAAGTGATGGCTCTCCTACTTCGGTGACCCCCAGAGGTATAATTTTTGATGGGAACATGGAGGACATTGCGGCCACGACAGATTTTACGTGCACCAGCCACCATTATTAGAAAAGAAGGACCATCGTAATTAAGATTCATCTCGGGGGGGGGATATTTTGTCCGCGTTAGTAGCCCGATGAACCGCTTTTATTTACTTATTTATTTATTTATTAATAAACGGGTAAAATTAATTTTTAAGAATACACTTAACTTTAAAGAGCTCACAGTATCGATTTTTATTAGAAAATTCAGCTTGAAGCTATACCAAACACACAAGAAAAATGCGTGATGCGCTCTAAATAGGAAACAAAGCATAAAAGCAATTTTTAAATAAAACAAAAAGTAGAGAAAGACAGAATGGCTTAAATAAACTTCATTTTAACAAAATCTTACTGTTTTTGCTATCATTTTAAAAATTATAATATTAGTTTCTCTATAAACTTTGAAGGTCAAATTACTGCTGCGTTTCTGGAATAAATACTTATTTAATTATAACAAATACTATTACATTAATAATACATGTAATAATACTACTATATTACATTACTATTACATGTAATAATACTATTACATTATTTCCCTGATTGTGAAAATTTATTCCATCGCCTTAAAAATATTAAGTTTTCAGTATTTAAGATTATTGTTGATATTTTAATTATTATTTTTTTTTTTAAGATTTCGTTTGTAATTGTAATAGATTATAAATTATTAAATATATCCCTTGCATAAGCATTTTACAGACTAAATTGAAAACGCCGTAGAAATAATGACCCGAAAATCATACGAATTTCTGAAAAGTTACTGAACATTATAATAATGAAGCATTTAAATTATGTGGTAACCATTTGATGTACTAATTAGTGCTCCGAGAATATAAGAGACATTAAAAGGATTTCAAAGTCAGTCAACTAAATATGATAAAGGATTTTATGCATTTTAGATATTGATAAGAGACAATTACTCTTTAACTTAAGACATAATTACACTTTAACTACAAAAGTTGGGAAATAGTGATGTAGAGCAAAACTGAAATATGCATTTCTGAACATATTTTTATTAGTAACTGTTTAAAGAATTACACAAGTTTCAAGAATAGTAATAACAACCATTATTCTGTAGTTCATAGTCTATACTTTTAATGAGTATATCTAAATACGAAAAAAGAGCGTCTATTTTGATTTTGAATGAACTTTTAATTTCACAAGGTTGTTCAAATAAAACTAAAGATACTCAATGGATCGTAGATTCTACTAAAGAAGTCCGAATGAAACTTTAAATATATGTTATATAGATCATGCAGTCGATGTTTCCGTCGAAAAACAGTCACAAATTTTGCCAATAGGTGGTATTATAATCTAAATATTATAAGCAAATGAGTAGCTCATGTAGTATGTAGTTTCTATATAAAAGCTACTCGTGTGGTTCAAAGAAATCATTCTCATTGTTAAAAGAAATCATTCATTGAAAGCACTAAGTGCCTATCAGCGTAATAAAAACTTAAAAAGAGGACCCATTTTCATAAATGGTTTGTTCTGTTCGGTACATTTCAAAAGTGTGAATTAATCGAAAAAGGAGGTTGGAAATTTTCACGAATCCAATACTTTCTTCCTATATATATAGAAGAAAGCAGAATTAAGCATGTAGTAACTCCTGAATTTCACACAACATGCAGGTATTCAAAAGCCCTTGGAAGATTATCGAAATCGATTAAGTAACGTTGCATTAAGATACCACATAGAAACGCGAATATATGCATAGAAAGGAAAAGAATTAAAATTTCAGCAAGCTGTTTTTCGTGTCTGGCCTGGATGCACTTTTTCAGTGCATTCTAAATATATATGGAGAACGAATGATCTATTTATAAATAATTTAGTATGTGTAATAATAGAATTAATATAAAAATTATGATATAATATACACATATACAGTCTGTCGCAAAAGTTTATAGACTCCAGTAAAATATGTATGTTTTAGAAAAATGTTTTTATTACATATATACAAATTGGCATACAAACACCAATTTACAAATATGTTTATTCAAACCATGTGCGACTTGCATTTAAGGTAATATTTATAAAAAATATCAATTTGTATTTCAATTACGTAATAAAATGAAAATATTAAGTGTCCCAAATTTTTTAAGAATGTCAGCCATTTTAAGAAAACTTGCTCAATATAATGTTCTTAATAGTTTAAATTTTTTCCATTCTTCAGTATGAGAAGGTATACACTTTTTTCCATCGACATAATTAAAGTTTGTAAAATTTCTACTTCCAAATGCACTTTCAATGGCTGTTTTGAAGGCATTTACTAAATAAAATTTCCCTCGATTCTCATAAACCTTCCGAGACATAATGCCTCACACATTTTCAATTGGGTTTCAATCGTGGCTTATCTGTAGCCACCCAAGAATTATAATATTTTTTCTGCTTAAATAATTTTTCTTAGTTTTGGCGGTATTGATGGGGGTCTTATTAACCCCCCCCTCATATGATTACTGTAAATGTCATAGGATGATTTTCTAGTATTTCTATGTATTTAGAAGTATTCTGTCATCCACCTAGAAAGCCCAAAGACCACTTGACCGTTGAGATGCCCACACCATAACAAATTCAAATTCACCACCACATTGCCTACTAAAATAGCTCCTAAGATCGTTTCGTAAGTCATGTCAATAATATGTATTAGGTCCATGGAGATTACCTTTTTTTATTATTATTATCACTGAAAATGACAGCCATCTATTTATCACCAGATGATATATTGTTACGAGCCAATCGTAAACTATTATTATGAAACATAAAATACACACGTGTAATTTTTGCTGAGATATGAGCCTTTCTAGTATATGTATATATTTACTGCGCAAGCGTGTAAGTTAGAATTTTTTTATTACGTAGGTACCCACATTGCAAATGTTCTTTTTTATGAAAAACCCCCTACGAACTCAAAAATCTTAGTAAATAAATAAAATTATGCTAGAGTTACATAAGGGGTTTTCAGAAAAAAGGAGCTTGCTACGTCGTTAAAATAATTAGATCTCCAAATTAAATATGTGATATGTGAAAAACACCTTATGATATTTCAACTCTGGAAAGTGTGTAAAATCTAGCTCATTCTTTTGAGGATAATTTGCTTAATTTGTACTATATTCAAATAAACTTTTACATAAGTTGCCCACTATATCTAGCTCTAAGTCTATGTAATAAAAGATTATACTTTACGTATGCACACTAAAAAATATTTATTATAAATGTTCAGAATAATCTTCAGAATAATATTTCTCTAATGTTTTGTCAATCATTCTAAAAGTTTTGTAAAAATGTGTTGAAATCAGTTCTTGTTATATATATATAAAAAAAAAAAAAAACTTGTCTAAAAAATTTATAATTTTTGAAAAAGAAGAAAAGAAAAGAAACATTTTGTTTATATATTACTGTGATTCCTCCAAAAAGTCATACAAATATTGTACACAGTAAGTAAATAAAATAATGTTTTAATATTACAAGTCATATGTAGATTTGCATGATACAGGTAATCCAAAGTATTTGTGCTTCTTTCAGCTTGTGGCGGGTCCCTTAATTGCACTTGCGACTAAATCGATAGTGGAAAATATGAACTCAAAGTTCAAGACCATTTCGTCCAGTATTTTTCTAGACGATAGAAAATATCTTAAAAAAAAAAAAAAAAAAAAAAAAAACTGGCAATTTGATTGCCTATTGTAATCTGTAATCTTTTATTTTTCTATTTAAATATATATATATATATATATATATAAAGGTTGTCAGACTTTCGTTTTTCTAAACTATTTCGTGACGGAAAAAATAGAAAATTGCCAGGTAATTTCATTTTTTGCATGAAAATAATTACTGTAAAAATATTTTCCGAATGTATGGAAATAATATGTATCGTATTAATTAAAGACTATTAATATAACCATTATAAATTATTTAAAATTAATTTAAATTTCTCTTGCAATTAAGTGCTTGTGTTTTTTCTGCAGATAATGCTCTTCTATTTCTATTTTCTCATGTAAAAAAAAAAAAAAAAAAAAAACTTTGTACTTAACTAGTAGTTCTGTTTAATCTTGTTTCAGGAGAAGCGATAAAAAAAATTTCCTTTGGTCTTGTAATTTTTAATAATTCCTCGAATCGTCTAGTAAATGCATTTTTCGAAACATAAAGAGTTGTATCATATATTTTCAAATTTTTGAGTATCTTTCAAATTTATTGATTTATAGACTTTTAATTTAGTTGTAATAAAAATATTTTTTATTTTTTATATTATTATTAATGTTCTATTATTTCAATAATTAATTTAGTATGATTTTACTAAATGTGTATGATTTCTGTTTCATAAAAAGTATTAATTTTTAAGAGTTTTCAACATTAATGTTTAAAAAATACGTTAAGCAAGGAATATATATATATATATATATATTGTAAAAAATGCCTGCAACAATTTAAATCTGTAACATTTTAAAGAGTTTAAAAAGGAAATTTTTGAAAATACGTGAGATTTAATCACTATACCCCAATGAAAATGAATTCATGTTTAGTCAACCGTAGTAATGGATGGAATTTTTGTGAATGAAAATACAGCCTTAGTTTTTTATAACACTTCATTTTCACTCTCAGAAGTATTGCATATTTAATACTATGTATAGGCGTATGAAAAAATAAAGACCTGATTTTGAATCGTGACAATTTTACGTAGAAACATTTAGAAGTAATTGAGCGATGTGCAAAAAAATCTCAAAATACTAAGTTTCATTTATACTGTTTAAATTTTTTATGTGTTCACCTTCAGTTACATTGTATAACACCACGACAATAGCTAAGTTCGTCTTACACATTATGCAAAGTGATGATATTGTCGTATGTTTTAGGCATGGTAAATTGTTTTAGGGCTTCAATGGTTGTATGTAATGCAAGAACGGAACACCATTACTGAAACTTTAATAAGTTGGGAAGTTTTGGTATTTTGTTCCATATTTTCGTGTGTTTCCATTAAAAGTTTAATGAATAAAAAAAAAAAAAAAAAAAAAAAAAAAAAAAAAAAAATCATTCCTTTTGATACATCCTATAGTTTTTTTTCTTATTTTATGAGAAAATATAAAGATTGTTTAAATAACGAACTTTATTTTGATTGGAGTTGTTAAATGTGACGTATATTTGATTGTGTGAGAGCAGTGTATGTTTACGTTTAATCCTTCCTTATCTTAAAAATTTGGCAATTAATGTATGTTTTTCAATATATATTTTCTTGAATTTATGTATCTCAATCGCTAATATTCTGTCATTTTGCTTGGAGAACACTACTTTTAATTAACAGTTTAGATTTGAATAAATATACTTAAACTTGTCGTTTTTAACTTGAGAAAAGAATAACAATCTCTATTTACACTTTTTTTTTTTTTTTTTTTTTTTTTTTTACGTCAAAAGAACAATAAATAATAAAGTATATATAAATATAACTTTTTTATTTCGAAGGACTGCTCTCAACTCCGACAAAAGGAAATGTCGAAGAAAGTAGGATATTTTGTCTTTGTCGCCGAAAAATGTCTTAGTTGTCAGATTAAAATACAATATTTCCTTTAAGTACGTCATTTTCATCAATGGAGGCGTTATAATTTCTGATTTTATCAATTATACATTTTTTAAAAGTTTTTAATGGGAGACATCAAATTTTGACACGAAGGTATATCACTTGATTTTAGATATGTTAATTTATGAAAAAAGAATGTCCATGTAACAAAAATACAGTAAAATAAAATAAAATAAAACATGCAGACTTTTTTAATAGTGTTGCAAATTTATATCCTAACATTTTCAGATTGTGTAATAAACATTTAGATATGATTGAAGTATACGTATTTTTTTATAATATTATAAGATATTTATTCTAAAATTTTATGTGAGAATTTTATGTTTCTGTATTTTATACAGTCGGTAGCAAAGTTATTGAAGCACTAGCTATAATTCCTACTTAAAAGACTAACAACTAATACAACTTTGTTAAGTAAATATTTGCCGAGTCATGATATTAGTCTTATACTGTTTATAGAAAAGTAAGTTGATGATAAAAAATAGCGATCAAACTAAAGAAAAAATGTATGAAAAGTGTGGACGTGTGCTTTAATAATTTTGCTGCCGACTGTAAATTGTAAAAGAAAAATGTTGATAATTTTTTTTATAAACAGATTCAAACAATTTATGCTCATACAACATTTATTTTATTTAATCCAATGTTCATATACATAAATATATAAATTTTAAACATTTATTACACTTGAAATGTGCATGAGGATAATTATAAGAACATAAAAAATACAAACATATGCACGCTTAAATTTCATACATTTAGCTCATTTTACTTATATACAAGAGTTCATTATTTATAAATTTGAACAGAGGAAGACTTGGATGCCCAGACATAGTGCATAAGTTCACCATGTTAATTTTTAACACAAAAACAATATTTTTTTTTTACAAACTGATGATAAATATAATATCACATTTTGAACATATGTATTAAAGTATGATTTATTTTTCTACCAATTGGCAATTAAATAAATAAACAAAGTTGTTTCAATTAAAAGAATATTTGAGAGGAACAATAAGATGAATTAATAATGGGTCTAATTACATATAGTCTTTTTTATTTACTTATTAGCTGCTCCATTCAACTTGGCATCAAACTTAGAACATATGGGATATTTATTTACATTTTTTAAATACCAATAAGAACATTTTTTGTTTTTAAGTTTTTAGTAATATTTTAAAAATGTGTGTTTTTTGAATAAACTTATAACATTTTAAAATCATATTTAAAATTGTTCATATTTGGGTTTATGTATTTGAATTTAATCATTTTTTTTTCATAAGAAAAATTAAAACTGAATAACCAGGTACTAAAATAATTTTTCGACATTAAAAAGAAAAATAAGCAATGAGGTGTGCGCTCGATGTCATAGATCACTTTATAGTATACTTATTCTCCATGAATTATTTCTGAAAATATTACTGAGAGACTAAAATATTGATCATTGGATTCTTTTTCAGCTGTTAAAGAAAGTAAATAAACTTCAAAACTCCGATTTCTAGGCAATCTTGCTAGACGCTTCCTTGGAAGCAACTCAAAAAGGACATCTCTGAAGTGTCCAGCTCCATTTTTGATAAAAAAAAGTTTCTGACAGAAGGACTTAACTAATTATTTTTCATAAAAGAAATGCTGCCATAGTTCATATTTTCTAAATTCATTCTGTTTTTAAAATGGGCGGTTTATTAATTTACACAAATGTCCAAGATGTATGAGTTGCTGTACCAAATATTTCTGCCATTGTGCATGCGTTCTGATACTTTGAAAAATCAAACTGTTGCTTTAGAAAAATCGCGTAGTCGTTCATAATGTGTGATTCGGTAGTGGATTTTTCTCACTTTTTTTTTCTTTTTTTTTTTTTTTTTTTTATTAATAAAGCTTGACTTTTCCTTTAATCAAGATTGAATTATCTGTAGTGAAATAAATGGTAAAATTAACCGCATCAATGCTGTAAAAATTATCTATGAGAAGTTCAAGAATAGAGCTTACAAGACTAAATCAATGCTCATGTGGTATAATTAAAGTCTTAGTTGATGCAAATTATTGAAGAGCATATTATCTTCAAGCACATTCTTCATCAACAAGAATTCAGAATGAAATTTCAAATGAATGTTAATGCATTTGCAAAAAACGTGTAATGAATATTATTATTACGCTATTTTGCTATTTTTCATTATTTGCTGCCATTGTTTTCATTTTAAGGATTTTTTTTAATTAGAACAACATTGTCTTATATTTCTTAATGATTTTGTACTAATAGAATATTTATCCCTTACAATTTTATTATTGTTTCTTCACGTCTAATTGACCTCTAGGCTTCTCAGGTTTTTGCGGAGTGAAATAAATTAGTAAGCTGCATCTTTTAAAATCTCAATAGATGTGAGACATGGAATTCTTTTTTACATAAAAAATAATTAATACATGTCCTCTGTCAGAAAATAAAATTACATTGAAATCGGAGCCAGGCATTTGTGTGATGTTTCTTGTCAACCTTTGTCATAAATTATGACCGTCCAGCTTTTATTTTCTGTTATTATGTTAAACCCATATTTAATTCACAAATATGATCTCATCCTAGAATGATTCACATTGTTGACCGGCAAAGAGAGAAACATTTGAAATACTCCAGTTTGTTTCATTCTGTCAAAAAGTGCAGAACCCCTTTATCGGATTTCCAAGCATTAAATGGCGAAATATAATAGAGTTGTCTATATTTAGTCTCTCAATAATGTTTCAGTGGTAATCCTTGGATTTAAAAAACTTAAATCATTTACACCGTCACTTATGACATCGAGCATGAAATTTGCAACATCCCAATACTTATACTTATAATTTTATTAATAATAAAAAAATACATATTCAAATTGTTTTGGGTTGTCCTGATACATTTAACTCAGATTACACAAAATTCTTAAAATTTTTAATATGTATATAGAAGGATAAGAAATGTCATGAAAAATTAATTTTATGATTCATGAAAAAAAAAAAAAAAAAAAAAAAAAAAGTTAACTTACTAGTCAACAAGCATTTCTTACCTCTGAAAATCACAATGCTTCTATGAGTTTGCATCGTAAGGCAATTTACAATTATTTTATATATTTTTATCATGTGTTATATTATTGAACCATGTGTTGTATTACATAGTATAAACCTTATCACAATGATATCACACGCAGTTTATATGACTTCTTTATCTAAGAGATTTCAAAACTAGCTGACTAAGAAAAAAAAATTGTTGTTTATGCAATTTAAAGCATAATTACATTTCACAATATCTTTACTATATCTATAGTTACCCTGCTAAATTTATATTCTTTGTATTACTCAAGATGTGTGAAATAAGTATTTTAATTTCAATGTATTTAAAATTTATGATAAATGAGTACAAATTTCTAAGTAAAATTAATGTACTTTTAAAATTTTGTTCTATGACAGTTATTTATTATTATTTGTAATATTTTTTTTCTCTTTTGTTTATTCTTCTAAAAATTTATTAATATATATATTCGTTGGTAAAAAAGTTAATATCTTCTAAAATAATTGAATGTAAAATCCTGTGTGATCATAATACTTAAGCATCCATATTTTAGTTTAATACTACAGTAATTTTTAATGAATTATTATTATTTTTAAGTATTAACTATAAGTTAAAACCTAAGTTATATTATTTATGTTTTATGAATTATTTCTATAAAGGTATATAGTATTTGACCTTTATTTTAGAAGAAGTTATTTTGTTATGAAAAAATATATATGTTAGTTTTAACATTTATGAGATTTTAATCTTTTTAATGAGATTTCTGTTATTAAATTCCAAAAATTCAGTCTTTTACTTTGTTTTAGTTCAATTTTTTTTCTGTTCTTTAAAAGCAGAACTGTCTATTTTTTTAAATAGGATTTAACAGCTCAAGAAATATAAATTTGAAAATTTTAATATGGTAAAAAATGTAATATGGACGAATTGCTATAATTAGTGGTTTATAGAAACTAACATAACATTTCAATGAACGAGCTGAATAACAATGAATTTTTTAAGTTAATTCCTTTGGCATTATAAATATATATATTTCGTCACTTGTACAAACATTTGTTTAAAAATCTACTGCACTAGAAAAAAAGTAGTTTAATGTAACCATACAATGATTTTTGCGGTAACACAACTTTTTAATTCGGAGATTAATGTGAAATCAGTTCTTTTGAAGATTTTAGCCTCGATGTTCAAATTATTGATTTCATGTACGGTTGTGGACATATTAAAGGATGTATATAATACTAATTAATTGGTTGAAAAGCATACAATCTGTCTTCATATTTTCCGTACACAAATCTTTTTGCAGGATTTTACTGTTTTTTTTTTTTTTTTTTTTTTTTTGTGGAAGAACTATATATATATATATTATAATTTTTAATTTACGGATTTTTAGATATTAAATATTAAGCATTTTTCTTTATGTAGATAATCCAACTCAAAAAACAGCTGCAGCAGACTTTAGCATTCATTCTGGTATTCTCAATTATTATAAAAATCACTGATACAAACCATTTTGTACGCTTGGTATACTTTAACAATAATATATCTAGTAAAACTATAGATGCTAAACCTCTTTAATGTTACTTTACGTCATTTTTTTCTACCATAGTAATGTGCTATTGATACATTCAAGCTACTTTATATAAACTATGTTTTCACAATAGTGTGCTAAAGTTCATTATATAAAACACAAGTGAGATGACATATAATCAGGTCACGTCAATGAAAAAACATTTTTTTATAATATTTCTCTAGCTTTTTTAAATTATTCGTTTAATAATTACCTCAAACTTAAGATCTATGTGCAAAACACATTTCTATCACTTTTCTACTAACAATCATAGATTTAAAAGTGCTACTTTTATTCAAGTATATTCCAGCACTTCATTCAGTAATAATCTCAAAACTTTTATTTCTTTTCATGAAGAATTTCAGTATGATGCATGCGATTCTGTTCCTACAGAATGAATCTTAAATTACATATATATTTTGCAATTCAGAAGTTGAAATTTACAATAAGAAACTGAATTTGATTTTCATGTCATGATAAAAATTTAAAATATTTGAAATCGCTAGAATGAGAATTACTAAAATAAGGGGGTTTATCGGAAACATTCAAGTGTATTATCTATATATTTATTTATTTTAATTTTAACAACCTAATACTTATATTTTAGTACTTATCTTTTTAATAATTTTACAGAAATAAATACTTTATTTTTATTTTTTAAATGCATTATTTTCAATCGAAATTAAAGATTCAATGCTAAACTAAATGTTTAGTCCTTAAAAAAAAAAAAAAAAAAAAAAATCCGATATTAATTTTAGAAATACAAAAATATATTTTCAAAATATGAAATATGATAATTTAAAATTAGTTAAACAATCACATTTTAAATCGTTAATGATTTTAGTAAACACCTTTCAAAGCAAAAGAATAAAATGAAAATTGATTAAGGAATTTATAGCAAAAAAAAAAAAAGGAGTCATTTTGTCCTAAGTGTCTATAAAAGTTCAAGTTTCGTTGTTTTTGAATGCACTGTTTGATAATGAGTGCTATAATATAGTGAAAAGGTATGAAGAAATGAGAGAAGATTTAGAATAAGCATGTGCAAAGGTGTTACAATTGAAGAGAAAAACAGTGCATTTAGACTTTTAAATAATTAAAAGTACTACTTCTCTCTCACACACACTAGAAGAATGTGTAAACGAACTGTTTTACGAATCAAAAATAAAACATTTTGGAAAAGTGTTTTTTTTTTTTTTTTTTTTTTCTTTTTTTAACATTAAATATTTTTTTTATTCTCCCTTTTTCATCGAAGTAAAAATTTCATAAGTTATTTAATATAAAAAATGTTCAAATATACAAAATTTATAAAGGAGCAATAATATTATTTTTCTAAAACTTGTTTCGTCAGTATAAGTAAGGTACACAAATTGAACTAGAAATTCTCTAAAAAAGGGGTTAATATTACAAAGAACTGAAACGAATTTTCTTCAGAAAGGGGATATGTTAAAAGTTTACCGAAAGTGTTTATGCGCGCAATGTATAAAATTTTATCTGTGTCTTAATAATAACAACCAAAATAATATTTAAAAAAAAAATGCATTTAGTGATAGTAAAAATCCTCTTTATCAATCTAAGCAACGAAGCAGAAATAATTTCTTATCAAATTTATCAATTTTTTTTTTTTTTTTTTTTTTTTTCAAGAACAAGTTTAAATAATCAAAATTTAATCACTTTTGTGTAACATAATTACAGTCGGTAACAAAAGTCTCCGAACACTAGCAAAAATTCCTATATTAAAAATGTATACAGTTTTGTTAAATAAATCCTTGTCGAATCCTGTTTTTAGACAGACTAAGACCCTTGGAATTTTTATATTTCATTTACTTGCATTAATTAAGCTAAATTTTATTTTAACATACCTACCTATTTAAAAGCCTTTTTTTACTTTTGTTTATTTATGAAATTATTAAATGTTTATTTATGTAATATTTGTAATAAAGTTTGATTTTAAAAGTTAATATCAAGCCTAAGAAATTTTTGTCTCTGCTTTTACGAATTTATTACTAGTGGATTTTAGTTTCTTTAAAAAGAAAAATGAGTAAAACAATTAATATATCAAAGAGAGATTAATATAGCTGTCTTTAAAATCAAAAGAAGTGCAATAATAATAATAGCCGAAAAATATCACAAAAGCGGTCATTACTAGTACGTTTTCCCTAATTTATAATTTACCTGTTATATGTAATATATATATATAATTCATAAATAAATTAAATTAATAGAATTTTTTTTTAGCCTGAAAAAGCTGAATACATAAAATAAATAACAAAAATTGAAAACTGAAACAAGGAATACAAAAAACTATCAACATAAATAGCAAAAATAGCTGCAATTTACATTCTCTACAAGTATAGAAAGCTAAAGAAGTTCAGCAGTTAATTCAAATGAATCGGCAAATCAGCGTAATAATCAAACTTTTAGTAAACTTTTATAAATTATGTAATGGAACATATACATTTTTTAAGCCGTAATGCTTTCTTCTGCAGAATAAATAACAAAAGATTGCTAATTCGTTTAAGTATTGAAATTTATAATAAAAGCTGATGTTAGATTTTCTCTTCTGTTTTAATGTATGAAAAAATTCAACGTAACTGCCACAAATCTTACCTGAGTTTTCACATTTTTATTTCATTATTTAATTTTTGTGAAAAAAAAAAAAAAAAAAAAAAAAAAAAAAAAAAAAAAAATTTAGCACTTTATTCTAAAAAGAAAATTCTAATTTGAACCAAGTTTCTATTTTTATGTGTTAACAAGTCTTATTTATGAAAGGCACGTATTGATTCATTAGAAAAAATCGTTTTCCAGATCGTTATCATATATGAATGGTTCATTTCGCTAATTAATAGGCAGTGAACTAAGTTCTTAAAGCAATGACCATTTTGAAAGATTTCACCTTATATATACATCAGTATTTAATATTTACTCTTTAGTAAATGACGTCAAATGTCAAATTCTGTAATAAGTCACCAGTATAAAAACTGCTTTCATTTAGTTAACTGCACTCTATACACTTTATTCAAAAATATATGTTTCTCCCATTTTATTTTACATTATACATTTTATCACTCACTAAAGTTCAAATATACTTTCAAGGCCATTTTAAAATAAAATTATATTACAAGAAACCTTACTATGACTTTACGATGCACATTTCTAAGAATATAAAAACAAAATACTACTTTCTTCATTCCTTTTATCATAAAATGTATCAAAAAACTAAAATTGAATAAGCTTAAGAATTTAGCAAAGATGGACCATTATCTACAATTATAGTCTAGATTGATATTATTTTTTTATTAGTAGAGAGGTAGACCGGAGCTAGCTGATCAGCTTTTTCTTCTTAATTAAAAAAAAATATATATATACAACTCATCACTTTTAATTTATTTTTACATTAACAATATCAGTGAACCTTCAGGAAGAAGACATCGTGTTAAAACTTGAAAATATTAACTATCAGTATTATTTCAGAAGCTCAAACTGATGCTAAATCTCTACGACCAGTCTGCTCCGATATTGGTGTAATTTAACCCTCGTCATCTGTTCAACGTTATGGTACGGTACAGTCGGTAACAAAAGTGTCGGAACACTACCAAAAATTCCTATGTAAAAAAGTACACTTCATACGGTTTTGTTAAATAAATCCTTATCGAATCATGTTCTTACACTGACTAAGAACAGGATTCGACAAGGATTTATTTATTTAACACAACCGTGTGAAGTGTACTTTTTTTACATAGGAATTTTTGCTAGTGTTCGGACACTATTGTTACCGACTGTAGAAATTAAAATAAATGTTTTCTAAATTTTTATTAAATTTTAATTTTTATACCAAGCAAACGAAAACACGATATAACTTTAAAAAAATCATTCATATAGCATTCTTTAAGGGCCCTCTTCACTCACCGCCGCCGGAAGCCGAAGCTAATGTTTTTCTATGGGAAATTTTTCTTTACAAATAACTTATTAACTAATACATATTTTTTAATTCTGTTTTCACATTCTGAAAATTCTCAGCTGTTAAATTGACGGACCTTTTTAAAAAAATTATTATTTTATTTTTTTATATTTTATTTGGAAGCTGTAAAATACGAATTTTCAGTATGTGAATTTTTTTTCATTTTGCAACTTCAAAATAAAATATTAAAAATTAAAAAAATACATTTTTAAAAAAGGTCCGTCAATTTAACAGTTGGGAATTTTCTGAATGTGAAAACAGAATTTAAAACTATGTACTAGTTAATAAGTTATTTGTAAAGAAAATTTCCCCATAGTATAACATTGGCTCGGGCTTTCGGCGACGGTAAGTGAAGAGGGCCGTTAATGAAGCCAAGCCATAAAATTATAAAAATGCAAATATATGCGTTTTTATAAAAATAATAATAATAATAATAATAAAATATATATCCATTTTAAATAATAAAAAAAAAAATTAGTTGCTTTTATTGATATACTTTGCAATAAAAATAAACATAGAATATCGTTTCTCCAGTAGTAACACATATGCCTTGTGTTTGTAGATGGTACATTCAGCACATTCTTCTCCCGGTTTGCTGTTTTCAAATGAATTAAGATAGCAAAAACACAAATTATCCTGATCTTCCTCATTCTTGCTCACCACATGTTTTTTACTTCTATGTTGCCGCTTTGGCTATCATGACGCCCCCCCCCCCCTTTTTTTTTTTCGGAAAAAAGAATTCTTGAAAAAATTCTTTCTTTTCTGTAGCATACTTTATTTCTTCTGTTTTGCTTTTATTTTTACTTCCTGGAATGCTTGTTTGACTAATGTATCAGTAATTGCTAAAGACTTTTTTTTGTTTTTTTTCGTTTCACTAAAAATTTTTCTTGGGCTCTGTCATCAGAAAAAGCCTCACATCACCAGAAAAAGAAAACCCGGCTCTATCAAGCCTTTTATTTGAGAATTGTTTGATACCAGATGGCCCTGAAAGATGACTCGTCGAAATAAGAGGCAAACTTGGAATGGTAACTATAGTGGTTTCTGATTGGCAATGTAGGTTACGTCGATCTGTGATGTTACAATAGCATAAAATCTGAATATGTAAAAATACTAATGCTTTGATGCAACGGAATGATTGATTTAATAGTGAGGAGGTTATAAATAACATTATAAATTCATTTTTAAAATGGTTGATTTGGATAACCAAGAGTTCAAAGAAGCTGCACCAATTATAAAGTTTTCAAAATTCCTATCCCCTCCCCGCAACAGCCAAATTCTCTTTCTTGCAATGCGTAAATAAATTGATTTGGGATATATTTACTCCATTACAGTTAATCTTTCCTGATGTTACAAGTCATGTTGGGCGGTCGGGCTAACTTGCCCCATGTGAAATGGGAGAACTAACTTTATAATGCAATTTTTAATTTCCATGTATGTAAAAAATTATACCCTTATTATTATAAGTATTTCAGTAGTCAACCATGCCCTAAAATAGCTTCGAAAATTTGTCCTTCTAAATACTATCTAGCAAAATTTAAAATATAATCTACAAACAAAAAAAAAAAACGATTGTTTATTATCGTGACTCGGCAAACGTGCCGAGTTACGAGTTTCCAACTAGCCACGGTCTACCCTATAGGTTTTTCTATATGCATATATTCTATATATATATATAGAGAGAGAGAGAGAGTGTGTATAATTAACTATTCATCTTTATTTTCATTACTTTACGGTATAAAGAAATAAAGTAAATGATACTGGCAAATTCTTGATATTCATACAGAACGTAATAAAAACGATTGTGGAAATTGTTTGCAGAAAATGTTTTTGTTATTTGAGTTTTTTAAAGATTAGTTTTCAAAATAGCAATATTTTAGTAAAAGAGGAAATAAATAATGTTTCAAGGTATATTATACCTAGAGATCACAAATTATAATCATATTTAAAGGAACCTTAAATTTAACGCTATTAAAGCCAGTGCAAATTTTATGAAAAGATATTTTCGTTAAGCAGTAACTGTAGTTTAAAGAACTTCGTCAAATTTTGAAGTAATTCTGAACAAAAATAAATAAATAAATAAATAAATAAACCAGAGAGAGAGAGAGAGAGAGAGAAATCTGTATATATGCAGATATTAGGGTAAAAGAACAAACACATATACAGGCGACACGGCGTCACTCAGCGTTTTTAAATACTAGATTTTTTATCTAAAAAAAATTATTGTTCTATATATTTTTAAGATAATTAAAACTCAATGTAAATAATCCTTATATCACAAGGCTTAAAATTAATGTTCGTAGATGTATACATTTCGTAGTTATAAAAGTATAAATTTGAGCAATTATTGCTTTTTTTAAAATTAACTTGAATGCTGTTGAATGGTTAATGCATTTTTTATTAAAGCTATCAAACATGGGTGTAAAAAAAGAGCGTCGTGCTTAATGTCTTTTTCAGTTTTTCTGCATTGATAATTCTGTACTGATAAGTATAAAGGATTTAAGTCCATATTCTTGATTTTTCAGAAGACGAAAAATAAAGTTAAACTAACTAAAAACTAATTAGAAGAATCGATTAGTAAAAAGGGATTGGGTTGATTTATACCATTTATACCATTTAGTGATTGTCAATCTTCATTTAATAAAGGGAAAAATTTGTATTAAATATTTTATACTAAAGATTAATGCTAAATTTCTGACTTGAATCTTTTTTTACCAATGGATTTTCTCAAAGACTAAATGACATGGATTTAAATCCTATATACCAATAGATAGAGAATTTTTTTTCTGAGTTTGACTATGTACTTAACTTAAAATCGACATTTTTGGACTTAAATCCTTTATACTTATCAGTACAGAATTAGTCCACGTTATGAGACATGATAGTATTTTAGTTTATTCCGGAGCACTGTTAGCACCTGCATTTGTTTTTGCACACCATTTTATTTGTTATAATATTTTCTCCAGTATGTTATTATGATTAAATAAGAAGAAAAATATCCTTCAAGAAAAGGAGTGTTAAAAAAAATATAAGTAATAACAATGCTCCCAAATAAATTAAAATGCTGGCATGCCTTGTTATATAGTATTTTTCAATCTTTTTTTTTTTTTTTTTTTTTTTTAACACTCTGTCGGTGGGAAACAAGAATTACAATCTTTAGGGAAAAAAAGAGCCTTGCAATTTTAGGCTTACTTTTAAACCAATACATTATTTAAAAAAATTACGGATTTGTGTTTAACTATTCTTGTATCGTCCGTGTGCATATATACGGCAATGGCATTTACCGCTTAAAATATAGTGCTTAAAATATAGACATTTCTACATTTTAGTGCTTAAAATATAGAAAAATCCCTTTTCCATACTTAATGCTGCAATGAGTATAAGTTGCAAACTAACTTTTTTTTTTTTTTTTTTTTTTTTTTCAAGATTTATTTTGGATAACTGTGATTCATTAACTTTCTTTATTTTCTTTATTATCTGTTTAAGAAAATTTCTCGTAGCTCCAAAGCATTCACATCCAAATATTTTCAATTACCCCTGATTTACCTTTATCATCCGTCGAGGATCCTTTTGCCCCTCTGAATCTACATATAATACTAAAATTTTTATTAAAAAAAAAAAAAAAAAAAAAGATATCTAACAACTGAGATTATTCTACCATCTTTTTCATATAAATATTTTTAGAAATTACATTTTCTTCATGTCAATAAAGTACAGGGGTTTAGTTAGGAAAATGTCTTTGTCGATTTTACCCAGTTTTTATTAAATCGATTTCTTGTTTGTTTGTCCAGTACAAATTTTGCAATCGGTTTTTAACTAACTTCCCGATTAGAACCTTTGAAACTTTTAGAATAGCTCAGAACACGACGATAATGCATTCTTTTAATACTTTTATTCAATTAATAAATGTTTGAAAATTTCTTATAATCGATCTCTTTATTACGCACATTTGATCATTTTCTTTACAGTTGATGGGATAATTCATCAAACAAATTTTTTAAAGTATTTATTTATACATAGAATTGTCCACAGAAAATTTAAAAACGTGGTATATAAAAAGTTCTTTTTATCTTGTAATTATTAATTTTAAACCGAATAATAAATATAGGCTAATTTTAAATTATTATAAAAATAATATTATCCATTAATTTAAATTAAAATTAACTTCGTTAGTCTTTTTTTATGTATACTTTTACTTTGACGGAAAGAATACAAAAAATATGGTAAACACTTAAAAATTATATTAAATGTCATCGTGTCACATAAATAGCACTTTTGTAATACATTCCATTTAATCGTAATATTGCATAAAATACGTCTTTAAATAATGGATTAACTGAGCGGTCAACTTTCTTTCTTTATTCCGGAGTATTGTTAGTCCCGCCTTTTTCTCATACCAATTTTTAAAAAGTAATTTTTCTGATTTTATCGTAGTTATATATTGGAGAAAATGATTGTATAAACAAATTGGTGTGAAATAAAGGCGGAGCTAAACATGACCCTGTATAAATTAAGAAATTTGGCAACTGTGTATAAATGCATATTTGATACTAAATGCATATTTATTGTGAATGATTTCAAAAGCATTTGAAAGAGAAATTTTTCATATGGAATAAAATAAAATAAAAATCCTATATTTTTTAAACTAATAGAGTTTTATAAAAGTTAAGTTTCACATAATAAACATTTCACATAATAAACGTATCAAACTGAAATCTGAAAATGAGCGTCATGTTAGCATATTGAAAAATTAACGAAGTTCAAGGAAGAGCAATAAGTGAATAAATAGTCTGGTACTGTGGCTCATAGAAAAGATATTGTCTCAATTTGATTAAAATTAGTTTGAAGCTTATCTATGTAAGTCTGTTCAATAGATAAATAAAAATTTTGGGTAGCTTTAAAAATCCAAACATTATCAATAATTAAATTCTTTTTATCTTAATACTTATCAATCACGTTTGTACCAAACATTAAACTATCTGTGGTAAATTTGCTCATTGAATTAAATGTATTAATATCTTAAATATTTTCAATATGTAACTAACTGTTCAGTCATTTTCAATAATCTCTTCGTTCCTCAGTTGCAAATTTTCGTATAGAAAAACATGAATTTTTGAAATACCTATAACTATTAAAATTATTGCCAATGGAAAAAAAAAACTATTTTTTAAATAAAAAACAGTCATTAGTAGTAATAATTTTATGAAAAACTTAAATTCTAAATTTTTTCAATACTTAATGAAATACACTAAAATTTTAAGTTAGAAAATTATTTTCCGTGAAATTTTAAATTCCAGATCAATTCATTTATTAAGTTATGGAAATTTTAGGACATTCCATGCGCATTTATAATAGTTATAGCTTGGTAAAACATTTTTTAAACTAACAACGAAGAAACCATGTAAAGAGCAAAAATTATATTAAAAATTGTTTTGTTTAAAACGTTAGATATGAAATAAATTATTAATGTGAGTGAGTAAAAAAGAGAAAAAGAAATATTTTATCTTGAAAGTGTCCGGCTGATTTATCTTCTTCATATAAGAATGATATGTAAATACACGCTATTAATCTGAAATATACATTAATTACAATTAAATTTGAAACACATGCCACATTTTCAAGCAACTAAAAAGGAAATTTTTCATGCCTATGAAATAAGAGAAATTTGCTAATAGACAAATATATTTTTTATAGTAAAATATATGATATTTTAAATATTAGATGATATTTTCCCACAAATATTATTATTCTGTGTGCCCCGAAATGTTTTCTTTAAGTTAAATTGGCATATTTACATACAAATTTGCAAAGTCACGTTTTGAAAATACATATATAAATATATATACATAATTAAATTATGCAATTAAAAAAATCATAGGCTAAGTGTGTAACTTATAAAATAATTATTTATCTTTACTCTAAACTACATAAAAAAGGGAAGATAGTTGTAAAAATAATCATGCAAAATTCCAACTTGCATTAAAAAAAGATAAATACATTTTAACCAACATTGAAGTTTCGAATAAATATTTACAGTATAAGTATTGAAAATAAACACGCTCATAAATTCCAGTTTTACAAATATCATTGGTCAGTTATTACAATAAGAGTTTGTAATATTATAATTGTATATACATCCTTTTAAAATTCTATAAAGAATTGTTAATTTTAGGCAGTTTGAAAGTATTCCTTTTTTAATAGCTGAAGAATAATTCATTTTCAATGTAAAAATATTATTTATAAAATATTTTATAACCAATTAAAAAAAGTTTAATTTTTTTTTTTTTCAAATTCAGACCACCCAAAATGAATTTTATTAACGTAAGGAAGTTTTAAGATATGCATTTATCAAAAAATTGATACAGCTTTTAATACCTTTACATATCTTAAATAACATTTTTTTTGTATTATATATTCCATGTAACCATGTATATCAATATTATTTTTAAGGCATTCATCAAGTATGTTTCACATAGCAATTGCATATAAAATAGTTCATATATTCATCACGATTTCTTTAAAGTATTTGTACTAAACATTAAATTGCATAGAATGTAGCATAAAACAGCGTATTGATCATATGTTGAATGTTATATGATGTTTATCTATAATGCAATTTACATGCATTGCATCTATTTTTCTTCCAAAAATGTAAAAAAAAAAAAAAAAAAAAAGTAAGCTGGCAAAATCCAAATAATCTGAAACAATAATGCCGCGCTCGACTTTATTTTACTAAGATATAATTTGTATTATTTATTCATTAATTTAAAAATATAAATATCTTATATACAGTAGAAGTCCAATATAATGCGATCCAGGAAAATAACATAACACATTATTTATAAACCTCGTTAAATATAGAATCTGACAGTTATTTATCTAGTTCGCTTCATACTGTGGAATATATTCTAATGTGTTATATCTAAATCCGCAATTTTATGCCTTTTGCCTAAATACCGGGACATAATATCAGGTTTCTACTGCCCAGATGTTTATAATTTAACAGAAGTCAAGACTACATATCAATGAATTAAAAATTCCAAAGCTCTTCTATCACACTAGAATTAGTACTCTTCAGCTAAAACTTTTAATAGAGTATCTTTATAGAATTTCACTATGTTAACTGTTTCATATTATAATATATTTATCCTAATTAATAGAAAAACTTTAGATTAATTGAAAATATTTGTATTATAAAATTTGAAAAAAAATTTCTAACATTCGATCGACACACTATTCTACCAATAAAAATGGTATAGATTTTTCATACGTTTTAGTCTTCAGTACTTAATTTTTCAAATACATGTATACTATACATGCAATTTTGATACATATTATTATTATATAAATATATAATTTGATATATATTAATTATGTATAAATATATATATATATATATATAATTTTTGCCATTAATTATACATATATTTATACATAATTAATGGCATTATTTTCTTTCAAAAGAATATTAATTATTTTATGATTAAAAAATAAATAAAACACGCATTTCTTACGACATTTAAAAAAAAGAAACATACATGCTTATTAACTATGAAAACATGCGATAATTTACTCGTCTTTTTTTTTCATGCATCGTCAAATCGGTACTCCTAAATATAAATTTTATTCAAGAACTTTAAGAAATTTATTATTTATTCTTGTTATTAAATATTTTTATTTTTTTTTGCAAAATTAAAATTTAAGTTCTCAAAATTAATTCATCAATTTTTTTTCGCTGTTCTTTTTATTGATTGTCTGTCAGCAAAATCGTACGTTAATGATATATATATATATATACTATATATACATATATCAGTTTTTTCATTTAGAAATATATATATATTTCCGAATGAAAAAACAATGTTGTCTATTAACAAATGGAGCTATAAAAACCAATTCAGTAAGTCATACTCTATTCGTATTTCCATGTTTATTGTTTTGGTGACTTAGATTATTAAAAGGAAATTTTTAAAGCTTTTTTTTTTTCCTTAATTGTCAGTTACTTACAGAAATTGAACGACATGCTGTCCTTGTTTTTTCCGTTTTGGTCCATTCTTGAAATTTTGTTGCAGCAGCAATGTTGTCCATTAAACAAAGTTTTAGTTAAGTAGATTTCTGTATAAATTGTAGATGCTATTATTATTTTTTTTTTCCCCAAGAATCGAACGCAAAATTGCTACATACGTTATATATTTTTCTTTCATGTCATAATGTAATTATTGAACAAACTGGAATAAAAAAGTTCGCATTTGTTGAGTAATGAAAATACAAAATTTACATATATGAAGAAATATGTGCATTAAATAAAACAGTTGTTTGTATTGTACTAAATGAAAAGAACAAGCCCGGTTAGTAACGTTTCAGTAATCATCAATTTAACTCATATATAAGTCTAATATAATTAAAAACATATTTTTTAACAAATAAATTGCCATCTGCACTTCTTTTTAAGATTTTGTTTTTCGTTTTAATAATTTGTTTCATTAAATATATGTTTTTTTTTTCTTTCTACGTACTTGTAGTAAACAAATAGTATATAAATACTTAGTATTTGCTGAAGAAAACTGATATTCTCACGCATTCGTTTTATATTTTTAATTGGAATTATATTGTAAAATTAGCCTGTTACGGAATAATGTTCACTATTATGTTTACAGCTTGTATTAATAAATTTATGTTTTTTTTTTTTTTTTCAGTTGAAGGTATTTGTAGTAGTCAATAAATGTGTGAATGACAGTATTCACTGAAGAAAGTTAAGATTTTTCTCTCCGTATTTTTACTTTTTAAGTTTAAATTATATTGTAAAATTAGTATGCTACTAAATACACTGTAAGAAATTTCAAAACTAGATCACGTTCAGCGAGTGGCAAAATGTTTACCATTCACTGACCGTAAAACTGTAGTTAGGTCCATTAATGTTATATCTTTACCTTTCGAAAAAAAAAAAGAAAAAAAAAAAAAAAAAGAAATAACCTCTTAATAAATCTTCAACACTTTGAATTTTACAACATTTTGTTACAAATATGGGTACTGGATTTTTTTTCACGAAGAAATGAGCTGACCGTATTATTTAAAGGTCGACTATCTAAATTTTACTAAAATTTCTTAGAATGTAAGTAAAGCAATTCTCAGAAAGTAAGGAGTAATCATTTATGCACGTGATTATTTCTTTGCCTATTTTTTAAGGAAAAAGAATGAAAATATTACTTATGATAAGTTCGCTGAAAGCAATGCGTAAATCTATAAGAATTAATATACATTATTATTTCTTTAACTTTCATTTAAGAGAGAAAACTGAAATTCGCACTTATGATATCAAGCTTAAAGCAGTATAGATATTTCCATGAGATTTGTATATGTTCAAATGGTGTATTAAACGTAATTTCACTGTTAATTTACTGCGTAAATTTCCCAGTTTTGATTTCTTAACAACATAAATAGGCATTAGTTATAGAACCTATTTCGTAGCATACTTTGGAGTTTGTTCATTTTTAGTTTTGCTTGGAAAAATAAAACTACATTTTCTTTCTAATGTAATTCTATGAAATATTCTTTTTATTAAAAGTAACTGATCAGTCTAATATATATTTTTTCTAAAGTAATTCTATAAGATTTTCTTTCTATTAAGAATAATTGATAATAGTCTAATATATATTCAGAAAAAAAACCAAGGAAAGTTTATGAAAAAATAAGCAATAAAATTTTAATTATAAAATTTTAACAAAGGTTGTTTTCATACGATACATATGTATTGTTTCTGAGATAAATTAAGTATCATTTATGATTAACATAATTTGTAATTATATATATATATATAATTTTTTTTTTCTTCAAAATTTTATAATTTTATTCAGCATTTTTTTTTTAGTGAAAGAGCGACATACAAATCTAACCTAATTCAGACTTATTTATTCCAATAGATTTTTATTTTTAATGTGAATGAAAAAGATATTCTGGATATTTTTCTTATTAATGTAGTGATTTAAAACAAAGTAGTTCAAAATAATGTGTACTCGTTTTAATCTTACGCTTAATGAATTTATTAAAATTATCAATTTTACTCAGGGGTTGTACTCTCTGTCCTTTTTTCAGTACACTCTTAGGAATAAGGAATTTTCACATTTTTTGCTACCACTATTTTCATACAGTAACCTATATTTTGTATAATCCTGACGCGTTACTATAAAAGAACGGTAGATATTTTTGTAGGAAAGTAGTGGCACCAAAAAGGCGAAATTTTCTCATCCCTGAAAGTGTCTTGAATAACAGGTGGGGAGTACGACCTCTCGTTTTATGTGTGATAAGATATCATCTCTCTATGCTGCACTAAAATTATTAGGTCTTTGCATAAATTCGTGCGGTTTTTTATTGCTTCATTTCATAAAATACATCAAATCAAATGACAATTTTTAATCAAAATACTCTCCATTACTTTCTACACCTTTGCCCATTTTTCGGGTAACAAATGTACACCACGGCGATAGAAACTCTCGTCTTTGGAGGCAATAAAATTATCCGCGTCCGCACGAACTTTTGCAACGACCTAATACATGATCGATAAGCAATTTTGCTAGGTCAATAGATTTGTGTTAGTAATATTATGTACTCCATATTAATTGTTGTAATTCCAAAATTTTCACCAAGATAAATATGTCGCTAGGAATACAAGTAACTTAAATTTGAATATTAAAAAGTTTTCGTAAATGCATGTATAAGAACTGTATATATATTCGATTTAACTTTATGATGCACAATGAGTGTTTAAATTAATCACATGTGCACAAGTGTCTTTAAAAAAACAATTTATTAAACAATCTGGTAGTCTCCACACTGTATAAAATATGTCCTATATGTTGCCAGAAATTCTCTGTAATTTGAGAAAATACGGGTAATTTAGGAAAAAATTACGTTGTCAGAACGTATTTTCTCAAATTTCAGAGAATTTCCGGCAACAAATAGGACATATTTTTTACAGTGCACGGTTTTAGACTGCTTGTATTCAAAATTTCCTCTTACAATGGGCTGCCAATCTCAACGTTAAAAGTATCAGTACATATTTTTTTGGTACCAACTTTACTATAACAAACCTTCCTCGACATAAATATACATATTTTGAACTACTAAATTTATATAGAATACAAAAAAATATGTATATTCCAATAAATTTAATTTAACACTTGAATTATATTTAATAATTATGAACTATTAAAATTTGAATTTACTAATAACTTAAAATGAAATATTTTTCCTTTTTTAATCTAGGAAAAATATTAATTCGTTATCAAGAGAAATTATATGCAACAGTTGATAGAATCTTTTTCTTTTGCAAAGAAGTCTTAAGAAATCGAATATAATACATGAATAACCAAATAATCAGAATTTCAAATCAGCATTTGTACCGCCGATTAAATAATGATGTTGAAGAACAGTTTCTGTGCCCAATGTCGATGCGATGTAAATTTCATGATGATGTTGAGATTCTTCTTAATATCTGGCTATAGAGGAGTCAAAAGATACGGTCACAATATCGTGTCCAGCATGAATAAACTTTTAGTTCTTAATTCATCCTATGAAGAAATACATAAAATTGATATTCTTAATAAATGAGAAATAAGAAATAAAATGTTTTTCATTTTTCAAGGAAACAAAGCAATATGGAAATTTCAAAAAATTTTTAAATATTATTTATCCCGGTCTATTTAATTTCCTAATATTTTCAAAGAACTTTTCGTAGAATTTAAGTTATTTAAGTGAATTTACGTGAATAATTTTCCAGCAAGATGAACTGAATCTAAAATAATTATTAAAAATGTAAAAAATAAACGGATTAAAAATTTTTCATGATTAACGTAATACTATTTTTATAAAAATCTTAAAGCTTAAATTATATATATACATGTAACATGTTTTTAGAAATATTTAACAAAAATAATGATTCGTTAGTTTAAAATGCCATACATTATTGCCAATTGTTTTTCACTCTGACTAAATATAAATGTTTTTGATGTAATAATCATTTGTCACAAATTTTAATACCGCATGTATAATACCCAAATAGACAGACACACAGAGAGAGAGATAATATAATTCTTTTGCAGACATTAACAGATAATCATTTAGAGATATTAGTTTATTACTAATACTGAATTATTATAAATAATTAAAATAATATAAGTGTATAGTGATTTTTTGAAATTTTTACTTCGTTTTATGTGTATGAAACTCTTTATTCTTTAAGATATATACTTTTAAAAGTCTGCATTCAAATTTTTATTCTGTTTCTAAAGAAAGTATGATTCTAGATGTACTATAACGGCAAAGATGACATTTGTATGAGTTGACAGAGTAACATTTTTCGAATACCACTATTTTTATGAAGCAATCTCCGAATCATTTAATCAAAAATAACTTCTGAAAACGATTACTACAATTTTTTATTAAACAAGTGGTATTAAAAAAAAGTGACTGAAGACGTGACAAGCCTTGGCACTAAAACCCTGCAACGTTCAAACAATGAAAAAAAAAAAGTAAAAATGCTAAACAGATTTTTTAAAATCCTACATCTTACTTTTGAAATTTTTAAAAATGTTATTCATATACTTTCAGAGTTATTTATTCGGGATAATTTTCGGAAAACGATAAATTTAGAGACAATTTTTATAAAAAGTTTGAATTCATTACATTTGTTTACGAATATATGCATAAAGACTAACATTTGCTTTAAATAAAAAAACAATAAAGTACATTCATGAATTTTTATTTTGTCTTTTTAGCCAATTAAACAAGTTATTATTCAACTTATTATCTAAAACCATCGGAAGATAACAAAAGACATACATCGACCTCAACTAATTTAACAATAACATGATCTTATTATATCTTACTTTTTGGCACCATTCCATGAATTCGTCCAACGTGACTACGCCGTCTTTATTAGAATCAATCAACTGCAAATAAAAAATAATAAATAAGGCACTAAAATTATTTATATTTCAAAGTTTGGTGGCAAAACCCTTCATCTATGCCCAAAAAGTATACATTTAAACGAATTATTTAAACATGTATAACTGTTTATTAAAAAAAAAAAAACATATTAACCTTATTATATATTTTTCTTAGCAACAAACTTGATGCTTTGTTTTTTGCATATCGAATTGAACTTCTGTTTAAGATGGAATTTTAAAAATTCGTTTCCATAAATAATTAGATTTATTCTGGTTAATGTGTTATTTCCTCTGAAACTTAACTTTTAAGAATGAAAAGAATTTTTGTATTAACATTTAATTTCATGAAACTTTTGAAAACACATTTTGAATTAAAGATAATTACGAAACATCCCAATTTATTCGAAATATAATAATGTTTTTCGTAATAATGGTGATTCTTGATAAAAATCTCTTTTTATATATTTCTTTAATTATACACAGTTTCTTTCAAATTTAATTTAATTCTGAAGGAAGTACGAACAGCATCGATGAATATTGTCAAAGCCAGTTAGCATACGATACATGCACTGATAGCAAATTACAAATACTTTTCAGGTGAATACAAACTTTAACTCATTGTTTGTTGAAAAATAAATAAATAATCCTTTTATTTTAATATTCTTAATACAATTATGTTGTTATTAAATTTGAAATAACTAAAACATACATTCCTAATTTTGTTTAGTGGGCTAATTATCAACAATACAAGTCTAAAGTTAAAAGAAAAACAAAAGAACATATGTTCATGAAAAATATTTACAAACGAAAAATAAACATATTCCCACATTATGCTATTGAAATTAACAGCAACTAATTTGAAACTGATCCAACGTATGTGTCATTTATTAAACACATTTAAAAGTATTCTTATGCATCCTCTAAACAAATTCATCCGTCTTCAGAATGATTATTATAAATAAAAACGAAATTTGGTTAGTGAATAGAATTAGTTCACAAAACTACGTATAGGTCACATTGACGATATTCATTGCATTCACGAAACTACAATGACAAATTGAAATGACAAATACTCAAAGCGCATTTTGAATAGGCAATTGATAACAATTAACTAAAATAAAATATATGCATTATAGAAATTTATGCAGTCAAATGTACTGCAGATTCCCTTAGAAATTAAATAAACTATATTGGAGTTATTTTAAGTACCTTTAAATGCACACTAGAACACATAGCCCGTTTGACTCGAGGTATGTCATGAAAGGATTGTGTGCATATTTTTCATGACCGTAGGAAATATAAATTTGCATTTAAAAATAATAACTCTATATTAAGTTTTAATTGTAAAAATTGTGCGTTAAATTTAACATCAACATTTTTTCCAATTAAGTTTAATTAATAACAGTTACCAAAGAATGTCTTAAGAAATTCCAGAAACGAAATTTATATTTGGTGTAAATTAATCCATTAATTGATTGTCTTTCTATGGAATCAATTTTCCATGTGTCTGCCATTCAAAGAATCCCAGGAGTTAAAGTTTAGAAAAGAGGTGTTATGTTAAGATAAAAAGTTAATTTCTAAATGTGAACGATGTACTTCCTTAACTTTTAGACGACTACGACTCTAAGATGTTGGACCATCTTGCATGAAAAATGTTGTCTCCACACATTCTTGAAAGGCAGGAAGACTTGTTGGTGCATCAGTTTAACGATAATAAGTAAAAAATGTAAAAAGTCTTTTAGAACCTTAATGAATTAGTCTTCTAAAACGTCCTCAGCTTCAGTGAACAGTCAATGAATGGTATATAATCAATGTTAACATAATGCACAGGCTGTTAATGTACAACAAACAAGCTTTAAATCACTCGTCATTTATGAGAATTCTATAATCTCTTTAGAATAAAATCCGTCGAATTTACAGCGAAAATCTCAAAGGCGTGCATTTTTAAAGGTTTCTCCTCGTTACGAAACTGACACTGAAATAATTAGTGCAGTGTGATTTTGGAAATCGTAACTTTTACAACTTCAAGATTTTGATTTCCAATGAGCTCTTGTCAAAATCTATCTTCTGCAAAATGCTTAATTAAACAACACAGCCTTATATTCTTTGAATCATGAAATTTAATTATAACACTTTCTAAACGATAATTAGACATTTATAAGTGTTACAGGCATTAATACATAAGAAAAAAAGAGCTAATTATTTTAAATTCTAGTAAAACTACTCGAATTTTTCTAGACTATTTATTTATCCACAGCAAGGACGACATTCATCCTTAAAAGAGTATATATATATATATTTTTAGGTTATTAAAATAATGATTTTTTAGCTTTGAGTAATCGCATTGTAAAGTTTTCTATATTCGAATTTCTTGTTTTAATTTAATGATAAACACTGTGTAAGATTAATAATTTAAACTGCTTGGGTAACACTAGGTTAAATAGTCATAGAGGAGAGATGCTTTCGTAGGAAATAGTTGAACGAGTTCATTCATTACGACGCGCAGCTGTTTTTTTTTTTATATATATTTTTTTTTTTATTACAAAAACGTAAGAGAAATTTTAATGCTTATTTAATTTACTGGTTGAATATTTTTGTTGAGTTAGATATCTTAATGCTTTTCAACACATATTTATTTATTTTATTTATTTATTTATTATTATTATTTTTTTTATTACTATGCAAACTTTTAAAGTATGTATATAATCTAATTTTTTCTTCTAAGCCTAAAACAAAGATGTACAATGCCGGAGTGATGCTTTAAATTGGGTAGCCATCTATCCTTCAATTTCAGGAGAGATGGCTACCTTTAATCATTATTTCAAAATTATACGGAGTGAGGATTTTAACTAAATATAATTATATTTAAAATAATTATAACCCTTTTAAATTTATAACTATATTAATTGATATAATTGTTTAAATTTTAACTATAAATATTTCAATAATAATAATATAATAGAGCCTAACGATGTTTTTTTTTTTCTTCACTTTCAAGATGCCGAATACAAATAAGATTAAAACCGTGAAAAAGTCTAAAGTAATCCTGAGAAAAAAAACAAAAACACACTTCCAGCAGCGAAAAAGATGAAATACATTTGAAATTTTAAGATTCTACAGATTCCGAAGGAATAGAATTTGATGAGAATCATTGTGTTGGTTGTGGAGAAGGATACAGTACCACAACCAGAAAGAATGACTGGATAAAATATGTAAGGTGTCTGATGTGGTTCCATGAAACATGTACCAACTATCAAGATTTTTGCCAAAAATGTGATAAAATTTTCCGAAAAGTGAAGGATGGAAATTATACTTCAAATTTTGTTTATTCGAATTTTATTCACTTATTTTCCGTGATATAATTGCATCTTTACACATTTTTATATGTTTTTCATGATTCCTATATGAAATGTGTTATTTTGTGTTACTTTAATTTCACTTTTTCCTTCTTGATGGCTATCTCTCATCGGCTTGAAGGAGAGATGGCCATCTGCCATTTTAATTTCGCACTATAATTCCCATTTTTTGTTCGCAATATTTATTGATTTTTTGTCCAAAATACAGTGCGTTGCATGAATATAAACGCACCTTTTCCAATAACCAGAAATAAAAATTTTAAAATTTTAAAAGAAGGAATGTGACTTACAGTTATTGCATATGACTAACAATTGAATAAGGTGCTTTGAGCACGTATGTTTAGGCTCATGCAAGCTTATGTAAATGAGTGTTTAAGCATTTTCTTTTTTTTACTGTTTTTCGTTTGTTGCACGAAATTAAACGCACTCTGTATTTTTAGAATAAAATTTAACAGAGCCACCGGAATTAAATTAAAACACAGATAGTCGTGTAGCTAAAGTTCTCTAAACACAGTTTTAATGCATGAGTGCAAAATTTACGGAGTTTGTTCAGGATGGCAAATGGGAAAACTTTGACAGTAGACGAGAGGATAAAAATCGGCTTTATGTGTGGTAAAGGCTTTAGCAATCGTGAAATTGGGCGCCGTATCAGAAGAAGTGAGAGTGTTGTGCGAAATTATATAAAGAAAGGAGCAAATTATGGGAAAAAAAGCGTATAAGAAGCGAACTTGAAAGCTCACCAGTTACGATAAACGTCGAATATACAACGCTGCAAAAATAAGACTATTTCCTGTGCGAAGATAAAGGCTCAATACAAGCTGGGTTTTCATCTAACAACCATATGGAGAACTATCAAAGCTGCAACATTAATTAAATTTAAGAAAATGAAGGCGAAAGCACCCCTTACTCAAAAGCACAAAGATATGCGTTTGGAATGGGTAAGAAAATGGATGCTAGATCGATTAAATTGGGAAAAAGTCATCTTTTCAGATGAAAAAAAAATTAATCTCGATGGCCCGGACGGATTCCATAGCTACTGGTACGATTTGAGAACCGAAGAAATGTACTGTTCAAAACGTCAAACTGGAGGTGGGTCTGTCATGGTGTGGACAGCCATAGGTTTTAAAGGGGCTTTCGAATTAAGAGTTCGTGGAGAACACTATGAACTCTGTAGATTATGTCCAGATGCTCACAAGGAACCTCCGCCGTCAAGCAGTGAAGAAAGCTGGAAGAAATTATATTTTTCAGCAAGATTGTGCATCTGTACATACTTCACATATCGTGAAAAACTGGTTCCTTGAAAATAAAATTAAAGTTCTAGATTGGCCCTCAAAAAGCCCTGATTTAAACATAATGGAGAACGTATGGGGTATTCTGGTTCGCCGTGTTTACGTAAACAGAAGGCAGTTTAACACGAAAGATGAACTAAAATCGGCCATTCTATTAGCTTGGAAGACAATCAGCTTGGATGACCTCATGGCACTATATCAGTCAATGCCAAGGCATTTAATGGCTGTTCTAGAAGCCCATGGTGGCTTTACAAAGTATTAGATACAATATCTGTTACTCAGTTATTTATTTTTTACATGTGCGTTTAAATTCATGCAACATGTATTTTTGTCATAAATTCAATAAAATTATTTTCTAAAAAATTATATTGGTCTTTCATTGTTTTTACTTGTATTTTCATTTCTTGAATCATGCACATGCTGTTTGCATCAAGTGTCACCTATTCATATTTTTTTATTACACTTTTATACCATTCTATTCATAAAGCTAAGGTGCGTTTATATTCATGCAACGCACTGTACAATGACAATGTGTATAAGAGTTTTAAATATCTATATAATATTTCTCTACGTGGACCAATTACGATTAAATTTTGTCAAAACGATTCGATAGTGACGTAAGTTGTTATCTGATTGATCAACTCAGATTTAAAGCATGAATTTGGCTGTTAAAGACAAAGCAATTAATTATAAGCAATTTCAGCTACAAAAATTTAATCTAATACTCTGAAAACACACATATATATATATTTAAAGAAATTGAAAAAATATTAACTTTTTGTGTTGAACCATATGCTCAAAATATCATATTTGGAAGTATATTTGAAAAAATTTAAAGCCAGTTAGACCTCGCATTTAATGGTGGTCATTCAGTAGGGCGCGCGGTGTGATGGCGCCCTCTATTATTTTTTATTATTTTTTATTTTTTTTAGATTTTTCATTTATTATAAATAGAATGAAAGTTTTTTCTTTTTCTTTCTTTATTTATTTTGTATCTAAGTTTATTAAGTGAAGGAATTTCTGTTATGTATGAAGACATGGCAATTTAGCTCCATCAAATTTTAAGAAAAAAATTGATTTTTAATAATTATTTCCTAAAATTAATATAATTAATAATTAATTCTTAAAATAATAATATATTTCTAAGAGTTTTTAATTTAGCAGCAGAAAAAAATATTTTCTAAAATTCAAATTATAATTTAGTTGTCAAAGAAATCTCTTTTAGTAATAATAATAATAATAATAGTAATAATATCAATAACAATAATATTAATAAAACGGGAAAAAACTGAAAATTTCCAGGGATTTTATTTATGAGATTTTTCTGAAAATCATATTGGGTATGTAGGTACTATCACGCAGATGTTGTGCGCAGGAAAGGCTAGTCCATAAATAATTCTAGAATTTGCATTCTAAGAATGATTATTTCAGTGTTTAAAAATATGCAAATTTATCTTAGAGTTACCCAATTTTTATCCCACATTTTTCTTTATGGTTGATAGAATGCATAAGCGTGAATAAACTCTATATGTCAGGTCATTTCAGTTAGGACCACTCAATATTTGCGAATTTTGTATCGGTGCCCTATACCTTATACGCCTTTAAGAATTAGTTTGATATGATTAACTATTTTTACTCTTTTTCACATATATTGCTCTCACCGTAAAAGAAGAAAGAAAAAGCATGCTGTTTGCATAAATTATAAACACTTTCCAGCTGTAATGAACTGTTATATCGTTTGGCATTTAATATATTTTACCTCCATGATGACATCATATAATATATTTTTCTTTTATTATGTAGAAAGAATAATATCAAATTTTTTTTTTTTTGCACATCTTTTACTTTGCTTTAAAGAAAAATTACACAAAAGTTTGTTTTTGTGCAGCCCTATATATTGCCTTAATAAATCTTGTCTACAAAATTATACTTTGTTTTTTATAACAGAGAAAGGATTATCAGAAAAGTATTGATGCACCTTTAATTTTGAAGAGAAAAAGTATTAAAAATATTGCGTTCCTGTAGCCATGTATGTTATCTAGAAGTTGCATACGCACAATATAGTGCATTAAAACATCCTCATAACGCTGAAAATTTATATTGATCGATTTCCATACATATTTTACAATGTATCCTATCAACATTACACAGCCCTGTAAAACATTCAAATTTGCTACCTTGTTGTATCTTATTCTGTAAGGACGTTTTTTTGTATCATAATAATGCATATTAATTTGTTATGTTGTGTGCAGTCTAAGGATATAAAGATATGATTAAAAAATATTTCTCATAGACTGTAATACGTCAGAAATGTTTTATTAACCTCTGTACACGAACCAGTTAGTTGCTCTATTTATACCATTTTCAGTAGAGAACATTCTGTAGCGCGCTTGAATAACATATATCAGTTTAAAAGTATTCTATGAATAATAAAAGAAAACAGAGCGCGGGCCGACAGATAGATGAACCGAAGTAGTAATCACTCATAAACATTGTTGAAAAATGTTAGAATGCATACCACATCTGAAAATGTACATTCAGCAAGTGCCAATTATATCCTCTAATGAATTAAAAAAAATATATGTGACTCTAATAAACCTTAATTTTAATTATACATATTTTAAAAAACTCTATTTTGGTGCATATGAATAAAAAGTATTTTTTGCATAATGTTTTGTTCAGTACAAAGGTCTCAAATTAGACTTTGCAGAAATACCTTTTATGGAGCCTAATGTAGAGGATACTGTTGAGTATTCTTGTACACAGGCCTGTTTCATAGTAACATCATTTTCAATAAGGAATATTCCATAGTGATTATGAATATCATACATCAGTTTCACGGAATTATAAAAAGAAAATACGACACTTGTCATGCTATTTATACCATTTTCAATAAGGAACATACCATATTAGAAAATAACACAGATTATTTTCCAGAAATTTTGAAATATTTATGAACGTTTGAGCACGAAGATATAAAACGTAGTCATAACCAATTTTAAACATTTTCAGAAAGTGTTAAAAATGGGAATGCTCATGTAATGAAAATGCTTTATTTAATGTTTTATAATAATTTATATTAGTAAAGGTCTTACACAAGAAATTTTGCGTTTTTATCCTATCAAATTATTAACATTTTCTATAAGCATATTCTCATATTTTTGAAAAATATTTCTCGTCATTTAAAGCAGAGAAATTTTGTTAATACTTCGTTTCTTAAATTTCTAGTTCATACTGCGTTCATTACATCTATCTACTCTGTAAAAAATTATTTTAAATGTAAATCCATTATATATAGAAATGACACATTACATCCCAGAAATAACTATTATATACATTAGTTATTTATATTACATAAGTATATGAAATGCAAGAATCTTACTGTATCGGATATCAGCAATATTTATACCGGAGCGCTGTAAATACTCGCCTTTTTTTTCACGCCACTTTATTCATAGTGGAATTTTCTCCAATATGTAATTACGATTAAAAAAAAAAAAAAAAAAAAAAAAAAAACCTTCACGAAAAGTGATGTAAAAAAAAAGGCGGATACTAACAATGCTTCAAAACAAATTACAATCTTCGCATATTTGCTGCATGTTTTATTATTTAATTATGCACTGTCAAAAAAAAAAAAAAAAAAAAAAAACAAGTCCTATTTGCTGCAGTTTTCTGCCAGAAATTTTCTGTAATTCAGAAAAATACGTTCTATCAACGTAATTTTTCCGTTGATAGAACGTATTTTCCTGAATTACAGAAAAATTCTGGCAGCAAACAGGACTTTATTTTGACAGTGTATCAGTAATTAATATATGTTGCAGTTGCCCTAATTTTTGGCTAAGATCATACAAAATGTTTTACAATGTATACTCGAAACATATGACTCGAAACATATGCGTACGATGCATGTTTTTGCTTTTTTATGATTCTTAACAAGAATTATATTACAGTGTGTAAAGAATTATCATTAGACGATCCATCCTTCCGCAACTGCTCGTTAAAAGTACAAACTTTCAATTAAACAAAATGTTTCAAGTGAAGTAAGAAGCCATGTCATACCGAGGAAAATTTCACAAAATAAATTTTGTAAAAATTACATAATTTAAAATTTTATATAGTCCTCATGTCTCTATAGTTATATTTAGGGAAATACATAACTGGAAGAACAAAGGTTGTAATAAAGGTTAGAATATTGTCATTCTAACATAAAGAAAAAAATCTTATATCTCTTAATGATTAAAACCGAACGAATTGTTTCACATCAGTATTTAAGCATCAGTATTTGACTTTTCGGGATTGTATACTAAATAAAGATAGGAATATCAAATTAATTTAATAATAATAAAAATAATAATAATTATTATTTTTAGAAGCATTTTATTGAAAAAAAAAAGTAACACCAATAAAAAGCGCAAAAACTGAAATTAAAACGCAATCAGTTTCAATCGTAAGAGGATACTTACTTTATTTGTCATGTGAATGTATCAAGATTATTTTATTAAATGTAACTATAAGGAACTAGGGATCGTATAAACATTTACTTTTCATAATTATTTTTTTTCTTTTTGTAAATGCCTTCAACAAATCTTCGACATGATATCATTACTTATGACACCTAAAACATTTTTGGAACTGGATCTATGTCTTTTTAATGAATTGTTGCGAAAATAAAGACTGCGATTATGTTGCTCCCTGTATGCACACCCGTAAAAAATATGTGTATAACTTATTTGCCCTTATGCTTGCGTCACAAGACATACTGTCATGTTTCAAGATGGCATTTTTCGAATTTTTATGAGCTATATTCATTATTTTAAAGTATGTATTCATTTTTATACAATCAGGATTACATTGTAAAATATAATGGTAAAAGTGAACTTACATGAAAAATATTCTCTACATGCTCTTTAGCAGAATGCTCAGTGACTGCTGGATCTGTATAATGTCCAAGCATATCGTAAATTGCACTGACTATATTTAACATTTCTTGTTTTGTAATGTAGCCGTCACCATTAATGTCATACAAGTTAAATACCCATTGTAGTTTCTCCGCTACACTTCCTCTCGATAGAAGAGATAAAACACTCAGGAATTGCTGCTTCCAAAAGAAATGTTCATATAGTTTATGAAAATATAAATTTTTATGTTAGTTGATAAAAATACAAATTACAGATTAATTAAAATAGCTGGATAGAGAAAAAACATGAGAATTTTAATTTCTATATACAAACATTAAGCAGACTGTTGATTAAAAAACTATTCAATAGATTGGAATGTAAAGTTTAATAAACACATTTTGTATCAATGTATCCGCGTTGTCATAATTGTCAACTTTCGAGCTTTTTGGCTAACAGAAAAATTTAACAGAAATTTGTGTTTAATCGATGAAAACTGTTATACAAATATGCAAAATTTTTTTATCAATGAATTATTTCTTTTGTAATAAAAATTGCCAGCTATGAATTGTAATATTTATATTGCACTTATGTTTAATCAGATTGTGATTATTTTAAATAGATTTTACAAGCATATTTTTGTGCTAAAATGTTTTGTTTACTACATCAAGGTTTTAAAAATTAAAGCCCGCGTCTTAATGCATTGGGAAAAAAAAATGATTTCTCAAGAATGAGTAAAATTGTGTCAATTTTGAGTATGTCACATACTTAACACTCAGTTACCACAGATTAATAAAATCACTTAGTTACCACACTGGGTTAGCGTAGCCCGAAAAACTTTTATTGCTAATATCTTTTGTACTAAGTAGTCGATTTCATTTTATTATTATTATTATTATTATCATTATTGGGTAATAAATCAGAAATACGAATATGATATACAAAAATTTGAAAACTATTGCACCATCAGTTGTAAAAGAATTTTTTTTTTTTCCTAAATGGTGAAAATATGTTTTATTTTTCAAATTGATAGTTTTATATGAAAAAAAAAAAAAAAAAAAAAAAAAAAAAACAGAATGAATTCAAACCACTTTACGTTGAGTACTTTAATACGTGTTTTAAAAGGTTTTATGACCTATTTGACATTTTTTTTTTTTAATTGAGGATTAAAGTTAGAGATTTTTTTAGTATTACTGTAACTAATTAAAAAAATATTTAGGGGTTGTAAAATAAAATTTAATATGCGGAATGTTGAAAATCGACTAGGATTGATCAAGAAACATTAAAATAAAAACCCGTAGGTGAAATTCCGACGTGTGAAATGGCCCACCAGTGGCCGAGAGAGTCTGTTCTGAAAGCTGGTAGGTGTGAGGTGCCTTGTTAGATCCCAGGTCGCTTTTGTTAGCCTAGCTATTCGGAGTTTTCCGTGTTTTTCTCCTAAACTAGCGTAAATATGAGCTAGGACCCCCTAGAAAGAACCCCATGAGTGGGCACTACTTCTCAAGCCTAGGACCCTAGTGCAGTCGATCGGTCTTAATTCTAACACCGACATCGACACATATAACCTGTATACAGGGTGATTATAATTAAAGTTACGATTTCAAAACGCTATAATTTTAAACGCTATAATTAATACCCATCAGAGCGATTTGGTATTTTACTAGGTCAATCGTGAGGCAATGAAATTTTGTTTGGAAAAAGAAAAAAAAAAAAAATTAGTTCCAAAATGTGCCGTTAATTATCCGTAAAGTATTTGTTTCATGAAGCTTCTCTTTTTCTCTTTTCACTATAACTGTTTCCGCTGTAAACATGTATTCTTTTCTTTTACCTAAAGAAATTGCAGTAAACCGTTGAAGTCTATTGTTTCCTGTTATTTCATTGTGTTGCTAACAACATTCCTGTGTTTAATGAGTCCATTTAGGCGTTTCCCCTGACATTACCCTGACAGCGTCATCTACATGTTAGAACTACTTTTTGCCTCCCCCGAACAAAATTTCATTGCGTCACGATCGCTCTTGTAAAATATGAAATTGGTCTGATGGGTAGTTTTAAAATTATAGCGTTTTGAAATCGTAACTTTACTTATAATCATCCTGTACATTACACGAACTGAGGAGGGGCGATTCGTATGTTTATATAGAAAGGATGAAAGTTTTACCCTGACACTCCAAACTGCTCCTCTCTCTTGTTCGAGAACACTGCGTTGCAAAAAGTTCTTACGGGTTAGCGTAACCCAGTGTGGGAACTGAGGATTAAAACTGCTCCGAAACAAATATATTCAAATTTGAAAATTTCGTGTACTTATTATTGAATATATTGACAGGTTTAAAAATGACGTCGACCATCAGGAATCCCAATATCACACACATTGATTTTCATTGGTATATTCTTCCGCATTCCAGTATAAAACCGACACGAAATACTGAGGAAATAAGATTTATTTTTGATCAATTAAAGAATTTATTTTAGTTCAGCATATTTATAATAAATTATGAAGTGAATAGCTATCAGTTTGTGAAGCATGTGATATTTCATAAATGAGACAAGCATATTTTCTTTTTTGAAACAAAACTACTCATTTCGAAATAAGCATGTCCGTTTACCGATTTTTCAGCAATTCATATTTAAGAGTGTACTTTTAAATTTTATAAAGTAAATGTTTGAGTGAATTTAAAGAAATATTTTATAAGTTTTGCGATTGAGGTAATTTTACTTATGTTTTTGAATTCCTGCCATATTTAAGAAATATTTATATTTTAGGAAAAGAGATTATTTTATGCATCAAATAATAGCATACTAATGGTAATGAGTCAAGAAATTCTGAATATAAAACTGTTATAGAGAAATTTGAAAATACATCTGGATTGCACAATCAAATTAAATTAGCCATTTAATTCAAATCTTACGCTATTTTTATTTATTTATTTATTTATTTTTTATTTATGCCATTAGTAAAACGGAGGACTATTAGTTTCAATCTGGATTTTTTGTAGACCAGTTTTATGTAACACCAAAATTAATTAGAAATATCAGTCCTATCGTTACAAATTCGGTACCAAATGAAAGGGGAGACTTTGCTGAATCCAAATGTGTAAACAGTTTTTTGACACAATAATTAAATTTTTTAAAACTAACTAAAGTATGAAATTTAGGTGGAAACACTTAATTTTAATTCATTTCAGTCATTTTAAAAAAAACGTGGCCCAGTTTTACGATCAAAAAATGAGATAAGAAATAAATTTAAAAATAAAAAATAAAAATAAAAATTTTACAGATTGAAAATAATAGTCCTCCGTACTAAACTAGATTCTTTCTTTGGCAGAATTTTTAATGTTCTTTTTTTTTTCTTTTAAATAATCTTATTTATGTTAGAACAATATAAAGATCTTTTTAAAAATTCTATTTTAAGGACATGTGTGCGGATATACCAACCTTTTAATGTGTTAATATAGCACTGTTAATATCCGCCTTTTATTTTCACACCAATTTTCTTGATGGGTATTCGTCTTATTTAATCGTAATTACACATTGGATAATTTTTAATGCAAATAAAATAGTGCGAAAAATGCGCGCTTACTGACAGTGCTCCAGAAAAATTTTAAATTTTGACATATATGGAGATGTGTCAAAAGAGCACCTTCGAAAAAGCATACAGTCGGTAACAAAAGTCTCCGAACACTAGCAAAAATTCCTAGGTAAAAAAAGTACGCTTAATACAGTTTTGTTAAGTAAATCCTTGTCGAATCCTGTTCTTAGTCAGTCTAAAAACAGGATTCGACAATGATTTTGATTGAACAAAACTGTATTAAGTGTACTTTTTTTATGTAGGAATTTTTGCTAGTATTCGGAGACTTTTGTTACCGACTGTACATTATATAAATACTGTTTTTTTTTTTTTTTTTTTTTTTTTTTTTTATCAACAACACTCGTATATTTGTAATATGAGAGTGTTAGTGACATTTTATTAAAATGCATATATTTTTACAGTGGTCATGATACAACTCTTTAATGTCACATTTTATGCAGTTTCTGATTTCAATGTTCGCTAGAATATATAATTCCTTTTCAGAAATATAATTTTATTTGATGTTCAAGATAATTGCCTATAAATTGAAGATAAAACGTAGAAAATATGTATAAAAGTAAAATATATATACATATGTATATACATATGTATATAAATTTTAAATTAATAAGAAAATGTGTCATTTGAATTTAATATTTACGCCCTCGCGGTTTCATATTTTCTTTTTAATTACTATGCATTATATTAAGTAATTTAAACTTTTTCTTTTGTTATTATTCAGATCATTTTAAGATGAGAGCAAAGAGTGTGGGTTTTTCTTAGCACTTTTACTAAACTTCAAATAAATTTTTCATTATCAAAAATAAAAAATCCATTAAGAATCTTTACACATCTATATAAGTTGGCATTTCTCTGGAAATTTATTTATTTTTAAAGCACAACTGACAAGAAATGCATGCATGCCTGCATTCTTAAAAATATTAGAAAAGAAAAGAAAAGTAAGAAAAGGATATAATCCTTTAACTCCACATGATTATAAAAAATATCCACCCTCATTTATATTTTACGCATATTAAAAAATATTGAAAATTTCTTTAACTGTCTATTTATTTACAGGAAATTTTATTCTAGGCGATTTTCAAGCTTTAGAATAAAATTTTAAAAGTTACTGTTATGATCCATAAATATTCATATATTTTCACGTAAAAGAGGATAATACATTCGCGCTTTAAAAAGTGGTTTGAAAACAACATACATATCACTTTTCCTCTTAAAAAAATATAGTTGTTTAATAAAATCAGTGAAAGCAGTATATTTTACTTATTCAAAAAATAAGAAAATTCTCATATTTTTTGAGTTAGCCTTACTTGAGCTACAAGAACAAAAGTTTTCAGAGAATATCGTTTAATCACTCTAAAAAAATAAAGAAATCTAGAAAATGTTTATTTCGATTTTTCACATTTTTTGTGTAATACTTGACTTTTAACGATATATCCTAATCAGAATTAAACAATTCGTTTAATGCAGAAAACATTTGACAAAGCTGAATACTAAAATTCTTTATTTGTTTTTCTTTAAGTAATCCGTAAAAAAAAAAAAAAAAAAAAAAGATTTAATATCTATTTGCATGATAATTTTTGAGCGTTTTTAATGTAAACGAATTATATTTTGAAAGGGAAATGAATTATTTTTTAGAAGTGTGCAAATACTGTTCTTGTATGACCAAGACAAATAAAATCGTATATTATAAAACTACTGAAATATTTATTTATAATTATATATTAGAACAATGGTCCTCCTATACTGAAGAACATACGTGGATTTGTGCAGAAAATATAATTAGTTTTGAAATAATTCAATTTGGAATTATTGTAAATATGTTAATAAAATTTGTAAAAACTGTAGAATAATAACAAATAAAATATTGATCCTGCTCCTCTTCGTTGTTAGAAGCTTCATGTGCCCGTTTTTTATAATAGAGATACTGTACTCAACCTTGATTAGGAGGGCAAATAGATACGAAGAAAAATCTTTGGCATTTCACTTCGTCTTCCTCTGGTGTCAAAGCATAAATTTCAGTGACCAATTTGCTATAAATTTTCCTCCTATTGAGAGGTTTTTTTGAATTGAATTGAATAAAGGAAATAGATTAATTATGTTGTCATTTCCAATTCACGTAATTAATAGTGATTCTATTTAAATATTTGATATTGTTTACATATATATATATATATATGTATATATAATTTGTAGAGAAATTTAACAGAAATAAATACATCTCCTGAATACAAAAATTGAAAGAAAAAAAAAATCATCAGACTGAATGAATTAAAAACTTACAATTCATTTACCCAAATACGAATTTGTATGCATTTATCTTTATAATAATAAAAACAATATACGACAGGATTTGTTAGAAGACTGAAAGAAGCTTAATACATATATCAGAAAAAATATCACTAATTATTATATTATGCTTAGTGTTAATCGCAGCAAAAAACAACGACAATAAATGTTAAATTTCAATTTACATCAATTTTACTAACTCGAGTTATTTAATTTTGACTTCAGTACAAAATTATTATGCAACAACTGATTTACTTAGTAGTTTTTATAGAAATGTTTTAACTTATTACTATTATTACATAAATGTTACACGTGCTTTATTTAATTTTACATGAAGCAACATATAATATTAAAATTACAAGCAAAGTATCTACACAAAGCTTTGCATCATACCTCGAAATTAAGCGTCCCTCCATACGTTTGTTTGAAAGATTTAAACACATAATGTGCATACTGAGTAGAATCTAAAAAGAAATATATATAAAGCAAAATTAATTTATGATAGTATAATTTTTTATCGTAATTCTTACATATTATTAAAAATTAAACATTATTTTTGAAAATTATAGGCTTCACATAATAAGACAGATATCTATATCAACTAAAATATCATTTAAAAGTTACAACGTGCATTTACTTAATCCATGTTTATTATATAACTCTGTAGTGGACTAAAAAAAAAAAAAAAAAAAAAAAAAAAGGAAAGAAAAGAAAAGAGAACAATAAGGAGGACTACAGTATACTTTGTACTGGAACCCAATGCCACAAACCAGAACTATTTTTTATCGTAGTCCAATAAAAATAAAAAATATGTTTACTTTTTACGAAAAATGAAACACGACTATAGTCGGCAGCAAAATTATTGAAGCGCAGTAAGAATTCTTATTTAAGACTTGGACCTAATAACTCTTTTCTTATATAAATATTTCTCAAGTCATAATCTTAGTTTTATGCTGTTTATAACAGTAAATTGATGATAAAAATTAGCGATCAAACAAAAAAATGAAAAATGTGGATGTGCGCTTCAATAATTTTGCTGCCGACTGCATATATTCCACAGTTTTTCTTTATGTTGTTTGAAATATAATGACATTGTGAGAAACGTTTGACTTACTTGTAAGGTCAGTGAAATTGTATGTATGGCCTCGTATTCCGAAATAATGAAGGTCTGATTTTATTTTAAAGACGGTTGTACTGTTGAATTTGTCCAGTCGGGGAAAAAAACACAGCACTCGACGTAACTTCTTGCTAATCGATGCAGAAAAATTCAATAGATATCATTTGACGGGGAATTTTCAGTAGTTTTGTAAAATAAGGTGAAGTTTTGAATTGAAGATTCAAATGCAACATATTAAAATGCAACACCAACTTTTCTTTTTCAGTGGTGTAATGTCCTATTATGATTTTGTATTTATATTCCTGGAGTCGCTGCAATGCGAAAAGTACATTGGTTCTATATTTTACTTTTTTTTTTTTTTTTTTTTTATTATTATAAGCTTTCAAAGTTTGAAGTAATAAGTTCAAAGTTTGTAGTAAAAATGTTTCAGTTTGTAGTAAGTTACTAATGTAAAATTCATATCGCAAACATTTATTAATATCTTCATAAAAAGTAATTTGATATATACATACATACATACATACACACACATATATATTTATATATATATATATATGCACTGTTAAAAATTTCTGTAAATTTAATGTAAATATTTATCCAGAGTCTCTGTAAATTTACAGAAATTCTTAGTGAAAAGTGAATAATTGAGATTCTCAATTTTATTCTGCATTTTTACCTAATTTTATTATTTAATTAAAGTTAAAAATTATTTTTTAATTAAAGTTAAAAATGACTGTTTCTACTTTAGAAAAAGCATTCTAAGGCCGAAATATATTCTCACCAATAATTAATTAAATTAATATTAGTTATTAAAGTGAATGTATAAAATAAGTTTTTTAACATCTCCGTTTATTTTTCTCTGTAATTTTACGTAAGACTTAAGATAATACATTACACAGAGTTCTATGTTGAAATTTTTAACAGTGTGTTTGCGAGATACAGTGAAGAGAAACCCAAACGTAATCCACGATAACATTTAAATCGGAAAAATATTTTTAACTATGAAAATTATATTAATAAATTTATATTCCAAAAAATTCTGAATTATGACCTATATTAATTTTTGCATAAAATGAATCCTAATGCTGAAAAATATGAGCGTGAAAGTTACTGCTCATTACAGTTATTAATTTTTGAGATATAGATTAATATATCTTTTAAGATATAGATTAATCTAAGGATTAGGGGGTTATCTCTTATAAAGTTTTGCATGAGAAAACGAAGAAAATCTTAAAAGTAACAGAGAAAATTATAAAAAAAAATTAACTTAAAAAAAAAAAATTAGGCTAAAAAAAAAAATTAAAAAAATATTGCGATTTCGCTAATGTACCCCTACGGCCAACTAACCTCCGTCTACCCTATGTCACTTATTTCAGCATGTACATTGACTTGTTTCGTTTTCATTAGCTCCAGACCACACATGTATATAAAAAAAAAAAAAAAAAAAATGCATGATCTACTTCTTTTGTTTGAATTCAATAGTACATACGTAAAAACAGCGACAAAATTCCCCGTGTTAGCGAATGTTGTTACTATTTTTCTTATTTTCGAAAATCATTTCTCCATGCCTTTCACAGTCTGCAGATGAAACTTGGTTTAATTCGGTTTATCAGTTTTTGTGGAAGATACTTCCAAACAGTGAAAGGTCTTTTATGGCTTCCCTATAATTTTACTCAAAACATTTTGCTTGTTCTTTTTGTGAATTATTCTGACTCCGAAAATTTCACCTTGTACAAAATTAACGTGCAAAAATATACATTTTATATTTTTACTATATATATATATATATATATATATATATATATATATATATATATAATGTATATTTATTATACAAAATATATTAATTGTACACTGTAAATTTGAAACGAAATCTACGACTAAACATGGAAACCTCGCTGCCAACTTTCAGCCGTAAATATTACTGTAAGCCGTACTTTTGTATACATTATTTACCGTATCGTTATATTTTTTATGCTTTATTTGCCATATATTTTACAGTTAAATGCAAATTATACGGCAAGTTGACTGCAATCTGTTTTATGGTCATTCACCGTCACTTTTTACGGTGAATAAACTGTAAATTCGCTATTATTTTTCACAGTCTAGAGTGTACGATTTCCACTGATTTTATTTTGAAAGACGTTAAACTATTACTGTTTTCAATGAGAAACACATAAGAAATTTTTTCAAAAAATCAACTATAGTTACCATAAAATAGAGAAGATTGCAAAATTGGTTTGTATTTATCAAGAAAATTAATAAAATTTAATATTCAATAAAGAAAATTCTTTATTTTTCTTACTTTTTATTTATTTTAACGAAATATGGTGTTCAATTTCTGAACTGTGACTAAGTAATATAAAAAATTGCAAAACATCACCAGACGTGTATTTATATTTGAATATTTATATTTGAATAATTATAGTTTCTAAAATATATTATAAAATCTTACCTCCTTGAGGAAAAAATTGGGCAAAAATATCTTTAAACGTGTCCTCAGTTACAACACCCGTTGGGCAGTCCTGAAAAAATATTCTTTTATTAAACAAATTGAAACTAAAATAATGACAAAATAAAAAGCCATGAATATACTTCTACAATTTTTCAGCATGTAATTAAATTGATCAAGGTAAACATAAGAAAAAATTATCTGAGTTTTAAGAATAAGATTAGGTCTTTTTTTTTTTTCTTTTTTTTTTTTTTTTTATAATAAATGCTAAAAATTTCTAAGCGTGCATTAATTTTTATGTGACCTTTGGTAATAATACAAAATGCGAAATTGGCTTTGTATGTTTATTTCAAGAAAACATAATGCTGAAAAATCAGTGTTAGTAAAAGAAGAATTTTGTATTTATACCTCAATAAATAAATAAATAAATAAATACATAAATAAATAAAAATAAATAAATAAATAATAATAATAATAAAGAATCATGTTATTTACGTAATATATATAAATGTTGCATACTGAATCATTAAGATTTGTTAGAAAACATTTAGTGATTGTTGCCGTAAAATAAAATCATTAAGTTTAAGAAATAATATTTTTATTAGCTATCTTAAGTATACGACGTTTTTGTAAACAAAAATTAAATGAACTGATTATGATTTTGATATGTAAACATTACATATCTATTTTGTTATATGTTACATTTTCATTATTTTACGTATAAAATTTATTATTTTACGTAACAAATTTACTTTTATGTGGAATAAAATATTTTAGTTTTTCCACGTAAGATTTTGCACAGCAATTTAGATCTACTATATTCTTTATTATCTTCTATTAAAAAACTATGCTATACGAAAAATCTGAAACGCTACGATTCGTTGTGGGAAAGAAAAATTCGACGGCACGATTCATTTCAGATCTGCAAAGAAACCAGCTTTTTTGTAATTAATGATTTTCAAAATGCCTCTCATAGCCAAAAAGGTTGTTTTCGATTGAAGATCTGAAACGAATCGCGTTGCAAAATAATGTTCATTTTTTTTTTCTCCCCATACAATGCAGGAATAAAAATGTAATAGCGTTTTCCACATCCAGTTTTACAAATATCCACACTTTCAAATAAACTTTTATTTTATTTTATTTATTATTTTTTCGTTTATAAACACAAAAATTTGTCTTAAAATCTCATCAACAAAATATAATACGCAGAATTAAGCGCACGTGATTAGGGTGAAGGAGAATATTAAAATACTAATCCTTACAATACTAGAAGTATTTTTATACATCTCTTCCGTGAAACATCCAGCGAGTAGTTATTCTATACCACAGATTTTTATTAATTTTATAAGGTATTAAAATAAATATAATAAATATTATATGTTATAATAAATATTATAACATATATTTATAATAAATTATAATAAATATATTACAATAAATGTTATAATAAATATTATAACATTAGTTAAAAATATTTTTAGCTAATATATTGTATAAGAAAGCTGTGTTTCAACAAAAGACCACAGTTGTTTAAAAAAAAAAAAAAAAAAAAAAAAAAAAAGGTTTTCGCAATAAGAGAAAGTACTTACATCAACAAGTACTTTCTTAAACGTTATATACACTCATTTATTTTAAGCCATTCATATGATAAAATACGCATAAAATTCATCTACATTTAAAGTAACGTAGAAATAACATTAAACTGTGCAATTTATTGTTTAAATATTCAACATTTTACCTTTTTATTCTTGTGCATTTTATAAAAGCTAAAATTATAGGTAGTTAGACTATTGAAAACATAATTTAATTTGCCCATTTAAATATTTAATTGAGTATATCCATTTAAAAATAAATATTGTCGTTACGATTATAAGGAATTTATTATTGAATATTATTAGTTCATTATTAATATATATATATATATTTAAATATCCTATTAAAAAACAAAACCAACTCCAAACTCATATTTAACCATAAAATTCAAGAATAAAATAAGTCAACAAAAATTTATCGAAATTAATAAACAAACTAAAACCAAATAGAGTACGAAAATATCTTTAACATAAACCAGAACTAATAATCTGGTGTGTCACACACACGACTTTCTCTTACCCTGAAATTTAACACTATAAATACAGGTTGCAGATTAAAAGCTAAGATAACGAGTACTGTTATGTAAACCTGTGTTAAACAATTCATATTAGGCTTCTGAAGAGTTTTATATGATAATTAGTTCTGTGTGAATGGGGCTGCCGCCCCCCTCAACCCCCCGTTTCATTAAAGCACCTACATTTACATAGAATTTAATTCGGTTATTAAAAAATAATTCTGTTTTTAAAAAATAATTTATTAAAATTATTATTTAAAAAAAATATCTCTTATGATAATGCAGACGATTTCCATATTAGAGAAGTGGTATAACACCAAATATCCAAAAAAAAGTCCATTTTATTCTCATCATTAAAAAGAAGGGGGAAAAAAAAACGATTTTTTTCTAAGGTTTTTTTTTTTTTTTTTTCGTTAAAAGTAAAAAAAAAAATCGATAACTTTGTTTTAAATTATCGCAGATCGATGGTTCAACCATTCGTTTTAAAGGTATTAGCGAGCTCTTTTGAAAGATACCCATCATGAAAATTTACTCCCCTCGAGGGGCGACTTCCCCCCCCAGGGGGGAGGCGAGGCTCCTAAATACACAACATTTTTTCCCCAGTTAACTATCTCTATTACAAAAAATATATATTCGTTTCATTTGATTTAGTTCAGTCTATAGACGTTAAACTCTACTTTCCTGCAATTTCCCCCATAGACGTAATGTATTAGAATTCTCTTGATTGTCCCTGTACACGAACCATTTGCTTGATCTTAACGAAAAGCTTACTGTAGCATCCCTATATGATACACATTTAGAATACCAAGTTTGAACTTTCTGCCATAATTTGTTTTTGAGATATGCTGATAACAGACAGACACACAGACAGACACACAGACACACAGACAGACACACAGACATACAGACAGACACACAGACAGACACACAGACATACACACAGACCATTTGCTAAAAGCATGATTTTCGTATTCAGGGGACCTCAAAACGTGTAAATATAACAAAATCTCGCGTTCGAAAATTTGACCCAAAAACAATACTTTCTCTACCTAATGGGTAAGAGAAAGTAAAAATGAAACAGAGCAAAATTAAAATTAATATGAGACAGGTCGCATGGTTTACAACATGCACTGCAGGGTTAAAGTAGTTCTACGCATGGAACGTTCCCCTCACCTGTCAAGACCAAATGAAAAAAAGCTTATGAAACCAATTCTATAAACCATCCTTTCTTTATAACAACATTTTCAGCTCAGTACTCCTTCTAAACTGATTCACGAATTGGTGCGTCATACTTTTCACTAAACCTATAAACTGATTCACGAATTGGTACGTCATACTTTTCACTAAACCTACCTACACCCCGCGACAAAAAGATAGGTACAAAGGATTTCTTCTTTGATTTTTCATAAAATAACATTATCTAAATTGTGCTTATCATTTATTATTATCATAAAATAACACTATTCCAGGACTAATTTTTGTTTTAAGACTAATTTAGAAAAGTTTTAAGACTAAAATTTTTTGTCGCTGTGTGTAGTCTTAAATTAGAAACATTTTAGTCTTAAAATTTTTCTAAATTAGTCTTGAACAAGAAATTAGTTCTGGAATAGTGTTAATTTATGATAATAATAAATGATAAGCACAATTTAGATAATGTTATTTTATGAAAAATCAAAGAAAAAACCCTTTGTACCTATCTTTTTGTCGCGGGGTGTATATATATATATATATATATATATGTATATATAGCTTGCAAATTCTTTCACCTGCTCCACCGGTCTTAAGACGTGGTGTCTTCTGCTCCTTCTTATTGTTATTTCAGTCTCATTTGTTCAGATATTGTTCTTGTTTCACATAATTTTCAGTTCTTTCGTTAAATATATGTGTTACACACACACACACACACACACACACACACATATATATATATATATATATATATATATATTTAAAAAAAATACATTTGTGAAATTTATAGGCTACATTTAAAAAATAAAAAATAAATAAAAGCATAAAATAAAGCTATTTATTTACAGAACCACGCTAGAAAGTGCAAAAAATAATAAGAAGAGTGAAACCGAGTTTGATCCAAGAGTTAACTAAACACTAAAACCGAAACTGAATAAGAAAAAATCGAAATTGAATAATACACAGACCTACTAAAAGTTTAGAATAAACAAAACCTATAAAAGCCTTCAACTACACTTTTACATCAAGGAGATGTTACTGTACTGCAAAATATAATTCTGTCTATCCTAAATGAAGTAATACTGAAAAATGTTCATTTAATGGAAAATATGCATTAATTAAGGCAAATTATTGCAAAATAAATTGAAAGAGTGTTCCGATAATAGTAAACAGAATGCAATTTCTAATTCTTTATACAATTCGTAAAACAAAGCAGGTACGACGAAAAACAGTTTCTGCCATTAAGTGCGCAAGTCCACAACATTTTAGAATAATTATAATTTTCTATAATATTAGCGTTTTTCGCTCATTTGTTTACAAACACTGCACAAAACCTATGAAAGATATAAAAAGAAAACAAATCTAACAACTTAAATACCCCTTCTTGTAAAGAGATTCAAGGGAAAACACGACACTTTAAAATTAAATATCGAAATGACAACAGAAAGAGGACTGAAAAATTCAGTAGTACTAATAAATAAAATTATTATTCTATTTGTAGATATTATGCATCAGTAACATAGATACAGCACGCATAATTTTTAAAACGCAGCTAGTGCACCACAATGCGGTATAGTGATGCCAATGCATTACTGAGATCACTGCGTATGCGTGATCATATGCATACTCAAAAAATATCAGAAAGAATATCGTATAAATTCAACCACGATACTCAGAGATGTTCTATTTAGTACGCATTGATACGTGATGAAAATAAGAAGCTGAGATCTAGATGTTATGTCTCAGAAATCCAGTGTAAGGTGCACCCTAGGTAATTTTGAATAAAAGTTTTTATCATTCTCTCTCTCCTCGTTAGACTCTTTATATATCAAGAGATATTTAATTAGTCAGTAACTTTAGGTCCCTAGCAGAAAACTAGATCTCTGCTCTCCCAGCAGAAATATTATATTTTTTCATACAACATAATAATATACTGTGCTAGTTAGTAACTCGTTAACTTTAAACTATTAGCATCAGTACAATACAAAATAAAAGAACTGGTGCACAATCAATATTCAAACTTAAAAAAACTTCTTCACACACGATAAAATTAATGAAAACCCTACTGTTTTCGAAAGGATACGGCCTTTCTTCCTCAGGTACAAACACGTGCTACTGCCTTGGAGGCAAAAACAAGTCTGAAAGCAAGGCAAAGCCCAAAGGTGGAGGAGCAACACAGTCTACCAATAGGAAGCAGACAGCAAAACCAAACAAAGGGAGAACACAAAAAACAAGAAAGAAAAATCATGCAGTACCCATTGCTTAGTAACACTTTTCAAGTGTACGTAATTGTTGTACCGAATAACTTTTAATATTCTTTGCCTACGTTATCACACAACGGACAGAAGGACTGAAAAATATACAGATAGACTAATTGATATTAAAATTCCTCTTAGGCATTTTGGGAAGTGTTAAAAAGGCTTAACACAAAAGAAAATGCAGCCATTAGATTATAATTACAGCTTTTGATCTCTCTGAATATTTTAGTGTAGCCCTGTAAATCAGGAAGTTAATCATATCATATTCTATACAAAACATTATTTTAAAATATTAACAATACATTTCAATATTTTTATGATTTTTACAGTAGAAAGATTTTTAAATATAACTTACAAAAAATTCTATCCTAAAACGTAATACATTGTTTTTTTTGTTGTTGTTATTGTCCTTGTAAACAAACTAGTTATACAGGACCTATTAATGTCATTTTAAATGGGAAACATTCTATAGGAAAATATTTATAAACATAACACTCATAGAACTGAATGATTTCCAATGCTTTTGGGTGTCCCTGTACACAAACCAGAAGAGATATTCACTCCATTTTCAATATGGAACATCCGATAGTGAACTTCAATAAAATATATCAGTTTCTAGAAATTCCATAAATATTTGCAGAAGTTAGAGCGCGGGCAGACAGGCAGATACACAAAACTGAAATCATATTCACACTTAAAAAATGTTAGAAAGTGTTAAAAACGCTTAACGTAAACGAAAGTACAATTCTAGCAATTTTTTATTAATGCCTCTTAATGTAACTGCATATTTTTGTGCCACCCTGTAAATCTAATGCTAATCATGCTATATTCTGTACAAAGTATTCTTTTGTGCATATAAATAACATATTTCAATTTCGAAAAACTTCGTGGAAAGTAAAGTTATTAAAGTTTGATTTATTGAAATATCTCTCATAGAACGCAATGCTTTGGAATACTTTTGAGTGTCCCTGCACATAAATCGATGGTGGTATTTCCTCCATTTTATACAGAAAACATCCAATAGTGAACTTGAATAACATATTTCAATTTCATTAAGATATGTCTACAGTAAAGGTATGAAAATATGGTTTATAGAAATACCTCTCATGGAACACAATGCTTTGAAATACTTTCGGGTGTCCCTGTACACAAACCAGTAGAGGTATAAACTCCATTTTCAATAGGGAACGTCCGATAGTGAACTTGAACAACATATATCAGTTTCAAGAAATTCCATAAATATTTACCGGAGTTAGAGCGCGGACAGACAGACAGACGGACAGACAAACCGAAGTCATAAACACTTTTCAAACTTTTTGGAAAGTGTTAAAAACGGGAAACAAGAGAACAAACACAAAAAAATCCCTTTTTGGCAAGCTTAAAGGCAAAGGTAGATTCCTTTACGTTAATGTTACAATTGCAAAGAAATTTCACATATGCATTAATACCTAGCCAATGGCTTTGTTCCCACACATTGCATTATTTACGTCGCTATTCTGTTTTCAAGATATTTAATTTTCAACTACAAAAGGGTTTTATTCATTCTACTTAAAATTTTAGGCTAAATTTATCTGTTTGTAAATGTTTCAATTTTTTAAAATTCAAGCTCATAATCATTCAACAAATAAAAGCCTTAAAGATATACAATCCCAGCAATGGTGAATCCCGGAGGGGGCTATTGGCCTACACCCCCTCCCCACCCAAGCTTAATCAAAATTATATTTTTTATTTAAAATCCATATAACTGTTGTTCAATATCTTTCTTTTAAAAGAAAAAGTAATAGAAAGGTGTAAATGCACTTGTGACCTTACTAGTTCTGGTAAGCCTGGCGTTTCTATGGTCAAGTCAAATACAGATAAGTGGTAGCGGTTTTTGGATAGTTATTTCATTGTAATTTTTATTGAATTATTGAAAGTTTTGTATTGTGTTTCTGTGATTCTTATTGTCAGATGAGTAAAAATTGTAAAGTGAAACTGTTTTGGTTCACATAAGCTGGAACATTAACATTAACATTAGTTAACATTTGACCATTTGGCACCGCTGAATTTCAATGTTAATTGTTATGAATTTAGTAAATTGTATGATTTGGCGAGATTTTGGTGACAAAACTTGCGACTTAGCAATGACATTTGTGATTTGGCGGCAAAAGTTGATAGTTGACGACGAAATTTTTGACTTGGCGACAAAATTTGTCGAGCTTGGAGATGGAAAAAGGCAGCTTTGGCGTCATTATATTTTCTTTCCACGCGAAAACCTCATATCTCTTCACAGACCAATATCTTGTTTCGACAAGATAAAAAGTCAAAGGAAACTGTAACGTATTACTCTCAATCGTAAATTTTAAATTCTTGCCTAAACTGACATTCTAAACTATTCACCACAAACGAAATTTGTATTAAGATTGACGTATTATTTTAATTTTATATTTTTAAATGATTAATTAAAACGTTTAACAAGGATTTTAATGAACACACTTTATTAAATTGATATGATGCAACTATTAATGTATGCAACGGAATTTTGCAATTCAATTTTCGGCAACAGCTTGTCGTCCAATGGACCTGAAATTTCGCACACGACTTCATAATCAATGACAATACTAGATACAAGTGTTTCCAGGCACTTTTCCCATCAGAGGCAGGTTCCAAGGGCAAAGAAAAAATCTTCACTTATACAAAACTATCGTATGTGACGCAGGATTTGAATGTATTTGTATAATGTCGTGTGGCAACAATTAATCTTTTTTAATAAAGATTTAAAAGTATGTAATAGTTTTCTAAAACCTTTATTAGTTCATTTTTCAATAAAAGAGTGTTCCTTATTTTTTTTTTAATGGTATAATTTTATTTATCAAAATAAGGGAATTGGAGTAATGAACTACTTTAATTAAAATTTAAATTTTCATGAAAAGAAATTTCAACGGAAAATTCCTTAAAATCGTTCCTAGTTCATTTGTTAAAGGGATACCTAAATGTCCCCAAATTTATTACCTTTTCTACCATGCCAGTTTAATTCGTTTAGCATCGATTTACAAGATTTTTTTTTTTTTTAAACGATGACATTTATGTTTTACATTATAGCATCTATGTCATAAAGCTACGTCTAAATCTGCTTAGCCCTAAGATATGTTGATTTTATTTTTATGTTATTTTCATATGTTGATATTTATTTTTTTATTAACTTTTATTTTATTTGTTTAAAATCATGGATAAAATTTTATTTAATTTTTCTCAGTACATTGTTGTAATTGTGACGTCATATTTTCTGTTAAATTAAACTTTTTTTTTTTTTTTTTTTTAATCAGATTATTATATTGTTCAAAAACATGATTAAAATTTTATTATATTTTCATTGATCTTTTTTATTATCATTTGCACGTGACATAAGCATCAGATTATAAATTTTTGCAATGAAAGCTATAGAAAATGTCGGCTTCATCACAAGAAAAATCACTTTTTAACTTGTAACTTTTAAGCAATTGAAGTTATCGAAAAAGCTTAAATACAAAAGTTGTTCTTTAGGGTAAGGCAGTAATTCGCCTGATTTGAAGTATTTTCCTATTTTCAATATTAAAGAAATTATGGGCAAATGAAAATTTCCACCCCCCACCATTTCCACCCCCTTTGAGCAGGATACCCCATCTACGAACTCGACCGAGATTTTTACTGTCCTGACAACATATCCCGAGCTGGTTAAATTTAAATAAAAATTACTCCAGTTATCGTGTTCACAACTTAACATGGGAAAAAGCGTTATACATATATATATATACCTATACATATATATATATATATATATATATAAACTTTTGAACGGAGGGTGGTTTTGGGTTCTAGGGGTCATGATCGGTGAAGATATGAAGAAATTTTCCAGAAGTCGTGTCATGAGAACCATTGCAATAGGTAGATCTCCTATAAGGAATCTACCTAAAATGGAGGGAAAGGATTTTGAAATAATTAAATTTTATTTTTTGATTTTATTTTTTTGTAAATACCTAACATTAACTAATTATTTTTAAATTTAATTTATGTTTATTAATTTAATTAATATTTATTTTATTTAATTATTTATTTTTATTTATTTTTATTTATTATACTAAAAATAAAAAAATAAAAACTTATGCAGCTGTTTTTAGACTAATGTAGCTGCCTGAACTTTTGCTCAAATCTTTAAACGCGTTTTTCTCAAAACTACTTTTTTCAACATGGTTGACATGATATGTCAAGTTCTATTTAATTTGCTTCAAATTTTGTACCAACCTTCAATATATAACCTTCTTTTGCCTCTACTACTTTTGTATCAAAATTATTTCATTTTTACTATTGTTACAAAAATTCAAATATTCTTTTTTGTTTTTTTAATTTCAGAGAGTCGCTATTTTGCGATTATTATTATTATTATTATTTGTTTTGATTTCTCTTAGGTAGGGACTATAATTATATTCTTACTAATTAAGAATATTTTCTTTTCTTTTTTCCCCTTAAATTTTGTTTGAGATGACAAGAAGGTCTGTAATCGTGTCAACCAAAACACCACTTTAATAGCTTATAACTTTTTTAAAGTTATAAACCTCTAGATCAGATTTAGTCTTCTAGGTCAGAATACCCCCTTAAAAAGACCATGAATTCAACATTTACTTCTAAGTATATTTGTATCCTGTCTTCTTTTAAGAATTCTATTCAAGCTATAAAAAAGTTTTATTTTAAAAACTTATATATTTCAGTTTGAAATATTAATTCTTCTGTCTTTCCACTTTTGTTTCTACATATTTATAAGTGTGGAGATACAAACAAAGCACATAGCATACACATTGGAAAAACTCACATTCCTACAAGGTGCATATAAAAATGCCTGTGACTCGGTAAAAGTATGGCTAATTTTTCGTTAAATAAATAAGAATACACACATAATAACAAGAAACAATCCACTGTAATAATACATTTATTTACAGGAAATTATTTCAGTCTCATTACACTGTGCATATAACTGTTTCAAATGGTGTGTCATGATCAGTGCTGCCAGATTTGAGGGAAATTTTTATTCAACATCCACCGTTAAATTTTACTTGTAACGGTTATCTAATTACATAGACGATTTCTGTAAAAGATGTTTCCAAACAATTAAAAAACCATTTCAATTAAAATTTAGTGGTGGGTGTTAAATAAAAATTTCCCTCAATCTGGCAGCACTGGTCATGATGCTTGAACAGATTAAATGAAACGCAACGCCTAACAACCCTCAAGAAAATAATTGTTTGAGACTATAAAAATCGTTCAGTATTAAAAATGTATATTTTGAGTTCATTTGAACACCCGAAATAATCAGTTTATAGCGGATTATTAATAGAATTACATAACTTAGCTGCGATCTTTCTAAATTAACACTTGAAACGCAAATTTTACTGTTTCAAAAATTACGATAAGCATTTGTTTTAACTATCATTACTTAAAAATGATATTTTTTCTTATTTTATACACTTACATTTACTTAAAATTTCCGAAATTTTTTTAACTATATATAACATCCTTGGAGAGCATTTCACCTATTGCCTTGGACCTTAATATAGTCAGTCGGTAATTACCCCCACAATAAACCAAACTAATAAACCTTTAACAATGTTTAAGTCCTATTTTCATTGGAAAAAAACTAAGTAAATATATATATATATATATATATATATATATATATAAACTAGTTTTATTATAAATGTTTAGGAAGTAAATTTTGCAAAAATTCAAAATAATGTTGGATTAGAGCATTACAAACTTAATGAATTAAAAATTTATATTGCTGAAAATACTTTCTTCTGCGTGAAAATTCTTTATTTCTTTCGATTTGTTTCAGGACAATTGTTTAAATGTTTTATAATAACTTTAAACGATGCTTAGACTAACAAAAGTAATAAAATTCTCCACCCAATTTTGTAATAATATGAGGAAATGCTGAATATGAATTACATTTTTAATTATTTATATATACATATACATAAATTTTTTATTTAACAAAACTAGAAGGCTCTGCCCCCTGCTCGTTCAGCTCCCCCCGATTCCCTTTACTTATTAACCCATGCAGAGCATTCCGCCTAGTCGCTGCTTTATTTTTCCCTAAATAAGAATATTAATAGTGCATAACAAAAATATAATATTGCAAAACTATAATATAACAAAAATGCAATACAAAAGCAGAAAAATATTATAAAAATCCCCATATTCAATGTCAAATTGAAATGCATAATATTTAATACCACATTATTTACTTTTATTTATTTTTATGAAAATTACGATAAAAATCAGTATATATATATTTTTTTTCAATAGAAAGAAATTCGTAACATCTAGAACATTTTACATCACAGATTTAGTATATGACCCTTTTTATTTCGTTTTTACAACCATGGATCCACGCCAGTCGGTAAAATGCCGATCTCGTAAATGGAAGTTTGCGGGTTTGATACTTGAGCCGGCCAAAGACCGTCGTGTACACTAATGGTAGCTGTGGCGCAAAAAATCCGTCGTGGCCCCAAAGTCCTCCATGTTCCCATCAAAACTATACCTCTGGAGATCACCAAAGTGGAAGAGCCATCCCCTCCGTGGAAGATCAAAATTGGTATGTCTCCGGAACATTACTAGAGTACGCTGACCAAATGTCCCCATTTTCTGGGGATAGCCGTTATTCTAAAGGCATTTTTCTAAGTTTTAAAAAATTGTAAAAAGTAAATTATTAATCAACAGTATTTTATCTTTAGTCCTCATTTATTATGAATGAAAAAATGCATCCGTAATTGGATAATTGTAGCAATTTTTAACGCTTCTCTATCATAATCGTACTCTGATGTGGTCAGCCTGCCCTAGAGGTGTGTCCCAGACCGTCGCCAATTACCTATAGCGCAGTACTGGTGCGACGTTAAACCCAATATACCTACCTACAATCATGGATCATATTTTAATTTTCCCGTGTAAAATAACTTCATAACAGAAGAACATCGTCACTGGGAGAAACATTTTCAAGGTGGCAAATAGAGTACATTCATAAACCCGTCGTTTTTTGTTAATAACTTCTTTAATTAAAATGATCGAAATTTCTAAGCAGCTGAAATGTCTCCCTTGGAGTATTCGGAACACACTGACACCTCTCATGACACGAAGGACTCTGCCCTCGGTAAGAAAATGCAATCGCAGACAAAAAAAAAAAAAAAAAAAAAAAAAAAATAGGACGCCAGTGACAGTAACTTTTTTCTTTTATATAGAGCTAAATTTTGCAGTTAAAAATATATTACGCAGTGTCTTGATTTTTGTAGATTTTATTTCAATTACATATAAATAAATGATTTTTTTTTATTTTTTAAGTAATGCTGCAAGTGTGTTTTTTAAATAACGAGGAAAACAAAAATAAAATTATAGGTAATAGTTCATTGAAAAGAAAAATTAAATGGATAGGTAATAGTTTGTTAAAAAAAAAAAAATAAATAAATTGCATAAAAAATACTTTATTGAACAAAAATTTCTATTACGATTAAATTTAAAGGAATTCTTATACTTATGTATTTAAAAATCTATGTAGTTCTAGTATAAATGAGAATCATTATGAATAAAATATTCATTTAGAATTATTTCCGGCGAAACAAGAAATAGTTTTTTTAGTGTAATTTGAAACAAAGCGTTTAGCATAAATAGTTTTACTTACAAATACTAGCATCACATTTTAAAAACTTTAAAATTAAAAACACTTATAAAGCAAGATATATTATTATTAAATAAATGAATCTTCAGGTTAGAAGACTCAACGTTACAACTGCATTACTCACTATTGAATATACAATTGTAATACGATTACAAATTCTGTCTGTTTTAATTATATAAAAACTATGCATTTATTTATTCTAAAAACGTATTTAATTTTTATTACGTTGAAATCAAAGTAATAATTTTAAAACTTAAATGAAATATTATCTGTGGATCGTAATGTATTGAAAATATTTTGCGTGTCCCTGCAAAAATTTTATAAACAATATATACACCAAAAGCTAAACATATAACTCCATATTATTCCTAAATATTTACACCAAATTTAAAATCAATCGATTGATTACATAACATACCAAAATTGTTTTGTGTATCCCCGTAAACTAATTGCAAAATATATCTCATCTAATCTTCGATTTTCTTTTATTCCATGTACTGAAATAGCAAAGTAAAAACGCTTACTTTTTAATTAAAATACTTTTTTCATTTTAAATTACCTATTCACTTTAGTTACTATTCGCCGATATAGTTAAACTTTTTAAAACAAGATATAGCTTTTTAAAATAAAATAAAAAACAAAGAAATAAAATAGAATAAAATAAAATATGGTGTCATTTATTCTATTTATACAGAAACCAAGTAATATTCGATCTAGTATGTTAATTAAAATACTATATAAAAAACATGATAAGAAAAAATTCTCTCACATTAAACAAACCTTTATTATAAAAACTGTGCTTTAAACGATTAAAGCTTTTATTATACCGTTTTATTGAGATTGTTCAAGTAGTGTCTTTGAATGGAGTACAAAAAATAAAAAAGTAAAAGCAGCTTACATTAAAGGAGCAAATTACATAAGTCTTTTTATCTTTTGTTGAGTATTTCGTCAATTAAGCTCACGCGACTTTTTTCTTCTTTGGAAAAGTATCAGAAAGTCTTTTTGCTTACTCATTTCTTAGCTTGGCATGTTAACTGAACATTAGAAAGAATTTATCTTAAGCCATTTATTAGTGTAAAGTACAAGAAAGGTGATTTGACAGAATTATTTTTCTTCATCATTGGAAACCATAAGTAATTTTGTTATTAGTAATTACTTTTAAAGAAACAAAAAATAACAATTTTGAAAGAAATACTTAAAATAAAACATAAAAGTTTAAAATTCAAAAAATTCGATAATTTTGTAATAGTATTTTAAGGGCATCGTTCATGTGTTTGATATAGAAAATTTATGTTAAAAATTAATAAAGACACAGTTTTAAATACAATAAAAAGTCATTGCAGAAAGAAAAACGAAGAAAAAAGTCATATTTAATGTGGTGTTTGAAAGTAAAATACATCATTTAAATCTGAGAAAAAGTTACACGAAAAACTACTACTTATGTGTATGCAGAGTTGCAACATTTCTAATGTATTCCCAAGCATTGTTAGCACCGACGATTGTTTTTTCACATCAGATGTTTTCTACAATAATTTTCTCCAATATGTATCTACGATTACAAAAAAATAAGATTACTCTTTCAAAGCGAATTACATGGAGATGCGATAACACTCCCATTGGATGATAGCTTGCAAGACCATTTGCATCAAATTACGAATGCAGCGATCCTGCTAGGAGATTTCAAAAATACATTCAGCAACAGAGCGCGTGCCTATTCCTCGGCCAAGCACCCAATAAAACTTGCTCTGCATGCGTAAATGGGTTATGGTCAAGTCATCGTCTACTTGGTCAGTGTTGCCAGACTTCGCGACTTTCACCAGTAATTTTGAAAAATGATATTTCATATACATTATACACTCTTAAAAATTTCCGTTCAACGTTGAACCAGCAAATGGGTCTAGCTAAGAGAAAATTCCAAACAATGGAACACTTGCTTTCTCAAAAAATGTGATCATGGTTCAACTTTCAACATGGTTCAAAGTTTAACCAACCCATGGGAATACCTTTAGTCCAGAACACCGCTTTGCGCATGCTCGCTCAAAAGCCTTCTCCGCTGCTCACGTGACTTTTCACGAGACGACTTGTTCTTGTTGTTGCTCACGGTCAGCTTTTGTGAAAGTTTCAGGTAGTTTCAGAAAGATATTTCAGGTATGTAGTATAATTTTTATTATATTTCTGTTAATATTACTTTTCTTACACGAATTTATAATGTTCATCTGAAAAAAATCTATAATTATCTCGTTTTTTTTTTTTTTTTTTAAATTCATCCCACTTTCCACTCAGCAAAAATGTACTGTTCTGTACTGGGCGCGATAACAGCAGTTACTATCTTTTTCCATATATTTCTCACTATAGAAGTTCTGTGTATCAAATATTTAATTCAAATTTTAACGTACACACTTGTGTAGTCTTATTAGATATATGATATAAGGATCAGTTTCTGTTCTTAAATTTTAGAACGTCTGTTTATACATTTTTCTGTTTTATTGTCTCTCGAATTTATGTTCACGAGAGTGAGACCAAACGTTTTCATAAATATTTGCTTTTACAGAATATTATTCGTTTTAATCAGAAGTGTATTCAGTATTTGAGAAAAGTAACTATTACTTATCAATAAAAGCCTTAAGGACCAGTAAAAACTAAGTAAACCTTCAAATAATGCCTTTTCAAAGTTATTATTTTGATTTAATTTATTTATTTTGCATCCCTAATAATAAATACTTATGTTCTAATTTTGCAAATACTTATTATGTTCTAATATTACTGTTTCCATTATTGAGAAATAAGATTAAATATATAATTTATCTAATTATATAACTAACCTTAGTAATAAGCTTTACTTAGCCTTTTAAATCTAAGTTAGGCTTTAGATATTGCTTTTTCAATGTTATTATTTTAATTATTTATTTTGCATCCCTAATATAATCATTCATTAGCAAATACTTATGTTTTAATATTACTGTTTCCATTATTGGGAAATAAGGTTAATTATTTATCTCAATAAAAATGCTTTTAAAATTAGTACTATAAAATGTTTAATTTTAAATTAAACAGACGTGCTACTTTTTAGCTTTTTTGTCTTTCAATGAATCTGTTGGTAGTCCTAATAAATACTTCCAAAACAACTTTCTGAATTTTAGTTACCTTATAATTTGGATGTCTAGTGTATGGATGCAATAAAAGTAATAATCAACTATCTAATATTACCAATAGTTGCATGTTGTAAGAAGGACATAAAAAGTTCAGCTTTTTTTGCTGTTAGTCCATAACATGTCTGAGATTAAAGTACATCAACAAATTATTATATTCTCTTAAGCATCTTTAGAGGAAAGTGACGAGCCAAACTTTAAAAATGTTAATGTGACCGACTATGTTAAAAATATCGATTTTCGTCAAAATGGGGATTTTTTTTTTTTTTTTTTTTTTTTTTTTTGTGTGTGTGTGTGGGTGTTTTATAAAATTTGGACTTTTTTCTTTCTAAAACAGTTTTCCTTTTGTCTCTACGTCAATTAGAAAACAATTTATAGCCAATTTAAAACATCGCGTCTGCCAAAAATGAAACCGAAAGCTAGACTTTTAAACCGGAAGTTGTCCTAAAAAGGAACTTTTTCCGCTTATTTTTGACTTTAAAGTTTATTAATTTTTTATTAGAAGTTTAAATGATATTTTTACACTATTTTTCAAAACTTCTTGACTCCTTATTATTAATTTATCGTCTTAAAACTAGCAACAATTCAACTTTTGAGTCTTGATCTTGAGTTTATTTGTTTACATCGCGTTGCCGCTATTTTGTTCGGTTTTCTTTTAGATATTTCTTATAGAAAAAACTTTTTTTTTTTATTAAAAATCACTTTACATTGTTTGAAAAAGCCCTTAAAGAATGGGTACATGCAAAACATATCGCTCAAAAAAGCGAAAATTTGCCGGAAATCAGCATAATATTGCGAAAAGAAAGAACATCGCTTCTGATGATTTCAGTAATGTTAGAAGTGCAAGTTCCTTGAAACTTGAAGACAAAAAGGATCTTGTTTTGGCTAAAAACTCAAATTTTATTGACCTTTGTGGAAATCGAGTGATGGATATAGACATTTTAATACCTGTATTTGCAATATTGTGTTGTCCAGGTTGTTTGAAAAATGAACTAACAGTGATTGAAGATTCAATATTTGGTATGTGCTCTAATTTCGTAATAAAATGCAACAACTGTAGTTTTTCAAAAGGATTTTCATCTTCAAAAAAAAAAAAAAAAAAAAACTAACAAGTCTAATAATATCAATATTATTACTGTTTATGCTTTAAGACTTACAGGAAAAGACTTTACAGCAGGAAAAAAACTATTCTATATGGTTCTAAATATGGTTCAATGCTGGGTGCATCCATATGATGGTAAAACCTGTCTAAATAACATGGTTCTTCCTTTTCTGAAAATGTAGTTCAACATTTTCTCAAAACATGGTTCTTGCTTTTCTGAAAATATGGTTCAACCTTTTCCCAAAACATGGTTCAACGTAGTTCCAAAGTATGGCTCAAAGCAAGTACCATGTTATGGAGACAGGTTTTACCATCATATGGATGCACCCAGCATTGAACCATATTTTGGTTCAACGTTGAACCAAAATTTTTTACAGTATAGATGATAATTCGATTCGATCCGTCTTTTACATACGAGGGTTGATCCAGAAATAAGGTTCTAATAAATTTTACAAATAGATTACATTGTTTATTCCCATAGCAATGTACATCGTGGGAAAGAAGACGCTTAGCTCAATTTTTGACATAATCGCCATCTTTTTCTACGCATTTTTGTAGACGGTGCTCCAATTTCTGTATCCCAATGTTGTAGAACTCCATCACCTACCCGCTAAGAAAACATTATATCCCAATTTTTTCAACCAAAACTCTTTCCACTGTACCGTAAGAACTCCCAGGAATCCGAGCAACAAGTTCACGGACGGCGATCCTCCTGTTTTGAACCACTTCGCGTTGGACCATCTCGACAATCGCCTCCAAAACTGACGGTCTTTCACTTCGTTCTTCATCGTGGACGTCCTTCCGACCGGCACTAAACTCTTTTCACCACTTTCGGACGTGTTAAATGGACATACACTTGTCGCCATACACCTCTGTCAACTGACGATGAATATCCACGGATGGAGTCCCTTTGGCGTGCGAATTACGGAACGAATCTCGCACATGGAGGGCGCAACAATGGGCACCTCCATCACGGACGACTGCTGAGCCAAGACTGAGCAGCGCAGCTGGGCGAAATCGAGAACAAAGAGAAACAGCCGCGCACAGCGGTGTTGCCAGATTTCGCTTCGCACATTCCCGTGCGGCTGGAGCTCTTTGGGAATCTTATTTCTGGATCAACCCTCGTACATCAAATATCACTTATCGAAATTAATGATGACTATAGAGTAAAAACAGTCTGGCAATACTACGCTGGCTTCTTATAGTATAGTAAATTTACTAGAAACACCATAGTGTTAAAAAACGATTTTTTTTTTTTTTTTAAATCCTGCTTGAATAGTATGTACTTCATTTCTTGAACTTTTATTATGATTTCATTTCTTCTTATTACGGATTTTTTATTTTGCAAATAGTACATCTTTACGTGTTGTAATATTTTGTTTGGTATCATTGTTAGATAAAACTTATTTATTCACTAGACTCTTATGTAATATCGCAACGCTATATATTACAAATAAAAGTTTATAAAAGGTAAGATGTATTTATTACAGTATTTCAAAAAGGAAATAAAAAATTCATAATCATAATCATAATATTTATTATATTACTTTCGCATCGTTCTTCTTAAATTCTTTATAAATTGCGATATTATTATTGTTTTATATATAGAGTGTGTAACAAAATTATAAGACTACCCAAAATATCACTCATTTTAATAGTACACTGCATAAAATGAATAATTTTAAAACATTGAAGCAATTGAAATAAGTTATATTCTCGCAAATAAATCATTAAAGGAAAAACAAAAAATTGTGTCAGTTTTACACAGCAAACGATTTTTTGAAATCTTGGTGTAACATAAATATAAGACCACTTACTTTTTTAATTCAAAATTGTTCGAGTTTTCAAAAAAAAATTATTTTTTCTTTCAAAATCGTAGGTGAACTATAACTTTACATCGCAAAAAACTGCAAACGATAATATTATAAAGAAAACATAATTTAATTTGCTTGTTTTCATGAAGAAATTCACAATGCCACGTAGAAGAGAATTATCTGAGCTAGCAGTTCGAAAAACTTGGTTTTATAAGGGCTCTGGAAAATCGGAACGTGAAATAAGTAAGATCCTTAAACGTTCTATTTATAATGTTTTAAGTAAAAGAGATTTTTATGGAAAATATAAAAGATTAGAGAAAGAGTTAATTATCAGTTTGCGATAATAGACAAATTTTAAAGCTTGCAACGAAACAGAACTTGTCTATTCGTAAAGTAGCACAGCAGACAAGTAAAACTATTTCATATATGACAGTCTGGTGCACTTTAAGATCAAATTCAAATGTTTCTCTTCGGAAATCAAAAAGAAAACCAAGACTGTTAAAGCATCATAAAGAAGAAAGGAAACAGGAAGTGAGCAAAGGAGGTCATGATCTGAGATGCTACTTGGAAAAATATTATTTTTTCCGACGAAAAAAAATTCAATTTGGATGACCCGGGCGATAATATTTACTACTGGCATGATTTACGAACGGAACCTCGGGATTTCTTTAGTAGGCAGATGAGGGATGGCTATGGTGTGGGGAGCTTTTGCATATGATGGGAAATGTGACCTACAACGAGTTCCTGGAAAAATGAACTCTAGTTGTTATCAACAACTATTTTACCAACACCATATACCTTTTGGCCCATTTTTTGGAGGGTCAAACTGGAAATTTCAGTAAGACAACGCGCCATGGCATGTGTCTAAATCAACTAAAATCTAGTTTCAAAAAGAAAGAATCGAAGTCTTAAGCTGGCCAAGCCGTAGTCTAGACCTGAATCCCATAGAAAAGTTGTGGGGTCATTTGGCTCATCAAGTGTATTCAAATAACCGTCAATATGATTCTGTATACGAATTGCATGTAGCAATCATGGATGAATGGGACAAAAGTTCCAAATCTTCGCTCGAAAACCTGATTAATTCAATGTAAAAATCGAGTATTTGAAGTTATTCTGAAAAATCGTGGATCAACATCATTTTAGTTTTATAAAAAAAAAAAAAAAAAAAAAAAAAAATATATTTTAACTAGTGGTCTTATAATTTTGTTATAGATATTTGAATAGAAAATTTTGAAATTGTTGATAAAATAATTAGTATATTTAAATGTCTCTTCAAAATAATATGCATATATTTTACATTTCCTTTATTCACATCAACTTAATTTAATTTAAAAGAAAATTATAACTATTTATACTAAAAATCCTTTTTAGTGTAAAATTTTCTTATGCATAACATTAATTCCTCGAATTTTCCTTCCCAATTGAACTTCAAATTTAAATTTAGTAGTTATTACATAAGTACATTACATTTGTTTTTATAATATTAAAATAATAATAAAGTGAAATTTTTATTGTGTACATTTAATACATAATGTTTATGTATTAATTTAGTATTGATTCTGATCTAAATTTTGTAATATTTGCGATACTGAGATATGGGGATGTCATAAGACATTTTTATAAACTACTAAAACTTGATAGATTTTTATGATCGAAGAACAGCTGGTAGCATTCTCAGATGGTAGCATTTTTTAATGTATTAAATGTTGTTTTTATGCTTTTAAGATAACTACTTGCTGGAATTTCCGTATCCGTTCCAGAAAACTCCGGTATTCCGTTCATTCTTTTGATCTATGAGCAGATTTAAATAAAGTTATTTAAGGGGTATTCTGCATTTTTAAACTATACAGGTAAGTATAAATGTTTGTTTAAGTATTCTAAAATATGCATTTTAGTAAACAATGTTTAAGCATTTTTTGCCTATTTAAAATTTATATTTTCTAATTATTTTAACTTAAAATTCATACATTTCTACATTTTATACATGTTTTCATCATTAATTTTTATTCTTTTCTTTCTTTCTTTCTTTTTTTTTTTTTTTTTTTTTAAATAAGAGAAAGATGCTCAAAATCTGAGAATTTAATCTAGCTAATAGAATTTTTAAAGCATTAAATGTTATTAATTTTATGCCTTTAAGATGCTTCTTTCTGAATTTTGCGTTGTTGGAAAAATATCTAAAATAAAGGTAATTTTTTTAATATGCACGCCTCATTTTAAAATTATTTAGTCATTAAATATTCTAAAATATGACTCTTAGTATTCGCAAATTGTTTAGGTATTTATTTGCATGACTGAAATTTAAATTGTTTTTCAATTATTTTAACTTAAAATTCGCACATTTATATATTTAATATAAATTGTCGTCAATAAACTGGAAGTGTTGCAAACCCAGGCTTTACGCTTGATCACAGGAGCTGTGAAGTCCACTCCTATTGATGCGATGTTATTATTGACAGGGAATATACACTTCAAAGATATTATGAAATTTAAGGTATTAAGTCTCTATGAAAAGCTAATGCGCGTAGAGGATCCCTACTGGAGAGACTATGTGACCAAGCCAAGGAATTTAAAAACCCAAAATGGATTTATTCAAATAGTCCTGGATATTAAGAAAGATCTTGTAATTCCAGGTGATATACAACCACTTTTGACACCCAGAAATCCCTTGGAAGTAATAAATATCGATATGAGGCTGGATCTAGTTGAAACTATCCATAGAAAGAGAGATGTTGCACCAAGTGTGTTGAAATGTCTTGCCTTAGAGACCATTGCGACCAGATATCCACCATCTCAGTGGCCCCACATTTTTACTGATGGTTCCCAGTTTGATTGTCATCTCAATGTAGGGGATGGTGTGTTCTCAGATCATTTTTCATTCTATGCCCCTGCGGGCTATATTGGTACCTCCTTTGATGGTGAAGTTGTGCCGATACGATTAGCCTTAAAGCAACTATCAGCTGTCCAATGCAAATTTGAAAGGGCAGTCATTCTTTCTGAATCTCAGGCAGCCATCCAGTCAATTAGCGCTGTTGATCATCCATTAACACCTGAAATATCCCAATGTCAAGAATCATTAAGAACTCGCACTTTAAAGGGGAAACAAATTGTTCTCCAGTGGGTGCCCGGCCATTGTGGCCTTTGGGGCAATGAACAAGCGGACTTCCTTGCAAAAAGAGGTGCCACCTTACTACAACATCTCAATACAGCTCTTTCTTACTGGAGGATTAAACTGTTTTTAAAGAATTTATCTGCATCTAATGCCTTACGAGATCTTGAGAATCGTACAGCTCTAAAGAAATGGAAGAATTTAAGTCCTTCTCTTATTCCTGATAAACCAAGACGTAAGGCAGTTGCGACTTTCCGCCTATCTACAGGACATGACTGCCTTGCCGCTCATTTGAAGCGCATAGTTATCTTAAACGACACTACTTGCCCACTTTGTGATTCTGGAGAAGTAATGGACAGGGACCATCTGTCCCGTTGTAGAGCTCTTCGATGTTCAACAGAAGAGCCGAGACATTGGGAGGCTAGATCGCTCCTTAGGCAATGACTTTGGTCTTTTGTTCTATGTTATATTGTCTATAATTTGTTTTGTAATTTTATAGTCCTCTGTAACTTTTGCCTAGCCATTGGAAAAATATATATATATATATATACATATTTAATATATGAGTCTATTTAATATTTTTATTTTATTTTTATTATTAGGTTGATTTCTATAGAAATCGACCTATTGCAGTCACTTCGTTCATTTATCTATCTATAATGAAAATTCTGTCATCACGATAACTCCCGAAATAATATCCCAAATCGAACCAAATTTGGACAGCGAACTTATCTTATAAATATCTTGGATGAGTTTGTTATCCAAGTTGCTACGCTTTTTAGTTTTCAAGTGGCGGCCACTTGAAATTTTCAAATCCACATTGTAAAAAGCGTATTTAAGACCGGATATGCTTGAATTTTGATGTAAATACAGACCATATTACGGTCTCAACCAAGTATATTAATGAATTTTATCCGTTTTTTTTTTAACAAAGTGGCGAATATCTTAAATTAAGTGGGCCACTTGAAAATTTAAATCACGATAACTTCCGAAATAGTACTTCAAAGCAAGCCAAATTTGGACAGTAAACTTATAAATATCTTGGATGAGTTTGTTAACAGAATTGCTCCGCCATTTTGGTTTCCAAGTGGATATTACTTGAAATTTTCAAATTCACATTTTAAAAAGCGTATTCCGAATTTGTTTGAATTTTGATGTATACATAGGCCATATTAGGGTCTCAAACAAGTTTATTAATGAACTTTATCCGCCAATTTTAACAAAGTGGTGGATACATTAAACTAAGCGGAGCCACTGGAAATAAGGCTACCACTTTAAAATTTATAATCACGATATCTTCCGGAATAATACTCCAAATCGAATCAAATTTGGACAGCGAATTTATCTTATAAATATCATAAGTATCTTGAATGAGTTAGTTAAACAAGTTGCTCCACCATATTGTTTTCAAGTGAAGGCCACTTGAAAATTTAAAATTCACATTGTAAAAAGCGTAATCAAGACCGGATTTCCTTGCATTTTGATGTAATGGTCTCAACAAAGTTTATTAATAAACTTTATCCGCCATTTTTAATAAAGTGGCGAATATCCTATATTGAGCGGGCCACTTGAAATCAGGCTACCACTTGAAAATTTAAAATCACGATAACTTTCAAAATAATACTCGAAATCGAACAAAATTTGGACAGTAAACTTATCTTAAAATATCTTGAATGAGTTTGTTAACCAAGTTGCTCCGCCATTTTGTTTTCAAGTGGAAACCACAAGAAAATTTCAAATTCACATTGTAAAAAACGTATTCTGAATTTGTTTGAATTTTGATGTATATATAGACCATATAAGTGTCTTACCGAAACTTATTAATGATCTTTATCCGCCATTTTAAGCAAAGTGCCCAGGTAGCACAAAAATATTGGCCAATATCCTGCTAATATTGGCCAATATTTTGAATACCTCTGAATGTCAAACACCGAATGTATGATATCTGCTGATATTCACAGATGTAATTCAAAATTATTATTTTAAAAAAGCATTTAACTAAGTTTTTTATATTACTTATAACTTTTTCATGTAGAAATAAGTATATTAAAGTATTTAATTTTAGAAGTTTATCCCTTTTTAAGAAATATAATATTTCTCATCTTCATTTTAAATGTCAGATTTACATTGGCCAATGTAGTAAAAATGATATCATTTGTACGATATTCAGCAATATTTGTTGACATTCGTTGAAACAATATCACTTTGCTGACATCTAGAGATATCTCTTGATATTGTTGAAAATGATATCATTTTCAGATATTCAGAAATATTTCTTGATATTCGTAAAACAATATTTTCTTATATCTTGAGAATTCTCAAGATATAAAAAAATTATATGTTATTAGTATAGTTTATTAGTATATGATATTACTTAAGTCACGTCAGTATTATGTCATATGCACGTCATTTACTTTATATCGTTTTATAAAGAGATATATCTCTTCTTACTTCTAAATAAAATGTTATATGTAATGAAAACAACTTTGTTAAATGCTTTATGTTTCAATAATAATTACGAATTACATCTGTGAATATCAATAGATATTGTAAATTCGAAGTTTGACATTCAGCGGCATTCAAAATATTGGCCGATGTTCATAGGATATTGACCAACATTTTTATGTAACACTCTGAGAAAAAAACTCTCATTTTTGACGATTCAGCAATCCTCGAGCTCTGTTTCGTTAATTTTGACAATAATAATTTCGTCAAAAGATCGTGAGAAATTTGACGAAATGCAGACAATCAAAAATATGACGAAGAAATCTTTTCCCGTGCTTCTCAATTGGCAACGGCAACGCGAACGCATCTCAGCTCAGCTCATTATTTTTAATAAACACAAGTTGTTGTTGTGGATGGTTTGTAGCGCTGAGGTAATATATCTTATTAAAAGCTTTGTATTTAATAACATTTATATCTATATTTTGTAATTTATGTTGTATTTTCTAATAATATTCGTTTATTTTTGATAATCAATCGGTTTCATTAGGTCTATATATAGGCCTAATAAAACCGATGCTAATACTTCTAAACGTAGTGAAGGAGTCAGTTTTAATCATAGAAATCAATCTTTTAAATATTAAGTGCTTAATTTGTTTGTTTGGTTTAAACCTATTGCTTAGTATAGAGAAATCAAAATAATTTTTTTTTATAATCAGTCGTTTCCTGTGGTAAAATTTGTATGTTTATTAATCAAAGCAGCAAACTTGTCACGTTGTTTATTGCAGAATGTATAAAGTTAAATGTTTTGATAATTGTTTTAATTTATAAAAGCATAGGCACCAAAAGGTTTAGTTCTTCAAATTCTAAAATAGTGAAGGAATTTTCAAATAACTTTCTTTAATGCAACACTTTGAAATAGTCGGTAGATATTTGTATGCTCAACTAATATTATCACTAGGTCGCCACACAATTACTATCGAAAAAATTTCAGCGAACGAAAACAAAACAAAAAATTCTTTAAATTTTAATTTGTAATTATAACTTGCTTTATATTTATAAATCAACATGTAACCGTATGAATAAAATCGTTTTATTATTAAGTTATAAATTTGCAGAATTCTTCATTATGTAAGAATAGCATGCATAGACATATTTTGTATGTTTATAATTAATATTTATGAAATTCTAAAATTTCAAAGTGTTATTTATGAAATATTAATTATGAATTTTGACATAGTCTATAAACTTATAAGCTAAGTGTTAAAAACACAGGAATAAAGCAAAACATAACATACACAGTAAATTAACGAGTTCAAAAATAATTATATTAATCTATATTTATTACACTTGTCATTTATCAATAATTTTGTAGCTATTTATTATTTATTATTATTATTGATTGTATAAATAGGTATGCGCTGTTTACAGCTTGAACTAAAAAAAAAAAAAAAATCTGTACTAGTAAATATTAAATAATTTATACATTTCCAGAAGGAATTTATATTTCTCTTGCCTCTTGTTAATTATGAGAATTTAAGAAGCTTAATTACATATTAATTACAAATTAATTGCTGAATAATATAAAAATATTACTTTTTTTGTAGGTAGATTCCTTATAGGAGATCTACCTATTGCAATGGTTCTCATGATACGACTTCTGAAAAATTTCTTCAAATCTTCACCAATCATGACCCCTAGAACCTAAAACCACCCTCCGTTCAAAAGTTTATATATATATATATAGAGAGAGAGAGAGGGAGGGTATATATATATATATATATATATATGTGTGTATAATGCTTTTTTTCATGTTAAGTTGTGAACACGATAACTGGAGTAATTTTTATTTAAATTTAACCAGCTCGGGATATGTTGTCTGGACAGTAAAAATCGCAGTCAAGTTCGTAGATGGGGTGTCCAGCTCAAAGGGGGTGGAAATGTTCTTTTGCCCATAATTTCTTTCATATTGAAAAAAGGAAAATACTTCAAATCAGGCGAATTGCCGCCTTACCCTAAAGAACAATTTTTGTATTTAAACTTTTTCGATAACTTCAGTTGCTTAAAAGTTAAAAAGTGATTTTTCGTCAATTGTGATGAAGCTGACTTTTTCTATAGCTTTAATTGCTTAAATTTATAATCTGATGCTTACGTCACGTGCAAACGATAATAGAAAAGATAGGTGAAAATATAAAAACCATGGTAATATAGCTTTAATTAATTATTTAAAAATATAAAATTAAAACAATACATTAGTCTTGGTAAAAATATCGATTGTGGTGAATAGTTTAGAATGCAAGTTTACGCAAGAATTTTAAATTTACGATTGAAATTGAGAGTTACAGCTTCCTTTGACTTTTTATCTTGTGGAAACAAAATAAAAAGATAGGGGTCTGTGAAGAGATATGAGGTTTTGAGTGGGAAGAAAATATAATGACACCAAAGCCAGTGGCGGATCCAGGACTTGACTTATGGGGGGGGGCTAAGACTTTTCAAAGTGTTATTCTAGACCAATAAAAAATTTAGAATTGCAATATTCAATTGTGAATGTCAGTGTTTTGGGGGGGGGCTTCAGCCCCCTAGCCCCCCCCCCCCCCCTTAAATCCGCCACTGACTAAAGCTGCCATTTTTCATAACCAAGCTCGCCAAATTTTGTCATCAAAGAACTTATTTCATCACCAAGTCAAACATTTCATTGTCAACTATCAAATTTTGTCCCCAAATCACAAATTTCATTGCTAAGTCGCAAGTTTTGTAACTAAATTGTATATCTTTATGGTTTCTATTTGTTGAATGATTATGAGCTTGGATTTAAAAAAATTGAAACATTTTCTGACCAATAAAACTAGCCTAAAATTGTAGAATGAATAGTAGTAGTTGATATTTAAATTTCTTAAAAACAGAATAGCGACGTAAATAATGCAATGTGGGGGAACAAAGCCACATTGGCTAAGTATGTGTTAATGCATATGTAATATTTCTTTACTTTTGTAACATTAACGGAAAAGGAATCTACCTTTGCCTTTAAGCTTGCCAAAAAGGGATTTTTTTTTTTTTTAAATGCACATGAAAATTAATACTTCATAATGAATTTTTAAAAGCCTAAAGTTTTGTTTTATATTAATCAAAACATTATTATAGTCTTTCTCAAAAACTTTTAATCTGTTTACTTTTTTTAAAAAACATACTTATAAATGATATCTTATTAAAAACAACTAAATTTTTAAAGTACCACATAACTAAATTTAACATATACTATATTAACTGTTTAACGTTCATTGCTTTCGCAGCGAAATCAAACATTTTACATAATTTAAGAATTTTTATGCAGCAGTTTTTTTAACATTCCCCCCCTAGTTTAATGAGATTTTAAACTTTTGTTCCTTTTCTGTCAGTAAATATCAGCACTATTTCAAAATTTAACAAGTAATGCTACAAAGGAAGCTAAATGCATAAGTCATTCGAAATTTCTTTGAGTGTGCAAGTGCGAATTGCTGGTTTGATGATGCACTCATGTCTAGTTTTTTTCATTTAATTAAGAGCTGGACTATTAGTTTCACCTGAAACAACTTTTACGATATTTTGTAGTTGATAATGTTTACTTACAAAGTGTTTTATTAATTAAATTAAATATTATTTGAATTTAATAAGGTTAACTTTTAGATATTTTAAACCAAAAATTTCTCAAAAAGGAGCAATGCTAATTTTTTATTTTTTAAATATTAGCTATGCGTCTAAAAACCAATTTTAAAATTAGTTTAGTAATTTTTAAACTAAATTAAGTATTGAACGTTAAAGGGTTAAGCATATATATATATATATATATAAAGTAAAAATTCTGTCAAAGACGGAATTTAGTTTAGTATGGAGGACTATTAAATTCAGTTTGTAAAATTTTTATTTTTAATTTTTACTTTATTTTTTTATCTCATTTTTGTATCATAAAACTGGGCCATGTACTTTGTTAAATGACTGAAATGAATTTAAATGAAGTATCGCCACCTATATTTCGTACTTTAGCTAATTTTAAAAAATTGAATTATTGTGTCGAAAAACTGTTTGCACCCCTGGGTTCAGAAAAATCGTCCCTTTCATTTGGTACTGGATTCGTAACGATAGGATTGATATTTTTAATTTATTCTGGTGTTACACGAAACTGGTCTACAAAAACTGGCGTTGTTTTTACCCAAATTGAAACTAATAGTCCTCCTTGTCCCAGTATTTCTGCTATGGTAGCATTTTTCGCAAAATGCTAAAAGACTTATCCAAAATGCGAAAATGAAATAACATGTTTTCGCTTTTTTGCTAAAGCATCTTACTAAACAAAACACATACACACAAAAAAAAAAAATCTTTGGCGAAAATATTATAATGAATCTTTTATGGAAAAAAAAAAAAAAAATCGCAACATTGATCAAGAAAAATCCATTGGTTCATGCATATAAGGAAAATCAAATGCTGAACTACGCATAAGAATCGCATACAGGAAATCAATTTGTAAATAAACATGAGGCATGTGTAAAGTGGTCTAATATGAAAGAAAGAAAAATTATAAATTGTAAACCAAAAAGCTTTAAATAGTAACAGGGTTGGGTTTTTGCCGGCAAAAATGCATTTTTGCCAGGACAGCGGCAAAAAGTGGAAAAAACCAGGCAAAAATTGAAAAAATTGGCAAAAATGGAAAAATTTAGGAAAAGTGGAAAAATAAAATTAGAACAACACAATCCCTTTCAATTTTCACCCTTTATACTCTGGCACCTCAATGAAAAATTGTTTAAGGATTTTTTAATTTAAAAAGTAATTATAATTAATTAATTAATAATAATATATAACCAGTGTCTGACAAATTCAGGGTGTCAGGATTCCAGGGGTGATTGTGACTCAAAGATAAAAACCCTGAAAATTAGAGCCTCAAATTAAAAAAACACCCAAAATATCACATATAATACTCAAACTGATTAGGCCAGAAGCCCTCAATCCTTTTACATTTCATTTACATGTTACCTGGATAACAAATGAACAACCAATGAAAGCAAAAAATAACTTTATAGGAAATATGAAAATACAGATGGGTTGAGTAAAAACCCTAAAATCAGGGGTAAACCCTGAACACAAACACCCTTGCAGGGTGACTATAAATATCCATTGGTGACCAGTTACGGCAGACTGACAAAAAAAAAAAAAAAAAAAAAAAAAAAAAAAAAAATCATGCATTTACAATATTTTTTATGTATATTTTTGTTTTTTCTCCCACCTTCTTGTCTTGGTATAAAAGATGACATTGCTGATGTATTGAATGAATAGTATGAGTCTAATGTTTTCTGAAAATTTTAACAATTATTTCTGTTTTTGGAAGATGTTTTTCCATGAAAGATAAATTCCCAAATTTGATAAATCTTCTTACTACTATACTGGTACATTCTATGTCAACATCTTTGTGTTAAACAAGATTCAAGCATCATAAACACTATCTAAAGCAAACTATGTTCGAATTTAGAACGAGAATGTTTAAAAGTATGATATTTTTAAAATGGATTCTCTTTAAAGGAATTCTGTCCTGAAAAATTGATAGACAAATAGTATTTTAAAGCCAAAACTTAAACACTCTCAATATATTTGATGATTATATTAAAGGTAAAAATAATATTTATTTCTGTGGATTTTTTTTTTTTTTTTCCGAATAGTTTGTTTTTATCTTTATAAATAAAAAAATAGTTATTTTCTTAAAATTTTCCTTAGTTCACAATTCAACTGAATAGTTCATTTATTCAATGTAAAATAATATGTGAATGACCTGCATTAATTATGCAATTATGAAATATTATTAAGTTTTGCTGTGAGTATTGTCATAGAAATAATTCGCTATTTCTGGCTCCTAAGATATTGAAACTTTGTCCGTCCCTGAACATAACCATAAAAATAAAACTACAAAATTATATTTTTATTTTATTGAAGTAAAAAAATCTTAAGTAATACATATTCAGAGAGAGAGAGTTTACTTGCAATTTACATTTCAGTTCCAAAAAATGCATGGTCAGTGACTGACTGGCAAATTTTAGAACAGCTGAGTCTATAATTGACTCAATATTTGACTTTTCCCCACTGTAAACAAAAATATGTAATACATTGAAAAACACAAATATTATAGCAATTAATTATTGAAGAATATTTTTTAGATAGGTAATTTAAATATTTTTAAAAATGAAAAAAAATATGTTAATTGTTGATGTTAAAAATTTCATTTTAAAGAAATTTTAGAATGCATTATTTTAATGATTTACATAAGAATCAGTTGATCAAGAGTGTAATTAAATCTCTGGTTTTGATTTGTTAAAATTATGATTTAAACATTAAAATCGTGTAATTAAAATCCTTAAAACCCTGTTTCAAATACTGGTAATTTTTGCCACTGGCAAAAATTGTGGCAAAAACTATTTTTGCCGGGGCGGTTTTTTCTGCGGTTTTTACCATGTTTTTTTCCACTTCGGCAAAAATTGGCCAACCCTGAATAGTAATAAACAAATTTCACTTATATTACTTTCTTTTTTTGTAAGTTATGTTTTTATTTTCAGATACAGTATAAGTTATAAGCTTAATGTAGTTTTACATGCTATAGTGATAATTATATCTCCAGAAAAAGAATGTAAGTCGTATCTACGATGTTCACATTGCTTTAAAAAGTTTACAAGATAAAGTAATAATCTAAAAAGTTTAATATTTTTCATGTCTGCCAATAAATGCGTTAAAATATATGCTTGTACTGTATTCGAATTGATCTGGTTACAGTGGTAAGTACAATTATTAATTACTTTTTTGTTTTCCATTTCAGATTTAAAAAAAAAAAAAAAAAATTACCCTCTGTGTGTAACTCTTTAAAGACCTCATAAAAAACTTTTAAGTTTAATTTAGAAATGAAAATCAAACATATCGAGGCGTTTAGAATAATGTTTAAACTAATATTCGTCGTTTTCTACTGTTTCTGGCATTTTAGCATTTTGCTGAAGCTTTTTTTCTGATTTTAGCTTTTTTGCTAAAGAAAATTTTTACCCAGCTTAAACCCTGCCTTGTCCTAATACATTTCGTAGTAATGTATGGAAGTATCATAGCATAGTGAGTTATAAAAAAGCTTCCTTTATTTTATTTATTTTTAATAGCGCTTCCATTAGCTTAAATAAATTAAAATAAAACATTAAATTATGAATATATAAATTCAAAATAATAAATAATACAATCTAAATAAATTTTAGCTACATAATCAAATATTACATGTAAATATTTCTTTTTAATTTTATTTTTAATGCTTCTTTATATAGGTTTTCTTTTGCTATATTTTTACCATGCCTTGGCCTCCTGTTTCAAAGCTACGAGAATGATGACTTGAATTTCAAATATTTTAATGTAAGTACTAAAGGATTTTTTTTTTTCTTTAATGCCATTCAAGTTTTAATCTGTCTTTTAATCATATTATTTGTTTATTTTTATATTTCCCCTGCTTTTTTATTTTTTTAATGGTGTATAAACTTGAATTTTTTTCCCTTATAAAATATGATTCTCTATTATGTACAGTGCTTGTGAAATGTGGTTGCCATTGGTGACCAATGTATTTTATTGTTTTATGAAAACTTGAAGTATTTTATGAAAATGTTTAATGAAAATTTAACTAACGTGAAGTTGCAGTCAGCTGTTGATCGTCACTGTTCATCAGATGCACACAAATAAATGATGGGGCCCCCTATTAAAATTTGTATTTTGATCTATTGTGCTCCTAGCAGATTTTTTTTTTTAAACTTTTTTCTGAATCTTTGTGCTTATCCTTTGAATTGTGTAATGTGTATATACAAATTTTCACCTCAGTCTGCATATTGGTTATAGCTACAGAGTATTGTTATTATGCCCAGGGCCTGATTACCCAAAAGGCTCAGGAAGCACAAGCTTCCCCTCTAAAATCTAAGAGGGGGCCCCAAAATGACTAAAAACAGGTTCTTGGATTTTCTGTTTCATATGTTCACCTTCAGATTGAATTTTTTCTGAGAAAGGTCGCCTAAAGCAAGTTAAAAATACTCACTATTTGGGGAAAAATCTGTTATTTAGCCTCAAAAATCTGAATGTTCTTAATTAATCAGTTATACGATTTCAATGTTGTGTGTAGAAACAACCCAGGTATATGAATGGGAAAAAAAAAAAAAAAAAAAAAAAAAAAACCGAAATAAAAGGGGGGGCCCAGAAATGATACTGAGCTTTCCCTAGCTTCAAAGCTTAATCGGGCCTTGATACCAAATTACAATCACCCGGTATGTAAACTTAAAAGTAGTGACCTTTAATCTGAAAAATTCTGTAATCTGCAAAAGACTTGGTCTGAAAAAAAAAAAAAAACCGAAATAAAAGGGGGGGGCCCAGAAATGATACTGAGCTTCCCCTAGCTTCAAAGCTTAATCGGGCCTTGATACCAAATTACAATCACCCGGTATGTAAACTTAAAAGTAGTGATCTTTAATCTGAAAAATTCTGTAATCTGCAAAAGACTTGGTCTGAAAAGTTGCATGCAGATTTCACAAAGTCGACTATTCCAGAATGAGGTTTCAAGGAACGCAACCCAACACAACACCTGCTGCATTGTCAAAAGCTGGCAATTTAACATATTTTAAAAGGTGTGCTAAATGCAATCATGTAAAAATTAATCTTGTTACTTTTTCTCCAGAAAAAATCAGTTACGCACTTGCTTTTCAGGTATCACTTACCTATGGAAGCAAGTTTAGAAATAAGCGGTCATTTGGTGTCTTTTGCGACCAGATTTTTCATTTTGATGCCTAGAATTCTAATCTTAGGTGCCATATTTGTCGCCTGTTTTTTTCCCCCTTATCCAATGTAATAACTTTTCCGATCCCATGAGACAGTTCCATGTAAACAAGTCTATTTCATCGAATTCCTCAATCCTGTTACTGGAGTCATAGATGATTGGCTGTTAAAATAAAGTTCACAAAGACTTTTCAAAGCTATGCTCTCTTGACAAGTAGCTTGGCTGAGATTTCTAAATGAAACTGAATCTTTGTCTCTGAACTATATGTGAATATATGAAAAGTTCTACAGTTTCTGTTAATTCTACCATTGAATACTTCCGAAGATAAAAAAAGTGGGTTCACTCAGTTGAACCTAATAAAAGCTGATGTAAGAAATTGTATCAGTTAACAATTTGTTGATGATCAAATCAAACTGAGCCGATTCTTAATTGAAAGATTTCTGTCTAGAAGATGGTATTAAATTATGGTGAATGATGTAGCTTCTCGAGGGAAAATGAATTTGTGATTTTGAAATATGTAAATATTGTCAGTGTAATTGTAGTTTTTACATAATCACTGTTATTTTTTTTATTATTTTTTTTTTTATTTTTTTATTTTTTTATTTTTTGCTCTTTATTTTCTTCTTTTAAACATATTAAATATATATATATATATATATTTTAATATGTATGTTTAATACTGTCAATCTATTTATATTTTTTATGCAATCTTGCATATTGCATATATTATTTACAAAGTAATGCCTTTATATATAATAGAAAAATACCATTTTAGCATGTATTCATCGAAAAAGATTGAAAAAAAAATCTAATGTCCAAATTTTATCTACTAAATATTTTTGCAATTATTTTTTAAATATATAGTTTTGAATGCATGTTTTCGAAAATTTATGACCAAGTTCCAGTTATTGCTATACATGTTATATAAAATTTACAAATAAATATTTCTAAATTTTACTACTATAAATTAAAGTAAAAAAAGTTAAGTCCAATTTCATGAAAGTCTGTTTAGCTTAACTGGATAACAACACACATACACACCAAAAAAAAAAAAAAAAGTAATATTCTGGACTTTTTTTTTTTTTTCTTGTATTAAAATGTATGAGTTCAGATATGTAAAAGTGTTCACCCTTTTAGTCAAAAAAGCATTTAAAAACTATATATATAAATTTTTCAGCATGTATAAGCAGTACCTGGACACGAAATTCTACGAAATAGTCACAAAATTTTACATATAGTTCAAAATATCTTATCTAAATTCCCCGGTTTTTTTCCCATGTTTTCTAACTCGGCTGTGTTTTATTCATATGAATAAAATATCGTTTGATTGAGCGGAGTAATTTCATTAAAGCCAGAAACATATTATTTTTTTACCCAAATACTTTTTCCAGTCAGTCAGTTTTATCGCCTGCTATAGATAATTTTATAGTAATAATAAATTTTATTTCCTGGGGGGGGGAAAGGGGGGGGGTGGATCATCAAAGGGGGTATGAAAAGCTTAAAGTATCCTGGGCACAAAAATTTGCTAGTCGGACCCTGTATATAAGTGTACTACCCTGTATATAAGTGAGAGAAAAATCAAACCTTTTAAACATAATAACAAAGAAATTGACTAAACAATTATTTACATATGCTGAACTGTTAAAAAAAATAAAAATGAAAAAGGCAAAAAATGTTTTTTCTAAAATAGTTTTTTTTTTTTTTTTTTAAGGATTTGTTAGTGGGTAAAGATTGGACAAAGATCTCGACAACGTCAAGTGAATGTTTCCAGTAGACTTTACACATGATTGATCATGAAGTGTCGAATTCGAGCACTGATGGTAGTAAAGATGATGCTGTGCCTTCCTCAAAGTGTGCTTAGAGACAGCTTATAATATATTTACTTTTATATCATTTGTACTTGTTGATACAAAATTCTATGTAAATAAAAAAGGAATTTTTTCTGAAAAAAAAAAAAAGTTTTGCATTTTTATTGTTCATATTGTATTTGTAATATTTTTCTGTTTTGTTCATACTTTGAAATAAATGCATGCATTAGTACTTTCAAACTTTTGTTCATTTATTTTGTATGTTAATTAATTTTAATTTCAACGTTCAGTACTTTTTAATTTTAAAGAAAATGTAAAGTTATCTATTTGTGTGCATATTTTCTATGTTTGTGTTATCCATTTCTGCTTATTCAGGCATAACCAATCTCATTTGTACCCAGGTGTTGCCAAACTTCCTTAAAATTTGCTGATGCCCTGCTTTAACCATAGATTTTAAATTGATATTAAATATTTGTAAAAGCATTCCAAATAATTAGAGGGAAGAAAACCCAAAATACATTTTTAAAAATCCAAAATACTTAAAAAAAAAAAAAAAAAAAAAAAAAAAAACATTTTATGCCATTTTTTTTTTTTTTTTTTTTTTTTTTCTTGCGAGTATAATCCGAGTTGAAATTTCAGGCCCTGATTTAAATCTAGTTTTTTTGTTTTAAAGAACAGGTAAATAGAATATTGAAAGCATAAATTATTTAATTTAAAAAAATTATAACTTTATAAAAAGATTATAGAAATTTTTATTTTTATTCAAATAAATAACTAACCTTTTTCATTTAATAGGTTTTCTTTATTTAATTCTTAATTTTCATTTACTTTTATACATTTTAATTTATAGCTTGTATTCAGGGCCGTGCCTACACTTTTAGCCGCCCTCCTAGGCAAAAGATTTTAGCCGCCATACTAGGCACTAAAATTATTTCCCTCCTTCTGCTTCTGAAAACTATCATTTAAAGCCAAAAGCTGCCGGGTTGCCACAGATGAAAAGTTATCAAGTTTTTTTTTTCTCTGTTTTAAAAATAGGCCAATAGCGGCCGAGTAGTTATGCGCTCAAAACTGGTGGACATGAGGTGCTGGGTTAGATCCCAAGTCGCACTTGCCAGCCTAGCCGATTGGAGTTTTCCATGGTTTTCTCCGAAACTTGCGTAAATACGGGATAAGATCCCTTAGAAAGACCCCACGGAGGGCACTCCCCCTCAGGTCAAGGACCTACAGCAGTCAATTGGCCTTATTCCCAAATCCAATCCAATTCTGTTTTTTAAAAAATCTAACAATTTTAGTAAACCTAATTTTTAGCTGAAATTTTGTCATTTTTAGCCGCCCTGGGTGACCCCCCCCCCCTAATCACGGCCCTGCTTGTATAGACTAAACATACATGCAGTATATATGTGTTTTTCTCATAGATTGGAGTGGAAGGGGAAAACTTGTGGGAAAAATACCAGACCCGTTAATCGAACCTGGGCCTTCTGCTTAACGTGCAGATGCTCTAACCATTGAGCTACCCTGACTGATAACCAGCTCAGCATTTCTCACATAATATACGTTGGCAAGGTCACCGAGTCTGCAAACATGCAGCTATTTTAAGTGAAAAATTGATCATGGCACAACTCCAATATGCCACAAAATTTTAATTTAGATATTTTAAACATCAACCTTGAAAATTCATTTCTTATAGATTGGAGTGGAAGGCTGATTATTTATACTGTCTGAGTGAAAAATACCAGAGCCAGAAACTGAACCCAGGCCTTCTGCTTTTTTGGTGATATACATTAGTTTATTTAAGCAGAAAGCTAGGTTCAATTACCGGCTCTGGTATTTTAGCATGTTTTTATTAACTTCGATTCTTGTTTGTTTGTGTGTTTGTCAAGGACAAATCTTGCAATCGATTTTTAACTAACTTCCCGACTAGCTAGATATTTGAAATTTTCAGGACTGCTCACAACACGGTTACAATACATTTTTCTAATAATTTTAGTCAACTATTGCAGATCCCGCTGCCTTCGGCAGCGCTTATATGATTCAACAGAAAATTTATTTAACTAACTTCCCGACTAGCTAGACATTTGAAACTTTCAGAATAGTTCAGAACACGGTGAAAAAGCATTTTTTAAATATTTTTAACCAACTGCTCCGGGTTCCTGCTGCCTTCGGCAGCGTTACCAGTACAAAGCTTGTAATCGATTTTTCACTAACTTCTCGACTAGCTAGACATTTGAAACTTTCAGGATAGCTCAGAATACAGTGACAATATATTTTTTTGATACTTCTAGTCAACTGTTTCAGGTCCCTACTGCCTTCGTCAGCGTTTATATGATTCAACAGAAAATTTATTTAACTAACTTCCCGACTAGCTAGACATTTGAAACTTTCAGAATACTGTGAAAATGCATTTTTAAAATATTTTTAACCAAATGTTTCGGGTTCCTGCTGCCTTCGGCAGCGTTACCAGTACAAGGCTTGCAATCGATTTTTCACTAACTTCCCGACTAGCTAGACATTTGAAACTTTTATAATATCTCAAAACACGAGAGCAATGAATTTTTTTTTTACTTTTATCCAATTGCTCCGGGTTCCCGCTGCCTTCGGTAGCGTTTATATGATTCAACAGAAAATTTAAAAACATGGTATATAAAAAGATCTTTTTATCTTGTAATTATTTCACATAATTGGTATAAAAAATCAGCCTGTCATTCCAATCTACTAGAAATGAATTTTCAAGGTTGATGTATAAAATTTCTAAATAAAAATTTATGTATCTATAAAATAGCTTCAAAAAGTTTTATGCATAGTTCATAAAATTTTGTTTTATTCAGAATCACTCTTATGCTATAGTGTATAAATAGCAAATAATGAGGAATTAAGAAGACATCAAAAGGTATTGATACAGCAAAATCTAACTTCAGTTTTTTTCATGATTACAATGCTAATGTATATTCTAGAAGCAAAATGTGGCTCATTAGGGGACCACTTCACTCACCGTCGCCATATAAGCCGAAGCTAATATTATTCTATGGGAAATTTTCTTTATTTTTTAAATTCTGTTTTCACATTCAAAGAATTCCGAACTGTTAAATGTATGCTCCTTTTTTAAAAATGTATTTTTTTCATTTTTACTATTTGATTTCGAAGCTGTAAAATACAAATTTTTCATTTTGCAATTTCAAAATAAAATACTAAAAATGAAAAAAAATTCTTTTTACTTTCTTCTATATGTAATATAGAGAAAGTATTGGATTCGCGAAAATTTTCGAAGTCCACTTTTTGATGGATTTACATGTTTTGGGATATGGAGAACACGAATTAATAGTTTTTAGAAAATGTCTGTCTGTCTGTCTGTCTGTCTGTCTGTATCATTTTTTTGTGGACGCTGTATCTCACGAACCAATGAATGAAATTTAACCAAACTTGGTATTTAGTTGCACCCTGACATAAACTGGTGCTGATTAGATTTTGGGATCAATCGCACAATAGGTGGCGTTGTGATCGCATTTTATGCAAATTTTTAACATGGCAGCATAGGACAAAATTCCGTATAAATGGGCATAAAGAGAGTTATTTTACACTTGTGATTGTAAAATTAATATGAATTATTGATAATAGTAGTAGTTAGCTAGGAAAAAAATTTTGTGCATGGGGGGGCATCGGTTCCCCCCCCGGGAAAGTAAATTTTCAAGATGGGTATCTTTCGAAAGGTCTCGTTGATAATAGTAATAGTTAACTGGGAAAAAATTTTTGTGCATGTGGGGGCATCGGTTCCCCCGAAAGATGGGTATCTTTCGAAAGATGGGTATCTTTCGAAAGATCTCGTCAATACCTTTAAAACGAATGGTTGAACGATAAATCATTGATAATTTAAACCAAAGTTATCGATTTTTTTTACTTTTAACAAAAAAAAAAAAGAAAAATATCGCTTTTTTTTTTTTTTTAACGAAATTTAAACCAAACTTGGTATTTAGTTGGTCCCCGACATAAACTGGTGCTGATTATGTTTGGGGATCAATAGCTCAACAGGTGGCGCTGTGATAGCATTTTATCTAAATTTTTAACATGGCAGCATAGGAGAAAAATTCGTATAAATGTGCATAATTAGAGTTGTTTTAAACTTGTGATTGTAAAATTAATATGAATTATTGATAATAGTACTATGTAACTAGGAAAAAAATTTTCTGCATAGGGGGGCATCGCTTCCCCCCTCTAGGGGGAAAATACCCCCCCAGGGGGGGGTAAATTTTCACATTGGATATCTTTCGAAAGATCAGGTTGATAATAGTAGTAGTTAACTAGGAAAAAATTTTTGTGCATGTGGGGGCATCGGTTCCCCCCCCGCAGGGGGGGGGGGGTAAGTTCCCACCCGGGGGGGGGGGCAAAGTTTCAAGATGGGTATCTTTCGAAAGATCTCGTCAATACCTTTAAAACGAATGGTTGAACGATAAATCTGTGATAATTTGAACCAAAGTTATCGATTTTTTTTAGTTTTAACAAAACAAAACTTAAAAAAATCGCAATTTTTTTTTTTTTTTTTTAACGAAATTTAACCAAACTTGGTATTTAGTTTGTCCCCGACATTAACTGGTGCTGATTATGTTTGGGGATCAATAGCTCAACAGCTGGCGCTGTGATAGCATTTTATCTAAATTTTTAACATGGCAGCATAGGACAAAAATTCGTATAAATGTGCATAAGAGTTCTTTTAAACTTGTGATTGTAAAATTAATATGAATTATTGATAATAGTAGTATGTAACTAGGAAAAAAATTTTCTGCATGGGGGGGCATCGCTTCCCCCCCTGGGGGAGGAATTACCCCCCCCGGGGGGATAAATTTTCAAGATGGGTATCTTTCGAAAGGTCTCGTCAATACCTTTAAAACGAATGGTTGAACTATAAATCTGTGATAATTTAAAAGAAAGTTATCGATTTTTTTCACTTTTAACAAAAAAAAAAAAACTTAGAAAAAAAAAATCGTACTTTTTTTTTTTTTTTCTTTTTTTAAATATTGTTACTGATTGAATATGTATAGGTAAATATAGAAGAAAGTCTTGTGGTGGCCACAACATACTAGTTTGAAAAAGGAGCATCAATTTAACAATTGGGAATTTTCTGAATGTAAAAACAGAATTTAAAAATATATATTAGTTAATTACTTATAAGTAAAGAAAATTTCCCATAGAATAACATTGCCTCGGGCTTCCGACGAGGGTAAGTGAAGAGGGCCGTTAAGGTTGCACATCAAATTCCCTGTTTCTTCCTTCCTATGTTATCCTATGAGATTTTTGTTGCTTAGTTTTATAATGATCTGTCATTGAAAAATGAAGTATTTTTTAAAATTTATTCTTTGAAGTTTTTTTTAGCTGAATGAGCTAAAAAAAAATTAAATCAATTGATTAAAAAAATGCTCATTGATTATGTTCAAAGAGTAATATTTGTTAGATATAGAGTATTACTCAATTTAATAATTATTGAATATTAAACAGAATACGAAAAGCTTCATTTTTGAATGAGAGATCCTCATCAAGCTAAGCAACAAAAGTTCCATTGAGTAATATGTGGAAGAATGGTTGAAACTGACTGGCATACAACCATTAATTCTGATGTTCTGAAATGTTAGAAAAAAAAAAGAAAAAATCATTCAAATCAAAAATCATTTCTCTGAATATATATTCAGATAAAATTCAGATTTCCCAATATTGATATACATTTTTTGGTGATATACAGTCGCCAGCAAAAGTATCCGAGCATTAGCCAATAATTCTGATATTGAAAAAGTACACTTAATACTGTTTTGTTAAATACATCCTTGTCAGGTCATGTTCTTAGACTGACTAAGAACATAACTCGACATGGTTTATTTAACAAGGCAGTATGAAGTGTACCTTTTTTGTACAGGGATTATTGCTAGTGCTCGAATACTTTTGCTTCCGACTGTTTATCACCAAAAAATATATATCAATACTGGGAAACAATATTCACAAATCTAAGAAATTGATATTGAAAAGTATCAAAAAATATTATTCAGAAATATTTGAAAAAAATATTTTAGAATATCATGAAGTAATATTCAAAGACCTCAAAAATAGATATAACTGAATATCTAAAAATATTATTCAGAAATATTAGAAAAAAATATTTCTAAATATCCAGAAGCAATATTTGACAATCTCAAAAATTAATATAGCCAAATATTTAAAAATGTTATTCAGAAATAATAGAAAAAGGTATTGAGAAATATCTTGAAAAAATATTCAAAAATCTATAAAATGGATATTGCTAAATATTTAAAAATATTATTCATGAATAACAAATTATAATATCAGGCAATATCTGAAAATGTTATTTAATAATGTCAAAATATAATATTTACAAATGTCTGTAAATATTGGCCAACATTAATAAATGTCAAAAAATAATATTCCTGGATATCTTTTAGGGGGGGTTCATTTTACGTTGGCCAATATCAAATTTTTATATTGGCCGATATTTTTGTGCTACCTGGGTGGTGGATACGTTAAACTAAGAGGGGCTTGAAATTTCAAATTCAAATTGTCAAAGGCGTACTTAAGACCAAATTTGCTTGAATTTTGATGTAATGGTCTAAACCAAGTTTATTAATGAACTTTATCCACCACTTTTAACAAAGTGCTGATGTTATAAACTAAGTGGGACAACTTGAAATCACGCTACCACTTTAAAATTTATAATCATGATAACTCTTTAAATTTTGATTTAATTCGAACCAAAGTTGGACAATGAACTTATCATGTAAATATCTTGGATGAGTACACATTTTGTTTTCAAGTTGCGACTATTTGAAATTAGGCCACTTGAAAATGTGCCTTCACGATAACTTTTAAAATACTAAAATGGTTCAAACCAAAGTTGGATAGTGAACTTAGGGTTCAAATATCTTGGATAAGTACGCGAGGTAAATTGCTCCACCATTTCATTTCCAAGTGGCGTCCACTTGAAAATGTTTCATTATGATAATTTTTGTAATACTGAATCAATTCGCATCAAATTTGGGTAGTGGATGTATCATTAACATAACTCAGATAAGTTCGCTGGGCACGTCACTATGCTTTTTTGTTTACAAGTGGTGGCCACTTGAAATCACAGTGCCACTTGAAAATTTGTAATCGCTATAACTCTTGAAATACTGGATTTATTCAAACCAAAGTTGGACAGTGAACTTATCATACAAATATCTTGGATGATTTCGCTGGCAAGTTGCTCCGCAATTCTGTTTCCAAGTTACAGCCACTTAGACTGTCACTTGAAAATTTGTCATAACAATAACTTTTGAAATGCTGCACGGATGATTAGATCCAAAATTGGACAGTGAACGTACGGTTGAAGTATATTGGATAAGTTTGCTTGCAAGATAAATTGCTCCGTAATTTTGTTTTCAAGTTGTGGCCACTTGAACGCTGCCACTTGAGAATTTTTTATCGCTATAACTATTGAAATACTGAATTTATTCGAGCCAAATTTGGACAGTCTACTTACCTTTCAAATACCTTAGATAAGTTCACTAAGTATTTTGCTCCCGCTATTTTTATCAAAGTGGCGATCACTTTATTTTTCAACACGATAGCTTTTGAAATTCTGAATTAATTCGAACTAAATATGTACAGTAGACTTATCTCCTAAATGCATTTGATAGATTTGTTTGCCAACTTGGCCCGTAATATTGTTTCCAAATGCCATCCACCTGACAAATTCAAAATCACATAAAAAGCTATTTATGAACAGATTTGCTTAAAACTTCATATGTACATAGCCCACATCAATATTTCTACCAAGTCCATTAATAATATGTAGACGCCATTTTCTTTCAAAATGGCGGCTACTTGATAAGAGAAAGAAATCAACCTATCCTCCCGAGTGTGAGCCGGAAGGACTCGTTTTAACATGAAATATGCAATCAAAGCTGATTATATAGCAAGCGATGACGCTTTAATTGACGATAGAAGTTCAAGGTTATTTTTATAAAGGCAAAATAGACTGCAGAGATCCTATAAGCGGACATGAGAATTACACTCAATAACAGAGCGTATGCCTATGCTTCGGCGAAGTACCGAATGAAATTTAAAAGTAAGAAGCTAAATAAGTAGCTCCTCAAACGTAAATATGTCCTGTCATGGTCTGTTAGATTAGAATTGTAACTTTATTTTAAAGTGTTGAAAACTTGTTTTTCTATCAAAATATGGACATGAATGGTATGTATTTTCTGTATTCATTTTTTATTAAAACTTAATTTTTTTTTTTTATTGCTAGCGACTTTTACTTTACAAAAAATAATTTTTTTTTTACATTTTGTATTGTTTTGACTTTTTTTTTTCTTTCGATTAAGGCAATTTATCCAATTCTTATACGAAATCTATTTATTGCAGTCATTAAAAAAAAAAAAAAAAAAAAAATGTATGATCATACTATAATATTTATGTATTGTATTTTAAAAATGCGTTATAAAATACAGTATTATCTTTGTTTAAGTTTAACTTTTAAATTATATAAAATATATTAAATAAAATTCCATTTTAATGTAAAATTTTCCTATGCATAATATTTGTTACATGTATTTTCTTTCCCAAATAAACTTTAAATGTAAATTTGGTAACTATTATGTACGTAAGTCAAAAAAGTAATATTTTGAAAGAAAGAATATTGAAATAGTTATAGAGTGAAATTTTTATCGTATACTTATGATATAATAACCATTTATTAATTTAGTATTGTTTATTTTTTAAATTCTGTGATAACTGTGATACTGAGATATGGATATGTGACAAGGAATTTTTATGTATTAGTACACAATATCCGAAAAGCTTCCGGACAAATATATAAAATTAAATTTTATAAGTGTAAATTGATATTTAATAGATTTTAACAAAACACAGCTTTAAACATTATATACTTATATTCTGATATGAATACAATATTATCTGAGGCTTTATTTATAAATGTAACAGAGTTTTACAAAAATATTTCATATTTTTGATTCGTCGAAATATCTGCCTTTTGCTGTGATAACTGCTTGACATACTCGAGGCATTCTGTTGGTTAATTTTTCAAGTTGTTCTGCTATAATCGACTTCCAACACTTCTGAAGACAATCAAATAAGTGATGAGCATTATTTGGTTCTTTTTTTCTAATAGTTCTGTCAAGTTCGTCCCATAAGAGCTCAATGGGATTGCAATCTGGCAATTGAGGGGGCTATATCATATTTTGAAGTTCCTTTTTCTTTTTTGTTTTTGTTCTAAATAGTTTTTGCGCAACTTAGATGTATGTTTAGAATAATTATCCTTTTGCATCACAAAATTCTGACCAATTAGTCTTTTTCCAGAGGTTATAGCATGTTTTATCACAATCTGATGGTATGACTTTTTTGTCATTTTTCTTCCTTTTTTCACCAAATCACCAACTTTGTGATTATCAAAATATCCCCAAACCATTACAGATTCACCTTCATGTTTACAGATTCACCTTCATGTTTTACTCTATCATGTAGATAGCTCGACAGAAATAAGCAGCAGGTAATGGAAAACACCATTAAACAAATGGGAGAAAGAAATACAATTTTTTAAAATCACACAATCAACTGATTGGATCAACTGATTGGATCAACTGATTGATTCCAATCAGTTGATTATGGTACGAACTAATTGCCTCTCGTTCATTGGGTCAAAACCCCACTTATGAAGATTTCAAAGAAAAAATTATAAGCACCTTTTTCTTAAATGTCAATAAAGCAAAATTAATGCAGGAACTTTATACAACGAAAATGTCTATATTTGATAAGCCGACAACCTTTTTCCTGCGTAAAATTGATTTAATTAAGCAATTAGAATTAACTTTATCCTTCTCTGCAGTACTTGATATTATAACCCCGCTGTTCACAACTCAGATTCAAGATTTACTAGATTTAAAACCTATCACATCTTATGATAGTCTGTTTCAAATGTTAGATAAATATCAAGCACGTCACGCTGTTAAACCTGCGAATAACTCTGATCACCCGCAGGAACACGTAAATGTTCAAAATGAACAGCGAGAACATTTCCCCACCCTCCAACTGATAATTTCAATCATCTGCAACATACTGCTCGCATTTGCCCCATCCAAGTCGCAGTACTAACTTTTCCCAGCCAAGAAACAGTCATTTAAATCAACCTGAAACTGTTTCAGGAAATCAAACAAACTCTCCTAATACACAAGTTAAATCTATATTTTTGAATTCTATTTCTAATTTCTCAGTAAGCGTACCTCATTTAAATATTATACTGCATGATGTTGTTACGCCGGTTTATTGTGACACAGGAGCCGAAAAATCATTTATATCTTATGAAACTTATAGTAAATATTTTTCCTTTAAACCGTTAACTTCTGCTCAGTATAATGTTATTACGGCTCAAGGTGAGTCCTGTGTAAGTCGAGGCGTGCTTAATTTGAAAGTAAAGTTAAACGAATTTGAAGTGCTATGGCCGTTTTATGTCATTGAAAATCTACAGTATCCTTGTATCTTTGGCCTAGATTTTTTGAAAGACCATAAGGTTAGAATTAATTTTGCTAAAAATATTGTACGTATCGCTGGTATTGAGGTGCAGGTTCAACTAAGTGAAAGTTGTATTCTTTTAAAAGAAAGTACCACTCATTTAAATTCTTCTTCTCAATTCGTTTCTAATTTGAACTCTCCGTTACCTTCCAATTTAGAAAAGAATGAAATCCCATTAAATGTTGCGGCTAAACCTTTCGTCAATAGATCAAATTTCTGTTTTGCAACTGTTAAGTCAACGAACTTTTCTAGTAGTTTAAATGCACCTCATGATAAATTACAGTTTAATTCTACAACTGTCAAGTCGACAGATTTATTGCTTTCTAATGAAAATGTCGTAAAAATAAAAGAAAACGAAAGGTTACATAACGCTGCTTTTAAAAACTTCTTTACAAAGTTAAAAGAAAATGTTCCTGTTTCCACTAATGCATTGGACTGTTTTACAGCTTATAAGCCCTTCAGGACCTTGAAATTCATGAGTAGAGAGCAAGCTGAATCTTCTGACACTACGGACAGCGACAGTGTGCCGGGTTCGAACCCATCCCAGGAAAGTTCCTTTTCAACGCCTTAACTCGTTCTGCAAGCCTCCAGACCTGTGATTTCTGCGACGAGTAAAATGACCAGCATGACTAAGAGGTGTGATCCTGCTGATGTTACAGCGGAAACCTTAAGTCAGGTGATATCGTTCCTTATATTTTTATTCTAAAGTGCTTTTCTATCAGAGCTGTACCAAAATGTGCGACATGCCTTGAAGCCTTTCGGACTTTTAAACTTTGTATGAAAGCAAAGGACTTTCTCAAGCTCAAAATTACAAAATTTAAAATCAATGCATGAACTTTCATATTGAAATTCATGTTTAAGCTTCTATGCCAGCATTTTTCTTCTCTCTTAATGTATATTTTATGTATGTCCATTAAGTTCTATTACTTTTTAGCTATCACCTGCAGAGCTGGTAATATAAATCGTTTTTTTCTTAGCCCTTTGTAAAAATTTCCCCCCTTTCACATTTCTATAAATAATGTATTTGTATATATAAAATGAATATTTGTAATTGTAAATTTTTGTGTATGTAATAAATGTTTCTCTGTATATATGTTTTAGAGTGGGGAAATGTTTTTTTTTTTTTTTTTTTTTTTTTTTTTTGGCTATATGCATCAATCGTGCTTAACTTTTAACTCTAAAAACACTAACAACTTAGTTTTTCGATCATGCTATAGCACAGTAAGGGAATACTTTTCTGTATATCTAAACTATTTTATGTATTCAGAGACAAATTGTCTCGATTGTCTTTCTGCAAGAGGCAGTTTAACTTCCCTTTTGAATATGTTACTGTAAAAAGCTTTTATTATAGATATTCTCTGGTGAGATGTCCGGAGTATTCTGATGATGTTTCTGTGGACGATTCAATCACCCCTTCCTGACCTCACACTGAGGGCTGATTAGTCTGCGAGTCTTCGTGAAGAAGAGGATACCTGAGCTAGTAAAGTCCACTCAGATCCTAGTCTCGAGTAAGGAAAATATCAGTTAATCTCCCTTGATGACGAACCTCTTTATAAGACAGCTGATGCCAGGATTTTTTTTCCAATAAAGACTTCACTTTTATGTTATTATGTAAACCTTTCTACTGCAAAACAGTTTTTGCATAACTGCTTTTTGTTATTGTTTGTCGCATTTATGTAAAGAGACCACCTGTACAAAAATAATTTTCAATTCAAGAATTTACCTTCCTGGGTTGACAGGAAGATGTTTGTTAATCATTTATGTATTTGTTGGGATACACTCCATTTTTAACACTTTCCAACAAGGTTGAAAAGTGTTTAAGACTTCGGTTTGTCTGTCTCTCTGTCTGTCCGTCTGTCTGTGTGCTCTCTAACTCCCGTAAATAGTTATGGAATTTCTTGAAACTGATATATGTTATTCAAGTTCACTATCGGATGCTCCCTATTGAAAATAGAGTTTATACCTCTACTGGTTTGTGTACAGGGACCACCGAAAATATTTCAAAGCATTGTGTTCTATGAGAGGCATTTCTATAAACCATATTTTCATACCCTTACTGTACAAAAATCTTAATGAAATTGAAATATGTCATACAAGTTCACTATCGGATGTTCCCTGTTGAAAACGGAGTTTATACCTCTACTGGCGTGTGTACAAGGGCTCCCTAATATATTTCAAAGCATTGTGTTCTATGAGAGGCATTTCTATAAACAATATTTCCATACCCTTATTGTGCACAAATCTTAATGAAATATAAATATGTTATTCAAGTTCACTATCGAATGTTTCCTGTATAAAATGGAGTAAATACCACCACTTATTTGTGTACAGGGACACACAAAAGTATTTAAAGCATTGTGTTCTATGAGAGGCTATAAACCATATTTCCATACCCTCACTGTACACAAATCTTAATGAAATTGAAATATGTTTTTCAAGTTCACTATGGGATGTTTCCTGTATAAAATGGAGCAAATACCACCACTACAGGGGCACACAAAAGTATTCCAAAGCATTGTTAAACCATATTTTTATACCCTTACTGTACAAAAATCTTAATGAAATTGAAATATGTTATACAAGTTCACAAGCGGATGATCCCTGTTGAAAATGACGTTTATACCTCTACTGGTTTGTGTACAGGGACCCCCAAAAATATTTCTAAGCATTGTGTTCTATGCGAGGCATTTGTATTAACCATATTTTCATACCCTTACTATACATAAATCTTAATGAAATTAAAATATGTTATTCAAGTTCAATATCGGCTGTTTCCTGTATAAAATGGAGTAAATACTGATTTGTGTACTGATTTGTGTACAGGGACACACAAAAGTATTTCAAAGCATTGCGTTTTATGAGAGCTATTTCTATAAACTAAATTTTAATAACTTTACTTTGCACGAAGATTTATGAAATTGAAATGTGTTATTTATAAGCACAAAAGAAAATGCTTTGAATAGAATATAGCATGATTAGCATTAGATTTACAGGGTAACACAAAAATATTCAGTTATATACAGAGCTATTAATAAATATTTGTTAAAAATGTACTTTCGTTTACATTAAGCGTTTTTAACCCTTTCTAACATTTTTAACACTTCCCAACAAGATTGAAAAGTGTAATGACTTTGGTTTGTCTGTTTGTCCGTCCGTCTGTCTGTCTCTCTGCGCTCTAATTCCCGTAAATATTTGTGGAATTTCTTGAAACTAATGTATGTTATTGAAGTTCACTATCGGATGTTCCCTGTTGAAAATGGAGTTAATAACTCTACTGCGGTTTGTATACAGGGACACCCGAAAGTATTTCAAAGCAATATTTTCATACCTTTACTGTACACATATCTTAATGAAATTGAAATATGTTATTCCAGTTCACTATCGGATGTTCCCTATTGAAAATGGGGTTTATACCTTTACTAATTTGTGTACAGGGGCACCCAAAAGTATTTCAAAGCATTGTGGTCTATGAGAGCTATTTCTATAAATCATATTTTTATACCTTTACTGTGCACATATCTTAATAAAATTGAAATATATTATTCAAGTTCACTACTGGATGTTTCCTGTATAAAATGGATTTAATACCAATACTGTTTTATATACAAGGACACTCAAAAGTATTCTAAAGCATTTCGTTCTATGATAGATATTTCTATAAATCAAATTTTAATAACTTTACTTTCCACGAAGTTTTAAGAAATTGAAATATATTATTTATATGCACAAAAGTATGCTTTACATAGAATATAGCATGATTAGCATTAGATTTACAGGGTGACACAAAAATATTGAGTTATATTAAGAGCTATTAATAAAAAATTGCTAGAAGTGTACTTTCGTTTACATTAAGCGTTTTTGAAACTTTCTATCATTTTTTTAGTGTGGATAAAATTTCAATTTGTGTATCTGTCTGACTGTTCTGCTGTCCGTCTCTCTATCTCTCTGTCTGTTTTTCTGTGCTCTAATTCCTGTAAATATTTATGGAATTTCTTTAAACCGATATATTTTATTCAAGTTCACTATCGGATGTTCCCTATTGAAAATGATGTGAATACCTCTTCTGCTTTGTGTACAGGGACACCCAAAAGTATTCGAAAGCATTGTGTTCTATCAGAGGAGTTTCCATAAGCCATATTTTAATACCTTTAATGTATAGATACTTTAATAAAAATTTTAATATGTTATTCAATTCCCTATCGGATGTTTCCTATGTAAAATAGAGAAAATTTCTAACTGGTTTGTGTACAGGGGTACTTGAAATTATTCCAAAGCATTGTGTTGTATGAGAGTTTTTTTTATAAACCAAATTTTAATAATTTTATTTTTCACAAAGCTTAATACAATTGAAATATATTATTCGTATGCACAAAAGGGTGCCTTCTATGTAATATAGTATGGTTAGCAATAGATTTACAGGGTCACAGAAAAATAATCAGTGATATTAAGAGCTATTAATAAAAATTTGCTGGAATTGCACTTTTGTTTACATGAGCATTTTAACACTTTCTTATAATTTTAGTGAGAATATGATTTCAATTTCTGCATCTGTCTGTCCGATTGTCTACCTTTCTATTTGTTTGTCTCCGGCTCCTACCATCCGTGAATATTTTGAGAATTTTTTAAAAATGATACACTCGAGTTCCCTATGGAATGTTCCCTATATAAAATGTCATTAATAGGTCCCGTGCAACTAGTTTGTTTACAGAGACAACAATAACGACAATAAAAAAAAGCAATGTATTACGTTTTAGGACAGAATTTTTTAAATGTTATATTTAAAAAACCTTCTACTGTAAAAATCATAAAAACATTGACATGTATTATTAATATTTTAAAATATTGTTTGTTATAGAGTATGATATGATTAACTTTCAGATTTACAGAGCTACAGTAAAATATTCAGAGAGATTAAAAGCTGTAATTATAATTTAACGGCTGCATTTTATTTTGCGTTAAGCTTTTTTAACACTTTCCAAAATGCCTAAGAGTAATTTAAAAACCAATTAGTCTATCTGTATGTTTTTCAGTCCTTCTGTCTGTTGTATGATAACCTAGGCAAAGAATATTAAAAGATTTTCGATACAACAATTACGTACAGTTGGAAAGTGTTACTAATCAATGCGTATTGCATGATTTTTCTTTCTTGTTTTTTTTTTTCTTTGTTACGGAGTTTCCTGCTGTATAGGGTCCCCAATTTAATTTAAAATTTAAATTTCTTTTATCTGGGTTTGTCAGTTTTTCCGCTCAGGAATTTTTTTTTTACTCACCATTGTATTTTAAGCTGTAAGCAGTTCATTGCTCAGTAAATTAAACTTTCCCCCCTTTTTTCTAACTTATTCTAAAGTTTAGTTTTAGAATTTTAAGTAACGGCTACTCTCGCAGTCAAGTTGACTTAATTTAGATGATATATTGTGTTTTAAAAATTTGACGGGTAAAAACCCGTTGGGGATTTTTACGTATTTTTTTTTTCTTTTTTTTTGCGGGGGGGGGGGGGGGTCTATAAGGTCGGTGTGTAGTAGAATTCACATCAGCATGGCGCTGCAGCTAAGTTCACAAGTTGCGAAGCGCGAGTGAATAGGGAGAAATCTTAGAATTAAATGAAGTGAATGGAATAGATGAAGCTTGTAATAGCAGGAGACTTGGCGTTGGAATATTAAAACAGGAATAAACTACTACGTCAGAAACGCCAAAGAAAAATTATTGAGGTGCATACAGCTGTTTCGGTAGCCTAAAGCGTACCGTCATCAGTGCAAAAAATAATAAAAATAATATTTTTTGCACTGATGACGGTACGCTTTAGGCTACCGAAACAGCTGTATGCACCTCAATAATTTTTCTTTGGCGTTTCTGACGTAGTAGTTTATTCCTGTTTTAAGATGAAGCTTGGATATAAATATGGATGTGTGTGTATGTTAAAGTGTGAAGAGGAGAGTAGGAGAGTGGTGCAGAGTCGACGGTGAGCTTGTGTGCTAGTTCTTAGTTTTGGTGAATGTCATAGTCGTTTTGGATGGTGCTCATCGTCAATGCGAAGTTAGGTGAACCAAGGGAATCCTGTCATCAACGGAGCATTGTGGATAGGCAGAGAGCAATCGTCGACAGTATCTGTATCGGTGAGATGAATTTACCTTTATTTAATGTTTTGCTGAAGTTATCCCCTGAAGTTATTTAAGAGTTATTTCTGAGTTAGCCCAACACCCGCCTTAATATTGATCGTTAATAAACTTTGTTTGTATTTAACTTTGTCTCGTGCTCTGATCATTTACTACTTAAGTAATTAAGTTAAGATTGAGGAATGGAGACCACATATTCCTCACAAACTGACTTTGGCTAAGTAACACTTTACACATATTATTACATTCTATCATAAAACTTTTTATTGTGTCAGTAAGTATAACAGTGAGTTTTTGACGTGAAAGAGAATGATATGTTATATATATCCATGTAATATTTTACAAATATTTTTACAGCTTTATCATGTAAAAAAATTAGTCAGCGTACCTATTTTTTTTTATTATTATTATTTAACACGTAAAAAAATTATATTTACACTGAATAATCTATAAATAAATATTTGAATCTATACCGTTATTTATTTATTTATTTAATTTCATTTTCTGGAAAAGTCTTTTTATGATTGCAACGTACTTAATTGTTAAATGTTTCTCAAAAAATGACTCAACATAGTTAATTAAAACACCTTTTGCTAAATTATCTACCAAAGTTTATACTTACATTTGCTTCATTCAAATTTATATTTAAATTAGGAACATTACTTTTTTCGCCTATAAAGGCAGTTTGTTTTTCTCTTAATGAAGAAACACTAACATAGCTATATTTTTATTTAGGCGCATGTTTTAAGAAGGATTTAATTTACATGAACACATGTATTAAGATATAAAAATCTCAGTGCTTCCGAAAAATAAAGTTACGTTTAATTTAAATATATGGAAAAGTATTATTCCGCTAAGTTATACTTTTAATTATTCATGTTAGAAATTACAGAAAAATCACAAAAATTGAGAAATTTTTAAGTGGAAAAAAGTAATTTACAAGAGGTATAAATTTTTATTTTTATTTTTTTTAAAGATTTCTCTTTAATGAATGATTTACATGATGCATTTAACTAGTGATCAAACTTATTTCGAAATTGATTTCAATGTGTCAGTGTCATGAAACTTTAATACCAGTTCATGTTTTCTGTTTTATCGTGTAATATCTTGTCATAGAACAAATAGTTATCATTAGTTATTACAAATGCAGATATATTCTTTTGCATCAAACAATGTATCAACACTATTTGTTATATTGTTTAATCAATATAACAAATATTTTTGTTTATTTTGTACAAATGTAATTCTTGTAAAAAGTTAATTTTTAATTTTTTTAAATAATACTTTTTGTGGTCATTTAACTATATAAAATATAATTGTTATCTTTTAAATATATTACGCTAATTTTATTTATTTATTTTCTAAACATCTTTATACAGTTATCACACGTATTTACGAAAATTTCACAATAAGTGTAATTTGAAAATATGCATTCATATAGTCATATTTAACGTTTTAAAAGTAAAGGAAATAACTTAAAGAACTATCATGCGATTTTTAAACACCTCTATAAGAACTATTGTATGTATATATATATATATATATATATATGATCTTCTAAGATACTAAAACAACGTAAACGGATTTTAAATGCCAAGAAATGTTCTTTAGTATAAAAATATGTTATAAAGAAATTCTGTGAAATCATTCTATGAAGAATTTATCCTAATAAAAATAAGAAATGTATTGTTACACTTCATCATGTTTGTATATATCGGGTGATTCAAAAGTAACAGAAAAGATAAAAAATATATTATTTAAAAAGTATTCTCTGTAGCACTATGCACTTTTCACTGAAATACAGAAAAAATTTATTGCCAAATTACTTTAATTTTTCTGAATCAAGAAGCACTTTAATTGTAAAATTACATTTTACAGTGGCACAATTCTGATAAGCCTACTTTTAAAAAGTCTTATTTTAAGTAAAGGCCTTCCACAGAAGATAAGATTTATTATGAAAGTTTTACAAAATAGTTATTAGAATAAGCATATTACAATACAAAACTCTTTTATATGTTTTTTTAAATATTAATGCAAATATGCAAATATTATTTCTTATATTTGAAAAAAAAAGAGTCTTTTAAAAACAGAATATTAACACTCTTAGACACAATATTTACTTAAATGTAAGTATGTCCAATACTAGATACTTTAAATTTCTTCAAAATTAATGTATTTAATTAGTTAAACATAAATATGAATTATAAATTAGGGGAGACCGATGTTGATTATCATTAATATTATATATATATAGCATAGCATTATATAGCAGTATTAGCATTATGCAGTATTAGCATTAGTATTATATACATTAGTATTATATATCAGGTTGTAACATATGAAATGTCCGATTCTCACCAGTAAAATTTTTGAGATTTGGTTCCTTATAAATTTTTTTGATACAGTCGTTAATTTATCATTTTAAAGCTAAAACCTTGTCTTTTTCATCGGATGTGTTTCAAATAAAAATATTGTGATTTGGTGGTAAGTTTATAGCTTTAATCGTAGGAGATTTTAGAGTGCCATTTTTGCATGAGTGGAAAAGTAAGCATAATGCTGCAGCAGCTGCCCGAAACATTAATGCTGTATTTGGAAACGGTTCTGTAAATGAACGTACCATTCGACGTTGGTATGCAAAGTTCGAAACTGGGGATGAGAGTCTCACAAACGAAGACCGGGGCAGACCAGAGACTGTTGTGGACAATGAAGTTTTACGAGCAATATTTGAAAACAATCCAGGCAATACTGTTAGAGATTATGCAGAAGAACTGGGTGTATCTCCTACAATTATTTCACGTAATTCATTTAAAATTGATTGGCAAAGTTAAAAAAATTGATAAATGGGTACCGCATGAATTGAATGAGAATCAGAAGCTCAAACGTTTTAAAATCTCGTCTGCCCTTCTTCTTCGCAACCAAAATGATCCTTTTCTGAATCGAATTGTAACTTGTGACGAAAAGTGGATTCTTTACGACAATCGTAAACGTTCAGAGCAGTTGCTGGATGCTGACAAGGCTCCACAACACTTCCCAAAGCCAAAACTCCATCAAAAGAAGGTTATGGTGACTGTTTGGTGGTCCTCAGCTGGTTTAATTCACCATAGCTTTCTAAAACCAGGCGAAACCATCACAGCAGAAAAGTATTGTAGAGAAATCGATGAAATGCACCAGGAACTTACGCGTAAACAGCCCGCATTAGTCAATAGGAAGGGCCCTATTCTTCCCCATGATAACGCTAGATGTTTCAATGATCACTCGTCAGAAGCTGCACATGTTAAACTATGAAGTTTTAGACCATCCACAATATTCGCCTGACCTATCACCTACAGATTTTCACTTTTTCAAACATCTCGATAACTTCTTGCAGGAGAAATGCTTCAGAAATCCAAAGGATGTTGAAGCGGCATTCAATGAATTTGTTGCCTTCAGGACGACTACATTTTATGATACCGGCATAAAAAAACTTGTTTCTCGTTGGAAAAAGTGTATTGAAGCTAATAGTTCCTATTGTGATTAATAAAGTTTGTTCTGTAAAAATATATTATTTCTTTAAGTAGACCATGGAAATCGGACATTTCATATGTTACAACCTAATATATATAGTATATATATATATATATTAATGTTTGAAGTTATGTGGCATTTTTTATTTTGAATATTCCTGTGGGATAAGTTGTCGGGCTCAGGTATGGAGTCAGTTGGCAAAGCTATGACATAGCTATAGCGTAGTTTGACTTTCCTTAATAAGAGTTCAAAGATTAAATGATAAAGAGCTTTCACCTTCAACCTCCTATAAAGACAATAGTGAAGGTTTTCATTACACAGATTCCAGAAATCGCGGAGAATCTTAAAAAGATGTAAACAGCTCAGATGAAACAAGACCAACAACAAATCCTCCATTATTCCAAGAGCGTCCTAATCACCCTGAATACAAAATAAATGACTTTGTTTAGCTGAAGTACAAAACCGATTGCAATGAGGTTCGCGTTTACACCGTTTCCAAAAAGGGGGAAAAATGCAGATGACCAGACGAAAAGAATTCAGTTTCATACAACCAAGATAAAATTGTGCAAAACCATTAAAATATATTGAAGAAATGTTATTCCTTGAAATATGTTGTATTTTGCCTAAGTACATGATCTGTCCAAAAAGTAATGAGATTGATTCCATAAAATTCATTTTTTTTAAAGATAATTTTACATAATCTAAAAATTCTTCTTAATAAACTCCTACTGCATCAATACACCGTTGCTAACGACTCTGACACACATTGATGTTCGTTTAGAAGTCTTCAACTGGAATGCTGTACAGAACATGTGTTACGTTTCTCTGCAAGTTCTTTAGATTCTCAAAATGATTAAAAACAACCTCAAAACAACTTCTTAAGCTGAATTTTAACCGAGGGAATAGCCAATGCCCGGCAATTAGAGATCGAGGCTATACGGTATTTGGGACAGTACTTAGACGCTGTGTTTTGCCATTGCTCGATACTCTGCTACATTCTAAAAACCTAACACCACTTTCAAACATGTCTTCTTTATAAGCAATTTTTGCGCTACAAAGATTCAAGCCCAACTGGCTTCCGACAAACTCTGGAGCTGACAGTCCTAATCACCTACACCACCTGCTAACTTTGCCCCTTTTGCACTCTCCTTGACAGAAAAAAATCATTCTTATTACTTTCTGGATAAACCTTGTATACCTATATATAACACGTTATTCCAACTCACTCCTACGGGAATTCCAACTAATCCCTCGTATGGGGCCAACTAGCATAATGGCAAGCTTTTAGAGAAAGCGTTTTTGGGGTTACTTAAATATCACTGGCGAGGCATGGTTTAGAAAATTCTTGGAAGCGTTGAAGGAACGCGCTTCTAAGAGCAGAAAGAAAATAACGTTTTTCGACGGCATGAGGTTAGGTAAAAGTGCGCAGCCACTGCTAGACGAGAAACTGAAAATACTATTTTATTATTTTTCTATGTATTCTAATTAAATCTAATTATTTCTTTCATCTTAAATAAAAGAAGCGCCACTAGCATCACTTCCATGGACGTTTTACCCCTGCTAAATATGTATTTTATTAATGGATTCTACATGATTTTTTTGTCAAAAAGTTAAGCTTTCCGATTCATTCATGGGAATTTCTCTGAGTATTCCAGAAAAAAAAATAGAAAATTCAAAAACCAAAATTTATGCCACTTAGCCCCGGTCTCCTCTACATGCAATGTAAGGCGTGGAAAGAAATATTTATATGCGAATAAAAAACATTTGGTTAGTATTAATCAAGTAGCATATGCGTAAACTGTTGTTACATTAAAAACGAAAAAAAAAAAAAAAAAAAAAAAACAGAAATGTGCAAAAACATTATACTTTGTCTACTCTATTTTATGCGAAAACAGTCATCGGTGTATTGCCTCTGTGAAGCAAATCACAATAGCGGAATCAGATTGCTAGATAACTACATCCTGGATTTATATACATAAATATTTTATTTATTCATTCATTTATTTATTTAAGAAATGACACGTTGTTTAAAATTTGATGTAGTAAATCATCTAAACTGTTTTTTAGCATAAATATAAAAATAATATTTTTTAATTATTTCAATACTTTAAAATTTATCTCGGCATGTAAATAATGTACATTTATTAATCTGGAAATAACACTTTATTTAGCGACGACGTCATATTTTCATACACTTGTATTTTAAGTAAATACAAAAATACTTTTAATTATATTCTACCATATGTATTATGTGCAGTTTTGACAAAAAGGACAAGTTCTCTTTAGCGTAATCAAAAATTAATTACTGTCATAAATTTGTCTTATTAAATTCTTTTTTAGAAAATTATAAAATAGATAATGTAATTAAAATAATTTGTTCAAAATAATCACACACAATGATGAAAGAATAATAGTAATACTAATACTAAGAAGTCAATTTCTTTTCTTTCGTTCTTTCGTTCTTTCGTTCTTTTTTTTTTTTTTTTTTTTTTTTTTTTTTTATATTGCACTTTTGTACTTTCGTACTTTCGTACCTTTGTACATTATTAATAATAATTTCCGGAACTATGCATCTAGATTTCTTTTCTCCTCCACACATTATTAGTAATATATATATAACTTTATCTTACTTTGAGTATCCAAACATACTGAAATATTTAGGGTTACTTAAAAATTACTTTCATCAGTATTATTGCCTGGTAACTATAATATTTATCTGAAAAATTCAGAGACTAAAACATATAAAATACAGTCAGTAACAAAAGTCTCCGAACACTAGCAAAAATTCCTATATAAAAAAGTACACTTAATACAGTTTTGTTAAATAAATCCTTGTCCAATCCTGTTTTCAGACTAACTAAGAAAAGAATTCGGTAAGGGTTTATTTAACAAAACTGTATTAAGTGTACTTTTTTATTTAGGAACTTTTGCTAGTGTTTGGAGACTTTTGTTACCGACTGTAACTATGCATTTGTATAGTTTACGCATAATATAGAACACTTATTTTCCTTAAACACTTCAAAATAAATAAAGAAAGAAAGAAAGAAAATAAAGAAAGAAAAAGAAAACTTTGTATTTTATACATACGCCGTTCAAATGATCCTTTATGAATTGTGCCACATAATATTTTAATCATATATCTGCATACTTACCTGCAACTTTAAAAGAAAAACTTTTGATCTAAAATATCAAATAAGAATTGAATATTTTTACCTTTTTTTTAAGGAGTAAAATGTCTTATCTGCTTAAATACTTGAGATACATCAACTAATTTTTTTAAAAATTTATTGTCTTGCTTGTCATCCAACTCTATCAACAAGTTAAATTAAACAGAATTCACGTTTAGGAAAATCAATATATACTAAATTATATTTCAAAATTTTAGAGCAGAGATCTTATAAAAATTAAATGATTTTTCTTTATATATTAGAAATAATAAAATATTTCACCTGTTTAAATCCTTGGTACATTAACCTAATTTCTTTCCTAGAAAATTTTGTTGTCTTACACAAAGCGTCCAAACGTTCCGGCTTGTATCGAGTTACATAAAATTCTGTCTCATCAAGATTATCATCTATAATGAGAAAAAAAAAAACAGGTATGTTTCAGTACAGTGGCAAATTACACAGGTTTTTCATTAAAAAAAAAAAAAAGAAAAAAGAAAGAAAAGAAAAAGAAAGAAAGAAAGAAAGAAAGAAATTAAAATACTAAACATTTTTTTTTTAACTTAAGCTTTGATACATGTAGAAATCGTTTAATTGTCTAATACTTTTTACAGTACCTGGGTGTTTAAATTAAAATTTTATGAATTGTTCGTAACAATATTTGACCAAAAAAAAAGTATAAATAAAACTTAACTTTTAGAAGTTTTTTTTAATTGTTCTTATATTGTTAAAATAAAGAAAAAAATAATAAAAAAAAGAAGACATAACATTTATAATGAAAAAAATATCACTAATTATAAATGTCCAGGAATATTTCTTGGTTAAACCTTAAAAGGCACAATCTAGAAGCTCCTTTATAGTTAAGGCCTGCATTGTTGCTGCCAATAATATACATTCATTTTATAAATAATTTTTAATTAAAAATGAATTTTACTATGAAAAAAAGTGGGTACGATGTCATATCTAGCTGGATTATCAGTACAAGAAAGTCTAGATCAAATTACCCCCCCCCCTTATATCTTTACATAACTGGTAACTTCACTATACATAGCTTTGTTGCTGTTTCGGTAAAGGTGTAAAACAAGGCAAAGTGATCAGTTTATTGCTGCTGATTTTTCCATGTGTGGCGTTTCGGAAGTATTTTTTAGACACTTAGCTCCCTTCTGTATCGATAATTTAATTAATAAGTGCATGTCTACCATTCCTTGCAGTATTTAGAATTTTGAAAATTTCGTATGTTTGCACTTCTTTATTAAAAAAATAGTACGAAGATCTACGATTGAGTTACATTTTCTTTTTATTATATCTATACTTTTTTACATTTTATTTATTTAAAAATATTACACATTCTTTTTTTTATATCAGATTTTAAGTTTAGATGTCTTTGTAAGTATTATCATGGATGATTTTCTCTTCTGTGATGGTGCTTGCAATGTCAGTTTACGACGTCCATCTACAGAAACGTGAAATAGGTTTTAGTAGAAAATCGAAATTCTTATTTCTTTGGTTAAAAAAAAAAAAAAAAAAAAAACATCAGTTTAAAAGCCACAATCCTCATCAAAAGACTAATTCAGAATGTGTACGCAGTATAAATTTCGAAACATGAATGCATTTTAAAACATTTTTTTAGATGCTTTGGATGAACTTGAATATTTACTTAATATATATTTAGTAAGCAACGAATATATAAACTTATTAACGCCCGAATTTTCTAAATGTTTCTTGACGAGTATATCAAATGCAAGTTGATATTTTATGCAAAAATAGACCACTGAGAGTAATGAATATTAAATTCAAACTCTTGTGATAGTTTTAAAAATTATAGTTCTTAATCTAAGGTCACAGGCATTGCGGTGAAAAACTATAAAGTTAGGAAAACTTCGAGATAACAGATAAATTTCCTGTCATATTTTAACAGTGATCACTAAAGTAAAGTATAATAACAGATATTCACTTTAAGTTTAGTCAGCATACTTGCGCAATAAACAAATGCATATTCAAGAATTGAAAATTTATAAAATGTCAATGCGAATCACAAAATTATAATTAATAGCAGATAATTGACAATTTGTGGGAATATTTATAGACCTCATATAAACTATTACCAAAAGGAAAAATCCTTTTATGAAATTGGTAAGATCTTACGCAGAAATTTGTTAACTGTTAAAAAAAAAGGTTGCTGGGAGTTTGTTGGTTAATTTACAATTGATACTTTTAACATTTTAAAATTCTTTTTTTTTATTGTTAGTATTCTTTTATATATAAATTCAATATCAAAAGTTTATGTTTAAAACATTTAATTATTATTATTATTTATTTATTTATTTATTTATTTATTTTACAAGAAATATTTAAAGAAATATATATTTATATATTTTATTTTGTTCACAAGTTTGCTACAGTTCCACTTTTCTTCCTTTGCTATTCAACCGTTATGTACATATAGCAATTTACCTTGTAAATGATCATGGAAACAAACTATAAAATATTACTATACAAATATAACGGTGGAAGAGTCGAGGAAAAAAAACGGCCGCAGCAACCCTGGTTCACTAAATTTATTTATTATATAAAAAATAACTTGAAGATAATTTAATGAGTAAATATAGTTTAGTGGAAAAATAATTACATTTACTAATTTAAATTAAATGATAATTTATTTTAAAAAAGAGCTAAAACTAATTTACATTTTAATTTTTTTTCTACAATGCATCATGTTTAACTTTTCCCTCATTGTATATATTATATCAGGGGTGTTTGATTTCCGGATTTTTTATTTTATTTCCCAGCAGTAATTACGAATTGTATCTTTGGCTATATTTAATTGCTAAACATTACTAGAAAGCTACTAATAATATCACTTTTAAAAATTACTGGTGGGAAATAAAATAAAAATTCCGGAACGCAAGCACCCCTGTTATATATATACATAATTGCTTCAAAATAATTGTTAAAATATGAAGCAGTTTCACGAAGCTGCTTATAAGACTTCTTTCACAAAAAGATGTATTTAAGATCGTCTGTGTTCCGAGCTCATTCTTTTAAGAACGACGGAAAAATAATAATCTGTGTGCCGAAAAGATTACCATCTTTATATAGAAAATCATTTACTCAACAAATATAGTTTCGTAAGAAAAAAAAAGGGAGGGGGTGTGCAGATGCCTTCGCTCTCTCTCTTTTTTCTCTCAGGTGCAACGCAGAGCAATTACCGTTTCCAGAATAAAAATCGCGTATATTTTTGCTAATTATCTGCTACTGAATTATTGTGGAGTTTTTAAAATTCTTTGAAGAAATTTTTTTTTTTTTTTTTTTTTTTTTGATATTTTATAGCTTTAGTTAGTTTATTTTAAAAAATAAATGCTTATAATTGGAAGTACTTCGAATACGAGAATAGAATAGCTATTTCTGGAGATGACGTATTTTACGAAAAATATGCATTATATATAAGCTAAAAACCAATAGTTTAAAGAAAAATTGAAAATGGTGCTTAATATAAAGCAATTTATTAATAAACACTTTCATGGAATGTTTATTTAACATTAAACTTATGTAGGATTAAAACTGAAATTGTCATGTATGACTATTATTTTATTTTATTTTATTTTTTATTTTTTTTTCCCTCACAACAAAACAAATTATTGTAAACTGGAAAAAAAAAATAATACTAAATAAGACACAGAATAATACTGAATATTTTCGATTTAGTTTTTATAGGAAATACAGGGTAAGTCAAAATGAATATAGCGATTACAAGCGGCTATAACTATTTAATGGAAAAGAATTTATCGATAAGATTAACACAGAATGTAGATGGAACTTCAAAATTTTGTATACATACGTCATAGATGTTCTATGCGACTTCCCTTGGTCACACGGACAACATCTAGGCGGTAGTCCATTTCACGCCATACATTCTGAAGCATTTGTTCAGTCACCGACGCAAGCGCATTACAAATGCGTACTTTGAGTTCTTCAATTGTTTTGGGCATTGGAAGCATATACTCCCTGTCTTTCACATAAACCCATAGATAAAAATCGAAGGGTCTCAAAGTACGCAATTGTAATGCGCTTGCGTCGGTGACTGCAGACATGCTTAAGAATGTATAGCGTGAAATTGACAACTGTCTAAATTTTGTCCGTGTGACCAAGGGAAGTCACATAGAACATCTATGACGTATGTATACAAAATTTTGGAGATCCGTCTACATTCTGAGTTAATCTTATGGATAAATACTTTTCCATTAAATAGCTGTAGCCGTTTGTAATCGCTATATTTATTTTGACTTACCCTGTATAATGCTACTCAAAAAAGTCTTCTAAGTTTAGTGAGAAAAAAAAATAAGTGTTAGTAGTTTTAATTCTTTTGATTTGTTATTATTTCATAGTAGTACTTTGTTTTTAATTCCCTTTTAAGGGTTTTATTATTATTATTATTATTTGATAGTTTTTCGAAATGCCCGGGAAATGCAAATCTAATCTTTCCAACAGAAATAATAAAGCTCGGGCTATGAAAGTAGCTAGAAGTCAAGAGACGAGTTGTATCACAGAGCTGGGTATTAATATTATAAAATGTACCATTATTACAGGAACTGCTAAAGGAGACAGCGTTTTGATTCCCCGCATACCTATTATTCCCAACAACTTGCCATTTCATTTCAAGAGATTGCAATTTCCATTGAAATTGGCTTTTACAATGACGATCAACAAATCCCAGGGGCAAACCTTAAAAGTGGCAGGCATTCATTTAGGAACTCCATGCTTCTCACACGGTCAATTATATGTTGGTTGTTCACGTGTTTCAAGTGCCCAGAACTTGCATGTGTTGACGGAAAATAATAAGTCATTTAATGTTGTATACAGATCATTATTAAAATAAAAATAAATTGTATATTTTTCCCGTAGATCTTTCAATGAGTTACAAATTTTTTTGAGTATACTTTATCAGACTCTATTTTGCACAGCACCACAATGATAAGGTTTCATTACATTACATATTATGATCAAACCGTCAGTTCCCACACATACACATCAAAATTTCTACGTGAACGAAGTCGCGGGTAACAGCTAGTATATATATATTTGTTTTATTTAACTATTCAAAAAGTAGGAGACAGTGGAGCTAGTTGTCATACAGCTCCTATTTCCTGCAACAGTGGAGTTAGAGCACCGTCATCTTGTTGGGCGGAAGTGTAAAGGGCTTATCGGACACGGAAACTTTTCAAACAACCAATTTTAGACTCTTTTTATAACTTTTCGTGGTGCAAATAAAATACGCTATGATTAGTATTAACACGTTCGCTGCCGATCCCGCGCTAGCGCGGAATGTGACGTACTGCTTTGCTGGTGAAAGTTTACTTTAGGCTGCCGCTTGGCGAAATTTCGAAATTCGCCAAGACGGCGCCATTTCGCATCGTGTTCCGAATAGCAACCCTCCACCGGCGGCGTACAATCGAACACCGGCGATCTAAACTAACAAAAATTTACATCGAGAAAAAAAAATCATATTAAAAAAAAACGCAGAACAAAAGAAAAATTTTCATAAAATAGGATAAAAAAGAAATATGAAATAATTACGAATACATAACTAATCACAAATAAAAGAATAAAACTTAGATCATACAATTACACCAATCTAACACGAAGTTGTACACCAAAATGCGGTTAATAGATGTGATCGAAGCGACACTACAGTTTTTGCTTACAACCTTTATTTAAAGGCATTTTTCTACGTTTTCAAAAATTGTATAAAGTAAATGATTTACTATTAATATTTTATTTATAGTCCTCATTTGTTAGAAACGAAAAAATACATCAGCAACTAAATAATTATAGCTAATTTTAACGGTTCTCTATAATAATAGTACTCTGATCTGTTTACCCTCTGATCTATACCCCTATCCCAAAATGCATGAGATTAAAAATATGCAAAATTTTGTACTGTAGCCATCAGCATTGGCATGAAATTCAAAAATAAGTCTCTAAAATTCAAAAGTACCTCTTAAATTCTAACTTTACGTCCGTGAAGGATCAAAATTTTTATGGTATGTTTCCAGACAACCTTGAGGGTGGTTCAGACCGTCGCCAATTGCCCATTGTGCAGCATTAGTGCAGCGTAAAACTCAACCAACCTTAAATTCCAACACTATTCAATCAGCCAAACAACACTAACGCAAACATTAGAAATATTCATATTTCAAAATAGATGGTTGGTTGGATTTTATATCACACTAGTGCTGCACAATAGGCAATTGGGAAAGTGTGAAGCTCACCCCTAGATGTGGTCCGGAAGTATGCCATCGAAATTTTGATCCTCCCGGAAGAATATTTCAAAATAGAATGCTTTCTCTCTAATAAACACGTATACTCAATACGCGACCGAAGTTATGATGTGAGTGATTTAATAGTTTATCTGCTTAGTACAAACGAAACTATTTGCTATGGAAATTTAACTTAATACTCATTAACTTCAGAGTTTGCTTTTACCGAGCAGACGAATTTTCATACGTTTGACGTCATACAGCGTGTTGACGTAACACATTACGCAAACAAGCAAAGATAAACACAAAGACCATAACATCTGGCGATGTAGCGCTCTTGTGAAATACGCCAAACACAATCGGCAGGTTAAAGGAAAAAAACGCCGTTTCAAATATTAGTCACGTGAGATCGGCAGAGAACATGTTAAGATCCGCTTTCGCTTGTGTAGTATGTCCCACTATTATTTCTACTTTGATTTTTGTTACAGCTATTGACATATCTCAGTGCAAAAATTAAAAGGATTAATTCAAAGTTATCATTAAACGATAAAGTCAATTTGCTTAGTGATAATATTTCTTGTTCAAATGTCCACTTTAAACGATTTCAATGTTCCGCCATCTTGGAAATATGAAGTATCAAAATAGCGCACCCTGACTGGATGAATCTGAAGAGAAATTGATTATAGAAGCAACTTTATCAAGACAGCACTGGTAAAATTGATGAAGTTCGGTATGCGCTATCACACCATAGATATAATATTATGTATCATCCCCATCATCATCCCCATGTTATCGAGCAAAACTTTTTGATGCCGAAAAAAAGTTTATGCTTAGGACATGCTTAGGACTAGAGTTTGGAGAATGTGTGGCTGTAAAAAGTACCAACTCTGTTCTAAATGTTGTTTTAATTTCCGAATAATCGAAAACGGAAGACTTTGTTCATACCATACATAATATATATAGATCTACCATCCCCATGTTATCGAGAAAAATTTTTGATGCCGAAAAAAAGTTTTGGAATCAGCCATTAGAAGGTATTGAAAAAAAAAAGGAAAATGAATTTGAAAGTGTATCTGGAGTTTTTTATTCACCTTTAGTAAATAAATTATTCATAAATTTTATTTATTAAATTATCTGTGTGTATTCCTGTGTGTAATTTACTCGGGGAAAGACAGCCATTTGGGGTGACTTTTCCCGAGTAAAATGGAATCACTTTTTCCCTCTCGCTGATCAATCTATGTCTTATTACTATATCTATGTATCACACTGGAAGTAGAGACAACTAACCCTGCACATGTGATTAGATGGCGTAATTACAAGTTTTTAAGAAAAGTATTTTTGGGTTTCTTAAACACGTATTTAGTTAATGAATCATACATGATTTTGCAGCGAAACAGTTAAGCTTTCTTTTACATTCACTAGAATTTCTCTAAGTATTGAAGAAAAAAAAATAGAAAATCTAAAAACCAAAATCTGTGACAACTAACTTCTTTCTCCCCCAAATATTATGTTTTCTATCTGAATAGTCTAAAAGGTTTATTTAAGGTAAATTATTTAAAGTGAAAAATTTTTGCACATTTCTTAATGCTACATTTATCCCTGAAAATGTACATTTTTTGTTATTACTGCATTAACCATGAGTGCAATCCTCGTATTGCAATCCTTGTACAGTCGGTAACAAAAGTGTCCGAACACTAGCAAAAATTCCTATGTAAAAAAAGTACGCTTTATACGGTTTTGTTAAATAAATCCTTATCGAATCATGTTCTTAGACTGACTAAGAACAGGATTCGACAAGGATTTATTTAACAAAACCATATGAAGTGTACTTTTTTTACATAGGAATTATTGCTAGTGTTCGGACACTTTTGTTACCGACTGTATATAAAAAATTATATACTCAAAATGCAACAGTAAATAAATATTGTCCATTTAAAAATGTCAACAATTTTAAGTTTCGAGAAATAGTCCTTTTTTAAATAAATGTTGGTATGAGATGTCCAATTTGCGTCACTGCAATTTGAAACACATACTATTTGTGTAACATAAATATTAAAATTAAAAACTGTTTTTATCATTATAAAATTTCCTTTTTTAAAGAGGTTTAATAAAAGTAACGTTAGAAATATAATAAAAAGTTTAATGTAATATATAATAATCACTTTTATGTTCAAAATAATCGAAATTTGATTTATATATATATATATATATATATTTTTTTTTTTTTTTTTTTTTTTTTTTAAAGTATGTACAAGTAATAGACAAAATAAGTAAAATATTTTCAATCTTACCCATTTTCTTAACTAACTTGAAAAATACTTCATAGGTCGTCCTTTAACACTTCAAATAATAAAATATCATTATTCCTCATATTTTTCAACAAAAATTTTGTCACGAAGAGGATACATGACAAATTAAATAGCAGGAGGCGTATTTCTGACTATCCCGTTTCTGGAAAATCATTGATTTATTGGAAAGTTTTACGTATGTTTCGAAATTTTTATTTTACAGTTTTGTAATAAATGCACAGATAATTCGTGAGTTATAAATATTTTATTTAAAAATAATAATTATTTCCTAAAGTTTTTCTTTTTACCTTTTAAGATTTTTTTGTGAGCTGCCCAAAATTTTCATAAAATATAACATATGTTGACGTTATTATACTAAAGTTTAAAAATTTCAAAAATAAAATGAAAAGTTCTCAAACTACAGTTTCAGTATCTTATCTTTAAGTACAGTTACGCCAGCTATCGCACAAATTTTCTATCTAATACGGTGTTCAAGTACGTAACAACCAAGCATTAGACACTCTGCATGAGAAAAGTCTAGTATCAGTAAAATAACGAAGATATGGAGGGTCAACATTTGAAAGATGAAAATACTTAATAACTTTCAAATATTTAAAAATTTTATTAATGCCCTTTCTGCTACGCGTTTCTTATCTAAAACATGGAAATTGCTCAAATACTTCCTTTTTCTTTTTACAATAAGTTTGTTTTTCGTTTAAAACAATTCTTTTCTCTTTTACTTGATTTATTTTATTTTTATTTTAATTAATTAATACGTAATTAATTTTTAGTGTTTCAATTTTTATTTTTATTTGATAAATGTTTTACACTAGAATATTTAAAGACCTTTTTTATTTTTCCTTTATTTTGCAAACTGAATGCCTTTTGGGTCTTGTGCATTGTGTTAGGTACGTAAAATCGTTATTCACGAAAGCTCAAATATGTTTGATTTCGATGACATATGTAGTAATTAGATCATTTACGTTCTATTTGCTAGTGCCTCCGTCACAGCGATAGCAAACGTTTTGAGTGTTGAGATGGTCAAAATGTCAAAAGTTATGACAGCCTACAAAAAAACTTGATAAAAAGCAAAACAATGGGGGAAAATTCAAGTTTACCGAATTTTTACAAATCTTCTTGAAAACAGTTGCCCAAAGCGCAAAAAAAAAAAAAAAGGAGCATCGTACAATACAGCAATTTCTAGAACACCATACCAATCAAAATTTTTAGACGGAAAATTTGTGCTGTGAACATTTATAGAAGAGTAACGATTATCTCAAAGCCGTTAGTGTAAAAATGTAATAGTTTTAAGCGACAAAGTGGTGCAGAATGCAAAAATACTGGATGCAACGAAAATAGAAAAAGTTATTTCATCTAACGAATCATTTTTTGTAGTAATTCATTTTTTCAGATGTGTGTTACTTAAGAGAATCCAGTAGAAATACATGATGCTGACTTTTTTGTTCCTACGTCTTAGGGTCTTGCGAGGATAGATAAATGCTGAGCAATGCGAAAAACATTTGGCCGTTCATTTTTACCCTCAAGATATACGATATTTTTATTATATATATATATATACATATATATATGAAATATAATTAAAAGACCCTCTTAAAAATAAAGCTTCATTTCTTCAAACTCAATTATTTCTGCCTCTCACTAATCTGCTGTTAGCACCCTAATTAATTCTTTATTAATTCATTTTCTAAATATTTCTATAATTCAAAATTCATTGACTGGCTCCCAATTTGTACACTAATTTTATTTTATTTTCCGATGAAACAAAACCGTTATTTATTATAATGGGCAATTGAAACGTAGTTTTAATCTAGAATCTACTGTCTCCTCCTTCCATATAGCGTATCACTTCTCCTAAGCCAATCATATCAGTGGCGATCACGTGACCTCAGCAAATTCGAGGTGAAAGGAGAATTTTCTGTAAAGTTCTGAAGTTGTTTTTCAAGATTTGAATTTTTAAGAGGAGGGCTCACCTTCGCGGGAAGGATGTAATCTCTTGAATTTATTAAGCAACCATTTGACCCAGTGACTGCATTTTAACTATTTAAATGTACTTTGTCTGTTTAATACGACATGCACACACACACACACACACACACACACACACACACACATATATATATATATACATATAATAAAAGCATTTTATTATATTCATTTTCTCTATTTATGCCGACTGTGCCATATGAAAAAAGAAAAATAGTAGTAAGTGCAGAGATAACTTTTTTAAAATTATTCAACAACCCATGTACACTATCTACCAATAAGTAAATTTCGTCGTTCTGTCAAATGCCTAGAAAATTTCTTTAGGAATCATCTTGGAACTTTGGTAGTGTAAAGGAAATGTTACGCCTCATATATTTCACCAAAAGTCGTGTCCTGAAGAGAAAAAGGGGATCACAAAAAACATCAAACAAAAGTCAAAACGTTTCGGATCAAACTGCAAAAAATAATGCTTTAAATGCGTTTTGGACGTAGCATGTGATTATGGGAATGTTCGTCATTAAATGTATAAATTTTTATGAGCCTATTACCGCATATATTCATGGAGTAAAAACGGTTTTCTCAAAAAAAAAAAAAAAAAAAAAAAAAAATTACAAGAAAAAAAAAATCCACTTTGTTTAATTATAACACGTAGGGACCTGGCAAACATTCTTAGACCTAGTGCAAAGCAATTTTTTGGAAATTTGGCATACTACATCTGTGGAGTCTGCGCCCCAGCTTCATTAGCAGCAGACCCCATTTCAGTTAAATACACAGGACGAGACTCAAATGTAAAATGTAAATAAACCTTTTATTTAAACTTTAAAGTATTGGAGGGAATGACTTTTCACCTGGGACACAACCAATAGTTAAATAGATAAATAACATAGAAAAATATAAAAGTTTTATCTCATCCCGGAGGTATAAAAAGCTGAATTGAAAACTGGTAAACATTGCTCTTCGTAGATCCACTAGATTACACCACTTCGTATAATGAAGAGAATATTCCTATCCCTTCACTAACATCAAACTCCAATAACACACTGCCGAGTTAACTAGATCTCAGACACTATAACATTTGTTGATTGCTTTAACTCCACCAACAAATTTATAACATAATATCAGCGACTTCATCAGCTGCTAACAACACCTCACCGTATCCTACTCCACAACGATATTTATCCACATCAAAGTCAAGAACCTCCACGCTTCACTTCTCAAAACTCCAATAACCATTCGCATTCACTTACCCTACGCAAATTCCTTTCTCTTTAGTGGCTCCTTCTTGTCCTAAAATCATTCTAGCTCCTCTATTGTGTCACCTACCATTGATGTCAATTCATCCTTACTTCAATCTATTACGTCACCGGGATGCTGGTATACCAGATTTTTCGATGCAACGCCACGATCTACTTTACCACAGCTTACCTGTGGCGACCTGAAATTGACTCAGCCTCATTTCCTCACACATTAGACACAGCATACTGCAATCAGAAAGCAAAAATGTTAAATGTACTCTATAACAAAAAAGTGACGCACCAAGAAGGAGTAATGCAAACTGGACACAAATTGACATACATTCAGGTTTTGATGGAATCAAGCACCAATTCATCATTATCGTCGATCCTACGTGCAACTGGTACTTCAGTGACTTCAAATACCCTTAACAGGCAGCTCAGGGTGGTTGAGCTCAGTACCCAGATCTCTCTTCCATTGAGGACGTTTGGAGCATCATAAAAAGGGTCCTTCAACCAGCTCGGGATTTTACCAATCTAACACAACATTTGGACAGAATTTGGCACGATACTTCACAGGAGCACATCTGCCAACTCTATCAACTAATACCAAGCCGAATAACTGCGTACACAAGGGCCAGAAGTGGACCAACGCGTTATTGACTTGTTTACTTTGTGAGGCCCTTTCTCTTGATTAAATCATTCAAATTTTCTGAAACTGTAATCAATTGTTTTTCTCCACATGTACATCACATCTACCAATTTTTGTCCCCACTTCTTCTTGGTGCGTCGATTTTTTTTTTTTTTTTTTTTTTTTTTTTTTTTTTGTTATAGAGTGTATCTTGCGATATATGAGCCTTTTACTGAATAATTTTTAACAACGCGTGCTCTAGCTTTAAAAAAATTCATTTGCATAAATTAATAGGCAATGTATTGAGCAATTTGTATGAAAACACAAATAAATATTGTGTAAATTCAAAAAATTATGAGATATAGAATGAACAGAATTTCAGTTCTAAGAAAAATCTGATGTGGACACCACATGACTTCCTTATATAACCATAGGAATATACCTATTATTATGAAAACATTGACAGTTTTGTGTGAGGTAGCTGATTCGTAAATATACAGTCAGGTTCTAGTGCAAGAACATTCCTTAAAAAAAAGAAAAAAGAAAAAAAAACTGCTACTCGATCCAAAAAAGTCACGATAATACGATTATATATGACGTCGAGACAAATGTACTAGTTTTTTCAGGGAAAATACTCAACGGCTTGTTACAGAATATCTCATTGACAAATGCACAGCTTATATTACACTGAAAATCATTTGAATACAAATATATAATGGCCAAATCCTTTGTATTTTTGGTCGCTATGATTACATTTTTTCTAAATATCTCCAAAACGGAAAAATCATAAAAATTTCAAGAAGAGAGGTGCACAACTAGATGTTACAACAAATATATATATCTATTTACAACGTTCTACGTACAAATGTTTTTGAGTTATGCGAGATACATTACGGGTTCTATCTACAGGCTGAATATTCATTAAATAAAATGCATTCGTTGACTAGAACCTGTTTATGTCTTTAAGCATAACTTTCTACACGCAAAAATGTCTTCAACTTTCATAACAATATCATTACTGACTGTATCATTAGCTTCTTTTGAAATCTCTATGATGGTAGTTCATATATAATAGTCAAAAACCTTTGTAATTTTGGTCATTATGAATATAATTTTCCTAAATAACTCCAAAAAGGAAAATCATAGAAAGTCCAAAAAGGGAGGTGCACAACTAGATGTAAACCTATATATCAATTTGAAAGGTTCTACGTCTAACCGTTTTTGAGTTATGCGAGATAGACACTCACTCACCCACCCAACATACACACACACATATTCACATACAGACGTCACGAAAATTCGTATAAAGAAAGTGGCAGGTGTACAACTAGACTTCATAACAGTCACATATATAAATGTACAACATTCTACGATCATTCTTCTTTGAGCTATGTGAAATACAAAATCCATTTCGCAAATCGGGATTACTATACTTCCTTATACTTTGTATAATGAAGTAAAAAAGGAAGATGATAAGGGATTTTATTAATATTTATTTATAGTCAGCGAATACTGTATTACCTATAGGCATTAATTGAGTCAGAATAAAAATGTAAAAACCCCTTATAATTTGGCTTTTATTTTGAGCAAACTGAAATTCTGTTCATTCTGTTTTTCATAACTTTTTGAATTTACACGATATTTGTTTGGGGTTTTCATATAAGTTGCTCAATTCTTTTGGCAAGTAAATTATGCAAATGAAATTTTTTTAAAAGCTTACACATGCGTAGTTCAAAATTATTTAGTAAAAATGCTCATATTTCGTAAGATATTTAACATTTTTGAATTCTAATTGCAGTATGCTTTGTATAATGTAATATGTCAAATTTCCTAAAACTATCTTTCCACTGGGTTTAATACCCTACGTGTTATAATTAAAAAAGTAATTTTTTTTTCTTTTTCAATTTTTTAAACAAATCGCTACATATCGATGAATATATGTGATAGTCTCATAAAAATTATACATATAATAAGGAAAATCCTCATAATTACATGCTACAACGAAAACGCATTTAAAGTATTACTTTTTACAGGGTGATCCAAAACATTTTGATTTCTGTTTAATATTTTACTCATCACCTTTTCCTCTTCAGGACACAACTTTTGGTGAAATATATGAGGTATAACATTTCCTTTACACTACCAAAGTTTCAAAATGATTCCTAGAGGAATTTTCTAAATATTTTACAAAACGTCTAAATTCGATAGTGTCGAAATACTTATTTGTAAATAGTGTACATATATATTATTTTTTTAATTAATAATTTTTTTATTTATGATTTGGACGTGCAATTGTTATTGCATGTTACTTTCATAAAAATTAGAAATTTTAAAAATGTGCGTTTTAAAATACTTCCTCAAATAAGGCTTGAGGGATACTTACATAAACAGCGAATTTATCGGAATAGTGATATCTGGTGTCACATCCAGGATAATAAATATTAAAATTAATGTTTTAACATTAGTAAATTTCCATACTTAACGACCCCAATATAATTTATGTTTGCGTAAAATAAGCAGGCGGTGAAACGCAATAATCATTATCGTGTTGTTGAAAATTGTAAGACATGTCATTAAAAAAAAAAAAAAAAAAAAAAAAAAAAACATCATTTTATAAAGTTATTTTGCGATAAAGATTTAAAATATTTTCTTTCAGATGTTGTTTTCTTCTGCGATACTTACTGTCATGAGTTTTTTTTTTTTTTTTTTTTTTTTTTATATGCACTAATTTTAATGATAAAATAAATAGTAAATCTTGATATTTCAATGTTAACGACCAGTTGTAGGAAAAACATTACCCTAAATTCTTGTCATATTACTGTATATATCAAACGAATGCAGTTTACATGTTGGGTCTTGGAAGAATAATGTGTATAATACATAAAACTTATATTTAAGAAACTGTATTTAATATAAATATATTCTCTAATCTGCTGCTTATTTATGAAAGAAAATATAGGGTTGGTTTTTAATGGCATATTATAAAGGTAATATTAAATTTATCTCATGGTTTTCAATGCATAAAAAACATTGTGCTCTGGGTTGGAGAATAATCAGGTAAAGTACTTTTTAGAAAATTAAAAATAAAATTGCTTTTTTGAGAAAGAAAACATTTGAAATGTTTCATAGCAAGCTGAAATAAGTTTTTGACAGTGTTTTATTTATAAAAATTTTAGTGCTATTTGCATTGAAAGATAAAAAATATTACTCGATCCAAATATAAATTTTATTCTTTAATTTTTATTTATTTATTTTTTTTAAACCTCTAATATGTCTATTATCTCTCTCTGTCTTTCTACATATTTCTTTTGACTTTTACACTATTTAAATTGTTCAAGAAGAATTGTTTAAGTAAAATTATGGTTACGTCATTATCTTTCTTATTTCAAATTTAAATAGAAGCGAAATTATATATATCAGCAATTAGACTTGTGCACAGAATTACATCTGTTCACTTAAGAATAGAAGAAGAAAACAATTGATTGTAACAGAGAAAAGGCATTGAAAAAGCTTTATCCCAAATGAAGTCACAGAATTTCAATCAAAAAAAAAAGTTTCCCTTGAATAAGGCAAAAACTTAGCGACTTCGACTGGCTTTTGACTTTTGACTAAGTAAGATAATATTAATTCATGCACAATTCTGGGAATTTTGCAAATTTTGCTGTGTCTACAAGCTGAGGATATAAACTAAGGAACAAAAAAAAAAGCGCACTTGGATATTTTCCTTTTCTCTTTCTGCTACCACTAAATTTATTGTTTAAAAAGCAAATTTTCGAACACATTTTATTACGTCGTCTTACATGTACACTTTAAAGATTGAGCCCAGTGTTTAAAAAAATTGCAATTGTCAGAAAAATTGTAATTTTAGAAGATATTACAAAAAGGGCAAGGATACGGCAATTATCGATGCCACAAAAAGTATTAATTTTAGAATGAGAATAAAAAAATGCTTTAATACGTGAGATGGCTAAATAATTAAATATTAACGAAATATTGATAAGATGGTTTTTAGCAAGATATAAAATTTTTTGGCTCTTTAAACTGGAAATTTGGATTTAGGCTGCCACGTTGCTCATCCAAGCGAAATGACCTCAGTTTAAAAAGCAAATCTTTAAAAAAATGATTTGTATCATGTTCAAAACTTAGAAAAGATTAAAAAAAAAAAAAAAAAAAAAAAAGGAAAGCATTTAGCAAAATAATTTCTTCAAAAACAGTGCAGCAACAATTTAACAAAGCAGGATAAAAAAACAGAAGATCTGCAGAAAAAGCCATTATTAAGGAAAAGAATTAAAAGTAACAAGTCTTCAGATGACTAAAAAATTAAAAAATATATCAGTTAATTATTTGGCTGAACTGGTTTAGGTGCATTTCACCAGCCCGCACACTTTTGAAATTACAAAATTCAATTATGTCATTCGAAAGTACTCCGTTAGTACCGTTTAGTAACGCAAAAATTTTCTTTAGTACCGACACCAGTACCAAAGATTGAAGAGTACAAAAATTCGGGCTAGTGAAATGGTAGCCCGCATACTTTTGAAATATCAAATTTCAACGATTCCATTCGAAAGTACTTCGTTAGTAACGACACCAGTACCAAGTATTAAAAAGTACAAAAATTCCGGCTGGTGAAATGGCAGCCCGCACACTTTTGAAATATCAAATTTCAACGATAACATTCGAAAGTATTCGTTAGTACCGCAAAAATTTTCGTTAATACCGACATCAGTACTAAGTACTGTAGAATACAAAATTTCAGAAGCATTTCACCAGCTCGCACACATTTGAAATGACAAAATTCAATTATGTCATTCGAAAGTACTCCGTTAGTACCGGCTAGTACCCCAAAAGTTTTCTTTAATACCGACACCAGTTCCAAGTACTGAAAAATACAAAATTTCAGAAGCATTTCACCAGACCGCACAGTTTTGAAATTACAAAATTCAATTATGTCTTTTGGAAGTGCTCCGTTAGTACCGGTTAGTACCGCAAAAATTTTCGTCAGTACCGACACCAGTACCAAGTATTAAAGATTACAAAATTTTAGAAGTACTTCACCAGCCCGCACACTTTTGAAATATTAAATTTCAACGATACCATTCGAAAGTACTTCGTTAGTACTGGTTAGTACCGCAAAAAGTTTCGTTAGTACCGACACACGTACCAACAACTGAAGAGTACAAAAAATTCGGGCTGGTGAAATGGTAACCTGCACACTTTTGAAATATCAAATTTCCGCGAAGTCATTCGAATGTACTACGTTAGTACTGGTTATTAGTACCTAAAAATTTTTCGGTACTTAACGAAGTACTTTCGAATGGCATCGTTGAAATTTGATATTTCAAAAGTGTGCGTATTACCATTTCACCAGCCCGAATTTTTGTACTCTTCAGTTCTTGGTACTGTTGTTGGTACTAAAAAATATTTTCGCTGTACTAACCGGTACTAATGGAGTACTTTCGAATGACATAATTGAATTTTGTATTTTCAAAAGTGTGCTAGCTGGTGAAATGCTTCTGAAATTTTGTACTTTTCAGTACTTGGTACTGGCGTCGGTACTAACGAAAGTTTTTGTGGTACTAAGCGGTACCAACGAAGTACTTTCGAATAGTATCGTTGAAATTTAATATTTCAAAAGTGTGCGGGCTGGTGAAATGCTTCTGAAATTTTGTACTCTTCAGTACTTGGTACAGGTGTCGGTACTAACGAAAATTTTTGCGGTACTAACCGGTACTAACGAAGTACTTTCGAATAGTATCGTTGAAATTTGATATTTCAAATGTGTGCTGGCGACCATTTTACCAGCCCGAATTTCTGTACTCTTCAGTACTTGGTACTGGTGTCGGTACTAACGAAAATGTTTGCGGTACTAAACGGTATTAACGAAGTACTTTCGAATGGCATCGTTGAAATTTGATATTTCAAAAGTGTGCGGGCTACCATTTCACCAGCCCGAATTTTTGTACACTTCAGTACTTGATACTGGTGTCGGTACTAACGAATATTTTTGCGGTAATAACCGGTACTAACGGAATACTTTCGAATGACATAATTGAATTCTGTAATTTCAAAAGTGTGCGGACTGGTAAAATGCACCTAACTAGTTTTCTCTGATGAGTCAAGTTTAATTTATTTCGAGCTTATGAAAAAAGCTTTTAGGACGGCGAAAATGTGACCGACTTAATGAAAATGGCTCTTAAAACAGTGACACATTCTCCGTGTATTATGGTACGGAGGTGCATAATATTTCAAAGAGTCGAGCAAATTTTCATGCTCAAGGGTTCATTTATGTCGAAATAAAACACGCCCATTCTAAAAGTGGCGCCTGATAAACTATTTTGAAGCTATTTCAGATTTTTCCGCAAATAACATTTCAAGGTGATAATGCACCTTGCTACAGGGCGTCTGTGGTACGTTTTTTTGATTAAAATCGTTAAATTACCTATCCATTCCCATGAGCACCTATAATTCCGTATGTAATCATATCTTTTTTTACTTTAAGTTCAATCCCACCGTAGAATTTCTTCTTTACAAGACCTCAAATTGTCCTAATCTCAATCAAGAATGTTTAGTCTATAAAAAGGCGAGAGGAGAAGGGGTAGGATTCGAAATTTGCAGCCTACAACTCTATAAGAACTAGAAAAAAAATTATGATACTTAGCTCAGTGAATTTTCTGAGATTTATATTAAAACACTGTACCATACTATGCCATTGAGTATTAAAGTAGTAATTCCATATAAGGGTGGAGTTGCCCAATGCAGAATACATATTTTTATTAAGTAATAGTTTAGATCTAATAAATAAGAAGTTTTATTCCATATATTAAATTATAACTTGTTTATTTCACATAATAAAGTATAATGGAATGCAAAGTATAGGTTTATTATACTACGTTTAAATAGAAAGTTTTATGTAGATTTTTAAGTACTTCTTAGAGTGTAATAAAGCAAATTACTAAGTCGAAAATGTACATTGGTATTATTTCATCCCACTGGTATAATGCAAACATATTTGTTTCAACCATTAGTTTTGAAGTTATAAGCAATAAAAAAAGGTATAAGTCAATTTTTCTGCTGTGCGGCCTTTTTTTTTTTTTTTTTTTTTTTTTTTGTTCCTTATGTGTACATAAAAAAAGAGCTTTTTCCAAGTGAATCATATTAACCAATTTATAAAGGCAATTAAAAGAAAATTAACTAATTTTCTGATATTTTTTCTGTCAAGTTGGCTGAAGCTTTCCCTTTAAAAAGACAAATCACTTTACACTGCATTTTTCCCATAGTTTTCAAAAGTAATTGTCATTTGACTTAATTATTTTGTATAAAAATGGCTTATACCTCCGAAAATTAGTAAATTAGTGTATGTCTTCTGTCTGTTGTAAGCTTAAAAAATAATTGTTAGCGTATGTGTAAAATTCGAGTATCTTTCTATGATTTTCAGAAAACATCTTTGACAATGTTTATACCATTAAACAACATATTTTGCCTGCCTGTTTCTTTAGGAATACGCTCAGATTTAGTACCTTAAAAAAAATAATTTTTTAAGCAATTAATAGCTATCCAAAATCTACTTTTATCCATATTTATAAAAATATTCTGTTGGTATTTTAAAAGAAGAAACTTTTATAATAAAAAAATTCTTACCCTATTTTGGTAGGATTTTGAGCAAAACTTTTTCATTTTTGTAACGATTGAAATCTTCATGCACTTAAAACGCGTTGCTTCCAATGTTTTTACTTTCTTCTATATGTAATATAGAGAAAGTATTGGATTCGTAAAAATTTTCGACCTCGGGTTTTTGATGAATTTACACGTTTTGAGAGCTGTAGAACACGATTTGACCATTTTTAGAAAATGTCTGTCTGTCTGTCTGTCTGTCTGTCTGTGTGTGTGTGTGTGTGACAAAATTTTGTGGCAACTGTATCTCAAGAACTACTGCACAGAATTTCATACAAATTGGTATGTAGTTGCACCTTGACATAAATTAGTGCCTATCAACTTTTGGTAAAAATTGTCTTACAGGCTGCGTTGCCATCCCGCTTTTTCTAAATTTTTAACATGGTGATATAGGACAAAATTTTGTATAAATGTGCATAAAGAGAATTATTTTTCAGTAATCATTATGAAATTTACAAGAATTATTTATAATAGAGATAGTCAACTGGGAAAAAAAATTTGTATGCGTAGGAACCTCGCCACCCCCCCTGGGGGGGAAGTCCCCCCTCGAGGGGAGTAAATTTTCAAGATGGGTATCTTTCGAAAGGTCTCGTCAATACCTTTAAAACGAATGGTTGAACTATAAATCTGTGATAATTTAAAACAAAGTTATCGATTTTTTTTACTTTTAACAAAAAAAAAAAAAAAAACAGAACAAAATCGTATTTTTATTATTATTTTTTTTTTTTTAACTAAATTTAACCAGACTTGGTATTTAGTTGGCCCCTGGCATAAACTGAGGCTGATTAGATTTGGGGATCAATCGCTCAACAGGTGGCGCTGTGATCGTATTTTTTCTAAACTTTTAACATGGCAGTGGGGGGGGGGGGGGTGTAAATTTTCAAGATCGGTATCTTTCGAAAGGTCTCGTCAATACCTTTAAAACGAATGGTTGAACTATAAATATGTGGTAATTTAAAACAAAGTTATCGATTTTTTTTACTTTTAACGAAAAAAAAACTTTGAAAAAAATCGTATTTTTTTTTTTTTTTTTTTTTTTTTTTTTTTTAATATTCTTACTGCGTGAATTTGTATAGGAAAATATAGAAGAAAGTCTTGTGGTGGCCACAACATACTAGTTTATGCTTGCTTTAACCTTGGCTGTTGATCAGATTATAGAAAATTAGCATAAATATACGTTCATCCATGAATTACTTGGTAGATTTTAACCAATATGCAACGGCAGCTCTAATGCAAATCGATTGATTGTTTAAAAAAAAAAAAGTTTTGCTACTTTTAGCTTCCAAGATTATTATTTGGCATCAGTGATAATGACACTGTCACAATAAAAAATTTTGACCTAATGAATAAAAAGCTTAATGATCTCTTTCTCTCTTTTTTTCTTTTTTCTTCTTCTTTTTTTTAATTAATTATTTGATCACTGTTTATCGTCATTTTTTTTTTAATCTCTACATTTCCATGTAATATTTTATGAACCACGGATGGTTATTTCAACACAAATGATTTAATGGTAACATAAACTACATTTAACTTTTACACTTATAGTATTTGCCAGAAGAATAGGTGTTTAAAAATGTTTTAATATTTTATAAATACATCCACCTACTTAAAAAGTCTGACATATAATATAAAAATTTATTATTTGCGATAACAAAAGGTTTTATGAGGAAATATTTATTCAATACTGAGAAAAATATACACACACACATATATATATATATATACTGCGTTCATCTAGAACGAATAAGTAATCATTTTCTGAATCCTTAACCTAGAAATATAGATTTCCAAATAATGCATGTAAGGTAAAGAAATAACCTTGATAGACACAATGGACGAAAATTTCTAGTCTATACTCTTCTGAATGATAAAACAATATTATGAATATTTTGAATATTATGAATCCTTTGTATTGCAAGATAGTCTCGCTTGATTTCATAGAATTAAGTCATAAACCAAAATTATAGTTACTAAAACTCGCCTCTTGCGTTCATATTTATTTTGAGAGATTTTTTAAATAAGACTGACCCCACGATAATGTAGCAAAACGCTCTAGAATTCTAATAGGGGTTCTTAGAATTCGGTACCAAAGATAATTAGAATTTATAAGGATGACAGGAAACTATTTTTACTAGAGCCATTATTTAGTTTCTAGATGTCAGTCACAGATAATTTTTTTCCCTGTGAAACGCATTCACATGTATTTTAGTATAGCTTATGATTTATAACAATACTTATGACGAACTAAATTATAGAAAATAATAAAAAAAAATACTTTGTTGTAATAAAAATTGAATCGCGTGAATAATAAAAATTAGAGGGAAAAAAAACAGTTACGCTACGAAAGTTGGTGCATTTTTTCAAATCAGGAAATCGCGTGCGGATAAATATGTTCATAGAGATATTTGGCATTAGCTTAAAATTTTTATTTAACTAAGTAGTACTTTTGAAATTAACTAGTACTTTTTGACTAAGTAGTACAGTGAAGCAATATTTTTCATTTTTATTGTTACTTTATATCTAATTTATGAAGTTTTTTTTTTATATTCTCACCTTAATTAGAAATAGACATAATTTGGATTTTTTTTCTTCTTCTTCTTCTTCTTTTTTTTTTTTTTTTTTTTTTTTTTTTGAACAGCTTTAGTATCGGACCCCTTTGGCAAAATTTGAAATTTGGCATCGAAGTAGCTCAGACGTTTCTCGCTAAGACCTTTAGTTACGCTGTTGTGATAGTCATTTCAATCCATCACAAAAATGTCCAAAAAAATTTAAAGCCGCCAAAGGCTTAACATACTAAAGCTGTACCTTTTGTATTTATTTATTTATAATATTTTCTATTATAGACTTCAGAAAATGTTTCATGCATTTTCTTTCCATTTTACACTTTCGTTCAGTTCTTTCATTGATTTAACCTGGGCGACTTTGGGTAGACCTGCTAGTTTATTTTAATTTTCCTCCGAGGGAAAAACAAATTTGAAGTTATTAATATAATAATAATATGATACATAATTTATTTTTATTAAATTTTATAAAAACTGGGAAAAAAAACTTATCGAAATCTTTGTGAGTTTTCTAGTTAAGTTATTTATAGAAACATGCTAATAAATTTCTTTCCTTTTGCAGAAGTAGGTTTAAAAAAAAATGTTAAAATGATCAGCAAAAACATGCTTATGCTCATGACATATGATCAACATATTATCAAGCTCTCATTTTCCCGAATGAAAATGACGGGAAACCTTATTAATCAAATACGCATTGTGGAATGTCGAAAGTCAAGCAGTTAAACGTTTTCAGAATTTATTTGAATATTTTGCTAGTAATTTAAAAATAATCATAGCTCAGCACTACTTATGCAATTCGTTAGAGTTTTATAAAACTGGTTAACCATAGATTAGAATTACAATACAATTTCGATTTTATTTATTACTATTTTGATAAATTTTATTTTATTAGATATATGTTGAAATTAAAATAGCATAATATATATAAAGGTATTATGATATAAAGCTATGATATCTGAATATAACATTTGTACACAGATTTTGCTCTCGATATACCTATTTTCTAACACTATAAACTGGTATGGCTTGCAAGGTATATGGAAATAATATTGAATATTATTTTTTAAGCGAAAAAAAGTTATTGATTTCAAATTTCAAATACAATATTTCTAAAAATAGTTTTAAATTACCTAAACTGTAAAAAATTTCTTTAAATCTACTGAAATGTTTATCCAGAATCTCTGTAAATATACAACAATTCTTAGTTAAAAGGGGAGATCGATCGACATTCTTCATCTTTATTCTGTATGTTTACCTATTTTTATCATTTAATTTATCAATAAAAATTTTATTGAATGTTTTTGCCTTACAAAAAGCATTCTAAGTCACAAATATATTCTCGCAAAGAATTAATTAAATTAATATTGGTCATTAAAATGCATATATAAAATAGATTTTTCACTAGATTCTTTTATTTTTCCCTGTAATTTTACATAAAATTTAAGATGAATGATTATCAGTAGTTTTATGTTAAAATTGTTACAGTGTATATGACATTTTAAATTTTTCATAAAATATAATTTTGAAACTTACATCAAAATATTTATTTTATGCACATACATACATACATACATACATACATACATATATATATATATATATATATATATATATATATATATGTCTGTGTGTGTGTGTGTGTAAATGAATTAAAAATAATATAATGAAAATAATATAATGCATAAAAGGTAAAACGAATATAATGAATTGTTTCTCAAAGTGAATTTATAATAAAATAACATTTAAAAAAATGAGTCGATCCACTTTGTTTAAGTAATCAGTTAACAGTGGTTTATTTATTTGATTATTTTTTGTAATGATTTGTAATTTGAATTACCCATAAAGTTTTAAACCAGATTATCGATAAAAAAAATATAAATATATAACAGAAATTTCAACTACAAAATGCCTATAATTTATGGATTTTTAAGCAGTATGTTTTAATATAAGTTTTTGTACTTTTTATTTAAAAAAAAAAAAAAAAATATATATATATATATATACAGAGAGAGAGAGAGAGAGAGAGAGAGAGAGAGAATATAATTTTATGGTGCAAGAAATTTTCATTAATTTAATGCAGTAAAATCACATATTTCGTGTAAAAGATGTTTTTAATATTTGAAAATTAAAAATCTATTTGTGAAAATATCAAAAAACACCCACTAGAAAAAAAATCACATGTCAGTAGTTCTGGACGATATCAGAAATTAAATATCGCGATATATCACCAAGTTAATATCGATATTAATGATATATTGCGATATTTCTTTCAAGACAGGAAAAATTAGACATTTGTTATTTTTTAAAGACATATGCACACTAATTTTAAAGTATACAAGTATAGAGTGTTTTCCATGTATTTTCTGGTATATTACTACCATAACTTTATCATAAAAAAAAAAGCATAAAAAGTGAATTAATGTTTTGTGTTTCTTATAACTTATACTATTGCTTTTTAGTATACCTCTGTATAGTTTATCCTCTATTCTTCCCATTTTAAGCTTTAATTATTTTAAAATCATATTTTAACACAGCTAATATGTGATCTGTGTTTTATTTGTACCAAGTATATCAAAATTCATAATTCTACTAAAAATAAAGCTTAAGAAAAATTGTCTTAAGATGTAGGTATTAAATAAAAATGAAAATCATTTTAAATAGTTCAGAATTGCCATTATAAATAGTTCAGAATTGCCATTGAATACACCTTTTTTGGTCGTAGAGAGTGACATTTTTTACTTAAAACTCTTATATGCATCCTAAATGTCAGTTACTTGTCATTTTTATTTTTGTATCTGCTTACCAAATCATTACAATATCTTTTAAATATATATGTTCAATTCACATTCGTAATAGTTTCACAATAATTGAAATTTGAATTATATATATTATATATATATATATATATATATATATATATATATATATATATATATATATATATATATATATATATGTGTGTGTGTGTGTGTGTGTATACATTGTCAGTATAAAAATTATATTATACAAAATTAAAGTTTCATTTTGTTACTTAAAGTAACTCATTTTGCATTTAAACCAATTTTATTTAACATGTACGGCTTTAAAAAATAAATAAATAAATAAATAAATAAATAAATGGAAAGAGAAAAAATAAATGCTACATAAAAAAAGTAATAAACTATTCAATATTATATAATTCTATAAAGAAACTGTCTCTGTAAAATTACTGAAGATAAAACTTTATTTTACATCAGTTAGATAGCACCCTTTCTCCCTTCCCATGTTATCCAATAAGATTTTTGTCGCTTCGTTTTATAAAAATATTTTATTCAAAAGCGAACTTTTTCGAATTCTGTTTTTTGAATATTACTCTTTGGACATGTCGTCTTTTAGCTTAGTGAGCAATTTTTCGAAAAAAAAAAATAAATAAATAAATAAATAAAAAAATTAAATATTTTACTTAGAGATCCACACTTAGAATCCATAATTTACTTATTGAAATAAAATATTTAAATTAATTTTTTCGAAAAATTGCTCACTAAGCTGAAAGGCGACCCGTTCAAAGAGTAATATTCAAAAAACAGAATTTGAAAAACTTCATTTTTGAATGAGATATTTTTATAAAACGAAGCAACGAAAATCCCATTGGATAACATGGGAAAGGAGAAAGGGAGCTATCTGACTGATGTATACTTAATAAAAAAAATATTTTATCGAAATATTTAATAATAATAAAATAATATTTAAAAAAATTGCATTCTATAATTGCTTATATTTTCAGAAGTTTTTTATTAAACGCTAAGAAAATTTGCAAAAAACTCTTCTAGTAGATATCAGTTCGGCTTTGATGATCTTTGTTAAACACATGTTGAAGATCGCATGTCATTGGCCAGAAAATATCGACACTTTGAAATAGACCGATATCAATGAACCAATAGCAGGAAAGGAGCTAAAACAAAAGATATTGTTTTCATTCGTCATAATGAGCGTTTGTTTTTTATCGCCTTGTCTGTGGTTTTTCATCACCTACGATATGCATGAATGTAGAGTGGGAAGTCAATATAGTGTGATAGATCAGAACCCATAGTAGATATCTCGGATAGGGATATATCGTTTCGACTAACATCAAATGTCTTTCCTATTAAAAACACCTGCTGATTATAGATATGAATACGCATTAATAGTGAATGGATTGTGATATTGGAGTATGTCTGTAGATGATGAATTTCTTCTGAAGGGGTAGAACCGTGACCTTGAACGGCGTCAGCTTATTCACGCGATAATTAAAGCAGATGGCTTTCAATAAATACTGGTTTATTTTTTTATTACGCGGTGGCCTTTTTAAAACAGTGATGTTTAGATTTGAGGTTATGAAGGATGAGGAATTATATGTATTGCAATAGAGATCGTTTGGCGTGGGGTTATTTTTTCTAGTTTATCAGTGAGTAATTAGAGGAAAGTAGAGAATGGGTATTAGAATAAGATATTCGGCGCTTTTTTTCTTCGGGTCTCGTTCGCTGTTGTATGTTGGCTGATCGGGTTTCGTTCGATCGAGTTTCGTTCACTCGGGTGCGCTTTAGGCAATACCGTTAAAAGGGATATATCGGCGGAGCTAGATCTTAAATATTGTTATCGGGATATTAAAAAAATATCGATACTTGGGGATATATTGATAAATAATCCAGCAATACATATCAGAATGTCCATTTTACGATAACTACTGTAAAGAAAACATTAAAATTTAGTGGCTTTAAAAAACAATTGCGAACGTGTCAGTAGTATAATAGACAAGGGTTACTTTGGCCGCTTTTTCTTCTAATATTTTTTGCATAACAACTTAACATTTTAAGTTTATTTTTACGTTGATCAGTGTACCTTATGGATTAAGTCACCATGTAAAACGTAAAAATATTAACAGTCGGTATTAGTTTAGAAGCTCAAACTGATATCAAGTCGCATGAGACAACCTGACCGATTGCTGGGTGAGTTTAACCACGTCACCTGTTTTACATTCTGTAGTGTAGAAGTTTAAAAAAATGTTAAAAAACTGTATAAAATTTGAATTTTTGTATTATGCGAAAAAAAACACAATATAACATAAAATAATCTGGCGTGTCGTCACTCACACGACTTTCTCTTACCCTGAAATTTAATACAATATTTACAGATTGGACATTAATGGGTAAGATGACGAGTACTGTTATGTAAACTTATGTTAAAACAATTCAAATTAGGCTTCAAAACAGCTTTATTTGACAAATAACTCTGTGTAAGGGGCTATTATTGTACCTACATTTATATAGAATTCAAATCTGTTATTAAATTCAAAAGTTCATTTAAAATTATCCAGACAACATTCACACTCAATATTCCTTGAAACTTATCATTCTTGATCAAACTTTCCTAGTAACAAAAGTATTAACTTCAAAATACAACATTTGACTTCGGTATTCAGGAAGCCTCAAAACGTGTAAATATACAAAGAACCAAGCGATGAATATTTAGCTTTAAAAAATAAATTATTACCATATGGTTATTAAGAATTAATTTCAATTCCTGAGCAGCTTTCTGGACATGGTGAAATATTATAGTAAAGCACTTTCACTAACAATAAAAAATAATGTTATGGCTTAAATATTGACAGCCCTGTATATCTTCTGAATGTTATGTACACACCATATGGTGTGCATAAATATAATCCTATATTAATAACACATGGCACAACCTGAAATACACTTTCATCAATTTTCAAGCATTGTCGCACTATAATCTAGTTTTTTTGTGCAGCCCTGTAAACGAACAATGGTAGAATTCCATACCATATTCTACATGAAACATGCTTTTACGTATATAAAAAAAAGTATATATTTGTTTAATTTGGTTTAGTGCAGATATTAGGTGTTAAACTCAACTTACTTGCAATTTCTTCCATAGACGTAATGTATTTGAATTCTCTTCGGTGTCCCTGTACACGAACCATTTGCTTCATCTCAACGAAAGTTTAGTGTAGCACCCCTATATGATAACCATTAAGAATACCAAGTTTGGACTTTCTATAATTTGCTATAATTTGCTATAATTTGCTATTGCTTGCTATAATTTGTTCTTGAGATATGCTTATAACAGACAGACACACAAACGCACACACACAAACACACACAGAGACCAACCACTAAAAAACATGATTTTTTGATTCAGGGGATCTCTAAACGCGTAAATATAACAAAAACTCAATTTTGAAAATTTGAACCAAAAACAATACTTTCTCTAGCATGTATATAGGTAAGAGAATGTAAAAAATCATTCATACAACAATTTTCAGTTAAGTCATAAAATTATAAACATGCAAAATTATGCATAAGAGGAAAAACAAAATACTTAAATGAAAAAAAAAATCAATTTTAAGTTATAAAAAGTACCAGTTGCATTTACTGATATAATTTTCAGTGAAAATTAGTATAAAATATATTTTCTTCAGTAGTAGGGCGTGATTCATGTGCACGACGTTTAACGGTAAAGACACAAATTGTCTTGGTGCTCCTCATATTTGTTTACTACATGTTTCTTGCTTCTATGGTTTTGTTTGTCTTACCTGGGACTTTTTTTTTTCGGAAAAATGCCCTTTTAAAATTTTCTTTCCTTTTTTGTAGATTTTCTTTCTTCATTCTCTTCATTTGCTTCTTTTGAAATGTTTGTTTGACTGGTGTGTCAGTTAATACAGAAGAATTCCGTTTTCTCTTTCGGTTTCATTGCAGTTTTTTTTTTTTTTTTTTTTTTCGGAGTTTTGTCCTAGTGAAAAGCCTTACATCATCTGGAGAAGAAATATCATTTTTGTCAAGGATTTTATTTATAATCAATTGATTGTAGATGGCCTTGAAAAAGGATTCGTTGACATCGGTGACACAGTTGGAGTGGTAATTACATTGGGTTCAGATGTGAAATCTGTGTACGATAGCATAAAATCTGTATCTGTTCAAATATTAATGTTTTTGTAGAATTAGAACCTCTGATTTAATGTGGGTGAGCGGTAAACACCATTATAATTTCTTCTTTTTTTTTATTTTCTTCAGAAGACAGATTCAAATAACCACTAATTTAAATAAGCTGCACTAATTACATAGTTATCAGAATTCCATCCCCTCCCCCCTTCTTTCTCTGTGAGCCAGCTTCTGGCTTTTCCAATATGTAAATAAATTGGTTTTGGAGACCTTCTCCGCTACAGTTAGTTTTTGGTGATGTTTCAAGACATATTGATCAGCTGGGCTAACGCAGCCAGTGCGAAATGGGCCAATTATCCCCGTATTTCCATTTTCATTTTTCATGAGTATAAGGAATTATACTGAAAGTATTTCGATAAAAAAAAAATGCCTTGAAATAACTTCGAACAATTATCTTCCTAAATACTTTTTTCAAATTCCAAAATGTAATCTACAAATAAACAAAAAACGATTTTTTATATGCGAGGAAATTTACTCATCTTAACAAAATTTTGAAAATTCTCCCAGGTTCTTTAATGACGCTCATACGGTAGAAAGAAGTCGAACCAACACATACTTGGCTGGATTAACAACATCATCGGGCAGAAAGTTAAAAAAATATTGCAATTGCGCCAACATATCTCTGTGGCAAACTAACCTCGGTCTACCCTCCAGACATACCAATATTTCTAATAAATTCCGGAGTATTCTTAGTATATGGATTACTTTAAAACCACAATTTTTTAAGAGTAATTTTCTGTTTGATTAATTGCAATTACCTATTGGAGAAAATTACATTACAAAAGGAAGAAAAAAGTGAAAAAAGGCGGGTATTAACAGTAGGGGAGCGTGGGACAGGTTTTAACAGTTTTTGGAAAATTAAGTATATTTTGAAATGTATTTACGTTTTCCTGTTTATAATTGCTGTTTTCTATAGCATGCATATTCCTCTATCATATTCATAAAAAGAATTCGTTAATTTTGCCAATTTTAGCACAACAAATATTTTTTTCAAAATTATTTGCCTGTTACAATTTGCACCAGATTTGGGGCAAATTCTAACACACGTGGGGCAAATTCTAACAGATACGAAGGGAAACACTAACAATAAAAACGACAATGTTTCAATTTTTTTTTTTTTTTTTTTTTGTTATCAATCATTTATTAATTTAATAAAAAAAAGCAATTAATAACTAATATTAAATTATAACCTTCTTGGTATAGTAACAATGAATTATATCATATGAATTATAGTACAATAAATAGAATATTAAAGATAAAATCAACATAGAAATCAATCTTAATTAAAATTTAAAATAATTCAAGCAAATGATATTTTATTCCCTCTCATGCATTTAACGTGTGCACACATTTCGCAAATTAAGCATTATACCTATTCTTATACCACAAAGAGCGTTTAGCAGAGCTCGAATTCTCCGCCCTTTTTTCAGGACACTCTCATTGATGAGAAGTTTCTGCTCTTTTTCTACCACAATTTTTATGCAATATTCTCTAATTCGTGATTAAATTGTGATTCTAATTCGTGGTTAAATAATCACGGTACTATAATATAAAAACACAGAAAATATTTCTGTATAAATATAGTATTGACAAAGAAGTCAAAATTTTTTCATTTCTGAAAGTTTCCTGAAAATGGGCTGAGACTTCGAGCTCTAGCTGTAGGCATCTCCACAAGCCAGTCCTCTAACATGTTACAATTTGCCCAAAAATGTTGTTTCAACTTGCCCCATCGTATCATTCTGGACATTTTGTTTATTTATAAAAATATGTAACGATTTATACAAAAAATTAAACATGCATTTTATAACTCACATACAGACTAAATAAATAGCTATAAACATTTTGTTAAGGTATAAATTAACATACCTTTAATCAAAATTTACGAAATATTTTTTTTTCTTACTAACAAGCTAAAATGAAGCACGTGTACAGAATCTCTCATTAACCATTTTTGTGGAGCACCGATTGTGCTTACATTAGAAAGCGCGTCATCAGAATTATGTTTATAAAAATATTTAATCACAAACGTTACAAACTATTTCGTAAATTGCGTGTTACGTCTTACCCCTGTGACAACTAGCCTCACGCTCCCCTACTCCGGAATAAATTACAAATATTAACATATCTGGTAATAACCCACTGTAAACAACCGAAAAGTATCATATAATCTTATAAGTCTTCCTGTATCATATCAGTCTCACAAAGAAACATAAAATTCTTGTGAGATTTTATAACTGATATTAAGACGGAAGTGGACTTAAGTAAAACAATTCTACAATTCTAAAACTATTACTGCAAAAAATTACAGTTTCATATAGCGTAATTTATAGAGGAGAAATACGATAATAAATTAATATTTCCATTGCAATTAATTAATATATTAACTATAATTATTAATTAATCGTAAAATTTCAAAATGCTCCTTTCACATTAATTTTTCTCTTAGACTTCCAAATTTTTTTTACAGGCAGATTTAGATGATTTTAACAAAAGATAGTTGCTTTTTTTTTTCAACTTAACTATTCGGATTTTTTTTTATAAATATTTTATGTTTTATCTAAAAATCTCATTATGCACGAAATTGTATAAAACTAAGGTAAACATATATGCACAATTGAAATAATACAAAAATATAATTAGCACTTATAAAATATAGAAAAGTTAAAAGCAATATATATATATATATATATATATATATATATATATATATATATATATATATATATACACTGTGTCCCTAAAGTTTATACAATCAATAAAATTTGCATTAGCATAAAAAGTAATAAGGTACAATTAAAATTCGTGAGATAGGCGATAAATAAAAACAGTTTTGCTGATATACATATATAAATTATGTTCAAAGATTTGAAATTATAAAATGTACATTAAATTAAATAGAAATGTTCTGTCCCAAAAGTATAGACACAATACAGCATTACATGTTTTCTTTTACATTTTTGTTCACAGAATAAAATATTTTTACTGTCGTCTGCTTATGTAAATGCAGAATAGTTTTTTCCTTTAATTGAAAAATCGTCTGCTATATTTTTAGCATAATAATTTAATGCGTTCATTGTATTGTTTTGTTTGTGATTCGGAAAAGACGTTTTCTGCGTATTCTGATAAAAATGCCACGTTCTAAAGAAATTTCTAAAGATGAAATTATTAAGATTTTACAGTTAAAAGCACAAGGACAAAATTCTGTACAAATATCGAGAAGAATAATGAGATCCTTGGGCAGTATTTATAGAGTTTTGAGATCAGGTGGAACATGGAATACTCGAAAGCGCGTCGGAAGACCAAAGAAAACAACTTTACGTGAAGATAGAATGTTATTAAAAAAGACTTCAGTTGATAATTTATCTGTGCGTGCAATTGCATCAACTTCGAGAATTTCGAAAAGTACTGTACTCAAAAGAATTAAAGCTTCAAAACATATTGTTTACAGGAGAATGAAAGCAAAACCTTGCTTAAAGCAGAGACATAAAGATGCACGTCTAAAGTGAGCTAGAAAGCATATGTCATACGGTGACAAGTAGCTTTCTGTCATCTTCAGTGACGAAAAGAAATGGAATTTGGACGGCCTTGACGGTTATAAATTTTACTGGTATGACCTAAGAAAAGGACCGAAGAACTGTTTCAACAGGCAACAAGGCGGAGGATCCGTAATGACCTGGGGAGGGTATTGTTTCAACGGGCAAACATTTCTAGGATTTACGGACAGAAAAATGAAATCAGTGGATTATCAGTATATTTTAAGTACCAATTTACTGCAAATTATGGATTTGCTAGCAGGACCGGACTGTGTTTTCCAGAAGATGGGGCATCCATCCATATCTACAGATCACCGAAAACGTGGTTTATGCAAGGCAATATCACACTATTAGACAGGCCAGCACTTAATCCGTATTTGAATACCATGGAGAACATATGGGGGATCTTATCTCGTAAAATATATGAAAATGGAAAGCAATATACATGTGTAAATGCCTTAAAAACTGCAATTGACAAAGCGTGGTAGGAAATATCTCCTTATGTAATGCAATGCTTAATTAATTCTATGAAACAACGTGTATTTGATGTTATAAAGTGTCGTGGCAATACAATTCAATATTAAAAGTAAGTTTTTAGTTACTTTTATAAATGTAAAACCAAAAACACTTACAGTTGTCTATCTTTTTGGGTCAGCACATTTTTATGTAATTTAATGTGCATTTTATAATTTCAAATCTTTGATCATAATTTATATGTGTATATTAGCAAAACTGTTTTTATTTATAACCTATCTCACGAATTTTAATTGTACCTTATTACTTTTTATGTTAATACAAATTTTATTGATTGTCTAAACTTTTGGGACACGGTGTATATATATATATATATTCCACATTACAATTTAGAAATATAAGAAACCGAGCCCACAAAATAAAAATTGCATTGGAAATTGAGTGTCAAATCAGAAAACAGTTTATGTTTAACAAAAGTTATAGTACAGTTATCTACTACATATATATATGATACTGCATTTTATAGACGGAGGAGTTCTCATTTAGAGAAAAATGAAATAAAAGTACATAAAATTAATTAATATTTATTTATTAACCTCCTTTTTTAAGAAAGTAATAATTAATTTTATCATAAAACTTTGTTTAATATACAAACATATGTAGGTTGTAATAATTAAATGCAAAAGTAGCTTTATAAAATCCCCAAACATGAATTTAATAAAATATTATTTATCTATGAAATCTATAATTTTCAGTCGGAAGATTTCTTGTTGGATAATTATAAAATGTCATCGCACGGCTGACCTTGAAATTAATTAAATATTATTTTTGATTCACATCTCTAATTATGAGCCCAATTTAGTGATTTTTTGACTTTGAACTTATATTCAATGTATTTTATCAAATTTTAAATTTCTCAATATCGGGTGAAATTCGTAATTTTAAAAGAAGCTTTTTCGTACTTCATTAAATAATAATAATACTTATAATTAGACATTAATTGGAAGTTAGATTATATTTGAATCAATATTTGCATTCACATGACACCAGCACATTAATGGCCATGTTTCTATAGAAGTTCCTAACATTGGAAATTAAATGTTATATTCAGCAGCGAATTCAAAATTAGAATGCAAAGTGATTCTCGTACTTATATGCAGAAAATATCGCGGAAGAACATAATTTTCGTGAGATGGAAATAATGTATGTATCTGTGTTAGTGTTTGTGATTAAGGCTACTTGACTACGCTTCAAGGAAGTCATGAACTTGATAGGCATGATAAGGAACATGCGCAGACATCTTCACCACCACAACAATGTGTCGGTTACACTCTAAGATACAGATACGGAATTTTTAAATCTACCGTTTGCCTGTCTTGAGATGCTGTCTTTTTTTATAAAAAAAAAAAAAAAAAAAAAAAAAAAACGCCTCTATACGGAACAACCCTGGTTCCAAGTAGATCTTGAAATGAAGATATTCAGCGAATACTGTAGCTTCTTTAGCTTTCTTATATTGTAGCTCACTTGATACGAATCCTACTAAGGATGTACTGTACGATACATGATCAGAATGTATATTGAAGCTTTTCGCCATCCGTTAAGTTCATAAATTAACAATAGTTCTCCTTTGGACTGTTTCGAACTGTTAGAGCACACCGCTTATCTGAACTGTCACCAAATGTACGTGAATCTATTGTGCCGCATGCGTAGTCATTCAAGTTTGACAGATATCGAATGATTTAAAAAATTATTTTGCATCTGCAAAATAATTTAAACAATGAAAATCAGTGCAGATCTGGAGAAATGAAAATCAGTGCAGATTTTTTCTTAATCAACCTTCTCACAAAAGGAAATTTGAATACCAAAATAACATTATTTTTTTTTTATTGTAATTTTATATTTGACCAATCGTTTAAATCTATAAAAGTACTATATAAAAATTCTAGTATCCAAATTTCCCTTTGTGAGAATTTTGTTTCTAATCTATTTCTTTAAAAAATATACGCCGAAGAGCCATTACTTTATGACCCCCCTCCTTCCATAACAATGGGCTCGCCCAGGGACTAAACCACTGCGCGTGCACGGATGATGTTGGGGCTTATAAAGCGGCTATCATTGTCTTTCCAAACATAGCGCGATTAGTGACATAATTGGAAAAGCAACCGATTTATCAGACTTCGATAAAGGTCAAATCGTTATGGCTCGGCGACTGGGAACATCAATATTAGAAACGGCGCGTTTAGTGGGCTGTTCACGTTCAGTTGTTGTGAGCACATATCGAAAGTGGTGTACGGATGGTGAAACGACAAGTCGCCGGCCGACCAGCAGTGTGTCGTACACGGCGCATTAATTCCAGAGTAGAGCGGAAATTGCTATGCATTGTTCGCCGTGACCGAAGAGCTACAACAATCAAAATCACCACCAGCTACTACAGTGGCGACCCAGACAGTGTTTGTCAACATACTGTGCAGTGTACATTGCTGCGTATGGGCCTACACAGCCGGAGTAGAGGCATGTTCGTGCACTGACAGAACGTCATCGCCAGCTGCGTCTGTGATGGGCCAAGAAACATCGAAATTAGACATTAGAAGAATGGAAAAAAGTCCCATGGTCCGACGAATCACGTTTTCTGGTCCATCACATCAACGGACAGCGTGTGCGAATATGCCAATTTCCAAAGGAAACCCTCGCTTCCAGATACACAGCTGGACGGAGACAAGCCGGTAGAGGGGGTATTATGGTGTGGGCAATGTTTTCGTGGAGCACATTAGGACCCATAATCACTATAGTACAATCCCTGACGTCTGTGCACTACGTGAACATCGTTGCAGACCAGGTTCACCCATTCATAACAACAATATTTCCAGCGAGGGATGATGTTTACCAACAGGATAATGCACTGGTCATAAGGGTCCAAACGCCATGGAGTGATTCGAGGAACATTCCAGTGACTTTCAAGTCATGTCTGGGCCTCCAAATTCACCTGACATTAATCCAATAGAGCACTTGTGGTCCCACCTGGAAAACCAAATTCGTGCTGCCAAGCTACCCCCCTCACAATTTGCGGGAATTGCAGGACCAATTGGTGCGCGCTTGGTGCCAGATACCTCAGACTACCTATCAGCACCTTGTGGAGTCAATACCACGCCGCCGGGTGCTGTCAGTTTTGAGGGCTAAAGGTGGTCCTACTTATTATTAATGGTGGTCATAACGTAATAGCTCTTGGGTGTAAATCCTTATTGTACCTCCTTCTTCCCTGTTACACCTGCATTCCAAGATTTCTTCTATTCAGTTGTACATATTTTACCAATATATGTATATATATATATATATATATATATACATATATATATATATATACACTGTAAAAAATATGTCCTATTTGCTGCCAGAAATTCTATATATATATATATATATATTATGAACCTAAGTAGGATTTTCTGATTTTTTTCAATGTAAAAAAAGTCTTATATGTGCACAAAATTCATGTGAAAAAGGATATAAAAGAAAGGTATAATTTAATTGGATTTTGCGGTATATCCTTAAAAAGTTTTTATTTTTCATCCTTCGAGTAGAGTACAGCTTTTCTGCTTATTTTACTGCTATCATGCAATTAATTGCCGAAAAGTCAGTGGAGGCCTCCCTGTTGTGACTCCAGAAGATTGTGGGTTCCGTCTGTGTGTCGGTTTGTCTGTTTGTTTGTCTCGCGATAGTGGCCGCAAAAATCACGCCATTAACTTGAAGTTTGGTACACATATTCATGATCCCCACGGAATTAGCTGTAAAGTTTTTGGGTGTGTATTCCATCTGTTGTTTGTGTACAGAGACACGCCAAAGTTTTTCTTATCATTACGGCCTATAGGAAGAATTTGTATGTACCACGATAGCGGGAGCAAAAATCCTTCGATTGACTTGCAAATTGGCACACACGTCCAGGCTCTGTATAAAAATAGCTGTATGATTTTTTATGCCTATATTGTTTTCAGATTGTGTACAGGGACACATAAATTTCTTACACTATTGACATGCAATTTGGTACACATGTTTATGAGCCACACGGAATTAGCTGTATAGTATTCGATGTGCATTTTATTTGTAATTTGTGTACAGGGACACTCCAAAATTTTTCTTATTATTACGGTCTATGGACGAATTTGTATGTACCGGGATAGCGGCAGGAAAAGTCCTCGGATTTACTTGCAAATTAGCACACACGTTCAGACTCTGTATAGAAATAGCTGTATAATTTTTTATGTCTATATTGTTTATAGATTGTGTACAGGGACACGTAAATTTCTTACCATTACGGCATATGGGGTGAATTTCGTTTAAGCGCATTTTAACATCATTACTTTGCAATCAAGAAAATGAAATTAGCGTATTTTACTGAAATGCTTAAACTTATGTTTTCTGCAGAAAACATGTGCGCTTAGGCTTCCTAATTAATGTACAGGATCTGTTTTCACAATGTCACGTAATCATCCAAATTATGTCAAATTTCGTACAATTATTCATGAAAAACGTAGAATAAGCTGAATAGTTTTTACTGGTGTGTACAATGCTTATGGTTCGTTTACAGAAACACACAAAAGAATTTCATGACATTAGAGCCTGTGGACAAATTTTTATTTAACTGCACTTTCATGCGTTTATGCTGCATTGAACATAATGGAATTAACATACATTATAAAGACGCGTAAAAGTATGTTTACTTAAAAAAAGTAAAAGGTATGTATAGATTAAATAATTTATTTACAGGACCACGCAAAAAATTACGTTTACGTACTGTAACTATCCAAATGATGTCAAATTAGTTCGAAAAAACAATGAGTTATAATTAATTAAGTGTATCCTTATTATTGGCGTATGTAATAACTCTGGCTCCTTTCCCGGGATACATAAAAGAATTTCGAACTATTACGGTCAATAGTCGATATTTCTTAAAAGTTTTTTTAGCATGGCTACATTAATTATATTGAAATGTTATTAGCATTTCAAAAGCGTGTTTTTCTGTTGAAAACTGTGGGTGTAGAATTGGTAATTAGTTTACAAGGTTACATAAAATAATTCTCATATGCTATGTAATCTTTTTGATTGAAATTTGGTACAGATATTTATGAATTACAGGTAATTAATACAAGACTGTCACTTATTAGGAACAGATATATATGCATAGTTATACAGATAGATATAGAAAAAGAGATACAGCGGGGAAGGGGGTTGTTGAGTGGTGCAGCAGCCGTTTCAGAAACGTATCTGTTTATATGTAGCAAGTCAATTGAGTCAACATATATATTATATAATAAGGAATAAATAAAACTTATGTACTGAATAATGGGTGATGCAAATATGACGTCGAGGCTCCTGCTCTGAAAATCCACTAGTTTTAAAATGATCACATATACCAAAAAATTAAAAACAAGAAAAATGCATGTGCTCCAGCGCAATACAATCAAACAGAAAATATCGTTATAAAATACTTTCACTGGAATCTTCCACTAATTATTCGTTGCACTAAATATTTTTCTTACATTATAAAATATAATATTACAATTAGTGTACTTTTTATCATAAAATGAATTTTTACTTAAGAATTAGGATAAAAAATTCAAAAATACTTTATTGCAACACTACGGCAAATGATTTCTCTTTATACGTAAATTCATAAAAAATGAACTGTTAACAATATCAGGCGAGCTAAAAATATAGCACAGCTAAAACGTTCAAAAATGTTGCATTCAAATTTCTTGAAGGATTAATTTGTGGAAATACTTCAAGAGAACATCTAACGTTATCGAGAATTAGCGTGCCGATTTAAAAATAAATGTTGCAGAGTCAGTAAAAAATAAAATAAAAACTGAATTAGATACAGAGCATAATAGCATAAATGTATAATAATAAAAAGTGTTTGATTTTTCAAATGTAATTAAAGTCTTTTAAGGGACGTAGCAAAACAATAACTTTGGGATTTTTAGATGAAAAAAAAAAAAAAAAAAATGCATGTAATAAAATAAGGTAAAAGTTTAAAATCTAATTCCTCATCTGTAGATCTATTTGCTGAGAGAAAGTGAAAGTAAAATAAATTGACTTGTAATTCTAAATGCTATATATACCGTCGGATATATATTCAGTCGGTAACAAAAGTGTCCGAACACTAGCAAAAATTCCTATATAAAAAAAGTACGCTTAATACAGTTTTGCTGAATAAATCCTTGTCGAATCCTGTTCTTAAATTGACTAAGAACATGATTCGACAAGGATTTATTTAACAAAGCAGTATTAAGTGCACTTTTTTTATATAGGAATTTTTGCTAGTGTTCGGACACTTTTGTTACCGACTGTGTATATATTTGTGTAACAGAACAATGAAAAAGAATAAACATTCTATAAAAATAAATATGAAAAAGTAACAGATAAATAAAAAGAAAAGAAAAGAAAGTATCAAATCTACCATTTTTAAAATTTATAAATAAAAAAATACATTATATATTTATTTTTTCACAATGGAACTATACATGTATTTGAAAGTACGTGTAACATATGAGCAATTTCAATAATTTTTCTAATAATCAATGACATTTAAAAGTTCAATGCCGGATTTATCTCGTGAAACATATATTATTTCACAGACATATTTCCTTTATTTTACAATTTTATTTTTAACATCATATAAATAAAAGTAATTAATACAAAAAAATATATTTATATTTTAATGCAACAATATTATTTTAAATACCAAAATATTTGTAACTGGCTATCTTTTTACGAACAAGTGATAATTTATATTGCTAATAGCTTAAAAATAAAATAATTAAAAGATTAACTAAATATTCCAAAAATATAAGAAAAGAAAAGAAAGAAAACCTCACCATAATAGAAATTCTCTACTGGACCTCCTCCAAACATCTTGAATGATGTACATTTTAATTTATAATGAACATAGTAAACTCAAATGCATGTTAAAATATATATCTATGAAAAAGTTTTAAATATTGTCTATCTTTTTCTTATACGGAACGAATTTTATTACGAGTTTGATGAGGAAAAATAACTTTCATCGATAGATTTAAAAATCATGTTCATCGGAAAGTGGCAAATAGAATTATGAGTATTTAACTCTCAGTATTAATATCTTCACAAAAACGAAGCTGGAAAAATGCAGGTAGACGCATTAATGTCAACTCTAACTTTAGGAGAGGGAAGCCGTAGAAATCACACTTAATCATTTAAACAGGAGTGAAAAACGTATAAATGTGTAGAGATTAAAAGTATTATGTAAACATCTAAACTTAAAAGAAAATATGAATTGTTTACATAAAAAGAAATGTTTAAAATATTTTCTCTTTTCAAAACTCAAAATTGACAGAAAGTGCAAGATTTTCGCTATTATCATATCGAAAACTATGTATTGCTTTTGAATGAGCACGAATGCAAAAATATTTTTGATTAATTTTCAATTTTAATTTAATGTATCATTTTTAAAACCTTATTTTTTAAAAGTGTTACGTCAATATGAAATCTTGGTAAAATATATTTTTGAACCTATTCATTTATTTTGAAGGTGAAAAAAATTCTTGAAGACGCCCATAGCATGATAACTGTGTACTATAAGTACAGTCGGTAACAAAAGTGTCCGAACACTAGCAAAAATTCCTATGTAAAAAAAGTACACTTCATACGGTTTTGTTAAATAAATCCTTGTCGAATCATGTTCTTAGTCAGTGTAAGAACATGATTCGATAAGGATTTATTTAACGGAACCGTATGAAGTGTCCTTTTTTTACATAGGAATTTTTGCTAGTGTTCGGACACTTTTGTTACCGACTGTACTGTATATTTGTTATGTTATTTTTATTAGAGTTATGTTCAACTGACTACGCAGAGATCTTATGCCTGGGTAGAATGCCATCACTGGAGGTCTTTCTAACTGTGTTATGCTCTTTTATGTCATATCAAGGATTTAGAGTTAGAGACTTTAAGGTAAAATGATATAATAATTTCTATTCATTATTTTGAACAAACATAAATTCTTTAAAGTACATTTCACAAATCAAGCAACATACATTATAATAAATAACTATAACGTAAACAAGTTGTAATTAAAATATTACAGAAAGAAGGCCATATTATTATTACACGAGCAAAATAACCATTACAGGAACCGAATCCGAGTCTGTCGCATAGTGCATCAATGCGTTAATATGTTATATTGGAATCTCCTCTTTATATCTTTTTTTTTTTTTTAGAAAAAATAATATCTGTAAGACTGCGTTTTTATTCTCAAAGCATATCAATATTTTCAACTTTCAAGTAAACAAATATCGCTGAGATGCCCACTGCATTACCTTAATGCTACAATAATGGTGCCTTACATCTTCAACCCAAGTTCGATATATGCTTAGTCACTTTTCGTTCTTGCTAAAATGAATTCGGTCTTTCAATCTAAGTTATATTAATTAAATTTCTTAGAAGTGCCAGTTTTCAGATTCTGTCGGAATTTGGTGGTTGAATGTTGAGCTTTGACTTTAAGCTAACAAGTAACAGATTGGAATCCTCCTTCAAGCATGTATATTTGTAGTGGTTTGAAATCCTCTTTAAGCTATAGATCTAACTAACTATAGTGTCTACTTTTCAAGTGAACGAATAGTGCTGGCCAGATGTCGACTTAATAGCAAAACCGAGGTGTATTATATCAAAAGACACAGGTTTGATTCCTGTCCTGGTCATATTTCGTTCTTGTTAAAATTAACTTCTTTTGCCAATCTAATATATGCCGTTAACACTAAATATCACTTTATAGATGATATATATTGCAAAAAATCGTTAAAAAGATTGTACACTTAAATTTCTTTTTTACAGTAATTTGGTCTATTTAAATCAAAATACTTTTTCTCATATAATTTGGTGTTGTAATGCAAAGAAAATATGGTTACAATAGTTATTATAAACAAACTTCTCAAAAATACTTAAATTGAATAGTGATAAATTCAAATGGCATATTTATACTGCTGTTAAACGAATAGATCCACAGAAGTGATGTCCATAAAAGCGACAAAAATTTCTGATTTCCTTAGTTATATAATGGATAATATTTAAGAATTGTGTCAGTTACAACAATTAAATAATCATATTTCATTCAATGTGGAATGATAAATAAAAGAAATAATCTTAAATTGTTACATTAAAAACGGTGACAGAAGTGATGCCATTAGCTTAGGAAATAAAACAAACAACATAATTATCAAGTATTTACCTAAAAAATTCAAGCGTATTAAAAGCAACCTCCTTGTATTTTCAAAACGGCTGCTTTATTTTTCCTTATCTAATATATCTTTATTTATTTAGCTACTTTATTTTTCATTATTAATAATATTTCGTATCTAAGAAAAAAAAAAGTACCTCCACTTTGTGAAAAAGAAAAAGACTTACGTTTAATACTCCTATATGCATTTTTGCATGAATACGGCCATTTTTATAGATAACAAGTGGGTAGCTTAGCTTCTTTTTAAAAATTGTATATTGTATTAAATTATTATTTAAATAACTATTATTTAAATTGTTAGAAAATATTTATTTGAAAATTTTAAAGTTCTATTTTCGTCATTAATTCTTAAATTTTAGTTTTTAGTTGATGAATCCTGTTTTTCATAAAATTGGGGGGGGGGGGGGAATATCTCTGTAATAAGAAAGTTTTGCAAACAGAATCTATCTTAGTTAAAAAATACCTAAAATATATCTTTTAAAATTACTTTACCCCAAACCTCTAAAATTATTTTGCTGAAAATAATTTTTAGTTATTTTTGCAGTTGCGTTGCAAAATTATTCTGTATTGCAAAAAGTGTGCGGTAAATTTAAGAATGAGATACATGAAATAAGTTTCATTCTGAGTTTTGATAAATATGCTAGCTTACCATTTAAAGATTTTACTTTTTTATTTTGTAAAACATTTTTAAGTTTTTAGTTAATTACTGGAAGTTTTCTTTTCAAAGCACAGTCGGTAACAAAAGTGTCCGAACACTAGCAAAAATTCCTATGTAAAAAAAGTACACTTCATACGGTTTTGTTAAATAAATCCTTATCGAATCATGTTCTTAGACTGACTAAGAACAGGATTCAATAAGGATTTATTTAACAAAACCGTATGAAGTGTACTTTTTTTACATAGGAATTTTTGCTAGTGTTCGAGCACTTTTGTTACCGACTGTAGGTCATTTATATCTTCTACACTTAGAAAAAAGCATGTAACGATCAGAAAGTGTGTTAATTTTGTTATGTTACCTTGCAGAAAATGTATGCAAATGCGTGGTATTTCGATTAGATAAAATCTTATGTAAGTAATTAAGGAGAGGGGATGACGGACGTTATAAATCTATTTTGTAAATTACTGCCTTTGAGTAATTAAAATGTGTATATTTATATATATTGAAATATAACTATGTTAAATATATTAAACTGTCTCAAATACTTTTTAAATTTTCCAAAAATCACATTTTTTTAATAGGTTCCTGCTAACTTTTAAATGTTCCCTCAATTTTACATTATCATAATTTAACAATATAATTTGGGTAACATATTTGAGTATTAGATTGTGGATTCATCCATGAGTTCTTTAAAAATAATTTAATGATTGAATGCTAAAACTATGTATTAAATTACAGCATTCAAGCATGAAAATATTTTTAAAAAATAAGTTAATTACAAATATACAAAATAATACAAAATATGTTAAAAATATATTGCTAAACAATAATAATGCATAGTAGAGTTAAACAAACAACAGCAACAACAAATATATATATATATATATATATATATATATATATATGCGTAGTATTATTACATGACATACTTTGCTTGCCAGCACATTGTGTGTGTAACTTTCACTAAAGACAACGACACTTTTTTTTTTTTTTTTTTTGGATGAATGCGTATTGTCTCCAGTTCAAAAATTATTGCCAATTATGTTTTTTAGGAAGTTATGATTGATTAAAGTTTTCCTTTAAAGTCCTTCTACCTTCCCAGTATATCTCGAGACTATCTTGAAAGTGTTAAATATTTTAGGGGATTTCGTTTGGCTTAAAATGTGGATCTGGGGTATATTGGAGGCATCCAAGGGGGCAACTAAGAAATTTCAAACTGGAAGGAGTTCATTCTTACTTTGTTGGAAACATCTCAAAACAAACGCTTTTAAGAATGTGTTTTTTCTTAATATTCTTTTAAGGCGATTATACCTCATTAAGCATTTCAAAAAAGTCACATCTTCTGCTCAATATTTTGGGAACACGGCAAAAAGTCTCAAAACTATAAAAAATGTTTATATATATATATATATATATATATATATAAATCTGAGGGGGTGGGTTGATTTCCTAAAGTCGGAATTAGGGTATATTGAGTATATAAGAGGGTTAACTTTGAAATTTCAAATTAGGTTTGTTTGCTCTTTCAGAGGTTTTCTAAAGACAAACATTTTAAAAAGCTCTTTAATATATTTTTAATAGATTATAATGATAACTGCTTTCCCTAAAAGTCCTAACTTTTTTCCATATCTAGGAAACATATCGGAATTTTAGAAACTGTAAAAATCGAGCAAATTTAATTTTAGTCTCTAACAAATGCTTTCAACGAGCTAGCAACCCTCTACTATCATTTGAAATTTCAAAGTTTTTCCTTTTAAGTTACCACTATGCCCTCATATCCCCATTTTTTTTTTTTTAATTAAACAAGGTAATTTTAAAACTGATGGATTGCGTTTTTTATAGATTGGAGAAATTTCGCCATGTTATATAGGGCAGAGGTGAACTTTTTGTGAAGGGTTTAATGAGATATAATCTTCATAAAACATATCCTAAAAAGCATATTTTAATTTTACATATTTATTTATTTATTTTGAGACGTTTCGAAAAGGTTAACAGAGAACCCCTTCTCGTTAGAAATTTCAAATTGATTATCCTGGATGCCTCCACTTCTTTTCAGTTTCAAACTAAACTATGTCCCCCTCTAACTGATTAAACTCTATTTCTTTTTTTCAGTTTACAGTATTCCCAAGGCGTTTCCCAGATAAATGGGAAGAAGGGAAGACGTTAAACCAAAACTTCAATTCGTCGCAATTTCTTAAAAAGCACAGTAGGGCAAAACTTTTTTTTGAAGGAAAAATATTTGTCTTTAAAAGACATTTGATCAAGCTATTAAAATATGCCCTTCGTTTTAATATTTTAAAGTTTTCTTCCCCAATTCTCCTCCAGTGCCCCAGACCAACCTTTCATATTAAAGCACAAACCTATTTTTCTAAGACCGAATTGGTAATATCTGACCATTCCCTAGAAATCTTTGAACCAATCCAGAACGGGAATATTTCTTTCTCTTTGTGTAGTGTAATACGGACATCGAGCAGATATACTAGCAATATAGAAGTAAAGCTCAATGATAAAAACAGTTCACACGATTAATTAATTGATTCATACTTTCGAAAGAAGCATATTTAAAACAAAGTATTTCGTGAATTGTTTGTTACCAGTTACCGTCATACGCATTTTCGCCGAAAATTTCCTTTCACTTCACAGTATTTCAAGATTTTTTGTTTTGGCGCTATCTGATCTCATACAGCCACTAATATCCATTTGACATCTAAATTACATCCAATGACCCATAAATTGTACAAAATATCTACACAATGTCCATTAAAAGTCCTGGATATCCAGTACTAATTATAGATATCTATTAGATGTTTAAATATAGCCGAAATTTAGACGTGCCTTTTTCGATGTCTAATGGATCAAAATGGTAGATAAAAACCAAATTTAGAGATTTTTTCAGTATCTAATAGATCTAAAAAGTCCAATTATTGGATATTTGGAGATTTATTGGATATGTAACAGACATTTAAGGAATGTAAAAAAGAGTGGCATTTGCCGTGCTAATATATATGTGTAGGATATTTATGGAAGTTTAATAGATTATTTTTAAACTTTTATACATGTTTATCGATGTCTTATGGATGCACGGGGCTGTGTGGGTTAGCGTATAAAACACAAATATTCATAAAATTACTTTTTACCCGTTTTTTAAAAGGAAAGAAATCTTTTATAGACAAATTCTCAGAGTTTATTGTTCTTTAAAATGAAATCATATCCCATATAGAGATATCGAGAAGCATGTGTCATTGTACAGAACCACAAATTTGATAAACAAAATACACTTTAAAACACGTATAAAAAGATAAATTTAATTAAAATCATTAAAAATTACAAAAAATATTTTTCATTTTGTCAAAGTTTTTCGCCCTGCTTATCAGCGCATCATCAGGACAAACTCAAGTCATTTTTAGTTACAAGTGCAGTAAGAGTTGAATTATATATATTAATAAAACATATTACAGTTAGAGATAATATAGCCGAAACAGCCTATAAGTGTGAATTCTGAATTATAGCCGAGCTTAGCTGGGTCACCATGGAGACACTTGCTGTACAACAGTTGAGGCTTCCCAGGGTTTAAATTTAGTTGGGATTTACTGTGGTTCTATGGAGCAACAGTCTGTATTAAAAAGGCTTGTATTTAATTGGATCTATACAGGAACTATGGAGAAACTTTGAAACAGCAACGGTTGAGACACTTATGGAGATTTCTTTGGGTAGAGTTGCAGAGGTAAACTGCAGAAAAATCTCCTCCAGTGGGTCTAGTTAAATCACGATCGTTCAAACTTAAATGTTTAATAGTTAAAGGAGAACTGAATGGAATAAGTATATTGAATTTACGAAATATATAATGCCTCATATTGTAAAATCTGGTTTAGAAGTGAAAAATAAAATCCTTAATACTACTTTCACCCCTACGGATACATTTTACAGTTTAGATGTTATTTCACTCTTCCCTAATATTCCTTTAGATACTGTTTTATCCATTTTTTTTTTTAAATGCAACAATATTCCTACATTTTCCCCTTTTCTAAATTTTATCTCCTAAGCTTTTCATCTTATCAACAACAATAATTATTTTCTTTTTGATGGTGTTATATATAAACAAACGTTTGGAGCCCCCATGGGCTCCCCCCTTAGTCCTGTACTTGCCGATATTTTACTTATTGAATTTGAAAAACGCGTTTTTGCCACCTCAGTTCTTAAACCAACAATCTATTTACGATATATAGATGATATATTTCTTGCCTAGCCATATTCAAAAACCTCCCTGATTGACTTTATTGATTCCTGTAATAAACAAGTCCCTTATATTAATTTTACTTATGAATGCGAAATTAATCAAACATTACCTTTTCTAGATATTTCTATTCATCGCAATAGAAATAATTCAGTTATTTGGTCTGATGTCTATTATAAAAATTCTTTTGTTCTCCTCCCTATTCCTGCTTCTTCCGCTCATCCAACTAATTATAAATTTTCGTTTTTTAACTCTTACATTTCTCGGGCTCTTAAATACACCTCGTTCCAATTTAGCGAAAATAAACAATGAAACAAAATTCTACAAATCGGTATTGATGCTACAAAAAAACTACTATATTTAAAATTATCAATAAAATTAAAAATAACCTTAATTCTTCTACAAGAAATACTTCTACATTAACTCTTAAAATTAAATTTAGTAATAATCTTCCTTTCTGTAACAAATTTATTGATTTTAAACTTTATATTTTTCGTAACTTCAGTATAATTATTCCATTCAGTTCTCCTTTAACTATTAAACATTTAAGTTTAAACGATCGTGATTTAACTAGACCCACTGAAGGAATTTATAAAATCCCACAAAAACTAAATAATGAAGTATTTTTCTATATCGGTCAAATCAAAAGAACTTTAAACAGAAGAATTCAAGAACATATTCGCAATGTCAAGGAAGTAAAGAGTTCAGCCTTAGTCAACTTTATTTATGAAAACTCGTCTTCACCTCTTTTAAATCAGGCAGAAATTATCTCCTCTCCACCTATTATTTCAGAAATAATAGTTTCCGAAGCTATAAATATAATTAAATATAATTCAATTAATTCTAAAAATGCTGCCTTCTTTCCAAAAATCTGGCATTTCCTAAAGCAACCATATATATATATATATATATATATATATATATATATTTTCAATAGAATGGTTGTCTCAATAGATGTTAAATGCGAGAGTTTTTTTAATCTGCCCTGGTTTCCTCTTACTGCTGGTCCAGCCTCTCCTACTTTTAATGAAAATGATCCAAGAAACCTCTACATTCAAAGTCTCTAAGTGGCTCCAGGTCACACAAAACATCAACCAACTTCAGTATTTTAACTCCAAGCTGTTTTTTTTTTTTTTTTTTTTTTTTTTTTTTTTTTGTCATCTGTCTTGATGTTACCTCTGCAACTCTACCCAATGAAATCTCCATAAATGTCTCAACCGTTGCTGTTTCAAAGTTTCTCCATATTTCCTATAAATATCCAATTAAATACAAGTCTTTTTACTACAGACTGTTGCTCCATAGAACCACAGTAAAGCTCAACTAATTTAAACCTTGGGAAGCCTCAACTGTTGTACAGCAAGTGTCTCCATGGTGACCCAGCGAAGCTCGGCTATAATTCAGAATTTACACTTATAGACTGTTTCGGTTATATTAACTCTAACTGTAATATGTTTTTATAATATATATAATTCAACTCTTACTGCACTTGTAACTAAAAATGTCTTGAGTTTGTCCTGATGATGCCCTTATAGACAGGGTGAAAAGCTTTGACAAAATGAAAAATATTTTGTGCAATTTTTAATGATTTTAATTAAATATATCTTTTTAAGCCTGTTTTAAAGTGTATTTTTTTTAATCAAATTTGTTCTTTAAAAGTTAACTTTTGCCAGATATAAACTTTGTTTAGAAAAGATGGAGGTAGTTATTTAAAATTAAAGGAGATTTATTTACTTTTTATTTATTGATTTATTTGTTTATTTTAAATCTAATTATTATAATATCTGATATTTCATTTCCATACTATATTGTGAAAAAATAAAATAAAATATCGAAATTGTATACGAGTAAAAATTTACATAGTATAATTTATTATTAGAAATTTAATGAGCAAATTCATTTGTTGAAGTATTAGATTTATTCATACTGTTTTAACAGTATACTTTTGCTGAAATATATTATTTTGATAGAATAAATTATTACAATGCCATACAAAATAAAACAAGATAAAAAAAAAAAAAAATTATTGTGTGCTTGATTCAAAATCAAGTAAAGATGATAAATTCTATTCCCGAATCCAAATAAAATTCTAATTCTAGAATTTAAAGAAAACACAAAACACAATAAAATTTATTTTAAATTAATTAATTTTGTCTAATAAATTTATGTGATTTTAAATATGGATATTTTTATAAATAATAAAAAAACTCCTAGACTTTTTTTTTTTTTTTTGTAAGATTGACTTCTGAAAACTTTATTTTGCATTAAAATCGCTTACAGATGATGCCAAAACTGTCATATTGAGATTGAAATGGAATATGTGATATCAGCCATGCTCGGTAGATTTTATTTTCATGCTATGTAATAAACCATATTTTGCATATTGATAAGTTTGAAGAAAGAAAATTTTTATTTGCATTAGTATGGCAATAGTCATTAAACTACATTGTTTTAACATTGCACAGTAGCAAATTTATTTTAAACGAATTCACAATTTTGCTTAAACGAAGTGTCAATGTCAAATAAAATTATTTAAATAATAATATACTATTGCAGTGGAACACTGTACGTTGAAATATTTTGCTCATGCTCCGTCCCCTGATTCTCTCTCACCTTAACCAATGTATTTTAAACCCATCACCTTGGGTTTAAAAGGGGATAAAGTTTCGTTTCTATTATTTTAATAATAAATTCATGGGTTTGCTGTAGCTTCATTTTTAAATTTACATTTTCAATATTCTCATAACTTAAAAATAAACAATTCTCAGGAGGAAAACGTAATTTCGTATATGATTTTCCCCCCATCATTATTCAACACATTTTAATTTGTTTCTGTCTGAACTTTATTTTCAGACATCATAGTTGCATTTCAAAGATGAGCCTCGAAATTAATTTTTATCTAATCTTTATTTTAAAAAAAATTCTGATTTGATGATTTCTTTTAAGTTTTCCTAATACATGATAGTTTCATTTGGAAGAAATATTTTAAGTTACTTTGATTTTATATTTATTTTAAGTACATGATACATAATAATATTCTTCACATTCTCATTTAATATAAGAGTTTAATTTTATGTATTTTTAATTATTGTTAAAACTAATTTTATAAAACTATTTATTAACTAAAATATTGTGAATTTTTATTTCAGTAAAAACAAATTTAAACTTATTCCAGTTTGCAGTTTATTTTTAGAATACAATAAATTAATATTTTAGATCAAATCCAAATAGTTTTACAAATACGGAAATAAAAAAATGAAAATCAAAGCTATGATTTTATACTTAAAATTTATTTTGTTTCAGAACAAAATGAAAACTAACGGGACACTAAAACTGTTTACATTCGACTAATCATATTGCGAAAATATTTTCTTTATTTTCGAGAATTATTTATAAAACATAAATTATTTTTCAGAATGGTGCAAAACATTTTCATTAGGTTATATCAGATTTTATTTTGTAGCATATAGTGACGGCATTTTTCGACGGCCCTTTTTAAACAAATTATAGCTCTAAATAAATGACTTACATTCTCATATAACGTTTACTTCCACCAGACATTTCAATTATATTAATTGTATTATGGGTAAAAATAAACCCCAATTCTTTTGTTTATATATTTAATTTTATTATTCATGGTTGTTTGAGTTCTTTAACTTAATTTCTGTACGCATAGCAACAAACTTAACTATAAATGCCAACAAATTATTGGATCATACATACCGAAAACATTTCTCTCGTTTTACTTTCATTTCTGCAATTTCACTTTTACTTATTGCAACACAAAATGTTTACGATCAGGTCGAAGATAATAGCTGAAATAATGCAACATTTAAAGAACTACTTAAAGAAGATATTTTCCAGTAATAACATTCTGATCCTTTGATTAGCTTTATATGTAAGTATCTTTTCTACGGATATATCAAGATCTCAATGATCGTATGCTCCGTAAATGAAGCCACTGGTTCAAGAAAGTATTTCAAGTATGGTTATCTAATAAATGGTTTTACCGATCGTATAATTTTTTACTTTCCGAACACTATAGTGTGGAAAGTATTGTAATCATCTCAAAAATCCGAATTTGAGATTTTGATGTTTCTATACGTTTTGAAGTCCCCTGAGTCCGTTTTCACTATTTTTGCAATGATGTATGTATGTGTGTGTGTATGTGTGTATGTATGTGTGTATGTCTGTGTGTATGTCTGTGAGTGAACACGCTAGCGTCTAAACGCTTTGTTCGAATAAGCTGAAAGTTGGTACGTATATTCTAAGTCACCATAGTACGAACTCTATAGATTTTGGTGAATCTAGCACTTATAGTTTTTTTACAGGGACACAAAGAAAAATTCTTTATCATTATGGCCTATGGGACCAAAATCTTAAAAGTACGATAGCATCTAAACGCCTTATTCAATTGAGCAAAAAAATTATACACATGTGATAGATCACAGATACTTAATCTGTATAGATTTTGGAGAATATAGCACTTATAGTTCTTTTACAGGGACACAAAGAAAAATTCTTTATCATTATGGCCTATGGGGCCAAATTTTTAAATGTGTGATAGCGTCCACATGCCTAATTAATCTAAGCAAAAAATTTGTACACATGTTATAGGTCACAGTTTCACCAACTGTATAGATTTTGGTGAATCTAGCGCTTACAGTTTTTTTACAGGGACACAAAGAAACTTTCTTCATCATTATGCCCTATGGGACCAAATTTTTAAAAGTGCGATAGCATCTGAACGCCATATTCAATTGAGCTGAAAATTTATATGAATATTATAAATCACTGTTGCACTAACTATAAGCATTTTGGTGAATCTAGCATTTATAGGTTTTTACAGGGACACAACGAAAAATTCTTTATCATTATGATCTATGGGCTCAAAGTTCAGTAGCGTTAAATAAAACATCGTGTAATATATCGAAAAAAAACACTCAAACACTCTATTATGGTTTTCTCTCTTTTGTTTGTTTAACAACTCCTCTTTCTTTACTTTATCTACAAAACTGTTAATTACTCAATGTTCGGAAAGTCGAGTGGAGTCACTCCAGATTTTTTTTTTTTAAATACAGAATGTCTTATAAATTCAAAATTAGTTTTGAAAAAAAAAAGAAGAATTGGCATATTTTAATGCAGTTTTTGAAAATGTTATTCTCTCAATGGTGGACCTTTTTTAAGCAAAAAAGAAAATAGTTTAAATATATGTTAATAGTGGGCGCTGAACATAAGTAATCACTGGAAATGTGACAACCCGAGGTCATATAAAACGAAAGATGTACGATTAAGAGCTCATTCCTGATCCCCCCATGATACTTCTACTTCCAAATATATTTACAGCATGTTTTTAACACTAGTGGATAAAAAATATCATTTATAAAGTTATTTTACCTCAATCATGTATTATCGATCAAAATTTGTTGAGTTATGAAATAATAAAGCTTAGATTGTCATTTATAGTGATGCAGACACTTAGAAGACGTTCTCTGATGCTCTAATATATTCTTCTACACATTTCGCTATTTTGAAATAAACATAATTTTTAAAGGAATTCTGTGATTTTCTTGTCTTCAGTGTCCTCTATCGATAAAAGACATATTAGAATCTATCAATTCTATAACTTTTTTTTTGGATCATTCTTAGGGGTGTTTCGTAGATTTATCACCAACTGCCCACAAAATAGTATTAATGCGACGTAAAACATACTCACTCACCCTTCTCAATTTTTTGTAACCTTTTAAACAATTTATGAATTTAAAATTAACTAGGTTCCCAATATGCATAATGACATGATTGCAATTCTTTATCAATTCAGTACTAAGGAAAATGCTATTTAAGCAATTTAAATAACATATAGTAAAAGCTTCTCGAAGTAGGTAAATTACTGTTTTAAAAAATAGCTTTAAAAAAATACTTATATTTTAAAGCATCATATTTGCAAACGAAAAACTTGGAAAACATTATTATAATTTGAAAACAAATTCAAAAAATTATTTTCGTGTTTTTAATTTTGTTTTTGGTGTTTCTTTTATATTTTACACCTCATTTTATATTTTTAAATACCTTATCATACATTATTATTATTATTTTTATTTTAGCGATAGCTATTAGATTTCGTTTTGATATATTTATTTATTTATTTATTTACAAAATGTTATAAAACAATAACATGACAAATCACCGATATACCTAGAAGGAGAAAATGTGATTTAAATTAACTTATCTTATTTATTTCAAAGATAGGGCCCACAACCATCATGATATACTATTCTAAGTTTTTTATGGTTTGAAAATATTAAATGAAGAAAATTATAAACAAAATAATAGGTTGGTTTGCTTATTGCTGTAGAAGGGGATTGACACTCTTCAATTAGAATATTACGGATTGCAAGATTAGTTATGTGATTTGGTATGTCGACTATTCATGAGATTTTTCGTGTAATATACACTCAAGAGCCAAAACATTATGACCACCCCTACATTTTGCAATGAACTCTCCCGGATGACGTGGAAGGTACGTGATCAGGTGGGAGTTGTATTTAACTGCTGCTAGCGAGTCTAAAGTATCATTTTTTATTTTTTTTTGCTTACTTTTATGTGAGATGGGAAAGGCTGTGGATCTAAGCTACTTTGATTGAGGGCAGATTGTAATTGCTCGAAGGCTCGAAACAGGCATTTCCGAAACTGCACGACTCGTGGGTTGTTCGCGATCTACAGTTGTTAGTACTTATGCAAAGTGGATGAATGACGGTGAAACCAGCAGTAGACGACAGGGTGTTGGGCGTCCACACGTTATCAAAGAGAACGGTCGTTGGAGATTGTTCCGCTTGGTTAAGCAAAACCGAGCCAGACAGTGGCTCAGTTGACAGCCCAATACAATACAGGGTCAAGTAGAATTGTATCGGAGCACACTGCTCAGCGGACACTGTTGGATATGGGGCTACGCAGCAGACGTCCCACTCATGTGCCTCTGCTGACAAAGCTTCGTCACGAACTACGCCTACGCTTGTCCCGGGAACATCGTGACTGGACCATGGATCAATGGAAGAGAGTTGCCTGGTCAGATGAATCACGGTTTGTCATTCATCACGCCGATGGCATTGTTAGGATACGCCTTCAACCAGGCGAACGGTTGCTCCCTCAATGTACAGAAGGTCATACACAGGCCGGTGGTGGCGGTATTATGCTTTGGGGGACGTTCTATCGGGCATCTCTGGAACCCGTGGTTGTGGTAGAGCAGATCATGAACGCTACAGAGTATCTGAACGTCATTGCCGTCCAGTTGCTCCCTTACATGGCGTCTGTCTTCCCAACTGGAAATGGAATGTTCCAACAGGACAACGCTCCATGTCAGAAGGCTCGAATTGTGTTGGAGTGGTTCTAGAAACATGATGCTGAATTCCAGTTAATGCCCCGGCCGCCTAACTCACCGGATCTCAATCCGATATAACACATTTGGGATGTCATGGAACGGCAGCTCATAGTTCAAATACCACCAAGTCGCAATATCTGGAATTTGCGTGGCCGTTGCTTTAAACATGTGGTGCAATCTGTCTCCGGCCATCTACCAAAGACTTGTGGCGTCCATGCCAAGGAGGGTTGCAGCTGTGTTGCGGGCCAAATGTGGGCCAAAGTTGGGCCAAAGGTGGACCAACTCATTATTGACAGGTGGTCATACTGTTTTGGCTCTTGAGTGTATATGCGTGTACATATCATTTCTTCTTATGCAATGTCTGAAAGGTATTCATATACACTCGTTGCCATAAAAATTTGCGCACCAAGAAGTAATTGTTGGACCGTAACGAAACTTGGCATGAAGGTACGTGCCAGGCAGATATGCCAATGATTAGAATTGCAACGTGATTGCACATTGCGTAAGGCCACCAGAGGGCGTTAAACTTCGTTCTTCTTGGAGTGTAAAATAGGAAAGCAGAGCTTGTTTGGTGTATATAATCTGTTTCAGAGAGACGCTTTTTAAGTAGAGATGCCGTGACGCCGCCATCGAAGAATACACGAGCCACTGTCTGAGTCTAGAGGGAAAGAATCATCGATATGACGGAATCCGGGTAATCAGCTCGGTGAGTAGAAAGCCACCTAGGCTGTTCTGATTCTACTGTGAGAAGGTGTTGGGACCAGTGGACAAGGGAGAGGTCGCTTACACGGCGATCAGCCTCAAGACATGCTCGACAGACCAATAATTAAAAGAAATTTCGCTTCATACGAAACATACGCATAGCGCCAACTATCTCGTTGTCCGCCATCCAGACATATGCAGCACTTACATGACCTTTCCCTATGTATGCACGTACCATCGCAAGGCGCCTGGATGAAGGACATTTGCTATTGCGGCACCCATTTTGTGTGCTGCTAATAATATCCACCTCCCTCTCCTCCGTTTGGAGTGGTGTCGCACTCGACGGGGTTGGATTGTAACCGAATGGAATCAGGTCGTCTTCAGCGATGAATCCAGATTCAATTTAAGCAGTGATGACTAACATGTACGTGTGTAGAGGCAAAGGGGGAATGCTTCAAATCTGCCTTTTTTCTACAGCTGCACACCGCACCCACAGATGGTGTGATGGTATGGGATGATATTGCAAACGACACACGGTCATCTCTAATATTAATCCACGGTATCCTCACAGGTCAACGGTACGTTCGTGACATCCTTTAGCTACAGGTGTTGCCTCTCATGCCAGGGCTCCCATGAGTCATTTTCAACAGAACAGTGCTCAACCACACACATGAATGGTGTCACAGGACTACCTCCGCCACAATACTATCCTCTCCTGGCCTGCTCGATCCCTAGATTTGTCACCAATGAAGCACATCCGGGACCACTTGGAGCGGCACGTTGGGGAGCCTACGAATTTGGACAAATTAAGAAGTGTGTTTACAAAAAATGTGGAACGAGATGTTACAGGACATCCTGCCGGACTTGTATGCCTCAATGCTCGCTCGTATCGCATCGTGCATTCACGCTAGAGGTAGTCCAACAGGATACTAAAACCTCCATTCTTTCGCAATTTTTACTGTAATATATGATCATTTCGCTTTGATTTTTTAATCATTTACTTATATCAATGTTACATTTATGTGTCTAAAATTTCTTTACATTCTGACAACTCTTTCTTGGTGCGCAAATTTTTATGGCAATGAGTGTTATATATATATATATATATATATATATACATACATAGAAAGAGAGAGAGAAGATGTAAGAACTGAAAACTATGTGTAACTAGAGCAAAAAATGAAATACAAAAATCGGAAATAGCATATCAAATGAAGATAAATAAAACTACTAATTAGAAAGTAGAAGAATAAATTTAAGATTTTTTCTCTTTGCGACATCGTTATCAAAAGCAATCTTTCGCAATTTTTACTGTAATATATGATCATTTCGCTTTGATTTTCTAATCATTTACTTATATCAATGTTACATTTATGTGTGTAAAATTTCATTACATTCTGACAACTCTTTCTTGGTGCGCAAATTTTTATGGCAATGAGTGTTTTATATATATATATATATATATATATATATATATACATAGAAAGAGAGAGAGAAGATGTAAGAACTGAAAACTATGTGTAACTAGAGCAAAAAATTAAGTACAAAAATCAGAAATAGCATATCAAATGAAATTAATAAAACTACTAATTAGAAAGTAGAAGAATAACTTTAACATATTTTCTCTTTGAGACATCGTTATCAAAGGCAATCTAATGCAAGAAAAAAATAAACAACGATGTTACTGATGATAGCAATGGATAAAATAATCCAAAATATCGCTATTAGTTTGCCCGAAATCTCAGTAAAAAAAATAATAATAAGAGCCAAACATCGAAGGTAATTCAAATACACTACGATATAACCAAAAACTTCTGATATTCTTTAACCATATTTCTAGAGACCATGGGAGCCTCTGTGCAAATGCAGACTCAACGAGTCCGATGTCAAAATAGGAGTGATAACATTGTAGTTGAGAAAACATAAGTGGTAAGGGAACACCGAATGACTGGATGTTTATTAAAGACAGCCTGTCGGTCAATTTGGCACCCCTCCAAGCTTTTAGACTCGCTCTTACGGCTAGGTGTAGGAAACATGGTTTCACTATAGCCGCAATTTAACATCTTACGACTGAACTTAAACACAATGAAGTAAATACATATTTTTATCTGCAAAGAACATGTTTAATATAGGATATGTCATATAAATCTTTTACTATCTATTTACAGGGCCCCACAAAATAATTTGGATGTATTATGACAATATTTTAAAAATTCTGAAAATGTATTTGAAGTTGTATCATGCGTTTTTCATACTGTGCCAAATCTAAGTACAATACGTGGTGTGTGTATATAATTTTTAGACAACGTACAGGACGACTCAAATTTGAGTGAATATATTCTTCTCTATGTAATGTAGCTATAGGAAGTTCTTTACTATATTTTACTAAATCCAGGAAAACTGCTGAGGAATGAAATTTACTTTCGCATACCCTAACTTAAACAATGTACTAGTTTTATACCGAATTTCAATGTTTATTTTTGTTATAATTATATGTTTTTACTCCTGAGTGCAAAAATCAAGTTGTTAGCGGTTCATCTCTGTATGTGTCTGTTTTTAGCATAAGTTAAAAACAAATAATATCATGAAATTCAAATTGGGTATTTTTAAGAGGATATGAGGTTGCCACTTAAACTTTTAGACCAAAATTGTTCCATTTCAAAGAGTGGTGCAGATGAAATGATTTATTTATTTTTTTTTTTTAAATTTAATTACAGCTCTAAATTTAACGTATGTATGAAAGTATGAATGCATGATAACTCATGAATGCATGTATTATGCTCGATCGGAGGTGAGTGGCGAGTTGATGGGGCGACGGCTTCCCTCACACAGAAATTTGTATCTAATAAACTTATTTCTGAAACTATTTTCAACCTTTTTAAAGCACTTTATATACATAACTGATGTCGTATCACTTATCTATAGTCTGTATTTATGGTAGTTAAATGCAGGGAAGAAAAAGTCGCGTGAGTGGCATATACATGTATATATACATATAAGAAGATGTTCCTAATTTAAACCAAATATTTTTGAGTATAAACGATTATACATTTAATTTTTAATTTTATAAAGATACTTTAAGTTTACTGTACATCTCAGTTTATTTCTGCCTTACTACATGATGTAATCCATTTCGTGCAAATTAGTTAAACCACTATAAATTTTAAGATTAGAACAAACAAAATGTATAGTAAATATTTTGTATATTCATTAAGTTTATACAAAGAGAAAAACATTATCTAAATTAATTACCCTAAAAAATTGCACAAAGCATGTATTCATAAATTTGTGAGACAATATTCTGCTATTTGTAATTTTTAATTATTTTAACAGTTAAAAAGTTAAAAGAATGTATCATTGTAAGAAATAATATTACATAGTATACGTAATATATGTAAAGACATAACACATATTTTTAAAATATGCATAAATTAAAAAAAAATACTTAAAAAGATTACATAATTTAAACAATTTAAGCAAAAAGCGTGACGTAGCAATAAAAAAAAAATAACAATGTCCTTTCTTCTTTATTTTTAGAAGGAATTTTTTATTCTCTGGAGCGAAATTATTCTTCACTTCTGTCGCGAAGATTTTATATTTAAAACTGTCTTTTTAAAAATTTATTTTATAAAACACTGAAAGTGTATTTAAAAAAAAATGATTATTTTTGAAGAAAATAAGCTACGATGAAATTAAATTTCTGTTTTTAAATAAATTTAAAGTACATTGATTAACTGAAATACAGATATAAAGCTCACATATAAGATAGAAAATAAACATTCTTTACCTGATATTAAATTCAACTGAAACTTTTTATGAACCTTTTATTATAACAGTGATCAAAATAAGTCGAAAACATTACGGAAATATTTATTTTCTTAGGAGATACTTTTAGAAAATAATCCATAACTTTTTTAAACGTATAAATCACATGGAAATTGTATATTATTCAATGATTTTATTCAAAAAATAAACAGCACATTATTTTGAGAGTTCGAGTATTATTTTAATATTGATGTTCATAATTAGTAAATAGTTCTATAATATTTGAAATGTCAGATAAAATTGCTTCCGATATTGGTCAGTCTAGTTAATAATTTTGACATTTTTTTTTTTTTTTTTTTTTTTTTTTTTTTCATAAATTGTAAAATTTTTTAATAAAATCAAAATGTGCTAAAAAGGACAGAAAATAGTATAATTAAAAAAAAATGTTATATAAGATAATGAATTAATTTAATACAATTCAAATTGCATTTATGCAGAAATAAATCTGAATAATTTTAAAGAAAAAGTTTTTGGTGGACCCCCTACATTTTGTTTAGATAAGCAAAAGGTGAAATGTTATTTGATGTTATGTTATAAACTGCGCAAATAAAGCAAATACTAATTGATGTGTCATACGTTTAATGAGTGAAATATAAAAATATCTCATTAGATATTATGAATATTAGGTTTCTTAAATGATTGCCCTGTTTAATGTAAGGTAACGGATATGTAAATACAAAGTTCTCCGAAGAGCCGTTTTCTTATTCAAGGGAAAATTACAAAATTTTAAATGCAAATCGTTATGAAAAGTTTTCTAACAGGAAAGATTAGTTTCAAAAGGTGACAACATGGGTAATATTTTAATAATAGTAATAACACATTGTTTACTTATGTCTATAAACTCTTCATTAAACTGTCTAAATGTGTTTAACATGTTCAAGAAAGAATGAAGGTACGTGAAAATAAATTTTTCTCTCATTTTTTTTTTTTTTTTTATTTATTATTATTATTATTTTTTTTTTTATGTTGAGAACGTAGCGCTGAATACTCTCTTTCAGTTTTTTATTATTATTATTATTATTATCATTTATAAACATATCTTAAATTTTGTAAAGCAATGTTTATACATTGCAAATAAAACAGTAATTTTTAAAGAAACTTGTTTACATTATTTACGATAAATAAATAAATAAAAATAAAGAACTGTTTCAAAGAGAAAAGCAGTTTGTTATTTTTCTAATTTTTTCTAGCGGAGGATAAATAATATTAAACTGTAACAAAGCTTAGATTTTTCATTGCATCACTTAGACGGAAAGTGTTGTTTTCTGTTACAGAGATTATTTGTTGCATTAAACTTCCATGTCATTTTTTTTTTTTTTTTTTTGAGGATCAAATTTCAGGATTCGCAAGGATAACAGGTCCATAATCAAATGCGTTTTCAAAAGTTTACTTTCACTTTTAAAAATACGAATGCAACAAATGAACATGGTATTACTGCAGGTTTCTTTTCTTTTTCTTTTTTTTTTTTTTTTTTTCACGCAGAACGGGTGCGCATACGCGCACACACACACAGTAAAAAAAAAAAAAGCTAACAATAGATTAAAAAGGCTCTCATTCAGAACGGGATAGTAAAGCTTTTTGGAGAAAAATGGAGTTTATGGCAAAATTGCCCAAATGATTTATTACAATATCTCTTGTAATAAATCATTGCGAAATGCTTGGAGATCTCGTAGTACCAGTTAATGACGGTTAATGATTTCATGTGAGCTGTGCAAAAAGAAGAAAAATTGCAATGAACATTATGATTTTATGAAAAAAAAATCTTAATTATCATTCAATTAGTTCTTCTAACGATGAATGTGTATAAAACTTGCCACAGAGACAGACACCTGTCAAATGTCAAAAGAAATATTTTGTGAGAACAAAATTATCACAGTTAACAAATAATGCATCGTATCCTGACTTGAATGAGAAGGCTCTAATTTTAAGGTTAGAAAATTTGTTATTTTAGATTTAACACTAATAAAGAATATTAATACCAATATATAATTTTTTTTTAAGTAATATGTAATTTTCATCATCACATATCTCTCTGCTGTTTTAGACTTAAAAATTATGAGGAATATTGCAATACTAATTTAACACAATAATACACGTGTTTTAACAACACACTTTGCGTTTGTAGCAATATGAGCTAGAACATTTTTGATTGACTATGCAAATTTTATCCCATTCCACATTTTTAACATACTTTTCACATTTTTATCATAGTAATCCTTTTATAAATGAGAGAATTCTAACGCATTTTAATATGAGTCTTAACCCATTAACGCCCGAATTAATTTTTCTAAATACCTTTTGATGAATATTTCGTATCTAAAAAGATGTGGACTACTGAGAATAAAATATATTAAATTCAAACAACTCTTCGATTAGTTTTTCTGTTAGTCTGTCCTCATTTGAGGAGGTTTGGTGTTCCAGTGAAAAAACTTCGAGATAGGAAAACTTCGAGATAACAGCATAGTTTCATATTATATGTTGACAAAGATCTCGAAAGTAAAGTATTACAATATATATTATTATTCAACTTCATTTAAGTTACTGTATCTCTGAAAAAGCAAATATATGTACGATGAATCCTAAAATCCTAAAATAACTATCCAAATTATAAAATAATAATTGGTATCAGGTACATAAAACTTCTTGGAATCATTTATAGAGATGCCATAAATTGTCTCTAAAAAGTAGAAATCATTCGTAGAAACCACAAAAGATATAGGGGAGATCCGTGTAATATGGACCCCCTAAGCAAGAATGCTCATGAAACTAAAATTATTAAAAGAAAAAGATTTAATTTGTTGGCTGCTCATTACAGTTGTATAGTTGCATGGTTCAAGCATAGTAGCAATCTGGGAAGTATTAATAATTGCAGGAAATAATTATTGTATTTATGTGTCGATGGTCGATATTACGTATACTTTCGTGTAATATGGACCAAGTGCTCCTTCCCGAATGAGTCCTTCCCGAACAGTTGACACACTTGAAATTGTGAAACGAACTGTCCAGCATGTTCCCTCATACCCTTGTCCATCTCTTGGGAATAGTAGAAATGGACGAAATAAATAATAGTTAATGCACGAAAAAAAGGGAGGTCCAAAGGTTATATTCAATGGGTTGTATGCAAAGGAAGTGTGAGATTGATTATCCCTGCTTGCCTGGCTTATTCTATAGCCTCAAGATTTTGAGTGTGTTACATACGTACGCCGAGCATTAACAAAACCTTTCTGTTTTTATCATGGACCACTGGATTACACAACAGAGCATGGTTCATATTACAAGCATAAACAGAGCAACGCTGTTTCCAATCATATGTAGCTATGCAAATTGGCGCCTATGAAACACATGTCTAGATTTAATTTAGAAATTTATTCATCAAGCCTGTTTATTCAGAATATTTTGGACTCCAAAATATTCAGAAATGACATGTCTAGATTGTTCAGAAAATATTATCCGTGTTAATATTATTAAATTTGCTACTATTAACGCGGAAATTATATTACAATTACCTATCAGTAGAAAGTAATACTTTCACTTTAACATACTTGTTACATCAATGGTCATATAAACTGAAAAATCAATTTCATAATCGTTCAAATACAGGTACGCATGTACAAGTCACTTCTTTACTTTGGATAACAATAATATTCACTAAAGACAATAAGATGGTTTCGCCATCTAGTGTTGAACATATAAATTTTCTTATGGTCCGTATTGCACTATTGTCCATATTACACGGTTCTCCCCTGCGCGTTATTTTATTAGCTGTCCTCAAATGAGGACGCTGGGCGTTAACGTGTTAATATTATTGTTTTTTAAGTAGTAACTGTTTAAAAACAGTAAATCTATTTGTTTGTCTTTTTTCTGTAAAATAAACGATGTTTTGCTTCCTGACCGTTTCTTAAATTTAAGGTGTTTTTTCTTTCATAATTTACATGAAATCTTATGACTAAATGTAACTCCCATTTTTTTATTAAGACACGTTCCTAATTTCCTACATTTTTCTTAAATACTTACCAAAAAAAAAAAAAAAATGCCATATTATTCAATTCAAATATTTTAGTAAACCAAGACTTTATTTAGTTTTCGTGTAAAAATCATCGTTGAATGCGAAACTTCATGAAAAACGCACATACATGCATATTTTTAGTTCAGTGATTATCCGTTAAATTTCGATATTTGATATTGAACTACACAATTTCTTCAATTTCAAAGTCATTCATTTTTCGATTAAGTCGGTATTTTAATTTCCTAATAGATTGTAAAGTCGTTTTTTTTTTTATATATAATTGTGAAAGTTTGATATAAAAAATTATTTAGATTGATTTTTTTTTTTTTTTAATAATTTTAAATTTACGCTAATATTTTCAAAAGTGTGAATTTAACTAAAGGAATATTTCACGAAACAAAATCAATTATGTTAACGTAACAACTGTTCTAATAAGTGGCGTGGTCTCAATTTTTCCATATATCAAAGAGAATTACAAGAAAAGTATCATAATAAGCTCTTATAAACGTCTTTTAAAGTCTTTTTTTTTTCTCTCTTGAAAATGCAGTTTCATTAAAATATATTTCAAGTTATTTTTATTTAAAAATCGCTCTTGATTCCTTCTTGTAGTTTAAAATTGCTCAGCTGTTTTTATAGAAATTTTTAAGTGCTAGAAAGGTGATTATCGGGGTCATAAAGTAAGATATATCAGTGCGCAAATTTAAGCGGTGGGAGAACTGTATGAAAAACTGCATCGTTAAGATGCTTAATCACGTTCCTTTTCTGAGTGGCTGCTATTCTTAGTTCGCTCAATATGCGAACGGGAAACTGAAAGAAGTGTTATCAAATTGAGTAATAATTATTATCGAAGTGCGTCATAAAATTAAGGAAATACATGTGAATTTATCTATTTAGCTTTGGCAAATTTATTTATTGCGCATTTTTTTTTCCCAGAAAAATACATAGATTGCCCAAAAGGTTTTTTTCATTTTGACATGGAAAGTAGAAGGTAAACTTTTCTTTTTAATGTGTCTAAGGTATATTGTTATAATAATTTTAAATATATATAGAAAGAGTTTGAAAAGAATTCATATTTTTACAAGATTGAATTGTTGCAAACATATATTGTAACTCTACTAAGAATAAATACTTTACGACAGGGTTCTTAATAGTCACTATATTGAATGCCACTCTTTTTAATAGCAATTTTCATTAATCGTTTGTAGTACTTATCTTCGAAAAATAATACAAAAATTGTTTTATATAAAAAGCTGTACTGAAAATAGTGACAGCTGATAACACAGCTTTAAAAAAAAAAAAAAAATCCAACTGTTTTATTTGCAATGTTTTAATATTAAACCGTGTAATTAAGATCAGGACCAGACAGCTCAGTTAACTCTTCTACACATGAATGTACTGCGAAAAATGGTAAGTGAATTTTTATACACTGAGAAAAAAATATATACCGCCTTCATATAGAATGAATAAGTGGCCATTTTCTAAATCCCTTAAATAGAAATATAGATTTCCGAGATATGAGCATAAGGCATGCCAATAAACTGAATAGACGAAATGATCGAGAATTTCTAATCTATACTTTTCCGAATGATAAAAAAATATTATGAATATTTTGAATATTATGAATCCTAGAGACGTTTTCGCTGATTTTTATGTTATTTGGTGTGCTGATTTAGAAAATTACTTCCCATCACGTCAGAATCTTTTGTAAGATTGCTATCGATATTTTTGATAAAATTCTATTTAAAAAGGAATTCTCTCGAAGAATTTTGCATGTACTATCTGGCAACAATAGCTTTTATCCATTCTTAATGAGGCAAATTGATTTTTCAGCAATCGATTTATTTTTTATAGGTTTAAATGGATGAAAACCACTGTTGCCAGATCGCACGAGCTGCTTCTGGTCGAGAGAAAAACGAAGAGTCCTTTCAGTGTACACTTTTCATATCAAATTATGGTGCAATTTCTAAAAGAAAATCCCCAACATACTATTTTATTTGTTTTTATCAAGTTAACTTACATAAAATAAACGATTGACCAAGAGGAGCAAATAATGAGAATGTGTTAAAAATCGAACAAAAATTGAATTTTCCAAGAAAACGTGACGTGATAGAAATTTTTCATTACATTTTTTGAAATCAGCACCAAAAAATACCACTACCCCCGTAACACTGGAATTACGGGATTGGTAAAATATATAAAGTACAGCTATCAATAGCCTTGTATTTTTTCCATAGCAGGCCTGTATCTTTTTTTTTACACTTTCCAACAAGGTTGAAAAGTGTTAATGACTTCGACCTGTCTGTCTGACAGTCCGCACTCTAAACTACCGTAAATATTCTTGGAATTTCTTGAAATGAAGTACAATATTCACGTTTATTATCGTATGTTATCTATAGAAAATGGAGTAAAAAACTTTACTGGTCTGTGCACAGGGACACCCGAAAGTATTCCAATGCATTGTGTTCTATGAGAAGTATTTCTATAAACCATATTTTAATACCGTTACTTTACACAAATCTTAATGAAATTGAAATATGTTATTCAAGTCCACTATCGGATGCTCCCCATTGAAATTGGAGTAAATACCGTTACAGGTTTATGTACAGAGACACCAGAAAATATTCCAAAGCATTGCGTTATATGCGGGATATTTCAATAAACCAAATTTTAAGAACTTCACTTTACATAAATCTTAATAAAATTAATATATATTATTCATATGCACAAAAGAAGGTTTTCCATAGAATACAGTACGATGAGCATTAAATTTATAGGGCCACAAAAAAATATTCAGTTACATGAATGGGTATTATTGGAAATATGCAGCAATTGACTTTTCATTTATATCATTTTTTAAATGTTTTTAACACTTTCCTATAAGGTTGAAATGTGTTAATGACTTCGTTTGTTTGTTTGTCTATCCACGCTCTAACTCTCGTAAATATTTATGGAATTTCTTGAAAATGATATACTTTATTCAAGTTCTCTATCGAATGTTTATTATTGAAAATGGGGTGAATACCTCTACTGGCTTGTGTACAGGGACACCCGAAAGCATTTCAAGGCATTGTGATCTGTGCTAGGTATTTCTATGAATAATATTTTAATTCCTTTATTTTACAAAAATTTTAATGGAATTGAAATATGTTATTCAAGTTCACTATTGGATGTTTACTGTAGAAAATGGAGTCAATACCACCTCTGGTTTGTGTACAAGGGCACTCGAAAGTATTCCAAAACATTGCGTTATATGAGAGACATTTCTATAAACCAAATTTTAACAACTTTACTTTGAACAAATCTTAATAAAATTGAAATATGTTATTCATATGCATAAATGAATGCTTTCTACAGAATGTAATATCATTATCATTAGATTCACATGGCCACATAAAAATATTCAGTTACATTGAGGGCTTTTATTGGAAATTTGCTGGAATTGCCTTTTAAGTGATTTGCTGGAATTGCATTAAGCGATTTAACACTTTTTAATATTTTTTAAGCGTGAATATGCTTTCAATTTGCGTATCTATCTGTCTGACTGCGCATCTGTCAATCTGTCCGTCTGTCCGCCCCCAACGTCCGTAAATATTTTCAGAAATTTTAAAAATATTTCAAATCCACTATGGAATGTTCCCTGTTTTAAATGACATTAATAGATCCTGTGCAACTGGTTTGTGTGCAGGGACACCCAAAAAATGCCAATACATTGTATTTTAGGACAGACATTTTTATAAATCACATTTAAAGAAACTTCTATTGTAAAAATCATATATAAATTGACATTTATTGTTAATATGCTAAAATAATATTTTGTATAGAATATGATTTTCTTAACCTTCAGATTTACAGGGTTACACTAAGATATTCAGACACTAAGATATATTAATAACACCTGCAATTACAATATAAGTGATACGTTTTCTTTTGTGTAAAGCATTTTTAACACTTTCTAACAATGTTTAATAATGATTAGGAATTCATTTAGACTATGTGTATTCCTTTCAGAACTACTGCCTGACTGTTGTGTGATTACGTAGCCAAAGAGCATTGAAAGTTATACGATACAACAATTACGTACATTTGAAAAGTGTTAATAATCAATGCGTACCGCATGATTCTTCGTTCTTATTTCTATGAGTCTTAATTTGTAGTATAACATTTTGACACTCTTGCGTGATAACCACATAAATTCTTAACCTAGTCAGGCTAAGTTTCAGATATTTCCTGGCAAAAATAAAAGAAAATAACTTCAAAACTACTCTCAAACTTTGGTGATATTAACTCACGTCAACGTATCGAGGTATTCCGATCCAACTTTTAGTGGAATAAAATCATGTTCCTTTCCACATAACGAATTTCGAAAAATATGTTAGGTTCTTTCCTTAAAACCAAATAAACAATAGCGGACAACTACTGTAAACTAATGGCAATGATACCATAATATGGTGGAAACCTATAAAAATGTTTTATACTATTAATTGTTATAAGCAAATTTTTAACGCCGTATATGAATTTTGCATATAGTAATTTCCGCCATAAAAGCCGCAAGTTAGGAAAATCCGATTTATATCAGAAATTGTACATAATAGACATAATTATACTATTAGTACCAGATATGAAAATATTACATTTTATAAAATAATATTTTTGATTTGAAACAAAATTATATGACCTGTGACATTTTCACCGAAAGTTACTCTACTGGGTGATTCAAAATAGATGTTACAGCAATTATCTCTTAAACTAAGAATGACAGAAACATATTTCTAATTACAAAATTGGTGCAAACTAAGAGTAGATTTCAAAAATGGCATCTTTTATACAAGGGACAGTTTATATATTAAAATAAGAAATTTAATTTTTATACGCTCTGTCTTATCATATGGCTTATATTTAGAAAAATATCCTCCTTGCTTTAAGAAGAAAAATAAAAAAAATCATCTTTCTAAGTGAAAATCTCGCTAAGTTATTGCAATTTGAAAATGATGACTTATGATTTTATTTTCAATTTTGGCATCTATATTTTGACCCCAAAATACTCGCTTTAGGGGGTTATCTATGAGATGATATAAATTTAAAAAAAGATCCTTTTATTTGTAAATAACAATTAAAAAATTTCAAGCACATGAAATCAACAGTTTTAAGAACTTGTTGCAAATTTAGTTATTCTGTATTGTTAAAAAATTTAATAGTTGAATTTCTTAGAGGGTCACTTGCAAATTAAAACACGTTAAGAGAGGAAGAATATTAAAAGACTAGCAATCCCGTGCGAAATTTTTGCAGTTTGCTTTTTTTTAACACTTTCCAACATGGCTGAAATGTGTTAATGACATCGGTTTATCTGTCTGTCCATTAGTCTTTCTGTCTGTCTGTTTGTCCGTGCTCTAACTCCCGTCACTATCCATATACTTCCTTGAAACTCATATATGTTATTCGAGTTAACTATCGGATGTATCCCATTGAAAATGGAGTAAATGGCGTCTGTTGGCTTGTGTACAGGGACACCCGAAAATATTCCAAAGCATTGTGTTCTCTGAGAGGTATTTCTATAAACCGTACTTTAATACCTTCAATTTATACAAAATGTTAATGAAATTGAAATATTTTATTCAAATTCACTATCAGATATTTTCTAAAGGAAATGGAGTAAATACCATCATGGTTTATAACCAGGGATACCCGAAATTATTCCAAAGCATTGCGTTCTATGAGAGATGTTTCTATGAGCCAAATTTTAATTACTTTGCATAAATCTTAATGAAATTGAAATATGTCATTCATATGCATAAAAGAATTCTTTCTATAGAGTATAGTACGATTAGCATTATATTTACAGGGCCACACAAAAATATTCCGTTACGTTAAGGGTTAATATAAGAAATTTACTTCCTAACAATTTTTAACTGTGAATATGATTTCAATTTGTGTATTTGCCTGTCTGACTGTCCATCGGGTATCTGTTCGTCTGCCCGCCTCCAGCGTACGTAAATACGTTCGGAATATTTAAAGAATGATGTATGTTTTTCAGGTTCACTATGGACTGTTCCGTATTTAACATGGCTTTAATAGTTCCTGTGTAACTTGTTTGTGTATAGGAACGCCCAAAAAATTGCGAAGGACATTGAAATGTATACGGTTGAACAAGTACGTACAGTTGGAAAGCGTTAATAAACAGTTTGTACTAAATGGTTTTTCGTTCTTTCTTATTTACCTTTACAATTTGAAATTTATAAGTCTTTTTTACAATTCCACCAACCAATTTAAACTTTAATTCATCAGAAGCCAAATTATTATTAATTTTTCTGGGATGAAACGTTTACGATAGTTTACCAAATCATGTAAAAAAAGTTTCAAAATAAAATTCATATTAGACGACCCAGTTCTCATACTTCCCCGGGCAGGACAGCTTTAATATAGGACCTCTATGACGGCTTAGAGAAAAATAATAATAATAATATGCCTAGTTTGATTACACTTTTTATTATTGTGTTTTTTAGCCAATTTATGACAAATGTTCATATTTTGTTTATATCTTTAAAGCATTGCTAAATTTAAAATGATACTTGCAAAGGTTGTAAAGCTGCAACTTTTAAAAATAATTTTTTCTAGAAAATGATCTCTTCTCACAAATGTCTTTCTTTTTTTTTTTTTTTAATAAATTCCTGAACTGAGTCCACGTGCTTAAATATTGCTTATGTATTATTTTTTTATCCTCGCGTATTGTATTGCAACTATTGTATGATTTGTATAAAATATAATCATAACTGGTCCATGTTAGAGAAATATTCGATATTGAAAGAAATATAAAAGTGCATTTCAGCTTATTTGTCTTATTAGACCGTTATTTAAAAGTAGATTCCAAACCATTTTGATCATCTCCCATACAGCACAGAATGTTTCAGTTATGTTACAAAAAAGGTTACAATCTTTCAAAAACGTAACACGTTTTAGTATGCTTTTTGATACCTATCTGAAACATTCGCCATTTTTGATTTTCTAACTGTTAACTGATTGTAAAGTTTCTGTTACGTATCTGATTTTTTTTTTACGATCGCGGACATTTATACGTTTTTTAAACTAATCGGAAAGCAATCTGAACGTTTTTAAACGTTTCGGAAATGTTTATAATGTTTCAATGTTATATGATTGCTACGTTTCTGGAACATTTTGTGCTGTTAGGGCTAGGTCTGACCGGATTTCGTATCTGTCTCTATAGATTTTTTTTTTTTTTTTTTAAGAAAAAATTCTTTCTAATCTTTAATGTGGCAATTGCGAGGTAAAATTTAAACAATTTCCAACAAAATTAAAAGTATTTATTCCTCAGTTCGTGTTCCCATCTACTTTTTTGCATTCTATAATTTCAATAAATAACTCTATAACGCCTTAAAATTGATGTATTTTATTATGTTTATTGAAACAAATTCGTGTTGAAAGTTGTATAAATAGCATTACAGGTTTCTGTACTCCCAAAAGATTTCTAATATATGGCAGTCCATTAGTGGTGTTTCTTTCAAATCTGGTTTAATAAATTTATATTGATTAAAACGTAACGAAATTAAAACACATTATCTAGATGCATATGTATACTGTAGAATAGATCATGGTTTTAGTTAGTGCTGATTATTTTTCAGAGCAAATAAAGGAAAATTTATTTTATATATTTTTTTAGAATTTTAAATTTTGGGCACTATATCGGGCGTATTCGATTTTCAGACAGCATACAGTACAAAACAAAAATGCAATAATGTAAGAAAATATAATGATATTATCCAAATATTTTTCGTGTTTATTTGCGAAAGGTTTATTAATATTTATAATGCTATTTTTATGGTAAATTTTTTTTATTGGATTTTGAAAATGTTTCTTAATATGATAATGTTTAGCGTGTATAAACACAGCCGGAATGCAACTTAATTATAGTCTCGTGTATTTCCAGAATTTTCTGGCTATTTCGTAAAATATTCGATTTAGTGCTTCGGTTATCGAAAAACCGATAAAAAAGGTTTTCTCGACAATATCACCAAAAACGTCGCCAAGGGGCGATAGACTCGCTAACGGCATTTTGACTTGATGAAGCTTTTTAATGGGTTTTTAAAGGGAAACGAGCTATTTTATTGTTGTAACAAGGCACACACGACGAAAACTAACATTTTATAACCTGGCTAAGCGTCTTTAAAATTACATAAAAAATCCAACTATTATTTACAAATTCGTAACAATATAGAAATATGCTTCAAAGCATACCTTTCATCATAACTTTTTGTGAATTACTGTACCCGAATAACTAACGCTATTTATATACTATTTTCAATAGGAAATTTGCCTTAGTAAACCTAAATACATGTATAAGTTTCAATGGATGCTAAAATTGTTTTCGGAAATCAGAGCAAAAATAAATTAAAGACATAAACTTTTTTTTTTTTGCGTGTGTGTGTATTTGTTTAGAAAAAAAAAAAAAAAAAAAAAAAACTCGCACGTTCAATGTGGTGCACTAGTGGCCCAGATGTCCTTCTTTCAAAACTCTCAAAACTGTATGAAGAAAAGAGCCACGTTCGATCACAGGTCACGTATATCGGCCTTCTCGCTAGGAGTTTTCTGTGGTTTTCTTCAAAATTCGCGTAAGTGTGAGCTAGAAACCATTAGAAAGTCTTCATGGACAGCTTTACTCCCAGGCCTAGACCCTAGCGTAGTCTGCCGGCTTTAACACTTACAACCACAAAAACAAATCAACCACACTTTCATTACGATTCAGAGTGAGACGCTGCCATTACTTTTATCATAGACTATTAAATATGCAATATAAATGCAGTATTATCAAGTAATCTTAAAATGGTCGAATGATAGCTATGATAAATAGCAAATTTAAATGAAGATTGGGGTGTATTGTAAGTACCACATGCGGATGATAGATCTATATAAATTACTATATCAGTAATTTATATCGATCTATCATCCGCATGTTATCGACTAAAGATTTTTGATGCCGAAATAAGGTTTTGGTATCAGCCATTACCTGGTACTGTAACTTGGCAATAGTAATAGAACAGAATGTTGATGAATTTTGAAAGTGATGAAATATTGCGTGACTTTTAATTGTTCTAATAAATACATGAAAGGGAATAGGATAAATTTTCATTACTAAGTTGTATTTAATTAATTTATAAAAAATATAATTTTTATAACCATTTGCTTTGTTATTATTATGATATAAATACTGTTATGATATTTACTGGATTTTTTAAAAATGCTTTTTTAAGTATTTTAATATTTTTTTAAGATATTTAAATATTTATGGGTGTCCCTATATACAAACTAGTAAAGCATTTGCATAGTTTTCAATGAGGCATATTCTATAACATATACTAATTTTAAGGGATTCTATGAATATCTGCGGGAATTAGAGCACGGACAGACAGACAGACCGAACTCATTAACACTTTTTAACTTTGTTGGTAAGTGTTCAAAACAAAATAGATGCAATTAAATTTTACCAGACGGAAATAGTATATGGAAATGATAAAATTCTTTAAATGTCGTTTTTTATTCAAAGGGGGGGGGGGGAAGACAATTTTTCTGGTATGTCACTCCCACGACTTTCTCTTACCCTGTATTTCAATACTATAAAGAAAGATTGCAGATTAAGGCTTAAGATCAATAAGATGAGGGGGAGGGGCTGCCGCCCTCCTCGACCCTCCGTTTAATGACAGTGTTTACATTTATTAAAACAAATATCAAGGCTGCCATTAATTTCCTTAATAAACTTGCAAATCGTGATCAACTTTTCAAGTGACAACTAGATACGAAATACAAAATATCAAATTTAAATTTCCTGCAACTATTTGTTGTTAAATTATGATGATATTTCATATACATACAGATTAACCACTAAAAATTTGACTTTCATATTCAGTTGACCCCAAAACGTGATATTATAAAAAAAAAAAAAAAAAAAAAAAAGTTGAAAACTGATTTTCAAAAACTACTTTGTTTACAGTATGTGTATGAGAAATTAATTTTCCGTCTTGTGTGAGCTGTGTTCTTCGACATAAAAAAATGTAGCAAATCATTTACGTCAATTACATTTAATAGAAAAAAATTTTTATCTTAATTTTGGGTAGCTCTGCATATTGTCAATAAACTATATACACATGACACTGTATACGTAAATTTAGTGTTATATGTAAACATGTAACACAAAACGAAATATGCTTCCAGCAATTCCCAAGTATAGCTCCAATATATCCGAATACTTTGGGTAACACTGTAAAGGAATGATGAATGACTGCCATGTCACAATCTACACAAAACATACTTTTATGCATATAAAAAATATGTTAATTTCATTTTGTTTACGGCAGCTCATAGATGCTTATGAGAAATTTCGCCCATAGACGTAATGTATTTGAATTCCCTTGGATGATCCTGTACACGAACTCTTTGTCTGATCTCAACGAAAATTTTAGTGTAGCATCACTATATGATTCGAATTTAGAATATCAAGTTTGGACTTCCTGCTGCTATATGTTCTTGAGATATGCTAATAACAAACACGCACACACTGACAGACAGACACACAGACCAACCGCTAAAAACATTATTTTTGAATTCAGGGATCTGAAAACGTGCAAATATAATAAAAACTAAATTTCGAAAATTCGACACAAATACAATATTTTCTCTGTACCATGTACATGGGTATTAGAAAATTCCCCTTTAGTATATAAATTATTCATAAATTTTATTTGCTTAAATTATCCATGTGTATTCCCGTGTGTATTCACTCGGGAAAATACGGACATTACAGGGTAAAATGGCCGTCTTTCCCCGAACGAAAATATTTTTTTTTCCCGCTTTAATCAGTCTATGCCTTATTACAAAATCTATGGTAATTACAATTTCTCACTTTTGATATAACCCCCTAAGACTTCTCGAAAAATGCTAGAATTTTATAATTACAATAATTAAGCGAAATTTTCACTTAGAAAGATAATTTTTTCTTCTTCTTAGACTGAGAAAAATATTTTTTTAAATATAAGTCATATGATATGAGGGGTCGTATAAAAATTAAATTTCGTATTTTAATTTATTTACAGCCTCTTATACAAAAGATATCATATCTGAAATCTACTCTTGATTTGAACCAATTTTGTAGTTGAAAGTATGTTTCTATCATTGCTAGTTTAAGAGATAATCGCTGTAACATTCATTTGAATCACCGTGTATAGTATATTAATATCAATACGAAAGCAGAGTATACACAAATCAGATCGAGAAAAGATCATGCAACGCAAAAATAAATGTTGGCTTTCCCTATTTAAAAAAAGAAAAAAAGTTGACATTGTTTTATTTAAACTAATCTCATTCTGAAGCTGATCACTTGAAATCTTTGTAGTTCAAGACATTAATAGTAGATATTCGTAACAATAATCCTAAATGCGAAGATAACTTATACTCGAGTGAGAACGTTTATTTTTAGAGTTTAAATTTTAAAGGCCCACACCAAGTATAATGTTCACCACAAGTACAATTATCTTATGTAGGGGTTAAAGCTGAATGACTGCACATGGATTTTAAGCCTGTGTAAAATGCTCTCTGAGTTTCTATTTTTATTTTTATTTATTTATTTATTTTTTTTTTTTTTACACTTACCTTACTACTGTTTTCAAAAATCAATTAAAATGTACGTTTTCCGCAATTTTGTCTTATTATACACTAATTTAAGTAAATTTACCTGGTCAACGATGTGATTTTTGCTTAAACTTTCCATCGCTTTTACATTACATCAAAAGTTTATATTTTATCTGAGATATTTTTTATTCTCATTACTACTAAGACCGCGTATGGCTAGTACGCACATAGTCTTACAGCTATATTATAAATAAAAAAATATTTTTTGCACGAATAATTAAAAAAAATAATCTGGTGTGTCACTCACACGACTTTCTCTTACTTTGAAATTTAATACTATAAATACAGGTTGCAGATTAATAGGTATTATAATGAGTACTGTTATGTAAACCTGTGTTGAACAATTCATATTAGGCTTCTGAAGAGTATTATATAATAATTAGTTCTGTGTGAGGGGGGCGGTAGCCCCCCTCAACCCCCCGTTTCATTAATGCACCTACATTTATATAGAATTTAATTCGATTATTAAAAAATAATTCTGTTTTTAAAAAATAATATATTAAAATTATTATTTAAAAAATATATATTTTATGATAATGCAGACGATTTCCATATTAGAGAGGTAGTATAACACCAAATATCCAAAAAAATTCCATTTTATTCTCGAAAAAAAAAAAAAAAAAAAAAAAAGATTTTTTTTTTTTCGTTAAAAGTAAAAAAAAATCGATAACTTTGTTTTAAATTATCGCAGATCGATGGTTCAACCATTCTTTTTAAAGGTATTGGCGAGCTCTTTTGAAAGATACCCATCATGAAAATTTACTCCCCTTGAGGGGGGACTTCCCCCCCAGGGGGGAGGCAAGGAGCCTACATACACAATTTTTTTTTCCCAGTTAACTATCTCTATTACAAAAAATATATATTTGTTTCATTTGTTTTAGTGCAGTCTATAGACGTTAGACTCTACTTACCTGCAATTTCCCCCATAGACGTAATGTATTAGAATTCTCTTGATTGTCCCTGTACACGAACCATTTGCTTGATCTTAACGAAAATCTTACTGTAGCATCCCTATATGATACACATTTAGAATACCAAGTTTGAAATTTCTGCCATAATTTGTTTTTGAGATATGCTGATAACAGACAGACACACAGACACACACACACAGAGACTCACAACACAGACACACACACACACAGACACACACACAGACACACAGACCATTTGCTAAAAACATGTTTTTCGTATTCAGGGGACCTCAAAACGTGTAAATATAACAAAATCTCGCGTTCGAAAATTTGACCCAAAAACAATACTTTCTCTACCTTATGGGTAAGAGAAAGTAAAAAATAATAAATGTAAATTACTTTTTTTAAGACTTTTTTTCATTTTTCATTATTGTCATGTATTTCTTACTAGTAAATGAAAACTGACACAAACAACAACAAAAAAAAAAAAAAAATAGCTGATCAATAACACAAAATAATTAAAAAAAGAGCATTCTCTGTTTATTCACTTATTTTTAGAAGAGAAATATTCCAGAGAAGCAGTTGAAAATCTTCAAAGTTTAACTTTTCTAAACTTTATTAAGATTAACGTTTGAGAGTCCAAAAATAAAATTTGAAAGAGAATTTTTTGAAAAATACATAAATATAATCTTCTAAGCAAAAAACTTTAAAAAACATTTATAACATTTTGAATTTCTACCAAAAATGGATTAAAAACGTTCTCTTTTCTACTCAGATAACACAATGACCTTTGTGCTAAGTATACTGATATATTAACAGTACAAAATGTTTCACAAGGTTAATATAATTGGATATTGGACCTAAAATGCAATTGTTCTACAATGAATTTGGCTTTGTATTATGTATTCTCACCCGTGAAGCCATTTCCTCTATTCGCGATCTCTAGACATTAAAAGGGCACTTTCTAGTAAACGTGATCTGATTCAAACATTTTCTCTGTTTTACATTACGTCAGTTGAAAATAAAAAAGTTTATTTTAGTTTGGTGACGTGTTTTTAAATTTTAAATATGTTAAATTTTGAGAGTGATTTTAAATATTATGATATTGTTGCGAAATTGTAAATAATTGTATTTATTTTTGTATAAATTCCTTCAAAGAGGCTTAGAAAGATGATAAAATGTCAATCTTCTGCATTTCCAGCTCTTTTCCCCGTTAAAATAGCTTAATTTTCCCTTTAAAATCCATTAAAAGCTGCAATAAGGCCGGTAATGGATTTGGCCCCAAATTTAGCGACTTTTTGCCCTTGGCGACTTTTTGGCGACTTTTAGAGAGAAAATTTTTATCAATATACCAAAGATGGACGCTCTAATGTGATTGGTTAAGGAGTTACGGGAAATTTCCCGAACATTCTGGGTTCGGCAGAGATGTATAAAAGGAGCTCCAGCGCATCAAACCCAGATCAGAGTCACTCAGTTTCGTCAATGCTTGCAGTACTTGTTGAAGCAGTTCTGAGCCTCTTCGAAAGAGACTTGTTTTATGTATTATTGCTATACAGTTTGTGCTGTGGATTAGCTCTTGACAGCTGTTGTTTAAGCTGTGTTTATTGGTGGAATTGAAGTTGATACCTGGTTTATAGACCTGTATTTTTCTGGAACTTTCTGTAAATAAAACTCCAGAATTTTTACAAGTTTCGCCTCTCATTCTCAGACAACTTACGTACCCCCAAGTACGCAACAATATATAATAAGAAAGGAAAGAAAAATAAAAATATTAATAAGAAAAAAGTAAAAAAAAAAAAAAAAAAAAAACCTAGTTTTTAAAGCAAAATTTCATACTTTTAAAAGTTTTCATTAATATACATCTTTATATATATAAAAATTACGTGTTACGATGTTTGTCCGCGACGAACTCCTAAACTAATGAACCGATTTTAATGAAACTTAGCACACTGTGTGCGGTTTCATCCAACTTGAGAGATAGGATAGTTTTTATCTCAATTTATAGCCCTTTGTTAAATACTCTGCCAGTTCCATAAGTTTAATTGTTGCCAAAAGAAATTAAGACTTCATTTTCTTTCGACATAAAAATAAATACATTTAACCAAACGTGAACGTTAAAAAATTATAAAAATTTAAATTATTCATCTCACAAAAATTGACGTCATAATCACTTTAAAAATTTTATACACATTGATAAAGTAATAATGTTGTTCTATACACAAGCGAAGTGTGACGTCACTGACCGTCTGTGGAGCCAAGAAAAAGATTTCCTATGCTAATCGCCCATTGGATTTTTTGTAAAAAGTTATTAAAAACCGAGGAAAATTATTTTCCGATTTTAATCCCCATATTTGGATATAGATGTGTATTAGTTATCGCATGCATGCGTTAAATTGAGTTATTTTGCTGTCAAATACACAAAAGTTTAATCTAAAATTCAAAACTCTGTCGTCCTTGGCGGTTTTTTATATATATATATATATATATATATATATATATATATATATATATATATATATATATATATATTTGGCGATCAAAAACGCAACACCAAAATATATATGCCAGATGTATATTTTCGAAATATGCATTGTATGAAATATTGTTTCATATTATTCATTACTCTCTTAATGTAGGTTGTTAAAATAACCATGATTTTTGAAAGGAATTAAATGTGTTCGCTAGATAGTTTGGCGATATTTTTTTCCCGCCAAAGATGACACATATGAAATCTATTCTGCTGCAATATATTAGTATCTTATATCAGATACTTTATTTAGACATTTGAAAACAAATTTGACTTCAAATTATGATAGTCCTTTTAATAAGAATATTAGTTGGATATTTATTGTGTAAATATCATCTTTTGAAAGGAAATGTTTATGTTTTCAATCGAATATGGAAGTTTGCCTTTTTTTTTTTTTTTTTCTTTTTAGAGTCTGGAAATTTAAAATTCAAATTTTATCAATTTTACAGCAAAAACAATTTGATCTAACGCATGTACACGATAACTAATATATATGTATACCCAAATATGGGGATTAAAATCTGAAAATAATTTTCCTCGATTTTTAATAATTTTTTACAAAAAATAAAATTGGCGATTAACATAGGAAATCTTTCTTGGCGTGACAGACGGTCAGTGACGTCATCATTTCAACAGAAAATTTAAAAACATGGTATATAAAAACTTTTTTTTAAATCTTATAATTATTCTTATCTTAATCCTCAATGTTTCTCCTCTTGATTAACTTGAATTTACTATTAAAATTTTAACATACTCAAAATCTTCTCATCACTTCGTTAAAACATATTAATCTTTTCCAAAATCTTTTTATATTTAAAATAATAAATGTATTTACTTTAAATGCCCAATATTTCATAAGATATCCTATTTTAAAGTTTTAAAATGTTTATCAAATTTACTTATTTTTCTGGCTTAGCCATATTGTTTTCCTTTTTATAGCTACAGCTGTTGCCATCTTAGCATTAGAAATAATATATTTCACTTCTCCATTAAAATTTACAGGATCCTACAGTCGGTAACAAAAGTGTCCGAACACTAGCGAAAATTCCTATGTGAAAAAGGTACACTTCATACGGTTTTGTTAAAGAAATCCTTGTCGAATCCTGATCTTAGTCAGTGTAAGAACATGATTCGGCAAGGATTTATTTAGCAAAACTGTATTAAGCGTACTTTTTTTACATAGGAATTTTCGCCAGTGTTCGGACACTTTTGTTACCGACTGTACAATCAAAGTAATTTGTGCTTAATATACTCTGCGAAAATTTTTATCAATCGCTTCCAAATTTTGACTTAAGGTTCAGATCTCAATCCCGTGTGTTTTTACATCGGAAACATAGCCACAGCAACGCGTGGCCGGGTCTGCTTGTATGTATATATTACTTAAATCGTGTAAGAAAGAAAATGAATAAATAATAATTAATTAAAAGTTTTTATATATGGAAGCTCAAGTATACAAGTTTTGTTTTTCGAAGGAGGTTATTTTTACATTAGTTTTTCAAGAAATAAAATTTGCAACATGTAATAATTTGTAATATTAAAAGGTGTATACCATTTTTGAGAAAAAAAAAAACTTCTTATGAAAAGGGGGATATTATATTTTATTTAGGATATTATATTTATTTCATAAAATTTTTCGAAATATCAGTGTTTCAACAAACAAAAAGTATTTTAACATCATTTGTTAATGTAAATTTGTTTTGAGATTTAAATTGAAAACCACAAAAGAAAATTATATTAATGATTTTATAAAGCTTTTGCTACAATTGTCACAAAAATAATAATTTTTATCATTAAAAATCAATTAAAATATATGACTATTAATTAATTTTAAAAACTTTTATTCCCTTTAAAACTTCTAAACTCGACTAATTAATTCCAAGTGTAAGCACTTCGTGAGCTAAGTAAGAAATTTACCTAAAAATGCTTAGAAATAAGCATTTATTATAATTTATTATGTATGTTAAATTGAAATCCAAATAAAATTTAAAGTTTTAAAATTTTTACAATTGATTATTATTAACTTAAATATGAATATCATCCTGTTTTTCAAAAACAGAAAAGCAATGCTTAAATTATTAATTATACATTTCGTGAACGAGGATAAACTGATTTTAACACTTTTATCATGACTTAATTATGACATTAATGAAGTATTTTACTATACCAGTATATATATAGGGGAAAGTTTGATAAAACGGGATACGTCACCTAGGGACCCGGCTAGTACTGCTATCGAGCGGATGACGACAGAAACTTGTTCTCGGCCATCATTACATCATTCTCAGTTCGTCCCGTCTCGAGACCACTAGTTGATGGAAAGTTGTAGTTCTTAGAACTTTTTTATTCTGTTTTCTTGGCACTTTCTACATTTACGTGCGTTGTTTTCTACATTATTCTGCCTACATATATGGGAATACGATTCCGGTGAATATTACATTTGATTAAGCATTTATTAACGAATGTTCTCATGTGTAGTCTATCTAATTTTCCTTTTACATTTAGGCAGCAGCCATGTTTATTTTGAAAAGTGTCGGAATTGGACAAAACGGGACACTTATGAGTTGGATAAAACGGGATACAGTTTTTTATATACTTTTCTCAAGGGACATAGTAGAAGTAGACCAGCCAACAAACCTATCAGGAGACAGCCTACGAACAAACTAACCTGCAACATCCTCAAGGGAGAAAGGATTAGAACTCTCTTGTTATCGACCTAAGCTACTCTTTTCCATCTCTCCAAAGTTTGTTCTACCTGTACCTCAAGTAAAAGGACCTCGCCCAGAAAAAAAGGCTAATAAGAGAAAAAAGAAACTGTAGCAATAACATCTCCATATAAGAGTGAGTTAGAAATGGAAGAAATAGAAATGATGATAAAACTACAAGAAAATTAAAGAAAACTCTGCTAAGAAATCCTTCAAAAAATTTCAAAAAGAAGTTTACAAGAAAAGGAAATGGAAAAGAGGAAGAAAAAGAGCTACCAGGTCCAGCGAAACCTGAAAGTAGGCCTATAAAAGAATCCAAAATAACGCCTAATCCTGATGTTAAAAGTCAAAACATTGAAAAGTTTAATAAACCTTCAGCAAGCAGCCAAGAATGCATTTCGTCATTGTCTGAAGATGAAACAGAGGGAGAAGAAACCTGTATATATTGAAAGACACTGTACGTCGATTGTAAGGCTGGTGAAGGTTGGATACAATGTCGGATGCTTTGTCGGATGCCAAGAATGGGCTCACGAAGCGTGTTCTAATGCCTTTTTATGCGACTTTTTTTCTGCTATAGTCCTAAATAAAAGCTCTTCTTTCTCATTTTGTAAATAAAAACATAAAAAAAACTCTTATTTTAAGTCTCTGATTGCTGAACACATTGTTCTTTCAAGTGGAAATTTTGCTTTACAGTTTTCTGTCAGTTAATTGTGCTTTTCAGTTAGTTTTACACAAAAAATTAAACATTGTAATCCCTATCCCGTTTTATCCAACCCAGGTATGCTAAAACGGGATGTGTACGAGTTTGGTAAATACTTTTTTTTACTATTTTACAATCATTACAATTAGTTAAAAATATGTTTTTTGTGTGCTTCAATAAATGTTGTAGTTATGAAAAAAAAAATTGTGTAGTTTTCTTCAACATATTTTCCGCAGTAAAAATAAACAAGAATGGTATCCCGTTTTATCCAACTTTCCCCTATATATATTTTATTAGGTACTGTTGATGTACCAATTTTCAATATTATATCAAAGATGTAATTTCCCCGTTTCTGTCTAAGCAGTATTTTTTAACAATAATTACTGCTCCATTCATCACAATAAAAGACAAAAAAAAAAAAAAAAAAAAATCAATGAGAATATTGGTATGGAAATTAGCGAAAATCACATTCCAGTATATTAGTCACTTTTACTGTAAATAAAATAAATAAAGAATCCTAGCAAAGTAATTACAATTATGTCCTTTATGAAGATATATATTAATTTTAGAGAAGTGTTGAAAAAATAAAATTAGAAATAAAATCTATGCTTATCTATCTATCTATCTATATATATATTTATTTAGATAGATAGATAGATGTAGGTAAAATACTTCATTGATGTCTTAATTAAGTCATGATAAATGTGTTCAAACAAGTTTATCCACTTTCATGAGTTGTATAATTATTGATTTAAGCATTGATTCTGGATTTGAAAAATATGAAGATTTAAGTTCACATTTAAGTTAATAATAATTAATTTAAAACTCCCTTTTCAATGTTTTTGGATTAAGTTTTACTTCAATTTCAGTTCTACACTTTTCGGTTAAAATGTATGTTTGTTATAAGTTATTTTTGTTGTTTACTATTTTTAGTATATTGTTGTTTACTATTTTTAGTATATTGTTGTTTACTATTTTTAGTATATCGTTGTTCACTATTTTTAGTATATTGTTGTTTACTATTTTTAGTATATTTTTAGTTTATGATTAATATTATGATATCTTATTGCCGAAACATTAGTGGAGATCTCCGTGTGGATATGACTCAGAAAGATTCTGCGTTCTGTTCTTATGTCTGTCTGTCTGGCGATAGCGGTCGCAAAAATCACGCTATTGACTTACAATTTGGTACACATGTTCATGAGCCACACGAAGTTAGCTCTATAGTTTTGGGCGTGCATTCCATTTGTACAGGAACAAACCAACGTTTTTCTTATCATTACGGCCTATGGAGAGAATTTGTATGTACCGCAATAGTAGCCGCAAAAATCCTCCAATTGATTTGCATATTGGTACACACCTTCAGACTCTGTATAGAAATAGCTGTATACTTTTTTTAAATGTCGATATTGTTTCTATGGACACGCCAAAGTTTTTGTTAACAATACAATGTCTTAAATGCGCACGTGCAAACAATAAAAAATATTTTTTTTTCCATTATTAGATAGCCAAATGTGTAGATTGCGCCGAAGAACTCGATAAACTTTAAATTGTTTACTTTATTTGGTTTCGGATATTAAAATATATGCGGATTTCTGATAACATGTATTGTTTTTATGCTATTCGATATATATATATGTATATATATTTACCGGTGTCCCATAAGTCTGCACACATTTCAAATATTCCTAAAAATTTAAGGAATTAGTAGAGTTGAACGCAATTTACAAAATAGTACTTCCAGTTTTGGGAGATTTCTTTTGGTAAAGAAAATATAATAGTTAAGATTTTTGTCGATAGAGGACGCTGTACGTGAGGAAATGAAACATTTCCGTGAAAAAAAATATTTATTTGCCTGCAAATGTTTCCAGGCATATAAATCCTATTCTATGTGTTCGCCATCACTACAAATTACAGTTTACAAACGAGTTATGACATTACCAACTGCAGCTTCAGTCGGCGGTTTGGTTCTTACTTGAGAAAAAACATCTTCACCAATAATGCTTCATCTACCAAGCCTGCATTACAATTAAAACTGCATGTATTCCCAAGTACGACTCAAAATAAAAAATAAGCTGAGTTAAACGTAAAACTGTGCAATTTACAGGACTCTGATTTGCATGTTTCTCGTTTCGCATCCGTGCAGCACCCTCTATGGAGGAAAAATTTAACTATTTTTTTTTCTTTACTAAGAAAAAATAAAATAAAATAAAATAAAATAAAAGAGAAAAAACCTTTCACGAGAATAACTTTTACGCAAACCTCATTCAATTCTACCAATTTCTTCAATTTTTTATGATTTTTTGAAATGTCTACAGACTTGTGGGACACCCGGTATATATATATATATATATATACATAAGAAATCGTTCAATAAATTTTATTCTGTAACTCAAGTTTATCTTTAACGTAATTTAACATATTAACATTTAAAAAAATAATAATAAAACTAAAAAGTTTATTTCAAAAAATATTAATTTTTTAGGCTTCTACAAATAATAATAATAATAATAATAACATCAATAATAATAAATAGTTAGAATTTTCAATCTTGCAATACTTTCGGCGAGCACTGTATTATCTTGGAAGGCCGGGAAAGATTTTTCATGCATCCTATTAGATAAAGGTAAATCTAAAAATAAGGAAAATAAAATATCTAATGTATACATTTTTTAATTCACATTCTTTTATGTGACTGAATTTGTATACTGAACTTACCTAACTGTGGTTAATTATTTCACTATAAGTGCATACTTTCCAACATTCTAATTAATATTTCGTGATATTGTTAGTACCCGACCATTTTTTCGCATTATTTTATTTTTAGAGTATTGTCTCTAAACGTTATTGCGATTAAATAAAAAGAAAAATACTCTATAAAAATGGTGTCGAAAAGGGGCGGGTACTAACAATATTGCGAAATATTAATAAGAATATTGACAGGTATGCAAGGGCTATTCCTCATACACTTTACAAATAATTAACACATTCTTGCAACAGACTGAATAGTTTTTTTCTTTTATTGCCGAAGTTGACATAACCATTTACTTAATTTCGTAAGAACAACCTAAAGTATGATGTCTGACTCTCTGACGTCTCTTCTTATGAATAATTTACGAAATCTATCTTTTGCACTTAAAAATAATGAATTAAAATCTTCAGAGTATTTTAAAGATTATAATAGACAACGCTTTAAAGCGAACATTTGTATTGAGAAAATATTAAAGAATATTTAAGAAATATTATTTTTCTGAAGTATATGTATTGTCTAAATTTTTTATGTGAATGCAATAGTTCTGCAACTTTAATTAAAAAAATATGCTGTTTCTAAATAAGCTATTTATAAGCTATTTATAAGCTTATTATATTTATAAGCTTTCGAATATTTCATAGCTCTACACTGTAAGACACTGACGGTTGTTTTTATTTTTTTATTTATTTTTTGAAGCGAATTTTAGGGTTAAAGTTTGGCAATAAGGTTTCACGTTTTTACAGAGTATAATGTGTTAATAGATTTCTGACATAAAAAAAAAGAAATTTTGGTAATTGTTAAATAATTCACTATTCATTTTATTCAGTTGATATAATTATAAATATTATGCCCTTAGAATTATGAAAATATAATAATAATAATAATAATAAAAATCTAGTAATAATAATAAAGAAAGAAATAATATAGATACGTACATGCAAAGATAATTTAATGAATGGATATATATTTCTCAGCGCATAGTAGTGTGCAATATTCTTTTGATTTTTCTTAATTTGTGCAAACCACACTCTGTAACAAAACATTCAACGTATGAAGAGAGAGTTGTCCAATTGCGATAAAAAATTAGTGGTTTATAAACAGCATGCATAGAATAACAACCTATTAACATTTCAAAGTGATTAAATAATTTATTTCAGAGCTTAACCGTTACAAAATGAGTAAATCAATAGTTGTTTCACTTCTGTCCTGAATGCAATTTGTCATCTGGCGTGGCATAGACTGGTATAAAGTTTCCAAATGGTGTCCTGCAGAATTTTTTGTCCAACTGTTTCCAGTTGTCGGGCTAAATCCTCAACATTATCGGATAGTTGTAATCGCCATCTCATGATATTTCAAAGTGCTCTATTGGGTAAAGATCGGACGACCTAGATGATGAAGGAATTGGGAATTCTTGAAGATAATCCATAGAAGCAATTGCCGTGAGCATCCGGGCTTTATATTGTTGAAAATTAAGTCTAGGATGTCGCAAACGGAACGATAACACAACCGGACGTAGAATGTTGTCTACGTATCATGGGAACTGGCCACTAAATGGGATTGACCACTAAAGACTATACGTCCCCAGTCAGCGTATTTCCAAGTTTATCGAGCCCAGCATCACTGTAATCGGACTTGATGGTGCACGGCCTTGAGAGATAAATGGCATAATGGTCAGCGTGAACGTAAATTCTAGTCTCTCAGTCGTCTTTCCAGGATCATGTTGAACACATGTGTGCGAGTCACACGTTAGAAAGTTGATAAAGACGAATCAGGGGCTGTGACAGATGCTCTGACAGGTGCTCTGTCTACCCATTCTATTGTCGCCCTATACCGATCACTGTCCCCCTGACGATGGCATCTACCGTTGTTGATCCGCACTTGCCAACCTAGTGTAGTTGTTTCATCGCTTCGATCCAGATGTCGAACGATTGAATGAATTTCCCTACCAGCCTTTTTTACTCCGATAGAACTTCCTCTTTCAAACTCTGACATATGCTTGTAATGAGCATAAATAATCGGTGAGGCATTGTTACAGTCCATGAAGATTAGTGGCGTCGTGTGAGTGACGTTTCGGTCATCTCCATATGTGTGATTAGAAACAGTCCGTTATCATGGAAAGTTCATTTATCTGATTGACTGTTGGAATGCCGTCATAACTACGTTGCTCTATAAAAAAGGCGATTCAACCAATAAGATAAATACATATTCTATTACATTGCACTGTTTCCAGCCACTCGTATAGAGATGACCGAAAACGTCATTCACCCGACGCCACTGATGAAGATATCCGCAGTTGAAATTCAACAGAAATTTTGACCACCATATCGGGAATTGCTCATTACATACACCTACTGAATGTACGGTTCCCATGCTCTACTGCTCTCGCAATTTATTTATTGGATACCAAATCTTAATCATTTGCATGTTCGGTCAAAGTGTCTTTGCATACGCAAATTAATTACAATTAAAATTCCGTCTTGGAGCGTCGATTTTTTTTCCTTCACTTGCTTCGTATGCGACATTATTGGATACTGAATAATCAATTTCAAGACAAATTTATGAGCTTAATTTCAGTAATAAATCTAATACAATGATATTTCAAAGAAGCATGATTTCTAACATAAAAAAAATGCATATAAATAGCTAATCGTTTGCAAAAGGAAAACGAATTTATTTCTATAATAAATATAATTTTCATGATTAAAAAAAAAGGAATCCCTATCCAATGGAAAAAAATACGACATTTTGTTTTTATTTTTTTCGTGCCCTTAAGGTAACAACCACAAACATAATTACTTCTTCTTTGATGGAAGACAAAAGATTTTTTTACTTAATGAAAATATGTTTTAACTCTTTTCCTACGGCTTCGAATTTCGCATTAGAAGCTATAAATCAGTTAAGTATAATGTAAAGTAATTTGAATATAAAAAAAAATTCCGTATTTCTGTTGCTCCAAATATTGAAATGTTTGATTCAACAGAAAATTATATTTAAAAAAAATTGTATAATGCGAATATCCTTAGAGAAACACATTATTTTGTAAGTAAATATAGAATAAGAAAATTTTTTATTTCATTGTGCTAATCAAAGTAAAACAAAAACACGCTATCTATTGACTGTTCATTAAAACTTGGATCTATATACCCATTAATTTTGCTTTTCGAAATAATAATGATTTTTTAAAAAATAATCTTCATCCCTCAATGATTCATATGCAAGAGCATGACTTTTCATATACATCTAACAAAATAATTATAAAAAGCAAAATTTGAAATGTCTTTAAGTGTAGTTTTTTTTTTTATTATCATAAATTACGTATTTTTAAAGACTGTTTAACGTAAATTTGTTATTCGCTTTCTTTTGCTGTATTATGCTTTCGATGAATTATATTAGAAGATCAATAGTAACTATTATGCTTCTTCTGGTAAAAGTGCAATAATACTAGTCGACTTTTTTTTAGGGGTGGGGGGGAGGGGGGGGGGGTAACAGAAATGAAATTAACTATTTTCAACTAATTTTGTAGTGCAGAATTTAAAAATAATAGTGAAAAATCTGTAACAAGTACAGTATTTTTGTTATGATTATTTAATCTGTACTGGAAGCAATGTACAAAAGTCTTTAGAAGACATGCATTATTACTATCAATATTATTAATTTAGCATGGAATACTGTTAATATGGATATAATATACATATTGTAGAATAAGTAGAAAATAAAAACATGGAAAATACACTAAATGATTGAATTGTTATTATTTGTTATTTTAAAATCAAAATACAAAAAATAGGCTTTTTTGCGTCTTGTGTTAAATGTCTACCTTGTGATTTTAATATGAATAGTTCACAAATACAGCAAAAGTTATCGAGTACGGTTTTACAAGTTAAACTTGCCATTTTGCACATGAAACTTTAACTATAAAACAGCACAATCATACTTAACAAAGAATGCCTGTTAACTAGAATACCAGAAAAAAAAAGATAAGGTACAAATACAGAGTTACCAAACAGGGGTTGACAACAGAGAGGATGGCCAGGAGGCAGGGTTGATAGCACGAAAGGTTACCATGTGTGATACAGTCGACAGCAAAAAGTATCTGAGCGCTAGTAATAATCGCTGTCTAAAAAAAGTACACTTAATACTGCTTTGTTAAATAAATCCTTGTCGAGTCATGCTCTTAGTCAGTCTAAGAACATGATTCGACAAGGATTTATTTAACAAAATAGTATTGAATGTACTTTTTTGATATCGGAACTATTGACTAGTTCTCGCATTACCTGTGCTACAGTCGGTAACAAAAGTGTCCGAACACTAGCGAAAATTCCTATGTGAAAAAGGTTCACTTCATACGGTTTTGTTAAAGAAATCCTTGTCGAATCCTGATCTTAGTCAGTGTAAGAACATGATTCGGCAAGGATTTATTTAGCAAAACTGTATTAAGCGTACTTTTTTTACATAGGAATTTTCGCCAGTGTTCGGACACTTTTGTTACCGACTGTAGGTACTGTGAAAATGATAAAAAAATCTGAAAATGGCAGTTTTCTGATATTCTAACACAAAAATGCGACGGGGTGGGACTTTTTTACTTGTAGACATTTAAATAAAAATAGGAATTAATAATAAAAATAATAATTTGACCGTTGTTACAGAACTACTGTAGACCAGTGTAATTATGCTTTTTTCATAGCGTGTATTAAAATATGACTCTTAAAAAAATAATGTTTTATTATTATTATTATTATTATTCCCCATTTACTTTTTTTTTTAAAATAAAATAACCAGTTGTAAAATTTCTTGTTCCTATACAGCAATGTTGTTAATTACTAAATCATTTAAAAAAATGCTCATAATAACTTGCGACTAATTATATATAAAAAATAATAATAAAAGTGCCATATTTTAAAATATTAACTGCCTGTTTCGGCGTAATCATTTCGTTTAATACCACTATTTTCATAAAGCAATTTTTGTATTATTTAATAGAACATAAGTACCGAAAATTCACTTAAGTTTTTTATTTAAAATGGAAAAAAAAAGTAGTAGTCAAAAAAATGACCGCACCGACCTTCTATCTGCAGTTTCCTTACATTTATTAAATGAAAGAAGTTTACGCTTGTCTCTAACCAGCAAAACTGTTACTTTCAAATTATTTTAGGAAATAAAAAAAAGAACTCATAATATCTTATAGCAAATTATAAAGAAATGTGTCTTACTTTTAACCGACTGAAAAAGGAGGGGGAGGAGGTTCTCAATTCAAACCGTTTTTTTTTTTTTTGTTTTTTTGTTGTTGTTTGTTTGTTTGTTTATTTGTTAGCTCATAATTTTTGAACGGATGCTCCGATTTTGATTATTTTTGTTTTGTTGAAAAGGTCTTGGTTTGAAATAGGCCCCATTGTAATATCTTTACTCTCTAAATAAAATACAGGATGTTCAAAAAAGTCAGTTCCAACTGTTGTAACTAGTTAACGGCTACAGCTATAATCATAAAAGTGGTATGTAGGTATAAGAAAAAGTGAATTACAGAGTTGAAAAATATCATCGATTTAGTACAAAAAGACAGTTTGTAGACATTGATGCTAAAAATAGAACGCTAAAAACATGCATTTGTTTCATCGCAATTTCTTACATTATGCACACTTGAACTACATTGCACACGTTGTAGCATAGCTGGTGACACGTATACTATGTAGTTCAAAATACGGCTACTGTAAGGGGTCACATCGTTTAGCGCATTGTCTATTTAACCGACTTAACAAAGGAGGGATTCATAATTCAAACCATATATTTTTGTTGTCGTTTGTTTGCTTATAACTTCGTAAGAGACGTTCTGATTTTAATACTTGTAAAATTCTTGTCATGAAATAGGTCCCATTATGATTTCATTAAGATCTAAACAAATTATAGTGTGCTCACAAAAGTCCATTTTCACTCTTTTAAATGCTAAACGGCTGCAGCTACACCCGTAATAGTAGTATAATAAAGTGGCAACGCACTACGAGATGCGACCGCTTAGAGCGTCTTCGGTGGAAAATAGTAGAAATAGCGTTTCTATCTCGAAAACACTATGAAGTAGGGGAAGAAATGTAAATTACAAAGTTGTAGAGTATCATCGATTTAGTACAGAATGACACTTTATAAGTATTAATATTTACGTGCATCTATGTGTTCGGAATTTTCTGCACTGTAACATGCCGAAACGATCTTAGAAAGCAAAAAGACCTTGATTTCGGTGTTTAAGCTTCTCTCGGTCAGCTGTAATGCATATTTGGATCCTTGTTTGAACTATACATTGTGCACATTCAAGCGTAGAGGGTGACACGTACGCTCTATAAAATTCAATTTGAATTCAGATGTGCATTGCAATCGAGGTTATCATTATATCGTTTCTATGTCTGTTTTAATTTATTAAAGGTATACGCTGTAATTGTTTTCTCTGAAGCCTCATTTGATAGCCTTATATGAATAACAGAGTGTCATCGTTTCTTTTCCATCTGCTTCACTTTTGAACGTTTATATTTCATATATTTACTGATATTGGATACATTTATACTGTATGCAACAAAACTACGTTTGTAACCAAAAATCCCGTCTTAACAAGATTTTCGGTTACGAATGTAACGCATCCTTTCTTTACATTTCTAAAACCTTTTTAATGCAATGCATGTGGATTAAATACATAGTTTTTTTCTCATATCGCATAAAGGAAAAAAAAGTGACACCAACTTAAAATGCAGTATTTGAGAAAAATTAACTTTAAAATAAGGCATTGACATGAATAAAACTGTCACAACTGCCTCTCGAGTGGATAATTTTGGAGAAGGAGATGTAACGTTTTTTTTTTTTTTTTTTTTTTTTTTGTGTGTGTGTACATTTGGGGTACTTAATCTATGTTTCAGTGACATTAACTTAGAATTACCATTTTTAGAGTTTGTCACTTTGCTTGCGGGTTGCGATACGTGAGACTGCTGTCTAACGTCTTCTGTTGTTCTGCTATGAATACATTGTCACTGAAAGGGAAAAAAAAATCTTTTTGTAAAAAAAAAAAAACGACTCCAACAAAAAAAAAAAAAAAAAAAAAAAAACTATTATTCAAACGTTTAAAAATGAAATGAAATCGAAGATTGGGCCTAAAAGCATGAAATAAATTCTTTCGCCGAAGAACATAAACACTACAATTAATCCAACTTACAAAGTTGTGATTAATTGTAGTGTTTATGTTCTTCGACTAAAGAATTTATTTCATGCTTTTAGGCGCAATTTTCGATTTTATTTCATTTTTAGTAGTTTGAATAATAGTTGTTTTTTGGAGTCGGTTCTATTTTCTTTTAAATGATTTTATAAGTATATTAAATTTAATAATTCATTAAATGAATAATTTATGAAATGATCTCTTATTAAACTTTGTTTATTGGATATTTTTGTTGTCAATTTTTACAAAAACCAATAGCTTTGCTAAAATTATATTAAAAAAAAAGTTTTAAAACCATTTTAGGAAATTGATCAGGTATTTAAAAGAAATTAAACCAATTCAACAAATTAGCAAACTTTCATAAATGTAAAAACTTTTAATATTTTAATTACATACATTATAAATTTAAAAATTAATTTTAAAAATTAATTTAAGCAATTCCTAAAATAATAGCCATCAAAAAGCTGTCTATTTCCTTATTATTATTTTATTATAAATATCTGCTTTGTCAGTGTCTACTTTTCTACTTTTATTTTACAATTTATTCCAAAGGAACATTCTGTAATTCTGGTATTTTGAAATCTATCTTAAATTTTGGCTCGAGGAACTATTAGGTATATAATGTAATTGATCACTAAAAAGTGATTAAAAATGCTTCTATTAATGAAAACTAAAATTTGAAAGCTTTAATTGATTAACGTAATTTAACAACAATAATGACAAGATTTTTAAAGGCAAAAACATCTTTATTTTCATTACTATATCATAAAAACAATATTAGTAAATAACAAGAATAAATAGGAAAATTGTGCTTTAGTAAATATATTTTTAACAATATTAAAAAAAAAAAATGAATTTCAAACTCAACAAATAGCATTTCAAAGTCAATCAAGGAAAAATTTAACTTGAGTAAAATGACTGGTAAGAAAGTTTTAACATCTCATTACTTCTACATTTTAAAATAAATTTACTCTTTCTTGCAAATAGCAATGGCCTACCGAGAAAATTGTTCCCCCTTGAGGTTAACAAGATGAAAACAACTTCTAATTAAACATAGTTACGTTGAAGGAAAAATTTCTCGCTTCATAATAAAACAGAGTCTAGAACACTAAAACACAGTTCCATACTTATTAAAAACATTATGTCACGTTGCTAAAGTCCTCGTAACTACAGTTTTTTCAATACATGTCGACATACAGAATAACCAGAAAACTTCCAGAAGCTAAAAAAAAACCTCAGTCGAAACATACTGCAAAATTAAAGAACTTTATACTTAAAAGAAATTAATCCATCTTGAAAAATACACTAGACAGCAAGAACCAGCAAACTAAGCTAAACTGACAACATTTATACTTTAAACGCTAGTAGAAGTACGTGTGCCTGCAGCGTCAAGCCATTCAGGACCACAGATTACTATACAGATAGGACAGTGAAGCTAAAACGCGAGCCGGAAATATAGTGGCACCACTAGTGTCAACTGAAGGAAACTGCATGTGTGAATTTTACATGATTAGCATCTTTGATTGAACATTGTTTTTCTCTTTCGCGATTAGTTAGTAGCAAGTTAGTATGTGAAGTTTTCTTTTTCTTCATTTTTTATTATTTTTGAATTCACAAAATCATAATAAAAACATTCACAGCTATTCTTCTAATAAATAAAATTAATTTTTATTATGTTTTAAATTATTTTTTGCCAAACATATTCTTATTCAAATACAGATTAAAATAATAAACTGTAACTCTGAAATAGCAGTGTGAAATCTTAAATATTTAACATTGCTTGGTTTAAATAATACAAAATGCTTTAAAATGAAAAAAATATTATAGATTTATGTATACTTTTGAAATTTATTTGCTAAATATTCAGTACTTGCTTCTTAAAATAAATTGCTTTCGACAATCAAGTTCGCAAACAATAACAAAGTTGCCAAACTTAAACATCAATACAATGGTTGTTGGTTGGATATTGGGTTTAACGTTGCAAATATTACCAAACGAACATAGATACAATAAAAATAAGACGAGCGATTGCGTAAGCTGGATAGCTCGAGAAACTTACAGCCGTTGACAATAAAGTCGTTGCAGTCAAATTTTGTTTACCGAAGAATATACGGGAGTGTCCTATTTGTATAATATTCTGTGATCAGGACACTCCACGTTCATATGAAGTGCTGGTATACATAGCGATGATATCGCCGCCTGGCGGCCAGGGAACAGTTAACGTAAGTCGGTATAGCAGTAGCTGTAATGGAGTCTATAGTATTCAGATGGGAAGAAAGAGAAAAGCAAGAGTGCTTAATATTTAAGAATTTTTTTATTTAATTAAAAAAATTAAACCTCAAGAGGGAAAGATTTAAAGGATTATAAATTAGTTTTGTAAGCCTCTGATTTATTTATTTATTTATTATTATTATTATTATTTTTTTTTTTTTTACTTTGAAAACTTGGGAGGACATAAATTTTCAGATAGCTGAAATAGCTATCAATACTGCTTAAGGAACTACATGTTTTTAGTAAGGTTATAAACTAAAAGAATCTCCAGTTGCTAGCTAACATATCTATAAGTGAGCTATTACATCTGCTTTTATTTTGGTATGAAATTAGGAATTGCGTAATAAAATTGCATAAGATTAAAGCTATATCTATTAGAATATTATTTATTAATAACACTATCATTATATGCTGATGAATCATATCTAATAATATCTTCGTTACATCTCTTCACGAAGAATAAAAAAGTTCCATCAATTTTTTTTCATACATCCCTCAATACCTTTGTGAGCGAACCTATCAAATATGTATTACGAAAACAATTCTAGCTAAAAAAGAAAAACTGAAAATAGTCAAAAGTTGCTGTTGATGGAAAGAAAAGCTAAATAAAGATTATTTGAATAATAATGTAATTAAGGTTTTCTCATTTTTGAATAACTGCATAATAACTTCGCGATAAATGGTGAATTTTTTTCATCTGCGATAACACAGTCGTTCAGGAACATATTTTTTTCCCTTTAAAGAAGAGCAATATATATTTCTACATATAAGTTATAGGAAAGGAAGGGCACATAAGAAATAAAATTTGTGTTTTAATATGTATACAGTCTCTTGCAAAAAAAAAAAATGCCTTACCTGACATTTATTCTTGATTTGAACAGATTTTGTAACTTATTTTTAACCAGGGCATAAAGTAATATAACAGTTGGTAGTCCTATTTATTTCTAGTCCTATTTATTTGTTTTCATTACTAATTACCTAAAGATGAAAGTATACACTGAAAAAAGTTTCCGTGACTGACATTTAAAAACTAAGTTGTGTCTCTAGTAAAAATAGTTCCACGTAATCCTTATAAATTCTAGTTTCCTTTGCTAGCAATTTCTAAAAATCCCTATTAGAATTTTAGATTTTTTTTTCTATATTATCGCTGTCAAACTTATTTCAAAATCTCTGCAAATAAATGCTAACTCCAGAGGCGAGTTTTAGTAACTATAATCTTGGTTAATGACACAAATCTAGGAAATTAAGCGAGAATTTTTAGCGATACAAAATATTCATAATGTTCATAATATTGTTTCACAATCTAGAAAAATATATACTAGAAATTCTCGATAATTTCTTCATCCAGGTTATTTGTTTACCTTATACGAACAGCTCGTAAATTTATATTTCTAGTTTAGGGATTCAGACAATGACTACTTATTCGTTGTACATGGAGCCGATATAATTTTTTTCTCAGTGTTGGAGAAATTAGGTGTATATAGAATACCATTTCTATTTGAATTCACCATAATAATCTGAAAGTTTTTGGATCATTGTGAATTGGACTATTTCAAACTTTCAAGTGTTGTTAATATGTTTCGATAGTTTTATTTTACGAAAAATAGACTTTACATTCAAGATTTTTATCTAAGGAAAAAAAAAAAGTTTTTTTTTTCGGGCAATATGGACCAAGAAGGTAATGTAGAATGTCTATGAAGGGAAATATGGAATACTTATTTCCTAAAAGAATAATAGGAAATAGGGTAGTATTTTTACAGAAAATCATGAATAACTGCAATGCAAACATTTTTTTTCTTTTGAAATTATAATTGAAAATAAACAGTTTTGAAAAAAATTGTCAACTTTCAAGTTTTACAATAATTCCAAATAATATGGAATAGTTCGTATTCCATATTTTCCGAATCGTCATCTTGGAGAATAAATCAACTTCAACCACCTGTTGGTAGAAATAAGTTCATGGGAATCAGACTACTAACTAACTCAACTCCGCTACCAGAAATGAAACTAGGTTTTTACTTATTTTATTGCTCCGTAAATAGATTACAGAATACGTAATACTAACTCCAAAAAAGTCTGGATCTCGATAAACCAAAGAAGTTATATGACACAAAAAACGGTTCTTCTCACTGACATAAGGTGAACATATTTGAGGCCTAGTGAACACCTTTGATATGCTTCCGATAGGTTGCAGCTCCGTACATGTGAGATATAACGGTATTCCATTTTACTCGACTATTCCATATTCCCCACAATTCTCCTAATTACTACCATTTGTGTAGTTTAAAGTTTTAGTTAGTATTTTTGTCAGTAGTTTAAAATTAAAAATTACTGTTGAAAGCATTGTTATTCATCTTCCTGACTCCACTTGAGTTTTGCACATTTCTTCTTTCTAGTTGCTTAGATAAGTAGAAGTTATTCAACTACTTCCATTCTAACCATTTAGAGTGTATTGTTCATTAAAGAGAAAAAGTTCCGAAAGCATATTTTTCTCAGTCTTGTCAGTTTTTTTACAGTGATTATAAACACTTGTAATTATGAAGAGAAATTCCTTTATATTTGTATTTTTTCCTAAGTTATTTTAAAAATATAGTGCAGTACACGTAAGCAATAAAGCTTTACAACCTAAAGTTAGAATATTTAAAACTTTTTTTTTTTTTTTTTTTTTTCAAATTACTTATCCAAGAACATTTAATAAGCACAGCAGAATTTCGTTTACAAAAGGATGTTTAAAGTTATCTTGAGATGTTATGTAATACTTAAAATGGTTCTGTACACTCTAAATTTTTTTGTAAAATTCGGAGAGTTGACCGTTAAGTTATGCGGCCAGCTTTCTTCTTCCAGAAAAATGCCCAGCATACGTATTTGTAATAAATTGCTGAAACGTAATATTGATTGTTTGAAGGTCATTTCTCTTCTTCGTGAAAAAAAAATCACTACAGATTAACGAGGATTACTTTATTTTTACGGTCAGTGAATGGAACACTTTTTGCCAGTCAGTGACAGTAACCTAATGTGCAAAATTTTTATAGTACATATTAATGTACTATTTCATTGTTGAAAACAGTCTTTTAATTTACTATTTATTTATATCAAATAATAGTTTTTGTACACGCATCATATTCCACAGACATGATGTGTTCTGGTAAATAAATGTTAATTTTCAAATTAATACATGTTTTTTATTCTATTTCATATTCCCCTCCAAATAATTTAAAAAAAATCTTTATTTAGTTTTATGTATGAAAGTACTAGAAATATGTGACTGAAAATTCGTTATTTAAAGAATTTTCTTACTCTCTTTAAAGAAAAATCTTTTAAATATAATAATAAAATTTTAGTTTTAGGAATTTACTTATTTACTTATTTATTTTATATTACAATTTTTCTCACCACATTTATAAAATTACGATAATTAGTAATTATATTATTTATGAATTAAACTTAAACGTAAGAAAGCTTTTGTTTTTGTCGAACTTAAAATTTTTTTCAAAACATTTCTCTGTAATTTTATGCTATGCAGATTTTATATTTCATTGTAAGCACGTTAGACGGGCAATAATTTTCAGAGACGTGCAGTGTATAATATTCATAATTCATAAATATTCATTTATATCGATAAGGAAAATTAAACAGAAAAATACAGAAATCAGATGTGTAGCTTTTATTCAATCTTTGAAAGTCAAACTTTATTCCTTTTCTTATATTTATTTTTGCTGTATTATTTTTAAATGAATGTTTTATTTATTTAAATCGGTCTTTTCACAGCAAAGAATTTACAACGCAAGTGGAAGACTTTGCCCGCTTCTTTGGTCAAAATATTTAAACGAATGAACAATTTTAATAAACCACTTTATTTTTATTATCAGTTTTCATTTACAATTTTAACAAAAAATTCTTTGATATCGTCGACACTTCACTGCTTTCGAAAACGTCTTCCTTTATAGCATGAATAAACATTTTGTGAAAAATTCCTTTGAAATCGGTCAAAACTTCGATTCGGGTCCTTTTCGTCAACCTTTCTTTTCCCCTTCCTCAGTATGTACGGCTTATATCTTCACTGTATGTGACAATGCGCAAAGAAAGGAGGCATTCGCTCACAAACTTTAGTTGAAATCCCTACTGTTCTCTGCAGCATTTTTCCCGACCACACTTTGTCGAGTCCGGAATCCAACTGCCTACGGACACACATTTAAAGGGCGAAAAATAAAAATTTGAAATGAGCGAAACAAAATGGTGCCATAAAAGAAAACGTTTCTTTGAACAAAGGAATACAGGAAACGTTAAACGAAATTTCAAAGCGATAGGTTCAAAAGAAGGAAAGATAGGCACAGAGGATAAAAAAAATCAAAATAGCGGCTTTAAAAAAGGCGTTAGTATAAAAAACGGAGCTAAGGAAAATTGGTGTCTATGTGAAAATTTATGCTACTGTGTTAAGAATATCGTAAATTTCAAATAACTTACGAAGTGTCCTAATTAGAATGTCCATAGTCAATGATGTTTAATCCAGCATCATAACTGATGTTTTAAAGCTGGTTTGACATTTCATCGATTAAAATATTTCTTTTAATCCACGAATTGCCCATAGCACAGCACTAGTATGACGTAAAACAGAAAAAAGGAACCATCCAACCAACCCATTTTTAATGCACATTTAAGCGGAATTTTGTCCTATTCTTCAATGTTAAGAAAATCATAAATTTCGAATGTCTTACGAAATTTGCAAACTACAATATTGAAGCAATAGGGTGTTTACCAGTGTCATAATTAATATTTTAAAACTGATCCGTCTTCTCTGAGATCCTTTGTTCTTGAAATACCGTTTGCGCAGTCTAACAAACTAATACATTAACATACTAACACATTATCAAATTAATACACTAACACTGTACAGTAGAACGCAACACCGATTTTCTGATTATTGGATTTCTTACCACTAAAAACGTGAAAAATAATCCAAAAGCGAGGTTAAAAATTTTGACGATAAACCTATGTTTCCCATACGTATAGTATGATGGGGAAGTAACAAATGCTGAAAATGTAAAAATATTTGTATTTTATTTGAAAGGAGCATAAAGTCCTTAGAATAATTTTAAATTGTTCATAAAAATAATTTTTATAAATTAAAAGCTTTTTATCTTTGAATCAATTTTTAAAATCATTGATCTGTTTCCTGAATTAAAATGAAAGGTTATCCTAATACGTAATCTGGCAGTTAAAACTAAATTATCTAAAGTGAATATTAAAAGTTGTATTATTGAATGAAACACGGCTTCGATAAAAATAAGAAAAAGAAAACAGAACTTTATCTCTTTAGCTAGCTTTTTTCTTTTCTTAATTAAATATAACTATTATTAACTAAATGTTTATGTTTAACAACCAAAACTTAACTAATGTTTATGTTTCCTGTACTTCATACAAATATAATAATCAAATACCAATATGAGTTCAGTATTATAAAGTTTGGTTTAGAATGTATCGTATTAACATGTGAATAAATATTCTTTTTTTTTTTTTTATTTATAGTAAAAATTTTTAAAGTAAATAGGGGTTCTACTCTCGAATTTTGTAGGCGGGAAGTCCCAGGGGCTATCCTAGGTCATGTTCGTCGACCAAGGCGCTCGGAGATTTCCGTGGTTTTCTCCGAAACTCGCTTGTATACAGGAAAGGGCTTCTTAAAAAGGCCATCAAGGAAGGTATTTCAGTCAGACCTAGGATCAACGTCCAGTTTTTTCGTCTTAACCCTTACGCAAACGCTTTAATGTAAAAATGAGTTACATACGGATAACAAAATATAATATAAAAAAACTGTATAAAATAATTTGCATTTTATATGTATAATGAAACTCTTCACTAAAATATCGGACATAAATTTATATAAATGCATACCATTAATTAATAAAATAATCATTGGAATGATGAATTTGAATATATATTCGGTTTTCGAAACAACTTCATTACTTTCCGAGTACAATTTTAAATTTCTTTCATTGTCACAAAGTTTTAAGAAAAACTTTAATAAAATTTTAAAAAGTACATCTTTAATATCCTTAAAAAATGTTTACGTTGTATATTTGCTTCAAGGCAGCAAGACATTCGAATTCAGATTGAAAATAGCAGAAATCCTTCCTTTCAACAATTTAAACAGAAAAGTTTTTAAAAAATACCGAGAATTTATATTAAAGGTCCATTTATTTATTTTAGATTGGTAATTAAGACAGCGTTTAATTAACTATTACAAAAAGAAGGAATATTTCGGCTAAAGAAACATTATTTATTGAAAACTGAATAGTTGTTTGTGTCAAAGTTTGTAAAGAGACAATCTCTGCTTCTTTAATGGGATTAAATTTGCATGGATTTTTGCCTTATTAAGTATAAGAGAATCGAATCTACATTTCGAAATCTTATCGACTAAAAGTTTATTTCTTGTAAACATTTAAAATTGTTAGCATAAGCTACATTTCGTGATTTTTGTCTTCAAAAGTTCACTTGAATATTACACTTCAATTTGTTATTTAATAAAAAAAAATATTTTACACATGTTAAGTCTCCTTTAGATTTCCAGTAAACATAAATTGTTTATACGAAATGTACAAATTATGATTCAGATAACATGTACAACTATGTACAAATTATGATTCAGATAACACTAATAAAGTATTTTACCACTTTTTGTTCCCAGTTGGAACAAAGTTTGATTGAACCTACAACTAATTTCCTGTCGATATAAATCATTGTTTATTTTTAACGTTCAAAAAGAGTCACATTTCAATTTATCCTTGGTCTCTAGTTAAAAGTTAAAAGAATTTTTTTTCTGGGATCTGACATGAAACAAATCTACGAATACTAATAAATAAATAAATAAATACAGGCTTGATTTAAATTTAATTAATGAACTAAATTTTGAAGATTTTAAAAAGACTGCCGTGTGAAGCATTAGGGCGTAATAAAATTTTCATTGTTCGTACTGAGTCTTTAATGATAACCGAGTAGTAAGAGCGGCGAGCTCGTAATTGGAAGATTGCGGGTTGGATACTCGAGTCTGCTGAAGACCGTCGTGTACGACGTTGCATGGTGCACGTAAAATCCGTCGCGTCCAATATGAATTTTATGTTCTCATCCCGAATATTATCTTTGGGGTCACTGAAACGTGGGATCCAACCCCTTTGTAGAGAATCAAAATTGGGAATGTATGTCTCCGTACCCCCGATTTGAGTCCCAGACCGTCGCCAGTTGCCCATAGCATAGCATAGCACTAGTGTAAAATTTCTATCTTGGTTCATTTATTTACGTGTTAATTTCAATTAATCAAGTATATATATATATATACAGGTCAGGTTGATCAATTTAGAGTACTCGTTGGTTTTTCGTATTACCCTTAAATATGACGGATGTGGCAACTATTCTAACACTGAACTATAATTGCTTTAACCTTGTTTAAGTGTGAGAGACAATTTCCAACACTGTTGGACTCTTACAACTTTATTTGTGACGTAAAACAGAAATGGAGACGCACAATTCTTTTAATCCTGTAATAACTTTATTTACGAAAGACAAAATTTAATTAAAATTTTTTACATTATCATTCCTACATTGCATTTACATTATAATTATCATTTTACATTATCATTTCATAGGCTTTTCCAGAGAAGTCCTGCAAACATCGATGAATTAAAACAGACCATAACTCAATAAACCTCGTCAGTAACATCAACAATGCTGCGAAGTGTGTCAAAAACCTGGTTCGACGTGTTCATGTTTGCATTCAAAATGGTGGCGAGCATTTCCAACATTTTCTATGTGGAATGATAATGTAAAAAAATTGAAACAAATTATGTTTTCAAAAATAAAATTATTACAGGATTAAAAAAATTGTACGTCTCCATTTCTGTTTTACCTCACAAATAAAGTTGTAACAGTCCAACAGTGTTAGAAATTGTCTCACAAACTTGAACGAGGTTGAAACAATCATACTTCATTGTTAGAATAGTTGCCGCATCCGTCAGATTTAAGGGTTTTAAGAAAAACTCACGGGTACTCTTTTAAACTGATCACCCTGTATATATATTCTATTACGATTTAATCTTTTTTATCGTCTGCAAACTAACGTAAATAAATATGCTGAATAAATATATCTTATTGTAAAAGTAATGTGATGTAATGTAATGTAAAAGTAAATATGATATTTAATTTGCATTATTTTAAATATACACAATATTGAAAAATTACATAAAATAAATAATACATATTAGATATATCATAAAATCGCGACGTGACTTTTGCCGAAGGAAAACTTCCAGATTTTTGAAAATGCTACACTGTTATATTTAAGTTCCTTGGTAAATGAGGGTTAATGCAATTTAATTAGAAATTTTTCATATTTAGCTTCCAAATCTTTATATTTAGCAATTTTTTTATGGTTTTTCAGTTGCGATTCTGAATCTAAAAATTTTACCCTTAGGCATCTAAAAATTTTATCTGTCAGCCGAAAAAAACATCCATATAAATTTCATTAAAAAATTCATATTTTGATTAAAAATTTCATTATGTTGTATATGATTTCAGCACTTACATCATTAAAAATAGTTTAGCTATTACGTTAATTAAAAGGAGTAAAGATCATTAATCTTTTTCATGGCAGTTATTTCATATTTATTAGATTACTTTTAGTGCTACTTAGTTATTATCGAATTTTTAATTAGAAAATTAAAAATAGATTGATACTTTCAGCACTTTACGAAAATTCAATAAACCATTTTATAAGCCAAAATTTTAAAAGAAGCGGTATATGAAAACAATAACTTTCAATTAATAACCAAAGAATGCTTAATAGATTGTTTGGCTCTCTAGTCTAACGGAATAATAATAATAATAAAAAATGAAAAAATATTACAAGCACAAATTTTGAGTTATATCCACGCGCTTATTTAAAAGCCATTAAGGGCAAAATATTCAAGTTCTTAAACAAACTTATAAAAATAAATGACGTTAGGTTGGTGTGTATTTCGACGAAAAATTATGGTAACTATATCAAACATATTTTTAATATTCAGAATGACTTTAATTAATCTTGAAGATTCAGTGGACTATTTATTATTTTAATAGCAGGAGACTTGGCGTTGGAATATTAAAACAGGAATAAACTACTACGTCAGAAACGCCAAAGAAAAATTATTGAGGTGCATACAGCTGTTTCGGTAGCCTAAAGCGTACCGTCATCAGTGCAAAAAGAATTCTGAATCTGGAGAAGTGCTCATATATATAGGAGAGGGACCGGATTTAGTTCAAACAATAGGATTACGGAAGAGGTGGGGAGTGTGGCCAATAGGAATTAAGGAATGTGTAGCTGTGTAAACTGTAGAAAAATTAAGGAAATGTGGACTGAATGTAAAATTTCCAACAATCAGACAAATAGGGAACAGCGAAATCACAATTTACAAGGTTTTTAAAATTTTTATAAATATGAAAAGCTTCAAAGAAATCGAGTTCATGAATGGATTTAGGTCTGCAAATTATTTTAGCTGAATTAAATTTAAAATTATGATTTTCCTCCCAGCAATGTTTAGAAATAGCCGATTTATTGGTTTCTTGTTTGCGGACGTAATTCATATGTTCTTTTAGACGAAATTTAAGACTGCGTTTAGTTTGGCCAATATAATCATCGCAATTGACAGAGGTTATGACCCTTCCATTATAGACAAAGCTATCCAAAAATTACAACTCCCTCGTATTTCGTCTACTAAATCAGTCACATCTAATATCAGTATTGTTTTACCCTATTTTTCTAAAACCAGTCAAACCATAGCTAAAATTCTCAAACAATATGATTTTAAAATAATATTTTCGCCTTCCAATAAACTCACCTTTTCTCTGTTAAAAGATCCTATTGATATGCATAATTCTTGGGGCATTTATAGTATTTCCTGTCAGTGTGGTTTATCATATATTGGCCAAACTAAACGCAGTCTTAAATTTCGTCTAAAAGAACATATGAATTACGTCCGCAAACAAGAAACCAATAAATCGGCTATTTCTAAACATTGCTGGGAGGAAAATCATAATTTTAAATTTAATTCAGCTAAAATAATTTGCAGACCTAAATCCATTCATGAACTCGATTTCTTTGAAGCTTTTCATATTTATAAAAATTTTAAAAACCTTGTAAATTGGGATTTCGCTGTTCCCTATTTGTCTGATTGTTGGAAATTTTACATTCAGTCCACATTTCCTTAATTTTTCTACAGTTTACACAGCTACACATTCCTTAATTCCTATTGGCCACACTCCCCACCTCTTCCGTAATCCTATTGGTTGAACTAAATCCGGTCCCTCTCCTATATATATAAGCACTTCTCCAGATTCAGAATTCTTTTTGCACTGATGACGGTACGCTTTAGGCTACCGAAACAGCTGTATGCACCTCAATAATTTTTCTTTGGCGTTTCTGACGTAGTAGTTTATTCCTGTTTTAATATTTATTATTTTCTTTAAAGGTTTTACTCAAGATGAAATTCATTTTGGTAAGAATAAATAGTCATCTGAAATCATCATTAATAGATGAACCAGAAATGATTTCATACCGTGATGAAAAGAAATATACACCTTTGACAAACAATAGATTGTGCACTTTTTCAAAAAAGAAGAATGAAAGAAGCATTTCATGTAACAATTGAGGAAACAACGTTTTTAGGGTAATTTAACCTCGCTGAATACGATTCTGGCTGTTGCCAAAACGAAATTTGGACCAGAAGTTCGGTATCCAATATGACGGCCAAAACTCGGTTGCCCTATATCTCCCTTGTAAATCCCTTGTAAATGTTGCCCTATATTTCCCTATATCTCCTTTAAAATAATGATTTAAACCTCTACTTAGGGGTACTCTCGGATGCCAAATACATTGCATTGCTTAAAATTACTTACCTTAAGTTTGAAGTGCATAGGTACCAAACTGGCGCCCAAAATGGCCGCTGAAAAATTGTTACTCGAAAGTAAGCAAGGAAGACTATAAAATGATCATTTCAAAGTTTAAACATTATTTATTGCAAGATTGCAAAGACAATGAAACAATCATTAAAATATTTTACTGCCCCATCATACTATGGGTGTGTTGAACTCAGGTAATCGTGAAAATTTTCTACCGCAATGTTTTGAGTGTTTTACACATTTTGAAGTGTGGAAATCCGAAAATAAGAAATTGACATGGTGTCCGTCTGCAGGGTGTCTGCTAGTTATTGTGTTAGTTTTTTAGTGTGTATACACGATACCAAATTGTATTTCATAAGGTAAAAAATATTACTTAAAAATACGGAAAACACACACATTAGTTTACATAGCACATATTCAACCACTAAAACCCATAAATCTTTCGGATTTTATATTCCAAATACAAGACGCACGAAGTGCACGTAAACACAACAAAGTCTCGGCGACCATCTTGAAACCCATGCACTCCAAGTTTAAGGTAAGTACATTTTGAGCATTGCAATGCATTTGGCATCCGAGAAAATTCCTAAGTATCCGTTTAAATCATTATTTTAAGTTAACGAACAAGGGAGATATACAATGTCAAAAAAAGTCCTGTTTGCTGCCAGAAATTTTTTTAATTCAGAAAAATACAATCAACGGAAAAATTACGTTGTTAGAACGTATTTTTCTGAAATACAGAAAATTTCTGGCAGCAAACTGCAGCAAATAGGACTTTTTTTTTTGACAGTATAGGGCAACAGAGTTTTGGCCGCCATCTTGAATACCGGTCCAAATTTCGCTTTGACAAAAGGCAGATTCGGATTCGGCAGGGTTTAAATACCCTAAAAACGTTGTTTCCCCAATTGTTACATGAAATGCTTCTTGCACTTTATAAAGAACGGATTTCCTAATTTTGGGTATTGTCTACAACTGATCCACATTTATTGAATGAGAAATATGTTATTTTGCTCTTACATTTTTTGTATAACTGTATTGTAGAAACCACAATGCGCAGCAATATCTTTCTATGTCTACATGCATGTATGTAAAACTAATTGGCTTAAGTGGACTCTGTTCAGTTCCCCATCAAATAATATGACGGATAACTCGATATGGTCTCAGACTGAAATGCCTTATCTGCAGTCGGCAGCAATTATCCGAGCACTAGCAATAATTCTTGTCTTAAAAGTACACTTAATGCTGCTTTGCTAAATAAATCCTTGTCGAGTTATGATCTTAGTCAGTCTAAGAACATGATTCGGCAAGGATTTATTTAACAAGACAGTTTTAAGTGTACTTTTCTGATATCGAAATTTTTGGCTAGTGCTCGGATACTTTTGCTGCCGACTGTATTAAACTACCGACCGTTTAATACGATACATTCAACTTATCTCAATTTTCTAATTAATTTTATTAGGGTCATTTTGTATTTTAGTTTTTATGCAATTCCGTACCATATTCAATGCACTGGTTCTTATTATGCAAGTTTATGTGATACAGTCGGCAGCAAAATTACTGGAGCACTAGCAAAAATTCCTATATAAAAAAAGTACACTCAATACTGTTTTTTTAAATAAATCCTTGTCGAGTCATGTTCTTAGACTGACTAAGAACATGATTCGGCAAGGATTTATTTGACAAAACAGTATTAAATGTACTTTTTTTACATAGGAATTTTTGCAAGCGCTCGAATAATTTTGCTGCCGACTGTATATTTCTCTCTTCTGCCACGTAAAGAAAATCTTAAATTTTAAGTAACTTACGAAGTTTTCAACTTATAATATTATGATACTATAAATTATAAAATTAGAATGTGGCAAATCAATATGGTTCTTGCCAGTATCTTAAGTGATATTTTAATACTTATCCGTTATTTCTCTGATCATTTGTCCTGGAATAATTGTACAAAGACTAACATGATAACTAACTAACATTCTTACAAACTGACTAACTTGCGAACGAACACCATATAAGTTTTGTGATTTACGGGTTTCTCACACATCAAAACGTGTAAAAACATAAAAAAAAGAAGGTCGAAAATTTTCCCTAACACATAAGTTCCCCATTCCTGTAATATGATTGGGAAGTAAAAAGTTGTTCATTTATCTGCAGTTGATAAACTATCAATAGACTACATTAATAAAAGAATTATCAGAAATTGTTTATCTACAAAATATCCACGAGTCAATGTGCTCGATGTTTAAGAAGTCATTGTAACTCTGCGAAATTTGACACAGTTTACTTATTCAACCCTCCTTTTGATAATGCACCTTAAAGGCAAGATTTAGTTTTTTGTGTGTGTGTGTGTGTGTGTTTGAAACAATCTACTTTCCCGTAATTTGATGGACGTTAAAACTTTTACCTTAGACATCCTATAAACTTTTATGAACAAAATAAAAAATTTTATTGTTAATCAACTCCATTTAAAACACTTACCGTAAGCTACGGAATTTGTTGGAATTTTTAAATTGATCTCCACTTAATTTTTCAATTCGAGTAATTTTTTTATCAAAAGATTTGTTGTGAATTATTTGTGATAGAGTTATGAAATTGAAACATCATATGATTAAAAAAAAATTGCATTTATAAATGAAACCAAAAATTTATTTATTTATTTATTTTTTTTTTTTTTTTGTAATTTAATATTAATTAAAAATTTTAAACAACATTTTATTCTAAACCTAATGTATTAAGTCATATTGCATATGCGCGCTTATATCAAAATCCGAAATTCCAATTAGAAGGAAAATTTACGCAATAACTATGTGTATGCTGAAACATTCAACCACAAATAATATACACTTTTCATTCAAATCTTCTGAAATCTAAATTGCAAAATTATAATACGAAAACTTTTTTTTTTTTGTGTGTGTGTGTGTATGGGTTAGTTAAAGAACTTGGTTTTGGTCTGATCGAAAATACTTTGTTTATGTGAAAATAATTGAAACCACCTTTATTTTATCATTTTTATTTATTTTTTGGTTAAATATTTATCTTCATTAAATTTATGTTGGATTCTGTTTTTAAATATTTTTCTTCTACTTATAAGAGGAAAATACCTGATGAAAAAAAAATCGACTTCCTGTTTTTGAAGATTTATGTATTTTTACGAGCTTTGACTATTTTTGAAACGATGTCTGTCAATTTGCGTGCGACATAATTTTTGTATTAGCTCAAGAACTTACAAAAATTTTCCATGAATATTTTTATTTAGTTGCATCTTGACATAAAGTAATGTCCATTAATTTTTAGTAAATATCACTCAACAAGCGGTTCTGTCATCCCGTTTTCAACCGACTTCAAAAAAGCAGGAGGTTCTCAATTCAGACCGTATGTTTTTTTTTTTTTGTTGATGTTGTTGTTGTTGTTGTTTATTTGTTAGCTCATAACTCCTAAACCGATGATCCGATTTTGATACTTTTTGTTTTGTTGTAGGAAACCCTTCAAAAAACATTGGAAAGGTATTAAAAAAACTTTGTTGTAGGTTTATTAAAAATACCTACATGATTCATGGTATTTCATAAAAACCTTTTGGTATTTATACAAAATCTGCGATAAGTTTCTGAAAAACATCTTAAGGTATCTGTGAGAAACCTACGGAGGTATTAATAGAGCTTTTATTATGGCTTTATTTTGCACCATTAATACCTGATAATACTTTATTTTAAAAACCTCTAAAACCCGTAAAATACCTGTTTAAAAAAACTTTAAAGAAACTTAAATAAAACCTTAAAATTTTAGTAAGGGAAAGGTCTTGGTCTGAAGTAGGTCCCATCGTAATATCTTTACGATCAAAGGAAAATACAGGGTGCCCAAAAAAGTGAGCCCCTACTCTTTTAACTGCTAAACGGCTGCAGCTATAGTCATAAAAGTTGTATGTAGGTATAGTAAAGTGGTCATGCTCAACGTGATTCAACCGCCTACAGCGCCATCTGGTGGAAAACAGTGAAGTTAGCGTTCCTATCTCGAAAACGGTTCAAGATAGGAAAAAAAAAAGTGAATTACAAAGCTACAGGATATCATCGATTTAGTACGAAAAGGCAGTTTGTAGACAATGATGCTAAAAATCGAACGATTAAAACGATCATTTGTTTGTCCACAAATTCCTATTTCCTTCACACTTCAGCGACATTGCATACACTGTAGCGTAACGGATGACATTTATGCTATGTAAAATTAGAAGTATAGTTCTTGTAAGCGGTCACATCGATTAAAGTACAGATGTTTTAAACTGACTTCATAAAGGAGGAGGTTCCCAATTGAAACCATGTTTTTTGTTGTTATAGTTGAGATTTGTTAGCTTATAACTGCGTAAAAAATGCTTTAATTTTAATACTTTTTTTTGTTGTCGCAAAGATCTTGACCTGAAATAGGTCTCATTATGATTTCATTAATATCTAATCAAATTACAGAGTATTCACAAGAGTCCGTTCTCACTCTAACTGCAGAACGGCTACCTCTACACACGTAAAAGTAATCTGTAAGTAATGTAAAGTGGCCATGCGCTACAAGTTTGACCGCTTACAGCGCCACCTGGTTGGAATATAGCGAAGTTAGCGTTTCTATCTCAAAACTTTATAAGGTATGAGAGAAAATGTAAATTACAAAGTTGTACTGCATCATTGATTTAGTCACAAAAAGACACCTTATAGACATAAATGTTTAAAACAGGTTGTTGGAATGTGCATCTGTTTGTTCGCAGTTTTCTACACTGTAACAAATCAAAAAGCCTTTATTCCGATGTTGAAACTTCTGTCCGTCAGCTGCAATGCATATTTTGATCTTTGTTTGAACTTTTCGCTGCCCGCATTCCAGCGTATTGGGTGACACATATTCACTGTAAAGCTCAATGCATGCCTATCCGAATTTTTGGTTACGAATACAGCGTATCCATTCTTTCCGTTTCTAAAGACTTTTTAATTTAATGCGTGGTCATTCAATAGATGGTTGTTTTCATATATCAGATAAAGGCAAGAAAAGTGACACAACTTAAAAATTAAGTATTTGAAAAAAAATGGAGATGTAATGTTTTTTGTTCATATTGGGAGCATTTCATATATTTTTCAGTGACATAAACTCGAAATTACCATTTTTTGAGTTGAGTCACTTTTCTTGTGGGTTGTGATTTGTCAAACCGCCGTTGAACGTCTTCTGATGTTCTGCTACTTGAATAAATTTTCACTAATAAAATATTTTTGAAAAAGAAATAGAACCGACTCCAAAAAGCAACTAATATTCAAACAACTAAAAATGAAAGAAAATTGGTAAAAATGGAACTGTAAATTGCGCCTAAAAGTATTAAATAATTTCCTTCGAAAAACAACCTAACAACTACAATTAAGCATAACTTTTGAAGTCGGCGCAAAATTAAATAAAAATTGATACCTTTATTCAATACAAAAATCAAATTATATTTAAAATATACATCTTACTTCAGCATCTTCAAAACACAGCCGAGAACTACTTTGATTCAAATAAACAAATAAGATTTTGTAAACTACAAAATTTGGCGGAGCTGTTGGTATCTGGCATCTTTAGCGAAAAAAAAAATCACCAAATTATATCAGTGAACATATTCAATTCCTTTGAGAAATCAGGGTTATTTTAATAAGGTATATTAAGGTAACAATCAAGAATATGAAACAATACTTCGTACAATATATATTATAAAAATATACATCTTGCGTGTATATTTTTGCATTACGTTTTGATCGCCAAATCCAAACATAGCCAAGGATGATAAATATCAAAGTTATATCAAGTTTACAAAGAAAACTTTAGTAACTTCGTAGAAACATAAATACCGAATTGCAAAAATGCTCACTTTTATATGTAGATGTTACTAATGGACCAACTGTACACAGTGATAAAATAATAAGGGAAACATAAAAATGGATCATTCGAGACAACAGCATTTGTAGCTATCGGTCTAAAAACAAATCTTTAAAAACGAATTGAATTCTATTTACTTTTTCGCCGATTTCAAAAGTTGTGTTTAATTATAGTATTTAGGTTGTTTGGCGAAGGAAATTATTTCATACTCTTAGGCGCAATTTACAGTTCTATATTTACCAATTTCCTTTCATTTTTAGTTGTTTGAATAGTAGTTGCTTTTCGGAGTCGGTTCTATTTTTTTTTACAAAAATATTTTATTCATATATATATATATATTAATTTTTGTATATATCGAAGCATTATTTCCCCTCCTGAAGGAAATATCCCCTTTGGAGTGTAAAATGAATTAATGTGTAAAACATACACATTTTTTAAAAAATTCAGAAAAAAATTACGGACGCTGAGTGCGGTAGACGGGCAGATAGATACACAAACTGAAAACATATTGACACTTAAAAACGTCAAAAACTGTTAAATCGCTTGATGTAAACGAAAATACAATTCCAGAAAAATTCCAATAAAAGCTCTCAGTGTAGTTGAATATTTTTGTGTGGCCCTTTAAAACTAATGCTAATCATGTTGCATTCTGTAGAAAGCATTCTTTTATGTATATAAATAAAATATTTCCATTTCATTAACATTTGTGCCAAGTAAAGTTATTAAAATATGGTTTATAGAAATACCTCTCATAGAACACAATGCTTTGGAAAACGTTTGGGTGTCCTGGTGCACAAAGCAAACGCGATATTAACTCCATTTTCAATAGGGAACATCCAATAGTGAACTTAAATAACATATATCTGTTTCAAGAAATTACAAAAATATTGACGGTAGTTAGAACGCGGACAGACGAACAGAGAGATTCGCAAATTGAAATCATGTTCACACTTAAACAGTGTTAGAAAGTGTCAAAAACACTTGATATAAACGAAATAAGTGCAATTCCAGTAAATTTTTATTAACAGCTGTTAATGTAACTGAATTTTTGACCGTGGCTCTGTAAATCTAATGCTAATTTTACTACATTCTGTAGAAAGTATTTTTTTATGCACATGAATAAAATATTTCAATATCATTAAGATTTGTGTCAAGAAAAGTTATTAAAATTTGGTTTAGATAAATACCTCTCATAGAGCTCAATGCTTTGGAATATTTTCAGATATCCTTGTATACAGACCAGTGGTAGTATTTACTCACTTTTCTATAACAATCATCCGATACTGAACTTGAGTAACATATTTCAATTTCCTTAAAATTTGCGTAAAATAAATGAATTAAAATTTTGTTCATATTTATACCTCACTCGAACGCAATGCTTTGAAATAATTTCGTGTGTCCCTGTACGCAAACCAGTGAGGGTATTTACTCTATTTTCAGTGGAGAACATCCGATAGTGAACTTGAATAACATATATCAACTTCATTAAGGTATGTGAAAATAACGGTAATAAAATATGGTTTATAAAAATACCACTCACAGAACACAATGCTTTGCTATACTTTCGGGTGCCCCTGTGTACAAACTAGTGAAGGTACACAATTCATTTTCAATAGGGAACATCCTATACTGAATTTTTATAATATGTATCAGTTTCAAGAAATTCCATAAATAATAACGGGGTTAGAGCACGGACAGACAAACAAACCGAAGTCATTAGCAACCGTGTTGGAAAGTAATAAAAACGTTTAATATAAACGAAACTGTAGTTCCAGTAAACTTCCAATAACCCTTAGTGGAACTGAATATTTTTGTATGGCCCTGTAAATCTAACGCTAATCATACAGTCGGTAACAAAAGTGTCCGAACACTAACAAAAATTCCTATGTAAAAAAAGTACACTTCATACGGTTTTGTTAAATAAATACTTGTCAAATCCTGTTCTCAGTCAGTGTAAGAACATGATTCGATAAGGATTTATTTAACAAAACCGTGTGAAGTGTACTTTTTTTACATACGAATTTTTGCTAGTGTTCGGACACTTTTGTTACCGACTGTACTGTATTCAATGGAAAGCATTCTTTTGTGCATATGACTAGCATACTTTAATTTCATTAAGATTTGTACAAAGTAAAGTTTTTAGAGTTTGGTTTTTAGAAATACCTCTCATAAAACGCAATGCTTTAGAGAATACTTTCGGGTTTCCTTGTGTACAAACTATTGATGGTATTTACTCCATTTTCAATGTGGAACATCCGAAAGTAATGTTGAATAACATATTTCAATTTCATCAAGATATGTGTAAAGTAAAGGTAATAAAATATGGTTTATGAAAATACCTTCCATAGAACACAATGCTCTGGAATACTTTCCCTGTATATAAACCAGTAAAGGTACACATTCCATTTTCAATAGGGAACATGCTATAGTGACTTTGAATAATATATATCAGTTACAAGAAGTTCCATGAATATTTATGGGCGTTAGTACACGGAGAGACAGACGGACAGACAGACGGGTAGATAGACGGACAGACAGACGGTGGACGCGCGGACAGACCCAAACCGAACTTAATAACAGTTTTCAACCTTCTTTGGAAAGTGTTAATAACATTCAAGTAACTCCTATACATTAAATGCATTCTCGCAATTAGGGAGTTTGAACATCGCATTTAGGATATAGTACCTTAAATGCGACAAAAATTTTCTAAATGCGACATTGGTATACTTTTTCATAAATTACAGACATTTTTTTAATTTCTTGAAAAGAAATGACACAAAACACAAGTTTAGAACTAAGAGTATAATGTTCAGCCATTTATCTCTTTCTTTTCCTATTTATTTATTTACTAAAATATCATAAATTTCCTAAATGCGATAAATTTACCAAAAAATCACGTCGCATTTAGGCACAAAGACCTAAAATAGCAAAATAGGTAAAGTTTAAAAACGAAAATAGATCAGAAAACAGGAAAAGAAAACGCGATCGAAAGAATTTTTTCATTTCTCCCTTTTAAAGTTCTTTAAAAATCCCTTTTTTTGAAAAGAAGCTAACAAAGAGAAGATTATCTCTCAGCCACACCCTTTGACAGGTACACCAAAGAGAATAGAGGGGACGAATACATCCAGGCACTCTCGGGCGTTTTCGGTCGTCTGAATATACGGGCGTTTGAGTACGCTCTGGTAAGAAAAGAGTTAAAATCAAATAAATTCAGTAGCGGCTCGTTATTAAGGGCCAGCGGGCACGGCCCCAACTTTTCTTTTCGAATAATAATTATTATTTTTTCATTATTTCATTCTTTTTCTTTACTGCTCGAAAAATATATATACAAACTAACATCTTGCATCATTTTTTTTTTTAATATGCTTCTCATTATCATTTATTTGTCAATATGCTTTTTTCAAGAGTCATAAATCACTTAACACATTCGTGACCGCTGACGTGAATTTATGTCATTTCAACTTCTGTAGCTAGTTACAGATGACGCAAATTCACATAATTTTAGATTCTATTCCCGGTTACCACTGACGTGAATTCACGTCATTTTAAGAATTTCTATGGAAACAATACATTAGTATTATTTTGATAGTATTATTAGAGTATCAATTCTTTGATAGTATTATGTAACTAATCTTCATTCCAAGCTTCAGGTAATTACAAGAGTAACATTTCAAAACATTACATTCAACTTTTATCCACGTTTAAACATCAAAAGTTTGCGGCAAATAGCTTTAGTTTACTTCGATATTCCCCGGCAATCAGTTTTAGAAAAAACTAAAGTATGCCGGTCGCGAAAGTGTTAATGATTCACCCACCAAATGATGAAAAAAAATAAAATAAAAATACAGCCTTGGACCGACAGCTGCTTCGTTATCTAAGCGTAGGGCCGCATAATAAACGGCCCATCTTGGCGTATTCATTTGTACAATAGTTATTCTATTAGATCAGCAGGTTAACACATTTGGCGACGACCTCCTTCATGAGCATTAGCACGCTGTAATTTATCGTCTTTAGGGCACCGGCAGAGTGGTCCTTTGAGACAAAACTATAGGGAAAAAACTGTCTCTTTTAAAGAATGTTAACCATACAATTCCTTGATAAAATTTGGCGACTTTTGCATTACTTTTATTTGTATGATTTTTCGGTGCATTTTTTTAAAACTTACATATGATAGTTTTGAATTTTAGCGTTTAAAAATGAATTCTGTTGATAGTTAAAAATATATTTTTTAGATTAGCGTTTGAGATATAAAAGCTCTTAATTAAGAATTTGAAACCTCACTAACTGTGGTATTTTTAATTTAAATGAAAAAAAAAATGGAAAGAAAATGTGCAACTGCGATATTTTTCTTCAGATTGGTATACTAAAACTTTTATGCAAATAAATTGTAAAATTTTAAAATAAATAAATAGTGGATTTCATGGATATATAGATTAACTATCTACATTAAAATGCAGTTTTATTATTATTATTATTATTATTATTATTTATTGGATTTCTTAAAAATATGATTTGATAAAACAATTTTATTATGACTATTATTTAAAGACCGTCTTTTTTTTTTTCTTTTTTTTTTTTTTTTTTTTATAATTATATCCTTAAAAAAAAAATTCTATTTTTGTTTTTTATTTTATTTAAGAATCAGTCTTTAATTCTCAACAAACATTATGCATAAAAACACTATACAATTGGGTCAAAAAGTAGGAATTTTATAATCGTAAAACCTTTCGAGAGGGGCTCTTCCGAAATTCTATGGTCAAGCGTGACAGATGCTGTCACAGCCCCTTTCAAAAGGTTAAAAAGTTTTTAAATGACATTTTTCAATGTTCAAAATTTAAGTTAAATTTTCTCTAAAATCACATTTTTTTTAAATTTTACGCATGAAAATTCGAAACTCATAAGGATAAAGATTTTAAATAGACGTTTTCTAGCTAATTTTCTCTAAATTCAATCAAAAATTAAGAAATTTAATTTATTATTTAAAATTAAGCCCTTAAAGGGATAAACATGGTAGATTTTTAATATGTATTCATATTAGTACATTATTCATAACTTTCCAAATTTCAATATAACTTGTTATAAATTTATTAAAGTTTATTTTATTTGTTTTTTTAAGATAAGAAATATGAATATAACATTTGAAATGTTTATTATTAAATGACTTAGGGATATAATTCGCGCAAAGTAAAAAATATTACATGTAGAGTGAGAAAAAAATTGAGTTCAAATTTTAATGGCGTGTAGTGTTAGGGTTAAGGCCAGTTGACTAAAAGTTGGTCCTAGATCTGGGTGGTGTACTCTCCCTAGAGAGTCTTTCTAAGTGATGATACCTAGCTCGTATTCATGCGAGTTTCGGAGAAAACCATGGAAAATTGCAGACGCATATATCAGCTACAGCGACGTGGAATAGACCTCGGCAATTCCTATCTACCATCATCCAGATATTTAAATTTTGATACTCCACTGATCAGAAAACTGCAAAATTTTGTAAATGAAGTCGTAAAACATTAATTTCTGAGATACATTTACGCAGTTCTTTCCATATTGTTAAATTTAAGATTTGCTATCAAAAAATTTTTTTCCCAAAAAACTTACGCTTTATATACCTCCTTAATAATGTATGTATTTATGTTTGAACAATGAATATTATTATTGTTAATTTATACACCATACGATGGGTCGGGCCCCACTTATGAAAATTTGCACGAGCCGCTACTGAATATATTATAGTTTTTGTATTTCAGTCTAGTCTTCCCGTGTGTAATTTCTTCACTCTAAAGCAATTTAGAGCTGAATAATACCCCCAAACGTGTTTTTGGCGTCCGTCCCCACAGGGGGAAAGGGGGGGAGATTTTGCAAAACCCCGTCTTACTGTGTGTCAGAGCTCTGGAACAAAACTTCAGACCAAAATTCTTGACCCAGTACCACACAGAATTACCACAGCAGGGTTGACTCAGTGGTGAACGTACTCTTTTATATGTATAGATGAAGGGTTATGTGAAATTACATTTTGTACCCCTCCCTTGGGGGCCGAATTTCTAAATATCAAGAATTTTTTTTAAGTGTTTGTGTTTGCTATATTTAAAAGCAAAAATCATACGGATATCTGTTTCTTTCTTTGAGATATGAAGGATAATGATTATGTGAAATCATATTTTGGCCCATGTGAACATACGTTTTGTCCCCTCCCCCCCTTGTGGCCGAATACCTAAAATTCGAAAAGTTTTTTGTGTTTCTTATATTTTAAAGTAAAAATCATACCGATATCTGTTTTCTTTTTGTTTGTTTGAGATACAAAGAGTTACGTGAAATCACGTTTCTCCCCCTTCCTATCTTGGGAACTGAATTTCTAAAATTCCAGAAAATGGTTTTTAGGTATTTGTTTTAGCTATGTTTTAGAGCAAAAATCTCATGTATATCTGTTTCTTCGTTTTAGATATGAAGGATTATGTGAAACCACGTTTTGGCCACTTCAACGCCACTTCAAACACCCCCCTTCCTTCCTCTTCGGGACCAAATTTCTAAAATTCCTGAAATTAGTTTTTAGGTACTTGTGTTAGATATATTTTAAAGCAAAAATTTTACAAATATTGTTTTTTTCAGATAGGTTTGTGTAAAATCACGTTTCCCCCTCCTCCCACTTTGTGAGAGAATTTTGTGATTTCGCTTGTTAGTAGATGTCTACGTTACTGAAGAAACGTTTTCAGTAAGTTTCTTGTTCCTTGGTCCAGGGGTTTGGGCTGGGCGATGATGAATCACTTACTCACTCACTCAGGACAAACGATTATATATATATAAATTATCATTCTTTGTATTATCATACGGGTTCTATAAAACTACCATAGCGAACATCCGAAAAAACACTTGGATCCCTGGAGGTCGAAATATCGTGCAAAAAATACTACAGGATTGTATTGCTTGAAACCGAATAAGCGGTGGAAGTGCGTAACAAATATTTGACAGATTTGCCAGTTGCGATTGTAAATATTTCAAGAGTATTTACACAACTTGGTATAGACTTTTGCCTTCATTTTAGGTGAAACTTTTACCATGCAGATGGAAACAATAAGAAAATGTTTTACTATCATTTTTATACGTTTTGCTATAAAAGCAACACATTTAGAGATTGTTAGTGATTTGTGAACCGGGCCCTTCCTTGGAATTTTGAAAGGTTTATAGCGAGAAGAAGTCGTCCGGCTTACATATACAGCGACAATGGCAACAACTACGTTGGCGCTAATAACGAGCTTACACAAATTGTCAGAGCTATGTTTACTGATAAATAAGAAAGCAAAAATTATTTAACCAATTGTTAAGAAAATAGGGGTGAGCATTGATTGGTGTATTAAGCTAATCCATGAGCTGCGCAATAGAATAAAAGCATTGAAACAGACGATATTCTTTTCCATTTTTTTTTTAATTTCAGATAAAATGACATGTGCCTTTATGTCGTTAAGACTTACAAAAATTAAAATTTAAAATACATATCAGCAATTAGAAAACTTTAAAAGAATATTGAGATGATATAACATCTCGTACTAGCAGCACTATACGAAAAACAGAACCAACAGAACTTTTTCTGAATCATATATAATAAACATAGATTTTGTTTCAAACTACGTCACGCAATACATTTGCATATTAAAAAGGTTTAAAACTCTTATTTGAACATGGTATTTCCCAGAAATGTAAATAACTATTTTTTTTTTTCATATTTTTAAAACATTGAATATTTTGTTACATTAATTTCAACAGACTTACATTGCCTTTAGTGAAACAAAATTTTATCACGAGAGAAAATGAAAATATAAAATTGTTTAGTTGACAACACCGTGCTTACTGTCAGGAATATAAAAGAAATAAAAAGTGTACTGTTCATTAACGTAAGAACGCGAATAACAAACAATTTCCAAAATTTCTCATTACGTAGCTGCCTTTTTAAAAACATGCTAAGTTAGTTAAAAATTTCGTGAAAATATTCTCAATCTTGTAAAAGTTGCGAACTCTTGTAATCTGTGCTCGGCTAATTGAGTATTAGTTCACATTCCAAAATATTTCGCGTCTAATTTAAATGAATTTTGACAAGAATGAGAAAAATATAAATCAATTTGTGTAAAATCGTATTTCTAAAACACTTAGATATTCTGTTAAACTTTTGGTTATAATAACTTAATACTTTTATAAATTAGAATGTCAAACAAAGAACTCAAAATCTGCTGGGTGTAAAAATCCTGTACTCAATATCCTGTATTTTAAACAGAATTAATAAATGATGATTTGTAATTTTACTGTAGATATCACTAGTGTTTCTGCAGTTTATTTTTCTTATGTTGAAAGCTTTTTGGAAATTCCCTGAATGCTGTTTATAATAGAATTTTTATACAAATATTTTATTTCTTTTTGCATTTGAATTCCTATATTTTAATACGTGCAGTAGAAACTTTATGAAAAGCAAAAGATAACGTAAGAAATCTTTGATCGTGATTGCATCTTATACATCGAGTAGTAAATGAGAAATGCTAAAATTTATCGAGAGACAAGTGGTTACACATTTATGTAGACAAAAATATAAGATTAAGTTTAATTATTACAGTCATTGTAGTAGCTTCTATGCATGTAAAACATACATAACACGCAAACTGTAATTTATAGGTACAATAATTAAAATTTTATTCTTAAAATGTCACTTTCAACTAATTCCGTCGTAATTTATCGACAGATATGAAATTTATGGTAAACACATTGCTACAAATTAAATTCTTGTATACCATTTGTATAATTTAAAGTACAATAAATGAGTTTTTGTGCATTTAATTGTATTTCTTATATTTTACTACTTATTTTTTTAAAGGGGAAATTAATATCTGTAATAGCTAAAGATAATACTGAAGAAGACTGTAATGTATTATATCAATATTTTTCTTTGAACAAATACTAATTTAAAATTATTTAAAGAATATTACATAACAGAAAATTTTTAATAAACATCTTTGATCGAAATTTAACATTTTCATCTCCATAAATTATTTTCTCGAGAATAAAAGAAGCGTATATTGTAAAAGTGTAAAATATATATTATATATGAAGTCAGTTGGTTAATATTAAGCATAAATTTTCCTCTTTAGAGAGGTTTTTAAAAATTCAGATATTTTAACAATATTAAAGATAATTACAGTATATTAACTAAAGCTAAAAAAATACTAAATTAAATGCATACCATCTGAACAAGATACCACATTACATTCAAAATTCTTTACAATGGCTTACCTAAAAAAAAGAATAAAAAAGGATTGTAAATTTAAAGAAATATGAAACATCTGAATGACCAAATTTGTTCACACATTTAAATAATCGAAGAAGAAAAAAGTTAGTTTATCTGCAAGATTTCTTTTTAATGCTACTTACAATATTTCAAATGTCATTGCTTTCGAAACTGGAAATGTTTATTACTAGACCCGAACTGTTTTCACATAGATTAAAAGAGAAATGCTTTGTACATTGTCATCGATGTTGTCAATTTATTTACAATTTTACTAGAATCAGATTAGTATTTTGGCAATTAAAGTAAATGTTTGTCAGTTTTTTAGTTATTTAATTTCGAATCTTAAAATCCATGATTTAAAATGCAATTAGTCATAAAAATTTCCAAATGTATCAAATGTACCGTATTGTATCAAAATTTAGACCATATTTTCACAATATTGTATTTTTGTACTATGTAAAGGTCGTATATACATATATTAGGTAAAGGATATTCTATGCATGTCTTCCCAAGAAACTTTTCGTAGAATTTCACAGCAATTGTAAATTGCTTAAAACAATTATATTTTAGTTATATTAAACGATATTATTTTTACGCTATAATAAATTATCAGAATGAACATCAGGAAGGAATTACAGATTCTGATCAAAAGATATGAATGATTCTGTTTAAAAATCATTCACTTAAATTATTTTCCTAAATGCTGCCTTTAATTAAATACTTCTCTCCAGACACTTTGGAAAACATTTGGGTCATTTGGATACCAAAAGTTACAGGTTTATTAGAGCATAAATCTTGCAAATTTGTACCTCCAAAACTCGCTGAATTAATTATTTCTAAAGTACCGAAAATAGTTAAAATAGTAGTTAAGAATTATTGACCCAAACTAGTTTTCATAAGAAAAATTTCTTTAAAATAATAAATACAAAATAACTTATTTATCAATGTTATTAATCATTATTTTATTTTTGAAATCATTATATTTAGCCTGTTTAAGTTTACACAGGTACTTTACCACAGATTTAAGATCTGTAACCGAGAAAGGAAGTTATTTTTTACTTGAAAAAAGTAATAATTTACACATTAAATCTTATATGTATGAAGAAAAAGATCTCACATTATTTTTTTAATCTACTTATATGTAATCCCAAATTTAGAATAAAAGCTGACAGTATAATAATTTTAGTCTCTTGTACTTCTCGATTATTTTTTTAATTTAAAAATAAACGTTAAGTTTTACTAAACGTATCAGAGTGTCGACAATCGAAAATTTTCCCCTGATTCTTCTACCAGTGCACTTATATAATAATTTTTGACATAATTAATCGTGCAAACTTACTACTAAAACTTCCGAAAAAAAAAATACAAGTGTAAGAATCAAGAACAATTTTCGACTGTCGATACCCTGCATATGTACATTTAGTTTTTTTTTTTTTTTTTTTTTTTTTCCCTCAGTAAATAATAAACCTTTTTATCGGAAAAACACGGCTGTATGACACCCAAATTTAGGCAGCTGTACTGCATTTAAGACAAAATTTGACGGATTTTTTTTTCACATAAAACATTGTTTTGAAATGGATTAAGAAGCACATTTTATTTTTAATATCTACAAATTAAAAACTAAATTCAGTTCTCTGAACTAAATTCAGCTATTTTTTTTTTCTTTTTAATATGTTTTGCAACTCGGAAAAGAGATTCTCGTATCGCACTTTATTAAAACCAATAAAATTGGGAAGCACATGTAATAATTCTAAGATGATGAAATTTTAAAAGGTAGTAAAGCTTGAAGCACGGATAAATAGAAAAGTTTAAGAATATAGATTTCTCATTTTTAACTTTTAAACAAATAGTAAGTATTTACCTATATACAATAAGAGTAAACAGAAAGAAATAATATAGTTACAGTTCAGTAGATCTGCATATAAATGCGTATTTTGAGTAATTCGTCGTTTATATAAAAAAGAGAGTTTAGAATTACTATAAAATGAACTCTATAAATTATAGGTGTTTCGGTTTGACAGTCATTTACAAAGAGACATTTGAATAAATCGCCTAAAGCTACTTTGTACTTTCGTAAAATATTGATTTATTAATAATTAATTTTTAAGGTGATAGAAGTTTAAATATATTATTTAGTGTAGTTAACACGATTAAAAGTCATTTAAAGAGTCTCAAAAATATTAAAATTTATAAGCTAATGTTTATTTCAGAATGTGCATCATTCTATTTTATTTATTTATTTATTTATTTATTTTTATTTATTTATTTATTTATTTATTTTATTTTTATTTTTTAAGAAAAATGAGGTTTGTTTTCAGGCGTGCCTCTGAAACAATACTTTACTTCCAAAAATGTTTTATCGTATCCATGTTTAATCATTTAAGTGCTGACTGAATAATATAAGCTAATATATTTACTGCATTGATTTCTGAGCAAAAAATAAATAAATAAATAAATAAATAAAAATAAATAAATAAATAAATAAAAAATATTTTAATCTCGAATACGCTTCAATAATTTTGTTAAATAATTTAACGTTTTAGAGAAACGTCAAAAGGCTTATTGTCAAAATAAAAAATATCCAATGACAATGTGTTAATATCATTATATTTTAGCGCTAACAATGACTCATAAAATATTGAGACAATAATCTCAATAGACACACTCAGACAATATTGAGACACAATCAAATTACGCTGCTACAACGAACACGTCGAAATTGTGAATGAACACATGGAAATGTTTCGATTGTCGATTAGTGTATTATAATGTTTCAATAGTCGATTATACAAATACGTTTATATAAATTACAAAATCAAAGGTATCGTAGCCGCAGACTCTCACTATTTAAATATCGAAATTGTTTGATATGTTTACTATCATGTTTACTATCATAATCTTTCCTAAAGTAACAAATAATTAAAACATAAAATTTATTTTTAAATGTTACGTCAACATGAAGTCACATTCGATCGTCGAAAGGCTTTGATATGTTTGTTGTAGAACCCTTATACACATTTTTTCCTTCAGAAAATTTGAGATAATTAATCTTTAGAATTTTTTGTATACTTTTTCTTTTATCTCGATAAATTCTGATATTGGAACACCGAAACCATAACTTTTAATAAATCTCCATAATTAATACATTGAGTTATATATACCATGTTAAATTCAAACATTTATTTAAACTATAAAATTTATAAATTGGACTATATTAGGTAGGTTTCTTCAATAAAATCTGTATTTAGTCAATAATTCTTATGTTTTTTGATATTTATTTTACACATTTAGTACATTTAAAATGCATTTTATCAGCTTGCATTTTTTCATGAATTTGTGATTTTCAAAATGCTAAAATTTCGACAGATAATTAATGAAAAACTTAATAATTTATTGGATGTTTTAAAGAGCCTACTTAAACTAGTGGATCTTCAGATCAGGAGCTTCAACGTCCTATTTGGACATTATTCACACATCATTCAACAGATCATGTTTATTCATTCCCTATTATATAACATATATGTATATATATATTGATTCGATTGACTTGCTACCTAAACAAATACGTTACTGAGGGGGCGGGGGGAGTACCCCCCCCCCCCCCCCCCAACCCCGCTGTATATCTCTTTCTATATCTATCTGTATATCATATATATGTATTCTTAAAAACTGAGAATCTCGTATTATTTCCCAGAAATTCATAAATATTTGTATCAAATTTCATGTAAAAAGATTATATAGCATATCGGAATTATTTTGTGTAACCCTGTAAACTAATTACCAACTCTATGCCCACAATTTTCAACAGAAAAACATGCTTTTAAAAATCTAATAAAATTTCATTATCTTTAATGGGGTGTAACCACGTTAGAATACAATTTAAGAAATACCGACTAAAGACCGTAATAGTAATAAATTATTTTATGTATCATTGAAAAGGAGCAGTTATTATATACGCCAATAGTAAGAATACACCTAATGAATTAAAACTCATTAATTTTTTTAACTAATTTGACAGGATTTGGATGATTACAGAACGTCATCGGAATTCTATTGTGTGGTCCCGTAAATAAATTATTCAGTCTATACATACCCTTTTTCTTTTGAGTATACAGGCTTTTAAGCAACTTTATAGTATATGTTAATTCCATTATGTTCAATGCAGCATAAACACGTTAAAGTTCGCTTAAATAAAAATTTGTCCATAAGTTCTAATGTCACGAAATTCTTTTGTGTGTCTCTGTAAACGAACCATAATGATTGTATACACCAGTAAAAACTATTCATCTTATTCTACGTTTTTCATAAATAATTGTTCGAAATTTGGCATAATTTGGGTGGTTACTTGATATTGTCGGAACACTTTCGTAAGGTCCTGTGCATTTATTAGGAAGCCTAAGAGCTAATATTTTCTGCAGAAAACATAAATTTAAGTACCTCACTAATGTACGCTAATTTCAATTTGTGGATTGCAAAGTAATGATGTTAAAATGCGTTTAAACGAAATTCACCCTACCCAAGTAGCACAGGAACGTTCTGTGAACGTCTAATAACGGTTTCAATAGTTCAAACACCGTGTTTCGTGTCAAAAGAACGTTCTAAAACACGTTCAGAAATAGTATTATTTAGAACGTTCTGAAAATGTTTGATTTGTACCATCTATAAAACGTACAATTCTAGTTCTATATACAACGTTCAAGTGTGACACCGTCATAACACGTTCTGTAACAGTGTAATTATAACGAATATGACAAAATGACTTTTTAGTACTATTGGTTGGGAAAATAGGTTAATCATGAAAATTTTTGACTTCAGTTTTTGATTTTTTTACACGTTTTGTGGCGTGAGGAATCCGGAAGTCAAAAGGTTGGTATGGTATCTGTTAATGTGTATCGGCACCTATTAGTGTGATAGCCCGTTAGTTCATGTACACGATATTAATATCTCAAGAACAAATGATTGCAGAGAGATCGGACCAGTTTTAAAATATCACTTTTGATATTGATAAGAATCTTATTGAGAGATTTGCAACATTCTAATTTAAAAACTTCGTAAGTTATTCGAAATTTATAATTTTTAGCATGATAGAGAATAGAGCATTTTTTACATTTTCAGTTTAACGTTTTGTTAGCACGTCAGTAAAGAATGCTTCTCAATAATCAGTAGCAGTGAGGTGAAAAAAAATTACAAAATTTTAAACTCATGGAAAAATTTTGTGAATTTTGTATTTCAGGAATCAATGTATGGAATTCAACCAAACTTGTTACAATATTAGTTCTTGCCCTAAATTGCCCTAAATTTGAATTTCATTTGGGGTATATCGTCCGATAGATTGCGGTGCTATGCAATGAAACCCTCCATTTATGGGACAGCTATATCTCAGCTTCTATAGTGTACAAATGCATTAAACTTGATATATTGGCTTATATTATCATAACCTCTGCTAATACAATTTGGATGTATACATTGTCCAACAGGTGGCGTTGCTAATCTGCAATTTAATCATTTTAACGGAAAGGCAATATTTTAACTCTTGTGATTTAACAATAAATTTTCTGATACACTGAAGTTATAAGTGAAATCGATTTTATGTAAAGCGTTACTGGTCCATTTTGGATGCACATCGGCCAACATGTGTCGTGGCTATTTTGCAATTTAATCTCATAACGGAAATGAAAAATCTCAACTTCTGTGATTTATAAATATTGTAAATTTGGTAAGTGAAATTAATATTACGTAAAACTCTACAGATTGCCTTTGGGTGCATATCGGACGACAGGTGGCACTGCCACGTTCCAATATTTTCCATTCACAGAAAGGCTATCTATCAGCTTCTGTAATATATATACTCACCAAACCTTCTGCGTGACATACATTTGATATATATTATTGATTCAATTTGGCTGTATAACGAGTAATAGTTAAACAGGTTTTTTTTATTATTATTATTCATAGGACATTGTTTTTTCCCCTAGGAATAAGTATACATCATCCCTGGAGGATGGGGGAGGGGTGGATAAAAATTTTCACTATGATTATCTTTCGAAAGAATTCGATATCACCTTTAAAACGAATAATTGAAACATCGTTTTCTGATGATTTAAAACAAATTTACCGTTTTTTTTTTTTTTTTTTTTTTTTTTCATTTGTAATAATAATAATAATAAACCCTTAGAAAAATACATTTTCTAAGATCTTCTATACAGCATAAAAATGATTGTCTTCTGTCATGAAAATCTATGCATTCCCCAGACCCAGAGTTTAGATACAAAAAACTAATCACGGATGTTATTGAATACGTAATATAGTGCTTTACCCGAGTTTCAAAGAAAATCACGGGAAAACTCCGAAAACCTAAGTCGACGAGCGTGACCAGGAATCGAAACCAACACTTCCCGTCTGTAAGGTTCGAGAGTAGAACCTCGCGGTCTCTAATACTCATCGGGAAGTTACAGAAATGAGTTTTTTTCTTCTTTTCTTTAAGCATAATTTTAAACTTTTATTATATTTTATTTATGATTCTATTTAAGTTTAAATGTTACTGATAAATTATCAATATTGATAATGTTGTTAAATCATTACTCTGTTTGATTGTTCTTATTTTATTTTATTTATTTTCACTGAATATTTTTTCAATACTGAAATATACACTAAAACAAAATATGCTTTTCCGTTTAATTCTAGATTTTAAAATGGAAAAATAAAGTGATCTCATAAATTTTTAAAATACTTTATAAAAATTTAAATAATTATTTAACTCCATTCCATTTTTCCTTAAAATATTGACTATATGTTTCCTACATCTATAAATGCTTAATAAATTTCTGTTTCATATGTTGAACTTTGAAACATGATTATTGCGGATGCAAGAAGGGAGAGCAGATGTTTAACATCGACATCTGTGGATTGCATTTATTTAATTTTCGCTGACCGTGCAACTGCAAAGTCAAACGCCAGGCGCCAGGTCTTGGGAAAGTCGTGACGTTATGTGAGGCGGTAATTTTAAAACATGTAATCTGATTTATTCAGTTTTAGCGTTATAATGACTAGGATAAGCTTTAGAAAAGGTAAAAATGTAATATTTTTAACCTGTAATATTCTCTATGTTCTATTTATTAAAGTCTTATTTTAATATCAATTAAACAATCATTTTCATATCTGCGTAAGTTCTTAAGCTAAACTTTCGATACCAGAAAGCAGCGTTGAATCGCAGAAAAAACTGCTTCTGTTACAGAAAACCGCTTAGAAATTATGGATTCATTTTATTAATTTAGTCTTCTGAGATGGAATTTGTTAAAATAACTATTTTCGTTATTATGTTTCTGGAAAGAAGTATGAAGAAGTCATAAAAATTTTACAAGATAAGTGCTAATTTTAAGTGAATGCCCTTCCGACTGGTCATTGTGTATTTTAAAATGCTAGTTGGAAGGGTATTTTCTCGAAGAAAATTCTTATCAACAAAATTAAGAAGGTTCGTAATTCTTTTTTTCTTTTCTTTTTAAATTCTGAAGTATTTATTTAATGTTTATATGATAATATATATACAATCTAGGTTATGCAAATTGCATATTTTTAAAATAATATCCTAAGTTTCACCGACTTACAATTTTAAATATCTCTTTACTGTTATTTATTAAATAAAATATATGAAATTGTTTATCTGCATAATAAAACAAAGATTCAATTCTATTCCACATCTTTATAAAAAAAAAAAAAAAAAAAAAAAGATATTCTGCTTTAAAAAAAAAAAAAAAAAAAAAAAAGGACGATTTACTATATTATTTATTAATACTAATAATATTTACATTTATCAATTATTTAATATGCCATGATAGCATAATTACATCAAATGAGGTAAAAATTGCGTTGACTCAATTTAAAGAAATTTAAACATTTAAAGAATACGAATTACATTGCCATGTGGAATAAATTTAAATACCTGCAAACATCATTTTTGTAAACTGCTGCTGTAAACTGAAAATATGTATACACACATGTACTAAAATTTAAAAATATGAAGTATGTTAAATATTTTAGAAAAATATTTTGATTAAAAATATATATATATGTATTTAATTATTTGGAAATTTTTAAAATTTCCTCCTTCTAACTAATTTTTAATTTTTTGTTTCAATTTCTTATTATTATAAATTAACAATATATTCTAAACTCAATTATATATTATTTTAGCGGTGTATTGGTACATTCATTTTTGAAATTATTTTTTATGTTGAAATATTAAAACTTTCTATAAACTTCAGCATTCAAATATATTTATAAACTATCCATGGACTTACAAAGTAGTACCCAGAAATGTTTAGAATATACAGGGTGCAAAGTCGAGAGCAGGCCTTTATTTGCGCAACAATTAGTCTCAAACGTCCTCCAATAAGAAAATGTATTTAAAAAAAAAATGTAAGAATTCATTATATGACATGTTTAAATTTAAAAAATCAATTTATTAAAAATCACAAAAACTGATAATTTTTATACAATTTTCATGACACTAATAGTGAAAGTTGAGTTCCAACCTAAAAAATATAACACAAAAAGTTTCACTTTTGTGCACCCAAAATTGTCTGAGATAGTTAGTTTCAAAATTTAGGATTATTTCGCATTTTCTCGGGCTTTATTAAAAAGTCAATGAAAAATTCTTTAATAAACCCAGGGAAAATGCAAACAAAGTCCAATTAGGATTTTTAAACCGATCCCTTATTGAAGGCCGAAATATGTTAGAAAATCCAAACTTTAAATATCTTGTTCCATTTGGGGAGAATAGAAATGAAACTTTTTGTTAGGATGAGTGTCAGTTTTCTAAATATGACTATAGGGATCTGGGACTATGTAAAAAGCTAGTTTTTGCAATTTTGAAAAAATAGATATTTTAAATTTAAACATGTTATACTACAAATGCTCATATTCTTTAAAACATTTTGTAACTGAAACTATATATTTGCGACCAATAGTTGCGAAGATAAAGGTATTCTCGTCACAATGCTTTGCACCCTGTATTTAAAAAAAAAAAAATTAATATATATATATATATATATATATATGTATAAATGAATTTTTAATCTTAGTTAAAGCCAAGCAACAGATATAAGATCCCTGAAACCACATAGGTCAATGAGAAGGAAATTACAACAAATTTAAATAACCTGGGGAGACTGATTGTGATTTATTGAAACATTTATTTTTTATTTATTTATTTTTATTTTATTTAACTTCAGTCTAATCATAAATTTATTCCTATATTGTTAGTTGCAATTTTAATAATTTTGCCGGTGCGTAAAAACCACATGAAACTTAAATCAAAAGATACAAACAAGCAACGAGTAAATAAAAAATTAAGACAGCATTTTAAACATTTTTTTTTAGGAAAAGCTTAGAATGGTAGAAAAAAAAAAAAAAAAAAAAAAAAAAACTCGTCAGGGGTGACCCTTTTCGTCGTTGAGCACCAATGTACGATTTCGTTCGTTAGCAGTTATAATAGCAAATTGCTAGCGGGCACCCTATCGTACAAGAAATTAATTGAACTTAGAAATGAAGAATAAATTGGAATAAATTATTTACTTCAAGAAATCAGAGAATGAAACAGAAAACAACCATGAAAAACAAACATTAATCATAGGATGACGCATTCGGAATCACAAGGATTAAAACAAGCAAAATAAATCAAGAGTTTAGTTGTACATAGCAGATGAAGAATAATGATACAACACAGCAACAGGGATATAAATTACTTTTTTTTAAAATTCAAATAATGTTTGAGAAATTTTAACATACTTACTATTCCTTTAATTTCAACGTATATGCATGAAAAATTCCATATTTTATGACAGTAATTCCCAAAAAGTGTCATAACGTGTCTATATATACCTTAAAAAATTCCTTAATTTTTTGCATTTTTAAAAAATTTCTTTTTTCCCCTAATCTGAAGATAATGACGTTATAGTATTAATTACGAAACTTTGAATAAACACCATAAAATGCAAGAACTCGCAACTGCTACAAACAAAGCACGGCTTCTACAAACAAAGCGGCAACGCATTCAACACACTCAACGTGCTTGTTTGCAGCTCTCATGCTTACAATGTTCGCCTGATGAAGGGTTGTGTCTTCTTTTGACCCGAAACAGTTGGTGCGAGTTCTTGCATTTTATGGTGTGTATTCAAAGTTTTGTAATTAATACTACAACTTCATTATCTTCAGATTAGGGGAAAAAAAGTAATTTTTAAAAAATGCAAAAATTTAAGAAATTTTTTAAGGTATAAAGAGACGTTATGACACTTTTTGGGGAAAACTGTCATAGAATATAGAATTTTTGATGCATATACGTTGAAATTAAAGGAATAGTAAGTATGTTAAAATTTCTCAAACATTATTTGAATTGAAAAAAAAAAAAGTAATTCATATCCCTGCTCATGTGTTGTATCATTATTCGTCATCAGCTATGTAATTTTTACTTCTAAGCGCTCGTACTGAGGTGATTTTTTATAATGACGTCATAATTTTTTTTTTTTTAACTACACTATTTTAGAACGTTTACAGTACGTTTTCTGGAACGTTCTGAAAATGTGTATAACGTTTTGAAAACGTTCTAAAAACGTTTAGAACGTTCTGAGACCGTATACATAGAACGTTCTCAGAACGCTTCTATAACACCGATGGTGATAGTTACACGTTCATTGAACGTTCTCTGAACCGTACTATTGTACGTCTTCAAGATGGACAGATAGACGTCTATAACACGTTCAAAGTGAACGTTCTTAGAACGTGTTTGCAGAACAATTTTTGAACGTTCAGAGAACGTTTCGGTGCTGCTTGGGTATATGCTGTAATGATAAGAATTTTGGTGTGTCCCTGTACACAATTCATAAACAATATAGACATAAAAAATTATACAGATGTTTCTATACAGAGCCAGAATGTGTGTGCCAATCTGCAAGTCAAGCGGGGGATATTTGCGGTTGCTATTGCCGTACATACAAATTCTTCCCATAGGCCGTAATGATAAGAGAAACTTTGGCGTGTCTCTGTACACGAACAACAAATGGAATACACGATCAAAACTATAGAGCTAACTCCGTGTGGCTCATGAACATGTGCCCCAAATTGTAAGTCAGTAGCGTAAGAAATTTACGTGTCCCTGTACACAATCTATAAACAATATAGGCATAAAGATAATACAGCTATTTTTATACAGAGCCTGAACGTGTGTGCCAATTTGCAAGTCAATCGAAGGATTTTTGCTCCCGCTATCGTGGCACATACAAATTCTTCCCATAGGCCGTAATGATAAGAAAAACTTTGGCGTGTCTCTGTACACGAACAACAAATGGAATACACACCCAAAACTTTACAGCTAATTCCGTGGGGATTATGAATATGTGTACAAAATTTCAAGTTAATGGCGTGATTTTTGCCGCCGCTATCGCGAGACAAACAAACAGACAAACCGACACACAGACGGAACCCAAAATCCTCTGGAGTCACAACAGGGAGGCCTCCATTGACTTTTCGGCAATTAATTGCATAATAGCAGTAAAATAAGCAGTAAAGCTGTACTCGAAGGATGAAAAACAAAAACATTTTAAGGAAATACCACAAAATCCAATTAAATTATATCTTTCTTTTATATCCTTTTTCTCATAAATTTTGTGCACATATAAGACTGTCCATAGGCCGTAATGATAAGAAAATTTTTGGTGTGTCCCTGTACACCATTTACAAACACAATACACATCCAAAACTATTCAGCTGATTCCGTGTGGCTCATAAATATATGTACCAAATTGCAATTCAATAGCGTAATTTTTGCGGCCGTTATCACGGTACATTCAAATTCTTCCCATAGGCCGTAATGATAAGAAAAACTTTGGCGTGTTCGTGTACATGAACTACAAATGGAATACACACTCAAAACTATACAGCTAATTATGTGGGGCTCATAAACATGTGAACCAAATTGCAAGTGAATAACCGTGAGTTTTGCGTCTGCTATCGCGCGACAGACAGACAAACACACAGACGGAACCCAAAATCTTTTTGAGTCTCACAGGGAGGCCTCCACTGACGTTTCGACAAAAAATTGGTGATGGATTTTGAAATTTATTAATTAGTTTTTGTGAAAAAATAAAATAAAATAAAATAAATAAATAAATAAGTGCATGTCTATGTAAAATAATTGCAAAAAAAAAAAAAAAAAAAAAAAAAAGTACTATTTTTCATATATATATTTTTTTTAAAGTTAATACAAAATCCATCTCCCAATTCTTTTAAGCAGGATCTATTAATCATTAAAAAAAAAAAAAAAAATTGTCCTTTCTTAAGTATCTGTTGAAAATTTAGCATTTTGAAGATCACAAATTCACGAAAAAATTCAAACTGAGAAAACGCAGTTTAAAGATTTTGAAATATGTAAAAAATATATAAATTAAAAATCGTTGCTTTAGTATATATTTTTTTGAAACAACCTAATAAATAAAATTTCTAAATGTAATAAATATGTGAAAATTCCAGACCTCGATGTTTGGATAATATGATTTTCAGAAAAATCTCACAAGTAAAAACACTTGCTAAAAGTTTTCAATTTTTTTTTTTCCCCAATAAAACGGATTTAAATCTTCCACAGTTTCATTATAATTTCAATTTTAGAAATTAATGTTTATCGCTGCGAAATTAAAAATTATTTTTATTAAATAAAATTATTATTTTCCGTGTTATTCTTTTTTAATCTTCATCTTAATATAATGATCAATAGATGGCGCCACTACTCTTATCTTGAATACGGAAGGATGCACTGTGAAATGTTTTATGTTAAGATATTTTAATTATCTAATTTTATGATCTCACTGTATTAAGACATTTTACATGAGTTCATTTCCACCACCAGTTTATTAAGATAGAAAAAGTATCTTAAATAAAGATATCTATTATGTCTAAGCTGTATATTAAGATATTTACGAGTCTTAAATACATTTCCAGATTTTTTTTTGTCTTACTTTAAGACTGCTTTATTTGCAGTGTCGTTTGCATAGGTGATAGATTGAATAAAAAAAAAGTTTTGGGATAAAAAAATTTACTGCAGCAGACGAAAATAAAGAACTATCTTTAGAAAAATTTCAATAAATGCATCCAGTTTTCATTATCGTTAAAATAATTAAAAAAAAAAAATCCTCTGAAATCATACGTCCTCGCTACTGTGCAGACCTAGTATAACGTGTTTAGGGAACCATTTTTGGAAATAAATAGATTTTTGTCAGTTAAAAGAGGAATAACAGATTATTACAGCAAATTAATATATTTGCAAATAGCTATAGCTGCGATTAAACACAAGTTTTTTTTTTTCTTTTTTTCTTTTTTTACATACGTACATGGTTTTTACGTATGACCATATGACTTTACGGTTAACCATAATGAGACTGCAATTTATCAACCCTATCAACCAATTTATAAATGAGCAGTATATCAACCCCATAAGACATCCATGTTTGTAGTGGTTGTATATTACTTCCCATTTTAAATATCTTATTATGATTTATTTATTTAAGTATAAATAATAAACACAGTATTTAAGTATTTATATTGTTGTTAAGTCTTAGTATCAAATTTATTTAAACGTTAAAATTAACAAATAAACAACATGAAATAAACTGAAAGCAGTAAAATGCTTAACTAAATGTACAGTCTAAATAAAATCAAATTACTACTACACGTCCAATTTTACGGACATAAAATAAAATACATTTGTTTATTTACACGTGAGCAATAAAATTAAAATATAATTTTATCAATATGTATAAAACCTTTAATGTCGTCAATTTTGTCAAATTCATGAGCAAATTTAACTTTTGATAAAATTTTATTTTTCACGTGTAAATAAATATATACCTTTTTTTTTTTTTTTCCCCATCAGCTTGGTATGTTTTAAAGCTAATTTTAAAGCTAATATAATGGTTTTATTTTCATATTTTAATTAATTAAAAAATAATAATTGAAATTTTTGCAATTCAGGCAACAATTAAGAAATGAACAGGCCGAAATGGACCTCTGTGCAAAATTCTGTAATCTTGCTTGGTCCGCGGTTTGCCTATAATGCGACCAACACATACAGACACATCTTCTTTTATTATATGTAGACATAATTTTAAAGAAATGTTATGCATAATGGAAATATTTAATAAAATATTATTTCTGTACAATGTCACAAATTACACTGCGGAACAAAAAAAAATAAAAAAAATCTGCGGCATTTATTTTGTTAATGGTTTTTGTAAACACTTGTATTAGACATACACAGTATGCATTTACTTTTTTTTGGGTTGACTCTGGTTCTTAAGATAAACCAAACACAAGAAATCAATGAAAAAATGTAGACTACCCTCCTAAAGACCTATTAATTTGATTAACACCACTAAAATTTGTTATCTATTCACGTATATAGGTACAACAATTTTACGAATCAGCTATTAGGCCTTGAAATTATCAGTTCATGTCTTATTGTAAGTTTAAAAGTGCTCTTTGTCTTGAAAAATATGAGTTCGTTACGAAAACCTTGTGTTAACAACCCCAACAGTTTTTGTTATATATGTGGCAAATTTTGTTTACAAAAGCAAAGGAAAAAGATCACGGAGTTTGTGATAAAAACCTACGAAGCATACTTTGGGAGAAAGCTTGCACAAAAGAATAAATAATTGGTGTCCAATATCGTCTGTAAGCCTTGTGTAGAATCTTTGCGATACTTGAGTCAAGGAAGCCGTAAAGGGCTTCAATTTGGAGTGCCGATGGTATGGACTGAGCCTACTAATCACTTAAATGACTGTTACTTTTGTGCAGTGAATGTAAAAGGTATCAACCGGTATAAAAAACGTACTTGGGTTTATCCTAGTATGGAATCGGCTAAACTACCAGTATTGCACAGTGATGATTTGCCAATTCCAGTGTTTTCAGGACCATCTACTACAAACTGTGATGATGTTGAAATGTTAGAGGGATCAGACAATCAGACGAGCAGCAATGAAAGTGACTTTGAAGAAAGTAGTTCTACAAAACAGGGATTTTCTCAAGAGGAGCTCAATGACTTGGTTCGTGATTTGGATTTATCAAAAAAATCGGCCGAAATTCTTGCTTCGAGATTAAAAGAAAAACACTGTCTTCAACCTGGTGTTACCATTACATCCTTTAGGACCAGAGAGCAAGACCTTCTTCCTTACTTCACCGAAGAAGATATACTTGTATTTTTAACCGACTTCAAAAAAAGAAGGAAGGTTCTCAATTCAAACCGTATGTTTTTTTTATGTTTGTTAGCTCATAACTTCTGAACGGATGCTCCGATTTTGATAATTTTTGTTTTGTTGAAAAGGTCTTGGTCTGCAATAGGTCCCATTGTAATATCTTAACGATCGAAAGAAAATACAGGGTGCCCAAAAAAATCAGTCCCAACTCTTTTAACTGCTAAACGGCTGCAGCTATAGTGATAAAAATGGTATGTAAGTATAGCAAAGTGGTCCATGCAGCACAAGGTTTAACCGCTGCGCCACCTGGTGTAAAACAGCGGAGTTAGTTTTCCTATCTCGAAAACGGTTCTAAAGGAAAAAGTGAATTATAAAGTTGAAAAGTAGCATCGATTTACTACAAAAAGATAGTTTAGACATTCATGCTAGCTTTCCTATTTCGGAAACGGTTCAAGACAGGGGGGGGGGGGGGAGTGAATTATAAAATTGCAGAGCATCATCGATTTAGTAGGAAAAGATAGTTTAGACATTGATGCTAAAAATATAATGCTAAAAACGTGCATTTGTTTGTTCGCAATTTCTTACAATATGCGCACTTGAGCTACATCGTACACGTTGTAGCGTAGCTGGTGAGACATACGCTATATAGTTCAAAATACGGTTACTTGATACTTTTTGTTTTGTTGTAAAGATCTTGGTCTGATGTAGATCTCATTGTAATATTTTTGCAATCTAAAAAAGTAAAACGCCATCTGGTGAAAATCAGCGGAATTAGCGCTCATATCTCAAAAACGGTTCAAGATGGGAGAAAAGTTAATTACAAAGTTGTAGAGCATCATCGATTTACTACAAAAAGACAGAATTTAGACATTATTGCTAAAAATAGAACGCTTAAAACATGCAGTTGTCTGTTCGCAATTTCCTACATTGTGCACACTTGAACTACGTTGCACACTTTGCAGCGTAGCGGATGGCACGTATACTCTGTGGTTCAAAGTACTGTTACTGTAAGCGGTCACATGCTGGTGGAAAACAGTGGAGTTAGCGTTCCTATCTCGGAAACGGTTCAAGACAAGGGAAAAAAGTGAATTATAAAATTGCAGACCATCATCGATTTATTACGAAAAGATAGTTTAGACATTTATTCTAAAAACAGAACGCTTAAAACGTGCATTTGTTTGTTCACAATTTCCTATTTTGTGCACACTTAAACGACATTTGTTGTAGCGTATGGGTATATGTTGTAGCGTAGCGGGTGACATTTATGCTATGTAAAATTCAAAGTATGGTTATTGTAAGCGGTCACATCGATTAACGCATAGACGTTTTAAACCGACTTCATAAAGGAAGAGGTTCACAAAACAAACCATGCTTCTGATTGTTGTTGTTGTTGTTGTTGAAATGTGTTAGCTTTTAACTTCGTAAGAGATGATTTAATTTTAATACTTTTTTGTTGTATTGATCTTAGCCTAAAATAGGTTTCATTATGATTTCATTAAGATATAAACAAATTACAGGATACTCACAAAAGTCTGTTCTCACTCTAGCTTGCTGAGGGCATGCAGCTACACTGGTAAAAGTAGTATGTAAGTATCGATGTTGAAACTTCTGTCCGTCAGCTGCAATGCATATTTTGCTCTTTGTTTGAACTTTAGGCTGCGCAATTTCCAGCACAGCGGGTGACACGTATTCAGTGTAAAGTTCAATATATATGCCTAACAGAATTTTTGGTCACTAATACAGCGTAACCGTCTTTTACATTTCTAAAGACTTTTTAACTTAACGTATGTTCATTCAACAGATAGTTTTTTGCTCATATCCGATAAAGGCAAGAAAAGTGACACAACTTAAAAATGCAGCATTTGAGAAAAATCAACTTAAAAATAACTTGACTAGAATAAAACTGGCACAACTGTCTCTCGAGTGGATAACTTTCTAGATGGAGATGTAACTTTTTTGTTCACATTGGGTGCATTTCATGTATTTTTCAGTGACATAAACCATTTTTTGAGTTATGTCACTTTTCTTGGAAGTTTTGATTTGTGAAGCTGCCGTCGAACGTCTTCTGATGTTCTGCTATATGAATAAATTTTCACTGAAAAGAGAAAAATAAAATCTTTTTGTAAAAAAAATAGAACCGACTCCAAGAAATGGGAATGAAATGAAATAGTAAATTGCGCCTAAAAGTATAAAATAATTTCCTTCGCCAAACAACCTATAACACTACAATTAATCATAACTTTTGAAGTCGGCGCAAAATTAAATAAAAATTGATAACTTTATTCAATACAAAAATCAAATCCTATTCAATATACACATCTCACATTGTCACCTGCAAAACGCAGCCGAAAACAACTTTGATTCAAGAAAACAAATAAGATTTCGTAAGCAGCAAAAGTTGGCGAAAGTATCCGACGTCCTTGGTGAAAGAAAAATCGCAAAATTTTCTGGCAAACATATTTAATTTCTTTAGGATATCATGATTAGTTTGATAAGGTATATTAAGAGAGTAATCCAGAATATAAAACAATACATCGTACAATATATATTATGAAAATATACATCTTGCGTGCATGTTTTGATCGCCAAATCCAAAAGCCACCAAGTATGATAGTTATCAAAGTTATACCAAATTTGCAAAGGAAACTCTAACTTCGTAGAAACATAAATACTGCCTTGTAAGGAATGTTCACTGTTCTATGTAGATGCTACTAATAAACCAATTGTATACAGTGATAAAATAATAAAGGAAACATGAAAATGGTTCATTCGAGACAACAGGATTTGTTGCTACCGATCTAAAAACAGACCTTTAAAAACTAATTAAATTTTATTTAATTTTGCGCCGACTTCAAAAGTTATGATTAATTGTAGTGTTATAGGTTGTTTGGCGAAGGAAATTATTTTATACTTTTAGGCGCAATTTACTATTTCATTTCATTCCCATTTCTTGGAGTCGGTTCTATTTTTTTTACAAAAAGATTTTATGTAACAATGTTTCTGGACTCTTAAATTGTATGGACCTTCCCGAATATAACCTTGAACATTGGAAGCTTTTTATAGATAGCTCAAAAAGAAGTCTGAAATGTGTATTGCTGCACAATGGAAATAAATTTGCTTCAGTTCCTATCGGTCATACTACCAAACTAAAAGAGGAATACCAAAATATTAAAATTGTTTTAGGAAAGATTTCGTACGCAATACATCAGTGGTCAGTATGCGTCGACTTGAAGATGGTGAATTTTTTATTAGGCCAGCAAGGTGGGTATACTAAATATCTCTGTTTCATATGTTTATGTGATAGTAGCGCAAAAACAGAACATTGGATTAGAAAGGTCTGGCCTTTGAGGGAAAATATGGAGGTAGGCAGAGCAAACGTGATTCATGAACCACTGATAAGCCGAGAGAATATCCTTCTTCCACCACTTCACATAAAGCTTGGGCTAATGAAACATTTCATCAAAGTCCTTGATAAGACTGGTGACTGTTTTAAATATGCGTGTCAAAAATTTCCAGCCCTGAGTATAGAAAAATTAAAAGCAGGCATCTTCGATGGACCGCAAATCCGTACTCTTATAAAAGGCACTGTATTTGTAAACCATATGACACAAATTGAATCTGAAGCATGACTAAGCTTTCTTTTAGTAGTCAAACAACTTTTGGGGAATCATAAAGCACCAGACTATGCAGAATTGTTTGCTAAAATGCTTAAAATTTTTCACACATTAGGAGTTACTATGAGCATTAAATTGCATTTTTTGCATAGCCATTTGGACAGATTCCCGGATAATCTGGGTGATTACTGTGAGGAACAAGGAGAACGGTTCCACCAGGACATCAGGATAATGGAAGAAAGATACCAAGGTCGATGGGATCGCCACATGCTGGTAGACTACTGTTGGATTTTAATAAGGGATTTTCCTGAGCAAAACCATGACAAAAAAGCTTACAGAAAAAGTTTTTTGTAATTTTTGTTTTAATTATTTGATGAACAGCATGTATATTTTTTGTTTTTATATCGTTCTTATATAGGATCTTAATAAAAATATTTTTTCAATACATATTGGTATTTTTATTTAGGTGTTTTCAGTGAAATAGCTAATAGTCTTTATCTCAAAAACTAGAGCCAATTTGACAAACCTAATAATTTTCTAGTATTCAGCACACTAGTCTTATACAGAATTGACTTGAAGTTATCATGCCGCAAAATGACTGTTCCCCAGTGTTATATTCAAGTATTCTATGTACTACATTAAATATTGTGAATGCTATAAAAAAAAAAAATAATAATAACTTTTACCAAACAAATATAAATTTAATTACATATATATTCCTATAATTATTTTATTATTACACCTTTCAAAGTCTTATAGTTCTGAAATGCGTAACGCAATAGTTTTTAAAGCTTAAAACTACAGATTACAAAGACTAATAATTTAAATGATATATTTTATTGGAAACTAATATGCGATTATAAAACACATTTTAAAAATTACATCACAAGACAAATCACATTTCATTTTATTTAGTATATATTCAAATTTATTATCACGAAATACATTATTTAAAAATTTAAATTTATTATTTGTATAGAATCTGTGGAACTTTAAGTTCTAATAACAATAAATAAAATGCCTAAATTAATTCAAGTTTGTCATAATATCATATAGCAATGTATGTAAAATAGAAAAAAAGGATGAAAAAACCTCATAGAAATATCCAGAAAAAGAAATTTAAGAATTTCCTTTTTCCCCTTTAAATTAAAAATCACAACTTTATCATTTTCAATGCATTGAAAGACTGAGTGGAAAACGAATTAATTGCGCATTATTAACGAGACAGTTCCTGTTAGCGAAAATTTATAACGCATATACATTTCAGTGCAGAAAATCGGATTCAAGGCTCCCAAATTGTCGCCCTTAGTAATTTATGTATCCAATTAAGTAATCAATATAATTAGTGGAGCGAAAATGCACAATTTAAATAAACTTATTGTTGAATAGTATCAGAATAGAATTTTATTTTATAAAAGGTTAGAAAGAAATGTTAAAAATTGGAAAGGACGGTGTCTAATTTTTAAATAAAATAAGTTTTAGATTTTTACTGAATTTTGCTGTTTTGTTTTCGCTCTGTAAAATCACATCAGTGTTCAATTTCATTTAAAAAATATGGATGAGAAAACTTTATTGGGTATGTTATTTCAAAACAAATCATTTCACGCGACATTTTGATAGCAAATATAGAACACAAAAAAGATAAAAATTTCAAAGCTATGAGCACGTTTATGAAATATACATACATACATGTATATATTCCGTATATATATATATATATATATATATAGAGAGAGAGAGAGAGAGAGAGAGAGGGAGCCCTCCTTTGCCCGCTGGACCCAATTTTGTTTAGTTAAACGAAATCATTCTGAAACTGGTTAAACAGATGTTTTATTAGTTTTGAGAAATTACGACTTACCACGATACAGGAATTAGGGTAGGACTTTTGGTGGACCCTGTATATATACGCATATTTGATTTTGAGCAAGTATATAAATCATTTCTTCTTTAAAGAGCTCTTAAAAAAACCTGCAATATATACGGATTATATACAACGTCCACAGAAACGCAACATAGTATAGAGTATAAATAATAGAAACAAAATAAATAAAACAAGGAAATGTAGATTCTTAATACAGGGAGAATGTTTCGTAAAGAATATTTTCCTTCTCGCCGAATAAGAAATACTTATATAAGCTTATTGAATATCTGCGTAAAAATGTAAAATCTATTAATGATATGTATTATAAAGTATGTTATTTATTTGTGAAGCATGTAAAAGTATATTTAAGCTAAAAAAAAAAAAAAAAACATATTATTAAATCAAAAATTTGGACAGTATTTAATTCTACGCTTTTCTAACTACATTACATCTTGTTATGCATAATTATATTCGGACATGCACTAAATAGGATATAAAGTCCTTTCAGAAATTCATGAACAACAGCTTCATTTTTATTTATTTTTATACTTATAAGCAAGGACGTCATAAAAATGCAATTTTGAAGAGAATTAATACTCTTTTGGATGGTGGCCAATAAGCAATTTAACGAACACGAACAATGTTTGTAAGTTAGAAATGGTTCATTGTTACAAATATACAATACAAATGAAACTTCATGTACGTAAACTGCTCATGCAAAAGTGGTTTAACTAATGCTAAATGATCTTTATAAGTAAAAGAATATTAAAGAGAAAAGAATTCTAAAATATATGTGGTAAACAAATATAAAACACGTATTTATGCTAGAATCATTCTAGTAAAGATTTTTTTTCCTTAAGTTATGCTAGAATTAAGATTTAATAATATGAAGACAAAACTATAATAATTAATATCTAATTGATAAATGAAGTAGAAAGAAATTTTGTATAAGTAGCCCGGTAGGATATAATGTAATTTTTTGCGGTAAATTTTTTTATATCAATATATTTTATTAAAAACTGGACTATATAACTACCATATTAATGTACACATGTTATTTAATTATATTAGAAATAATTTATGAAGATAAGCATGTGAATTAGGCTAGTGTTTAATCGTTTTTAACGAAGAAACGTGACAAAATATCCAGGCTAGCCACCGTTTTCGTTTATGCTGTGTTTCGTCATTTGCAAAAAAATTAAGGCAAGTGTAAAAAAGCCCTTAGAAATTCCTATGTTCACTCATTATGTATTTTTTTTACTTGGCATAATTTTATTTTTAATTGCATTTTAGCATCGTAGCATTTAGAAATTGGTTAGCTTTTAAGAATTTTGAGCAATAATGAAGAATCTATTTTTATTATTAATATTTTTATATCTGGAAATAACTTATTTAATAATTCGTATTGTTTTTTAGGGTTTTAAAAAAAGATGTTTCACTGTTTTAAAGCCCATATTTTTTCTTTAGAAATAATTTATTTTTTAGTTGTTTTTTAGCGATGTAATAAATAATTTATTTTCCCTATTACTATTTTTATTTCAGGATATAATTTATTTGATCCAAAATTATAAGTATTCTTTTAATGAAACTTTACATGCCAAAACTTTATATATATATATATATATATATATAACCATGAAAATTTTTACCAATATAGTGTGAAACTTGAAGAATATATTATCATTTTTACTAATTACATTCTAATAATTATGGTATGATTAATAAACATTATTGTAATTTTTTACTTAGTTCTTATATCACATATATATTATAGAATGTTTCTATAAAATTTATGAATACCGCTAACATGAAAAAAAATAATAAAAATCCTGAATTTCCAGATGTATTAGTCAGCTGAAACAAGCGGGTACAAACTCAGCTTACTATTTGAGTTATAAGCTGAGGTTACACTTACCCATCCCATTTCCTTCTATGTGAAGATATAGTTAAAACAAAGCTTGGGTGGATTTTTGTTCTAAATAAAAAAGTGAGTGATTTTCTTTTTAAGATAAATATAATAACAATAATAAATAAAATAATATGTTTTTATAAATTTCCTTATTTATAAACAAAGAAAATTTTGATTATCTGCAAATTTATAGCTTCTAAAATAGTACCGTTATAATTTGCATTTCAGTTTCTTAAATGGAATATTTCATTTATTTTAACGCAACTCCTAATGAAGCCCACAACTTTACTGATTGGTGAAATCAAAACAACTTGCAAATATTGAAGAGGAGACTTCTGGGAAAGTAGTTAATAAAAGAATCGCAAAATCGATTTTACTGACAGCTAGTTGAATTTATTTCTATCAAACAGTGATTTATTATCTATATTTCATTATAGTTCAGTAAGTAATATTATGTTTTTTTTTTCCTTAGATTTTAATAATAATGAAAATTTTATGCCAAAAAGAGAGTGAATTTACACCTAATATAGTGAATTTACACAATAATTGACAAAAAAAAAAAAAAAAAAAAAAAAGAGGGAGGAGAGAATTGAAATATGTAATTATTACTTTGTTAACATGTAATGATATGATCAGATTATTAAATGATATATCCATCCTTAAACTTATAGTCTGGAAAATTTTAAAGTGTTTGAAAGGACAAAACAGTACTTCATTATTCAGAGTTGCCGCGCCCACACACCCTGATTCTTCGATCAATATAATTATATACGAATTTTTCCCTTAACTGTTCGATTGCCCATATGCGCAGCACTAGTGCGACGTAAAACCCAACCAACCAAACAACCAACCCTCAACTGTTCGTAGAAATATACTATAGAACGGGGGTGGCCAACCTGCGACCCACCGCGTAGTTTCTTGGGTCTCGCGAGAAGAGTGGCGATATTTAAAGTTTGACAACTTTGGTTAACGGATCAAAAATTTATAAATACGTTCTGACTTTTCGAAGTGAAAATTCCTTTCAATGATTACGGTAGCTAAAGAACTGTTGTAATGATATATTATCAGATTCATTATTCATTCTTTTTATTATAGTTTCAATATATAGTCATAAAGTTTTCACGATTCTATTGTTAATTTATGAATGAAAATAATTTAAATCAAAGTATTCTGCTCCGAATTTTCAACCAACCCTGCTTCGAAAAAAGTATATACATACATGAATCATATACTCACAAACATATGCACATATGCATATGTACAGTCATAAAATAATAACAATAATAATTTCCTTCCCCGACTAATTTCACCGTAAATTATCGTAGAAACCAGCAGCTGATGCCTAACGATTGGTGATAACATCTAGTTTTTAATTCAATTGCTAAATTTTGTTTAGGGTGTCATTTACATATAAAACCTTGCACAAACTTCTTTTTCTGTTTTTTCTCGAATAGTAACGCCCATTTTTGACTACATATTCGAAATTCTGAGGTCAAGGCGCTTCAGAAAAAAGTATAGTTTATATTATTTATATCAAGTCTTCATAGAGTTACAAGCAAAACTTTATCAGGGGTAAATCTCTATATTAAAAAAAAATTTAATTAAGATGTCACACAGAAAAGTATATAATTGGAAATTATATAAATTGTATAATATGATAATAATCAAATTATAACTCTGCTGAAAAACTAAGAGAAACATATAAACTATACCATATTCTGGGCTGATTTGAACCAAATAATCCAAAAAACTTGTTGAAATTGGGGGTTGCCTTTAAAAAAAATTAAGTTGATGCCAGTTTTACTATGTAGACACCCCTTAAGCAAAATCTAACTAAACCGTTCTAAACTAGGCCTTATTACTAACCGATCGGCACCAGCCGCATGTCTTCACACTAATTTACGGCGAAATAAGTCGGTAAAGGAGAAGGGGAGGAGGGCTTTTTTTTATAACTGTAAATACGGTGCATCCCGAATGAATAAAATAGTTTTTCAATGCGGCCCACCAAGGGCTTTGGGTTGGACCATAGACCTATTATAAGAGTGGACGGGACAATGGCAGCTTTTTTTAGTGGCAAAGATAACTCATAAAAAGGCCATGTGAATGATGATCTACAGGAAGCCAAACTGGCCAATATTAAAATTTACTCGCCATGCTCTAAATTGTAAGTTCTTTTTAAAATTTTTATTTCACTTTAAAAGTTAGATTGTTTTGAATTTAAAAAGAATTTTATAGCAAGAAATGGTAATTAGATGTGCTTTAAAAACCCTAGAAGCTATGTAAAATAAGGATTTTATTTCACAGGTAAGATTCTTTTTAACATTTTATTATTTTGTTTTTTTTTAAGTAATTATTTTTATAAAATGCTTATAATTGCTATACTTATTTCTCTAAATTGAATTAGTTTAACTATATTATGTCTTATATTATTTCAAAAATTTCCAGAATTATTTATGAGAGTTAAAACGAGTATAGACAAACCGAAGTTATAAAAACTTTTGAACTTTGTTAGATGTTAATAACAAGGTAAAAATAAATTTCAGCAGCTGTAATATTTTACACTAGTTTTGCTTGTTGTATCTTTTGATAATAATAATAATATATATATATTTATATTCAAAACAAAAAAATTGCCAATAACGCGATAAATGCCAAAAAAGGTAACCGTTTTCAACATTCACATGGTTTCATCTTTGCACCATTCCTTATATTCCCTTCATAATGGAATGCTCCGTCCGCTCTTACAATAGGTCTGTGGGTTGGACAGCCCTGCTATAGAAGATTACCATATTAATATGTTGGCGAAAAAGTTAGTGAAAAAACGGACCATAAAAGTCCTGTTATTTCAGTATATAATATTTTTAATTAGATATTTTACCAGAAAAAGCGGGGATTAATTACTATATTGAGATATCATTCTATGTATAGAACGCCTACATATACCCTGAAGCATATGCAAATTCTTCGACATTTTGTTAATATATTTATTCGAATTAAAACTTTCAAAATGTCACAAATGACCACAAGAGAATTAAAGCTTGATAAGTGTTGAAAGATAACTTTTTTAAAAATAACTTATTATAAATATTAGAATAAAATAAAATAATGGAAGTAATTTCATGATTACTTAAGGAAATATTATTCCAAAAGATTAATCAGAAACTTGCAATAAACTACGGGGAAATGCACATTAAATATAGCGAATCGCTAACTTTTTTTTTTTTCTTAAAAGAATTTTAGATTTAAATTTTTAAATGTTAATCTCAGGTATATAGCTCAAATTGAAAAGTTGCATACAGAGTAAGAAAGAGCAGGATTTAAAAACAATTAAAAATTTCAAGGAATTCATTTTAAAGAAATGCAGAATTAAAATTTTTACGGCCTTCATATAAAATTATGTTTCAATTAATAAAATATTTCTCATATCCTAATAAAGTAATTTACATGATTTCGGCATTTAACATAAAAATTTTCTAGGAAACGAAAAAAAAAAAAAAAAAAAAAACTTAAATCTCAAACCATTTTTTTCAGTGGTTTACCAAAAAATTCTGCCGTGTGAGATTCAGCGATATGGAAGTAACATGTAATATATTACAACCTAACAATGCATATGTGTTCAGCACTTACTTCTTGCCGTGACCGATACATTAGGCAGAAAAATAATGCAGAAAAGCATAGTAAATGGACAAATATTTTACATTTATTTTCCCATTTATTGACACAATTGCAAAATTATATGCATAAAAAATAGTCACTTAACTGGCACTATATAACCATCGCTTAGTAATGTTTCATTAATGTAGAAAAGTGTCTCCGATTTTAATTTTGAAGTATAATTACACATCTTTAACAGCAAGAATATTATTCACTAAATGTTAACTTTAATACATGCGATTCAGTTGCTGGATACTTTCGTGAATTTCTAAAGGTATCTTTCTTACAGAATATTTGAAATCCATATACACTCCTGCTCAAAAGTTTAGCAAGATTTGCAAACGATCGATTTTTTTTCAATTAAAAAACTAATCTCTCGATGAAATGTTTTCAAACATTGGATATTTAAAGAACTGTGTCTTTCTCATGTTTTTCAATGAAGATTTGTTTAAGACAACATTTATAGGGCCGGTAACAAATTGAGCAAAATCAATAATGTTTGTGACCATCCTGTATCGTTAAGTGAACGAAATGAACTGTGACTTTAGGATATATTAATACTGATCCAGTTCCATTTGTGGATGAATTTGTGTGACGATAGCATATTAAATAACGTAGATATACGCATTTATTTTAAAAATTAAAAAAAAAGAAAAAAAGAAATCAGCATATTTTTTCTTTATAATATACAGAGTTTCGAACGAAAATTATTCCCACTTTCAGATAAGTTGAAAAAACACTTTAAAAGCAATATACTGCAATAGGAATAAAAATATCTTAAATATCTCATGAAATATGAACGTACTTATAAAAGCGCTTTCACTGCGCATGTGCGAAAGACAGAAAGCATTATATTACATAGGTTGAAAGCTAGATAAATTGGGCAACTTTGTCAAAACTGCATTTGAATAGAGTAAAAATTAAGCAAATTTCCCAAAAAAGAACGAGCTAGATTTTAGGTATTTTTCAAGAGTTGAAATTTCGTAAGGTGTTTATCACATGCCGCGTAACTCATTTAAAGATCCAATTTTTTAACCACTTAGCAAAAGTTCTTTTTTTCTGAAAAAACCCTTATCATCTAACAAATCTTAGTAAATAAACAAAAATATGTTAGAGTTACAAGCTCACAAGGGGTTTTTCACAAAAAAAGTACTTTTTGAGCGTGGTTGAAATAATTGGATCTTCAAATTAATTACGCGCCATGTGAAAAACCCCTTAGGAAATTTCAACTCTTGGAAAATATCTAAAATCTACTTCGTTCTTTTGCCTACAATTTGCTTAGTTTTTACTCTATTTAAATGCACTTTTGAGAAAAGTTGCCGAATATATCTAGCTTTAAACCTATTCAATATATATATATATATTCTTTTTTTTTTTTTTTTCTTATCTTTCACACATGCGCAGTGAAAAAATTTTTCATAAAAATGCTAATATTTAAGATATTTGTATTCCGAATGCAGTATATTGTTTCAAAAGCGGTTTTCAATTTATTTGAAAGTGGAAATAATTTTCGTTTAAAACTCCGTATATTATAAATAAAAAGTACGCTCTTTTTTTTTTTTTTTTTTTTTTTTTTTATAAATGCTTATATCTCTGTTATTTAATATACTATCGTCACACAAATTCATCCACAAATTGTACTGAGAGTATATTAACATATCCTAAAGTTACAGATCATTTCGTGTACTTGACGATACAAGGTGATCACAAACATTATTGATTTTGCTCATTTTGTTACCGGACACATGAATGTTGTCTTAAACCAACCTTCACTGAAAAACACGAGAAAAACCCAATTCTTTAAATACCCAATATTTCAGAACATTTCATCGAGAGATAAGTTTTTAAAGGGAAAAAAACTGATCATTTACAAATCTTACTAAACTTTTGAGCAGGAGTGTATTCATCTATGCCTTTTTAAATATTTCATAGACATTTAGTGCATGTTTTTAATATTTGTAACTAAAGCAAACATTCAGATTTATCTATTATATTTGTGGAACAATAAAAATTTACGAGTAATTTTGATAACAGATCCTTTTTTTTTTTTACGTTTACTCACAGATTATGGATTAATCATATGAAAATTTATGCCCAATTTAATGCACCTTTCAATTAAAAATTTAATTAATATTTATTTCGTGTTATTTTAAGGAATACAAAAATGTTAATAACTTATATATAACCGCCTGATTATAATTAACAATTAAATATTTATAAATCATCAAACTGAAGTGACTTCTGTGAACACTCTGCGAATAACTCTTAAATGATGTAAGAGTTCTTTAAGCAGCATTTCATGAATTTATTTGCAATGGTGAATTTGACATGCACACTTGCTTTTAACAACCGGATACTATTTGTGATTTCTAAATAGCTGTATAAATTAAATGAAATAATAGATACAAATTTCAGAAAGTCATATAAGCATTCGGGTAAGTAGCTAACAAATTTCATTTTCATTTTCCTATTTGAAAATAATAAAGATGCATGTTTTCCTTAGCAATTTCTGTACATAATTACTGTCGTTATAGCTTCTTAAAGTAAAATTAATCACATCATAATAAAAATGAATAACTTATCTACCAATTTTCTGTTTTATTAATTTTTTCAAGTAAATATGAAACATATGAATTTATTTTTTAAATTATTTTAAAAGTTTTCTTTTACATATTTAGCAACAATGTAACTCATTTTTGCGAAAAAACGATTAGAATATACACTTTTGTCAAACATAGTCATTTTAAAGTATCTAAATACCTATGTATCGGTTACACAAGCGATTTTTGGTCATATATCTGTAAATATAATTTAATTTTTGAAAAATTCGATGGATATAATTTTAAGTTCGGAACAAACCTAAATCTGAGCCAAACATCATTGCATTCTGTCTAGCCATTTTACCGGAGATACCCGTTCGAATAAACCGAAGATACCCGTTCGAATGTTCTATATACCTCCACCCCTACAATGGACACAGAGAAAATATTCTGAAATCATTTTGGGTTTCCCTGATGTCTAAAACCTAAAGAAAACGCAATTGTTCCCCATTCAATGTGTTTTACTGTCAAAAGCATTATGGCGCATGCGCAGGTGTTTTTTACTCATATCCCTAAATCTAACCAATTTTTTTTTAATTTTCTTTATATATAAATTTAAGTTGGGTAAAGACCTAAATTCCTGTCAAGCGCCGTTGGGTTTCGTCCAACCGTTCTCGCGTGATATCCGGACAAAAATAGCATTACAGACATACAGACACAACGACACACACACGCAGAAAAATTTCTGAAGTCATTTTCGTCTATATAATTTTTCTATTTATAGCCTCTTTCCTACCGCTATCTCCCACACTCCATTAGAAGAGACTTGAGTATTTTATGTGCATATTTTATTATGTTTATTATTATCATTACTGTTATTATTATTATTACTACTACTATTATTATAATTCTCTTTACAGGTATACCTTTGTGCTTTTTTTTTTTTTTTTTTTTTTTTTTTTATGTCAATGGCTTTTGCCTTTTTGATACTGTTTATCTAATATTATCGAATAAGTATTGTGATATTTCCAAATTAACATCCAGAGCTATGTTTTCCGTTTTGTATAGAAAGTCTCTGTTAACACATATGCATACAATGTTGAAACTTTATAATTTAATTTATTCGTGTACGAGTTACATTTCAACCCCTTGAAATGATCTTTTATGGGGGCCGTATAAAAAGTTAAATTTTGCAATTATTGAAGTTGTGTACCCTGATTTTTAATTGCTAAGGGTTACATACAAACGGAACGCTTGCAACTTCGATGACGTAAATTCTGCAAGTTTTTTGCAAATTCAGTCGGCAGCAAAAGTATCCGAGCACTAGCAAAAATTCCTATATAAAAAAAGTACACTGAATGCAGTTTTGTTAAATAAATCCTTGTCGAATCTTGTTCTTAGTCAGTCTAAGAACACGATTCGACAAGGATTTATTTAACAAAACAATGTTAAGTGTGCTTTTTTTACATAGGAATTTTTTCTAGTGCTCGGATACTTTTGCTGCTGACTGTAGTCATACATTTGGAACGCTTGCAAACGGCTGCAGACGGCTTTGCAAACGGAAGTGTTTCATTTGTATGTACCCCTAAGCGCATTGAAGCGCATTGTAAGCTAATTGTAAGCGCAGACATGTATTTTTAGTTGTGTATTGTTTTGAGTATGGAAGTTTACAATGTATTCGAAAAATCTTAACCTTGTTTTAATTCTCCGAACATTGGTGTTACACATATACATAAATTAAATAATTGCGCAAAAATGTGTACAGACTGTATAAAAGCAATTAAATATCAGGGTATACAACTTCAAAACTTACAAAATTAACTTTTTATACGGACTCCGTAAAAAATTATTTCAAGGGGTTGAAATGTATCTCGTACACGAATAAATTCAAATTTAAAGTTTCAAAATCTTACCATAAAAATCTTAAGAGACCTGATAAGACCAAAAAAAAAAAAAAAAAAAAAAAAAGAAAGAAAGAAAAAAACTGATTTAAACTTTATGCAAAACCATTTACATACACTAATAAAAAATCTGTGACTGTCATCTAGAAACTAAATTGTGGCTCTAGTAAAAATATTCCATGTCACCCTTATAAATTCTAGTTCCCTTGGGAAGCGAGTTCAAGAAACCCCTATTAGTATTCTAGAGCGTTTTTCCTATATGATAAAGGTCAAACTAATTTAGAAATCTCTGCAAATAAATGCGAACACAAGAGGCGAGTATTTGTAATTATAGTTTGAGTTTATAACCCAATTCTAAGAAATCAGCAAGAATTTCTAACAATACAAAGGATTCATAATATTCATAATAATGCTTCACGATCTAGAAATGTATAGACTACAAATTCTTGCTTATTTTGTCTATTCAGTTTATTGGATTACCACCCATACGCAGCTCGGAAATATATATTTCTAGTTATGGATGTAAAATGACTATTTATTCGCTCTAGATGAAGGCGGTATATATATATATATTTTTTTTTTTTCAGTTTGGTAAAAATAGTTCAATGTCATCCTTATAAATTCTAGTTTCCTTTGCTAGCGAGTTCTGAAAATCCCTATTAGAACACTAGAGCATTTTCCTATATTATTGTGGTCAATTTTATTTAAAAATCTCTGAAAGTAAATAGGAACACAAGAGGCAAGTTCAGGTAATTACAATTTTGGTTTATTACTCAATTCTAGGAAATTAAGCGAGAATATCTTGCAATACAAAGAATTTGTAGTATTGTTTCACCATCTAGAAAAGTATAGATAAAAAATTATTGATCATTTAGTCTATGCAGGTTATTGGTTTACCTTATACGCATAGCTCAGAAATCTATATTTCTAGTTTAGGGATTAAGAAAATGACTACTTATTTGTTTTAGATGAAAGCGGTGTATTTTTATTTTATTTATTTATTTTCTCAGAGTAAGTTCTTCGGAAAAGCATATCTTCGGATCACGTTTCAAGTGTCATGCACAAATTGCAAGTGGAGATAATGGTAACATAAACAATAAAACCAACTCATTTTACTAATTGAAGGATTTGTTTTCTGGGGAGGGGGGGGGGGGGAATCCTATAAAATTTTTAATTTTGAATATCTGGAAACTGAATGCCATGGATTTTTTATTGATTTTGTAAAATTCTGTGGCCTTTGTCTCTCAATTTTGTATTTTCTTATCTATAACTAAAATTAATATTTAAGGAAATAAAGCTGAGGTTAGAGTTTTTAAACATAATCTATGTATATTCATAGTATATATATGTGTAAATGTGTGTTTTATAATGTGAGGTATGCCTAAGTAACTATATTTATATATGTTTGTGGGTGAATGTATTGATTGCCAGATTGACTAATAAATTGATTTATGAATGAAATTATAGCTATGTTGGTTAATGTAAAAAAAAAAAAAAAAAAAAAATAGGAAATTTCCCTTTTGATGTGTAAATAATATTTCCGAAAAATAAGTTTTCTTTGTATATTAATAATATTTTTATTTTTATGTTTTGATATATTTTTTTCTAAATAAACGAAAAATTTCACCACATCAATTTATCTTTATTTGCATTTAAAAACGAAAAATAACTAAAAATCCAATCCATAAACAAAAAATACCTTATTTTATGTCTATGAAAAAAAAAAAAATGCCTTTGCATTAAAACAGATTAAACGACAGTCATAAGTTTTATATGAATTCCAAAAGAAATAAAGACAGTTTTTCTTAAGCAAAAGAAAAAAGAAATATGAAGATAGTTCTTTTTTAGAAATGTAAGAAAAAACTCTTCAACATATGGTTTTATTTATTGCTAAGATAAAAAAGAAATGCGGAGTTCGACGTAAACTTCTTGTTGCTTTTTTTTTTTTTTTTTTTTTGCTTTATTTTTAGTTTTTCCCGTAAGAATGAATTCGCATTTGTAAAGCGTAAAGGATAGGTAATTAAAAATAGTCAGATCTCGATAAGGCTCTTACAGATAATCAAGCAGGCTTCAAGTTTCTTAATTCAAATAAGCTTAATTTTTCTGTCTGATGATTAAAAAAAAAAAAAAAAAGAAAGAAAGAAAGAAAGAAAAATCTTCAAAAGATAAAATATATCTTTAACTGCATCAGAATTATTTTTATCAATATATTGAAATATGTTATTATGAGAAATGAAGTTAAATATGAGTTTAAAAAAATACCACTTTGAAATACGGTATATTTGAATTAAGAGTTATAATTTCAACCAAATGTAACACGTTGTGGATAATAAGTAAAGAGTTAACTTTACAAAACCCGACTTTGAATATAATTAAATATTATCCTGCTATAAAACTGCAATCTCCTATTGAAAAACGCTAATTCGAAAATTATAAAATGACGACGCAGGGTTGCATTAGAATTTAATTAAATATTATTTTCTTTAAAAATTTCTAATTTTCAACCGAAGTTAGCAATTTTTGGACTGTGAACGCATAATCAATATTTATAGTCATTTTTTTCTTTGTCAATATCAGTTCAAAAAATTATGATTTAAAAGAAAAAAAAAACTTTTTCGTATTCTAATCGAAAAAAGTCCACGTGATTTATCATTTAACATGAGTTTAAAATTTAAAGATTAAACTCACACACTTTAAAATATCACTGCAAAGTAGTCAAAAATAAGTCCCATTTTAATTATTTTGTAAATATTTCTAAAATAAAAAAAAAAAAATCAATTATTTTCATTAACGTTATTCAGATAGTTTTGAAATTTTGATTAATATTCACGATTTATAGCCAATTTTTTAATTCTATCGAAATCGGTTTGATTCGCGATTATTTAAAAAGTGTTTTTATACTGTAATCCAAAAAAAGCTACGTTGCTTATCTAACATGAGATAGATGATTGACAGCTCACAAATTTCAAAATATCAACTTAAATTGGCCTTAAAAACCCACATTTTAATCAGTTAAAAAACTAACAAAGGAAATTTCATCAAATATAGCTGAGAACCATCGCGATTAAATCAGCATTCTATTAATATGGAAAAAAAATAATTAAAAAGAGCTTTGAAATCGATTTATTCGTGGAGCTACAGTGCCAGAGGTACTGTCCCAGAGAGCCCGGTCTCCCTTCCTTAATCAGTTAAAGGGAGCGACTGCTTTTGTTCGAAGCTGCCAAGTAAAAGAACGATAACGTTTCACTAGGTAGTCCGACATCCTCATTTTTATTTAAATACGTGTCCTCTCTCGTTCAAGATAAACTGATACCAGAAGTAAACAAACAGCATTTAGGCAATTACTTGAACTTTAAAAAATGTATAACAAATAAACTACCCATGAAATTTTGTTAGGTTATATAAATCATTGTGTACTGTATGAAGATATTATCATATGCTTAAAAAATATCACAGATGTAGAACATAACGAATCGGAAATATTTTGCGAGTCATTGTACATAAACGAGTTGCGCGATTTATAAATTTTTACTTTCTTCTATATGTAATATAGAGAAAGTATTGGATTCGTAAAAATTTTCGACCTCGGGTTTTTGATGGATTTACACGTTTTGAGAGTTGTAGAACACGATTTGACCCTTTTTAGAAAATGTCTGTCTGTCTGTCTGTCAGTCAGTCTGTCTGTGTGTGTGTGTGTGACAAAATTTTGTGGCAACTGTATCTCAGGAACTACTGCACAGAATTTCATACAAATTAGTATGTAGTTGCACCTTGACATAAATTAGTGCCTATCAACTTTTGGTAAAAATTGTCTTACAGGTTGCGTTGCCATCCCGCTTTTTCTAAATTTTTAACATGGTGATATAGGACAAAATTTTGTATAAATCTGCATAAAGAGAATTATTTTTTAGTAATCATTATGAAATTTACAAGAATTATTTATAATAGAGGTAGTCAACTGGGGAAAAAAATTTGTATGCGTAGGAGCCTCGTGAACCCCCCTGGGGGAAGTCCCCCTCGAGGGGAGTAAATTTTCAAGATGGGTATCTTTCGAAAGGTCTCGTCAATACCTTTAAAACGAATAGTTGAACTATAAATCTGTGATAATTTAAAACAAAGTTATCGATTTTTTTACTTTTAACAAAAAGTAACTTGGAAAAAAAATCGTATTTTTTTTTTTTTTTTTTTAACGGAATTTAACCAGACTTGGTATTTAGTTGGCCCCTGACATAAACTGGGGCTGATTAGATTTGGGGATCAATCACTCAACAGGTGGTGCTGTGATCGTATTTTTTCTAAATTTTTAACATGGCAGTATAGGACAAAATTTCGTATAAATGTACATAATGGGAGTTATTCTTAACCTGTGATTGTGAAATTAATATGAATTATTGATAATAGTAGTAGTTAATTAGGAAAAAAATCTCGGTCATCCTTTTTTTTTTTTTTTTTTTTTTATTGTTACTGCGTGAATTTGTATAGGAAAATATAGAAGAAAGTCTTGTGGTGGCCACAGCATACTAGTTTAACATGTCATAGTGAATTTAAAAAAAAAAAAAAAAAAAAAAAAAAACATAAAAATTTCAAGGCATTCTATAAAAGGTTATGGAAACTAGGACAGACGGATCAACAGATTAACGGTTTAATCGAAGTCGTAATTATTCGTAAACAGTGTTTAACCTCTTTAACGTTCCCCACACCTTTTCTTTTAAATCTTGCTAAACTAATTTTTTAATGTCTATTAAACTCAAAGCTCATCATCGATATGTAAAACAAACAAACAAACAAAAGCATTTTTAATTTTCGAGGAATTTTTGGTTTGAAACATCTATTTGTGAACATATTTAAATTTAAATAATACTTAATTTAATAAATATATAGCTTTGTAAGTAAACATCATAATTTGCAAAAAATCGTAACAGTCGTTTCAAATGAAATAATAGCACGGCTCTTCACCAGGTGAAAGTTATCAGACACCAGTGCATCATCAAAGTAACAAAATAACATAAGTTTAAATTAACATCACCATAAATGTATTTTTTTTTTTTTTTAAGTAAACTACAGATGATAAAATGGCACCAAATATTACATTCAAAAATCCACCCAACCATTCAAACATATATAATAATAGTAATAATAATAATAATAACTTATCATTACAATGATCAAAACCAGGAAGTAAGACACGAATTAATCAACAAACAACCACATATGGAAATGTAGCCTTATATAAAGCAAAAGATGTTTAGAAAGTTATTATGAATTATTTACATTGATGGATAAGACCATAAGTAAAAAATATATATATATATAACAGGAAAAAAAAAAAGGATCAGAAGCCGCCACGGCTTAAGACGGATGGAGCGGGTTAAATCAGTTTGTCGGACGCGCAACATTTTTCAAATACTTTGCAAGATCGTATGGTAACGAAATAAAAATTTAAAGTAAAGATTGTAATTTCTGAAAAAAAAAATGCAAAATAAATATATAGATAAATATAATAATAAATAAATAAATAAATAAATAAATAAAAATAAAATGAAAATAGTTGGCATAGGTGAACTCTGTTTAATCCCCCATCGTATATATGCTCTCATAAATTTCTAGTACAAGAAACACCATATTCATGTTAAGAGAAATTAATTTGACAAATTGCTTGACACAGTGAAAGATTGAATTGCCTCACCTAATAGGTTACCCACCTTTCAGTTCAATACATTTACCTTAATCTAATCTATTAATTTATTTTATTGCAGTCAGTTTCGTAGTTTAGTTTTTATGCAATTCACTATTTCCGATGCAACGTTCCGTAAAATGGAAATTTATATAAAACATCGCTGAAGTTTGCTATGATGATAAAATCTTAAATTTAGAATACCTTTCGAAATTTTCAAATTAGAATATTAGTGGTCAATGATGTTCAAGCTAGTACCGTAAATGTCCTTTTAAAGGCAGTCTGATGCCTTTATAATGAAAATATCTCTCAAAATGGATGCTTAAGCGAAAATTTGTTCTATTCTCCCATGTTAAGAAAATCGTAAATTTCGAATAATTTACGAATTTTTAAATTAGAATGTTATAAACCAATAGAGTTCCTGTTCTTGGGATATCGTGTGCACTGACTAACAAACTAACAGACACCCTACAGACGTACACCATATCAATTCTGTCATTTTTTAATTCCTCACACTCCAAACCGTTTAAACTGTCAAAAACTCGAGTTCTAAAATTTCACGAAAATTTCACAATTACCTAATTTCCCCATAGCTATAGTATGATGGGGAATTAATAAATAAGCAAGCAAAATTAAAAGTTAAAGTGAAAACGATAAAAATAAATTTAATTGTTTCAGATATTAATTATATGACCATAAGACAGAAAAATTGGCTTTCGGTTTAAAATGAGTTGGTTGGTTGTACGGTTTAAAGGCCGATTGATTACGCTTGGGTCCTAGGCCTAGAAGTAGAATGCCCTTCGTGGGAGTCTTTCTGAGGGTCCTAGCCCGTAGTTGCGCGACTTTCAGACCACGAAAAACTCCGAACGGCTGGGTCGATGAGCGCGACCTGGGATCGAACCCGGCACTTCCCATCTATCAGCTTTGAGCGCAGAACCGCTTTGCTGCCAGTTTAAAGTGAGATTTGCGACTATCTACGAGTTAAATTATTTCATATTATTTAAAGGCACAGAATTAAACCAATTTCAATTAAATACAATAATTTAACTAATACAAATGCAGTGATGGTTAACTCATTTTGTTTATAAATTACATTTATAACCCTCATTTTAAAGCTGAAATAGTTATTTAAATCCATAAATGTTACATAGAAATGTTAATAATTAATATTAATTTTTTTATAATATACTTTAATTCAAATAAATTTACTATATGATATACATAGGATCATGATATACATAATATACATAATATACATAATAAATATATAATTAAAATGTAGTGATTTCTTTTTTTTTTTAATAATTAAGTTGAAATGTATATATATATATTTCATTTTCTTTGGTTTAATATCTATTTATCGTCTTGCCATCAACTTATGATTCTCTTTTTTCACGCCAGATGGCGCAAGCACACATGTAATACGATGAAATTTTAAAGCAAACAATGTGTAACTGAATAATGTTATTAAACTCCATTTCTTGAAAGTTTTAAAGATTTATGAATTATTAAAATAAAATTACATTAAAACAGTGAAACTAATTATTAATGAAACTGCGCATTTGTAGTACCTTTATCAATTAATCGGGATTGATCATGATATTAATTTTTCTTATTATAATAGTTCGGTTGGCAACTTGTTATGTGTTGCTTTCTGCGTTTGGTGTCCGCTTGACATGCGGTTAAAAATTGATTTTTTTTTTTTTTTTTTTAATCTTGATTCATTGTTGGGTTGTGTTATTTGTTGAAATTTAATTCATTGCTTTTTAAATTTGGGTTTTACCGCAAGATAGGAACATGAATTGTATTTTTGACAGGAATTATCTATACAGTTTTCCGAAATCTTGCGATCTCTCTACTCGTAGAAGGGCACGTTCCCTGAAGGTGAGTCTTCTATTTTTGACCATTTCCTGTTCCAAGTTACAATTTTCATTTCCAGTTATCTTTTTTTCATAATTTTATAAAATTATTGGTTTAATTTTGATCTTTTTCTTGAATTTCGCATGATAAAACTAACACCTTGTTAGTCTTAGTGTTATGGTCCTAATTGCTTACGTTAGCATAAGTGACTTAAGATGAATTTATCTATTAATTGATGCTGTAAAGGAATCAAAAGTACATGCTAACATTTAAATTGAATTACAATATCTTTAATGTCAGTGCTGTTGGTATTACCATGTATCGATTAATTGCTACATTTTTTAACGTTATTAAATTCTTCACTATATATATATATATATATATATATATATATATATAGAATAATTTAATACCATTATAACACTCAGCAATCAAAAGAAAAATGAAAATACCAACATTACAAAATTGAATAAAACTACCAGCATTACAAAATAAACAGAGATTGTATTTCAATTATAATTGTTTTCGCGGATTTTTTATAATTTAATTTTAATACCAATGAATAGTAAATCATGTTAAATAATTTACTTAGAAGTGAAATGCTACAACCATAACACATAAGCCTAACGATGAGAGAAATGTTTGCAAAAACCATTAGAGTTATTGAAACGATGAAGGTTATGGAAAAGGTAAACGGAAATGTGAAAAGAATAAAAAATATCAAAGAGATCAGATAAAAAAGGAATTCTTGAATTGAGAATTGGAATATTAAATGCGGAAAAATAGAAATGTTCACTCATCAGGAAACTTGCATTTCTATCAGCAGGGTGTGCAAGATTTCGGAAAATTGTATAGCTAATTCAAGCCAAAATACAGTTCAAGTTTCTATCTTGCAACAAAACTAAATGAAAAAGGAATTAGATAAATCACCAACGCAAACCAGCATTGAAACAAGGAATAAGCATTTTTAATAAATCCACATGTCATACGAAATCAAACTAAGATAGTAAAAATTTACAGGTTGCCATTCGAACAATAGTAATCAGAAAATATTAAATGGTAAAGTAACGATTAATCGATTTAGGTGCTACTTAAGAGAAATTATTGAATGCATTAAATGATTGTTATTAATGTATTAAAGCTCATAGCATTAATTCTATTAAAAAGGATTTTTTAATAACAACCTTTAATCGTAATATTTAATCGTATTATTTATAGTTTTTAAAAATTTGAAAGTAAAGTATGACGCCATCTAACGTGAAAAAATCGATTTATAACTTAGTAAATAATATGATTTAACAGTCGAAATTTCCTTTTGTGTTTATTTTATTGTTTAGTCTTAAGCAATCTCATCAAAATGCCCACATGTCATGATTAAATCATTTTGAGTATTGGTGAATTAAAATTTTATGATTTTTTATTTATTTATTTATTTATTTTACAATTTGAATACTAAATTTAAACTGGATAAATTGTTTAATTAAAGTGATTAAACAACCAAATTCCATTATGCATGGAATGAAATCTTAAGAGTGAATAGTTGAACTTAATAATAACAAATTTTAAATATGAAGAGTGGAAACCATCATAATATCAACCAGAAAATAAGGGGATGTATCCTTTAATTGCAATAACCCTTTGCTTCCTTATATATATATATATATATATTCAGCAACCCTGTCAACCACCCAGCCATACAACTCCACCCTTCCTCCTTAATCAAACATCTTCCCTCCGATCCTCCCTATTTTTTATTTGTTTTTTTTATTTTTATATATTTTTTAAATAATACGTTATACATGTATAGCTTTTTTTTTGGTAGGCAGTGACATTCATTGATAGATAATAGAAAATATAAATCTCTTGATAACCCATACCAGTAGCAGCTTTAATTAAATGGTTAATATTTTTGTTTTTGTACTTAGATGAACAAAGTCTATGTATACGAAAGAGGTGATTAAGAATGATATTTCTGTACACAGATAAATGAAGACAAGAATTAAAATGTGTAAATAAATTTACTTTAAAACAAAAACCTTGTCGTTTGTCATATAGATCAGTAGAGATTTTACCTACTTTAAGTTTAATTTTTAAATCCAAAAAACTAATGCAATTATTGTTAAGATAATTATGAGTTAAAGTTAAGTGAGAAGGATATTCAAATTTTAATGAAGATGGAGCATAATTATTAACATAAAAAATTATAATGTCATCAATGTATCTGTAGACAATGACATTATCATTACGCAAACTTTGTTCATAATGATAAAGATATAAATCAGCTAACAAACTCGAGCTACTTCCACCTTTTGGGATACCGACTTTTGAATATAAATATTGTTATTATGTAGAATGTAATTATTATGAATAATAAAATTTAAAAGGATCTTAAATGAAGCTACACAAAAGTTTTTAGGAATAGAAAGTTCACTTTTATAACTCACAAAAAAGGTATAAATGATTTGATGAAGATCGGTTAAATTAATATTATTAAACAAGTCAGTAAAAGTCATAGGTAATAATATCAGTAACATTGTTTAAAGTTTGGACTTTATCTTTAAATTGATAGCTATTTTTAAGACAACAGAAATTTTTTGATTTACTAATTATGTTATAGATTTGTTTAAGAAGGGAGTATTTTATTAGCATTAGGAGTATTTTATTAGCATTATTATTGTATGAATTACAACCAATAGAAACAGTCCTAAATTTAATAGGATTTTTATGAAATTTTGGAATAAGTACAATATATAGGTAGGTGAAATTATTAAATGGAAGCTTTAATAATTTATAAAAGCTATGAATTTTTCTATTATTAATTTTAATGTCATTACAGGTGGGATGAAAGTTAGTACTCGAACATATGGTTTTACTTAGAAGCGATAGATAATATTGCTTACATATTATGGCATAATTATTAGGATATTTATCAACATATGTAACTGCATAGATTTGTTAGAGTTTATTAATAGATTTAAATAGATCTGATTTACTGCAGTAAATTATATTTGATTTATATTTAATTAATTCAATGTTAATTTTTGAAATCACTAAAAATTTCCATTGATTAAAAAATTTAATAGGTTTATTTTATGAAATGTGTATTTTATAGATAAACAAATCAATATCAAAGGTTAATTGCTGTAAAATCTCCGAAATATTAGTTTTTGATGGAAGTCTAAATTTTGTGCCACAAAGAATAAGTTGATTTAATTTACTGTTATTAACAAATTCAAAATTTCCAGTAATAATATGTCCATGGTCCTTGTCAATATATTTTACATAGGAAGGATCACCACGATTACAAGACACATCAGCAGAAAAGATAGACTTTCACACTGAATTATAGTTGAATAATAATCGATCGAGAGTTATACGATATTAAATGTACGAGAAATATGTAAATTGTTTATGGGAAACATGATAGATTTATCATTAATAATCGATGTGATATTAATTTTATTAATTATTTGATTTGAAAAATTGATAATAAGCTGGGAATCAGACTGTATTTTTTTATGTTTTTTAGAAATTTTTAGATTGAATTGTTTTACACATTTAAAATTATATCAGAAAAGATATCAGAAAACTGTTGATTATAACTTTGGTTTTTAATTTCATTTAGAAAATTAGTTAAAAACATTTTTTTTTTCTATAGCAAATAAAAACTTTCTAACATAGGGGCAATCATAATTATAAAGATAATTTGACTGCAATTCAAGGATATTCTTAATAATGGCATTGTTTTATATTATATAAACAGAAGAATTTTTACCACGTTTGAAACGAGTAGTTTTCTGGTTGACATTATGATTAAATTCAGTGTAAATAGGGGGATAATCATGAAGGGGATTTATGTTGGAATAAACCTTTACAATTTTATTGAAATATTCATTATTCAAACCATAAGGATATCTATATACATATATATATATATATAATATTAATGCCTAAATTAGGCAAATTCAAATATTAAAAGGAGACTTGGCGCTAGATTATAAATCAAGTAAAAGTATATTATTTTCTCTTTCCTAACGTGGTAGCTTTTACTTGATTTAAAATCCAAATATATGAAATTAATATATTTTAATACATTAGAAAATATATAATTCATTAAGTTTTATTAGTTGAAATTACAGTGTTATTAACAAACACACACACACACACACATATATATATATATATAAAGGGTGATTATTAAAAAAAAAAAAAAATACCCCGATATATGAGACCATAGCTGTCATACCGTTCACAGTAACTGAATAAAATTTTGGTGGAGGGTATTTTGAGGTATGCGCTCAAGAATTTTATAAAAAACAACAGTTTAACTCTAACAGTTACTGTTACAGTGACAAAATTTTGAAAATTTCAAATGGCAACACCTACTTTTTTTTTTATAGAAATTGAATCTCCAAAGCAAAAAACCATAAATAGCGTTGGAACGGTATCTGTAGCACAAAAATCGCCAGCGCTAGCAGGCTAAGAAATAAAAACTGCGATGTGCCTACCAGAGCATATATTGATGTGTATATATTGATTGTTGCATATATTGATGTGTATATATTGTATATATTGATTTGTAATTTTTTTTATTTTTTCTTTGTATTTAATAAATTATCCGTTCGTAAATTTATGCTACAATAGATAAGGATTTTTTTCTCTTGGTAAGATGTAGGAGACCAAGATACTTTTAGTCTTTCATTTTCTATCTCTTGAAACATCTTATTGTTCTTTCTCCACCCTGTACTTGAGGAGCCTCCCTGATGATGACTTCAATGCTTTTTGGGTTAATTATCTTTCTGATTTTATTCTTATTTTTCTGTTTACAGTTATTTAATTTTTATTTAGGTTTACATATCTTGTAACTGCTGCATTTTATTACGCATTTTATATGTAAATTTTGATTTAATATCATCATCATCATCATCATCATCCTCATCATCATAACGAATTTCAGCTTTTATCAATTCACTGCCAGATGAAAGCCTCTCCTAGGTGATTCCAAACTGCCCTGTTTTCATCAATTCTTCTCCATTCTGCCCTTCCAAACTTCACAATTTTATCTCTCCAACGACACAGTGGTCTCCTCCTCGGTGTTTTCTTATATCTTTGTATCTAAAATAGAACTTTGACGGTCCATCTATCATCATATCTTCTCGCAAGCTGCCCAGCCTAGCTCCATTTTAACTTATTGACTCTACAAATAACATCAGTAACTTTGGTTTGTTTCCTAAGCCAGGTGTTTCGCTTTCTGTCTCTTCGGGCGAATCCTAACATGCATCTCTCCATGCTTCTCTGGGTTGTTTAAAGTTTTTGTATAGCTTTACATGTTAATGTCCAAGTTTCTGAAGTATAAGTTAAAACAGGCAAAATGCACTGATCAAAACTTCTTTTTAAACAAATTGGGAGATCGCTTTTGAATGTAGCTCAATTTCTTCTGAATGCTTTCCATGCAAGTATAACTCTGTTTTTAATTTCTTCCATTATGTTCCCGTTCATCGTAAGGACTTGTCCCAGATAAATATAACTGAATATCGTTTCTTTATCATCCATATCAATAGTGATCTTCATTGGAGAAACAAAGAAATTTGACATAATTTTTGTTTTGCTGAGGTTCATTTTCATTCCAACGAGCTTGCTTTCTTTGTTTAATTCCTGAAGCATTTCTTGCAAATCTTCAAACGAGGAGGCAAGCAATACAATACCATCCGCAAATTTCAAATGATTTATAAACTCTCCATCAATTTTTATGCCTTTCTGTTCCCAATTTAATTTTTTTTAAATTTCTTGAAGAACTGCATTGAAAAGTTTAGGCGAAATTGTGTCCCCTTGTCTTACACCCTTTCTAATTTTGAATGCATTATTCGATTTGGGGAGTTTAAATAAGGTTGTTGCTTCTTTATAAATGTTTCCAATAAGGTGAATATATCCTGTATTAATATTAGTATTCCTTAATGCAGCCATAACAGCAGGGACATTTTGGCCGCCGGGAACTGAGGCCAATGGCCCTCAGTTTGTACAATGGTACATATGAAACAGGCATTTTGAAATATGAAGGAGGAACTGGCCAAGTCACACCACGCTGGACAGATTTAATATATATATATATATATATACATTTTTAGATATTTAAAAATTTCACGGTCAGGTTATTGCATAAAACATTCTAATTGGCCATTTCGCTTCTACTGAAATACTAGTTTAATTTTTTTTTCCTTTTTTTTTTTTTTTTTTTTTTAACGATAATTTAATAACCGTAGTAAATGCTTAATTCTACATTTTACCGTCTAATTTTGTTGAAATAAAAAAATGTTTATTATTCTAAGCCAATAAATAATCTCTTTTAAAAAATGTAAATACGCACATTATAATTCTTCACACTTGTTTTTGAATAGCTTAATAAATGTTAAACATTGTAGACAAAAAAGATGAAAGGTTTATGCAAAACAGCTTGTGAGTGACTGAGATATTTATTTCTTTGCTAAAATTAACTCTAATTCATTAAGGCAAAATATTAAACAACATTTACAAATATAATACGGAATATTCGTTACTTTTACGTTTTCAAACAATAGGAATTTTGGAATAGTTTTAGTGACAAAACTTACGTAAGAGACATCTAAACAAACACAATATAATTTATTCTTAGATAAAATCTATTATTCATATAAAAAAATTAATATTTTCCAAATTGTTATCATTGCTCTTTAGTTAAAACTAATTTATACATAACACGATTATTCAAAATCAGAAAAACAGATCAATATGGCTGTTTTAGAAGTTCAATTTCATTCATTTTTCTCATACAAAAAATTGCACCAATATTATTATATTAAATATAAATCTATTTAGTAAACTTCTGTTTACATTATCTCTACATTGTGCTGTATACATTAACACTAACTTATTCTTTTAATGTGATTAAATGCATGCACAGTATACGTACCATTTTCTGCAAATCTGTTTTTGCGTTGTTTTATATGAAAGAGCATGATGCATTCTAGAACTACACTTTTTTTCAAATGGGAATTTTTTCCTTCCCATAGTGATTTACTTTAAGAAGCAATTATGAAATTTCATTCCTTGTCCAACGTATACATTACGAAATGCCTCTTACTATAATGATATTTCAGGAAAAAATTATCTTTTAATTATTTTTTTTTTTATATTACACAAGATCAAGCAATTCTTTGATTGCTGTATTAAACTCTAAAAAAATTAAATAACCTTTCTGAAAGTTCTCAGCAGCCACTATTTTAAATACCACTTTTTTTATAGTAATATTCTTTAATTGTTTGTAGTACATATCTTCGAGTGAATAAGATAAAAATTGCTTTATATAAAAAGTGGTATTTTAAATAGTGACTACTGAGAAGCATGTCTTTCTAAATTTAACTAGAGAAATCTTAAAAAAGTTTCATAGATAAATAAATAATCAAGCAAATGGAATTACTTAATGCTTTTGTCACCGAGATTTTTTCTCTGATTATAAATAAATTTTAAATTGTTTCATTTTTAAATTGGGTAATTTATTAATGCAAATAAATAAACAGATAAAAAATTGCGAGTAAGTTCAACCAGATTTATTTATTTTTTTATTATTATTTACATAAAAATATGTTATCTTTAAAAAAATTAAATATAACATTTATTAACATACTTATAACAACAAATCTATATGCCTTAAAAAGCGCCATTTTTCATTATTACCAATAGTAAATACTACTTATTATATGTCTTTATATATATATATATATATAAAGTTTACGTATTACAAAATATATGAATTGTACTTTATTATTTATTCATAGCGATGAATTATTAATCCTAAACTAAGAAATAAATCAACAAGCAAGTTGAATATTACGGTTGTTTTTAAAATCTGCAAAATATATCTTTTAATAATTATTAGCATGATTATTTTGATAAATATTTATATAAGTAGGTTTATGAAATTGAGCTTTTTTTAATTTTCTAAGAATTTTTTCTCATACATTTCAGTAGAGTTTTAAAATGAATATTAATATTAATCTAGAATCAAGAAGATTTTGTAAAGAAACGAAGCAACAGGTAAAGTACTATGTTTGTTTTATAAATGTAAAGGAACCAGATATAAAAAGGAATTTTAAAAGTTGAAAAAAAAAAGTTTAAATCCGATAAGTAATTTGTAAGCAAGAAACACAAAGCAAGAATTGAAAGACTAATACTTTTTTCGAACTTAACGTAAATACAGGAAAATGGTACTTAGCTGTAAACTCGAGATTTCTATTTTCGCCCGGTAATCCATAAAAGTTATTCACTTTAGTTTGACAAACATCAAGGAAAAGTTGCAGGTTTCCGTGATAAAAGTTATTTTACAGAAAGAATGATTTTGTATAACTAAGCAAATACAACAAACACTCTTTTTCTTTTTAAGTATTTATTTTTACTTTCATTCTTTGTAAAATGAATGTTTTCAGTATATATATATATATATATATATATATATATATATATATATATATATATATATATATATATGTGTATATATATATATATATACATATATATATATTTCATAGTTAATTTAACAACATAAGAAATTTAACATTAAGAAGACTGGAAGAGTACTAAAATACGTTTTAATGTTGCTTTTAAGTTTAATTATACAATATAACCACTTTTTTTTAAGTGATTGTGATTGTCATGATAATTAAAGTCTTTTTCTTTTCAATTTGCATAAACAATTTATTTCTAAATACAATAATTTTTGCAGCTGTTGCAATTTAATAATTACAACTATAAGGATTCTACTTTTATAAAGCGTAGAAAAAAAAATAATTATTATTATTACAATTTTTAAAAAGATAAACCATTTTCGTTTAACAGTACCTTTTTTGAAAGTTTACTTTGATTATATTGATACAACATCTTTCTAGAGGTAGAAATTTCGCTGTAAGTTTTATTTTACAAAATAAAGTAAGATTTTGTGGTACTTTATTTCGCTGGAAGCGCTACTATATACATATTAACCCGAAATAATTTTCTACAGTTAATTTGAAATTTTCCTAAGAATTATAATAAATTAATGAAAAGAATTTTGCCTATATTTAAGTATTTATAATGCTTTATGATAGGGACTTTTCCATTTCTTCTATCACTATTTTCGAACAGTAAACTTCTTTTTTAAACTTAAAATAAATTACAGAGACTTGAATTAAAATTACTTAAATGCACTAAAATAGCTTATTTCGTAAATTTCTGAGCTGTAGTGCTGTCAAAGGGGGTCCCCTATCTTCCCCAGCAGCTTCCATGTATCCCACTGGCTCGTTGGGTTATTTAGGATTCCTACAGTTTCTCTATTGAAAGAATACGTTTGATGTTTTCATACTTAGCGATCTTTTTAACACTTTTAAAACGAATTCAATATTTTCATTTTGAAAAGTTTTACTTAAGGCTGTGTTAGATTTTCCAAATTTTATGTAAGATGTGTATTCCTTTATTCTATTTTTGATTTTTCTCTCCTATGTAACACCCTTCACTAGCAAGCTTCTATAAATTCCGGAAGTTTAAAATGGATCCAATGGATCTTTGTCGCTGCGGATTAACTAGGAAATGTTGTTATTTGTTATTGATATTAAAATATATTTTGTCGGCTTCGATTTTAATTTTAATTGAAACTCCGTGGCTGTATGGAATAGCAGTGCTGAATTTAGGTTTTGTTTTTTGAGGATTAGTGACATGGGTTGGCTTTTGGTTCTTTTTTGATGTAATCTATTAGCTATACTAATTCGATATCCGGTTTTTATGGTGATTTCTTTAATAAGTTTAATTACTCTTTCAAAATGTTGGGAACCGAACAAACATATATAGTTGATTAACACACGCCTGAATTGCATTTATTTTATATTTGTGAAGGGTTTACTTTTGTTACTTATAATTTCATTGCTTCTGCCGGGTTTTGTAAAAATATTAGTTTTTATTTCATTTCTGTAGACTCGCGAGATAGTAACATCGAGATAGATAATTTTATTATATATATATTTTTTTTTTATTATTGCAGATATTTCTAAATCACCCCGAAGATTAATAAAGTAAACAAATTCAAAGAAAAGAAAATGCGAAAGAAGTCGTGTGTTCGAAAACAAGGCTCCCGCTAAAGCCATAAAAACAAAATTTCAAATTATTACAGACATAAAAACGAGTTACAAGAAATTGAAACAAAATTAGAAATATGTGTAGTAAAACAGAGTTAGCCGAAATGGAAAATAAAATCAGAACTTTTTGTAAAAAAAAAAAATAAAAAAAAAAAAAAGACTATTGAAAAGCATAATTGAAAATTGAAGATTTTTTCGAAACATTATGACATCAATCGTAGAGTAAACCAAAACAAACATCCGTATCTCAATATTTCTCATTATAAAATGAATTCCCATCAAGATTCCCTCCTAAAACTTATTTTGGAACAACCTATAACAGTAAGGAACAGCACTGCAAAAATCTAAACGCCTATTAATAAAATTCCCACAAAAGAAAATAAGGAATATAGCCAAGGAAGAAATAGTAACAAATCTAAAAAGACAATATAAGCAGTGAAGATTTAAAAACTCTTAAAACAATAAAAAACAATGGAAAAATAAACTGCACGTTAGCTGGCAAATTCAGAAAGATAGCTATTATTAACCGAATGGATTACATTACTGAAATCGAAAGTACCTTTAAAGGAAATAGGCTCAACCGAAGTAAAAACAGACCCGAAAAATAAACTTATAGAAAAAGCCTTAAGTGAAACTTTTCTAAATGAAAATAACAAAAGTGATTTTAAAAGTGTTAAAAAGATCGTTACCTATGAAAATCAAACGTATGCTTGCAATAGAGAATCTATAGAAATCCTAAATAACCCTAAATCTTGTAATGGCAACAAGCCAGTGGGGTACATGGGCCAAATGTTGCGTCATCTGTTAAAGTATAGACCGCAAGAATGAAAGATCAACAGTCTCGCCAAGATTTTTCACCATGTAGATGCTGAGGAAGATGGGGGCTCCCATACACAGGACTACAGCTCATTTTTTATTGTGTTTAAGATTTTTTCTAGCATTATAGGCTTATTTTATGCCAAAAACTGTTATATAAAATTATGACAAAAATTACTATATTTATGGCAGATATCACAATTTTAATTACCAGTGAAATCAATTAGAGAGACTCGAGAAATAAATAAGAACTGTATGAACTCTCATTTTCCAAAAATTTTCTCCGGTTAATTTTATTATTATTTTTTATATAAAATTAATAATAATAATAATAATATTTTGTTCGAGAATCTTTATATATGTGACTAACTATCAATTTAAAACAAACTTTTCTTTTAAGTACCACTAATTTAATTACATTTTCGTAAAAGACACAATATTCATTTTCTAGGCACTGGTTCGCTTTTCTTTCTTTCAAATGTATGACCTTTTTCTAAGTATATGCTTATTGGTTGTTATAAGCAAACTTTTGTTTGAATAAAGACTCATTATTTTAAAGTAAAAAATATATATATCCTTACAACATCGTCTTTATAAAAAAGTTTTTTTTTTTTTTTTTTTTTTTTCCACAAAATCGACATCCCCTCATTCTCAGAAATGGATACGAAAATTTCACGAAAGTGTTTCTAGGGATATTCTCCGAGCGAAAATTTCGTCAAATTCACGAAATTTGTTTCGTTACCTATTTGAGAATACGAATTTCGTCAAAAATAAAAAATAAAATATTTTCTCTTTCTTATTTCGTTAAATTGAGAAAATTACTTTCGTCACTTGTTTAAACATACGAATTTCGTCAAAATTAAAGATACATTTTTTCATCCTAGTTTCGTGACACAGAATAAAATACAAATTATAGAATTATAAAATTACTTGCAAGTTCGTTGCTTTAGGCATCAAATCCTAATTATATTTAATGAAAATATAAATAAAACAGAGCAAACAAAATAAAAATCATTTGGACATTTATTTGACAGCTTTGAGACCTATAGTTACAATGATTTTTGTCTCAATTGATCCATATTTTTACAGAAATTCACAGAAACAAGCGTACACAATATTTTGTAGAAATAGGACATCACAAACATCCATACCCGCACCGCGATTCGAACCCGGGACGTAGGAATCCAAAAGGCAGTGTCCTACCGACCGAACCACCAGGCCGGCAAATGACAGTCATTGTTAGTACGTAAAGTCAAAAGGACACAGGAAAAAAAGCAATATGGCGGTAATTAAAAATAGCACATGTTATTGTGAGTAAACAGTTTCGTCAAACATTTGAGAGTTCACGTTTCCTCAAAAATCACGTGATCGCTTGACGAAATGGTTGTCAAAAACAACGAAATTAAGCCCGAGGATGTCTGAATCGTCAAAACTGAGTATATTATTTCTGAGAGTGCTCCCTACTTCTTTTTTTTTTCCTCTAACAGTGCAGATTTTTATGAAAATGAATCATTTTTGAAAAGTAAAAATAAAATGAGAGTATTATCAAGTGATACATTTTAACATAAATGTAATAAAAACAATATATAGAATATGGGGAAAATTTACAATAAAACTCAATTTCTATCTTTTTTCGCTCAACATTCAGTATCATAATTAGGCGATTCATATAATTTATCCAAAAACAAGTAGTAACTAGGATAGTAAATTCTAGTTAATATAATACAAACGTTATGATCATTTGAATTTGGAATAAATAATATTAATCCAAATATTTGCATTGTATAGCTATGCCAAGACAATTCAAAACAGAGAGAAGGAAAATGCGTCAGGGTCTAAGAACGTACAATGCCTAACCTCACCAGCAGCTTTTTTTTTTTTTTTCTGGACAAGTTTTATCCACAATAAATGATTACTTATCTTTTTTTTTTTTTTTTTTTTCATTTGCACACCCAGAAAATTCACAACCGTTAAATTAGTACCCGTTTTTTAACAGTTGGGTTTTATTAATTTTAAGTAATTTATTTTTGAGTTTAAAACTGCGAAAAGCAACAAAGTGCATTTTTCATATATTTTAGCTCTAAAATGAAATATTAAAAATGTGAAAAAATCAATTTCTCTGAAACGAGTACTAATTTAACGATAGTGACATTTGTGAATGTGAAAGTGGAAATTAAAAAAATACAACTGAGTAATGAGTAATTGTAGAAACAAATTTCCCCACAGAGTAACGTGGGTTTTGTCTGTCGAAGATATTATTCATTGTACGCTCTTAGATGTTAAATTTTTCTATAAAAATGAAAACATTACGATTCTAAAAAGATTTATGATTAATGAGATTTTTCATAAATCAAATGCATTTAAGGATCTTTCTGTACTGTCATATAGAAAAAAAAAGAACACGTTTAATACTTCTCCAACTCAGTAACAATCAAATAATTTAGTAACATTATTTCTAAGTATGTATTAAAATAATTTTGAGCTTTTTAATGTTGATCTTTCAGTGTTTCATTATCCTTTTTTATTGATTTTAAATTTGACATTCGTTTTCTTTTTTCATTTAAATGCAAACAAAATAGTTCATTCATATGATTTTTGCAAAATTTGTAGAAAAACATTTACATATTTTTTCAAAGTACCAAGATGAAGAAAGTCACAATTCCTATTGGAAAACATTTCACGTTTCTCTAACACAATTTTGAGGTTAAATTGTACAGAATGTTTTGCCTCCCTTTTTCTTTTCTTTTTAACAAACTGTGAAAGAAACTTTTTTTTTACGTCGAAAAACAAAATTAAACAATATCAATACATAATGATTGTTTCGGAATAACAGAAATCGTATTTGTTTTTCAAATTAATCATTAAACAATATACAATTATAAATAAATAAACCCTTAAATTATATTTGTACTCGCAAAAAAAAAAAAAAAAAATCATTAATAATTATATCCATTACATATATTTTAATAAAATAATACAGAGATTATAGCGTCTTACATTTCTAATACCACTATTTTTTATTATAATTTATATAAGAGTTATAGTTATAAAATAACGATATTAAAAATGTATTACGCTATTACACCTGTGCATATATATATATATATTCATCTCGAATCTGGCTCTTCAAAATTTAACTAACGAAATATTATAAGCTATTTTGGCCGAAAATGTTCGCAGAAATCTGCAATTTCATTACTAAGAAATGCGCTGTGTACAAAGTCTTAAACATTTTTCTTCTGCCAAATGTGTCTTTTACTTTTTTTAAAAATCATATTAATAAGCGCTAAATAAGTTATAATAAACCTTTCAGCTTTTGAATTAGATATATAAATATCTCTGCATTTAAGTAGCATTAGACATTTATTTAAGATGTCTAACTGCCATCTGAATAAAAACGTTTATTTCTTAAATACAATTATTTGGGCGATATGTAGAAAAATTATAACTGAAATTTTTTTCTCTGTTTGGTTAACCAAAATAATGTTCACAGACACATAATATATTTACACATACACATATATATGTATATACATACACATGTATTAACAAAAGATGTACAATGCAAAAACTAAAATGATGTTAAATTGTCACTATAATCCATAAGAAACTAAATCAATTAATAATTAACTATAATAAAAATAAAAATAACTATAAATATATGACTATTCTTTAACAAGCGTGATTTTTTCTGCTCGAATTCGACATTTAAAGTTTTTAACTACTGACACATTATAAAAAAATATGGCCGCTCACACATATACAGTGGGTTATGATATTATTAAAAATTCATGATCATATTCCAGAATGAAATGCCTTGACCTTCACACATGCAAATAACATTCTTAGACTAACGCTTTCCAGTAACGGTTTAGTTAGGAGTGCACTAGAAGACCAACAACAAACTAAAGAGAAACAAAAGTATTTTAAATTACCGTGTATCACAAAGGCCTACCAATGGCTTTTAACTTACTATTTGCATTATTTGTATGATTGTCAGTGGTATTGATACCGATATTTAGGCATATATATATATATTTTTTTTTTTTTCCTGGAATTATTATTATTTTTTTTTCTGTTAACAAGAATAGGTTTTAACAAAATTTCGTAAAACTTATAAGGAAATTTATAAGACGTTAGAAAAACACTATTTTAGTTCACAAATCGTATACATTTAATTTTCGTTCAGATATAAGTATTTGTTGTAAATATTTTTTCAATGCGCATGCTCGAAAAATCGGACTTTTCTTTTTATTATATACGTTGAAAATCATACATAGATCAACTAATGTCAAAAGTTCAGTTAGATAAAATAAATACTAAGAAAGTTATCGTCAAAAGAATAAGGTAAACTTTATATATTTTTTAAAAGTTACAAACTCATAAGGAGTTTTCCACATGTCGCGTATTTAATTTGGAGGTATAATTATTTCAGCCATATTGCGAAATATCATTTTTATGAAAATCCCCTTATGAACTGCTAAATCTTAATAAATAAATAAAACTACATTAGAGTTACAAGCCCATAAGAAATTTTCTGCTATCGCGTTTTAATTTGGGGATACAATTTTTTTCACAAACATTTCAAAAGCCATTATAAATCTTCTCATAAGCTCCTAACTCTTAGAAAAAAAAGATAAAACTAATATAATTTTTCTGACGATAATTTTCTTGATTATTGTTCTATTCAACTACGATTTTCTCGTAAGTTACCTTGTATATCTGATTTTCGATCTGTGTAATTGAGAAAGTGCTACTATTCGGGAATGAGTACTAAAACGTTATTTACGACAAATACACTAAGCGACAAGACGAAAAAAAAAAAAAAAAAAAAAAAAAAAAAGCCGCACTGCAAAAAAAATGACTTATACCTTTTTTATTAGTAATAACTTTAAAATTAAGGGTTGAAACAAATAAAACTTGTTTTATTTGTTTCTTGTTTGCATAATACCAAAGTGATGAAATGATACCTATGTACATTTTCGATATAATAATTCTCTTTATTACACTCTACGAAGTACTTATAAGAATCTGCATAAAACTTTTGTTTTAAACATAATACAATAACCATATACTTTGTATTCTATTATGATTTATTATATGAAATAAACAAGCTATATTTTAATATATGAAATAAAATTATATATTTGTTAGATCTAATCAATTTTTGATTAAAAATATGTATTCTGTATTGGGTTAATTCCACCTTTATATGGAATTACTGCTCTAATGCACAATGGCATAGTATTATACAGTGTTTTAATATAAATCTCAGAAATTCCAATGTGCCAAATATCACAAATAATTTTTTCTAGTTCTGGCAAAGTTGTTGGTTGCAAATTTCGAATCCTCTCCCCTCTCCCCCGCCTTTTTATACACGAAATATTTTCAAGCGGATCGCGATTAGGACTATTTTCATGTCTGGTAAAGAAGAAATTCTACTATATCTTTTGTGTGATTTAACTTAAAGTAAAAAAAGTTATGATTAATTACAGAATTATAGGCTCTCATGGGAATGGATAGGAAATTTTGACAATTTGAAGTGAATAAACTTACTACAGACGCCGCATAGTAAGGTGCATTTATCTTGAAATGCTGTTTGCGGAAAAATCCAAGATACCTCCAAAATAGTTTGTCAGGCACCACTTTTATAAAGATTGTGTTTTATTTCGAGTTAATTGATCCCTTGAGCATAAAAATTTGCTCGACTGTTTGAAAATTTATGCACCTCCGTACTATAATGTATGGAGAATGTGTCACTGTTTTAAAAGCGCGATTTTCATTAAGTCGGTCATATTTTCGTTGTCAGATCTGCTTGTTTTCTTTAGCTTGAAATAAGTTAAACTTGTCTTATCAGAGAGAACCAGTTCAGCCCAATAATTAACGAATCATTTTTTAATTTTTTTATCCATCTGAGGTCTTGCTTTCCTAATTCTCTTCACTAAGAATAGAATTTTTTCAAAATTTCTGTCATTTAAACGTGCTTTGTTTAATAATTGCTGTACTGTAGTTAAAGAAATTATGCTGCTAAACACTTTTTCTGAATCTCTTTTATGTTCTAAATTTAATACAAACCGATTTTATAAGCAATGGGCTTTTTAACTTACTGCCATCTCGCTTGGATGAGCAACATTGGCCGCCGAAAGCCAAATTTCCAGTTTAAACGGCCAAAAAATTTTATATCTTGCTAAAAACCATTTTACCAATATTTCATTAACATTTAAATACTTTGCCATCTCACGTATTAAAACATTTTTTGATTTTCATTCAAAAATTAATACTTTTTGTGGCATTGTTAACTGCCTTATTCTTAACATTTTTGAAATAATTTCTAAAATTACAATTTTCCTGACAATTGCAATTTATTTGTAACACTGGACTCAATGCTAAAATGTATGTGGAGGATAACATAATAAATTATATTCGAAAATTTGCTTTTTAAACAATAAAATTGGTGGTTGTAGAAGGTGAAAAGGAAAATATCCAAGTGCGGCTTTTTTTTTTTTTTCACTTAGTGTATACATATATCGACGAATCTTAAATGCGTGCATTTAACGTTCCAGTATAATGTCTCTTTAATGTTTTTTCAAATTCTCTGCAAGTTTTGTAAAATTTGTTTAAAGTCTTTTTTTGTTATGAATAAAATTTTTTGTTCAATTTTTTGTTGGTCTCATAATAGCAATTGTGGCTAAATTGTTACTAGAAAATTTAAAGCAAAAAATGTTCTTTACATCTTTCAAGTTCAAAGCCAATTCCTCCAATATTTCCTTCGGAAACGGGAAAAGTGTAAATGTATATAAATATAGTATTATGATCACCCATTTTAATTACATGTGTACAAATTCAATGACAATAAATACATAAAGGGTTTATAACTAGAACTTTCGATCACAATATGAAATTAAATACGTTTTCTTCAATTAGTCTTTGAAACAATATATATATATATATATATGTATTTCTTTTTTTCTACTTCAACTTTATATATTTTATATACTGAAAAGGTCGTAGTATCAAAATAGAGATAATCGTCGACTACATACTGATGAGATAAAAGAGATTTTTTCTTTACCAATAGAGTTGTTGACCAATAGAACTGCCAAACTTAAGCTCGTATTTTATGTATTTACAATAAAATCGTGTTTATAATAAACTAAAATTTTAAATATCTATTTTGTCAAAATCAGACATAAGCACTGAAATTTTATGTAAATATATAAATGTCATTCATGGACATTTATTAGATATTCCAAATTTAAATTTTATTAAATAGTTAAGTTATTGAATTATGATATAATAAATTTATTTTTCTAATAGACTTTTCTAATTTTCATTATCAGATATAGTTAGCAACAGTGCAATTTTAATTATATGACAGTTAGAGCAATAAAAATTTTAAACAAATAATTTTTTTAATGAGAAGCGTTTTCTAAAATTTTCCATAGATTTGTTTTTCAATTTTTATAATAAATGTACAGTCTTTTTTTTTTCTGTTTTTCTTTATGTATTTTTAACATTATGAAATATTCATGAAAAAAATCTACAGAATAAACAGCTACTAAAAGTTAAAATGCAATAAAAAAATTTTTAATCATGTATATCACAGAAACATCAAAATTTCCGAAGAAATAAATGATTCAGTGCGTTGTGCTTTAAAGTTAACCCACTACCTAACTTTTTTTGCCTAAAGAAACGTTGTTGTTAATTATTTCAATCTAAAACAATTATTGTAAAGTTTTTTTTTAGCATAAGGTGGTTGATTACGATGTTCTCCTTCTTTAAATCCCCCCCCCCCTCTCTCTCTCTCTCTCTCTGTCATATTATTATTTTTTTTTCTTTAAGAGCTACAAAAATTCTTCAAACAAACAATACATTATTTTACCATATCTTTACCTTTGTTATGTATTCCATTATACATTTGTTATTATTTTTATTTTTATATATTTCATTATTATTTTATATTCTGATTTTTTAAATTTATATATCGGGTTATCCAAAAGTCACAGAAAAAGTAAAAAAATTACGTTATTCAAAAATTGTTTATCGTAGTACTGTGCGGTTTCCACTAAAATACACAGAATAGCATGGGGCTATAATATATATACAGGGTGATTCGCTACCGGTGCAACAAACTTACAGGAGATGTAGGGGGCACAAAGACGATTCGGAATCACATAACAATGAAGGATCAGAAATGCAATCCTAATGAGACAAGGGGATTTTTTAATCCTTTTATAATTCTTTAAAGACACGCCCAAATGGTTCCAAATTTTATTGAATTCAAGACACTTGTGTCAAAACAAGCATGTAAATTATAGGCATTTTCATTAACCTGATATTTTTTAATAGGTTTTAAATAGTACGATATCAATTAATGTTTTCTGGTTCTCTGAAATATCAAGAAAAGAAGAAACAGGGCGTGATCAAATCCCGTGGATGTTACGTACACCAGAGTTAAAGGGTTAAAGTTTATCACCGAGAAACTGTCGACAGCCACTTGCAGAAGTATTAGAATGAAAACTATGAATACATGGTAATCGCGGAATGATATTTAAAAGCCAATAGGATAAAATAATTTATGAATTTCATAATTATACTCCATAACAAACCCCCTACCTCGTTAGGATTGCATTTCCGATCCGGTATTGGTATGTGAGTCCCAATCGCCTTTCTGCTCTCTACATCTCCTGTAATTTTGATGTACCTATAGCGAATTATCCTGTATGTATAAGAAAAAATATTTAACTTAAACATTTATTTCTAGTTACTGCTTTTAATCGGTTTAAAAAGAAAAATCTTGATATTGCTAAAAGATAAAGTTATGTTAAGCTTTATTATGAGAATTCCCAATGCACAAATTGTGGAGGTCATTCTCATGAATGACAGCTGTTACATTGAACATCTAGGTCCTGGTTGCGTTGTTCAATTTACTGCGCCACTACAAAAAAATAATTTTACAATTAAGGTGTCGCCCACTGGAGAAAAATGAAACTAATTTGGCAATAAACCTTTTGTTACTTAAATAAAAATCTCATGTCTTTTTGTGCATTTTAGTGAAAACCGCATAGTGCTACGGTCAACATTTCTTTGAATAATAAAAATTTAATTTTTTCTGTGACTTTTGGATCATCCAATGTATAGTGATTAGGCCTCAAGGCAAATCTGAAATATATGGAATTCATAAATTTTATAATTTTAAAAAACAGAATGCATTGAGATGTATTAATCACATCAATTAAACTAATTTAATTGGATACGTTACAATATAAATTTATTTTTAAAAATCCTAATTAGCCAAGATACATTCAAAATATTTTTACAAATTCAGTATATTTAATTTTAAATGTAAATCTATAACATATTTGTGTATGGTAACAAAGTATTAGAATGTAGAAAAATATTTGATAAAATGCCACCGTAAGCCTCCAGAACTGAAATAAATTAATAACCAAATTAAAAATAACCAGTAATACGTTTTAAAAATATATAAAAATAGTTAACCAGTAATATATTTTAAAAATATGTAAAAATAATTAACCAGTAATAGTTTTAAAAAAAGTATGAAAAGAATCTTTCTACTCACCAGAACATGATCCACAGAAAAAATTCGAGAATTAAAAATTCAAATGTATAATGATGTCCATCTGTAATGTAGTTAAATAAGAATTTTCTTGTTCTAAAATCCAAAAGAACATTCGGAAGATAAAATTAAAATTATATGTCATGTACTATGTAATGGTACGTATCGCACTTAAAATAATTAAATACGTTGCAGTATTCATTAACTTTAATTTTTTAACCTGCTTACACTTTCAATGCGATATAGAAAAAAAAAAATTAATAACGTATTTTTTTTTAATGCACACCCGATGAAGAAAGAAAGATATAGTATTCCAAAATATTTTTTTGCATTACATGTACTAAGAAAATTCACTCCCTCTTTCCTGTCCGGCATCATTTCTTAAAAGTTTATTCCTTAAAACCCTAATAATCTCCATGCTTCCTCCCCAAAAAAATGAAATAAAATTCTTCTATAACAATTGGATTACAAATGAAGAGATGATTTAAATCACTGCACTCGTTACAATATATATTTTAAAACTCGCCACGAATTTTTTTTTTTTTTTTTTTTTTTTTTTTTTTTTTTACTTTTTTCTACTGCCCATTTATCTTACACGTTAAAAACTAAATAGTTAGAACTTGTGTTCTTAAACATTTATATTGAATTACTTTACTTTCAGAGTAAAAGAAAAAAAAAAGGGAACGTTTCTTCAAAATACTCTATTGTACAGAACTTTCTAAAGAATTTTCAAACTTTTATTTAGAATACCTTTCACAATGTTCGTCCTTTCTGCAGGAAATTGAGACGCAGATATATTTTCCAAAATCTTTCGAAAGCATTCTACAAAATTAAATAAAACTTCTAAGTTGATTGCTATGATCAAAAAATATTTCTCTTTAAAAATACATCCACGATTTTATTGAAAATAAAAAAATATGCTCTTTTGAATAATAGGGAAAAAAAATGTCAAGACAACGATTGAATGTAAACTTTTTTAAATGTTTCTCTTTTAGAAAAAAACGTAACATTTTCTTTTCTAAAAATAAAATGACTATTTTCTTTATTGCTTTGAAGATTATTGTTTTCTTTCAAAAAAGTTCTTTCATCCTAGAATTTATCGATTATTTAATCAGCAATCTTTTATAAAATGTATGCAATTTTTTGAAAGAAAACAATGAAGTGGTGTCGATGGTATTTTAAGAATTCTGATATTTTTTTAATTAAATTTAGAGAATGGAAAATATATTTAATATTAAATCTGTAATCAAATCAAAATTAATTAATTTCCAAATATGTACATAATAAAAGATAGTTTTTGTTATAATAGAATGCTAAATCGATTGAATTTTATTTTCACAAAGATTAAATTTTAATTTAAATGACAATTTGTTTCCTAAAATATGGTGCTGTTTGAATTTATAATGTAAAAACTTAACAAAACAAATCTATTAGATTGCCCTGCACACAATGATCAAAATAGTAACAATTTTACAGAGATAAAGCTTTTGTTATTATTTTTTTCTTACTGTAGTGACAAAAAATAAAAATAAGAAAAGTATATATATTTTACTAATGGCAATATATATATATATTTTTCTGATACTGAATGAGTTCATAAATTTCACAATTTAATGCGAATATTGTTTTAATAGTAAGACTATAATTTACTAAAGGTGTCGCTGGTCGATTTGGAACGCATACCTATAGCTGCCGTGTGTTTTATTGTCATTTGAGGAGGATTTTCCTTTCTTTCTCGATTAATTGTGTTTTGTATTATCTGCTTATCTTCCAAAAAGTAAGCGTTGTAACTGTTTTCTATTTTCCAAGTATATATTAATTGCGTTATTTGTTTTCTATGAGTTTCTCGTGATATTACGGCCCACTCATGATTCTTTAGGAAATATCTTGAAACTTTCGGAGGATGATGAAAATGTTTCGACTCATATATTTCAGCAAATGTTTTGTACAACGAGGAAAGGAGGAACAGCAAAAAATTAAACAAAAGATAAAATGTTTTGGATCATCCTGTGAAAAGTAATCATTGCAATGCGTTTTGGCTTTAGCGTGTAATTATGAGATAGTTTTTATCATAATAGGATGCTAAATCGATTGAATTTTATTTTCACAAAGATTAAATTTCAATTTAAATGACAATTTGTTTTCTAAAATATGATGTTGTTTCTATTTATAATGTAAAGATGAAAGGATTTATAATGTAATGCCGTTTAAATTTATAATGTAGGCTTCTTATATTTATCGCTAAAAAATTTATGAGGCTACCACATATATTCATGGAGATATAACGGTTTCTTTAAAAAATTGCCTAAAAAAATTGCCACTTTTAAATTATAAGAAGGTATTAGTCCCAATACAAGTCCACTTTTAGGAAGCTTGGCATACTACATTAGGCACAGCACGCTGCAATCAGAATGAAAAAATGTTAAATATCTTATGAAATCTGAGCATTTTTACTAAGAAATTTTTAACTACGCATGCGCTTGCCTTAAAAATTTTTCATTTGCATAATTTAATAGCCCAAAGTATTGAGCTACTTACATGAAAACCAAAAGAAAATATTGCGCAAATTAAAAAAAAAATGACGCGATAGAATGAACAGAATTTCAGTTCCTATTTAAAAAAAAAAAAAAAAAAAAAAAAAAAATGTGATAGGGGGGTATCAATATTTATTTAGAATCAGCGAACAACACTGCATTACCATTGATTGAAACAAAATTATAATGTAAGTAAAACCTCTTAGAGTTTAGCTTTTATTTTGAGACGAACTGAGTATCATTTAATGCGATCACCGGCAACTTGAATTTACATATTGTTTGGAATTTTCATATAAGTAGCTCAATATTTTTTACTATTAAATTATGCACATGAAATTTCGTTAAAGCTTGTGTTTGCGTAGTTACAAATTATTTAGTGAAAATGCTCACATTGCATAAGATATTTAACATTTTTGCATTCTGATTGCAGTATGTTGTGTCTAATGTAGTAAGCCAAAAATGGCTTTACGTGTTATGATACCCTACGTGTTATGATTTACAAAATGCCAATTTTTTGCGATTTTTTTAAAGAAGCCGTTATATCTCCTTAAGTATATGTGTAGCCTCATAATCGCATGCTACAGCCAAACTGCATTTTAACCATTACTTTATACAGGATGATCCAAAAAATTTTGGTTTTCGTTTAATATTTTACTGGTCCCTTTTAATGGTGAATACGACCTTAACACAAAAAAAAAAATACTATAAGTTTACATCCAGTATCCACAAGCAAGTATTTTATCGACTATCATATACAGGGTGAGTATAATTAAACTTGGCCTATTCAAAGCAATCTGTAACTGTAACTAAAAAGCGGGCTGAGTCAAAAATTTGTATACAGACATTTCAAAGGATGCGCTCAAGGATTCTGTAAAAAAAAATTTTTTGAAAAAAAAAAAAAAAAATATATATATATATATATATTAGAAAAATTTCTGATCTGAGAGAACATACATCAAAATACAAACAAGCTACAGATTTTAATAGAAGCAACTTTATTTATTTACAATTATATTACAAATGTTATTGTTATATGTTACAAGTTACAGACTGTTTATCGATGGAAATTATATTGTTCAATGTGGGCAACATCATTAAGTTGTAAAATCTGCAGCCGATGAATGGACTGTTCAATAGTTGACCGCAGCTGATCACCTGTGATCCTCTGCACATGCAACGTTATACGGTCTTTCAAGTCAGCCAAAGTTACAACATTTCTTTTAAAAACAAAACTCGTTAAATGGCTCCATATCCAAAAATTCCCCATATTAAATCGGGAGAACGAACCAGCCAAGGAATGGAAAATGATCGGGTAATCACCCTATCATCTGTAAAAATTTGCAACAAAAACCTTTGTAAAATGTAAGAATAACAGTTTTAAATGTCGTATGGTTTGAAAATGTTAAAATAGTCCACCGTTATTTATTATATAACTTTTCAAGTATTTTAACTGCAATGTTTGTTTGTATTTTGTTATATGTTCCCTCAGAGCGGAAATTTTTAAAATCTTATTTTTAAAATTTTTTATGCAGAACCTTCGAGCGCCTTCTTTATATACCAATTTCCTACTCAATCCGCATTTAGTTACAGCTACAGAGTGCTCTGAATAGGCCAAGTTTAATTATGGTCACCCTGTACATCTCAATATATATTTGATATTCAAGGATTCATAACACCTTCGTTCAGCATTCATGCTGAATATAAGTCTAATATTTTCGATTGGTGAAATACTGTTCTTAATTATTTCGAACCAAAAGAACTGTTGTGTATTTTTTTCAATTTACAGTATTTATTTACATCCTTATAAAACAATTTATATTTTTTATCCTTTTATTTCTTTAATTTTGTCTAAAAACCTACATTATGTAATATCGCACATGTAATCTATTAGAGGGTGGGTGGAAAATAGTAAACTTTTTTTCAAAAAGTTTGATATTAATAAGTGTTTCTTTGAGTGATGTAATGCTGTTTCTGATGTTTTTATCTCTAAAAAATCATATATTATCAATTTATAACTGTTTTATTTATGAAGATTGTATAAAATAAAAATAAGCTCTTGTTTATGTATCTTGTTTATGTGTGTTATGTTTCTTGTTTAAGTTGATAGCTGATATCTTTCTAAATAAAGTACCGATTAATATAATCATCAAATTTATTAATACAAGTTATTTATTTTGTGGTAAAATTTTTATTATAGAATTTTTACTAAACTAGGGGGCTCTGCCCCGTGCTTGCTCCGCTCACCAACCCCCGAGGGAGGCTTCGCCTCCCCCTGACTCACTTTACTTATTAACACATGCAGAGCTCTGCCCGCCTATTTGTTGTTTTCCTTTCATTGATTAGGAAAATTAATAGTGTCCAACACAAGACAAAAGCAGAAAAATATTATAAAAATCCCCATATTCGATGTCAAATTGAAATATATAATATTTAACAGCACATTATTTTTATTTATTTTTATGAAAATTATGCTAAAAATCAGTTTTTTTTTTTTTTTTTTTTGATTGGAAAGAATAACATAATATCTAGACCACTTTGCAATACAGCTTTAGTATATGACCCTTTTTATTTCTTTTTTACAACCATAGATCTGGACGGTGGTACCCAAGTCGACAGAGCACCGAGCTCGTAATTAGAGATTGCGGGTCGGTACTCGAGCTAACCAAAGACCGTCCTGTACACTAATGGTGGCTGGTGCACGTAAAATCTGTCGTAGTCGCAGTGTCCTCCATGTTCCCAGCAAAGTTATACCTTTGGGGATCACGGAAGCGGGGGAGACATCCCCTCCGTGTAGGATAAAAAATGTGGTGGCACGTCCCCGGAACATCCCTAGGGGTACGTCCTAGATCGTCGTCAATTATCCATATCGCAGTAATGGTACGACGTCAAACCTAACCTGCGTAACTACATACCCACCTACCCACCTACAAACATGGATCATATTTTAATTTTCCCGTGTAATAAAACTAATTTTCTAAAAGTAGAGAAAAAAAGTTACTAATAGCGGCATTGACATTCATTTTCATTTTCATTTTTTTTTTTTTTTTAACCAGGGTTTCGGGTTGTTGTACCACAGTAGGTAAAGCGCCGAGCTCATAATTGGAAGATTGCAGATTCGATACTTGAACCGGCCAAAGACCGTCTGGTATATTGATGGTGGCTGGTGCACATAAAATCAGCCGTGGCCTCCATGTTCCCATCAAAACTATTCCTCTAGAGATCCTCAAAGCGGGGGAGCATCCCCTCTTTAGTGGATCGAAATTGTGATGGCATATCTCCAGAACATCCCCAGGGGTACGTCCCAGACAGTCACCAATTACCCATAGTACAGTACTGGTGTGACGATAAACCCAACCTACCTACCTACAACCATGGATCATATTTTAATTTTCCCGTTTGAGAAAATTAATTTTCTAAAAGTAGAAAAAAAAGTTACTAATGGCGGCATTGACATTCATTTTCTTTTTTTTTTTATTTTTTTTTTTTATTTTTTTTTTTTTACAACCATGGTTCGGGGCCGTTGTACCCCAGTAGGTAAAGCACCGAGCTCTTATTTGGAAGATTGCCGATTCAATACTTGGACCGGTCAAAGAATGTCGGGTTATTAATGGTGGCTGGTGCACATAAAATGAGCCGCCATGTACTCATCAAAACTATACCTCTGGTGATCACCAAAGCTGGGAGCCATCCCCGTGGTGGATCAAAATTGTGATTTCATGTCTCCGAAACATCCCTAGGGGTACGTCCCAGACCGTCGCCAATTACCCACAGTGCAGTACTGGTGCGACGTTAAACCCAACTTACCTACCTAAAACCATGGATCATATTTTAATTTTCCCGTGTAAGAAAATTAATTTTCTAAAAATAGAGTAAAAAAGTTACTAATGACGGCAATGACATTCATTTTCTTTTCCTTTTTTTTTTTTTTTTTTTTTTTTTTTTTTAACAACCATGTTTCCGGGCCGTTGTACCCCAGTAAATAAAGCGCCGAGCTTATAACTGGAAGATTGCCGATTCGATATTTGAACCGGCTAAAGACCGTCGGGTATATTAATGGTGGCTGGTGTACATAAAATCAGCCGTGGCTTCCATGTTCCTGTCAAAACTATACCTCTGGTAATTACCAAAGCGGGGGAGCCATCTCCTCCGTGGTAGATCAAAATTGTGATGTCATGTTCCTAGGGGTACGTCCCAGACCGTCGCCAATTACCCATAGCGCTGTATTGGTGCGACATTAAACCCAACCTACCTACGAACAACCATGGATCATATTTTAATTTTCCCGTGTAAAATGACTTCATGACAGAGGAACCACGTCACTGGGAGAAAAATTTTTCAAAATGGCAAATAGAGTACCTTCATAAACCTGTCATTTTCAGTTAATAACTTTTTAAATTAAAATGTTAGAAATTTCTAACCAGATGAAATGCCCCCCTTGGTGTATTCGGATCACATTGATAGCTCTCATGACGCAAAGGACCCTGCCCTTCACGAGAAGATGCTGTCGCAGACAAAAAAAATTGACGCCAGCAACAGTAACTTTTTTTTTAATATATAGAGACAACATAAGTTAAAATGTGGTCTAAAGGAGATTTATGTGATGATTTTTTTTTTTTTTTTTTTTGCCATAATTAGGCATATGAAATATAACAGAAATATTTTATTCCGTAATATAAAAAAATTATCATTGCGAAATTATAAGATTTGATATTGATCTAAAATATATTTTATGCCATTATAAATCCTATATATTTTAAAATATTTTAAAAGGCCTACATTTCGTTAAATATTTTAGGAAAAATAGAATAGAATACTGAATATTTAAATATCGATCAAGTTATCTTCATAAAAACTTCGAAATACAGTTTGCCATGGTTGTAAAAATAAATAGCAAAGAGATTGAAATATCATTTTGTTGATAATCCAAAATGATATCGTTATCGTTCAAAACGGCACCATAAGGAAAATCGCCAAATAGGGTGCTGCCCGAAATTTCTACTGTATACATAAATATATATTTTTTAAACAACGAAGATTAAAATGCGCTCTATACGAGTTCTATGTGATGATTCCTTTTCTTGCCATAATTAGGTATATGAAATATATCATAAGAAATATTTAATTCCGTAATATAAAAAAATTATCATTGCGAAATTATAATATACTGTCATTTTTAATTGTTTTGAATTTGATCTAAAATATTCTTTTTCAAAAATATATCCTATATATTTTAAAATATGTTTGAAAGGCCTAAATTTTGTTAAATATAATAGAAAAAATAGAATAGAATACTGAATATTTAAATTTCGATCAAGTTATCTTCATAAAAAATTAGAATACAGGTTGCTGCGGTCATAAAAATAAACAGCAAACAGGTTGACATATTATTTTGTAAATAATCCAGAACGACATCGTTATCGTTCAAAAGAGCACCGAAATAAACAATGACAAATGGATTTGTAGACCAGATTGAAATTTCTAACATATAATTTAATATGTATATTTTAAACAACATAAGTTAAATGCGCTCTATAGGACATTTATGTGATGATTTTTTTTTCCATAATTAGGTATATAAAATGTATCGTAGAAATAATTAATTCCGTAATTTAAAAAATTTATCATTGAGAAATTATAATATGCTGTCATTTTTAAGTGATTTGTTTTTGATCTAAAATGTATATTGTGCCAAAATATATCCTATATGTTTTTAAATATTTTTAAAAGGCCTACATTTCGTTAAATATTTTAGCAAAAATAGAATAGAATACTGAATATTTAAATGTCGATCAAGTTTATATTATAAATATGTTTAAAAGACCGACATTTCGTTAAATATAACAGCAAAAATGGAATAGAATACTGAATATTTAAATGTCGATCAAGTGTATCTTCATAAAAATTTGGAATACAGGTTGCCATGATCATAAAAATAATCAGCAACGAGGTTGACATATTGTTTTGCAAAGAATTCAGAATGACATCGTTATCGTTCAAAACGCAGCCAAAAGAACACTCGCCAAATAGGGTTATGGACCAGCCTGAAATTTCTACCATATATATAACATATATTATATATGCATACATAAATATAGTACATATATTTTAAACGATTAAAGTTAAAATGCACTCTATAAGAGATTTATGCGATGAATTTTTTTTCTTGCCATAATTATGTATATTAAATTTATCATAGAAAAGTTTAATTTTATAAAAAATATACAGCAAACAGGTTGACATATAATTTTGCAAATAATCCAAAACGACATCTTATCTTTCAAGACAGCGCCAAAAGAAAGATAGCTAAATAGTATTTTGAACCTGCCTGAAATTTCTAACATATAAATTAATATATATATATTTTAAACAACGTAAGTTAAAAAGCGCTCTATAAGAATAGAGCGCTTTCTTGTCAAAATGTTAAAAATTTATTATAGCGAAATTATAAGATGATGTTATTTATAAATGATTTCAATTTGATCTAAAATATATTTTATGCCAAAATGTATCTTATATATTTTAAAGTATTTTTAAAAGGTTCTTTTTTTTTTTTTAAGTGAGAAAAAAAAAATAAATTCACTTATAAAAACAGTAATAAACATACTTTCAGCATATCACACCATTTAAAATATCTTTATATCTCAAAATGTCTCTACAATCCGACGTTTCGGTTAACATTCAATTTTTAACCATCTTCAGGGAAATGATGCTCTTAAACTATAAACATAAATCAAATTAGGCCATTCTTGGATATTACAAATACAATTCACAAAGAAATTAAAACGTGATTACATAAATTACATAGGAAACACTCTATATACATCTTAAAATGAGTTAAAAACATCTAAATAAATCACAATCATGTACATTACAAGACAAATAAAGCTCTTTAATAAAACGGAGTCAAAGTATCACACAGCAGGGTTACCTTAAATTATTTTAAGTTTAAGAAACGAAGCCAAATTGAGGGCGGGGGGGGGGGGGTTAATGGATAATGTATCATTACAAATTTCGGATTTCCTTTTTATAATTTCAAAAGATTCATAAAGTAGAGCTTGGTTTCTATTGTTAGTACTATAAATAATTCCGGCATTTTCAAAATCATATTCGATGGGATTAGTTTTATACGTACGTGAAAAAGCAGTGAAGGATCTGTTATATTTTAAATCTGCTATATGTTCCCTCATTCTATCACTAAAAGGTCTATTGGTCATTCCTATATAATAGTTAGTTTTATTATCAATTTTATATGGGATTTTATAAACACCTGATTTTAATTTGGAAGAAGGGGGATCTAATTTTTTAGAAAGTAATGAATTTAATTTTAGGGGAGCTTTAGTAACAAGATGAACATTATTATTAATTAATTTAGAAAATCTCTCATGTAGATCAGGCCAATATTGTATTTTCTTAAATTTTTTATTAGAGGATTTATTAGAATAAGAAGATGGAGAAGTGGAAAAAGGGGACATAATTTGATAAATTAATTTATTTATAGTTTTGATTTTATACCCGTAATTCAAAGCCAAATCATAAATAAAATCGATTTCATTGTCTAAGGAAATTATTTTAAGTTTAAGAAACGAAGCCAAATTGAGGGGGGGGGGATAATGGATAATGTGTCATTACAAATTTCGGATTTCCTTTTTATGATTTCAAAAGATTCATAAAGTAGAGCTTGGTTTCTATTGTTAGTACTATAAATAATTCTGGCATTTTCAAAATCAGGTTCGATGGGATTAGTTTTATACGTACGTGAAAAACCTGCCTATATAAAAGATATGCTGAAAGTATGTTTTATTTCTGTTTTTATAATTAATGACAGCATATATAAGTGGAATATATTTCTTTATAAATTCACTTTAAAGACATAAAGAAATGGTGATCAAATGGCAAATGATGATAATTTTAAAATAGAACAAATGATCCGACATGAGATAATGAAACAATGATCTTTTGGAAATCAACTTTTGAAGCCTAATTTAAGTTACTTTTTTAAAACTTCTTATAATACAAATGTAGACATAAAAAATATCACCAAATTAAGTGTTTACTTATAATGGATAATGCGAAATAACGATAATTATTCGCGAGAGAAAATATTTAAAAACAAAAAAACTGGTAAACAACATAAGAAATTTTAAGTAATAGAGATATTTTTCTTGATAGAAGCATCGACATTTATTTTATTTTTTACACCATGGATCATACTTTAACTTTCCGTGTAAAGTGACTTCATGTCCGAGCTGAGCTCTACGTCACGGAAGATCGGCCGATTTCATCCAATCCCCGCGATCCAACATGTATTATAGAAACTGTTGATTGGATAAAATCGGCCGATCTTCCATGACGTAGAGCTCAGCTCGGAGGCATTATTACAGGAGATGTTGCTTCATGACAGAAGAATGACGTCACTGGGAGAAACTTTTTTCAAGGTGGCAAATAGAGTACCTTCATAAACCTGACGTTTTTAGTTAATAATTCCGTTAATTAAAATGATAGAAATTTCTAAGCAGCTGAAATGCCTTCCTTGGATTGTTCGGAAGATATTGATACCTCTTATGATGCGGAGAAACCTGCCTTTCGCGAGAAGTTGCTGTCGCAGACAAAAACAATTTGACGCCAGCGACAGAAACTTTTTTTTAATATATAGAAGAAATCGTTTCTAAAAGAAATTGCTGAGAATTTACAAATTAAACAGTTAAGAAAGATCGCATTGGATAGGTTATATTAATAAGGTCTTTTGGGAACAACGCTTTTCAAATGATTTCATGTTTTGAAGCAAGGTATTTTCAATATGCACGAAATAAAATGCTCTTTTCTTTGAAGGATTTATGGAAAGTGGCGCCCGATAAATAAATGTTATAGAAGCGTTGACAGATTTTGTGAGTACCAAATTAAAAATGACTTTTTGGAGATACGATTCACTATTTTGATAATAAAGCAGGAGTCAAAAAGTCCGAGATATAGATTTCCCTTTCAAATTTTTAAATGCTATTTTTCCAGTGTTACGTGGGATGCTGATCTTGTACGGTCCGTTTGCCCTAAAGCAGGTTAGAAAGATTTTTCCTTTCCCATCCGTCGTGAAGATGAGAATTTTTCAAGGGAAAAAAAGAACTAGACACACCCTTCCTTTTCTTCTATGCTCTGAGTGCGTTTTTGAAGAGCTATGCAGGGATGAAAAAGGAAAACGAGAAAATGCATTTCATGATACAAAGGAGATACAAAATTATTTGCCTGTTCCAATTTGCCCGAAATCGAGGGCAAATTGTAAAAGGCAAATAATTTTGAAAAATAATTTTTTGTGCTAATATTAGCAAAATTAACTAAAGATTTTTTTTTATGAATATGATAGATGAATATGTGTACTATGGAAAGCAGCAATTATAAACAGGAAAACGTAAATACATTTCAAAATATATATAATTTTCCAAAAACTGTTACAACCAGCCACACGCTCCCCTACACCTCTTACATGATAGTACAAATTTTGTTGCTTTGTCGAATAAGGACGTTACTGTCGTTGCGATTATCTGTTCTTAAATTATACCCTCTTCATCAGTAAAAGTTTTCCACTGGACTTGACTTGCTATTTCAGCACCTTTTGATATTGGATTGACAACTATGTTGTCGTCAGCATTACAAAAATCCTAGACGGTTTTTTGCTGTTGAATTTATTTCCAAGCAATATTTAAAGTTAAAAAACTTCTTAGCACAGCATAAAGTTAATGAAAGCACTTACCGGTTTCGAAAGGATGTGGCCTTTCTTCTTCAGGGGCAAAACACGTGCTTCTACCTTGGAGGCAAAAGCAAAACTTATTTTTTAGTGAAATAAAGCATCTTCTACCTTTTGATAAAGACACTACCTTACTGTAATATGTTTTACTGCCCCACAAGATTTTTCTAACTGTGCTAAAATTTTGCCCTTTTTTTTTAATAGTTGACCAAGAAGTCTGTGTAATCTCACATTCTATTCCTGCGTATGTTTCTCTTTTGACCTTTATTACGTATGTTTCTATCGGGCTACCCTTAAGTTTGTGTCGGCCTTATCGGCAAGACCGTTGCCAATTACCCATAGCGTAGCACTAATGCGACGTAAAAATCTACTCACTCAGTTACTCAAATGTTTATAATGTCCAACTTAAAACGTTACGAATCCGTAACACCCTAAAATATTCTTTTCTGAGCACACATTATAAACGAAATGAAACTTTTGCATCTCCGTATGCTTTAGAAGGAAAAATGAGGACAGCGGAATATGTTGCAATCTGTACGTGTTGAAACAAAAGGCGGTGGAAAGAACCGGATTATCAAATCAAGGTCAAAGATACGAGATTTAGAAAAAAAAAATCGTCTGTGTTTCTTTTTTTTTTTTTTTTTTTAACTATTTGAATTTGAATTTGATTTTTTTTTCCTTTTGATTATATTAACGCTTTATTACGTCATTAAAAATTCTTTTTACTTCGTTATAAATAAATAGCTTACTGTGACTTTTTCTTGTAATAGCAAAGGGAATGACAATTTTTTTGCACAAATTTCTTAAAAAGCAATTTGCTATGAACGAGCGCGTCTGTATATACATAAAGCATTTAATGACTAGTTTCTAATTATAATGTATTTGGATTTGAAAGACTCATTTTCTCCGAAAAATGTTGTGGAATATTTAATATAGTCTTTTAATATTTAATATTAGTCTTTTTAGCATTGAAATTTTTGAAAGAGGTAAAATCTTTAAAAGTTATTTTATTTATTCGAAACCTGCCTCACTTATTCATACAGTAGCTGGCTTGTCCGGCTGCTAGTGATTTTCCGGCTAGTAATAATATTTAAATAAATAATTTTTTTAATAAAAAATCTCAAATTTTTAATTCCCATAGTTATTAATAAATCTGGAAAATATGCACGCTTATCATTTGCTAGAAATAATAATTATTATTATTATTTTTAATAATTCACTTGTAAAATGTAAACATGGAATGGCAACACTCTTAAAAAAGAAAAATAGTTGTTTTTAGAAAGTAACATACAAAATCTGTTTCTCTGTGGCCGAGTGGTTATATGTCGCCATTCAACTAATAGCTTGCGGGTATAGGAGAATGGATTCGATTCCTGCTTTGGTCTTGTGTGTTTTTTTAATTCTCCTTGTTGTAATCCGATCAAATTGTAACTGTCCTCATATCGACTAAGACTTACAAACATACCTTAAATCAAACGTACATGTCTGCTATTTATGTTTATAATAATAAAATTCAAAACCTTATGGCATTATAATTTGTAGTTATGATTACTACTTTTTACTGCTTATGCTATCGCTAGTAAATAAAATCCCCACAAAATCATAGTAAACCATAACAGTTTTCTCTATGTAAATGCACGTTTCCTATCAAATAATTTCTAAGAAATGAGGTTATTTAAAAAAATAATAATAATACTTTATTTGAGAGAGTTTCTGAAAGAAATGTCATTATAACATGTTACAAACAAATATTTTGATTTTAATTATATATACGACACTACATTTTGACATATACACAGTAAAATATTTAAATCGCGAGTTTGCAGTTTTGAAGAAAGTGTAATTTTAGAAGTTTTTAAAAACAATTTCACCGGTTTTTAATTTCGAATTTTTAAAAACCTCCGTCTTTGGAGAATATATACTTTAAAAGTAGACTACATACTAAAATTGAAGTTACTAGCTGCATTATTAATGTATAAATCATACACAATGTGATTTTGAGACTTTTATTTTTCTTTCAAGCCCTCCCATTGTGCATACACTAGATATGTCAAATTTCCACAGTGATTCAGCGTTAGTAATAAGCAGTAACTGAGTCAAATTAAAATCAGTTAAATTTGTTTCAATTGTTTCGGAGAAGATGTAAGAGATACACACTTACACGAAAACATACAATAACTTTTATTTATATAAAGGTTAAAATATCTTATTGTATAAAATTATTCGTTTGATATTATTTATGTAAGGAAGTTAAAAACTACGACCAATGACATCTTAAATTTTATCTAAGTTTTATAATATAATATTCGAGAAAAACTAAAATACTCAATTATAGAGAAACTAAAATATGTATAATAGTTTAATTATTAACCAAAATATCCCTAAGCGTTCTATCTTCCTAACATAGATCGAAACAAATATTTCCAACACAGAGACAACTTTAGAGCTTTCTGAAAGTGCGAGATTTATTTTCACAGTAATGAACTGATTTTATCTTCTAAAATATGATTTTAAATAAAGAGCATCTGAAAATTCTCTTTAGATTTTTGAACAACTCAGTGTAGTGGAAAAAGTTTAATTTAATTTGTTTTACGTTTGACTGAATTTATCTGCTGAAAATTCCTTTCTATTTTAGAAATATATAGAATTAGCATTAGAACTGTCTGAGTAAGCGAACTCTAACAACCAATATTAATGTATTTAATAAAACCTATGAAATTTAACTGTTTCGTATGACTTCGGTTAAATATTGTTAAGCAATTAAATTCTATTTAATACTTTAATTTTATCTAATACCCCAATTGTTTCATTAAATAATTATTCCAGTAACTTTTATATTTTTTACAATAATAATTTACTTTTTAGATTTTTACTAAGAATTCTAAGAGAAACAATTAAACAAAAACAAAAGTATATAATAAAATAAAATAAAATAATATATACAAAGTAAGAAAGCAAAACCTTATTATTATTATTATTATCAGAACGCGATATTTAGTCTAAAGTGAATAATTATTGGGTAATTTTCAAGTTTTTAAAAGAAATTATTCCAGCATTGTTAGCTATATACCTGCATTTTGCAACTTTCTGTATTCAATGTTATAAATTTGTAAATAGAATAATAACATTATACAATTTATAAATAATTCACATATTATCCTTTTTCTAACTTAAAAAAAAATAATCACCAGTTCTGTCTAAAAGTTTTATCTCATGAATTAATTTTAGAACTCAACAAAAATCTCGTAAATTTTATCAAATAACTTTGGCAATGTAAACAAACAAAGTTATTGTTAATCAATGCTACTTAGTGGCACAAGATTTAGACAAGCTACATAGCAATTTATGGCCCTTGTGTCAGGTTTCATGACATTCATAAAGTACTTAACATGTTTATGACTCATAAAGACCGTTTTAACAGAAGAAAATGTTAAGTTCGTACTCAACTATAAAAGCTCTTTATGTCCGGATACGAAAAATAATATCTGAAAGTTGAAGTTCCTGATTAACATTCAAGTTTTTGTGTTTTCTTATTATTTCATTGAAACCTATAACTGCAATCACGAGATTTTTTTTCAGTTGTTAAGGTAATATATTAAGGCTTATATTCTTTTTTCAATGTTTTAACAATTTGTCGCTGTTCACTTTTGCGTCTGATAGTTTATCGTTTTAGTAAATTATCAACGCAAAAATTCTTTTTAGACTAGAAATATCCTAAAGTAAACTGCTTTGGTGCAAATCTGTTGTATGAAAAGTGAAATAAATAAATAAATAAAAATACATAAATAAAATGTGAAAAACTCTAGGAAAATTTGTTTCATTTATAAAGGTTTACGACAGTCATAAAAACAATTTTTTGAAGGATTTTATTAATGAATAATCATTAGAAACTTATTTTATTGCAGAACTTAAAGATTTACCCTTTTTATATTACATTATATACAAAAGCAGAATGTCTTTTGGCCTTTTAAGCATAATGATGCATTTTACATTCATTTGTAATTTTGATAAAGTACAACATTTAATTAAATTCATACAACTCATTTAGATACGGTGAGGGTGCCCATAACCAGTGAAGGCCCATAACAGGAGACATTCCCCAAAATTTCGCTAATTAATTATGCAAAAGGACTTTTGTTAGCATTTGCGTTAAAAATTATTCAGTAAAAATGCTTATTTTTCATCAATTATTTGATATTTTTCTGTTTTGATTGCAGTATGTTGCGTTTATAATAGTATGTCAAGTTTTCTAAAACTGATATTCCTTTGGTTTTAAAACCCTGCTTGTTATGAACAAAAAAGCACAAAGAATTGTCAACATTATTAAAGAAAAATATATACCTTTTTTTAATATAAGTGCAATTCGCATATAAATTTATATCTCTAATTAAAATAAGGCTCATATTCCTATACTAGAGATATAACTTATTTCAAGAATTATTTTTTACAGGGTGATCCATAAGATTATATATTTTTGGTTAATTTGTGATTGATTCTCTTTTATTCTTCGGGACAAAACTTTCGCTGAAATATATGTAGTATAACGCGTTCTTTTTACCTCTAATGTCTCAAGAGAATCCATGAAGTATTTGTTGAGATATTTAAAAAAAAATGTCTAGACACAACGTAACTATTGTCATCTGCTTATAGCAATTTTCCACCAGTATGCTTACACTTTAAAAGTATTTTAAATATCAGCAATTAAAAGTATTTAAAGGGACTCTTTTCGAAACATTCGCAGAATTTACTAGAAATGATAAGGTATACTTAAAGCAAAAGGATTAAAATTGGTATTTTTGTCAGTTTTCGCCAAATGCAGGGCATTGAGTCCCTTTAAGACAACAAAACATATAATTACAGTAGAATCATGTTTGTGAAACACCATGAAGGAATTACCTGAAGTTAATGAAATGTAATATACAAACGAATGGTATTGGTAGAAATAAATGATTAAATTTTCAAGGCAAAGATAAACATTAAGTGTCCGAAATCTGTATTTTGTGTAGCCACCATGCACTGTAATATAAATACTGGAATAAGCAGTGCTGCCAGTTTGAGGGAAAATTTATCCATTATCCACCACTAAATTCTAATTGTGGCGGCTAAGCCATTTTACAAAGAAGTCTTCAAAATGATTAGGCAACTGTAACAATTTAAATTTAGTGGTGGCTATTGAATAAAAAATTCCCCGAATCTGACAACGCTGTCTATAAGACGTGACATAGAGTTAAACAGGTTTTAAATGTCTGCCTGGGAAAGAGCATTTTATATTGTTTGTATGCATACCCAAAGTTCATCTTTAGAAATAATAGGACGAGGATCACGAGCAAAATGTCGATCAACGAAATCCCACACATGTTCAACAGACGTTATATTCGGTGAATAAGCAGACCAAGCAGGAAGCTGTATGTTTTATGCTGAAAAGAAGTCTTGAATATTCCTTGTAACATATGGGCGGACATTATCCTGCTGAAAGATAGCTCCAGGAATGTCTTGAAGGAAAGGAATTGCTTCGGGCTCCAGCACTTCACTGACGTATGGATATACCCGTTGCTGCTAAGATTACCCATAATTCGTAGCATCTGATAACGTCCATGATACTCAATCGCTCCCAATGTATAACACAAGATGTTCGTTTAGTATGACATTCGATAATGCAATCCGGAAGGTAGCGTTCACCGACACAGCGTCTAACACGTATACATCCATCATGGTACCACAAATTATAGTGGGATTCGAGAGAAAAAAACACTTTTTTTCAATCTGCACACAAGTCTCTATGTCCAGGAGCCCATTGCTGCCGCAGGCATCGATGGTTTTGCGCGAGGAAAAATCTTATATAAAGGAGTTCTTGCACACAACCCACGGTGCAGCATACACGAATTGGTGAAGCATATTTTGATACACATGTAGCAGTGGACCAAAATGTTGTCTAAATAAAGCTGTACGGTCCATCAGCGTCATGCAGACCAAGTGCCTATCATCACGCCTTGACTTCATCTTTCGAGGTCCATATCCGGATTTCCAAGGTGCCTGGTTTTTGTCGTCTCACTGCTTCCAAACTCGAATCACTGTGCTGCTGTTACGCTGCATACGAATTACTGTTGTACGATAGGAAAATCCTCCTTTACAAAAACCAGTGATTCTCCCCCGTTCAGAATCCGTAAGATGTTGAAATGTCATCCTCTTTCGTTGCAGAGGTATTGTTACGTCTCACCTAACGTTTATCACAAGCAGATAACCATTGACTATTTTCAAGGTTCCGCTGCAGCTCCCTATTTATGCGGTTTCAGCAGAACTTCAGAGGGCGCTCCTACGCATGCGTGGTAACTCTGACACACTATAATTTGCATTTGCTGAAATTTTCATATCAGTTGTATCATTCTTTCATTACAGTTTTCCCAAACATGAGTGTATCATCTATAGCAAAAGAAAATGAAAGAATCGAAAGCTTTAAATTTCGTCTATCTCTCTCATTTAATTTCTATAATTTTTGCCATATTTTTATTATTTTTTTTTATCGTCAACTATATATATATATATATATATATATATATATATATATATACATATATATATATATATATATATATATATATATATTGTGAAATATTTGGATTAATTACAAGTTTGTACAATAGATCTAATTTTATTCCTAATATTGTAAGTTTTATAAATAGGGAATTGCTGTTTTAAATTTTTATTAAAAATATACAACATGCAGCATATTTTATTCTGAAATTCTCAATTTTTAAAAATTTCATCTGTTAATCAGAAATGTTTTATAAAAGATAGTTAAAAAACTTCTCTTTTTTTTTTTTTTCGTTATATTATCATTTTTCTATTTATTTGAATCCATGGATAAAATTTTACTTTCTTTATTTTAAAGCAATGTTATAGGTAATAGCTTTGATGTTTGTTACAAGCGTCGTCCCGCAAAAATTAAGGATACTCTTTCTATGAATGTGGTTAGGTATAAGGTTAACGTAACTGGAATTGACTAGAAAAATAATCATTTTTATTATGTAGAACTGTAACGATAGCTTTTTATTTATCTTTACTATAACATAATAACAAGTTGATATTGATAAATATATATGTAATACTACTTTAATTGCACATTTGTCATTACTATTACACGTAATTAGAAATGCATTCTTTCATTTGCCTTCTTAATATAATTTCTTTTCAGATAAAAAGGAATTATGATTTCTCTCAACTGGGTTCCAATTTGTAATTTGTACTGAGACAATAATGACGATGTTCAATCCTCAAATTATGTTCGCTTGGGATAATGATCAACTTAAAAGAGATTAAAAACAAATTGTTTTAAACTTGTGCAAAAAAAAAAAAAAACATTAGAGTAAACCATATTAATGCATTCTAATCCAGAAAAAGAGTCAAAATGAGGGAAAAAAATTGCCATTATTATTATTATTTAATGTGAACGGTTTATTTTACAAATAAAAAATTTTAATGTTAAATATTTTTAAAATGACTTATTACATGTCCATTGAAACTCAAGGTTATTTTTTTTAAGATCGAAATGGGAGCATTTGAGCATGCAAAAGTTTTTTGAGTCAATAAGAAGCGTCCTTTTGTAGGATATTACTGTTGACCTCAATACGAAAGTTTTTTTTTTTTTTTTTTTTGTGAATATATTACTCCACGTTGTCAATGTACAGAATATTACAAGTCAAATATTTAAGCAAATGTATTTAAATTATACATTATTTTTTTATTTTCTTAAAGTATTAATGTTACCAAGAATAACACGATTTATGAAAACATTACAATTATTAGAAAAAAAATTGGAGACAAAAGTGGAAAAAGAATAAATTTTAAAGATTGGTCATAAAAACTATTTGTATGTGTCTCTAAATTGGTAAAAAAAAATATAATCTTTCTCGGGATCAAAAATTTTATTTTCAAATTCATTTATTTATTTTTATTTTTCATTTATTTATTTTCAAATTCATTTATTTATTTATTTATTTATTTGTTAAATATTGATAATAATCGATCGTTTTTTTCGTACTGAAATGTTTAAAAGAAATTCGACTAACTTTTAAATGCACGAAATTTTTAGATGACTGGAATAATTTAGCAAAATAACAGAAGGAACTATTGAAAAACATAGTAACATCTTTAAAAAATAATAAATTTATTAATTGAAGGTAAGAAAAAAAAATAGTGAACATTTTTAGAGAAGGAACGAAGAAGAACGATCTCCTATGAGAGTTTCATTCAGAAACACGCGCACAATAAATAGATTAATAAATAAATTAAATTAAATTAAATTAAATTTAAAAAATGAAAAGCCCATTTGCGACACTGAAAAAAAAAATGATATGTCAACACTTGACGTATCTGAAATACTAAATGCAAATTAACCGCAGAAAGAAAATTCAATTTATTTCGTCGTTTAAAATATGAATACAGTTATTATTCTGAACGTGAAGTTTCCATAAAGAATGTAATTAAAATAATGATTTTCACCTAACTAATTATTCCGCCAACATGGCTTAGTTGTGAACAATGCAAATTCAGTATATTTATGAACTGTTCAGTCCATAAAAGCATATCTGAAACTTTCAAAATAACGATGCCAGTATAAATCAGACATAAAAAGTGGTACATGGAAAAATTAAACAAAAAAGACAGGATACATTTTTAATAATCATTTTGTAGATTGAGAACGTTGTTTTACTCCACAAATGAAAGAGATTAATTTTAAATCTAGATTTCTTACTTTTAGGAATTGGGTATAAATTAAAAATATTTATAATTTAACGAATAACCCAGAGTTTCAAAAAGAAAGTAATTTTATATTTTATTAACTATAGGAATTTCATTAGTTTCTACAGTTATTGAATAATTATTTATTTTATAAGAAAATTCCTCGAAACATATGTGATAACATTAAAAAAGGAATTCTTCTAATCCAGATGAAAAAAATTCAAATGAAAAAACATTATAAAAATTGAAAAACTAAAATATCCTTTACTAATGATAAATTATAATATTTTTTATTCATTCTAAAGAGAGGTAAACGAGACGGGCAGGGTTCGATCCGAAGTAGCGATCGTCGACCTGCCGTTCGGTGTTTTCTATGTTTTTCTCCGAAATTCGGGCAAATACGAGCTACGACCACTTAAAAAGACCCTCCACGTAGGGCACACCACCTCAGATCTAAGACCTTCGTGCATTCAATCGGTCTTAATCCCAAACACGCATTAATAGAGAATAGCAAATAGATGTTTTTATCAATTATTAATGATTAAAAGCTTTTACTCTTAGTAGTTTGATGTTATTTGACGTACACTGGAAGCGTTAACCTCTGTAATTTTTTCTTTAGAATCTTACTTCCGTACTTTATAATATTTTAAAATTTTGTATACACATTAAAAAATATCTCCAAGATAACTTTCGTTATTAAACAATTTTTAGATAAATATCTGTATAATTAGATAATTTGAATTCAAAATAGAAAATACACCTGAAATCTTTTGAGTTCCCCTGCAAATTAATTATTAATTTTATGCATCCATATACTATAGAAACTATGCTTCAGCATTTAATGATAGCATTTTGCTGATGTATTTTAACTACATTAAGTTGGATGCGGTATCGCAATGTTAAAACGTGCTTTGAAACTCTTTTTTGTCTCTCCCAACACGAACTAGAAACATTATATACACCAAACAATTATAGAGTCAATTGAATATAACTCATTTAATATTTGTACAAAATCTGTACCACATTGAAGGCTGCCGGTTGCATTTTGTAATATCTATTGCGGCAAATACAGATATACACCCAGAGTAAAGTTTTGTTGCATTAACAAAACCGTTGGTTGGTACAACAAAAATTTAAATGGGTTTCAATAGAAATTCAGTTTAGATTAACAAAATAATATTAATGAGTTGTTTTGCAATTCTAGCAAAACAATTTTACTTTCCCTATAAAACTATCATTTTTTAACTACACTGCCTACTAATAAGTATTTGGACACTTTCGAATTAGATGTTTTGTCAAATATCTAAAAAATTTCTATAGAAATCATTTTGAAAGTTTCGGGGTATAAAGAAAACATTACACCTCACATACTTAAGTAAAAGTTTTTTTGGAGAGGAAAAGGGGGAACAACAAAAAAAATTAAAAAGAAATCGAAATGTTTTGCATCACCTTGCAAAAAGTAATCATTGAAATGCGTTTTTTCTGTAGCATGTGGTTATAAGGATTCTTCGAATTATGTGTAGAAATTTTATGAGTCTACCACATATATTCATGGATATATAACGGTTTCTTTAAAAAATTGTTACAAAAAAAAAAAAAAAAAAAAAAAGCTACTTTTTAAATTATAACACGTACGGTATTAGATCCAGTGCAAAGCCATTTTACTGGCCCCGTATACTGGCCCCGTTTACACGAAAGTTGAGTTTGGGTTGAAATACATTGATAATATAACTATATATAATATAAACATATATTGTGTATATACGTGCAACATAGATATATATTCATGTCGGAATTTTTCGAATAAAAAAAAAAAAATTCCCTGTTATAATCAAAAGTTTTTAAATTCCGCGCCTTTTCGTATGCTATCTAATGCAGCCATGCAATGTATTTCTACCTTACCGACGACGAACAATCTAACACACTTTCGATTGCGAGAATCGCATAACAGTTCAGTATAGAATTCAGTATACAATTCAACGCACGTTTCTGTTAATTCAACATGTATATTATAATTGTGACAATTCTTGAAATTCATTAAAATATTTTTTTTCTTCTTTCCTTTAGCTAGCTACAAATAATGTATCATACAATTAACTTACTAATGTGAAGTGTTAATAATTACATATTCTATATTGTTTAAAAAAGAAATATTGTACTGCAGTGCTTTTGAGTTTGAATTTGTAAATCTATCATTCTGATAAATAAATAGAACTGCTGCTGCTGGAGTAGCTATTTATAAAAGGTTGTCTGATGTAACGGGCATATTTTGCACAAATCATATGGATGTGCATGCGAGGTACACCAATATGTTTGGTACTAATGTTTCTGATATCGGTGATATATGTGTTTGTCGTTGCCACTCTGAAAATGGACAGCTAATTGTAATGGTTGCCGTTTATATTTCACGGGATAAGTATTTAAGTGCAATACGAGAATTTTTGTATGAAAATTTATTTATTTATTCTAAAGACGTTTTTGTATTACTTCAAGATAAAATTGGGAAGAGATTTGATGATTTGCCAATGATTTTGAGTGGGGATTTCAACATCAATTTTGCAGATGATAAAAATCTACCATTAATTGAATTTTTAAATAGAGAATTTGATTTAACGATGATCAATGATCGCAATCTTAGCACGACGAGATATAAAACTACAATTGATGCAGTCTTTACAAGATATTTAAATAGATTCGAATCAAAATTTTTTGTTTCCTATTTTAGTTACCATAAACCTATAGTATCCGTTTTGGAATATAATGATAATAATGATGATGATGGAAGAGTTTTTGAAATTGTGGATGAAAATTCATAAGTTTCATTGGTATTCATTTCAAAGAATATTAAATTTCATATTTCATGTATTTGTAAATTTACGTTTTAAGCAATAGATTGCAATTTTTGTATGTAAAATAATATGCACTATTTTTCATGTACAATAAGCGCATTAAACAAAAATTGTAGTATAATTTTTGTAGTACTAGTTTATATTAATGAATAAAAAAACACTTCATTTAAAAGTATTTCCTGCACAATAAAATATTTCCTGACGATTCAAGAAATACACACGTAATTGTTCAAGTTTTCACTTCTGTCGGCACTCCCGGAGTGCAACTTTTTTTTTTTTCAATTTTATAAAGAAACCGTTATATCTCCATAAATATATGTGTAGACTCATAAAAATTTATACAGATAATTAGAAGAATCCTTATAATCACATGCTACAGCAAAAACACATTTCAAACATTGCTTTTTGTAGTGTGATGCAAAACGTTTTGATTTTTCTTTAATTTTTTACTGGTCTCACGCTTTTATTTTGATTCAGTCAGTGGTCAATGGTAATGCAGTGTTGATTATAAATAAATATTAAGAAACCCCCTATCATTTTTCCCCTTTTTTCGTGAAGAACTGAAGTTCTGTTGATTCTATCTCTCATAAGCTTTTGAATTTACGCAATATTTGTTTGGGGTTTACATATAAGTAGGCTTTTAAATAAAGCAAATGAATATTTTTAAAAACTTGCGCATGTGTAGTTAAAAATTATTTAGTACAAATGCTCATATTTTGTAAGATATTTAACATTTTCGTTTTCTGATTGCTGTATGCTGTGCTTAATGTAGTACGCCAAGTTTCCTAAAAATGGCTTTTCACTGGGTCTAATACCCTATGTGTTATAATAAAAAAAAAAATGGTAATTATTTTTGCAATGTTTTAAATAAACCGTTATATCTCCATGAATATTTATGGCAGCCTCATAAAAATTTACACAGATAATTAGAAGAATCCTCATAATTACATACGACAGCGAAAACGCATTTCAATAATTACTTTTTACAGGGTAATCCATCATATTTTGATTATTATTTAATTTTTTACTAGTCCCCTTTTCCTCTTCAATAAAATATTTTTTTCTGAATTATATGAGGTGTAACATAATCTTTATGCTCCCAAACTTCTAGATATTTGGCAAAATATCTAAATTCGAAAGTGTTTATGTACTTATTGGTAGAAAGTGTATAAATATATAAAAATTACAGTAACACCAAAATAAAGTCAACAAAACATATTTTTCACTTTTAATCATATTCTTTAAAGTGTGTAATTGCAAGCATTAAAAAATTTTAATCATCAACATAATAGCCTTATTGGTGTTTTGAAAGTAAAATATGGGTCGTTCATTATAAAAGTGAATCATCGCCTTGTAAATGAATTTTGAAATAACGAGCTTTTTGCAAATTTGTGTACAGGGATAAAACACAAGTATACTGTAAGTATTATCGATTTTAGTGTGTAATACAAATTAATGTTATGAGAATTTATAAATTATAAGAAAAATAATTTGAAGTAGCTCAAAAACTTCATTTTTGTAATGAATATTTAGAAGTTTTAGTTTTCTGAAAAAAACAATACATTTATGGTATTTTAATGCAATTATTGGAGTTTCTTCACTTTTATAATGAAAGATGTGACTAAATGGGACACAATTAAGCAAAATATGCATGTTTAAAAAATAAGAAGTTACGCCACTTTCACAATGACCCATCCATATATCAAGTAATATCACTGGTTTTGTTATTCGGTCATTATTATCCTTCATGTAATGACCATTTGGTTTTGTTAACAGATATACGATATCATCGTATTGAATTCGACTAAATTACAGTTAAATTACTAAACTTTGTAAATTAAAGAAAATGTATCAAGCCAAAAGAAATGATTAACTAAGGATAGTATTTTTAAAAAATCGATACATTTTAAATATATATTTTCTATAACAAATATTATCGATTTTACCTATATTATTATTATTATTATTATTATTATTTATTTTATAATTATTTTTTTATAACTTTCTTCTAATTATTGCACGAAAATAATGATAACATTCAAAAATAACTGATAAAAAAGTAATTATCAAAATAAAATAAAAAAAGCTATCGGGAATTCTTTTGCAAGAAAGAATGTAAAGAACTAAACATGCGAAAGTGAAAATGATATTACTAAAGATTAATTAAGTTAGAAAATCAATCTACTTTCCCTCCTTTAATCTGCTCAAAGAAATCTATAAGAGAATATTCTGTCACCAAAATATTTTTTGTTGTAAAATCTAACCAAGGCTATAAAAACTCATTCGGCATAACTTCGTAATGATGTTATAATATTATAAACTAATAATGTTTTAATAATGAGTGATCAGGGTATTTTTTAATTTAAATCTAAAATAGTAACGCCACGTTAACAATAATGCAAAAAAAAATCACTTTTAAAAATTTCTTTAAAACATTCGAACAAATTTCGAAAATTTAATTTTTTTTAGAAACAGTTTCTAACATTATATGAAAAATGAATAAATAGTGAATAAAGAAAGAAAACTTGCGATCAATATGAAAACATATATATGCACATATATATATTTTCTTTACTTTCGACTATTATTTATTTATTTATTTATTTATTTATTAGAATAAAAAAATATTTTTGTGCTAAAAAATTTTAATAACTTTACTTTGCACAAATGTTAATGAAATTGAAATATGTTATTCATATGCGCAAAAGAATGCTTTCTACAGAATGTAGTAGGATTAGCATTAGATTTATAGGGCCACACAAAAATATTCAGTTACATTGAGAGCTTTTATTGGAAATTTGCTGGAATTACATTTTCGTTTACATTAAGCAATTTAATAATTTTTAAGTGTGAATATGATTTCAATTTGCGTATATATATATATATATATATGTCCGACTGTCCGTCTGCCTATCTGCCCGTCTACCAGCGTCCGTAAATATTTTCAGAATTAAAAAAACAAAATTATGCATGTTATACAAATTTACTATGGAATGTTTCTTATTTAAAATAGCATTAATTGGTCCTGTGCAACCGGTTCGTGTACAGGGACACCAAAAGAAAAAAAAAAAAAAGAAAATGCATTGCATTTCAGGCAGACATTTTTATAAATTACATTTAAAGCACTTTCTACTCTAAAAATCATAAAGAAATTGACATTTATTATTAATATGCTAAAATAATGTTTTGTATATATAATGATTTTGTTAACCTTAATATTTAAACTACGTTAAAATAGTCATATACATTAACGGCTTCAATTAGAATCTCAGTCCTGCCTTTTTTTTTTTTTTTTTTTTTTTTGCGTTAAACAATTTTAACACTTTCCAACAATGTTTAAGAGTGATTATGAATGCAATTAGTCTATTTTTACGCATTTGAGTCCTTCTGTTTCTCCGCTGTCTGATGACGTAGGCAAAGAACATTTAAAGTTTTACAAGTACGTACAGTTGGAAAATTTTAATAGGCAATGCATACCGCATGATTTTTCGTTCTTGTTATGTCCTAAAGTGTTATGATGGAAGAAAATGTTTCACAAAAGTATTTATAAAAGCTGATTTCCTTACTTTTTCTATATTGAAGCAAAATAATATTCTATTTTTGTATTCTCTTTTTATTTGTAGCTATTTGTTTTAAATAAATGGTGTTGGTGTTTGTGTAGGCGGGGGTTGCTGTGAGACGTAAAGCTGCAAAAGCTGTTGTTTCCAATGATCCAAAGGCAACAGAAAGGGTCTTCATCTTCTTGCCAATAGCTTCCTAAAAGCGATGAACAGAATACGAAACAGAAATAAAGGATAGACGAAAATCTGTTGAAGTGCCAAATTTCTTTTAAAAAACAAGAAAGTAGCAAAAATTATCTCTATTCAGCATTGCACCAAAACATGGAATATGTGTCTGCTGATAACGGGCACACGGAAAAGAATATGCTCAGTGCTGTCCATCACTTGACAAAGATTGGCGTCGATGTTGTCAGTTAGGTAAAAGCGGTACAGAAGAGCACGGGTAATGATCATCTTTCACAGAAGGCAAGTGATCATATCATCATCGTATTATAGACAATAAGCATGTTTGTTTAGTTGGGGGAATTTCTCTATGAGAAACAATATATTTGCTTCGCTTAAACACTTTGGCTATAGAATCTTTGAAAGCTGATAAGATCATTGGATGAAATTCAATCTAGGAACGTATAACTAGTATTTCTGGCAACGCACGACTAATATTTTTAGTGAAACTGGTATTTCTGGCAACACATGACTAATATTTTTACTGAAACTGGTATTTCTGGCAACACATGACTGATATTTTTAGTGAAACTAGTATTTCTGACAATGTTATCTGCCTTATTCTGGAAAATGTCCGAAGGCTAGGGAGAAAAACCAACCGAATGCCATTGGAAAAAATAGAAAGACAAAAAATTTTATTCTGTAGCCATAGTGTAATCATAGAAGATTTAATGTTAGCAAACTGAAGAACGGAAAGTACAGACAAGCTACTTCTTAGGGTTTTAAAATAAGCATGTTCGTTAATCAACTTACCGATAGTTAGGGCTTCAGCAGTAAAGACTTTGTTTCTGTGAGAAATTCCATAATTGAACAGAATATGAAAGGAACATCCAGCGATTGTCGCTAAGGCAGTTCTAAGGCAGTGCCTCCTCAGTTTCATGATTGTCGAAAAACTCTGAGATAAAAAGCGAGAAAAAGAAATTTATAATAGTATCATTCAACTCCGTACACTGAAAAGGAAGGCTGCATAGGTGACCTCTTTCCTGGGAAAGGGTTCGAGGAAACTGGAACGTAATCAACCGCTCCCAACAACTTCCAACTCATCAAACCAAACAACTGTAGGAGATATTTACTCGAATCAACTATAATCAATAAATAGTTATGTGTCCAAAAATCTGTTTAGTGATTTTTAAAAGAAAATATTTATTTATATTTATTCAATGCATGAAAATAAAATAATTACTTATTATTTATATACATTACGTGACATGAGTGAAGGCACACTTTCGAATCTAGAAGTTTTTGTTGAATATCTTAAGAAATACTTCATGAATTCTTTTGAAACTTTAGAGGTTTAAAAAACATGTTATGCCACATATATTCCAGCAAAAATTTTATCATGAAAGCTAAAAAGGGGGCCAGTCACAAATGAATAAAAAAATATAAAATATATAATCTTTGGTATCGTTGTCAGGTATAGCAAAGTGCTACAATTAAAACTCGCACTTTGCGGGTAAAACGTGAATCTGCTGTTTTAGGATTCAAGTCGATTGAGTGATGGAGTTAGTTCCTATCCTAACTTAAAATTGTAAATTGAAATATGCTAATATTTTGGAAACTGAATAGTATAAAAGTAGAAGGTTAGTTGGAAGGAGAGTTAGTTGGAGAGGGAGTTGAATGGCGATGTATTTCATAGTTGGAGTGGGAGAGGAGTTGGAGTTAGTTGGAAGGAAGATTGTTTTGGAGAGTTAGCAGCGGATATAGTTGGATGTAAGTCGAGTAGATAGCAGTGTCAGGGAATCCTCCTGCTAATCGAAAGATTACTCGGCCTTAGAAGCTAATTTAAATGAAACTAGTTGAGATCCTTTGCGAGTAATTAAGTAAAGTAAAGTAAAGTAAAGTAATGGGGTTATTCATTGATGTCAAAGTATGGAAGAGGACTGCCCATTTTAAGTAGTAAATTACTAGATGCCAGTATAGTCCAGCGCCCTCCTTATTTAAGCTCAATTAAAGCTCATTTATGTTATATATTTGGACTCTGTCAATTCTTCATAAATTAATTATTTCATTTACAGCTCCAAGTTAAACTAAAGTTAAATACGTAAGTTTGCAGCATTCAACCTTAAGTCAAGTTAAAGTTAAATGAGTATGGAAAAGTCTCGTTCTCCACATTGGCGCCCAACTTTGCTCGAATCCCCCCCCCCCCGAGCAAGTCTTTTTTGACGGCACCACTAGCGTGCTGCAATTTTTTGAGCGGCTTGAATATTTTTTCAATTTTCATAAAATCAATGTTAAAACCACTATTCCTGGTTAGCCTATTCCCTAGAAGGAGAACCGAGACAGTGGTATAGGTTAATCGCCTGCCATTCGCTTGGCCCAAATCCAACCTATGACGAGTTAAAAAGTCGGGTCATCGAACTCTTTGCCACTCGGTATGATAAATTACGATTGGAACATGACCGTTCCCTCCCCCCTCACGAACGTCAGTGGGAAACAATATTAAACCCAGCGGAAAAACCGCAAGAAGTTATTAAGTCGCCAGAAGTAAGCTCGAGTACATTAAGTCACCCTAAAACTGGTGAGGAAAACTTTATTTCTAGTGAAAAACGCCAAATGACATTTGAACTAAACGAGCAAACTTCGCCCTTAAACAGGGATACAAACCAAATTACGGCAGTTATTCAGAATTTAGCTACGGATGAAAAATCCGATAAAATATCTAGCTCACCGACGGCGGTTGAAAAGGAAAATACGATTGACTCTCATTCTGTAAATCAATCCCTTGCTTTAAGTGAAACGAATATTCAACTAAATTCTACGGTTCAAGCCAACATATCACATGTAACTGAAGCTCGGATAACAGACATTGGAAGTAATAAAATTAAAATAACTATGGCCGCTGAAACCGTTAAGCGGACCGGCAGTGACAAATCATTAAAGGATGCGGCTAATCCTTGTAACTCGCCTTTAGCTGTCAGTTTTGAATCTATACAGCCGACAGAGTCAATTATTTCTAATGAGACCGTGAACTTAAAGTGTCAAACTGACCCGCCGCCTAAACTTAAAGAAAATGAGGTTATTTTCAAGAAGGTAATTTCAACAGGGCATGTAATCTATGGTGAAGTTTCTACAAACTCCTGCAGCCCTGCATGCAAAAGCACGGAGCGACAGCAGTCCCCTGTTGTAACTACGAACAGTGACAAGGAACCGGGCTCGAGTCCATCCCAGAAAAATGCATCTCCGATGCCGGACTCCGTTCTACAAGCCACGAGCACCGAAATTGCCACAACAACTCTACTGACCAGTCTGAACCTCATCTCTTTTGCTGATATCAAGGACTCAATTTGTCAGGTCGTATCGTTCAGTATTTTAGTTTTTCTCAAGTGTTGGTTTATCAGTACTGTACTAAAATTTTCGACATGTAGAACTTTCTTCTGGACTTTCAATCATTATCTCAAAGAGATAAACTTTTTAAAATATCACAAATCTAAATTTAAACTTGCTGCATGAACTTTATAAAATTTAAAAATGCAAAATTTAAACGTATAGCATGCACTTTCATCTCTCGAAATTTCATGTACTGTTTACATGTCATAAATTTTTTTCTGTATATAATATATGCATGTATGTACGTTAATGTTTTTTAATTCCTAGCCAACACCAGCAGTTTTTGGTAAAAAAACCTTGTTGAACTTTTGTATAAACCTTTCCCCCCCTCTTTAGTTTTTTGAATGATTTATATATATGTATTTAAATTCCTTCTGTTTTAGCCATCACCTGCAGCGATTCGTAAGATAAATTTTCTTACCTTTGTATATAAATTTTCTCTCTAAGTTTTTACATGATCAATATGTATATACGCTACTACTTTTCCATTTTTTAGCCAACAACGGAGTCTTGAAAACCTTTTTGAATAACTTTGTATATATCTTTTCATTATATATATTTTTCTAAATGTCGTAAATTGTATAAAATAAACTTTTATAAGTGTATAACCATTTTTCTCTATAGTTTTGTAAATGTAATGTAAAATGTATGTACGTAAATCTTTTTTAATTCTCAGCGATCAACTGCAGTTTTGAAATATTTCGTATCCTTATCTATGGTTTTCTAAATGTTGTATAAAGTGTATCAAATGAATTTTCTTGTTGTAAACTTTTGAATTTTTTACTAAAAGTTTATGTATGTATATCTATTAGTATGGGGTAAAAAGAGAATTTTTTTTAAAAAGCTATTTTGCATGTAAATTCGCGTTTAACGACTAAACTTATTAATACACTAACACTGTAGTTTTTTTCCTTATGCAAATAGCATAGCTAAAATAGGGCTTATGTATAAAATTATGTCATTTATCCATATATAAAAGTGTAGTTCACGTCTATTTTTTATGTATACGTTTAAAAAAGTTTTAATTTTAGAAAATCTGAGGTCCAGTTGCTGATCCTGACTCTAAACCCGAAGTACAGAGGTTAAATCTGAGTCCAGGCTGATTTCTTAAAGATTGTTACTTTTCACATGAAGTCGAAAAAAGTTTTTGGAAGTCTGCCAGCAGCGTTCTCTTTTCTGAAGTAAAGTGTTCTTGGAAGTGTGCCAGCAGTGGATTGAGCCTTTCAAGATAAAATCTGATAAAAGCTGATTTTTTTTTATGAACACCTGAAATAAAGACTTTTTTTTTCTACTATCATTTTTCACAATTTCAATTTGAATAATTACTAATCGCATTTTTTGTTTAAGGCGATCCTCCTGTACTGAAAATTTTTAAATTAAACTTTTCCTTTCGATTTTTTTTAAAGGAAAGAAGTACCTGTATTTCCCCGCTGTAATTACGCTGGACTTCTAGTTAACTAAATTGAGTACAAACGGTTTCTGGAGTAAAGCGACTTAGGTTGAGCATAATACGAAACATTTTTTTTTAAAAAGCTAAGTGTCTAGTTTTTGGCCGTGTACTCTTAAAATTTTTTTTCCCTATTACATTTTTAAAACAATATACTTCTTGTTGGGCAGTCTAGTTAAATTTAAGTTTTCCCCCTCCTTTTTTTTTTTTTTTTTTTTTTTCTTTTTCTAAAATTTTATATAGTTGAAATTTAAGCAGTAAGTCACTGCAGCTAACTTTTCTTTGCACAGTATTGCAATAATTTAAAATTTGCACGGGTAAAAACCCGTTGGGGATTTTTTCCGCGAAATTTTTTTTTTGAGGGAGGAACTGTCAGGTATAGCAAAGTGCTACAATTAAAACTCGCACTTTGCGGGTAAAACGTGAATCTGCTGTTTTAGGATTCAAGTCGATTGAGTGATGGAGTTAGTTCCTATCCTAACTTAAAATTGTAAATTGAAATATGCTAATATTTTGGAAACTGAATAGTATAAAAGTAGAAGGTTAGTTGGAAGGAGAGTTAGTTGGAGAGGGAGTTGAATGGCGATGTATTTCATAGTTGGAGTGGGAGAGGAGTTGGAGTTAGTTGGAAGGAAGATTGTTTTGGAGAGTTAGCAGCGGATATAGTTGGATGTAAGTCGAGTAGATAGCAGTGTCAGGGAATCCTCCTGCTAATCGAAAGATTACTCGGCCTTAGAAGCTAATTTAAATGAAAGTAGTTGAGATCCTTTGCGAGTAATTAAGTAAAGTAAAGTAAAGTAAAGTAATGGGGTTATTCATTGATGTCAATGTATTGAAGAGGACTGCCCATTTTAAGTAGTAAATTACTAGATGCCAGTATAGTCCAGCGCCCTCCTTATTTAAGCTCAATTAAAGCTCATTTATGTTATATATTTGGACTCTGTCAATTCTTCATAAATTAAGTATTTCATTTACAGCTCCAAGTTAAACTAAAGTTAAATACGTAAGTTTGCAGCATTCAACCTTAAGTCAAGTTAAAGTTAAATGATTATGGAAAGTCGCGTTCTCCACATCGTCACTATAAATAGTAATGATTGGAATGAATTGTAGCAGCAGTATATGATTATCACCTTTTATTATTATTATTATTATTATTATTATTATTATTATATAAATTTATATTAGAATTTCATTTATATTAACGAAGATATAAAGGATTCCTTAATAACATCTACAATGTTTTTTAAGTTTCTTCTTCATAACATGCAGGGTTTAGAAACCAAAGCAATGGTACTTTAATAAAACTTTACATACGGCATTAATTGAGTATTTTAACTAAATACTTTTTAACTGCGTATGCGCAATATTTAGCGAAATTTCTTTAACATAATTTATTAGCCAAACGTTTAGAACAAGTCTAATAAAATCCCCAAGCAAATACCTTTAAAACTCAGAATATCATCAATAGAAAAATTGATTTTCAAGCCCTTTCAAAACCATGCAAATCGCTAAGGGGGTTTTACCCATATTTTCATATTGAATCGATGAACAGTCATGGACATGAGGGAAGGCACGCTATGTATATTCTGAAAATATATAGAAAATATTTTAAAACCATCATTTTTACTAAAACATTTTTTTAAATTATAATCTTTAGTGTTTTATGTAACGACAATAATATTGACTAAGACATTATTCTGTCTAACATTACAGTTTCTTTCGCTTTTCTCTTTCAATTTGATGCTGGAAAATTCTTTTTTATTTTGGAAAGTTTATTTATTTGAATGCTAATTTAATATTTTGTAGTTATTATAATATTCAAAAGATTATATGAACAATATGTTTTAGCCAAAAAATAAAAAATAAAAAAATAATAAATGTTTTTCTCCATGTTTTCAGACAATGCATAGTTTGCCTTCACTTTTGTCTATGACTGTTCGTCGATTCAAAATGAAATTATGGGTAAAACCCTCTAAGCGTTTTACATGTTTTTGAAAGTACTTGAAAATCAAATTTTCTATCGATGATATCCTTCTGAATTTTCATGATATTTGCTTGGAGATTTTTTTTAGAGTTAGTTTATACATTTAGCTAATCAATTATATTAATAAAATTTCGCAAAGCGTTGCGCATGCCCAGTTAAAAATTATTTAATAAACATATTCATATTTCATGAGATAATTGATATTTTTATATTCTGATGGCGTTACATTGTGTCTAATGTTGAATGTAAAGTTTTTTTTTAAAGTATCAATGCTTTGATTTTAAAACCCTGCATGTTATGAAGAAAAAACGTAAAAAAAATTGTGGATGTTATTAAAGAAATATTTATATTTCCGTTAATATAAGTGAAATCCTCATATAAATTTACATATATAATTGACAGAACGCTGATAATCATATACTGCAGCTACAACTCATTTCAAGCATTACTTTTTACAGAGCGATCCCAAAGATTATATTTTTTGGTTAACTTGTGACTGATCCTTTTTTAGCTTTCGGAAATTTTTTTTTGCTGAAATGTATGTAGCATAACATGTGTTTTAACCGCCTAAAGTTTTAAAAGGATTCATGAAATATTTCTTTGTGTATTCAACAAAATCCTCTAGATTCGAAAATGTGTCTTCACTTATGTCAAGTACTGTAATGCATGTACAAAATTTATTTTGGCACCTTAGTATGGTATATAAATTAAGAAGAAACCAAAAAATAGGTCTCCTATATTGTTAATATAATGTACATTTTATAAAAAAGAATTTCATCGAAAATTTTGTAGTTAAAATAGAATATATATATAATGATTGCTATATAAAACTCTGTAACCATATATACATATATATGCAATTTAATCACTACTGACACCTACATGTAAATAACACACATACCAACATTTTAATTTACTCAGGAGTATCGTTATTATCCATCATTTTTTCACACCACTCCACTTTTCTTGGCGGGTATTTTCCTACTTATTTAATCGTAATTATTCATTGGAAAATTTTTGGAAAAAGAGCGAGCGCTAACAGTGCTTTGGAATAAGTTAAACTGTTGGCACATTTGAAACAGCCTGTGATCGCAATAGCAGTAGTTCAAGCAAAAATATAAAATTAATTTACTTTTTCTATCTAAAATATGCATGAAAGAAAAATTAATTTCCTTTATATGATGATCTAGAGTATGGTCCCATATACACATATGTATATTTTTATTAAGATCATATATATATATATTTCATTTCTTAATAAATACCCATTATATATTTTTCCGTTTACTTAAGAGATACAAAAGTTGAATATGTAGTATAATCATATGAATTTGTTATATTGTTGAGATGATTTTATTGAAGAATCAATTTTGATACAATAAATCAGAATGCATAGGAAAATAAGTAATGTAATTTTCAGAAAAGATACCAATAATATGAAAAAGTATTGTAAGTATTGGGTTACTTTTATTAATGGTTAATATAAAATATTTATTTCATAATCAAAAGATTAAATAATTATTATAAAAAAAAAATGATTATCCATTTTTTTTTTTCTCAAGCGTAAATTAAACATTATGATTATCATTACATTTTGATTTCCATATTTTTATGAGCACTCGTGTAAAAATGGAAAACAAGATATTTAAATACTTTTATATCATTATAATAAATTTATAATATTAGAAAAAAATATACATTATGAGAGATAAACGTTAAGAAAATTATTTAAATTTTTACCAGTATAAAGAAAATCCTACTCTTAATTTTTGGCACAAAACATCTTTAAAATATTTTTAAATATCTCTTTTGTGAACACAACATAACGGTATTACAATAATTTTTTCTCACCTAAATTTTCAACCATGCGAAATTTCACTCAACCATCGAAAATCATATGAGAGGTATGTCACTCTCATCTGGTCGTTTATTAATTGTCCGAAAATATCACATAGATACGATGTTAATTTTGCTTAACTGTTCATGTTTTCGTTAATAATACTTCCTATATAAAAGTCTGTTATTTTTATTAGAACAATTAGTCTATATTCATAGAGAGCGAAAATATTATCTTAGTTTCACTAAATCTTGCACAAAAGTTCGTAAGAATTTTTGTTCATTATATACAAAAATTATTGGATTGTAGTTTCACTGAATTTTGCGCAAAATGTTTTCATATTTCAGTTCGAAAATAAATAGTTTTCATTTTATACAAAAGTAGTTTTTCTTCTTCTTAAAAAAACCATCTGAGCAAGTTTTCACTTATCGTCTCTTCTATTAAAGTTTCCTTTAAAATTTTCACAAAAAATTTTGAATACAATTTCGTTTCATTTCTTACACTGAAAGATCGCCAAATAATTCAAATAAATTTCTTTACTATTTTTTGTTATCAGAAAATTCAAAACATCTTCAAATAGCATCCTTCTGATTTTTTTTTTTTTTTTTTTTTTTTAATTCATAAGAAACTCTTCTTAAATGTTACGGGCATTATCAAAAACCATTTTTTTTTATTTCCGCTCATTAAAATATCTAGAAGAACAATTAAATAAAAGTTTTTATCTCATCAAACATCTTCATCATTTTCCATAGTTTTAGCTCTTCATTAAACTCCAAACGTCGTCAAAATTTTTTTGTTAGCAGCTTCCGTGATTTTTTCTCTTTTAAGTAACAATGAACATCATCAAAGTCATATTAGCAATAAGTTTTAATGCAAGTCATGGTTTAATCACGTAATTGTAAGCTTTTACGCTTTTTGTTTACCAGAAAATTTTTATTCCTTTTTCCGGTAGCCAAAAAGCATAAAAGTTAGCAACTGTGTAATCCAAAACGTCATAGAAATAGTTTTTCAAAAGGCAGTACTGCAACTTCCCAGTAACTGAACTTTAAAAGCATTCGAACTGGAACAAACTCGAATCTTTTTTTTTTTTTTTTTCTGCTTCTGGTTTATAGAAGGGCTTTGCTCCTTTTCATTGGATTATGACGTACCTAATATGAATTTTGTAGTCTCATTATGCGGCGATACCCTGCCCGTATTTTTTAATAGTGGTTACATTATTATAAATTCTCCGTTTTATGTTAATTAGTTCTTTAGAAAAATAAAGCTGAAAAGTTCTCAAAATTTCAAAATGGTTTTTTTTCCCTAAAAAGTACTTGCTAAATCTGTCAAAAATCGGCTACGACTCGTCTGTTTTTTCTTTTTCCTTTCTCTTTGTTATGTCACTTACAAATATAAATTTCTCTATTGGTTTTATTGCACCTTTACCGAGGTCCTAGACTGAGATCTGTCTTTCCTCTCTTTAATAGCTTTATGGTATTTAGTCAAGGAGAATGTGTTTTTATTTGTTATATACACCCTTGAGCAAATTAATTGAAACAAACAATTTTTTTCGTGAATTTTAAAATCATCCCTATTATTATTCAACAATCATACTAAATTATGTTAAAATATGGATGGGAAAAATAAATCTGTTGCCTAGTAACAATTTCCACAAAATAGAGGGGTTTTGAGAGCGAATGCGCAGGAACTTCTGTAAATGAAAGCTCGAGCTATGATCATATCAGTTGAGAGTTCACTGTCGTCAGAGGTGTGTGTGACACCACGAAAGCATACAAAGATTGTTACTCTCTCTACACATACGTCAAAGTATTATAGAGAGATTTCGAAGATCGTTGGCTTTAGTTTTGCAAGTGTAAGCCGTATTATAAAACAAAATAAAGAAACAGGTTCATATCTCCAAAGCGGAGAGGGAAATGTGGCCAGAAAAAGAAAACAACGCCAAGAGATGAATCTTTTATACTTATGCAAAGTAAAAAATATCCTCAAAAGGCTTAATAGAGATTGCACTTAATAGAGTTGCACTTAATAGTTGCACTTAATAGAGATTTAAAAGGTCATAGAGTAAATATTAGCTCATCTACTGTTCGGAGGCGTCTTCTTGTAGCCTATCGACCTATGAAGAAACAGCTTCTGACCCAACCAATGAAGAAAACGCGCTACTTGTGGATGTTAAACTATAAAACCTAGACAGTCGAAAATTGCTTTTTGCGACGAAAGCCTCTTTTTTGTCCAATGCCAGTGAACACAACACGTGCGGATATCGTCAGACGAAAAAATTCGGAGTTGCCACATTAACCAATTTGTTAAACACCCTCAAAAGAAGATGTTTTAAGGTTGTTTCGGTTACAGTGGGGTGGGTTCTTTGCAGCCTGTTGACATTATAATGCCTTCTGAACAATACATAAGTATTTTGGATAAAATGATTATTTCAGAGTTGGAAAAACGATACCCTGATGGAACGGGGATTTTCAACAAGATTTAGCCCCGCGCAATACGACCAAAAGGGTCGAACAATTCATGTCTGAGAACCAAATTCAGATATTAGAATGGCCTGGGAACTTTCCTGATATCAACCCAATGGAGAATCTCTGGGCTATATGCAAGAATCACCTATCAAATATGTACTGTACAAGTATAGAGAAGCTAATCACGACGCTAATTCATGTGCGGTACAAGGACACAAATGTTATAAATGACAGTAAAAAATTGGTAGACTCCATGCCAAATCGAGTCCAAATGTTAATAAAGAGTCGTGGGGACCATATTATGTACTAAAAAGGTTTGACTTTGTATAAATTTATATAAAATAGCATTTTTTCTTAGTTATTTCAATTTTTTGAGTTTGTTTCAATTAATTTGCACAAGGGTGTATATACATCTATATACTATATAAAGGAACTGATACACAATAAACATCAAGATCATACATAATAAACAAATGCATAGTCTTACCTTGAATATAAATATAAAATTACAAAAATTATACATGTATATGGAAATTCGTAAGACTTAATAATCTTCCTACACCAACTTAATTTGGTAAGACATCGAGCGGTAATTCCCAATTATAACCATACCGTTTAGGAAGTCGAAACGAGGGACCAGGCAGCAAGAGAAATGTATTGGACAAAAAACAGGAAAGACTACTGCCGGAATCTATGATCCATAGGAAGAATGTCAGAAAAGTCGCAGAATGGAGTTCCAAATTAAAAGGTCTAAAGGAATTTGAAAACCATAATTTTGGATATCATCTATAATCTTAATGAAGGAAACAAATGCCGTGCTCATGACGCCTTGAATAAGCATTATTATAACATTCTGGCTATCGGGAAACGGTGAAAAACTGTAATGCCAAAGTCTAAAATCCTGTTCTGAAAGACAAACGAGCTAATCCGCAGCGCAACATTACGCTTACATATCTACATATTACCTGGGTGAGAGCAGTGGGCTGATACAAGGCCTTGTACTTTGGCTTGCCTGGTTTGGCAATATAAAGAACCACAACAGTCCAATGAATCGGGATATTATCCATGAACAAATTTTTATTGAAAATTTTTAATAATAGCTTAAGAAAGTGATTCCTAAGACACTTGAAGAAAGACGCAATAACTCTGTCATAACTAGTAGTAGTAAACTTCACACGTTTTGAAAGGCCTCAGTTGGCTCGGAAATCAAAAAGACGCCTTAATCTCGTGACAGATACGAGACTGGCGGTAGCATAAACGGATTTTATGCATACATATATCGAAATAACTAAAATAGAAGGCCATCAAAATAATATAAAATAATATAATATAATTATAAGGTTTTTAAAGTTCAAATGAGAAACTGAAATCAGAAAATTCTTTTGGTGTTACAATCGGCAGCAAAATTATTCGAGAGCTTGCAATAATTCCTATAATTAAAAAAAAAGTGCACTTAATACTCTTTTGTTAAATAAATCCTTGTCGAATCATGCTCTTAGACTGACTGAGAACATATTAACTTAAACAATTTTCCTGGTAGTTTTAAATTTAAAGACTATCCTCATTTATTGACGTTTAGTGTTCTAGCGAGAAAACTTCGAGATAGAAAAACTTTGAGATAACACATTAATTTCTTATTATATATTGACAAAGATCTCGAAAGTAAAGTATTATAGTTTATATTAATATTCAGATTGATTTAAATTAGTATACCTGCACAAAAAACAAATATATGTGCGACGAATGAAATATCATAAAATGACTAGCCAAATTATGAAATAATATTTAATAGTAGGCACATAATACTTTCAGGGATTATTTAGAGTGACGCTATAAACTGTTACTAAAAAGCAGAAATCATTCCAAGAAACCACAAAAAATATACGTGCCATTTTATTAGCTGTCTTTAAATGAGGACAGTGGGCGCTAACGGGTTAAGCGCACTTTTTTAATATAGGAATTATTGCTAGCGCTCAAACAATTTTGCTGCCGACTGTACATCAGGCACTTTCGGACATTTACTTTACTTAATGTTTTTGAAACTGATTTTTCAAATCATTATTTTATAATTTATTATAAAGTAAAAATGTTAATAAATTCATTTCCTTCATCAAAGACGAATTATAATTAGAAAATTCTATAGTGCTTTAAAATGTTTTCAAATATTTTAATAGTAATAATAAATTAATATATAAACAAAAATGCAGTCAAATGAAACATAAAAAATATTCTTTTCGTATCAGAATTAAGAAAAAATATTAAAATTAGTTACTTTTTCCCTAAATATAATTAAAGTATTTCATTATTATTATTATTAATAAAAATTCTTTTCATTATAGAAATGAGTAAAAAATTATTTCTTTATTTAGTACAATATATAACATGTGATTTAGAGTCAAATAAAATCATTGAACAGTGTAAAGCAGTAAAAGAAATCTCCTTGACAAAACAATTTTTTACATGATACTTCCCAATTTTGATAAATCAACAGAAGAACAAACAAAATCTGTCTTCATTATCTCATTTTAAATCAACGTTTATGAATATACTTAGAGTAGTAATTTACAAATGTGTTGAGTCAAAGTGAAATCTTGCTAGATTTTTTAAATTTCTCAGTGTATATTTGACTCATGAAACTAGAAAATTTCGCAACTTAAAAATTAGTTTTCTAGTAACATTCAATAATTACACAGTTCTTAAAAATTGTGCTTATATATATATATATATATATATATATATATATATATATATATACATATATTAATACATCGTTGGTTGTTTTTAACGTGTTTTTATACGCTAAATTCAGAAATGTTTGCCTTTTCTGCTTATCATGTAAGCGTTTTACACAAAGTAGTGGTGAAGATCGGAAAATTTAACAAAAGGCTACAACAAATTAGAAACTATTTATGCATAAAATACATTAAAGTAGGCTATTATTCACACATTACCTTTCAAACGTGTTTCTTTACATCGAAGCTCCCTTTAGATATTTTCTCTTGTGCTCAGCTTGAGTGCTTTAAGAAGGGGAAGGATTCTGTATGCAACGTTCAGCAATAATCTGCTAATATATTAACATTCCATCGTCCCTGATACCGCCTATGCATTTCTTTGATGTCTTGATGAAATAGATCTCCTTGTTCTTTACTCACATCACCAGTTTTACCAGGAAGTAACTTAGATGGGTGATGAAAAAGTTGAGATTTAAGCTCAAAAAATCCCATTTTTTGCCAAAACTGTACATCATAAAATTTTTTGAACAGTTTGACTTTAATAGTCATCCAAAAATTCGCCAGAAAAACACATCACCTTGAAGAAAAAAATTTCATTGTTGAGCTGTGCGAAAAAAAGAATACGTGGAGGGTTTTTTTATTTTTTTATTATTAAGTTAATCAGCTTCTATGAAATATGCACCGTGTATTGAAACTAAAAATGAATCCCGATTAAGAAAGAAAACGTGCTAAAAATTATCTAACCATTAGTAACCAATGACCTATGAAATGCATTGCTTTCCTCTAAATAATCGAATCAAACACAAATTAATCTGTTACGAGCTGTCGTAATTTGGTGACGAATTTTGTAATCAAACCGAAGATTTATAACAGTGCGTGTCGAAATGATAGGTCCACCAGTAAAAACGAAAGTTATGTTGGTAAAAAAGGTTTTATTGTGTACAAAGTACTATTTTATAAACTACATTACTTCATTAAATGTAAAATAATACATGAATAATATACAAATAATAGGAATAATAAGGAAAACAAAAATTACAGGAAAAAGCTGTTTCAAAAAGATAGGTCCACTGAACCAAGCATCAAATTAATGTTGAATTAATAAGAAATTTTTCCACCTTGTTTGAGAATAACCTCATAAATCCTATTCGGCATGGTTTCTAAAAGTTTTTGCAAACAATTTTTCTCTATTTTTGACCATTCGGAGGAAATAGCCTTTTTCAAGTCTGCAGTAGTGTTGTACTGCCTTCCGCCTGCACACACCGCTCTTGCGAGTATACCCCACATGTTTTCTACCGGATTCAGGTCGGGGCTGCAAGGTGGCCAATCGATAACATGTACACCATTATCCTGAAACCATTCGAAAATGGACTTTGCAGTGTGCACAGGCGCATTGTCCTGTTGGAACATGAAGAATGGGCCCCCAATGTTCTCTGCTTGTGGAAGAAAATATTGTTCAAGCAGCTCTTGATAGCCTGCAGCATTCAAACGATTGTCTACAAATGCTATATCAGTTTTTCCTGCACCTCCGAATCCGGCCCATACCATAACTGAACCACCACCAGCTTGCCTCTTCGAGAATATCTATTTGTCGTTACGCAGATCGTGCCAGTAGTACTGCCAGCCATCTGGACCATCCAGGTTGAATTTCTTTTCATCACTGAATATCACACGATGCCAATCTTGTTTCCAGGACATCACTTCATGTGCGAATTTCAATCTGTTTTCTTTGTGCTTTTTAGTCAATTTCGGAGCCGCTTTCCTTTTCACGTAAACTATATTGCCGAACTTCTTTACCACTCTATGGACTGTAGATTTTGATATTGAAGGGTTTTGTTGTCTGGCCACAGTGGATAAGCTCATATTTCCAGATTTTAACTCCTTTACGATAGTCCTTCTTTGTCGGGGTGTCACTTTTGATGGACGGCCAGATGATTTTTTACTGCCATAAGCATTTCTAAGTCGAAAATAATTGTTTACAACATTATGTGATCTGTTTAAAAGTTTACCTATTTCTCTATTCGATTTTCCACACGTTTTAAATGCATCAATTTTCCCCTGCTCAATCAGCGAAAGACTGCAACGACGACCCATTTCGTTTGATTACAACGTGATGTTCAAATCTGTTTAAATACCTCCACAGCAGCCAGCATAATCCCGCAGTAAGACTAACCAACGATATTTATGCAAATTTTTTGGAAATAAACGTGATTGGTGCAAAATTTCTGAAGGTGGACCTATCTTTTCGAAACGGTCTGAAAATGAAAAATTGCATTAAATAAAAAGGAATTATTTATTTTAAAGAAATTTCTTCATAAATAGTTATAACAATTACTGATTAATTATCTCTACCAAAAAAGTGATTCTTATTCTCAATTAAGAGTCGAAATTTTGAAAAATGCGGGTGGACCTATCATTTCGATACGCACTGTATGCCCTGAATAATTCTATCACACCATGGTGGTAGAACGGGAAAGTGTGCGAAATCCTTTTTATTAATGTGCAAATTAGTTATATTTTGTTTGATTATTTAAAAATATTCAAAGGTGATAGATAAAATGTCAGTTTTAAATCTTTTTGTAGCTAATATGAACATTAATTCCATACCATTTGGAGAAAATTTGAAATTGAAAGCAAAAATTTGGAGAAAGGTTAAAAAAAAAAAACCAAAAGCAATCATCTTCCGATCAAAGCGTTATGAAAGGAATTGGATTTTTACATTGGCAGTATTCTATAGTGTAAATGCGATTTTAGCGAGATATGATATTAATTATTTACACAATTTTGATATAAATATTAGAACTAAACAGACCTTTCAATGTGTCTGTTTATTGGAAAGTAGTTTCTTTAAATATAAAATAAATTTATGGGCGAATTTAAAATCAGTTTAAGACAGATATCATAAGTCTGTAATCAAGAACTGCATAGGATTTTTTTTACTGTTTCTTATAGATTTTGAGTCATTAAAAACGAAACAAGTAAAAAATTTTTATTCTGTCAAAAAAATTTAAATATGGTATAGTATTGCCGATTATAAAAAATTTATTTAAAAATTATTTCTTATTTTAAAATATTTATAAGAATGAATCTAAAATAACACATAATGGGAACGAGATGGAGGATAGTGAAAGGGGTGAAAGCGAAAGTACGTTCGGAGGGGTATCAAAAAGATGAAAAAAAGATTTTGCATGAAAAAAAAAAGGAAACTTGTACTGTTAGATATATCATGAAGAAATAGTTTCATTATTAGAAAGAATTTCAATGTAATAAGATTTGTATTCTTCATTGTAATTATGTCTCTTTTATTAAAAAAAAAAAAAAAAAAAAAAAAAAAATAGAAAGAAAGAAAAAGAAAACGTACGTGATGAACAGAAGTGGAAGTCACTTTTGGATTCAACATTCTCAAATACGTACAGTCGGTAACAAAAGTGTCCGAACACTAGCAAAAATTCCTATGTCAAAAAAGTACACTTAATACAGTTTTGTTTAAAAAAATCCTTGTCGAATCCTGTTCTTAGTCAGTCTAAGAACACGATTCGATAAGGATTTATTTGACAAAACCGTATGAAGTGTAGTTTATTTACATAGGAATTTTTGCTAGTGTTCGGACACTTTTGTTACCGACTGTAAAGTGTAAAGTTTATCAAAAGTATTTAATGCTGCTGTTTCTTTTCTTTTCTTCCTTTTCTTTCTGTCTTTTTTTTTTTTTTTTTTTTCATATTTGTAAAAATAGTTCACAATAACTTTCACCACATCCGAACTTTATTAAGGAAGTGATTAAAATGGATCTTCATCATATTGAATTTATGTCTGTAATAAAGTGTTGTTTTTTTTCTATATGAATAGATATAGGATTTGGTTTATATTTTTCTTTATTGAAAAAAAAATGTTACTTTAATTTCAGGCTCCAAAAAAGTATTTATTCTATATACGTACGTGCTTACATAAATGATTTATCATTATCATGAAAAAGGAATTTATAGGGAGAATTAGGTGAAGATTAATATTTAACGAGAGCTTGCCGTGATAGAACAAAATTTTATATTTAATTACCTAATTGTAGTGGCTTTGTATTTTTTAAATGATATATGCAAAGAAAAATAGTTTTTAGATTTTTGTAAATGATAATAATTAAATTGTAATTTTGAACAATTATGAAAATAATAATTCTGATAACTGCTAAGACTTTATTTTCTATTATTTTTATATAAGAACTATAAATTTGGTTATTAATTAAATTACTAACCCTGGTTTAAATTACTAACCAATGGTATAGTAATAAATAAATTAATTGTTTATTTTTTTTTTAATCTCACAGACCATTTCGAATATTGTTAATGAATTATAAGTAAATACTTATAATCTTCTTTTCGAATAAATTCTTACGTCTATATTTTGAATGTAATCATGCTTTTAAACACTTTATCCGTTATTAACCTTATGTAAGGTCATAGAAATTTTAAAATGTAATTAATTCTCTTGCCTTAAGGTCCTGTTTAATTCTAAAGAATTTTGAATTAATAATACGTTTACATATATTTAAATATCGTAAATAGTGAAAAATTAGCAAGATATACACAGGAAAAATATTTTATAAATAATACATTTTTATCTTAATAAAATATTCCCTTCTTGATATAAAAATCGAGATTGTTTTCATACGTTTTAGTAATGATTTGGTCAATATGAGAATTGGGGGGAGGGGGGAAGCAATAAGAAATTATAAAGGAATAGGTTTTGTATATGTATTCGTAGTGGACCATTAAAAAATGAAATGTTTTGTATTTATATAATATTTTAATATGGATTATATACATTATGCGCATGTATTTGTGTAACACTGTCATGTTATTTAAAATTTTATAAATATTTTTAGGAATGCTTCATTTAATGCAGATTCTAACAAAAACTCTACATTAAATATACAGAAAAATTCTTTAATTGTGTGAATAAAAAATCTTAAATTTTCAGCAACAAAATATTTTTAACTTATTAAATAAGTTTATCATTATAATGCTATTTCTTTTTAACTCTTCATGAGAGATTACACAATTTTTATGTGTCGGAATATATTGAAATTTCTCACTGTATACCCAAAGAAACACTGTATATGGTAAGTTTATATTATAAGGGCAAAACTACTCGCTCAAATGAATAAAATCATACTGATCTTGTTTTACATTTCACTTTCTACAAGTAAAGGAAATTAGTGCATGAAAAAATATCGCAGCAAGGAAAAAAAACTAAAATGCGCACAACAACAGCTGACATAGAATCTAATATGATTAACGTCTTACTTCCAATTGGAAAAAGTTATATAACGTTCAATTCTTTGAGAGAATTTTTATCGGTAATGTTTGTAGCATATGAATGCAAAGTATTAGATAATATAAAATTCATGCCACTAACACCTAAAGATATTAATTCTATGAGAGAAATGCTGACAAATACAACTAGCTTATTGAAGAAAAAAAGTATGCATAACTTAAAATTAAATTAATTGAGCTTTTAAAATTATAATATTCATTCAAATAACCACCAAAAATTTTTAGAGGCTTCAATGAATGTCGCAGGGAATTTCTGAAAATGTATAACATAAAATACTACTCGAAAGACTATTAAATTGTAATTAAAACTAGGTCAAAAGGATTTATGAATACAGTTCAATGAGATATATTTCTCAAAATAACATGTACTAAGAGACATAGAAATATATAATATTGTCCCTGAAACGTTTGACAAAGTCTTAAATATTGATTAAAAAAAAAAAAAAAATGAGTTACATTGCATTACTAATGCAAAGGAATCTGTGCTGTTTTTTTCCCAATTACCCTTTTTGAAGGAAGAAAAATCTTAAGATTTTTAAACAAATTATTTAAATTTTGTAGTATTTGTTCATTATGAAATTAATTAAAAGTAAATTATTAAAAAAAAAATGATTATGTATATATATATATATATATATATGTGTGTGTGTGTGTGTGTGTATATATATATATATATATGTATATATATAAACCATCTAATTAAAAGGCCAACATTAGGCTAGAAATACATATTCTCTGCTCCAATAAATAACTTTTTTTAATAGGTATTATTTAAAAAATATTTCTGGTTAGGGATAAACATTTTTTTATGTATTAGCATCATTGTCAAAGAGATATTTTATATGACATTCATTTATTGAATGTCATATAATAATAAATATAATAAATATTTAATAATAAATATAAAGGGCATAACAAAAAGTTTTTTTTTTTTTTTTCCAAGAAGGATTTCAGTGTTGTTATCTATTTTGTTATTTTTTTCATCTAATGTTTGACAAATACAAAGGGCGTTTTATAAAAACTGAGAGTAAAATCATTAAAAAAAAAAAAAATCAAGAAATATATTTGCAGTAAAAAATAAATCATTCTTTTTCAAAATACTTTCCCTTAAATAGTACGCAATGGTCCCATCGTTGAACCCACTTTTCAAAACACACAGAGAAGTCTTTTCTGGAAGCTGCTTGAAAGAATCTTACACTACGGAAACAACTTCAGAAATCGTATTAAATTTTCTGCCTAGGAGCTTCTCCTTCTCCGGGAGAAACAGCCAGAAATCGAGAAATGTGAGATCTGGATTCTTATTACAGCCTTTAGGAAATTTGGATCATTTTGAAGCATCTGTTTCCATTCACAACAATGGTGAATTCTTGTTTGCATTTGCTCTTTAGTAAAGTGATGAGGGACCCATTTGGAACAAACATGGCGAAGCGGTAAATTGTTACATAGAATGTGAAATATCGACGTTTTCGACATTTTAGTTGATGCCGCTTCTCCTCACATGTCATTCCTCGATTTCCATGCAAGATTGCCCACACATTGTTAACATTCACAGGACTTTCTGGTCAAACAGTCTTAGGAGCCAGTTCTGCAGACAAACGTCCTTTTTTGAAATCACCATGCCACCTAAAAATCATAGACTCACCAAAAAATTTATCTTTGTAAGCTTTTTTCATTGACTTAACTGTTTCTGTAGCTGATTTGCTCAGACGAAAGAACTTTAATGGCACAACGCATTTTGTTTTTTAACTCTGAATCACTCATCTCCATTTCAGTAGGGCAAATAAAAGCATTTCTTTAAACAAGCCCGAAACTAAGAAAATAAAATCGTCTGCTCTATTTAGAATATTTAAAAATGTTTAGTAAACATTCTGAAAAAATTGCCTGCACTTTTATTTTTTTAGTTTCGCGGTGTCGCCAATACGTAAAAAATAACTCTCAGTTTTTATTGAATGCTCTTTGTTTATGTATGAATAATGCAATTAAAATAATGCGTATACATACTATACTTATACATACTTATACTCTAAATTGAACTATGCACGAGACTAATAAAATTATTTTTATTTATTTATTTATTTATTTATTGTTTGAAGCACTATAACAATTGGTGTTTTTTCCCTATGTATTTTTCTATGTATGGAAGAATAATCAAAACGACATAGCTACATGAAAAAGTGTGTTTGTAAATTTCGCTTAAAATACTAAAATCTTAGAAAAGATGTTAGATAAAGTTATTTTGCTATAAATAAAAAGTTCTTTTCAGAACGTAGTGTAAAATATATATTCAAAATGCATTATTAAATATAATGCAAAAGTTTCTACTGCGATGTTTTGTGGCAAAGCTTCTACGAACTAAACTTTTACTGAACTTTCTACTTCTTCGGAAATCTTTTAAAAACATCATTTTGTAAAAGTTTTGAAAGTATTGCCGACATCTAATGTTGCAGGCATTTATAACTATTTCTTAAACGCGTAGAACTAATTTTGCATTAAAATAAACCGAATAAAATATAAACTGATTTAGAAAAGTTATAGGATTTTCTATTATTTCTGAAAAATTGAAAACAAAAGAGATATTCAAATAGAAAATGACATACCATAGGAATACAGACACATTAACTAGAGTTTACGAATATTTATTTATTTATTTATTTATTGGCATGTATGACTCGAATATCTCTAATATTTATTATCTGGGTGTGAAAATGTTTGAAATTTTTATTGTTTTGATTCATTTTTTTTATATTGTAAGAAATTATTATCATTCCAAACAAATTTAATGCAATCTTTTAAAAGGAAGGGTTCTAGAGAATTTCCAAAAATTACAGAAATAATATTGGTATGCAAGATTCGCTCCCCCTAATTTTCGAACATATTCTGAAGTAGATATTAGCATTTAGGAATTGCTATTCAACTTGCAAATGCTATTAATATGAAATATGGTATATAATATTAATATATCTCAATATACTATGTATTAATATGGTACTAATATATCGTCAAGTGGAAAGTACTAAAAGTTGAGCAATAACACGAAAAACTGTTATTTTTATTACCATAATAGGGAAAAACTGATCAACCTTCCATAAATGGTATGCGAAAAATAAAATTATAATTTTTTCTGTAAAATACTATAAAATAAAATTATTATTTTCTTAAAACATAGTCTCATCCGTAATGCAGCATTTTATCAGCTTACCTTGTGAAAGAGCTAATATTCGGTTGAATTTTATTTCAAAAGAGATTCCTCGAGACATCTGATTTGCCATCTCTCCTACAGCAATAGTGACGAAACTGGGTGATTCTTAAAAAAATTTCAAAAGTAATACAAAAATAATATTTATACTTTTTGGCATTTAAGAAAGTTTTGAAAGGGTATATCAGTAATTACTTACGCGTTTATTTAAAATATTTTGAGATACAAAAAGTTAGGTGTAATTTTTTTCGTTGTTGTTTGTTTGTTTGTTTTGTTTTACAAACCAATGTTATCGAGGTATTAGATTAGTAAAATAAATATTAAAAGATAAAATGTTCTGCACAATCACATACCTTTCAGACAAAATTAGACTAAAATTATACTTTCAATAAAACTTCGTTTATTAAAACTGTCGTATAGATTTCATTTATGCCAAAATGTATACATGAATATAGTTATAGGGTTTATTTGAGTGCACAAAGTCTTTAACACACTTTCATTATATTTTAGTTGTTGGTATTTCTGTCTACGCTTGTGTCTTGTATTGGTTATGCAGGCACAAGATGTCTGGATAACAAATTGTGGCTTGATTTTTGCCAACCGGAAAAAATCTGGGTGATTTTTCAATAAAACCCACTTGAAAAAAAAACCCAAGAAAAAACCTAATTGGATTTTTCACAAATCCTTATTTGAAATTACCCGTCTGTCTAACTAACAATAAACGTGTAACTTTAAAACAAACATACTATACATATTATCATTGACGAAGAATTTACAAAAGTTTTGGAAGTATTCAAATTGCTGTATAAAACAAAATTTGAAAAAAAAAATCCCCATTAAATATAATTTTTATTTTTATTATTAAAAAATGATAAAAAATTATAAAGGCAAATAAAGCCTGAAAATAAGCGTTTTCTAATATATATATATATATATATATAACTGCCAGGCTAAAAAAATAAAATAAAATAAAATAAAAAAGAAATAGAAATAGAAAAGAAATTTTTAAAATTATTTCAGAATACTTTAAAATATTTGACTGAAGTCTGTTTAATACTAAAATTTTAATAAAGAAACAAATTGATTATTTAAATCATGATTTCTGATGTACAAGATGGATAAAGCTATAGTTTTAAAATATTTCAAAAACATTTTTTTTTTTTCAATTTTTATCTAATTCAATCATAAAGATTTTAGAAAATTTTAAATTAAAATTTAAAATTTTTTCTTTAATAATAATCGTTTATTAATCATGTACTTGCTGTTACAAATACAGTAAATAAATAAATAAATATTTACCAAAACCGAGAAAAAATCTAAAATCCCCCCCCCCCCCCCCCCCCAAAAAAAAAAAAAAAAAAAAAAAAAAAAAAAAAAAAATCAGAATTCAAATACCTTGATAAAACCCAAAGACCGTTAAAAACCAAAAAAAAAAAAAAAAAAAAACCTACTGAGCTATTTTTACCCAACTCTGTTGTTATCAGTATAACTGAAATTTGGATATTAGCTGGAAATTCAAATTCGGTATTTTAAATATCTTTGACATGCTGACAACACATGAAAGGTTTTACTGAGATCGAAAAAAATGACTGTATTCACAGACACATTAAACAATTCAAGTATTTAATGCCTATTGGCGGAATTCCTTATTGATACATTTTAAACATCTTTAAGCTACACCAAACACAATTAAATTAACTTATGTTCTTTTCGAGCACAAAAGCGTATAGTATAAAAATTATTCTTCTTTTGTCACAAAAAAATTCGATATATTAGGAGCTCTAATTAACAATTGATCAAACAGTATTATTTCAAGTTGTGTTATACATTTTTTCTTATTTTACTAATTGTAAAAACAACATGTGTTGTGATACAACTTATAATCAGTATACAGGCTTTCAAAAATTAGTCGAATAAATTTCAAACATTGTTCTGGGCGAAAACTGCCAGAACAATTTGAAATGAAATTTCTTAACGTACAGTAGGAACAAAAGTGTCCGAAAACTAAAAAAAATTCCTATGTAAAAAAAGCACACTTCATACGCTTTTGTTAAATAAATCCTTGTCGAATCTTGTTCTTAGACCGACTAAGAACATGATTCGACAAGGGTGTATTTAACAAAACCGTATGAAGTGTACTTTTTGTACATAGGAATTTTTGCTAGTGTTCGGACACTTTTGTTACCAACTGTATATCAAATTTTAATATTTTAAGAATGTAGCTAAAATAGTCAAACGGGTGGTTGATTGAAACGACAGCTGCCTTCACATAAAAATATATATCAAAAAGAAATGTTTAACATAGTTATTTTCAATTGCTTTCAAAATTTTCTGGAACGTTTCAATATAATTTGTATTTACGTACTATTGTATGAGTATTACAGTAGATCGTTTTTCTTTTACGTTTTGATGTGAGCTAAAAAAATGGTATCGCTTTAAAAACAACTTGTTCTAAATTACCTTCCCAAGTCACAAATCTAAAACCTCAATAAAAAGAAAAAAACTATAACACACGAAAGTGCCATGGTAAAAACCTAAAAACTATTACAATTTAGAATGAACAAAAACTTGGTGAATTATCACAGTAAATTTAAAAAATATGAAATATATATATATATATATATATATTTATATATATATATATATATATATATATATATATATATATATATATTTATATATATATATATATATACATTTAATAGCTTGTGAATTTACTGATCAGGAACCTCAACGTTCCTTTTGCATTACTCTTTACTGATAAGTTCATTTATAATAGTTGATATTATATATATTAAGAGTAAAGTAATTATTATATAAAATTTCTGCAGAAACCATATTTTTAAGATTCTTAAGCATGTTTATAGATCGGTAAAACGATTGTTTTTCAACGGCAATTACGTGTGTTATCACTCATTCTTCTCTCCTTTTCCTTGCCTTTCTTTTTCTTTTCTTTTTTTTTTTTTTTTTTTTTTTTTTTTTTTTTTTTAACTGATGTTTTAGGCTCATGTAGTGGCAATATTATTTAAATGGAGCAAACTTTGAGGAGATACATTTTTTAGAAATACAAATGGCGGTAATTTGTTCCAAAATATCAGGTGAATCAGATTTAACAAGAGAAGTTTAGGCCTCTAGTATGCAAAAACTGCTGGCTGGATCATAATTATAGTTTGAACTATTATTCCTCTAAAAATATGGATTTGATTTTTGATATAAGACATTTGTCAATATTTTGTCCAAAAAGGTAATTATGCCTAGTAATTCGCATAAAACTAAACGTATTTAGTCATTTCTGGCTATATGATATATGGGTGAAAATCTAAAATATCACGTAAAACCCTTAGGACTATTGAATAAGGAATTTACAAATCTCGAGATACTGTACGTTCATTACATCTACCATGTGAATTTCTTTTAGCTTGCTCAAAAACTAAAGTCGCAATTCCTTCAGCTCTCTTCGCTTCAGAGGACTTGCGAACAACGACGGTAGATGAGCAAAGTTTGGAAATAGTATGGGAAAAAAAAAAAAAAAAAAGGAATCACAAGTGTAAAACAAAAAAAATATTTAGGCATCGTAAACACTAGATAGCATGTGAGAGAAAGTAAATTGTATGGATATGTGGAAGCGTTTTCAAAGTGTAAGGCATTTAAGTAGTCGTTTGGACATGATAGACCGTGGGGTGAGAGCTGCTATCGTTCAGGTTCTTTTGCCAAGTCATGCAACTAAGTGAACTTCTGCACATGGTTTAACATGGTATTTCTTTTAAACATTTGCAATGTTCCCCAACAGGCACTCGAACATTAATTTTTAATTCTCTGTTCTGTCTGTCTGTCTGTCTGAGTGTGTGTTCACGCTCTAACTCCCGTAAATATGCATGGAATTTCTTGAAACTGATATATGTTATTCAAGTTTACTATCGGATGTTTCCTATTAGAAAGAGAGTTAATACTGCTAATGATTTGTGTACAGGAACCCCTGAAAGTATTCTAAAGCATTGCTTTCTATGAAAAGTATTTCCATAAACTATATTTTAATGCTTTACTTTACGCAAATCTTAATGAAATTGAAATATGTTATTCAAGTTCATTATTGGATATTCCCCTTTGAAACTGAAGTAAACATAACCCCTGGTTAGCGTATAGGGACATCCGGAATTATTCCAAAACATTGTGTTCTATGAGATGAGACGTACTCCTATAAATAAACCATATTTTAATAACTTTATTTTGCATACGACTTAGTGAAATTTAAATACGATATTTATAGGCAAAAAGAATGTTTTCTATAGAATATAGTATAATTAGCCTTAAAAATTACAGGGCCATACAAAAATATTCCGTTACATTAAGGGCTAATATTGGAAATTTGCTGCAACTGCATTTTCATTTACATTAAGCATTTTTAATACTTTTTAACAATTTTCAGTGTGAATATGATTTGAATTAATGTATCTCTATGTCTGACTGTCCGTCTGTCTATCTGCCCGTTTGACCGCCTCCTTATGTTACACAAATTTTCAATGCTTCCTATTTAAAATGTTATTAATAGGCACTTTACAACTGGTTTGTGTACATGGACACCTTAAAATGCTAATGCATTGCGTCTTAAAAGAGTTTTTTTTTTCTTTTATCACATGTAAATCACGTTCTACCGCAAAATTCATAATGAAATTGACATTTATTATTAATATGTTAACACAATGCTTGAATTAAAATGTGATATGCCTAGATTTCAAATTTAAAGGGCTACACTTAAATATTCAGCCATTTTAAGGGCTTCAACTGAAAATTACTGGAATTGCAATTACGTTTATGTTAAACTTTTTTGACGCACTTCAACAATGTTTAAGAGTAATTATGAATTCAGTTAGTCTATCTGCTTTTCTCTGCTTCGGTCTGTCTGTTGTGTGATAACGTAAGCAAAAAATATTGAAGGTTAAACGATGCAGAGATTACGTACAGTTCGAAAGTGTTAATAATCAATGCGTACTATATGATTTTTGCTTCTTTTTAAAATATATATTTCCCTTAAAATGTTATTTTTTTTTTAATATAAAACAAATTTTATCGGCAATCAATGATTGTAGGTTCTGTAGAAAGCTGTAAAGAAAGTATACCATTATTATATTTTATTTTAAAAGCAACAGGCAATTAAACGAAAAAAAAAATCTAATTCTTAAATTAAATAAATACAGTTAATAATTTTTAATGCATAATTATTCGAATACTAGGTTTTGTACCTATTTTTCGGAACGTTAATGGCAATAGAAATTACATCTTTTCGGCGTTCAGAAAATTATGTTATATTATGTTATATTAAATTATGTCATATTTTTTCTTTTTACAGATAGTTTTGAAACGTTTTTATTATTTTTCAATATAAAATATTAAATTTGATGTATTGTAAAATTTTAAATTTGAAATTTGAAAGCATTTAAACAGTTTTTAGGAAAATGTTGCTATATGCATATTTTTGCTCGTAAAAAAAAAAATTATGTGCAATTATTTTTGGGGGAACATTGTATTTTTCTACTCTACATGCATCCACCTTTCACAAAAGTAAGCAATTTCTTTGTTACCAGACATGGCGAACGAAACTCATTTTCTAAGCATAATATGACCTGTCGCCCCACGTTTTTTTTTTTAAGAAGCTTTTTCCTTTTTTGTAACTAAAAAGCACAAAATACAATTTAGGTAAAAAATAATTTTTTAAAGTTATAACCTTTTTATTGTGAAGCCCTAAAAAGCATAAAATAAAATTTATTCTGGCAAAGACATGCTACAAAGAAATGAAAGTTTCAACACTAAGAACATTTTAAAGAAAAATATAGGTACTTTCCTTTTGCAAGAGATGAAAATTTTTAAATGTTCAAAATATTTTAAAAAGCTTTCAAGACATTAGGAATTTCTGGCCTAACGAATGATTATACAAAAACTAATAACTAATAATATTGCTCTCGAAAGCTTTTTAAAATATTTTGAACATTAGGAATTTCTGGCCTAACGAATAAATATACAAAAACTAATAACTAATAATATTGCTCTCGAAAGCTTTTTAAAATATTTTAAACATTAAAAAGTTTTCACCTCATGCAAAAGGAAAGTACCTATATTTTTCTTAAAATTTTCTTAGTGTTGAAACTGTCATTTCTTTGTAGCATGTCTTTGCCAGAATAAATTTTATTTTATGCTTTTTAGGGCTTCACAACAAAAAGCTTTTAACTTAAAAAAAAAAAAAAAAAAAAAAAGGATTTTTTACTTAAATTTTATTTTATATTAAACTTTGTTATTGAACATGCTAATAAGTGAAAGCTGTACATTGTTACGAATTTGCAAACAATAGTCGTTATTTTTATGTAGTTTCATCTAAAAAAGCTTAGTTCGGTTATAAAATGTTAATTTTCCGCATTTCTACACTGTAAGAAATGTGGAGTAATGTCATTCTAAAATTGGTGTTCAAATACCAAAAATTGGGTAAACAAGTACTGAATTTCGTGTTCACCTCTAGGGGTTGTTCAGAGGCATTCAAACACAATTTCGATTATCAGTGCTACGGAATTCACCAGAGGTATTATATCTATAGAACATGTAAGACGTTGCAGTTAAACAAATTCGGCCGTCTAGAGGATCGAATTCGCAATCCTCCGTTACGAGCTCGATACTCTGCCAACTGAGTTAGTACTGTCGCTCTTAATTTGCAATTTTCTGGCATATTTTACTTTTTATTGCTTCTGCATATTTTACAGGCAAGAACTGTTACACTAAATAAATTATTTCCTTAATAATTACTTTAAAGACGCATGCAAAGAGAGGGGCAAAAGATTATTTTTGAATAATTGATTACCTTTGAAAATACCTTTTAAAATATTTTTTTTTAATTTCAAATTTAGATTGTACGGCAAAACATATAAGTTTTACTGCCTAAATCTAATTTATTTCCTTTTGCAAGAGATGAAAAATTTTTAATGCTCAAAATATTTTAGAAAGTTTCCAAGACGTTTGAAATTCCTGGCCTAAAACGAATAATTATACAAAAACTAATTAAAAAAAATATTGGTCTCGAAAGCTTTTTAAAATATTTTGAACATTAAAAAAATTTCATCTCTTGCAAAAGGAAAGTACCTATATTTTTCTCTGAAATTTTCTTAGTGTTGAAACTTTTATTTCTTTGTAGCATGTCTTTGCCAGAATAAATTTTATTTTATGCCATTTAGGGCTTCACAATAAAAAGCTTCTAACTTTAAAAAATGATTTTTTACTTAAATTTTATTTTAGGATTTATTAATGTAAAAATAGCTGTTTGTTTTCTTAGATTTAGTATTGATTTCGTCTTATTAAGATTGATTTCTATAGATGTTTTATCATATATCAGTGTTAAGTTTTTAATTGGTTTTCGAAAACAATTGTAAATTAATTGCATTTATTTATACAGCCAAATGTTCATAATTCTTGTGTAGAATTTAACATATATCTTCCATATAAAAAGGTAACGTTTTAAGAAACATACTGTGCATATAATTAGATTAAGGCAGTAAAACTTATATGTTTTGCCGTACAATCTATATTTCAAATTTTTAAAAAATGTTTTAAAAGGTATTTTCAAAGGTAATCAATTATTCAAAAATAATCTTTTGCCCGACTCTTTGCACGCGTCTTCAGAGTAATTATTAAGAAAATAATTTATTTAGTGTAACAATTCTTAGCCTGTAAAATATGCAGACACAATAAAAAGTAAAATATGTCAGAAAATTACAAATTTAGAGTGACCGTACTAAAACTTAGTTGGCAGAGTATCGAGCTCGTAACGGAGAATTACGAATTCGATCCTCTAGACGGCCGAATTTGTTTTAACTGCAACGTCTTACATGTTCTATAGATTTAATACATCTGGTGGATTCCGTAGCGCGGAGAATCGAAATTGTGTTTGAATGCCTCCGAACAACCCCTAGAGGTGAATCCTTGACTGTAACTAATGCCAATATAGCAGACAACTAGTACAATTTTGAAAAAAATTTCGTCACATATGGTATTAGATGTAAGATATTATATAACAAAAAATATATCATGCTGTACTCACTTTATATTTTATGTATGTCAAATACATTTAGTAAGCTAAACTTTTTTTTTTTTTTTAACCAGTGAATTGTTAACGTGTTTATTCTAGTAAAATCCCTTTCGTGGAGAATCAAAGTTGCGATAAAATGTCTCCGGACAACACTTAAGGTCCAGACCGTCGCCAATTGCCCGTAGCGTCGCACTACTTACGCACTCACTCACTCTCCTTGTAGTTTAATAAAAATTGCTATTATAGCACTGCCTTCTATACTAATTTAAAAAAAAAAAAAAAAAAAAAAAAAAAAAAAAAAACGCTTTAAGGTTTTTTTTTTTTTTTTTACTATATAATTATTTGAATAAAGTTGCTTCAAAAATTATATCAGAAATAATTAAAAAATCTTTGATATAATTTTTAATCATACCGCATAGTAAAGTCAAATTTAAAGGAATATTTAATCATATATATGTATATTTATTTATTTATACACATAGTCATTTTTGTATGAAAATAGAAGTTACTTAGCATTTCTTTCCTGGCAAAATGTTTAAATATTTTAAAGAAAATACTAGATAAAATATGAATACTAACTTTTTTACGATAACGCATATATCTTTTATTAAAGAAGTAAATATAAAATTTTAAAGAAGTATCTCAGCAGCGTTAAAACGAATGTTGTCAAAGTGAATTACCTTTAAGTAATTTCGAAATATGATGACCTAGCATTTTGCATTGATTCTCGATAAGTATGCTCTGCATTGTCGTCTGTAATAAAATTAAAATACTTTTCAGATTCCCCAAGAAAGTTTATGGGATATGGTCTTTTTATAACAATGCTTTTTTCGAATATGGTTTAATAAAATTATTTATACAGCGCTTACAAAATTTATTGAATCTACATTCTTTTAAAAATCTTTCCGTCCTAAGTGCAACTCCTTATTCTTGTGTTTTATATTTAAGGTACAAAAATAATACTATTTATTGATATTACATAAAAAAAGAATCTTAAAATAATATAAAATATAAAATGCTGAAAACAATTAAATCTGTGTCTAAATTAGCATAGTTTTACAGTCTGATTTTACACTTTTAAAAAGATAATGCAATATCAATAACAGTTTTTTATAATATTACATAATTCTGTTTAGTTTTCTGTTAAATATTTATGTTTGTATGTTTTTCTATTAAATATTAGTTATACTGATCATTGACAAAATAATACGACACTTTGGAATTTAGACATTTTGAAAAATACTTAGAAAAATACTTGATGATTGGAATTTCATGATACCCTTCGAATTTCATGAGTATAAAAAAAAAGTAATAATCAATAAATGTCTGTAAAAAAAAAAAAAAAAAAAAATGTAATTACACATATTTCAGCGAAGTTTTTTGTCACAAAGGAAAAAAGGGGACAAGTAACATAAAAAAAAAGCAATTCTTGAAATGCATTTTTGTATTAACATGTCATTATGAAGGTTTACTTTTCTGTATTTATATGTCAGTAGCACGTATAGTCAGAGTATAGTATCACGTACAGTATCTTTAACAAAATTGGAAAATCTCGTTTACTTATACCATGCAGGTGTTTCTGCCAAAGTAATGTCATTTTTAGAAAATTTTACATATTTCATTAGAAAATATATACAGTCGGCAGCAAAATTATTGAAGCATTAGCAATAATTCCTACTGAAAAGATTAGCTACTAATACTGTTTTGTTAAGTAAAAATTTGTCTAATCATAGTCTTAGTCTTATACTGTTAATAACAAAGTAAGTTGATGATAAAAATTAGCGGTCAATGGATGAAATATTTGCATATTCTGAAGGTTATGATTGAGATGAGCATTTGGCACCCATCATTCAGGTATCAATGAACATGTATTATCCATTGTTTCCAAGTTTCCCAATTTTGGAGGGAGACTATATATATATATATATATACACAGGGTGATCTATTTAAAATAGTACCCGTTGGTTTTTCTTATTACTCTTAAGTATGACGAATGTGGCAACTATTCTAACACTGAAATATAATTTTTTGAACCTTGTTTAAGAGTGGGAGACAATTTCCAACACTGTTGGACTCTTACAACTTTATTTGTGAGGTAAAACAGAAATGGAGACGCACAATTGTTTTAATCCTGTAATAACTTTATTTACGAAAAACAAAATTTAATTAAAATTTTTTACATTATCATTCCTACATTGCATTTACATTATAATTATCATTTTACATTATCATTTAACAGGCCTTTCCAGAGAAGTCCTGCAAACATCAATGAATTAAAACAGATCATAACTCAAGAAATCTCATCAATAACACCAACAATGCTGCGAAGTGTGCCAAACACCTGATTCGACGTGTTCATGTTTGCATTCAAAATGGTGGCGAACATTTTCAACATTTCTGTGAGGAATGATAATGTAAAAAAAAAAATTGAAACAAATTATGTTTTTCAAAAATAAAATTATTACAGGATTAAAACAATTGTACGTCTCCATTTCTGTTTTACTTCACAAATAAAGTTGTAACAGCCCAACAGTGTTAGAAATTGTCTCACAAACTTAAACAAGGTTCAAACAATCATACTTCAATGTTAGAATAGTTGCCACATCCGTCAGATTTAAGGGTCATAAGAAAAACCAACGGGTACTCTTTTAAACTGATCACCCTGTATATAGATGAAAAGTGTGGATGTATGCTTCAATAATTTTACTGCCGACTGTACTGCAATCCAGATATAAAAAATAATAAATATCCAATAGAATATGAACAGTTTTACGAAATAATATTGAACTGAGAATGCTCAAGACTTAACAAAGTTTTCTTGCATAGTTTACTAGTCAAATGTGTTATGCATGTTTTGTAACAAATAAAATTTGCTTCATGATTCTGAATATTGTAAGCAAAAAACGTACGAAAAAATTTCAACTTTTTAAAGTAAACCCGTATAACTCTTTCATTAAACGTGCTATTTGCATAATAATTAATACCTATATTGAAAAAAGCCTCATGATCATACACTACAGCTACAAGGCACTTAAGGTATTATTTTTACAAGCTGCTCCGAAATATTTCATTTTTTAATTTGTTAGTGATCCTCTTTTTTCCTTCGGGACAAAATCTTTGCTAAAAAATATGTGGTACATCTAAATGTGTTGATCTTAAAAATCACGCAGTTTAAAAAAAATCATCAAGTATTTCCTTAGATATTCGAATAAATGTGTAGATTAAAATGTATCATATTAATTTGTCAGCCATCTGTAGATAAGCAATAAAGATATTCGATCTTTCGCGGGCGGAAGAACTCAAACCTTTTCTAAGGACAAAACAGACTATTTTATGAATGGAGGGAAAATATCAAATTAATTAATTAACTTTATTTCAGTATATAAACAACTTAGAACAGATATTCTTTATGAAAAAAATTGTGTATTAAGATCATATTCATTATGAATTTTGAACTCAATATTAACACTATTTAGAACTTTAAAAAATTTTAAATTTTCCAAGCATTCTATAATAAATTTCTATATAATATTGAAAAACTATTGTCACGTGGAAATGGGAACTATACTGAATAAGCTAGCACGATCTTACAGCCAAAAAATTTTACTAACAAGATACAAACAACGATCAATCCCAGTACTAAACTGCCCTCAGCCCGAGGAAAGTCTCTAATATGTAGCTGAAACGTTTTCTAAAAATATTGAAAAAAAAAAAAAATTAACATAAATTAATATAAACAGGAATTTCCAAAAATTTTGAGAAAGGTAGCAGAAATTACATTTTCTTTCCCAAAAGTGCAGTTTAAAAGTTAAAAAATTAAAATGTAAACATTTGTTTCAATACCATACTTTTACGAATTTTTAAATAATAGTTGCATTTTTATGTAATTTAAGAGGCTTAGACAGGTTATAAAAAGTTAATTTTCTGAACTTCTACCTTGATTTGGCATTAATATAGCTCATTTTCCTTTAAAACCCGTTAAAAAAATTCTCCAGGGCAGAAATAGCTTTGGCGACGATTTGGCGCCATATTGGCGACTTTATCGCCCTTCTGCGTCCTTTCTGGCGACTTTTACGAGAAAATCCTTATTATTGATTGAAGCTCTAAATCGAATATTTCACGAAATATCCCGAATTTTCTAGAAATATGTTCGGAAATACATTTAATTTTGTCTAGAAATACATTTCGACCGTCGACGGTTCAGTTGAGTTCATTTGAAGCTAAATGCTTGTACTAGTAACAAGGGAAGTATGAATGAGTAAAATTCCGATTTAAACCAAATCAAGCTCAAATTATAGAGCATGGTCGAAAACATAGGATAGCGTTCAAATTTGTTGCAACAACTCCCCAGGGGGCAAGAAATAACCCTTAAATTTTTAGATGCCTTGTATCAAAATCGAAAAAAGAAGACTTCAGCTCGTAGAAGCGTGGTGCTGTGGCAAGCGTCTTGGATTCGTGTTACGTAGTTTCTGCTATCGAGCCCCGACGAAACACTTACCCATTTTTTTTTCTTTCCCAAATATGCATATACAGTTATATTATATGCATACTTTTTTTTAATAAAATAAAGGAAAAAATTAAGGAAGATAATTATTAAATTTAATTAAAAAATATATTTAAATGTTTAATTAAATTATTAAAACATTTTTTTTCACCTGAAAAAAATATTTTTAATTTTTCTTTGTAATTTATATAAATGACAAGTTTAAGAGAAAATAAATTTTATTTACACATTTTTTTTCTTTCCTAAAGTTTCAGTTAATTTTTTTATCAATATTTTACGTTAAAGCCGCTAGTAGCAAATGATAATCGTCTGCTTTTAATTTTGTTATTCTTCGTACATAAAAATGAAAAGTATTTCTATTAAATTATTAAAACATTTTATTTCAAGCGAAAAAATGCTTTTAATTTTTCTTTCTAAATTAAATAAATGTATAATTCAAAGAAAAATATTACCTTTATTTATTTATTTATTTATTTTTGCTTTATATAAATTCTTAATTAATATTTTTTGGCAACGCTGCTAAAGCATAAAGCGCCTTGATCGTCTGCTTTTAATTGAATTATTTTTCATGCGGAAAAAGAAAGAACTTTTACTTATATAATTGTTATTGTGATAAATTTTCGTTTATACGTTGGGCTTATAAATTGAAAAATGCTTATGTTTTGATCATTTTTTTATTTCTAATCATAGTCATTATTAACTTGACACTAAATTTGTAAATTTAAGCATATGTATATATATATATATATATATATATATACATTGTTTTCCCCGTAAAGAGATTATTTTACCCTATATTCCTTAATAATATCTTTGTATAGAGTATATTTATTTTTAATTTTATAATTATTTTCTCTAAAATTATTCATTTATTTTAATATTTTGTTTTATTTCATTTATATATACTACTAATAATAATAATAATAAATACGAGCAGACGTCTGGGTTTCATCTCACGACCTTTTGCACTGGAATTGAATACTCTAACCACTGTCCCACACCGTCTTGCTAACGAAGTCTCTTTGGTAGGTTTTTACAGAAACATCTAAAACTTTTAGGGTCGTTTTCTCGCTCCATGGGGGTTATTGCAGCAAATTTGTACGCTACCGTATGTTTTCGACCATGCTCTTTATTTTAACCTCGGTTTTGTTTAAATCGGAATTTTACTCATTCATTATTCCCCTGTAAGACCTCTTGTCTGGTCGAGCCTCTGTTATTGAATACAGATTATGCAGTCTGTTATGCTTATGTTGCAATATGCTGTGATTTTATGTTGTCAGATATTATTTAAGCTTTTTTTTTTTTTTTGTGTGTGTGTGTGTGTGTGTATCTGAAGCTGATACATGGTTGACAGAACTTGTTTACAGACTCTGAAATATTCTGCAAAAAAAAATAATTTAAGCCTCTGAAAGACCTCTTATTATTTCCAGGATAATACGCGAGCCCCGAGTACACAACAACACGCTATTCTTTTCAAGTCTAATTAAATTATTACACAACCTTCAGCTTTTTGAAAATTTTCATTTTTTGTCGTAAACACTCGGCTACGCTGTCACTTGTCGCGACATTCCGAATGGAGTTATATAAATGTATAAAAATATTTATGTAATTTATTTGCGTGTTCTTGTCGATTAATCTCGAATTAATTATTGTTACTAATTCTCTGTTTTATTGCTTTGAATTTTGAATTTTTCTTTTTTTTATTCTTTAAAAAATTTTCAGTACTGAAAATTTTTAATAATATGCGTGAATCTAACATATATTAGTACTAACCTTCCCACTTTTCTTCTTTCCTTTCTAAGGTATATACTTATGTTATTTGTATCATTGAGAAACGAAAAGTAATAATTATTACTACTGATAAATAGTTAAATAGAAAGAAAACATGAATGTTCAAATATATTTCAAATATTGAATCAAAATTTCAGTTAATCTCAATATAATTTTGTTAATGGTTACCATTCAGTAGACTTTTATAGGAGATGAAGGTTAAAATTATTTTACACCTTTTTGTTATTAATCTATTCTGTGTAATTAGAATTTGAAACTCAGATAAAAATTGTGTAGTAGCGTTGCAGAGTAGTTTTTAAACTTAAAGGGAAAAAGATAGTATAAAGCATGTTTGCTAGATAATCCAGGCTTCCACGTTTTTAGCAAAACATGCTAGACACCAAAATGAACGACAGTTTTCCTTTCTTAGTTTAACACTGAAAAATTAAAGGAACAATTTTAACAGTCTGTTATATGGTTTTGTGTAATGCTAGAATATGAAAACGCAAAGTTATTCTGTTGAATGTCACTACATGTACAGTCGACTACATAGTTAAGGAGTTTCTTCTAGATTTTGTTATTTTTATGTACTGTAATTGTTATTATATGATAACAATTTACAAAACTTTCTTTCATGCGATAATTTTGGTTTTCTATTAATTTGTTACAACACCTTTATTATCTTGAAAGATTTAAACAAAAATATCGGTTGATTCTCTTTGATACATCTTATACATTTTACTAAATAAATTAATAGGATCAACTTCAATCGTTTTCGCTATAATCTGAGCTTTATTTTTTAAAAATATGCCTTAACACCAAATTGAATTGAAGACACGATTTAGATGTAAGTTATGTCAAATATCAGAATGAAATATCGTGATTCATTTTAATTACTCTTAAAATATCATCTGTTTGGTGACTGTAATATAAAACCGTCCTCACAAAGATGAATATGCAAACCTAACACTGTCGTTGAATCGATTTATATATATATATGAAAAATGGTGTTAAAAGAATTTTACTTACACGTTTTTATAAAAATCCTGTATGAAAGTTAATAAATTCTGATAGGAAAACAGAAGTTACAAATAATTTTAAAGAATTTTACAATCATTTTTTTAATAAATATATTTTTGTGTAAAATACATAACATGCATACAAACAAACAAACGAATGCACACACACACACACACATATATATATATATATATTATTCTCATATCCGATAATTAAAAGGGCAATGAAACTACAATTAAGTATCTAAACATTTTATTGATATCCTAAAAAACACCAAATTTTATATTTCAATTTCTTCAACTTCACAAAATCGCATAGGATATTTCATATTTAAAAAATAAATATTTCCTCGATTGCTTATGATTAAATTATAAGTAAATATATTTAACAATTTTACAGTAATTTTTAAAATACACTTACAGCATCATATAATGATAAAATAATTATGAAGAACCCTTATTATTTGTAATTATAAGGAATGGTTTATACTATTTTTCAAAACAAATTTACAAAATGCTTCAAGTATTGTGCTTATAGTATCATTCAGATTTGTTTTCTTTCAATAATTTTTTTATTGAATATTAGAAGTGGAAAAATGTTTCTCATCGAAAAATTTATTTGATTTTAAAGCCATTCATTACGATGTTCAGTTTAAATTAAATATAATAAAATTAAACAAGAGTTTAAATTGCGTATATTATTTCAGTAAAACAATTTATTTGAAATAAAATAAAAGGTTCACAGTTACAATATTGAAAGAGATTTAACAAAGATGCATTTTGCCACTAGAACCACTCATTTAAAAACTTGTAAACAGGAAATGATTTTCTTTTTCAAAAGGCGTTTAAAAAATGCCTTTTTATAGACATTTTTATATACTTTTTTCCATAAACACTGTTTAGAACTTTTTAAATAATCTAAAATAAAAGAAAAAAAACATGCAAATATATAATTTATTTATGCACGAAATATCGCTATATATTACACAGCGACGAATTAATCAACATAATCACTCGTTCTTTATTCAAAATTCTAACGTTATTGCATGAAATGAAAAGCATTCTTCCCGGATTAAAAAATTAGCATTTCCCGGATATCTTTTGTCAATGGACCTTAGACATAAACAATGTTTATGATATTTTAATATTGAACATTACAAAATAGCTTAAATTTAAATATCGTGCATTCACAAATTTTAGTTTGATTTCAAATAAATTTTTACACTTAAATTCTAACAATATCCACATTATTTTCAGAGAACAAATTTATTTATAATAATTTTTTTTCTGTTAAAAAAAAGAAATTTTCTGTTTGTCTTTTTTTTTCTGTTTATGCTTACTTCCTATCAAACATAATATCTTACTGATGGGGGAAATTTATAAATTGATTCATAAGGTTTATTTTCTTCTTTTAGTATATTAACATCTATTGTGTATTTGTTTATATGTATGTTCGGTTTATGGCATCGGGTGTTGCCTTCCGACAGAATCCACAAGTCTGTCTACGATGCTTTCACTTCTTATCTATCTACTTTCTTTGCTTCTATTTCTATTTTTCTCTATTGTTATGGCTATAAAAAATTGGAAGGATGAGAAACTTCAAGAAACAAATAGCATAAAATGTGCCTATACGAAATAGTTGTTCAGGCTGAAATAATTTAAAACAATTCTTCAAAATAAAAAATTAGGCATTTGTCAAAAAAAAAAAAAAAAAAAAAAAAAAAAGAATACTTTAGCTATTTAATTTAGTTACTATATTCCAATTAATGTTATGGGAAATCGTGTTTTAGGAATATGCTTGTATTGAATTTCGACTAAATTTCCATGCTACTTTGATACTCAAATGAAAACGGCTTAGTTTTGCAATTTTTCGAATTCTGTTAAAAATAGATCTTAGAATTTTTTAGAGCATAATATATATATATATGAATAATTTTTAAAAGAAAAATGTCTTTTACCCGGCGCGGGAATCAAACTCATATTAGCTGTTGAATATGAAACCATGCATCGGGTAGCGCAGCTAACGTCAGGTACCATAACAATCACGACAGCAAGTAACACAACAGAGATCCTTTTTTTAATTATATGTATGCCAGTATTAGTGAAACACAGGTAGTTTTATGTTATAATCCGTATATTTTGCTATAAAACTATTGATAATATAATATCAAACAGTTAATATACATTATTATATTAAATTTCATACCTAGAGGTTTAGAATTTTAAAAAATGCATATAAAATATGTGAAAAATTATCCTTAACTATCCTTCGTTATTTTTGGATAACTATACCTTTCCTTAAACTTATATTTAAAAGAAGAAAAATTATGAACATGAATACCAGAAAATTTGTTGTCTTACGTTGCAAGTAAATATGCGGAAGAAAACAGTTTTTAAATCAAATTAATAATAATAAATAAAAAACAGTTATGCACAAATTATTCAAGATTGGCATTCTTCGCTGTAAGTCAATTGCTACTTTCATCTTAACACTTTTTCTTTAAAAATGAAAAAGCTTTAAATATACTCTATAACAAAAAAAAAAAAAAAAAATTAACGCACCAAGAAGGAGTAATGCAAACTGTACACAAATTGACATACATGCAGGTTTTGATGTAATCAAGCACCAATTCATTATTATCGTCGATCCTACTTGCAACTGGTACTTTAGTGATTTCAAATGCCTTATTAGGCGGCTCAATGGGGTTGAGCTCAGTCCCCGGATCTTTCTTCTACTGAGGACGTTTGGAGCATCATAAAAAGGGTCCTACAACCAGCTCGGGATTTTACCAATCTAACGCACTAATTGGACAGAATTTGGCACGGTACTTCATAGGAGCACATATGCCAACTCTATCAATTATTACCAAGCCGAATAACTGCGTACATAAGGGCCAGAAGTGGAAAAACGCGTTATTGACTTGTTTACTTTGTGAATCCCTTTCTATTGATTAAATCATTCAAATGTTCTGAAACTGTAATCAATTGTTCTTCTCCAAATGTACATCACATCTACCAATTTTGTCCCATTCGGACCACTCATTCCACCCCATCTACAAGTTTTTGTCCCCACTTCTTCTTGGTGCGTCGTTTTTTTTTTTTTTTTTTTCTCTTTTGTTATAGAGTGTACAAAGATTTTTTTCCTTTTTTAACCGAATAATTTTCGCATTATAATATGTTGCTTTATGAGTTAAATTAAACATAATTCCATGCAAATATACACATATCTAGAATATTATTCCTTGAAAATTTAATTCAATGTTGTTTAAATAGCTTACGCTTAAGAACTTATTATGTAAAATGATATTATATTTATTGAATGTGGAAAAAAGTTTAAATATGATAAGTATTTTGCTTAAAGTAGATTCCATATGAAAAATTTGCTAAGTAATGCAAGTGTCTGAATTTCCAAAATGCTTGAAAATTTAGACGCGTTTGCTGTCTGAAATTTCTCATAGTTATATGTTTCAGATATTTTTGGTATCTGAATTGGTATTTCAGACAAATTTTTGTCTTAAATTATGATATCTAAATTGTCTAAGGTGTATATTAAGACATTTACGTATCTTAAGTGACTTTTCAGTTGTTTTAATGTCTTACATTAAAACCCCCTTTATTTGCAGTGTTAAAATCTTTATAATTCAAGCCATTAATATTAGAGAGTTGTGATGGAATTTTAATACCAGGTTCCTATTTGAAACTTACGAAAGATTCTTCTAATGATCATCTTGATCAAGTTAAATACCTCTATAAAAATTCTGTTATTCTTAATTATCATACTAAACGCATGGTGATTCCTTCCATTGCTAACTGTGTTCATTTCTATGCTCTTCCAAAAATTCATAAGCCCACTGTCTGCTTCCGGCTTATTGCGTGTAATATTCGTACGGCTCCTTATAATCATACTCGTTTCCTTTCAAAATTTCTTTCTCATTTAACTAGTACATTCTATATACAGTAAAAAACTCTTATGACTTTGTAAGCAAACTTAAATACATCTCTCCCTCTAACTATACTATGATTTCTTTGGATGTTAAATCTCTTTTTACTAATCTTCCTATTCAAGGTGCTTAGGTTTGTTTAGAGAGGCGATTGCGATAGTTCCGTTATTCTTCTACTGAAATTGAGGAGTTTGTAAATTTAGTTCATTCATGTATCAATCAAACTGCCTTCATTTTTAAAAACTTATTATTCCCAAAATGAGGGAATGGCAATGATCAGTCTTTTCTCTCTTTTGCTTTGCAACATTTATATACACTATTTTGAAGAAAACTCTTCGATGTATATAAATTTCCTCACTGGTATAGGTACGTTGATGACAGTTTCATTCTTCTTCTCTCTAATGTCAATTTTTCCAGTTTACTTTCTTTGGTCAATTTGATTGACCCCTGCATTCAATTCACTTTCAAGATTGAAAATGATTGCTCTTTACCTTTCCTTGACGTTTTTATCTCTAAAAACAACGATTGGTTCTCAATCACTGTCTTTAAAACACCCATCTCTGTCTCTCTTCCGTCGCATGCTGTAACCACGCCCCTCAACAGAAAATGCCTGTTTTCTATATTTACCTTTTTTGTACCTTACACATTTGTTCTCAATCGTCTTGTCGTTAGAAATTAAATATTTAAAATCATTTCCTTTTTCTCGAGGCTATAAATCCTCTGTCATCAATAAAGTCCTAAATAATATTAAACGCCTCAAACATTCTGTTTTGAAATTAAAAGCTCGCGGTCTCATCCTAGTACTTTCACCTTTTTATTCACCACTTTCTTAAAATTTCTAAAACTCTTTCACCGTTTGGTTTTAATGTCATTTAGAAAACCGTCACCAAAATTAAATTATCTTCCTTTAAAGATCCCATTCCTACTGAAAACTGATCTGGCGTTTATTTAATCCTTTGTTTTTCGTGTAATTTAAGTTACATTGGCCAAACTAGGAGGCGTTTGAATTATATAATAAATGAGCGCCGTCGAAATGTTTGTAATTAGAGTCCCGTATCGGGTCGGGTTGACAATTTTTTTTTCTCTTGCGGGTCGGGTTCGGGTCGGGTTGACTGTTCTTTTTTTATTGCGGGTTGGGTTCGGGTTCGGTTCGGGTTTAGTTTTCAACAAGTCGGGTCGACTTGAGAACACCTTTCAAAATATTTTTTCCATTTATAAACATAAATTTGTAGGCATATTTATAACTCTGTAACTGATTTAAACATACTATATATACTACACATGTATCGGAGCTCCGTATATATCCGTATCTGTATCCGCAAATATCCGCCAAAAAATAGATCCGTATTTGTGTCTGGATCCGTTTTCTTTTCTTCAACGAAACTAATACGTATCTTTTGTAGAAATTGTATGAAAATCAGAAAAGTATTCTCAATCTTTCTCGACTATTATTAATATATAAATTAAAGAAATACAGTATAACCAGTGTTGCCAGATTTGGCCTTTTTTTTTATTCAATAGTCGCCAATAATTTCTATTTGTAACGTTTGTCTAATCACTTCGAAGATTGATAGTGTATTATGTATATCAAATGTCACTTCTCAAAATTATTTGTGACTATTGAATAAAAAAAAGGCCATATCTGGCAACGCTGAGTACAACCTCGCTTTTACGTTCTGGAAATTAAAAAGATTTCGCAATTTATTTATTTATTTTTATTTATTTATTTTTTTATTTTCTTCTATATTCAATAGAAGAGAGAGTTAGATTCGTAAAAATTTTCGACTTCCGGTTTTTGACGGGTTTATACGTTTTGAGAAATTTAGAACATGATTTGACTATTTTTAGAAAATATCAGTCTATCTGTCTCTGTGTATGTGTGACAAAAATTTTGTAGCAATTTTATGCCTGGAACTATTGCACATAATTGCATATAAATTTATATGTAAATGCACCTTGACTTAAATTAGTGCCTATCAACTTTTTGTGCCCATCACTCAACAGATGGCGCTGCTATACAGCGATTTCGACAATTTAAGGGAAAGCTATATTACAGGAATTAGTGCACGAATTTCCACATAAATTTATATGTGGATGCACCTTGACATAAATTATTGAGAATCCACTTTTGGGGTTAAAAACTCAGTAGGTTGTGCTGCTATACAGAGATTTCCACAATTTAAGGGAAAGGGATATTTCAGGTTCTATTACGTATATATAAACAACATTTCATATGTGAAAAGACCATTATGAGACATTATGCTGATTTAATTTGGATACATATCTGCCAATAGGTGGTTCTGCTATACTGCAAATTTCCCCGTTCTCGGAGAAAACTATATCTCAACTTCTATGGTGTATAACTGTACAAAACTTGATGTGTGGCATAACCATTATGAAAACGCATTTTATAATATATTATTTATAGAGAACAAAACGGTCTTTTTTTGTATATTTAGTGTAAGTTTTCTCAAAGATAAAAATCGTCTGCATTCATTATGATAGATAATGTTAATAAATAATAGTTTTAATAAATTATTTGTACTGAGGGAATTTGTATTAGAAAATATATAGAAGAAAGTCTTGTGGTAGCCACAACATTCCAGTTATTTTTTTTTTATACATATATATATATATACAGTGAAACCTCTCAAGTTGGACACCCCTATAAGTTGGACACCCCTCTAAGTTGGACGCTTTTTCTCGGAACTGAATGTATCCATTAACATTATGTCTAACCCCTTTAAGTTGGACACCTCTCTAAGTTGGACACTTTTTCTTGGAACCGTAGGTGTCCAACTTAGAGAGGTTTTACTGTATATATATATCTTTATTGTTAATGAATTTGAGTCCTTGCTTTTATGTGAACGAAATTTTGAGATTTCCTCCTTTTATACTTGTATATACAGCAAGTATAGAGGAAATACGAGTTGTGATTTCATTTCAGAACTAGTATGTTCTGGCCATCACAAGACTTTCTTTTATATTTTCCTATAGAAATTCACTTAAAATTTTTTTTTATTAAAACTATTATTTATTAAAATTATCTACCATAATGAATGCAGATGATTTTCATTTTAGAAGAAACAAACACTAAATATAAGAAAAGGAAGACAGTTCAATACTCTATAAATAAAGTCTTAAAAAATGCGTCTTCATAATGTTTACCTCATATATCAAGTTTCGTACAGTTATATGCCATAGAAAGTTAAGATATAGCCATCCCGTTTTCGGGAAAATTTGCGGTATAGCAGTGCCACTTATTGGCATCGAAACTGAATCAGCATAATGTCATATAATGGCTTTCTTAATTGTCAAGTTTTGTTTGATTATACACAATAAAACCTGATATATAACCCTTCCTGAAATTGCGGAAATCTACGTATAATAGCGCCACCTGTTGAGAGATTGGCACCAAAAATTGTTAAACACTGATTTATGTCGAGGCGCATCTACATAAAAATTTATATGTAATTATGTGCCGTAGTTCCTCAGACATAGCCTTCCCTTAAATTGGCGAAATCATTGTATAGCAGCGCCACCTGTTTAGCAATTGACACCAAAGGTTGGTAGGCACTAACTTATGTCAAAGTGCATCTGCGTCTAAATTTATATGCAAATTCGTGCAGCAGTTAATGAGAGTTAGACTTCCCTGAAATTGGGGAAATGGCCGCGTAGCAGCGTCACCTTTTGAGCAATTGGCACTAATTTAGATCAAGGTATATCTGCATATAGATTTATATGCAATTCTCTGCAGTAGTTCCTGAGATACAGTCGCCACAAAATCTTTTGTCACACACACACACACAGATATTTTCTAAGAATGTTCAAATCGTATTCTGGACCTCCTCAAAACGTGTAAATCCAACGAAAAACTGAAGTCGAAAATTTTTACGAATCCAATACTTTCTTCAATTGAATGTAGAAGAAAGTAAAAAGTAATGTAAAATAAACACATTTAGGAAACGGATTCCATCAAGGCAGATAACATTCTTTATCGTCTTCACCAGAACAAACAAATAATGCATCAAAATTGCAACTGGAGGGAGGTAATTTGCTGATCGTGTGAATTTAAAGTGATCGTGGAAAAGCAGATGTTTAACTGAGAATCATATCCGTGCTACCCAAATTATTATAGTAAAGTAAACATTCACATCCAACGAAAGCAATAAATAAAGATACACTTTTTCTTTTATTTTTATTTATTTGTTAATATATTTATTTATTTTATTTATATATTTATTTATTTTTTCAGAAGATAAGCATTAAACAATGAATTCACAATTCACATAAATGGTTAAACGTTATTATTAATCCATTTTTCAAATTATTTTAATTTTTAACTTAATACAATTAGTAATTACATTTAATTTTTTTTTTTTTTTAAATAAAACTATGGGACAAATGAAGGTAAATGAAAATTTACCTTTCTTTATATGATGCTATATGATTTTACCATGTATTGCATGATTTTTAGATGAATAAGTAATGTTCATTTAGTTTTCGGGTTTTGGGTTGGGTTCGGAATTAGAGAAGTCGGGTTTCGGGTCGGGTTCGGATGTAAAGACAGCGGGTTCGGGTCGCAAAAATTCTTTATTGCGGGTTCAAGTCGGTTTTCGGGTTGATGAAAATTTTTTTGTCGGATTCGGGTCGGGTTTCAGGTTAATTTAAAATTCATTTGTCGGGTTCGGGTCGGGTAAAACTCGACCCGTGCAGGACTCTATTTGTAATGAAGATATTTCCAAATTTTCTGTTGCTTCTTACTGCTTGATTTATGGTCATTGTTTGATTTTTCTGAAACTAACATAATTTCTTCTCCTATCTTCTCTACCCATTTGGATATCCATGAAGCTTTTAAAAAATTCGAAAAATCTTGTTAATGATATTTATTCCACTCCATTCTTGTCTGACGCTTGGAAATTACTCGTATAACTTCGGTTTTCGTTTAGCTTTGATATTTTTAAATTTTGTGAAATCTTGCTTTTTATGGTGTTCATTGAAAGTTCTGTACTTATTATTTAAAACTCTGCACTACTTAAAAAAATATCTTTAATCTTAAATTTAAATGTATCCACTACTGGTACAATTTTCATAACATGTGCACTTACCTAATATATATTTTCTTGTACATTAAATTTCATCATAATTTTTCATAATTTTCATATTCAATTTTTGTATAAATTTTGTATTATTTCCTTATATTATTTTTTCAAGAAGTTTTAATTCTACAGTGTTTTATTGTACGTTGAGCAAGGAGTCGCGTAGAAAACTAATGTTACTTTTTTTTTTTTTTTTTTTTTTTTCTTTATTAAACCAGCTCAGCCAAATCCATATATTTCGATATACTTAATCATGTGCTTTTGATATTAAACATAATGTGTCGATAAAAGCTGATTTTTTAAAGTTAGATAACATTCTTTTTTTTATTATTATTATTACTTTCCGATTTCCTCCTTGCATAGAAAAATAATCTATTTTTCATTCCAATGTCATATACGAGGACAGTTTTATTCACAACCATAATTGATTGATGCTTAATACCAATTCCTCTTATATATACCGATGGAATTTAAAATAATTCTGTAAACAAAGTTCAATCACATATGCTTTAAAATTTTAGAAAAAATATTAGCTATAATAGTTTTTTTTTAAGTCAGTAAATTTTGTGAAAAAATGAAAAATTGTAAACAAATAGCCTAAATTCTATAAACAAATATGTTATTTTTTATCGTTCAACACCTTATTTTAATAAATTTCAGAAATAAAGAAATGTTCAAAATTTTATTATTCCAATTGAAAAGTCTTTTATAATGACCGTGGCAAGATAAAAGGTTATTAAAATTTAAGTCGTTCATTCAATTACATTATTCATCAGATTCAAAAATTTATTAATTTTTTGTCAAAACTGAGCGAATTTTATTGATTTTTTGCTTCATCCACACGCAAAAATAACGTCCATGAGAAAAATACTACTCTCTAATAACACTTGAACTAACAGTAAGAGCCAGTATCACTGCAAATAGAAGTGTCTTAAGTTCAGACAGAAATTTGTCTGAAATATCAATTTAGACACAAAAATGTCTAAAAAACGTAACGATACAAATTTTCAGACACTACATACGTCTGAATTTAACACACATAAATGTCTTTATAAAAATAGGCTAAGTTAAGTTTCTGAATAATACTGATATGTCTGAAATTCAGGCATATTACACTTTTGTCACTTGAAAAAGCCATTTTACAATTCAGACACCTAGAAATTCAGACATGTTAACGGTCCAGACACTTAGAATTTCAAACACTTGTATTAACTTAGCAAATTTTTTACACAGATCCTATAATATGTATATGGTCTTTAAGTTTCTTTTCACATCCGCTATATTTAATAATATTTTATATAGTAAGTGCTCAAGCTATTTAGACCTTTTTAGCATTATGAAATTGAATTTTCAAAGAAAAAGAAATCGAATTTTTAAACGAGCAATCTATTCGCACATTTATCATACATTTTACAAAAAGAAAGTACTAAAAATCTACACATAAAATTTTAAATAGAAATGTATATTAAACTTTAGGTATTTTGCCAATAACTTTATTTAAGAAAAATGTTAAAAGATAAATTTACGATTTCTTTGATGAATACTACATATCTACTGAAGGCGGCTTAATGTCAAAGACTGCAGCACAGTCGGTTGGTCGCTGGTTTGTGAATCCATAGTTCGAGTCTAGCCTGTCGGAGAGGCTCGCTATGTGTGGAAATTTTCGCATAAGCATTTTATGTATGCTCTAGAAAATTCTAAATCCATTTTTAACTGGCAACTAAAGTACACACAATCTTATGCATTTATTTATTTATTTTAATAATTTATTTATGAAAAATGAGGGTTAAAAATGGCTGCTTTAAGTCATTTCAAGTGTCTTAAATCCAGTCACATTCATGTCTTAACTTAAGACATCTTACGTGTCTATAAATTGACACGATTTCCTGTCTGAAAATAAGGACACCTATTTAAGACACGTGACTTTCCTGTGATGTTTGCATTCATGAAAATATCTTTATTTAAGCCCATATACGAAGAATATTTATAACTTCTGAAAACTTTTTCAATAAGCAATTTATTTAAAAATATATATATACAGTAATATTTTTTTTGTATTTTAAGTCTTCTTTCAAAATTTTCAAGCGTGTCTTTTTTTCTGTACAAAAAAAAATTTATAAATGTACAAATAAATTCTTAACCATGATTTCTTTCTTTCTTTTTTTTTTTTTTTTTACCAATTCGAATATAGAGAAAGAAATGAAAATCTTTATAAATGTACAAATAAATTCTTAACCATGATTTCTTTTTTTTTTTTTTTTTTTTTTTACCAATTCGAATATAGAGAAAGAAATGAAAATCAGTATGGAATAAAAAATGAATGTTTTACTATAAATGTTTTTAACAAGCAGACTAAGAATTAATCATATGTATTCAAATCATATGTATTGTGGAATAAATTTTTTCAATTTTCTTGGGATTATCCATGTGATATTTTCTTTCATACATGACTCACAAAGCATATGTATTGACGAATAAATTTCTATTTATTCGGCATATTATGAGAAAAAGTTTCTGTTATCCAAGTCATACTTATTAATCTTAAAATTTAGAGAATAAAAAATTCAGATCGCTAAAAGAAGCTGTAAATTTCTAAACAAAAACATTAATTTAATTTAATTTAATTAATAATGATTTATGAGAAATGACAGTGGAATGTTGAAATTATATATATATATATATAATAATTAAGAAAGTCAATAAACAAAGTTAAAAATGCTAATTCAAAAATTATTCAAGCAAAAAATTCAAGATGCAGTATTAAAATATATAACCAGACTTCACGTAGAACAGAAATATGAATATTAATATTGACCCAACTTTAGAGACGACAATGCAAAATTTTGTGTTCCACTTCGTCATTCTGCACAGATGAAGGTACGCTTTACGCTACCGAAACTGCAGTCTGCACTTAAAAAAATTTTATTGGCGTCTTTAACGTTTTGTCAATATTAATATTTATAAATGCAGTGGGAATACTGCAAATTCAAATATATATATATGTGTAATCCTAACAGGTTTCAGAAGGTATGTCAAGCTAGCATACTCCAGCGTGTAATCAGAAATAATTTGCTAGCTTGACATATCTTCTGAAAATTGTTAGGATTACATAATTTTCTTTCTTTTTTTTCTTTTTTTTTCTTTTTGAATTTGCAGTATTCCCACCTGCAAGTTGATACTCCATCTATTGAATTTTTGGCTTGAATAATTTGTGAATTAAATTAACATTTCCAATCTTGTTTATTAACTTTGTTTGAAAAATTATACTTTTACATTCCACTGTCATTTCTCATAAATCATTACTAATTGTATATCAATTGTATATCAATCATAATCTGAAAGACCAAAATTCATATATAATAGCATCAAATATATAGAGAGGAAGAGCAATAGAATAAATTTATAATTTTGTCCATACTTCTGACAAAATATGAAGATATAATGTCCTGATAAGTAGCGCATCTGTAAAACGGCTCTAAACATTTTTCGTCTCATCAGTTAAAATTTATTTAAAATTCCTAATTCAGATAAACAAAAATATATCGACAATTTATTTTTCATAAACTGCATATATAAAGCATAATCAAGCGAAAAAAAAATGTCTTACCTTCTGTTCGTACAGCTCTTATACAGATACATTTACAAGCAATACCACATGATAATATATATATTGCATTCATGTAAAATATATTATATATATTTTATTAACGATTATTTATTTTTATTTTTTAACTTTCATTTATTTATTTTTTAGATTTTACAGATTTGGTGATGGCTGACGAAATCCAAGAATCAATCGATATAAAAATGAATCGATAAATTCCTATTCTCAGAAAATAGTTTTCGCACAAAATCGGAGTACATTAAAGACATACAATCCCGATTTTTCCATTTCTTTGTATCAGCAGATTTATTTATATGGAAAGACAAAATTTCCTGCATGAATGTAAATTATGTGACAAAATTTGATCATAATGCTTCTAGTTAAGCAGAAAGTCTACTATCCTACATAGTGAAATGTATTTTTGCATTAGTAAATATTGAATTATGTTAAACTAAGTCATAAATAAAAAATTAAAAACAAAATATGTCTCACAAATGATTTATAACACATCTTATGAACACTATATATTGTAACGACATAAAAAACAACAACTATTAATTATTAATAGAAAAAAAAAGGATTGCAAATGTTTAATTAAACTTTACATATTATAACAGATTTCTGTGCATGGAACGTACCGTAAAATTCCAGGTCTTGCCTGTATAACATTTACATGTTTATCATAAATATACATATTTACGTATAATAACGATAATTGGTTAAACACAAAATTTTCAGTATCATAAATGAATGACATATTATATTTAAAAAAACGGAACACGCAATATGTGATAAACGTAATTGGAGTTAAGAAAGGTTTAAATACTCTTATGAAATCTTCAATTATTTTTACGAACTATAAAGTTGAATCACGTTACACTATATTTATAAAAAAAGTACACGCTATATATAACTTTAAACTTATATTTTTTATTTACATAAGCTTTATAGTGCTAATAAAAAATAATTACTATCCAATACAGCAAAGCATGAAAACTTACCTTTATGTAATTATAATCATTTTATTCATATAATCATTTCTTTTCATTATTATTTTAAAATGGTTAAAAAATAAAATAAAATAAAATAAAATAAATTTAAAAACTACAGTGATATTTCTATTGTCCAGTATAAAATTAAATACCCTAAGGGACAAAACAGAAAGCCACACTTGAATATTTTCCTTTTCTCTTTCTACAACCGCCAATTTTATCGTTTGAAAAGCAAAATTTCCAACAGATTTTATTACGTCGTCTTCCACGTACGTTTTAGGATTGAACCCAGTGATAAAAACAAAATGTCATTGTCAGGAAAATTGTTATTTTAGAAGGTATTTCCAAAATGGCAAGGAAAAGGCCATTAAAAGTGCCACAAAAAGTATTAATTTTAGAATGAAAATTAAAAAATATTTTAATACGTGACATGGAAAAATACTTAAATGTTAACGAAATATTGTAAGATGGTTTTTAACAAGATATAAATTTTTTTGACTGTTTAAACTGGAAATTTGGCTTTAGGCGGCCACGTTGCTCATCCAAGCGAGATGATGGCAAGTTAAAAAGCAAACCGTTAAAAAATCGACTTCTATCAACTTCAAAACTTAGAAAAGACTCAATAAAAGTATTTAGCATAATAATTTCTTCAAAAATAATTTCAGCTACAATTAAACAAAGCAGGTTAAAAAACAGAAGATCTGCAGAAAAAGCCTTTATTAAGGATAATTATTAAAAGTAGCAAGTCTTCAGATGATTAAAAAATTAAAAAATATATATATCACTTTATTATTGGGTTGAACTGACTTTCTCTGGTGAGTCAAATTTAATTTATTTCGAGTTTAATTTATGAGTTTAATTTATTTCGAGCTGATGGAAAAAGCTTATAGGACGGCAAAAATATGACCGATTTAATGAAAATTGCTCTCTTAAAACAGTGACACATTCTCTGTACATTACGGTACTGTGGTGCATAACTTTTCAAGGGGTCGAGCAAATTTTCCTGCTCAAGGGATCAATTAACTCGAAATAAAACACTGACATAATAAAAGTGGCACCTGACCGACAATTTTTAAGCTATCCCTGACTTTTCCGCAAACAGCATTTCAAGATGATAATGCACTTTGATACAAAGCGTCTGTGGTTCGTTTATTTGATTAAAATCGTTAAATTACCTACCCATTCCCTTGAGCACCTATAATTCTGTAAGCAATCATATCTTTTTTCTACTTTAATTTGAATCCCACAAAGAATACCGTAGAATTTCTTCTTTACCAGACCTACAAATAGTCCTAATTTCAATCTGCGCGAGAATGTTTAGTCTATAAAAAGGCGGGCAGAGAGGGGGAAGGATTCGAAATTTGCAGCCTTTAACTCTGCAAGAATTAAAAAAATATATATTTATGATATTTGGCTCAGTGAAATTTCTGAGATTTATATTAAAACACTATGCCATTGCGCATTAAAGCAGTAATTCATATAAAGGTGTAATAACCCAATGCAGAATACATATTTTTATTAAGTAGTTGTTTAGAAGTTTGGACTTAACAAATAAGTAGTTTTATTTCATATATTAAAATATAACTCGTTTATTTCATATAATAAATCATAATAGAATACAAAGTTAGGTTAATTATATTACGTTTAAAAAGGAAGTTTTATGTAGATTTTTATTAAGTCCTACATAGAGTCTAATAAAGCGAATTATAAGTCGAAAATGTACATTGATATCATTTCATCCCGTTGGTAATATGCAAACATGAGTTTTATTTGTTTCAACTATTAGTTTTGAAGTTATTACAAATAAAAAAGGTGTAAGTAAATTTTCTGCAGTGCGGCTTTTTTTTTTTTTTTTTTTTATGGTCCCTTTGTGTATACTGTTCGATCGCGAAAATCTGGTATATGACTTTGGTATACATTTTTAAAAAAGGGCTAACAAATGTTATACTCGGATGGTAGTTTGCGACGGTACTTTTCGCAAAACAAATCTTTTGACTTTCTCGCCTCTGTACGTGACGTCTAATTTTGATCTAATTGGTACTAAAAATTTAAGTTAAAAAAAATAATAATAACAGTAGAAGCTTTTTATCGTGGAGCCCTGAAAAGCGTAAAATAAAAATTTATTCTTGCAAAGACATGCAAAGACATAAGTGAAAGTTTCAACACTAAGAAAATTTTAGAGAAAATTATAGATATTTAACTTTTGCAAGAGATGAAAATTTTTAAATATTCAAAGTATTTAAAAAAATTATCGAAACTAATATTCTTAGTCATTAGTTTCTACATAAATATTTGTTAAGCCATAAATTCCAAAGGTCTCGAAAGCTTTTTAAAGTATTTCGAAGATTTAAAAATTTTCATCTCTTGGAAAAGTGAAATATCTATATTTTTTATAAAATTTTCTTAGTATTGAAGCTTTCATTTATTTATAGCATGTTTTTGCAAGAATAAATTTTTATTTTATGCTTTTCAGGGTTCCACAATAAAAAGCATCTACTGTTATTTTTTTTTTTCTGCTTTTTAGTTATAAAAAAAAGCTTCTAAAAAACGAATAAAAAATTCTTAGGATACTGTGTAAGCTTTGAAAGATCTTCTTTTACCAATTGACACCTCTTCTATTAATCATCTGCAAAAATTAACACATCGGCCCTTGGAGAATCGAACCCACGACACGTTCTAACCAAGATTCAAAGAACAGTAAAGAAAAGTCATAGAACATGCTAAAAGATTCCAACAAATACCTATACAAAAAGAATATTCTTCACGAATGCTTTTTTAAATATTTTGAATATTGAAAATTTTTCATCTCTTGCAAAGTGAAATATTTATACTTTTCTGTAAATATTTATATTTTAGTTTAACGTTTATTTATTTTTTTATAGCATGTCCTCGCAAGATTTCTTTCTTTTTTCTTTTTCTTTTTTTTAAAAACTTTTTAGGGCTACACAGTAAATCGTCCAGTGTTTTTATTATTATTATTATATTATTACTATTACTATTATTACTATTATTATTATTTCATTTATTATATTTTTATTTTGTGCGTTTTAGTAACTAAAAGAAGATTCTTAAAAAATTAATCAAAAATTTTTAGGATAGTATGTAGACAACGAGGGATCTTTCTTTTATCATTTGACATCTTTCCTATTAATTATCTGCAATAAAGTAACGCATCGGCTATCGAGGATCGTACTTACAACCATCGCATTATCAACATGACGCTCTATCCAATTGAGCTAATAATTGACGAAAAAGGGTGTTAAAATTCACGTTAAAGTGGGAACGTTTTGATTTTCAGTGTGACACGTAGACACAATGACTAAATTCAATTTTTAAAAAAATCTTCGAAAAAATACATTTATTTGTATATATATATATATATATTTATATATATATATATATATACACACACTAAGAGACAAAAAAATGCCGCACTTGGATATTTTCCTTTTCACCTTCTACAACCGCCACTTTTATCGTTTGAAAAGCAAATTTTCTAGTAGATTTTATTATGTTGTTCTTCATATAAACTTTAGCATTGAGACCAGCGTTAAAAACAAAATGCAATTGTCAGAAAAACTCTAATTTTAGAAATTATTTCAAAAATGGAAAGAATAAGGCAGTTAACGATATCACAAAAAGTATTAATTTTTGAATAAATATAAAAAAAATATTTTAATACATGACATGGCAAAATAATCAAATGTTAACGAAATATTGGTAAAATGGTTTTTAGCAAAATATAAAATATTTTGGCCGTTTAAACTGGAAATTTGGCTTTAGGTGGGCACGTTTGTCATCCAAACAAGATCACAGCAAATTAAAAAGTAAATGTTTAAAAAATCGATTTGTATCATGTTCAGAACGTTTAAAACATTAAAAAATGTGCATAGTAAATTACTTTCTTCAAAAACAATGAGGGAACAAATAAACAAAGCAGGTTAAAGAACAGAAAATCTGCGAAAAAAGCCATTATTAAGGAAAAGAATTAGAAAAAAAAAAAAACAATACTTTAGTTGACCAAAAATTTAAAAACATTATCAGTTAATTATTAGGCTGAACTGGTTTTCTCTGATGAATCAAGTTTACTTTATTTCGAGCTGATGAAAAAAGCTAGAATGAGGACAAAAATATGACTGACTTAATGAAAATCGCATTCTTAAAACAGTGATATTTTCTCCGTACATTATGGTACGGCAGTGCACAATTTTTCAAGAAATCAGGCAAATTTTCATGCTCAAGGGACCAATTAACTCAAAATAAAACACAGTGATTGTAAAAGTGGCGCCTGACCGACTATTTTGGAGATATTTCAGACTTTCCTTCAAACAGCATTTCAAGATGATAATGTACCTTGCTGTACGGCATCTGTGGTACGTCACTGTGAATCAAATTGTTAAAATTACCTATCCATTCACATGAGCCTCTATAATTCTGTAAGTAATAATTTCTTTTTTCACTCTAAGTTAAATCTCACAAAGAATATCCCAGAGTTTTTCTTTATTGGAGTTGGAAACAGTCGTAATCTCAATTCACTCGAAAATGTTTAGTCATAAAAAGGGCGCGGGGAGAGAGAGGAGGATTAGAAAACTGTAACCTACAGTTTTGAAGGAACTAGAAAAATTATTTACAATATTTAACACAGTAAAATTTTTGAGATTTATATCAAAAAACGGTATAATACTATGCCACTGTTCATTACAGCAGTAACTCTATATAAAGGTGGAATTAACCCAATACAGAATACATGTTTTTATTAAAAAATCGCTTAGATCTAACAAATGAATAGTCTTATTTCATATATTAAAATATAACTTTCTTATTTCATTTTATAAATTATAATAGAATACAAAGTGTATGGCTATTGCATTATGTTTAAAAAGAAAGATTTATGTAGATTTTTACAGAGCACTTCGTAGAGTGTAATAAAGCGAATTATTAAATCGAAAATGTACATAGGTATCATTTCTTCCCTTTGGTATTATGCAAACATGACAGTTTTAATTGTTCCAACCATTAATTTTAAAGTTATTACAAATAAAAAAAGTTATGAGTCATTTTTTCTGCAGTGCGGCTTATTTTTATTTTTATTTATTTATTTATTTATTTATTTATTTATTTTTTGTCGCTTAGTGTATATATTATTATTATTATTATTATTATTATTATTACTTAAAACTTTTTATTTGGGACTTTTTTAATATCTAAATTATTTTCTGTTTTTTAATAGCTACAAAAAAAAAAAAAGTCTTTAAAAAGTTTTAGGATGCGTAATCAACGAAAAAATTTCTTTTATCAATTAACACCTTTTCTACTAATTATCTGCAAAATTTAACACGCTGGACCTTCAGGGATCAAACTCTCGACCACCGCGTTATTAACATGTTGCTCTAACCAATAAAGCCAAAGAGCAACATATAGAATAGCTTATATTTCGTTTAAAATGGAGGTGCCTCGTTTATTAACGTTACACGAAGACGCGATGGCAAATCCAATTTCATATATAAAAAACTTCTAATTTAGAATCATAGAATCTTTAAATATTGCTTACACTTTTGTGTTTAAAGAGTGTTTGTTTCAAATATTTAAATTCAGTGATTCTTTAAATTGTTTTTCCTTAGCTTAAACATTTTAAAGTAAAAAAAAAAAAAAAAAGGCAAAGGCGAATAAAAGGGTTACGAATACAAAGGCGAACTCAAAAACAAGTTGGTTGTCAGAAAAACTCGTAATGAAAAGTTTTCATCAGGGCAAATTTAACAAGAAATGTATATTCATCTGTGTATTTTAAAAGGAGAAAGAAGGGCGAACTCAACAACTACCTGTAGATTATGTGAAGGGTCAAAATCCATTCACTGATTTTTTGCAAATATATAAAGCCATAAATTTGCAATGATTTATTTTTTTTATATCTAAGCCCATATATTTTCTTTTAATAATAGATTTTTTCTAATTATTTAAACCCATAAATTTGTCCTATTTGATTATTTTGTAAATATTTAAATTATCATAAGTAGTTCAATTTTTTCCTTTCTACTGTTATTATAACTGTTATAGTTATTACTGATTATGTTATATTAATTAATGACAATTATATATTCATGTTTTCAAAACTTTGATGGTATTAAACATGTTTTTATTTATTTATTCCATACAGCGTGGAAACGGATCTCTACGTATAAATAAATATATATATTTTTAATATTTAAAGTTTAAATGTATTACCCCCCCCCCCCCCTCGTGATAATGATAATTGTGCTTTGAAATGTTGTATAAAAAAGGTTTGTTTTACTTCCTCAAAGTTGTTAAGTTTACATACACACACATCTGTATACAACCGGACATAAAGTTTATTATCAATTTCAAATTACAATTTTTCACCAAAAAACGCCCCAGAGCCAAATCTGGAAGCAACTCTTGTTGTGTTACCATAGAAACATTACCTCTCACTAGAATCGTCTAAAACCATGTGACTCCTACGCCCAGTTATCACGGTCGCACAGTACTGTCAAGTACTGCCTACATTTCCAATACTGATATAGATATTCAAACATATGATATAATCAATCGAAACCTTTCCTATTATACTTTCTATTATGGAGTTATAATTTTACAAAACTAGTCGTTTAAAAAATTATCCACAAACAGTACATAAAACAGAGAATAAAAAATGTTTTTGTACTATCTTCATTATTGCATAAATGTATCTTGGATTTCAAATAAAAATCTGTAATTAGCAATTTATTAACTATAAAATTCTAAAAGAAATTATTTTCATTAAAAATCATTTCACTTTTTTAAAATATGTTCTAATTTGAAATAGCGGAAATTAGGCAAATACAATATTTGAATTCGACAATATTCTGTTGAGCAGAGTGTAGTACAGGAAGGAGAGGGGAGATGAAATTCTTACGAACTTTATATCATCATCTAAAAATATTACAAATTTGTACCGTTTGAAAATAATTGTTCTAGAAAATAAGAATGCCCTGTAATATCTCGATTACTGCAATTTTAATTTCTGTTACTCTCACATGCAGTTATAAATTAACTATTTCATTATTATTTATATTAAACTGTTACAAATTTTCTTGTCGTAATTTATAAAATAATTTGCATCTCAAATTTAATGCGTGTTTCTTGAAAAAAATGTTATTTTAATTTCGAAAATCGTAATTTGCTACTTTGTAATTTAATTATCTTACTAAGCACCAAGAACATATTTTATATGGTTTTGTTTATCTTTTTTTTTTTTTCTTTTTTTATTTCTTTTTTTTTTTTTTTTTTTGAAAATATTACTTTTTTTATAAAACACTGGTTGTTGTTCATTAAAAGACAATTCTTTAAAAGCGATCTAAACATCAAAAATATTTGCAGAGAAGATTTTATGTTGTTTTCTTTCTTATGTAACACATATATATTCAAATTTAAAGTATTTCGGAAAAATCCATTCAATTAGTAGCACATTATATTTTAATTAGAAATTAATTCCACTTTTCTGAAACATCTTCTTTTCATAATTAATAATAGAGATATAATTTGAAGAATTAAAATCCTATTTTAACATCGTAATATATACTTTCCTTGTATATATTACGATGCACTTAAATGTAAAATTTATGAAATAAATTAATAAAATTGAATTCATTTTTAAACAATGGATCAAATGGTTTAAACATAATTGAAATGCGAAGATTTTAGGCCCAATTTCTTAAAACTCACTTAAGGATTATTTTACCAAGTTATAGTCCACTAAGAAGATGAATAAAAACAATACAAAAGATCACTGAGATGAAATTTCTTAAGTATGTGAAAAGTTATGCTTGAAAAAAGGACAGATAGATAAAAAGATTTGTCTAGTGCGAAACGATAGAATTTATCCTAACCTAAACTAATTAAAAGCATAGATTGTTCTGAAAGCTAATTAAATATCGGGAAGCAAAGCAATGAAAAGTCATAATGATAAACTTCCTTTTGTGCGAGTGTTTTGAAAGGAACCTTTTTCCTTAATTTTTGTTGATTATTTTTATATATCTTACCATATTCTATATCTTACAATTAAAATGTTTAAACATATTATACAGAAGGATATTAATATATATGTTACGGTGAAACACCGATATCTGGAGAATGTCGACTTTCACCGGTGAATGTCAACAAACACATAGTTGCTTGGTGTATGTCCGAAATATTTGCTAAATACCCTTATTTCTGACTTACACCAGTAAATGTCGACATTCACCATGCACTAATGGTGAATGTTGAACAGGTCCGAGATGTATATTTTCTTCTCCGTAATTCAGTCGCAATAAATTTTTCGCCTCTCTTTCTGAGAGGAATGACTAAGAACTGAAAACACACAGTACATTCAAAATGAGAAAGGGAAATAATAGAAGTTAAAAACTTACTTAATTATACAGTACATTCAAAATGAGAAAGGAAAATAATAGAAGTTAAAAACTTACTTAATTATACAGTACGTTCTAAATGAGAAAATAAAATAATAGTAATAAAAAACTTACTAAATTATGTGATTCAAATGTTATTTATTGCAACAACTGAAACTATTATGACACTTTGAATTGCACAAGAGGCACTTGCTTTTACAACTGCATTTAATAGTGGAACACTTCTTTTTGCAATGACAGCGTTTATAGCCTTGCCCACCGCTTCTCGAATTAGCTGCAGCTGCTTCTCTCAGCGAAATTTCTTGAAAATGAATCTCATCAATGGAAAGTAACTTTTCTTTACAAATTACGAACTGATTACGTGTGTAAAGCTGCTTGAGGGTACCATTTTCATTTGCAAGTTTATAGAAGTCGGAGTCTTCTATTCCAACAACAACCGCTAACACATTTCGGTTATCTGTACGACCACGGTCGACATCAGGGACTTGTATTCGTACAGTATCACCAATTTGAGCAGGAGGAAATTGTTTTTGTGAGGTTCGTAACATTTTTGTTGCTTGCAGTAGAAGATTATCTTTCGCGGCCGCTCTTTTTATAGAAATTAACTCGTGTTTTTCAGTCAGAACTTGATGTGAAGACGTGGTAGATTGCAAGTCCTCTTCAATATTTTTCTTTGGAATATGGTTTTCGGTATGACCACCACTCAAATTTTTTTCAGAAGTATTACCAGTTTCTTCAAGCTGTTCTTCGGTTTCAAAAGTATTGGCAATTTCTTCAAGTTGTTCTTCGGTTTCGATATTTGTGATTTGTTCGCTAGGCAAAACAGACGATGCTATGCCTCTTTTCGCTTTAAAGCCAAACATGGCTTCATAAGGACTTTGGCGTATTCCTTCGTGGTATGTAGTGTTCTTGGCAAATTGGACAAAGGGTAAACCTTCTGACCATTTATTTGTATGGTTATCGTTCATCCATGAAGTTAGCATATTCTCTATATCCTGATTGGCCCTTTCAACTGAGCCTTGTGTTTGACTATGCCGAGGCTTTCCATGAACTATCTTAAAATCTTTCCACATAGCGCATATTTCGGATATGACTTGATTACTGAATTCTCTACCATTATCTGATTGCAATATTGCTGGAGCACCAAATGTTAAAAATATTGGAAGAACGTGATACGCTACTTCTTCCGCCCTCTTAGTTTTCAAAGGTCGTAGCTGGACAAACTTAGTTAAATGATCTTGATACACCATTATGAACTTATATTCGCCATCTCTGTTTAACTGCAGATCTATCAGATCAACTTGACATCTTGAGTTTAACTCAGAACTGATCATTGGTTTCACAACAATACCTTTCCTAGGTGCACTGTGTTTCATTTGACACTGTCTGCATAAATTTAAATACAACATTACAACTTCATATGTAATATTTTTGTATTTATTTTGCAACTCTTTAAGCATACGTGTTCTTCCTCCGTGGCCTATTCTGGTGTGAGTTTCATATAGTATACTGAACAATTCATCATTGGTAACATAATACTGTATATTCGTTTCTCCTGGTTTTAATGGTACAATTAACTTCTCTTCATCATTAATTTTTAAAACGTCAAAACGTTTTAATCGTCTGTAATCCAAAGGTGTGTTGCAGTTAGTTTTAGCAGAAACCACTTCAGAAAGTATTTTAGAGTACTTTTCTTGAGAAAAATAAAAACAATTGTCTTCTCGTTTACCCGCAATTAATGCATTTAACTTTTCAAGAAGAAGATCACGATTCACTGCAGTATCCATTCTGTATAAATTAGGGTATCGAAAAAAAAAAAATTAAGAAAACGTTGCTCTCACCATCAAACCTTGCATAAGACTGACAAAGCTGACTGACTCCAAGCGGAAAAAAGGATATGGCGGGAAACAGCCAGTCGCCTCTTTGTCTGCTCCTCTCTTTTCGACCTCCATCAGAGCATATCTGTGATTGTCGACATACACCGGTGAGGGTCCGAATGTACAAGAATGTAATGAAATATTCGATCTTTCTCCGACGTATTTGGTGTTTGTTGACATTCGCCGGTGAAAGTCGACATTCTCCAATTTCGGTCTTTCACGGTAACATATATACATATATAATCGAAATTCGCTTTAAAATACAAGGTGGGCAAAAAGTCCGTAAATACTTTAAAAATTCATAAAACCCGAAAAAAAAAAACGAAATAAAAAACGGTTTGCAGGTTTAGCATTGATAGGCCACGGGATATACAGGTGGAGGACAAAATAATGTGAACACTTTCGCTTTTTTACGTATTGTCAATTATCGTGAAAAGTTCTTTAGGAATCACCTTGAAACTTTGGTAGCATAAAGAACATGTTATACTCTATATTTGTCAGTAAAAGTTGTGTCATGAAAAGGAAAAGGGGACCAGTAAAAAATTAAACAAAAATCAAAATATTTTGTATCACCCTGTAAAAGGTAATGCTTCAAATGCATTTTGGCCGTAGCATGCGATTATGAGGACTATTCTCATTTTATGTATAAAATTTCATGAGGCTACCACGTATATTCATGGAGATATAATGGTTTCTTTAAAACATTGCAAAAACTATTTCCACTTTTTTAATTATAACACGTAGGGTATTAGACCCAGTGCAAAGCTTTTTTTCAGGATATATGACATACTACACTAAGACACAGCATACAGCAATCAGAATGAAAAAAGGTTAAATACCTTATGAAATACGAGCACTTTTACTAAATAATTTTTAACTACGCATGCGCAAGCTTTACGAGAGACAGAATAAACAGAATTTAAGTTCTTCTAAAAAAAACGAAAGACGTTAGGGGTTTTAATCAATATTTATTTACAATCAGCGAAAACACTGTAATATCATTGGGTATTGACTGAATCAAAATAATAATGTGAGTAAAACCCCTTATGGTTTAGCTTTTCTTTTGAGAGAACTGAAATTCTGTTGATTCTATCTCTCGTAAGGTTTTGAATTTACGTGATATTTGTTTGGAGTTTTTGTATAAGTTGCTCAATATCTTTGGATATTAAATGACTCAAATGAAACTTTTATAAAGCTTGCGCATGCGTAGTTAAAAATTATTTTGTAAAAGTGCTCGTATTTCATAAGGTATTTAACCTTTTTTCATTCTGATTGCTGTATGCTGTGTCTAGTGCAGTATGTCATATATCCTGAAAAAAAGCTTTGCACTGGGTCTAATACCCTACGTGTTATAACTAAAAAAGTGGAAATTGTTTTTGCAACGGTTTAAAGAAACCATTATATCTCCATGAATGTACGTGGTAGCCTCATGAAATTTTATACATAAAATGCAAAAAGTCCTCATAATCGCATGCTACGGCCAAAATGCATTTAAAGCATTACCTTTTACAGGGTGATTCAAAATATTTTGATTTTTGTTTAATTTTTTACTGGTCCCCTTTTCCTTTTCATGACATAACTTTTACTGACAAATATAGAGTATAACATGTTCTTTATGCTACCAAAGTTTCAAAGTGATTCCTAAAGAACTTTTCACGATAATTGACAATACGTAAAAAAAGCGAAAGTGTTCACATTATTTTGTCCTCCACCTGTATATATATATATTTAAGATAAGAAAAAAAAACAGTCGACATATGGCGCTGATATGAACGACTTAGTTGGAAATATGCAAATGAGACAGGCGATTATGACTACTTTTGGCTATGGGATATTTAAAATCCCTGGTGTATTCATCCCGTTTATCCAGTATGTTAGAATTGAAAAATGCAATCCGCTAAGACCTGTCATGAATAAAGCCGGACATGCTGTACTCTGCCGTTGCTGTATTTGTGACACGCCTGCAATGAGTTGTCACTTGTGGTGATGGACATGTGGAATATATATTGCTATAATAAATGATTTGGTAACATTAGTTTTGTTATTTACCAGGGTTTCCACGGCCCGATTTTTTTCAAGGACTCTTCCACCAGTATCATCTAAAAATAAATTTCTTATTAAACGTACAGTATACATTTAAGAATAAATTTATCTTAAGAGTAATCTGGTGGAAGAGTCCTTGAAAAAAGGCGTGACCGTGGAAACCCTGTTTACATGTCTTTTCTTTCACTTATGTACGAAACGCCACCTATCGGCTGTTTTTAGAACTATTTTTTTTTCTTATCTTAACAAATATCCCATGACTTATCGATGCTAAATCTGCAAACTGTTTATTTCGGTTATTTTTTTTCGGGTCTTATGAATTTTTAAAGTATTAGGTCTTTGCATAAATTCGTGCGTTTTTTTTTATTGCTTCATTTCATAAAAATACATCAAATCAAATGACAATTTTAATCAAAATACTCTCCATTACTTTCTACAACCTTTGCCCATTTTTCGGGTAACAAATGTATGCCACGGCGATAGAAGCTCTCGTCTTTGGAGGCAATAAAATGATCTGCGTCCGCACGAACTTTTGCAACGACCTAATATTTACGGACTTTTTGCCCACCCTGTACTTATTATATTTTATTAAATTTAGAAACATAATTTGAATAATTTTATTTTTAAGGATTAGAAGCTATGTGATGATTTGTTAGAATATTATTCCATGACTTATTTATTTTGCTTTTTGTGAGAATTTACAAGTAGATTAGCTTTACAAAAGTTGAAACATACACATAAAATGCATGCTCAGATTTAACATCAAAGTTTTTATCTGAACCATTATATACCCCATTAAATAACTAGGTAGAATTTTTTTAATCTGAAAAAGGAAGAAATACCTTTAATATTAATTATACCTTATGATATTAATTAATTGTAATGAATATTAAATATTTATATCATTTTGTTTTTGGAGAATTAAATTATGCTTATAGTATTATTATTATTATTATTTTTATTTTATTTTATTTATTATTATTTTCAAAATTCGAAATTTTTACTTTTAACATTTATACATTCAGGTGTTTATTTTTCACAGTTTTCGAGAATCCAATACTAGTTAATATTGTATAAACACGTTAATGTTTGGGGATTGGGTTGTGGCTTTACGGTTATTTTATGCCCTTTATGATTCATTAGACCTGGGCATGCGGCTTAAAGTGACCTTACCACTATGAACGGCTATGCCTAAACCAGGATTCGAATACAGTGTCGGGGAATTAAAGGCCAGGGAGCTCATGGTGGTGGAATTAGTGTAAGGGTAGAATAAATGTCTATGGTGTTCAAATATGTGTAACAATTTAAAATTTTGTGCTGGAACACATTGAAAACAATCATTCTATCTGAACTAATACCTCTGAACCAACAGCTCATGTACATTTCATCTAAAATAGTCCCTTACGTGACTTTATTTCTCTTCTTATCGATTCTCATTTACAACACCAAAAGTTTCTACGTTCAGCGTTTGGAAGTGTTATGCCTCTTTTGAGTAAGCTGCGAAGTGACCAAGAATATGGCGGTGTCTATTCTCATTAAATCGTTTTGAACTGTCAAGTGCTCTGCCTTCCACGTAGGTCATCAAGGAGGTATCACTTCTGTGGATTATCGAAATTATAATATCGCTTCTCGGCCTCTTGGCTAAGATCAAAGTGTAGTATCAAAATTGTAATGTAATGTCTCCGGACCTCTTCGCAAGAACAATCTCTCAGATCGTCACTAATAGTTCACTGAGCAGCTCTAGTGCAATTTTAAACTCATTAAATCTCAACCTGAGGCGAAATATTCTTTCAATGTTAGAAAGAATATTTCGCCTCAGGTTTTAAAGTACTAGGAGTAGATTGCACCATTACTATTCCATCAAGTTGCTTTGAAAACCGCAATTCAAAGTTTTGCCACTGAGTTGCAAATAGCTTGATGATAATGCTCATGTTAAGTAATTGTGTGTAAATGCATAAGATAACCAGGAGCATGAGTATCCGGGAAGGGAATTTTGTCGCAAATACTGTGTGATGATAAGAAACTACACTCTTTGAAAATAAAGCTATTCCGTAAAAAAAAAAAAAAAAAAAAAAATACAGTTATATTACAGAAAATGTCTGACATCAAAGTTGCCAGAAAAAATATTTATATTATGCATAACATACGTTGACAAAAATTTTCTGTAACAGAAAATATTCGTACACAACAGACTTTTTTCCGTAGGGCACATTGTAAAAAATCTCGAATGAAATAAAATTCTCAAGATCTGCCAGTCAGGGTCGAGCTAAATCCCACCGTATAATAACCGATTATGTTACCTCTCGAACACGAAAGCTCAATTTGGGATATTATTTAGCACAACCCAATCATTCTTTCTTACCATGTTCTCCATATATGAAACAAAATAAAATATCTAACCACCAAATGGAAATTTCAAGTGAGCTGCAACAAAGTTTCCTGCCAAATTTTATGTAGTTGCAGAAAAAATGTTTCTTTTGACGATCTGATGAGTAATTTTAAACTAAATTTCTGTTGTTTTGGAAAACATAAGTTTCTATAGAAAAGTTACAGAAAATTTATGTCTTTTAACATATTTTTCTTTTTTAATTATTTTTTAATTATTATTTTTTAATTATTTAATTTATTTTTTTCTCAGTGCATTCATCTTCCCATATTATGTAACCTGTCATTTCAACATGATTATGCCCTAATCATAACACAGTAGCAGTCAGATATTAACTGATTATTTTTTTTCAGGAGCCTTCACCTTGCCATGTTACGTAACCAGTGATTTTAAAATGATGATGCCCTCACTCATAACGCAGCAGTCAGATATTTTCTCCAGGATTGTTTTGGGGGATGATATTTAATATTAATTCTCTTTTGTCAATAATGATTAAAATTTTTTGAAAGCCATGTAACTATTATAAACTAATAACTCATTATTCGCAGCAAATATCCCTTCCACTCCCCCCCCCCCCTAAAAAATAGATTTTTCCCCTCCTCTTTGCTTTGAAACTGAAAAATCAAAAAATTATCAAAAACGGTTTTTTGTACTAAAGTCTAGTCTTTCCACTTTGGAGCAGTTTCAAGCAGACTCTCCAGTTTGTTTCTGTGCAGTTTGAAGCCGAATTATGCGCGCTTTTTTTTTTCCCCTCCTTCCACCTTAGGGAAAAGGAAGGAAGAATTTCACGAAATCCTATGTTAAAGGGGGTCAAAGCCCCAAACCAAACTTTCACATCAAAGTTCGTGACCCAATCTCCCATAGAATCATTATGGCCGTCTTGAGTTAGTGAGTCAATCAGTGGATTTACTCTTACATATACATAGTCAAACCATAATTAAAGCCTTTTTCTTACTATAAAAACTTCTATAAAACACTTCTATAAAATCTTATTAAAATGACATCTTAATAATAACAACTTACAATAGTAATTTAAAAAATTTCTTGAAGTACCTTTTAATATGAATTAATATAAGTTTAATAATGAGCAATAAAGCATCTTACTAAATAAGCGATTTTTTTTTAAGAACAATTATATTCGCGAGCAACACTGTAATACATTTAAATTAAATAAAGATAATATAACAAGAAAAATATTAAATTAGATCACGGAGTTTGGATTAGCGCAGTAAACTTTGAGAAAAGCAACAATTTTGATTTAAAGATTTAACAGTCAACTGGAGTAAAGTAGTGGACTGTAGTAAATGGCATCATAGGTTAATGTGATTTTTTTCTTTTCTTTTACTTTTATAAATTAAGTTTAAAATCTAAACAGTTTAACATTTTCTACTGTGATAAATTTGATTCTGTAATAAATACAATAAATTAAATTTTAAAAAAACATTTCCCTTTCAAAGGAATTTTATCTCTCCACATGAAAAGTTGTTTTATAATGTCGAATATTGAATTGAAATACCACGTTTTATTTAACTTTAAAAAATCTAACGATTAGAAAAAAAATCGAAACGATACTTCCATATTGAAATCGCGATTATATGTAAAAAAATATATTTAATCACTTGATTAGAAGAATGAAAAATAATTTTATTTGAAAAAATAAAATGTTCAAACTAAAGTAAATGAATAACATCATAAGCACTATTTATATGGAACAAAATGTATCCAGATCAATAGACAAGAGAAGTTACGAGTCCGACATTGCCCGAGAAAATATTTTTCTTTTTTGTTTGTTTTCCAATTTCATGTTTGTCAACAGCTGAGAATAAAAATATTACACGCATTATTTAATTTTAGGGTTCAATACTTCCTATTATTCTTAGTTATTAGTATATAATTTTGTATTAAGCTGTAAATACTAAATCAGTTATACAGACAAATCGTTCCAAATTTAATTTACTTATTTAAAACATGAACATTTTAGTACCTTTTTTATATGGACTGAAATCAGTTATACAATTAATTAAAAATTTTGTTATTAATATTATTTTAAATATATTTAAATAATATATTAGTTTTTAATATTACTTCTATTTATAATAATATTATTATTAAACATATAAACGCTAATTAAAATACTAATTAGTTAATACAACTTAAATTTAATTAGAATGTACATTAATATCATTAAATTATTCATTATTATTACATTAAATTAAATATACATTAATTAATAAAATAAATAATTAAATATTTAATTTAGGTTTTAATACTTTGAATATTTAAGGTAATATTACTATATTAATTAATGCAGAAAAGTCGAATACTTATTTCATTTCTCACTGACCTCTCATAGACATTCTTGAAAATAGTTAAACATATTAAAATAAATCTTTATTTTTTATTATGCATCGAAATATGAATTAATATAAAAAGTATGTTTAGGCAACTACAATGAAAAAAAATAATTATAAATTTAACTTTTATATGCATAAATATATTTATTTTACATAAAATTCTCTCCATAATTAAAAATATTTTGTAATCTAAATCATTAAAACTAAAAATCACTATCTCAATTTTATGCATTTTTATCAGTATGTTTCTGTATTAAAAGTCAAACTCATAATAACAATAGTTATAAGAATAGTACAATTGAATTGAATTAAAATTAATTTATATATTTTTCTTTCATGAAAAACTCGTGGTTAACTATTTAATATAATTTATTTGTTTTCGTCCCACTAGTAGTCGAGATGTTCTTCTATCGAGGTTGATAGACGGTAAATGCCGGATTGACTCCAAGTTGCGCTTGTCCACCTAACTGTTGGGAGTTTTCAGTGGATTTTTCGAAACTCATGTAAATACGAACAAGGAACCCTTAGAAAGACTTCGCGGAAGGCATTCCATCTAGACCTAGGACCCTCGTGATGCTTAAATACGCCGATAAATCTTCTGTATGTACAAGAGCAGTAGTAATAAGGATGTATATATCTGTATATATTATTCAAATCTGTTTTCAAATAGTCTCTTTACTATTGATATATTTCTAAAGTCATATCTATGCGTGAAATTAAGATGTAGGTATTATAAATTTGTTGTAATCATATTATAAAGAATGATTGTCTTCCCACGTCTCACTGAATAATAAAAATAAATAAAAATAAAAATTCTCTAAAACACAGGACTCTTTTTAGTGCTCGATTTTTTTTTTCTTAATTTACAATAATCAAGATTTAAACTTGCAAAAGTTATTTAAAAGAAAGAGCAGTTGATGAAGCAAATATACCCATAGGTGAAATATAATGGAAAGATTCATATTTAAAGCATGAAAACACATCAATTGTTGCAAAACCAAATTTAATTTTTGAATCTTAACAAAAATTAATGAAATGAAATGTAAGAAGATATTTTAGAAAATAATGTTAATCAATTTTAAACAATTTTTCAGCAATTTTTTAAGCAATTTTAAACATTAACGGTCAAAAATGTTTTTGAATTTTTTTGACTTCTTATGTATGGGAAGTAAAAACTTCCTTAACTTTTTTGGTAAGTTCTATACATTCTTCGTTCACATCATTATGACACACAACACATAATATCATATCCACCACTTTCTCCTTGTTGTAAATACCGCTAAACCAAAACTGTCTTTATCACTTTTCCGCTATTATTCGCTGGCTGATTTTTTTAATTTCTGTTGTAATGTTTGAGTATATTCAGTATTACTTTGAGAAGCTCTGGGAAAGAGGTCTTTTTTCAAAATTAGAGCATGATAGTACATTGCAGGTTTTATGATAGCAGTACGAAAGATCTTTCAATACGTGAAGATGGGAAGGCTCCGTAGACGTAATGTAAATCCACGGGAACCGGCGAAAGAGTGCAAAAAGCTATTCTGTAAAGTGAATATACAGGGGTAAATTGGCGAAAGGGCGCTTTTGGCAGTATCGACAAAAGCGATAATTATTATAATCTGGTAGATTATTGACAGCAGAAAACGTAGGAGGATTATCGCTCCAGGCAAAGTGGAAAGTGGGGAATTTTCGTCAAAGAACCTAGTGAGTATAATGAAAAGAATCCATTATACTCGCTTTGGTACTGATTGGTCTGTGATTTTTATATATGCATTTTTGATAGCAATCGAGTTTTAGTGGGAGTTGCTTGTATTTTTAAATTTACCAATGTATCAATTATAAAAAAAATATTTTTCATGTTGAATAACACTGATAAATTTTAATGAAAAGTGCTACCCAATATATATATGTATAAGGTATATATTGTCTTAAAATAGTGTTACGAACCTTTTTTATTATGTAAATTTCAGTTATTTTTAATTCACACAGTTTAATAATAAAGGTAAAAAAATCAAATGTTTAAAATTTTCCATAAACCAGCATTTAGATCCTTTGTGGTTGCCTATTTATTAGCTAAAAGTGCTATTAAAAGATAAATAAATTAAAAATAAACTCATGGAGTTAGTTTTACTTAAAAATTATCATTTTAAAATTAAACTGATTTAGGAAAAAACTTTGTAATGGATACAGCGTACTAGAATGATAAATTTCACATGTATTTCATAAGTCTTAAACAAAGAGAACATATTTTAAGGATTAAAATAATTTTAAGCACTGCTTAAAAAAAAAAAAAAAAAAAAAAATTGCACATTCCCCTTTTACAATTCAGAACACATATTTACAATATTTTCAGGATTATAGTATAAATGCATATTTATCTAAATTGCCTAAATTGTTTTAATAGACATTGTACATTGACTATCTGTTTATCCAAAAATTTTGCTTCATCTCTTAAATGTGCTTCGGGCTTGATTATCATTATTATTATTTCCAATAAAACTGTTAATGCAGTTACTGATAGAAAATTTAATCAATGTAAACAAAAATTAAAATTTGCGATTAAAAGAAAGTTAAAAGGCAATAAATAAAATCTAAACTAAAATTGGGAGTGTTAGATTGTTCCCTTCACAAAATTTAAATTCATAAACAAGCATTTCAAAAACATTTTGGTTTAAGTAAATGATTAACTCAAAATTGTCTATGCCTAAAACCTGTTTTCAATATTGTATGAAATTACTGCATATGCACACACTTAGTTCTATAAAACATTGGTAGCTTAATATTGTATATGTATATTTTTATATTAAACAGGAAATCGGTTGACTGCTAATGTTAAAGTTTAAAGCTTTACTCGATATCTTTTTTTCTTTTTTACAAAAATAGTAGAAATTTCACAAGCGTATTTATTGAATTAAAAAAGTGTACCAAAATTTTAAACCTAGATCAACACCTAAAAATTAAAGACTCAAATACAAAATTAAAGAAGAAAAATAATAAATAAAACACTCACTTCATTACTAAGGCACATTTCCTTAAGTAAATTTACAGCTTCTTCAACTTGAAAATACTAGCAGGCACAAAACCCAAAGCCAAAGATTATTAAACTTTGAACTTTTAAGGCTTGCGCCAGCTTGCAAGTGGTAAGCAAAATATCATTTACCTTTCAGGACTACAATGAAACTAAAAGTAGTTTCAGGCTGTGTTTAATCCATTGTGATTTCACAGAAAATTGACACATCACTTTTAACACGATAGAGGATAACGACAACTGACAACTACATTCAGTTTCAAAATGGTGCGCGCAGTGACGCTTTTGAGGTTTGCCACAGTATACTTGGCGATTTCGCAGATAGAGCGGGGGAAAACGTACTTTCCTTTAAGCATGCTTTCCAGCAAAGCTGTATGCACGCTTTCGTTAGTTACGGTTTCTCCAGCCTTCCCTTCTTATCTATTAGAAGTTCTTTGGCAGTACTTGAGGGACAAGGAGTATGACGAACCTATTTTTCAGAAGATGTATCTGGGGAAGAAATTTGTTTCAAACTTTTAGCACTATTATTTGTTGGAGGTGGGTTTTAAAACACAGAACTTGGAGCAAAACCTTCTTCAGAAGTTTCATTGACAGGATATATAGGATAGAACTGACATGATAGATACCTTTTCCTTTGAATCCACCTTTAACGTTGAAAATGTCAATGTCATAACTATGTCCCAAACAGGAAAAAATATTCTTCCAAATCGAGCTTTTTTAATGTTTTCATGTTTAGTTTGTTTCAAAAACAAAAAGAACTTCTTGGTCTTAAAATTGCTCAAATGGCCCAAAACAGGATTTATCCAAAGGCTGCAGCTCATGGATTGTATTATAAGGTAAACAATGTAAAAGTATGTCATTTTTTTCAGCCTCATCCAGAATTAAGTAATCAAGATGGACCTTGACCTCATAAAAGGTCAAAAAACAGCGTCTTTGTGGTTTAAATTTTGATACATGGAGGTAATGTGCCCATGGGCATATTGCCAACAATAACGAGTTTTAAAAAACCGTTCTGTTTGAAAACTCAGCTATTGAAATTCATTTATGCAGTTGAAAAGACCATTAAACCTTGTAAAATATAATGTATAACACTAAATATAGATAATTTGTTTCAACCAAAAATGAACAACTTTACAAGAGACAAATTTATAACATGCCATTGCAACTAACAACAAAGTCCCCCCCCCCCCCCGTGCACTTGATCACGATTTACGGGCAACGCAGTACTAAACTATGTTCTTCTGACATCGACGGACAATTAATAACATTATTGAGGGTTGGCCATATTACCTGTATTGGCCATATTTGCATCATTTACCTTACAACATTAAGCAAATAAATACTGGCGTCGGGCCCGAACTCGGATCGAAACATCGTTGATCTGATCTTAATAGTTTTTCGTGTTTTTCCCCAAAACTCGCATGAGAATGTTGAATGCCCATAAAGGGCATTCAACCCAAGTTAGTTTCTGTCGTGACAGTCGGATTTAAATATTACAGCAACATCATCAATATTTTATAATCTTATTTGGATATTACTTTGTAGCTTCATTGATAAGTTAATTCTTTGAAAGTACTTTTTGCTTGAATACTGAAATTAAATGAAATATTTTAACACTTAAACATAAAATTATTTTTAAAAAATCAACTTATCAATCAATAAACAAAATGATTGTCACGCTGAAACCAGCCACCTCCAATCGCTTCACTTTCCAATCCTCCAACAGAAACTCGTATTCATTTACACTATGCAAATTACTTTCTCCGTTGTGGCTCTACGCCAGCGTAAAATCACTCCAACTAAAATTACCGCGTCGTCAACTGTTTGCGTTACATCCTAACTCCCAAGTATTATGTTACTGGAAACGCTGGATCCAGACTTTATTCTGAATCATTGGTGCTGCGCTACGATTTGCTTTTCCACCGCTTACCTGTGGCGACCTACTATTGACTTAACCTCAATCCTCACATGTTATATATTAAAAACCTTGAATTTTATTTAAACTGAAATTTTCGGGACTTTGATAAATTAACAATGCTTAGATTTTCACTGATAACTAATAATCTCTATCAGTCGAAATTTAATCCGAAATAATAAATTTTCTGTTCCATGTGTCCATAGTTACAATATTTTCAACAAAGGTTGTAGATATTTAATCCTCCAATTGTTAACATTCGTCTAAGTTCTCTTTTGCCCGAAGTTCCCTCATGTATTTGCTGTCCATTTTCCTCTATCGTACAAGAAAAAAAAAACCTAAAAATTTTAGACGATTTTTCAGTTTTATTTGCTACTACAACTTCTGTTGCAAAATAATAATAATAATAATAATAATAATAATAATAAGTTTGACTTTTCCTATCCCCATGTTTTCAAGTCAAATGACAAGAATTCGAAATATGAAAAAAGAATTTCGCTTTTTTTCTGTAATACTTTGATTATTCCTGATACCGGGACCAAAATGGCGCGACCAAAACGGCGGGACCAAGACGGCAGGACCAAAGTGGGGAGACCAAAACGGTGGGGCCAAAGTGTATGTACACTGTCCACCATCTTCTTAAATAACCTTTACCACAAAAAAAGATTCATGTAAAATACAAATATATTACTATACCTTAGTTTAATAAGAATTTTAGAAGTTTCAATTAAATGGTGGGGGGAGAAAAGAAAAGAACAAAATTATGTGTCCGTCTTATGTTTTTCATTGATATTATATCCACATATTACTTTAAATTCTTTCTCTAGCATTGTTAATGTTCAATTAACTTCAGATAGCAATATATACACACACACACAAATAAAGAAAGAAATTAATTCATTAATTAATTAATAAAATAAGACCGCGCAGTTTGCTGCTGCGGTCTGAAATAGAATGAAACAGCAACAGGAGGAATTCTGGGTTATTCCCGAGTAAGACCCTACACAATTGTGGGGTAGATTTCAGGGTAAAAATGATCCTACTCTTACTCTATTTTTACCGGAAATCGGAGTATCTTAACAGCCTCAGAAAGCTTGTCTAGGATACGACCCGGGAAGAAATGGTTAAATGTGAACGGTGCTGTACTTGGAAATTTATTTGTGCTAGTTTTCTCGCCATAAAATTCGAATTTCGAAAATCGGCAAAATTACTTTTTTGGTACATCATATAGAAGCGTCCCTGAAAACTTTTGAAGATCTGTGTTCATTGGGGGCAGCGCACAGTGCTACGAATTGCAAATCTGGCGAGAAAAAACCCTAAAAATCTATAGGTCTTCGAGGTGATTAACACATTGATGAGTCGTTCATTACGAAAATAAACTCTTTAATAATTAACAATCATAAATGAAACAAGCACGCATTACTTAGCGCGCGGCGTACTACTCACTGACATTGACATACTACGGGACCCTTACCTTGCAGTAAAAATATTTCAGTAGTTTTCGCGTGTGTGTGAGTGATAATTATAGTATATGTCTGCACTGTTCTTTTTAAACTATGAATGCTAGTGTCCGAAAAGAATTCAATCGTTTTAATGATATTAATTAGAGAATAATAATTAAGAAAAATATTAATTAAGGATCTTCTTGTAAAAAATCGTCAATTATTTTCCGAATAAAAGGCAATGAAAGCAAAAATTAAGTATAAAGAACGAAAGAAAGTTTAGAAACATAGATTTTGACTGAGATTCGAACCCGGTACCTTGCAGTAAAAATATTTCAGTAGTTTTCGCGTGTGTGTGAGTGATAATTATAGTATATGTCTGCACTGTTCTTTTTAAACTATGAATGCTAGTGTCCAAAAAGAATTCAATCGTTTTAATGATATTAATTAGAGAATAATAATTAAGAAAAATATTAATTAAGGATCTTCTTGTAAAAAATCGTCAATTATTTTCCGAAAAAAAAAGGCAATGAAAGCAAAAATTAAGTATAAAGAACGAAAGAAAGTTTAGAAACATAGATTTTGACTGAGATTCGAACGATTCAACCATTTAAATTATATAAATTTACAGAATAATAATTAATAAAGTATTAATTAAGCATTTCCTTCTAAAAGATTACGAACGTTTTATGAAAAATGACATTGAGAGTTAAAATTAAGTATAAATAATGAAAGAAAGTGTAGCAATAGAGACACCTGACTGAGATTCGAACCCGGCGCCTGTTTGAAGTGAGGAAACAGTAGTTTACAAGTACTTTAACCACTGTTCTTTAGAAATATACCTACACAGATCTTTTTAAACCTAAGAATACAAATGTTTGAGAACGACTCAACCATTTAAATAATATTAATTACAGAATAATTAAAAAATAATAATTGAAGATCTTGCAAAATTCGCTAATATTTTATGAAAAAAGATGACGTATGTGAAAATTAAGTTAAAAGATGTTTAAAATCTCAAATGTATAAGTGAAATTAAATTAGAATGAAAGACGAGAATTGTTTTTTGAAAGATAACTAAAAAGAGTGATTAAAATTTCTTATTAATTACTTAATTGAAGAAAGTTCGTTAAAAAAATACTTTTCATCATAAAGTTTTTTTAATTGTGAATACTAACTAGCATCCATTTTAAACTGTATATATTTTTTTTACTAAATAGAATAAAGATCGACTTAATTCGCCAATGGTGACGTCACAATGTTTTTAGGGAAGAAGGTGACCATCCCTTTTAAGCATTTTTCTTAGAATCGGGGGAGATGCTATTGTACATTCAATACAAGAAAGAGGAGGAAAAATACCAGTTTTGTCACTACCTTTAACCGTGTTTAAATTTGATTATTGTTAGACGTTTTAAAAATATAAATTCATTTCTTTCTATCTTTAGAAGAATCTTATTGATTATTTGATATACAATATGGGAATATAATAACTTTTAATAATAGACATTTTCTTCAATTTTTCAAATTTTACACATTTTATTTAGTATACTAGCGGGCCAAAAAATTCATTACAACTTCAGAAAATCAAAAGTTTTTTAGATATAATTTGTAACTTTTTCGAATAATCCTTCACATATTAGACTACACCCTTACATTTCTTTAGTGTAAACCCGTGAAATTTTACCAATAAATTCAGAAATAGGGTCGTAAAATTAAGAATTTGGCATGATTTTAAATAAATTTTAGGATATATCTACAAAAATTTTAGAGTATTTGGCGATAATTCGGATTTGGTGAGAAACACCTAGTATTAATTTCGAGTGGAGTAAAATTTTGTCACATGCTAACTTATTTTTGCGTGAGTGAAGACATCTGTTTTTTAACCTGAATTCAGTACTACATAAAAATTATTTTTTCAAGATGGATGTCAGAACAGATATTATTTTGTTAAATACATTTACTCATATATTCAATAGATCACATCTACGCAAATCAGAACTAGGGATTATAAATCAGCTTAAATTTCGAATGAATGAATTTATCAATTCAGAAATTAGCAATCAACTTTATGAAAATGTTGATATGTTATCTGATGAAAATTTTTATACCTGTTTAGATATTGTTTTAAAAGAAATGATAAAAAATGAAATTAATTGGGATAAAGTTGTAATTTACTTAGTATTTTCAAGTGAACTTATGGCAAAGCGCTTTAAGAGATCTGGAGAGTTTATCATACTTTGGATAAAATTTTTTAATATCTTCCAGAAGTATTTAGGTAGTTGGATTATTGATAATCAAGAATGTATAAAAGTCAAAGAAGTGAAAAAATCATTTTTTCAAAGAATGTGGAGTTTTATCACTCGATCATAATATGAAAATTGTAAAAATATTATCTGCTATGTTGAATTATGTTCAGTTCAATCTGTAAAAGAACAATGTTCAAGAAAAATGTATGTATCTAATGTGAAATTCAAAGTAAATAAAGAACTTTAAATGGGAATTTTGTTTAAGAAAAAATTATTTGAAGTAAAATTCATCTTTAAAAAATAAATAAATAAAAATAAAAATAAGTTAATCAATGTAAAAAACTGAAAAATTCACTAAAAATATAAGAAACGCATTTTCACAATAATAAGATTGTAAATGTAAGATAAAATCACAAAATTACCAGCATAAGAGACTGTAGGTATTCGAAAAAAAATTATGAAGTCAACAATTTTGGTGTTAAACAGCACATCTTATTTTACAAAGTACTAAGTTTTTTAAAATCATTTAGTTTGAACTTTTTCAAACTTATACTTATAAACTGAAATTTTTGTGAATGTAAAATTTTTTACACAAAGTATTTTAGAAAAAATATCATCTCAGAAATTAACTAACTTATTTTTAGAATAAAAATATAAGAAACTTATTTTTACTAATGATAAGAATGAAAATGTAAGGTAAAATCTCATTCTTACCAATTTAAGAGACCACAAGTATTTGAAAAATCATGAAGTATGGAATTTTAATGTTTCACACGTGTTAATAACACGTCTTATTTTACAAAGTACTAAGTTTTTTTAAAGTCATTTAGTTTGAAGTTTTTCAAACTTATACTTATAAACTGAAATTTTTGTGAATGTAAAATTTTTTACACAAAGTATTTTAGAAAAAATATCATCTCAGAAATTAACTAACTTATTTTTAGAATAAAAATATAAGAAACTTATTTTTACTAAAATATTTTTGTACAAAGTATTTTAGAAATTTAGATAACTTGTTCTTGAATAAAAATATAAGAAACTTATTTTCACAATAATAAGATTATAAATGTAAGATAAAATCACAAAATTACCAGCTTAAGAGGTTGTAGGTATTCGAAAAAATCATGAAGTCAACAATTTTGGTGTTAACAACACATCTTATTTTACAAAGTGCTAAGTTTTTTAGTCATTTAGTTTGAAGTTTTTCAGACATATGCTTATAAACTGAAATTTTTTGTAAATGAAAAATTTTTTACACAAAGTATTTCAGAAAAAAATATCATCTCAGAAATTAATTAACTTATTTTTAGAATAAAAATATATGAAACTTATTTTTTCTAATGATAAGAATGAAAATGTGAGATAAAAACTCATTCTTACCAATTTAAGAGACTGTAAGTATTTTAAAAATTATGAAGTATGCAATTTTAATGTTTCACATGTGTTAATAACGCATCTTATTTTACAAAGCACTAAGTTTTTAAAAGTCATTTGGTTTGAAGTTTTTCACACATATGCTTATAAATGAAATTTTCGTAAATGAAAAATTTTTACACAAATTATTTTAATACAAATTCTATCTCAGAAAAATTAACTTTTTCTTTTTAGGTTGAAAATGTAAGATAAAAATCTAACACTTATCGAATTTAGAAGCTGCAGATGTATGATGAAATCATGAACTTGAAACTTTAAGTATTAACAACCTACCTTCTTTGAAAATACTAAACCACAAGTTTCGACAAATCTATAATCAACTGTTAAAAAACATAGAATATTTTTTTACCTAAAATGTTTAACGTAGATGCTACATACATAAAAATACAGAGTGAAAGTGTACAAATTATCTGTTTAGACATGTTGATAAAATAGAATTTTCCACAAGATTCGAGTATTATAGCAAGGTATAGGATAATATTTGGCTAAATTTCCACTAATATTGGCGATAGTTATAAAAATTTGGCATGAAATAAGAGAATTTGCCGTAAATTCTTAAGTAAAACTGATGAACGAAGATAAAATTTGAATTAGTTACATTCTTTTCTCGCTGTAGAGTTGTCTAAGTTCTCATACTTAGTAGTTTTTAAAGTTTTACTTTTAGAGTGATTTTTTATACTTTGCTAAACTGAAGTACAAAATGGATAATATTTTACCGTGTGAGGAGACACACGTTTCTGTTCAACAAACCCCTTCATCAAGTTTTGAGGATGAGAAGTTATCTAAACTTTTTATTTGTCCAACTTGTAAGAAGTCATTTTAAAAAAAATCCTATCTTACTAGACATGTCAAGGTTCACAATGACATTAAACCTAATATTTGTTACGTGTGTGAGAAAGGATTTGTTACTTTACATCGTTTAAAAAGACATATGGAAACCCATAGAAAAATTTCCATAAGATACAAATGTGAATATTGTATTGAAAATTTCAATCGCAAGTGTGATTTATTTAAACATAAGAGATTATTTCATCAAAAAGTCTTACCTGAACATCTATGTATTATTTGTAAAGATGCTTTTAAACACAAGTATGAATTGGAAAAACACAAGAGGGTGCATTATCGTAAACCTGAGTATCTATGTGAGGAATGTTCTATAACCTTTCCAACTAAACATGCTTTTTCAAACCATAAGCGAAAAAGTCATAAAAAGACTTTACATACATACTGCTGTGACGAATGTACTGATACTTTTTCAAACAAACGACATTTTTTAAAACATAAAAGAAATATGCATAAAAAATCTTTAATGCAAACTAGATGTGATGAATGCAGTGAAACTTTTCAGTGTAAGTATGAATTATTACAACATAAGAGAAAGAATCATCTTAAAGACTTTAACATACGTAGAAATTGTAATGATCGAAGCACTAACAATGAATTATCAACAGTTAATAATGACAGTGAGAATCTGGACTTGTTAAATTTTTTGGATAATTTTCACATTGAATGTGCGAATGGTGTTTTTGACTTACCTTCCAACAACTTTCAGAATGAAAATATAGACTTAGACTTAAAAAATTTTTTGAACAATTCGAATGTGGAATATACAAGTGGAAATAATATTGATGATTTATCTGCCAAAGATGAAAATAAGGACTTAAATAATTTTAACCTGATACAAACTGATTTACCTCTAGTAAACTATGACAATGAAAGTCTGGACTTGTTAAATTTTTCGTATAACTTTAACCCCAAGTGCTTGAATATTTTTTCTGCTAACGACGAAAATATGAATTCGAATAATTTTAGTGCGAAGGAAAATGAGTTGGTGACAGATAACTTTAACAATGAAAATCTAGACTTGCTAAATTTTTTGAATAACTTTAATACTGAATGTATGAACGATATCCCAACAATATAGATTTGTTGTCTTGTATTATTGTGAATGAATTTCGAATAAAAAGATTTCAATGAAAATGGTTTGTTTGAATTTTTATTACAAAATCACCTTTTTTATAATATTTTCTATTAGAATACAAACTGAAGTGTCATCTTTTTTAAAATAAAAACATGTAAAAAGTTTACTTGTGTATTAACGATATACTTTTTCATTACAGTAGTAGAATTGATTGACTATAATATTTAAACACTAAGTAAAAATTATGCACAATAGTAGTTTTATAAACTATCAAACTTACATCGAAGAAGAAAAAACTTGTAAAATTGTTTTACCACTCAACTGTAAAGTACTTGTGAAAATCTTAAATGAATTTATCTTATTAACAATTTTCCTGAAAAACTAGCTTATAAAAATTTTAGATATAATTATGAAGTTAGTATTTTCCTAAGTATCACGTTTGAATCTTACTTTGAATATACATCATCAAAGTGTTTTATTCTTTAACTAAAATCACAATCTCTATTCCAAAGAGTGTAAAAATAATGTTATAGTAACAACTTAAACTTTTATATATAGATACTTTCACGATTGTATTTTAACTTTTTTTATTTTTTAGAATACAGAAAATATTTTGTAAGAATTGTGAAAGCTTAATTTTAGAAGTTTGTGAAATTTCACAAAATTTTTTTAAACATTTTTGTCAAATGTTTTCTTTATGTCACATCACTTAAAAAAATTTAACTGTTTTTAACAGAATTGCTAACACAAAACATTAAGTTAGAAAATTTATAGATAAAACTTATAAGATACGAAAAACCATATGTGAAGTAATAACAAACGAAGTAATTAAACGAAAAATTGTCTAAAATTAACAATTTTTTACTTATTTATTTATTTATTTATTTATTTTTATTTTTTAATTTGTTTTTGCAATAATGTTTTAAAGATTTCTCTTATATTGTGTGTTTATGTCCACGAATGTAACTTAGTGAATTTAGTATTTCTTGTCAAAACTTTTTAGTGTAATTCTCTTCTTTAAAAAATAAAAATAAATAAATAAATAAATAAATAAGTAAAAAATTGTTAATTTTACACAATTTTTCGTTTAATAGCTGAAAAATATTCAAAATTTAAGATTTTCTTAACATATGATATTCCACATTGTTATGCAAATAGTATTGGATTGCACTTAAGCTGCACATATCTCGAATAGTTTAAAGTCTTTGAGATAAAAAAATTAAAGATTTTTATTAAAGATCTAGAAATGCATACAAGTTAATTTTTGTAAAGTGGGAATTGTTTAAATATTAGAAATTATACTTTGGTATAATGTAACTTAGAGATATTTAAAACAAATACATATCAATTCATACTTGCGAAATATAATTTGATGTTTTTGGAGAAATTTTTTACTTCAAAGTGTATAAAAACGACAAAGCTTTTTTATAGATCATTGATTTTATACACAAAGTAAAATAATACAAGACAGGAATTGTGGGGTGACATAAGTACTTTTTGTTAAATTATACATTTGTGACGTAGTAGTAAGGGAAAAGTTACGCTACAGGGGTTATGACGTCAGCTACAGGTTTTAGTCTCTCCTCAAGCTTGTTGAACCATGTCTAAACTTGAAAGTATATACACCTTTTGTTATTACTTCACATATGTATATAATAATGTATATAATAATGTCCATAAACGTAAACGAGCACCAGGAATGGAATGTTTTAACATGGTGGCATCCGCAAGTGCCGTTTTAGCGGTGGAAAAGGCAGTTTCTGCTTCGACAGACCAGTCAAGAGGTGCTTCAGATGTTTTTGAACGTGAAGATTTTTTTTTTATTTTTATGGCCTTCCAAAAGTTTTACTAGGGGTGCTAAAATGTGGGCAGCTTTCGGTATAAATCTTCGATAAAAATTGTACATGCCAAGAAAGCGCCGCAATTGGGTAATAGTTGTAGGTCGGGGAAATTTGTTTATTGCTTCAACTCTGTCAGGGAGGGGTAAAAGTCCTTCGGCAGAGATATTATATCCGAGAAATTTTATATTAAGTACACCTAGAGTACACTTAGAGGGTTTAATAGTAAGACCATAGTGACTTAATCGTTCAAAAAGGGCTCTGAGATGTGTAAAATGCTCTTGTTTATCTTTAGATGCAATAAGAATATCATCAACAAATGCGTGAACACCATCTAAACCTCGAGTCACTTCATCAATGAATCTTTGAAAAGTACTAGACGCATTGCACAGACCAAATTGCATCCGAGTGCTCTCGAAGAGTCCGAAAGGTGTACAAATTGCAGTTTTATGGATGTCTTCGGGAGCAATCGGAATTTGATGATAAGCTTTAACTAAATCAATGTGAGAAAATATTGTTGTCCCATGAAGCTCGCTAGTAAAATCAACGATATTAGGGATTGGATACTTGTCCTTTTTGGTTTGAGCATTAAGAGCTCGATAGTCACCAACGGGACGCCATTCATCGCTTCCTTTTTTAGGGACCATATGCAAAGGGGAAGCATAATTACTTTTGGATGGGCGAATATGGCCTAAATCCAACATGTGCTGAAATTCTAATTTTGCAATTTTTAAACGATCGGGAGCAAGCCGACGGGGTTTAGCAAAAACGGGAAAGCCAAATGTTTCAATATGATGCTTAACAGAATGTTTAATAATTTGGTCTGCACATGGAGGTTTAGTAATACTAGGAAATTAATTTAACAATTGAGAGAAATTATTATCATTAAATACAGATTTTATAGAATAAATATGAGCAATCTTAATCGTACCATTAGACTTTAATTTTGTATTAGCGTCGATTAATCGACGATTTCTAAGATCTGGCTGTAAGTTAAAATAGTGTAAAAAATCTGCACCAATTATAGCTGTAGAAACATTGCACACTTAAAAAGGGTAATTAAAAGTTTTTCTTAAACCTAAATTGAGTGATAAAAGTTTCTGTTTATATACATTAATAGAAGTGCCGTTAGCAGCTTTAAAAGTTTGTATAGGAGTGCTTACCTTTTCAACTGTGGCAGCTGGTATAATAGAACAATCGCTACCAGTATCGATGAGAAAATTAACATTAGACCGACGATCTTGCACAAAAAGGCGACGAGAACTATTAGTATACCAGGCGTATGTCGCCGCTACTCCTGGGGTGAGTTGTTTTCCTGGAAGGTGCACGGTGGTGAACATTTATTGGCTTTAGAGCCAAATTTTTTATGATACCAGCATATGGCATCGTTCTTTAGAGACGGGCTCCTTGGTCGAAAGAACCGACGACTACGAGAAATACTTCTCGAACGTCTTAGCGATGCTACTTCTTTACGCAGAAGTTTAATCTCTTTCAGCAGTTCTGAGTCATTGTTACAGGAAGCGTTCGAAATGGAACTAGTCTCTATTGCACTCACCTGTCGGCTATTTTGTCGGCTATTTCAGCAGCTTTTTGGGAAGTGAGAGGAGTTATAGACGCCAAAATTGATTGCACGTTTGAAGGCAGTTAATGCAGGAAAAGCTCAAGTAGCAGGGCATCTGTGACGTTATGGTTCTCTGCACGCCGTTGCATAAGACGAAGCAGGTCAGAGGGCTTCCGATCTCCCAGTTGTCCTCCTGTAAGCAACCGTCTAATTTCTTGAGATTTACTCTCTCCACACCGAGATATCACTTCCTCTTTTAGCTTTCCGTAGGGGTCATTACTGTCAGGGGAAATAATTATGTCCCGGACAGTCATTGCAACAGCTGGCGGAAGATTTGCTACACAGTAATTATATTTAGTTTTGGATTCCGTTATGGCCTTTGGAGTAGCTAATTCAAATGTAGATTCGATCATGGTGAACCACAACAAGGGGTCTGCTTGAATAAAGTTAGGAATTTTGACCGCAGAAATATCACTCATAGTGAATCCGTAGCAGAAGAGATTCAAAACAGAAGCAATAAAAAGTTAAGATTGGTTTCGATTTGAAACCGAAACTCTAGCTGCACGTAAACATTACACAGAAGGATGAAAGTTTTCTAAGTCCAAAGTCACCATTTATAGGTCTTCGAGGTGATTAACACATTGATGAGTCGTTAATTACGAAAATAAACTCTTTAATAATTAACAATCATAAATGAAACAAGCACGCATTACTTAGCGCGCGGTGTACTACTCACTGACATTGACATACTACGGGACCCTTTTCCCGGCCAGGCTGAAAACAGAATGTTCTGTGAGTTGAAGTTGAAGTACATATTCTGAAAGTGAAAGTAGAAGTACATATTCTGAAAGTGAAACTAGAAGTACATATTCTGAAAGTGAAAGTAGCAGTTGTTGTACATAAATTATAGATGTCGCTACAATCACTACAAATCACTCAAAATAATAATTTTTGACCTTTCAAAAACAAAGTAGATACCCTAGACAAATCATTCCCAAAATATAATAATAATAAGCGCACGCATTCCTTTGCGAATCTTTCAACGAAAACAAGTTTCCACCTGTTTTTCATGAAGGCAGTCATATCCATGCACTTCATTTTACAAATCGTGCTGTGAAGAGACGTGCTTCCGATATATTTTTGAGCATAGATATTTTGCATCAAGTTATGTAGTTTATATTTTCATACGTTAATAAATTTTCTTTTCCATATTTTTTATTTTATAACATTAAATCAAATTTGTGTTAAAAATTGTTTTAAATTTAGTCAAAGTTTTGATATCCTTAGGATGCCAAGACTTCTGTACATCTTTATACACGCTGATTCTAGTTTCATTTTGTTCCTCGTTTCTTGTAGTTTTTATATAGGTAAATTTATCTGGAGTCATTAGCATTTTAAGAAGATATTTAATTTTTTACAGGTAGACTGATGGCTATATCGAGAAGGGAACTTTACGAAAAGTTAAAAAATGAATCTAATAACTTTTGAACATCAAGATATAAGCTTTAAAATATGCTTGTGGATTACCTGAAGTTCAGCTTACAAAACTGTTCTCAACTGATGTTCAAAGAATTGATTCATGGAAAGCGTGCATCGCAGTATAAAAAAGAAAAAAAAAGAGAGAGAGAGAGAGAGAGAGAGGGAAGAGAAATAAAAAAAAAAAAAAATAAATACAAGATTGGTTTAATACTAGTATATCTTTAGAAAACTTTGATTTACGCAGCACAAGTGGATTATCAAGTGTAAAGAAACATAGACGTCCAAAAAAAGATTTGAATCGAGTGCGATTAAGTCTAAAACAAGGAAAGTAAAATAATTTGTTATGGAAAGTATAATAAACGAATTAACCCATGCTACCAATATTAAATTGAGACAAAGTGGTAAAAAGGATGCTGCTACAATGCTAGTGGAATTGGTTTCAAGTCCCAAAAAAGCAACCAAGATTAAAAGAGGAAACAAGTCTTCAAAAAGACAGAGAAAGAAATACCTAAGTGTACACCCGAAGAAGCTTTAGCGTTATAACTGCAGCAAAACTAACTAATTCTTAATAATTAATAGTATATAATAATATAATAATAATATTTTATATATAACAGTAATAATATATAATAACAATAATAATTAATAATTAATTAATTATAATAATAAAAACTAATGATTAAATTAATTTTATTCTTAAATATAATTTTGTCCCGCTAGATTTGCAATCCATCGCACTGTGCAGCTGTAGACGACCGGACATGAAACTTTTTTCACCCCCCTCCCCCCCCCCTATGGAGGGGGCGTATTTTATAAAACCCTGTCTTAGCAAGTGCTTATACCATATGTTCTATGATTTGGCCCAGTTTCGAGTCAGTGGCTCCGGCAGATTTTGTTGTGCGATGATGAGCCAGTGACAGAGTTAGTGGAAGTACTCTTTTAAATATATAAATACTAAATATGAATCGTTGCGAATACAAGGGGAACTTAGTTGGTCGAAAGGAAAACGCGCTTGAAAAGATTCACATCTTGGCGAAATCAGCGGAAAAATATCATTCTCTACGCATACTGACAGGCAAAGAAGGGCGAGCTTAATTTGAAAAATATATAGGGTAGGTGCTCCAGTGATTGACATACTCCAGTGGTTGACATCTTTCCCGAAATAATTAATAAATAAGTAAAAAAATAAAAGCACATGATTTACATATAAGAATTTTAACGTTGTATGTCAAACACTGAAGCATAGGTTGCCAATAACTGGTAAAATGAAAAACTAGCTGTGTCAAACACTAGATCATATTATGCTATTTACTGGTAAAATGAAAAACTGGCAGTATCAATTACTGGAACATTGAGTGGGTTTAAAATAAAAATTCATAAAAAAAAATAATAATTACCAAATGTATATGTTTTAACATATATGTGGTTCTGAGAAATTCTTTCATGTCATATATATCAACTTAAGATTTCCAAAAATAGTTTCTGATGACCAAAACATTAAAAACATCAGAAATTGCTCTAAAAGTGTCAATCACTGAAGCACTTACCCTACAATTAGATTCTCTGAAGGGTCTAGATTCGGATGGTAAAAATGCATTTTTTGACCCAATGTTGAGTTCATTCTACGCATCCGCAACGCCTCATATGCACCTTACAATAAAGGTTTTTTTTTTTTTTTTTTCTTTTTTCTTATAGTTTCATATAAATTTTCCGCTCATAACTTAAAGAAAAACGATAAAATTTCTATTGAAAACAGGCACTGTTATAAAAAGAAAGATACTAAGGCAGAGGAAGATTATCAAAATTATTCTGTGTATGATATATCTTTTTTCTTGTTATTCCTCGTGAAACTAATATACTGTGATCGTTATCCACAAGTTGCAATTACCATTCTATGTTTCTGTTTAACTTGTAACACATGCTGAAGAAAAAAATAATGAAACAAAAAACTGCATAATCGTGTCAAAATAATTAAGCATGACACTTCTTTACAAATAATGTAAGAAAAACATCAACGTGAAAAGCAGCAATATTGTTACACTATTATTTGGATAGTTTAGCTTTAAAACATGCCGGACTGATCATAGTTAAATAAAATTTACTATAGCAAAAAAATTTTCCTGTTATCAAAAAAAATTTGAATAGTCAGGAATTTCTTCAGAAAATTTCCCTTTAAGGTTTTTGGACATTTAAAATCTTTTTCAAATAAAATCTCAATTAGCGCGGTTGTTAATAGTAAAATTATCTCTCGGCAATTTACGTAATTGCACATTTTTATCTTGAAAAATAAAAAATTTCATCATGATGCATTACCAACACACATAACTAATGCCTTTTAATCTGCTATTTCAGTTAACTTATGACTTTTTCAGAGATTGTATCTACTTTCTGTTTATCATGTGCACATTTTAAGAAAATGATCATGAATTTTCAAAAATACTTTTATTCTATGGTACATGAGTATATCTCTTTCTTTGAAATAAATCCTAATTTAAAGAAATATTTAAATGTTTCAATTATTTTGTCATTTTATATAAATGCTTTTCAGTTTATTTTTAAATATTCAACAAAAGTTATATACTTAAAATGAATTTATTCTTGTAAACTGGATTATTTGTCAAATAAAATAAATACATCTAACTTAAAGCAATGTTCTTGGAAGATTTTAAGTAACAGGATTTAAACTCATGCTTAAAACTGAATTTTGTTAATTTTGATTTTCGGTAATTCGTTGCATTTAGTATATATGTTGAAATTAACTCGTAATTGAAACTCATAAGTAAAGAGCTCCGTTAGATGATTAACCAACGGACTACATATTCTGTAATATAATTTTGACTAGTAATTACACCAAGAAGACTTTAATGAGAGAATTTTCGTTGCTTTAATTTTAATTATACAAATATTCATAAAAGTTTGTGTCTAAATTTAAGTGGCTATAATTTTTGAAGTTTCACTAGAGTGAGTCAACTTACAGTAACGAAATTTAAAAAACATGCATAACATCAATTATTCTTCGACCAAATTTCATGAAACCATGGAAGCATCTGCGCAAGTGCTAACTCAACGAGTCGAATGCTAAAATAGGGGTGACAATCATCTGAATCAGAGGAAATGAGCAATAACACAGAGTGCGGAATTACTGGATGTTTTCCAAATTTCAAACTGTCTGTCAAGTTGGCATCCCTCCAACGTTTTGGAGGCGTCCTCACTACTAGTTTTAGGATATGTGGCTGCACAGTAATAGACATTTCAAAACCAAATAACAAAACTAATAGGAAATATTAGCCTGTAACGCACGATAGTGCTTAAGTAGAAGAAACATGCACATCTCTATGGAAACAGTAACAAAATTAGTTTGATTGATTTTTGCATGCTTAATGTTATAAAAATTTCTAGAAACTAGTTGGTTGGTATTAAATTACAACTAATTTAGCTAATAATGTCTCAGAAAATTAAACAATTTAATCTGTTTTTTCTAATGTTTATCTCTGATGGACAGTTACAGCATTGCCGCTTTGACTGCAGCACTCGTGCTTATTTTATTCGCCTGATGAATGGTCGTGTGTTTTTTCGATCCGAAACAATTGTTGCGAGTTTATTGCATTTTATGGTGTTTATTCAAAGTTTGTAAGTAATATTGTTTACAACGCCAGTTTTGTGGTGCTTTTTTATTAAAGATATGATAGTTTAATATTATTAAATAAGCCCTTAACATTAAATGTCTGAATATTATTCACACTTTTAATATTTTTGAGATGATCAGTTCATTGATAGCTTTTTTAAAACTGTGAATGTTATCAGTTTTGGTGGTAAGTAAATAAATTTGATATAAAATATTTAGAAGCATTTTGTTCATTTGGTTACTATAAGTATATATATATATATATATATATATATATAATCATATTATTTAAAATTGTGTTTATAAATATTTCATTAAGAAATTTTTTTACTCCAGGTATAAAAACGATAATAACGAAGTAAAATATAAAGGTCCTTCTCAAAACAGCATAAGAATTTATCTGAAGACGTATACGATATAAATTTTTCCTTGAATTCCATTTGTGAAGGAATGTATTCGAACTTTGAGAAATGTACCAGAAAGTTATTCTCGAAAATAGTATTAATAATATAAAGCATTCGAATGATTAGTACTCTATTCTGTAAAGAATTCTAATATTTTTGGAATGCATATTTTCTCGCATTAATTCCAATTAAATGAATTTAATTGGAAGAAGAAATTTGTAAGTAATATTGTTGATTAAATGTGTATGTATCTTGAATGCCAGCATTAAGAAGGTTACCTTTCTAAAGCTTGTCGTAATTCCAATGCTTTATTGCCTGTTGCCTTAGAAAGAACTTTGTTATATCTAAAGCGTTAAAGAAAATCAAAGGAAAGTTTCGCCCCAGAATATTTTAATGAAATCTTGATAAGAACTCCATTTGCAGCTAAATGGACAATCTTGGCATTTGTTTTCAACAAATGACAAGAATTCCAAATGAAGATTTTCCGATCACTGAAATAACAGCATTTTTTGAAGCAACATAATCAGACTGTTATAAAAGTTATAAAAAAGTTATCATGTTTAAAAATCATTGTAAATTGTTAATATTCTACAACACGAAAAATCATAAAGTACCAAATGTAACTCTAATACAAGTTTTAATATTCTAAATAGGTAGTTTAATAATTCATGAATAATTAATTACCATATCTGTAACATTTCCTTTTTGTTACGCTTAGGTGCGTTTTAGAATTATTAAAAATATAATTAAAATAATAACCAAGCTGAAAGATACAAAACATCAATGTATTTTATATGATTTCATAAAAATCAATTTATTGTAGTACTAATCTATTTATTGTATTACTCTTATAAATACGTACAAAGACAACATTTATTTTCTTCTATGCTTCATAAATGTAATACTTATGGCTAAAAATACCTTTATGTCCATAGTACCTATATCATTATAATAGCAATACATCAGACTTATATCATACAATCACCTATATCAATAATAATCATATTTAATTTTAGCACTCATTAATTCATTTACATTTATTTCATTTCAAAAAGCTGTTTTCATTGACTAGCTAAGAATGATATATGATAGAAAAAAATATTTCAGCTATTTTTTTTTTAAATTAATTAAATATAATATCGTTTTATTGAACTTTCAATATCGTGCAAGGATTGATTACATTTTAACAATTTGTATTTTCATTTTTCTTCTATTTTTAAGAACTTAACAAATAAACTGCAATCAAAATACGAGAAAATGACAAAATTTTAAAAATAGATGAATAACTAAATATACTATGACTTTTGTTAGAAACTTCTGTTAGCATTTAACATAAAGGAATGGTTAAAGTTTTATTCGTAAATGTATTGAGCTAATTAATTAATTTGTTGTAAATGCATTTAATTTTAATTAAAGTTTCTACAAATATAATTGTTTCAAGTAGTGTTATACCAAACAATCGATCCATCTCAGTCACCGTGAATTTCACAATTAAATGTCATCCTTTCCGTTTGTTAGTATGTGGTAGATTAAGCAGAACGGATTTAATCCAATGGAAATAGCTTGATTTGTTTAAGTTATTTCAATCTACAGTTAATCATTGACATGTGTAAGCATTATTAAATAAAGTGCATAGAGTTAATGAAGATTTACAGAAAATATATGTAGTACGAAATTCAGTTATTGAATTTATTCTAAACTAAAATGATATGATTAAAAAGAAACAAAAGTATAATAAATTGATTATTTCTAAATTCATAAATATATATATATATATTAATAATGTTCATTAAGTCATTGTGTCAATCGTTTATAATTTTTCCACTCAAATTTAATATTTAATTACTTAAGAATATTATTGTTTCGTATAAATAGTCATGTTTATATATTTTCTCATATAATATTTAGTACCTGGAAGGCACCTGGAATATCAGGAAGTACTTCAATTTCACCCGGTTTTATTGTAAATATCACTCGTAGTGCGAATGCAGTGATTTGTTTTCGGAAATTTATTTCTTATTTGTTTGCTACAGGCGGAGAATGGGTTACCAGTGAAAGCTAATTTTCCTGCAGAAAAGAAAAATTCAAACTGAATTATCATCTCAAACCTCTAACTCTAAATTTTTATCAAAATCATTTGAACTGTTTCCTGTAAAATCAGGTTTCTGCTATATCTTGTTCCACGCGGAGTATGGTTAAGAGCTACTATTAACTGTTCTGGACATAAAGATAAGCCAAATTGGTTTTTCATCCCAACAAACCTCTAATCATTATATATATATATATATATATATTTAAATCTCTCCAGACATTTTGATGAAATTCAAGTTTCTGCCGCATTTTGCCAGGGTGGAGTACGAGTTTCTACTTAATACTACAACCCTGTTTAAAAGTTTAGCAAGATTTCCAAACGATCAGTTTTTTTCAATTAAAAAACTTATCTCTCAATGAATTGTTTACAAACATGAGGTATTTAAAGAACTGGATCTTCCTCATGTTTTTCAGTGAAGATTGGTTTAAGATAATAATTAGGGGGCCGGTAACAAATTCAGCAAAATTAATAAAATATTTGTGATCACCCTGTATCGTTACGTAAACGAAATGAGCTGTAACTTTAAGATATGTTAACATAGACATAGTTCAATTTGTGGATGAATTTGTGTGATGATAGCATGTTAAATAAGGGAGATATAAGCATTTATTTTAAAACTCCAAAAAAAAATCAACATGTTTTTTATTTATAATATACAGAGATTTTAACGAAAATTATTCCCACTTTCAGATAAGTTAGAAAAATACTTTTAAAACAATATACTGCATACCACTTTCCAAAGGTTGTTTTTTCGGAAAAACCCCTTATGATCACACAAGTCATAGTAAATAAACAAAAATATGTTAGAGTTACAAGCTTATAAGGAATTTTTCACAAAAAAAGTACATTTGGAGTGTGGTTGAAATAATTGGATCTTAAAATTAATTTCGCGGCATGTGAAAACCCCCTTAAGAAATTTCAACTTTTGAAAAATATCTAAAATCTAGCTCGTTCTTTTTCGTACAATTCACCTATTTTTTTTTTTTTTTTTTTTTTTTTTCTATTCAAATGCACTTTAGATAAAAGTTCCCAATATACCTAGCTTTCAACCTATGCAATAAAAATGTTTTACCTTTCGCACATACGCAGTAAAAACGTTTTTCATAAAATGTTCATATTCCATGAGATATTTCAGAGATTTGTATTACGATTGCAGTATATTGTTTAAAAGTATTTTTCCAACTTATCTGAAAGTGGGAGTAATTTTCATTAAAACTCTATATATCTTTATATATACACTAAGCGACAAATAAAAAGCCGCACTGCAGAAAAAATGACTTATACCTTTTTTATTTGTAATAACTTTAAAATTAATGTTTGAAACAAATAAAACTGTCCTGTTTACATAATACCAAACGTATGAAATGATACCTATGTATGTTTCCGATTTAATAATTCGCTTTATTGCACTTTACGAAGTACTTTTTAAAAATCTGTATAAAACTTTCTTTTTGAACATAATGCAATAACTATACACTTTGCATTCTATTATGATTTATTATATGAAATAAACAAGTTATATTTTAATATATGAAATAAAACTATTTATTTGTTAGACCTAAGCAATTTTTTGTTAAAAATATGTATTCTGCATTGGGTTAATTCCACCTTTATATGGATTTACTGCATTAATGCGCAATGGCATAGTTTTATACAGTGTTTTAATATAAATCTCAGAAATTTCAATGTGCCAAACATCACAAATATTTTTTTCTAGTTCTGGCAGAGTTTTTCAGAAAATATTTTTCTTAATTTCATGTGTGTTGCCATGCACCAGGTTGTTCTGGTGTCTAGACATTCACCGGATTACATATTTATATGAACAATTATAAATTACACGAAACACAATATATATATATGAAATAAATAGTTAGTTGAGTCACATTTTTCATTAATTCAATGAGAGTAATTTTTTCTGATTTTAAAGCCGTACTCAAATATATCTCTTTTAAATATACCACATCATCACGCTACATTTGTATTTTGCGTGGGCATTTTAAAACAGACTTCGGAGAAATTAACCAGAGTTATTTATTTTAATTTGATTAGAAGAAAGTTTCTGTCATTGTGAGTGGCATCAGTTATAAACAGCTCAGCAAAAATCTATAATAAAAGATAGCTAAATAACTAGTAAAAGTAATAACTTGAAAAGAAAAATTCTTATTTTACGTATATAAATTCTTATTTTAACTATGCAATATTGAATAATTAATAAATTTAAACCTGCTTGTTAAATAAACAACAGCAACTTAAATAAATAAAAATGAGACTGAATTGTCTTACTTATATATTGCAGATAAATTTTAAATCTAATAATAGTGAGTTCGGGAAAGCTTCGATGTATGCACACTGGCAAACTAGATAATTTTAAATTCTCCAGACAGCTGTTGAAAATTCAAATTTTAATTTAATTATACATTTATAAACTATCAAAAATATTTTTATTGTAATTCTATATAACAACGCCACCTACTGGTTAAAATTTATAAAAAATAATCAACGTAACCTCTCACAATAAAGATTTCAAATATGCAGTTTGTGCAATTTGAGCCAGCAGATTATCAGCGGAGATTTAGCTATCGATATAATACTTGTCGTCCGATATGCATCCAAATTGAACCAACATATGTTTTTTGGAATATCCACCAAGCATACCAAGTTTGGTGCAATTATAGAGGCTGAGAAAATATTGTCTTCTTGTAAACGGGGCTAAATTGTATCATAGAAGAGCCACCTATCGGCCAATATGCACCCAAATTAAATAAATTTTTCATCACGACCCTCATGCGTATGAAATTTTGTATATTCATACAAAATTGAAACTGTGATATAGACTTAATTTCAATGAGGGAAATTGAAGAACAGCAGCAGCACCTGTTGGGCAAAATATTCAAAAATCTAATCTACTCTAATTTAAGCTAAGGTTACAACGAAACATGATGTTTAGATGAAATCTGTCCATTGGTTTGTGAGGTATAACATTCACAAAATTTTGCTAACGAAAGCATATGCACGCAAACGCACATTCACAAAAAGACAGATATTTTCTAAAAAATGATCGAAACATGTTCAGGACATTTTGAAAGAAGCTGATCCATCAAAAATCGGAAATCAAAGATTTTCATGAATCCAACGATTTCATCTTATGTATAAAGGAGAAAGTAAAATGATTTATTGTCTTTAACGTATCAAATGAACATTATCGAAATTGAATATTACTTTCAAACAGTGATATTCGAAACCAAAGCGAGCACTACTAATAGTTATTTAAGCAACAATATCATAGGATAGTTTGAGTACGTTTATTTTTGTATACTTTCCTTAATATGAAATAAAGGGCAAATGTCGAAATTTCAATGTAATCTTTGTTAGACTAAATAAACAGGAAGAGCTCTGAAATATATACTAAGACAGTATAGTATAAAAAGGTGTATGTTAAATTTTCAATTGATCCCACGCTAGTCATTATTTTACTATTTTAATTATTTAAGACTTTATCCATTATTAACACACATAATTTCAAAAAAATTAAAAAAGTCTTTTAGTTGATTTCTTTCAGTTATCATTTGCATCTAATACATGATATAACTTAAACATTTTTTTTTTAATCTGAAAACAAATTCCACAGAGGTTTCTTTTACTTTCTTTATGACATTTTACTCTTGTAAAATGTCCTACAAATTGTTTCTAAATTTACTTTTATTTTTTTTTTCTCTTTCCCAACGTCCTTATATCTTGCAATGCTTTTACCCTTCTTTCTTGCGTTTTATGGCATCTTCCTTAATCTTTCTGACAATAAGTGGTGGTTTTCTTGCCGCACGTGATTTTTTATGACTTCTGAAGGTGTGTTAAATTATTTCTATGCGAATCTTGCCAATGAATTTTTTGTTTTACTTAACTGTTATTTATAAACTATTGATGATTCAGTTTATGGACCCAATATTATTTTTTGTGTTTAGTTGTGTTTATTGAGCTGTTTATTTATGTTTACATTTGCATTAATTTAATTTAATATTTTGCTAATAAATATTCCTGATGCATACATATATTATATATATATATATTTCATAGAAACATTTCCTTGAAAGAAAATTTCCTAAAAACTTTAACGGTAATTATTTAAAATATGGTTTATTAATCCAAAGTACTAATATATTTCTTTACATATAAGTTCCTAAGATTTGAGATTTTCCCTTAAAAAGAAAAAAAAAAATACTATACTTTAGTTTACTTTAAATATTACTTTTATAAAATACGCTTCACTTAAATTAAAAATAATTTATCTTCTATTTAAAAGACTAAGATATTCATAAACATTTTCAAAAATGTCGAAAATGTTTCGTTCAAACTTATTTAGAAACCTCTCATAAGTTTTTAGATATCCTTAGAGACGTAAAATAACTCAAGTACCTTTTATTAATATTTTACTAGGCAATAAGATTATCAAAACACTAGATCTTCATATGGAAAACTTTCAATATAGGTAAGACTGGTCAATATGCAAAATGCAAGAAATACTTCTATCATTAGTAAAAGAAATACGATAATGATCATGCCATAAAGTCATGAATTAAATACTGCATTTAACTGCTTGTGCATTCAAGATATTCCCTTCTAAATATAAAATTAATGAATAATTTTTCTGTGGTTATTTAAATATATCCAAAATCATTTATCTTGAAATATATGTTGCAATGCATTCTTTTTTTAGTTAATTATAATTTCCTTCTTTAAATATATCCAAAACAATTTTATGTTTATGCACTGAAATATATGTTGCAATGCATTTCTTTTCTAGATAATTATAATTTCCTTTTCTCTATAATGTTTTTTTTTTTTTTTTTCTGAATATAAATAAAATCCTTTAATTCGAATTTCAGATCTTCACTTTCCGATAATTATATACTTAAAAAATAAATGTAGTTATTAGAAAATATGTAATACATTTTAACTTTTTAAGTTTATCAATAAAATATTTAAATATTCAATAGGCAGAATCAAAATGTAAGAAAATATGAATTTTTAGTTCTGCGATTTTTTCTTTTTCTTTCCTTTCTTTGCTTTTTTTTTTTTTTTTAACTTTCTTCTGTTGAATACGGAAGAAAGTACCGACTTCGTAAGAATATTCGATTTCAGGCTTTCGATGGATTTACTGGTTTTGAGAGGACTAGAACACGATTTGATCAATTTTAGAACATGTCTGTCTGTGTTCCTGTGTGTATGTTTGTCTGTCTCCGTGTCAGTGAGACAAACATTTTGTAGCAACTGTATCTCAAAACCTATTGTACATGGTTTCATACAAATTGGTATGTATTTCCAACGTGAAATAAATTAGTACCTACCAACTTTGGGGAAAATCGTTCAACAGATGGCGTCGCCATCCTGTTTTTTTTTTTAAATTTTTAACATGGCAGTATAGAACAACGTTTCCTATAAATGTGCACAATGAGAATTATTTTTAACGAATCATTAGGATATAAAAAAGGATTAATTTTAATAATAATAATCAACTAGGAAATAAATTGAACGATTAAGATCAATGCTTCATTCCCCTGGGGGGGGATCCCCCTAGAAGGTGACAAATTGTCAATATGAGTTTCTTTTAAAATAAAACGTCAATTCTAAAATAATTATAAGATAAAAAAAATTTTATAAACCATGTTTTTTAATTTTCTGTTGAATCATATAAACGCTACTGAAGGCAGCCGGAACCCCAGCAATTGGATAAAAGTATTAAAAAAATTCCTTGCTATCGTCTTTTTTTGAGCTATTATAAAAGTTTCAAATGGCTATCTAGCCGGAAAGTTAGTTAAAAGTTGATTGCAAGCTTTGTAGTGGAAACGCTGCCGAAGGCAGCAGGGTCCCGAAGCAATTGGATAAAAATATTTTTAAAAAGCACTTTCACCGTATTCTGAACTGTTCCCAAAGTTTCAAATGTCTAGCTACTCGGGAAGTTAGTTAAATGAATTTTCTGTTGAATCATATGAACGCTGCCGAAGGCAGTAGGGACCTGAAACAGTTGACTAAAAGTATTAAAAAAATATATTGCCACCGTGTTCTGAGCTATCCTGAAAGTTTCAAATATCTAGCTAGTCGGGAAGTTAGTGAAAAATCGATTGCAAGCTTTGTACTGGTAACGCTGCCGAAGGCAGCAGGAACCCGAAACAGTTGGCTAAAGGTATTTAAAAAAATGCATTTTCACCGTGTTCTGAACTATTCTGAAAATTTTAAATGTCTAGCTAGTCGGGAAGTTGGTTAAATAAATTTTCTGTCGAATCATATAAGCGCTGCCGTAGGCAGCGGGACTTGAAAAATTTGACTAAAATTATTAGAAAAATGTATTGTCACCGTGTTGTGAGCTGTCCTGAAAATTTCAAATGTCTAGCTAGTCGGAAAGTTAGTGAAAAATCGATTGCAAGCTTTGTACTGATAACGCTGCCGAGGGCAGCGGGAACCCGAAACAGTTGGCTAAAGGTTTTAAGAAAATGCATTTTCACCGTGTTCTGAACTATTCTGAAACTTTTAAATGTCTAGCTAGTCGGGAAGTTAGTTAAATAAATTTTCTGTCGAATTATATAAGCGCTGCCGAAGGCAGCGGGACCTGAAATAGTTGACTAAAATTATTAGAAAAATGTATTGTCACCGTGTTGTGAGCTGTCCTAAAAGTTTCAAATGTCTAGCTAGTCGGAAAGTTAGTGAAAAATCGATTGCAAGCTTTGTACTGATAACGCTGCCGAAGGCAGCAGGAACCCGAAACAGTTGGCTAAAGCTTTTAAAAAAATGCATTTTCACCGTGTTCTGAACTATTCTGAAAGTTTCAAATGTCTAGCTAGTCGGGAAGTTGATTAAATAAATTTTATGTCGAATCATATAAGCGCTGCCGAAGGCAGCGGGACTTGAAATAGCTGACTAAAATTATTAGAAAAATGTATTGTCACCGTGTTGTGAGCTGTCCTGAAAATTTCAAATGTCTAGCTAGTCGGAAAGTTAGTGAAAAATCGATTGCAAGCTTTGTACTGATAACGCTGCCGAAGGCAGCGGGAACCCGAAACAGTTGGCTAAAGGTTTTAAGAAAATGCATTTTCACCCTGTTATGAACTATTCTGAAAGTTTCAAATGTCTAGCTATCCGGGAAGTTAGTTAAATAAATTTTCTGTCGAATCATATAAGCGCTGCCAAAGGCAGCGGGACTTGAAATAGTTGACTAAAATTATTAGAAAAATGTATTGTCACCGTGTTGTGAGCTGTCCTAAAAGTTTCAAATGTCTAGCTAGTCGGAAAGTTAGTGAAAAATCGATTGCAAGCTTTGTACTGATAACGCTGCCGAAGGCAGCAGGAACCCGAAACAGTTGGCTAAAGGCTTTAAGAAAATGCATTTTCACCGTGTTCTGAACTATTCTGAAAGTTTCAAATGTCTAGCTAGTCGGGAAGTTGATTAAATAAATTTTATGTCGAATCATATAAGCGCTGCCGAAGGCAGCGGGACTTGAAATAGCTGACTAAAATTATTAGAAAAATGTATTGTCACCGTGTTGTGAGCTGTCCTGAAAATTTCAAATGTCTAGCTAGTCGGAAAGTTAGTGAAAAATCGATTGCAAGCTTTGTACTGATAACGCTGCCGAAGGCAGCGGGAACCCGAAACAGTTGGCTAAAGGTTTTAAGAAAATACATTTTCACCCTGTTATGAACTATTCTGAAAGTTTCAAATGTCTAGCTATCCGGGAAGTTAGTTAAATAAATTTTCTGTCGAATCATATAAGCGCTGCCAAAGGCAGCGGGACTTGAAATAGTTGACTAAAATTATTAGAAAAATGTATTGTCACCGTGTTGTGAGCTGTCCTGAAAATTTCAAGTATCTAGCTAGTCGGGAAGTTAGTTAAAAATCGATTGCAAGATTTGTCCCTGACAAACACACAAACAAACCCACAAACAAACACACAAGAATCGAAGTTAATAAAAATCGATTGCAAGATTTGTCCCTGACAAACACACAAACAAACCCACAAACAAACCCACAAACAAACACACAAGAATCGAAGTTAATAAAAACATGGTAAAAAGAAACGGTTGAACCTTTGATCTGTGATAATTAAATCAAAGTTATGGATTTTTTCAATTTTGAAAAAAAAAAAAAAAAAAAAAAAAAGAAATGTGTATTGTCTAAGATATTGTTGTAGAATATAAAACAGACTTTCTTTGAACACTTAGTATTATACTTCTATTTCAAAAAAAATCATCCAAATTCATCATGGAAAATAATTTTATTAAAGTTTTGTACTGAGTGAATTTGTATTGGAAAATATAGAAGAAATATTTGTGATGGCCACATTCTACTAAATTTTTAACTGATCTTATTACATTTTTTGGCTTAATTTTTCGTGATGAATTTATAATTAAAGCAGATTGATATTTTGAGGATAATAACATACAAATGTTTAAAAAATAACAAGTAATACAGTAAAGAATAAATGATTATCTCTTGTTTTCGCTTTCAGATAAAGTTACAAATTAAAAATAGGTATGAACATTGCTTGTTTAAAAAATGTCTTATCCTAAACAAATTTTACTAAAAACAATATGAACGTAAAAAATTCCTGAAGAATTCCAACCAAATATTCTTTTAAAAAATTAACTATTTTAAATTTAAATTAATCATGTCTTTTAAATAAATTATAAATTGATTTCAAGATAACACACAACTCAGCCTTACTAAATTATATTTTTATTTAAACTTAAAAAAATGCTCGAATCATTTGAGATCCAAACTCATGACTCGACATCTTTATCTGGAAAGGTATTTGTTAGAATTTCTCATAGCTTCATGACGTTTCCTCTTTTATTTAAAACTACTACATATTAAAACTTAAAATTAATTGGACTTTCAGCTTCGTTGTAGGAAAAAACATCACTTAGTAACTCTGTTTTTTTTTTCCAAGAATAAAATCTATTATAATAACAGTAGACTTGGCGTTGGAATATTAAAACCCGAATAAACTACTACGTCAGAAACGCCAAACAAATATATTGAAAATGCATACAGCTGTTTCGGTAGCCTAAAGCGTACCGTCTTCAGTGCAAAAAGGATTTTGAATCAGGAGAAGTGCTCGTATATATACGAGACGTGAACTTCGTCTCCCTTGTGATCTCCTGTTTGGTTGTCCACCCGATGCGCCTTCATCGCCCGAGGAGTACATCCAAGATCTCCAGGCACGATTTGAGGACGTACACAACTTTGCTCGGGAGCGGATTCACATTGCAACGGAGAAAATGAAGACAAGTTACGATCTAAAGGCTACGCAACATGAGTTCCAGGCAGGAGAGAAGGTCTGGTTGTGGAATCCTGTTCGACGCAAAGGACTCTCTGCCAAGTTACAGTGCAACTGGGACGGACCATACACAGTCTTAAAAAAGCTGAATGATGTAGTGGTGCGGATCATTAAAACACCTTCATCAAAACCGAAGGTGGTGCACTATAACAGCCTAGCCAAGTACCATGATTAACGGTAATATTAAAATGTAAAATGTAAATACTGGTAAAATTTGCGCATGCGTAATGTAAATATTTGTATATAAATACAGTAAACTCCCGATTATCCGCGGTGAACGGGGAATAGACAACCGCGGATAATCGAATCAGCGGATAATCTGCAAAATGGTCAAAAAGGGGATATAAATCAACACATAAAGCCTTTTGAGCAATACTATTTAATTAACAGTTAAGCATGGCCGGCATATACAATTTAACATACTAATAAAAATTTCTACTTACATTTTGCTCTATTTTTAACAAAAAAAATCGGTCAAGCATTTTTTTTTTTTTTTTTTTTTTTGTACTAAAACACTTTTTCTTAATTTGTGATTGCAGTTTCTTTATCAGCATTTTGTCACAAAGTGATACATCGTCCTGCTCCTTGAGATATTTTGTAAGTCCATCTGCATGTGCTAGGGCTGCGTCGTGGCTCATCCTCTGCTGAGTTTACCTCCTTCATCCTCTTCTTCTTCACAATCTTCTGAAACTGGGTCTAATGCTTGGCCCACAATTTGTTCATCTGTAAGGTGGATCCAGGTGGTACCTGGATCATTGGCGTCACAATTAATCTACTCTTCAATGTTTTCTTCATTGACTTTTTCTCCTCCAGAAACAGATTTAGCTAAATTTCCCAAATCATGAGCAAAAATTTCTTCCTCTTCTATAAACTCTACCAAAGTATTTTCCACATTTGTTAAAATTTTTCTCCAAGACCTTACCAATGTAGACTGCTTAACTGCCTCCCAAGCAGTGTGTACACCATAAATGCTGTCAAGAATCGTGTAATATCTCCAAAAGCCTCGATGGTCATTACTCTCTTCGATCTTTTTACTTCCTTATACAAAGTATAAGGAAGTATAGTAATCCCGATTTGCGAAATGGATTTTGTATTTCACATTGCTCGAAAACGAATGATCGCTGAATGTTGCCAATTTATACGTGTGACTGTCATGATGTCTAGTTGCACACCTGCAAGTGTCGTCTTAACACGAGCTCTCGTTTTAGAGATATAAGGGATTTTACACGATTTTTCGTGACGTCTGTATGTGTGTGTGTGTGTGTGTCTCTGTGTGGGTATGTCGCATAACTCAAAAACGGTTGGACGTAGAAAGTTGCGAATTGGTACATAGGTTTGTTATAACATCTAGTTGTGCACCTCCCTTTTTGGATTTTCTATGATTTTCCGTTTTGGAGATATTTAGGAAAATTAGGTTTATAATGGGCAAAATGTATCAAAAATCGGTAATAGCTCAAAAACGGTTTAGACAAATCTTGCAATTTAACTGACTTCTCGACTAGCTAGACATTTGAAACTTTCAGAAAAGTTTAGAACACGTTGTCATGAGTCCCCCCCAAGGCACAACTTTGACATGAGGTCCCCCCCCAAGACACAATTTTGACATGAGTCCCCCCAAGGTACAACTTTGACATGAGTCCCCCCAAGGCACAACTTTGACATGAGTCCCCTCCCCAAGGTACAACTTTGACATGAGTCCCCCCCTAGGCACACGAGTCCCCCTCAAGGCACAACTTTGACATGAGTCCCCCCAAGGCACAACTTTGACATGAGTCCCCCTCAAGGTACAACTTTGACATGAGTCCCCCAAGGCACAAATTTGACATGAGACCTCTCCAAGGCACAACTTTGACAAGAGTCAAAAATGCACAACTTTGACATGAGTCCCCCACTAAGACACAACTTTGACATGAGTCCCCCCCAAGGCACAACTTTGACATGAGTCCCCTCCCCAAGGCACGACTTTGACATGAGTCCCCCCAAGGCACAGCTTTGACATGAGTCCCCCCCAAGGCACAGCTTTGACATGAGTCCCCTCCCCAAGGTACAACTTTGACATGAGTCCCCCCCAAGGCACAGCTTTGACATGAGTCCCCCCAAGGTACAGCCTTGACATGAGTCCCCCCAAGGCACATGAGTCCCCCCCCAAGGCACAACTTTGACATGAGTCCCCCCCAAGGTACAACTTTGACATGAGTCCCCTCCCCAAGGCAAGACTTTGACATGAGTCCCCCCCAAGGTACGACTTTGACATGAGTCCCCCCAAGGCACAGCTTTGACATGAGTCCCCCCCAAGGCACAGCTTTGATATGAGTCCCCCCCAAGGCACAATTTTGACATGAGTCCCCCCAAGGCACAATTTTGACATGAGTCCCCTCCCCAAGCCACGACTTTGACATGAGTCCCCCCAAGGTACAACTTTGACATGAGTCCCCCCAAGGCACACGAGTCCCCCTCAAGGCACAACTTTGACATGAGTCCCCCCAAGGCACATGAGTCCCCCCAAGGCACAACGTCGACATGAGTCCCCCCCAAGGTACAACTTTGACATGAGTCCCCCCAAGGCACAACTTTGACATGAGTCCCCCCCCTAAGACACAACTTTGACATGAGTCCCCTCCCCAAGGTAGAACTTTGACATGAGTCCCCCCAAGGCACAGCTTTGACATGAGTCCCCCCCAAGGCACAACTCTGACATGAGTCCCCTCCCCAAGGTACAACTTTGACATGAGTCCCCCTAAGGCACAGCTTTGACATGAGTCCCCCCCAAGGCACAACTTTGACATGAGTCCCCTCCCCAAGGTACAACTTTGAAATGAGTCCCCCCCAAGGCACAGCTTTGACATGAGTCCCCCCCAAGGCACAGCTTTGACATGAGTCCCCCCAAGGTACAACTTTGACATGAGTCCCCCCAAGGCACATGAGTCCCCCCCAAGGCACAACTTTGACATGAGTCCCCCCAAGGTACAACTTTGACATGAGTCCCCCCAAGGCACAACTTTGACATGAGTTCCCCCCAAGGTACAACTTTGACATGAGTCCCCCAATGCACAACTTTGACATGAGTCCCCCCCAAGGTACAACTTTGACATGAGTCCCCCCAAGGCACAACTTTGACATGAGTCCTCTCCAAGGCACAACTTTGACATGAGTCCCCAATGCACAACTTTGACATGAGTCCCCCCCTAAGACACAACTTTGACATGAGTCACCCCCAAGGCACAACTTTGACATGAGTCCCCTCCCCAAGGTACAACTTTGACATGAGTCCCCCCCTAGGCACACGAGTCCCCCTCAAGGCACAACTTTGACATGAGTCCCCCCAAGGCACAACTTTGACATGAGTCCCCCTCAAGGTACAACTTTGACATGAGTCCCCCAAGGCACAACTTTGACATGAGTCCTCTCCAAGGCACAACTTTGACAAGAGTCCCCAATGCACAACTTTGACATGAATCCCCCCCCTAAGACACAACTTTGACATGAGTCCCCCCCAAGGCACAACTTTGACATGAGTCCCCTCCCCAAGGCACGACTTTGACATGAGTCCCCCCAAGGCACAGCTTTGACATGAGTCCCCCCCAAGGCACAGCTTTGACATGAGTCCCCTCCCCAAGGTACAACTTTGACATGAGTCCCCCCCCAAGGCACAGCTTTGACATGAGTCCCCCCAAGGTACAGCCTTGACATGAGTCCCCCCAAGGCACATGAGTCCCCCCCAAGGCACAACTTTGACATGAGTTCCCCCCAAGGTACAACTTTGACATGAGTCCCCCCCAAGGTACGACTTTGACATGAGTCCCCCCAAGGCACAGCTTTGACATGAGTCCCCCCCAAAGCACAGCTTTGACATGAGTCCCCCCAAGGCACAATTTTGACATGAGTCCCCCCCAAGGCACAATTTTGACATGAGTCCCCTCCCCAAGGCACGACTTTGACATGAGTCCCCCCCAAGGTACAACTTTGACATGAGTCCCCCCAAGGCACAACTTTGACATGAGTCCCCTCCCTAAGGTACAACTTTGACATGAGTCCCCCCAAGGCACACGAGTCCCCCTCAAGGCACAACTTTGACATGAGTCCCCCCAAGGTACAACTTTGACATGAGTCCCCCCAAGGCACATGAGTCCCCCCAAGGCACAACTTCGACATGAGTCCCCCCCAAGGTACAACTTTGACATGAGTTCCCCCAAGGCACAACTTTGACATGAGTCCTCTCCAAGGCACAACTTTGACATGAGTCCCCAATGCACAACTTTGACATGAGTCCCCCCCCTAAGACACAACTTTGACATGAGTCCCCTCCCCAAGGTACAACTTTGACATGAGTCCCCCCAAGGCACAGCTTTGACATGAGTCCCCCCAAGGCACAACTCTGACATGAGTCCCCTCCCCAAGGTACAACTTTGACATGAGTCCCCCCAAGGCACAGCTTTGACATGAGTCCCCCCCAAGGCACAACTTTGACATGAGTCCCCCCCAAGGTACAACTTTGAAATGAGTCCCCCTCAAGGCACAGCTTTGACATGAGTCCCTCCAAGGTACAACTTTGACATGAGTCCCCCCAAGGCACATGAGTCCCCCCCAAGGCACAACTTTGACATGAGTCCCCCCAAGGTACAACTTTGACATGATTCCATCCAAGGCACATGAGTCCCCCCAAGGCACAACTTTGACATGAGTTCCCCCCAAGGTACAACTTTGACATGAGTCCCCCAATGCACAACTTTGACATGAGTCCCCCCCAAGGTACAACTTTGACATGAGTCCCTCCAAGGCACAACTTTGACATGAGTCCTCTCCAAGGCACAACTTTGACATGAGTCCCCAATGCACAACTTTGACATGAGTCCCCCCCTAAGACACAACTTTGACATGAGTCACCCCCAAGGCACAACTTTGACATGAGTCCCCTCCCCAAGGTACAACTTTGACATGAGTCCCCCCAAGGCACAGCTTTGACATGAGTCCCCCCCAAGGCACAACTTTGACATGAGTCCCCTCCCCAAGGCACAACTTTGACATGAGTCCCCCCCTAAGGTACAACTTTGACATGAGTCCCCCCAAGGCACAACTTTGACATGAGTTTCCCCCCCCAAGGCAAAACTTTGACATGAGTCCCCCCCAAGGCATAACTTTGACATGAGTCCCCTCAAGGCACAATTTTATTTTTTATTTTTTTTACGTATGCATGCATTTTTTAAAAATATTTTTAGCCAAATGTTTTGGCTCCAGTGACAATGTTTTTTAACATTATGTATATTTCTAAAAGTGTATAAGGAAGTCATGTGGTGCCCACATCAGATTTTTTTTGTAATAAGTTTGTTCTGTATTTTTAAATTCCCTTTTAAATTCGGGCCCTTGAGGACCGCGGATAATCCGCAAAGCGGATAATCCGACCGCCGATAATCGGGAGTCTACTGTACTTGTACATATTTGTGAATTTTGTAAATATTTCTCACTTGATTTTTGTTTGTATTTTGTCGTTATATGCAACTTAGTTTTTGTACTTTAGATTGTGTAAATTTGTTTAGTTTCGCCTCTTGACCAAGGGTTGCACTGCCCGGGACGTGCAGTCCTTGGGAGGGGGGCAGTGTTACAAAATTGTAAATAATTGTGTTTATTTTTGTATAAATTCTTTTAAAGAGGCTTTGTAAGTTGATAAAGTGCTAATTTTGTGCATTTCTAGTCCCTAATCCCTGATAGGTAGATTACAAGTATTGAATGCGAGCAATTGAAAGTTTCAACCAAGTTCCACTTGCATTATGTATTTTATTTTTTTTCCTTTTAAAACTTACGTTATGTTAGTATGACAACACAGATGGAGGGTTGCATTTTATTTTATAACTTAGCATCCCATAGTCGTCACACGCTGAAACTCAAAATAATTATAGACAAGAAACGTGAGAATAACATGTACATATAATTTTTAAAAGAAAATTAAATATGAACTTTTTGAGATATTGAAGGTCAAAGGTCAAAATATTTGATTTGAAATGACTGGGTTTTTTTTTTTTTTCCTAACATGTACATGTGATATACCATTTTAAAGCCTGTATTAAATGCTTTCGAATTCTTTCTAAAGTTATGCCTGTATGTTAATTAGGTAACAAAATATGGTCGCATTTATAATACAAGAATTTTGAAACTTTGCATTTTTTACCCATTTTTGGAGCCCTGTATAACAAAAACTAAAAGAGGTAGGGACTTATTAATTGGTATACGTTAATTTTTCTATAGAACAAATAATTGAGTCCAATTTCATGAAAATCTGAGGGGATGAAATTAAAAGAGCAGTTTTTTTTTTCTTTGCCGATTTGACATGGAATGACCCATTTATAACAGCAGAAATTTTGCAGAGAAAGAGTAAAGAAAGTAGTTCAACATTTCCCTTAATTAAAGATACAACTCTGTGTTTCATATTACAAAGAAAATAGATATTGTTACAAAATTGTAAATAATTGTGTTTATTTTTGTATAAATTCTTTTAAAGAGGCTTAGTAAGTTGATAAATTGCTAATTTTGTGCATTTCTAGTCGTTTTAGCGTTGAAATAGCCTTATTTTCCCTTAAAAACGCATTAAAAAGGCTCAATAAGGCAGGTACTGGATTTGGCGCCAAATTTGGCGACTTTTTCCCACCTTGGCGATTTTTTTAGCGACCTTGGCGAGAAAATCCTTATATGGGATAGACCAAATATGGAAGCTCTAATCCCATTGACTGATGAGATATGGAGATTTCTGGAACGTTCCACACTTTTCTACAGAGGTATATAAAGGCCGCTTTCCCGCCAAGGCAGTCAGAGTCAGTTCAGTTCTCCGCCAGCTTCGCTAATGCTTGCATTGTTTTGGAGCATCTTTGAAAGAGACTTGCTTCAAGTGTCGTTGCTATACAGTTTATACTGTGGATTTGCTATTGACAGCTGTTGTTTAAGCTGTGTTTACTGGTTGAATTGAAGCTGATACTTGGGTTATAGACCTGTATTTCTCTGGAACTTTCTGTGAATAAATTACTGAATTTTTGTAAGTTTTGCCTTTCATTCTCGGACAACTCACGAACCCCCAAGTACGCAACAATATATTGTTCAACAAAATACTTTACATGAGGACAAAAATTTCACTAAAGCTGACGAAGAAATTAATGATTTCAATAAAACTCAGTGAGCTGTTGGACAAAAGGGTAGCTATCTAAGAAAGCCAATCTATCTGCATTGTATTTAGTAATAATTTAGACTTATCTGCATTTAGGTTCTTTATTGTAAAGTAAATAAATAGGGAAAAAAGGACTGTCTTTCTCGACACAGTTGATTATAATTTACCATTTATTTATATTTATATTTTATTTATTTATTATTTTATTATTATTTTTTTTTTTTTTTTTTTTTTTTTTGAAAATCTGGCTGAAAAGCTTGTGGAAAAGAATTTAGAGACCAGAGAACATCCCCAAAGAGGAAAAGTAGCAAAATAGATCGTTCAGAATCGTAAAAACGTAGCAAGGAAATTGTTAGTTCTTCAGTTGACTTGAAATCGGAAAAAAATGCGGAATATATCACTTCGTAAACTACGTTTAGATGCATTACATGTATTTTTTTTTACGTGAAAAATATAGCCAAAATACTATTTATAGTGACGGTTATTTAGATTTTTCTTTCAGTTTTATGTGATTTTTTTTTACGAAACTCTTTGTAAACAAGAATTTGTAAGTATTTTTTATTTGAAATGATATCCCATATAGAGATATCAGAAACACGTGTCTTTGTAGAGAACCACAAATTTGATACAAAATACACTTTAAAACACGTATAAAAAGATAAATTTAAATAAAATCATTAAAAATTACACAATATATTTTTCATTTTGTCAAAGCTTTTCACCCTGCTTATCAGAGCAACATCAGGACAAACTCAAGTCATTTTTAGTTACAAGTGCAATAACAGTTGAATTATATATATTAATAAAACACATTACAGTTACAGTTAATGTAGACGAAACAGTTTATAAACGTAAATTCTGAATTATAGCCGAGCTTCACTGGTCACCATGGAGACACTCGCTCTACAACAGTTGAGGCTTTCTTGGGTTTAAATTTAGTTGAGCATTTACTGTGGTTCTATGGAGCGACAGTCTGTAGTAAAGAGGCTTGTAATTAATTGGATCTTTATGGGAAATATGGAGAAACTTTGAAACAGCAACGGTTGAGACACTTATGGCGATTTCATTCGGTAGAGTTGTAGAGGTAAACTGACGACATCAGGGCAGATGACGGATGACAAAAAAAACAGCTTAGATTTAAAGTGTTGAAATTGGTTGATGTTTTGGGTAACCTGGAGCCACCTCGAGACCTTGACTGTAGAAGTTTTTTGGATCATTTTCATTAAAAGTAGGAGAGGCTGGACCAGCAGTAAAAGGAAACCAAGACTGATTAAAAATTTTTTCGCATTTAACATCTATTGAGACAACCATTCTATTGAAAAAGAAAATTAAATTAGATATGTGGTTGTATTAGAAAATGCCAGATTTTTGGAAGGAAGGTAGCGTCTTTAGAATTAATTGAATTATATTGATTATATAATATTATATTGAATTATATTTATATTATATAATTGAATTATAGCTTCTGATGCTATTAATTCTGAAATAATAGGTGAAGAGGAGATAATTTCTGCCAGATTCCAAAGAGGTGAAGTCAAGTTTTCATAAATAATGCTGACTAAGGCTGAACTCTTTCCTTCCATGTCATTGCGAATATGTTCTTGAATTCTTCTGTTTAAAGTTCTTTTGGTTTGACCGATATAGAAATAAACTTCATTATTTAGTTTTAGTGGGATTTTATAATCTCCTCTAGTGGGTCTAGTTAAATCACGATCGTTTAAACTTAAATGTTTAACAGTTAAAGGAGAACTGAATGGAATAAGTATATTGAATTTACGAGAAATATAATGTTTAAAATCAAGAAATTCGTTACAGAAAGGAAGTCTATTACTAAATTTAATTTTAGGGGTTAATGTATATTTATGAAATGTCGGCTTCACCTCTTTGGAATCAGGCAGAAATTATCTCCTCTCCACCTACTATTTCAGAATTAATAGTTTCAGAAGCTATTAATATAATTAAATATAATTCAATTAATTCTAAAGATGCTACCTTCCTTCTAAAAATCTGGCATTTCCTAATACAACCACATATCTAATTTAATATTCTTTTTCAATAGAATGGTTGTCTCAATAGATGTTAAATGCGAATTTCTTTTTTTAATCAGCCTTGGTTTCCTCTTACTGCTGTTCCAGCCTCTCCGACTTTTAATGAAAATGATCCAAGAAACTTCTACAGTCAAGGTCTCGAGGTGGCTCTAGGTCACCCAAAAATCAATCAACTTCAGCATTTTAAATTCAAGCTGTTTTTTTTTTTTTTTTTTTTTTTTTTTTTTTTGTCATCTGTCATCTGCCCTGATGTCGCCAGTTTACATCTGCAACTCTACCCAATGAAATCTCCTAAGTGTATCAACCGTTGCTGTTTCAAATTTTCTCCATCTTTCCTGTAAAGATCCAAGTAAATGCAAGTCTTTTTACTACAGACTGTTGCTCCATAGAACCACAGTTAATGCTCAACTAAATTTAAACCCAAGAAAGCCTCAACCGTTGTACAGCAAGTGTCTCCATGGTGACCCAGTGAAGCTCGGCTATAGACTGTTTCGTCTACATTAACTGTAACTGTAATGTGTTTTATTAATATGTATAATTCAACTGTTACTGCACTTATAACTAAAAATGACTTGCGTTTGTCCTGATGATGCCCTGATAAGCAGGGCAAAAACTTTAACAAAATGAAAAATATTTTGTGTAATTTTTAATGAATTTAATTAAATTTATCTTTTTACACGTGTTTTAAAGTGTGATCAAATATTTTTTATTTAATATAATTTTTGATAATATAATAATGAATATTTCAATAATAATATAATAATGAATGTTTCAAATTACGTAAAAGCAAAATAAATTATGAAATTAAATTTATAGCTTGTGAAATACAGAATTTAAGCATGCAAAATGCGCATGGTCTTTTCAGACCCTAGGGACTAATTTACAGGTGCAACGAGAGGAGCTCTTTTAATAAGCATGACATTTTTATTTAAAGAAAAAAAAAAAAAAAGAACTGTTGTCGACGCAATAATAAAGTTCTTGTCTCTCAAATTAAGAAATTATTATTCATAATAACTAAATATTTTTCTTAATAAGTAAACCTATTTAGAGGAAGCTCAAAAATATCAGTTTTACTTTAAACGGCCTGATTTGTTATGTTTTATTCATGTAAACATTTAATTTCTCTACACATTTCAGAGTATATGCCTAAATACCATTTTAAAAGGACCTCTTCTATCCTTTTCTCTGACAGTAAATGTCTTTTTATAAATATATATGCAATTATATTATTGCTATATAAAAATAGTGGTACATAAAATAAGAACTGTACGAATCTTTCAATTTTTAAGAATTTGACAAGCCAGTTTTGCGAAATCTAAATTTTTTAATGATAATAATACGAATCTATATCAGCATTAGTTAACAATTGCTGCAAAAAACCTTTTTGCAAAAACTTCTATTTTATAGAAACATTTGTAACCCGGTATTGTTCAAAAAATTATAGAACTTAATATAGTAAGAGCAATAAAAAATATTTGTGTTTATGAATTCATTTATGAGTAAATGGTTAAAATTTTCTAGTTTTTGAATTTATGAAAATAGGAAAATGTACGCTATTCTTCTAATCCATCTTTTGAAAAAACTCATATTTTTCGTTTAACATAGAATATATTTTTTTTAATTACTTTTCTGCTTATTTTCTTTATATTTGCCTATAAAAGAAATAATTTTAAGTTACTTTTGACATAAGCGTAGGAATATTTATTCCACATTTCATTTTAAAGTTTATTGAATGAGACTAAAAATTTTATGTCATGCATTAAGTAAACATAAAATATCTGAATAATTCTAGGTTAGTTTCGCAATACTATAAATTAATTTCGTAATATTATTCAATTGTGTTGTTGGTAATGTATTCCCAAGTTTGATATCTAATTATTCTAACTCAGGATTTTGGAAAGACATTGAATATAGGCTAATCATATCCGTTTAATAATCAATCTATTTCGCATATCAAAATAATTATAACTACTGGCGACATGGTTTTGGTTAATTTGATACCATACTAATTTTTATATTTTATAAGGTCAAAAAGTCAATTTTGAGATACTTGCTTGAAACAGAAGAACGTAAAAATTCTTTATTTGTCACTGAGAATTACCGATGCCCGTATACGGGCATCTTACACTCTTTATGAATTTGATTTTTCTATTTCATTAAAAAAAAAAAACGTGCGCGAGGGAGAAAGAACAAAACTTTTGTTTTAAAGTAATTTAAAATATATTATTCAAGGATATAATATAACGTATGGATGAAATTAACAACTTTTTTTTTAATTAGCCTGGATATATTTTAATGTAAAATTCTTTAAATTTTAAACATGTTACTTTGCTACAATTGATAAAACGTTAATTATTATAATCAGTTATTTATAGGTAATTTCGTGCGTTACCGCTTTATTTGCTGCATTTGTGACTACTTTGTTCACCTGACAAAAAGTCATAGGTTTATTTCAACCGAAACAATTGTCGTGATTTTTTTTTTTTTTTTTTGTTGCTATTTATGGCGTTTATACAAAGTTTTTTATTTATTAATTTTCATCACCAATCCGCTGGCGCATTTATCACTAACATTAGCTTTATTAGAGCTGCTTTTTATGAAAAGTTATACGTTGTTTCAAACATGTGAAACTAATTTTTATAGACACAATCTTATCACGACCATTTGCAAGAAACTAAAAATTGCATAAATTACACTTTCAACGAATGTACTCAGCCAGTAAATTCATGATAATCTAAAATGCTACACATACAAGGTGTTTCAGATCTCCAGGAGAGGTAGAATGCATCCTGGCGATTCAGAATTATATATATATACATTTATTTATTTATTTTATTTTATTTTTATTTTTATTTTTTATTTTTTTGGTAAAGAAAATTGTTAACATTTGCGTCGATAGTGGACGTTGCACAGTTGCAATCCTGAATTAGTAAATAAAGCTGTATTTGTGAAGATGGTTTACCTCAGTTAAGAATCGCCGACTGAAGCTGCTGTTATAGGTGTTGTAACTCGTTTACAAAACTGTAATTTATAGTGATGGCGGACACATACAATTAGAGTTATATGCTTGTAAACATTTGCATGCTAATAAATATATTGTTTTCGTGGAAATATGTGATTTGCTCACGTACAGCGAAAATCTATCGACGAAAATTTGAACTATTTTTATTTTCCTTATCAAAAAATTCCCCATCACGAGAAAAACTTTTCCGCAAATGAAGTTTAATTATACCAATTCCTACAATTTGTATGGATTTTTAAAGTGTCTGCAGTCTTTTGAGACACCCAGTGCAAGAGCATAGCAAACATGAATCAAAGATAGTGTTCGAAATTTCACCCACCAACTTTAATGCGGTATTCATTGGCTAAAAAAATGATGTACATTTATTATTACAACTAATTGAGGACACTGCTGTTGTAGAGAATTTACGTATATACCAGCCTCTATTAATCTACAGTATGGTCTTTTGCCGGCTGGAATACTGAACCCACATAATCCTCCAATTACGAGCTCGACCCTCTGCCCACCGACTAACTTGACCCCAACAGAAATGGGAAGGACTATGTTACTAAATATATATAATATATTTCTGAGAAAATAATATGACCATGAATCGTTAAAACCCCTTAAATATAATGTACTATTAAACAAAATTACATTACTCAATTTTTCAAACGCGTTTTAATGGTAATTCCATTATTATAAGTATTACAGCATAAATTTTAATTTTATTCTTAGCAGTAGACGTTTAATCAAAGTTTTGTTTAAAATAATTATTAAAGATTTAATCAATAACCTTAATAAAAGTGAAGGATAACGAATAAAAAGAAAAAATGATGAATGTCCCTTCTTATTACAATATTTATTAAACATCTGCGAAACAATATTACTAAAATTAAAGAGTCATATTCTTTTTTTTTCCGAATCAAAACTTCTATCTTTTGTGATGTACACAATGACCAATTACATTCCACCAAAAAAAAAGAATCATATTGTTAAATTTGTATCCTGGGGCAAATCAAACGTAATCAAGATACATAGGATTGTTTTTCAACAACATATAATGTTTAATTTGATTATGCTATTTATCTGAAGTAGTATCTAATTGTTCCATACTATTATTCGTAATAAACTGTTACTAATTATTTTTCAGTGCCTATTATAAGAATGGTTAACTCTTAAACAATTGCAAGGTTTGTATTGCTTTAGAAAAATCAGAGGAATTTGAAATAAATTACAAAGGTGAAAAAGATTCTATCTTGGATATTTTTAGCAACGTACAATAAAAATAAATCTATGAGCGATTTTTTTTTCAACAGTAACACGTGAAAAGAGCACATTCATGAAATATCTTGGTATTAGATTCTCAAAGGTAACATTTGTAAATATAAATTTTACTTTTAGTATTTGTTTCCTCTAAAAAGTTTTGATAAATAAATATACATATATATATATAATTACATTGTTTTTACAACTTATTAAAAAAGAGTATTGATAATAAATATTTACAATAAATACATAACAATGGGCTTTTGATGAAAAATAAAATAACACTTGTGAATAAAATTATACTATTAAAAATCAAATAATATTAACAGTGTTATTTAAAATGAACAGGTTTTTGAATTTTTCAATATTTTGTTTTATACAAAAATAAATGTTCACAAAATTTTAAATTGTGTTAGAAATTCATATTTTTGTCAGTCTTTTATGCAACAGAAACAGAAGATTTTGACAAAAATACGAAATGGTTGCGTGAAATCATAATTGGGTTACAATGTTAGTTAAATAATATTGGAAAAGTATTATCTCTGTATCATTACATATATTATTTCTCGGAGAGCATGTTTATTTTTGAGTCTAATAAAGAACCACGTTGAAATATTTCAATCTGAAAGGTATGTTATAAAATGTAAGAATTGATATTGACAACTTTGAAATACACTATTGTACTGGTGAATATCACTTTTTAGATTCTTATACTAAACCAAATTATTCTGGAATTTGTATGAATTTTACTGAAGACAATATTGCATATCTCTCACAGAAAGACACATTTGATTGTAACTGACGTAGTACTTTTTAAACGCTTTATTATCGTCGGAACTTGCAGATATATTTAATTTAGAAATCATCTAAAAATTGTATAAGAAAAACTTTTTTTGTATAATTTCTTAAATTTATTCAAAGTACTACAGAATTAAAAAGGTTTTTGTACTAAAAACTAAATTAATATGATTTAAGCCAAAAAACGTCCTCAGTGAAAAATTCATAACATAATAAAAAAAATGTATCTATTGAACTAATGAAATAGCCATCATAGGAATCTTTTAATTAATCTTTGGACTTTAAATTTTTCCAAACATTAATCACTTTACTTAGCGAGCACCTAAAAAAATTAATTTCAGTTTTTTATCAAAGGTATTATAGACCAATTTTGATAAAATATTGCTTAGTTAAAAAAGAATGAAAAACTTCTTAAAACATAATGATAACAATAAATTCTTCAAAAAAGTTTTTCTTTTTTTTTTAAATCCAAATGCTTATTTGCTACTTTTCTCCGGTTAATTTTTGACAGATGAGGAGTTAATTATCCTCTTAATTATTGACAATGAGTGCATTAGCAAAAGGGGATTAAGGTCAATTTGAAGTTTTATTTAAATCAACATTTACTGCTTACTTTTAAATACCTTCCACTTCGAATTATTTTCATGTAAAAGCTTTCCAATTTAAAACCCAATCGCAATAGATGTCACTTAGAGGAATTCAAATCATTTCTGCTTTTTCTAAAATTATTTTTTCTTTCGTCCATGATATGCTATTCAGATGGAGTTTCACAGAAAACAAAATATAAACCATATTACTTAATTTAAACAACCAAATTATAATTAAATTGCAAGTAACATAAAATATCATGGCAAACCATGCAATTAATATATGCAGATTCACTCTTATACTTACTTATTCGTGTTCATAATAATTTATATAATGGTACGTCCTGTACTTTTATGTATAAACAATTTAGTAAATTGAAAAGTTATTCCTATATTCCCATGAAATAGTCTCACAGGCGGACTCGCATATGATCTGAATGTCCTTTTTATCTGTGAGAGCATGAAATGCGCTTCTATGAAAACTCTTCTAAAAAGTTTTTACATCTAATTAGAATTTTAATTTTAAAAAAGTATTCAATAATATTCATAAGCTTTTTTTTTTCTCTCTCTCTGGAGAAGAAAATTTATGATCCAGGTATATATTTTTAAACTTTAGTATAAAAGAGAATGGTAACTAAAATTATGTCTCCTGATTTCTCGCCAACTAATTTTCTTAGACAAAACTTTTCCTTTGAAAATCGATATTAATACCTTTTTTAATTAATGCGGTTGAGAGATTGAGATGAAAATCAATTTCCTAGATATTTCGTTATTTAATTGGATTCAGAACTAATTTGGCCGGTATACTCCTTAAAAAAAAAAATAAAAAAAAATCCGTGTTTCGTTTACCTATTGTATCTGAAAATCTTTCGCGGATGTATTCGCGTTAGAATTTATTTTATAAAAACATTTTCCTTTTTTTTTTCAGTAAAAACTAAACGATAACACTGCATTACATGCAATAAAAAATGATATTAAATGAAAATATTTATCACAGTAATTATGTATTCATCTCTTTAATCATTTATATTAAAAATTATATTAATAAGATAGAGCGTTGGAAGGTTATCATTTTGTTCTCTTATTAAGGTTAAAATAAATGGATATAATACTTGATTCATGAAAACTGAAATTGGCATATTCTTTTATTTTCTTTGTCGAGACTTAAAAAAAAAAATTAATTATAGCTTTCTTTAAAATAAATTTTAAACGAAAGACAATAAATTTGGCGTAGACTCTAATTTTTAAAAACATAGACTTTGATTTTTAGAAAACATGCCGTTATACGGATATATGTCATATCACCATTAAAACGAATGTCGTTATTCAGAATTTTAGCATAAATTGCAAAAATCCTAATTAAAATACCAGAGGTTTTTCTCCTTAATTCCATTAAAGTCAATTTACTAAACTGAAAAAAAAATCTCTTACATTTTTTAATAAATTATATGAATCTTGAAATTGTAAACGTTCCAGTCAACAACAACTGAACAACTGAGTTCTATAAGTGAATTTATATGTTGCGTTATATTTGTAATATCTGTATGTGTTCTGTCTGGATTCAGATCTAATTTTCTAAATTACTAACCAGCTGCAATTTGCATAAGAAATAAGATATAGTTTTGAAAATCTATTTGGGTTCCTTAAAAATATATGCTTCTCATTTGTAGTTAACAGAATTTAAGAAGTATAAATACTGCAGAAACTTAGCATGACACGTGATCTAGCTCCTGTAAAGTTAGAACTGCAGTGTGTGTTCAAGTTGAAATTCCAGTTCGAGTTGATCAGGATCCAAATGGTGGGTTCTAGCATTAGCAAATAATTTTAAGTTCTTTTAATTATTTTAAGTTATGCTTGAAAATAAAAACTATATTCTAAATTAGTCTCAAAGTTTGAGAATGCAATATATGCTGGTTTGTAAAACAATTTTCTGAAAGTAATTGTGTACTTATGTAGGAAATTGTGAAAGTAATTGTGTACTTATATTAGTAGTAAAGATTAGCACAGACGTCATTACACCGCATGAGCTTAAATGTACTGATGTCACATCATTAACGTATGTGTGCAAGCCCATGTAACATCAATAAAACTTCTTTATGTTAGTCTAAATTAGCACCCTTTACTTGCGATCTTACTTGCGATACAATTTTAAGTTTATTCTAAGTTAGGAGACGAATTCTTTTTTTTTTTTTTAACCGGTTTCAATGTTTAGTTTGTTAAATTCCACTTACTGATAGCTTAATTAAGGTTCACATACTAGCCAATTATTTAAAATTAGTTGCAGTTACAATCTGTCATATGGCACGTGTGAAATATTTTTTTTTTCGTTATAGGGCAGTTTAGTAAAGTACATAACCATTTCTGACATTTCTGTGACGACCATATACAGTTGCCGTGAACTACTGTTAAGTAAAAAAAAAAAAAAAAAATGACTAATTGTGAGCACCTAATCACACTGCAAAGTTAAAATTATCTAAATTAGTTAATAAAGTCTTAATAAATATGAAAAATGTAACATCTCAAAATCAATTATTCTGGAAACCATTAAAATTTCTTTCTGAACAGGAAACAAAAAGAAACAAAAGAACATAAAACAAAAAGAAAATTGTAAATTCAAATATACTTTACTTTCTGGCATACACTTTCCAGATAAATGCTAAGAACTGATGATACTTTCACCGATAGAAACAAACAAAAGGAAAGAAACAAAATATTGAAAGTTACCGTATTTTATGATGCATAATCTGCAGATTTGTTATATACCACGAATTTTATTTCATGAAATATAATGCTTTAATATCTTGTGCAAATATACCAAAGTCTGTAAAATAAAATTTCTTACCTGGATTGCGGATTAAACACAGGAAAATATAGTAAAATATATGTTGTATATAGCAAAAAGAAGCATATATATGCAGATTTTTTATTCACATGCCTTTTCTTCACTTGATTACGCTGATAAAGATATAAAGTTAGACGCGCGTGAAGAGTTTTTGTCCTTGGTCAATTTTTTCTGGAAAATATAGGAACGTTGGCAAACTTTAAATTATCGGTATGACTTTCTTTTATCATTAAACGCTTTTATGTCTTACAATATTATTAGAAAGATTGAAAAATGCTTTAATATTATTAGATAATATCTAGCTGTTTTAAATCGCTGATAGTGTTATCTAACGGCTATGGAGAGCAATAGTAATAATAATAATAATAATAATAATAATAATAATAATAAACGGAATGTGTAGTAGCAGAACTTTAAATGCACTTATTTCATGACATTTCCCGCCCCTCCCCACTATTCACGAGCAATAAAAATCTATTTAAATTTTTAAGCTTTTTCGATGATAAAAATTGATACTGAAAATTAGTGGCATAAAATGTCCCAAAAAAGGTGGACCCTTTGAGGTTTAGAATTAAACTTCACGAGGGCGATAATGTTGATAGATTGATGTCTACAGAAGACAGATACATTGTTCTACCGGCGTACTACAGCGTAACAGAGAGTAAATAATTTTATTGCTACCACAGGGGAGTGGATCTTTTAAAAAACTGCAGGCACATGTTTAAAAGAAGGTATATTTTATTGTCGTAGACCTACTGCGTGTCTTTTTGTTCTAACTCCACTGTACCTCTCGTCTTTAATTGTATCGAAGCACCGATATTAGCCCGAACAGACTTCTGTTTCCCATGAATGAAAATTTAGTCTTTCGATAAACTGTAGATGGTGAGATAACATGAGGAAGGCTGACAAGCAAACATTTTAATTTATTCCGGAGCAGTGTTTATACCTGCCCTTTTTCATGACACTTTATTTGTAGAAAAAAAATCTCCAATATGTAATTACGATTAAATAGGAATAAAACAATCTTCAGGGAAAGTTGATATAAGGGCGGGTACTGACAATGCTCCAGAATAAATTAAAATTCTGACATATCTGAGTAAATAGAGATATAATGATGCCATATTCTACGTCAGGCAAACGATACATGATTCTTATTTTAACTACGAACGAAAAGTAGTAGCTGCATTATAGACAGGTAATTCTTTTTATTATTATTATTAATCTTATTCATAATTGTAGTTTCTAAAATCATCAGATTTATACGGTAGTATTCCTTTGTTTGCAGCACAGTATTAAAAATATCAAAATACTTTTAAATAACAGCACGTACAGCGCAAAAAAAAAAGTCGTTGATTTCTATGAATACTTAGTTATTTTTCATTATTCTTTTATTTTTCGCCAGATGAAAAATAAGCGCCAATGAAGCAATACTAATAATTATTTAAGTATATAGTAGTACAAAAATAATACAACAATTATATAATAATACAATATTTTTTTAATAATCACGAAATTATTTTGGAAACTAGTTAACTTAAAATATAAAATATCGTGGTTTTTTATGACGCAAACACAAAAAGGCTATATGCTTAAAAATAACACGCTTCATTCATTTTCAAATCTGAATAAAAACCTTTTTATAAACATCTTTATTATATCTAGTCTGTACATTTATAAAATATATATTTTTGGAATTGCATATTATACTTGTTTAGTGCTTTTTTTTTTTTTTTTTCAAATATATGTTCTTTGACATCATTAAAATACACAAATTTTGTTACCTGTTGCTTTATACGATTGTTATGAATAATCATATTTAAAAAGCAATTATGTATAATTAGCAAATGTTTGCCTTCAAAACTTTCAAGTATAAACTAAATAATTGTGATAAAAGTTAAAATAGTGACCACTTAAATTAATTTAGTGTATATATATATATATTTATTTATTTATTTACTTTTTATTTATTTTTTTTTTTTTGAAGTCATTAAAAAAAAAAAAAAAAAAAAAAAAAAAAAAAAAAAAAAAAACGTTTGTTTAAAAAACCTACACATAAATCAATTACAATGGAGCATTCATTTTTGTACAATTAAAGAAGAAAACGATTATATAATTTTTAAATGTAGAATTATAAAAATCGTAAGATAAAGTATTTCTTCTTCATTATACTTTTTTACAAAATGATTCTTTTTTCGATTTAAGTTTATCCTTTTCACTCTATTAAATATCCATTCTTTTCTATTTAGAAACTACTGAAAAGGAAAATCTATATAATGAGATTTCAATAAGCTAATTATTGTACTTCCAGTGTAAACTATGTACGAAAAAGAAATGCTAAAATATTTATTAAATCCCATGGTAAATAGTTAACATTTACTTTTTGCGGGCTAGATTAAACTAAATCTTTTCAATCTATTATTATTATTTGCATATTTCGAGGAAGAACAAAATTAAATTTATTTGAGATTGAATGAAGCGTACTAATCTATTGTAAACGAATATTATGAAATACCGATAAATTATGCCGTAATTTTTTTTTCTCGAATGCATTAAGTAATTGAATGTTATACTAAGTAAACTGCACTGATTTTTTTTATTTTAATTCCAACCTTTTTTTTTTTTTTTTTTTTGTATGATGTTTTTTAAAGTATATATGTTTTTAGGGATTAGGTTCTTAAAAAACTAATTTCAATTTGTTTACCGACGAAGAAGTATGTAACCGTAAAAATTTATACATTTTTCTAAATTTTGAAAAAGTGTAGCAAGGTGATGATTTATCACAATTATTATCTTTTGGACCCTTATTAACTAAGAAAAAGAAAAAGGAAGAAAAAAGAAGTCCATAATTAGGTAATGGACTTCCTCAGTATGATGTGATGAATCACTTTACGCGTGACCAGAAACCATTCTTATGTTTCTATTTGTATTTTATTGGGAAATGTTTGTATTCTATGAAAAAAAAATGTTTTGTTCTATGGAAAAATTCACAGGAAAACAGGGAATAAGAAATCGCTGGAAAATGATTGATGGTTTAGCCTGAATCTCAAGAAATCGATAGACTCTATTGTAATAAATTTCAACGCTAATCTATAATGAAGTCATTTTATTCTCGTCGCCATAGATGGTATGCTCTGGACAATCTCTAAAGGTAACTCCCAGACCGTCACCAATTGCACACTTCGTAGTTCTTGTGCAACGTTAAATCTACTCTTCCCCAATCTTAAAAAATATAGTACTTATTAAATAAAGTATCCGTTTTCTAAACTGATAATAATGTAAATGTAATCCTTCAGTTAAGAAAAGATAATTAAAATTTTTACAAATAAAGTAAATCATATTGAAAGAATAAAATTATAAAATATTAGAGCACACTACAAATATTTTAGTCAAAACGTCAAATTATATAGATATTTTAAATTACAAATATAATATTTATAGTACGATATTTTTTTTTTCTTTTTTGTAGTCCCTAGAAAAAAGAATATTATTTTTTTACTCTTACTATGTAAAATGAATACAGTCAACTTCCAATTATAAACAGCAGAGAAAAATTCGTAATTTTAATTTTAAAATATATTATGGAATAAAATTTTAATACACTTCTTGTTATTAAAAAATAAATTTTAAAAATGTAATCCCTATAAAACATTAGAAATCGGCAAAGCACTTTATCTGTGCTTTACTAAAAGAAAAATATCTCGGAAAAATGACTAGATATATAAACAAAATTACAAGTGATTACAAAAGAAGACATTTAATAGTATGAATTATAAAACACTTTCAAGTTTAATCCTTTGCCGGTCCTATAGCATTTCACTACTCTGGTCTGTGTGACCAAATTTAGTATCTTTTTTACTCAATATCCACCAATAAATTTTAACTGTAACGGTTGACTAATCACTTCAAAGTTTATTCGTCTATCTTATATATCAGATTTTACTCCTCAAAATTATTGGGGGTAGTTGAATATAACGGACTAAATTTGGCAACACTGTTTAGAGCGATTTAGAGCGTTAAGGCGGCCAGCAAAGTGTTAATAAAAAAAAATATTCTAAAAACGACAACAGTCCTTCATAACTATAGTAAGAATGAATTTCAAATGTATAATATTAATGATAAATTGTTAAATACTTATGTTAAAATATTTTTTAAGCACAATAGCATGAGAAATGACACAATATGGAGTTATTATGCTTTTAAAAAAACATTATTATTTCAGCCTTGAAAATGTCTTATATTGCAGACAAAAAATTGGAGTTATGCAATAGATATTATCAAAAATTTGCTCTAGTCCCTCTTAGTAATTTTATTTACTTCCATGCAACAAACCAATATTGAAATTTTTACCATGTCATTTCATCTTGATTTGAGAGTTTCTTGTGGTTTTATAGCTGTAAGAAGTGCATTAAAGAAATTATTTGAAGCTATTATAACTTATTTAAGTATTATTTATTTCTGTATTTTAAGTGTTTATTTAAAACTATTATGGTAAAATATGCAAATATTTAAGCTGTTTATGACGCGTTGTTTATTTTCAGTTATCTTTAATTGCTGAAATCTTTAAGTTCTTTTATTATTATTATTATTATTCATTTATTTAAATCGTTAAATTCATCGCGTATTATATTTTTAAATATGCCTAAAACGTTTCTTGAGAGTGCTTTTTTTTATCACATCGTATATTATCGTGAAATTTTTAATGGTGGATTAAATGCTGTTTTGATGCTACAGTTGCAGCAACACGATGGTCATATAACACTACAGCGAAAGTTATCTAATATTGGAAAAACAAATTTATTTTGTTTCGTGATTTTATCATTTTAACAATAATTTACTATAGTGAACCACGCCAACTTGCCTCAACTGACCAAAAAAGTATGGCGGAAAGATAAGTCACTGTCTCAGAATATCAACTACGTCATAGATCTCTCTGTAAACAGCCAATAAACACCAGCAATGTGCTGCTTTTGATTCTAGTAATAAAATTTTTAATGTGGCTATAACAATTAAAAAAAAAGACTGATTTAACAAAATTTTTATTACTCCAACAAAACATTTTTTTGTATGTGTATTTGTGAATAATGAAAAGTTTTATTGATGTTCAGTTATATTGTGATTTAACATTAATTTACATCACGATTATTGTAAATATAGTTTTGTGGTTCACATAAAGCACATCACTGCAAAATATTTAATTTTCTTGTTACTGCAGCTGCTGTAGCAAAACTAAATTGAATCCAGCGTAATCTTTTTTAATAAATATACTACCGTAGAAATTTACCACAAGCAATTTTTATTTAATAAAACGTACACATTCACAGTTTCATTTCATATTGTTAGTACATATAGATAACAATTAAACCACAAAAGATACATGTGAATCATAGACTGCGTTAAAAAAGTAAAAGGACACTGGATATTAAAAAAAAAAAAAAAAAAAAAAAAAAGGAATATTTTATTTTTAATGAAATTATTTTTATGTGTAACATTTTGCAGATCATTTAACAAAAAAATATCAGTATCATTACCACGATTTTCAAAAATAAATTATTAACAACAACAAAAATAGATTCTACTTTTTTTAAACTTTGTAAAAAAAGTAGAAGGACAGTAATACAAACTATAAAATACAAGCGATATTAGTAAGGAATACTCTTCCCATTAGATTTAAGGACTTCGAATATTCTATATGTTAGTGAATCATACAAAAATTGGATTCCTGTTTAGTAAAAATTATCCCATGAGCTATTTAGAGCTTCTCGAAGCTTCCATGACATGTGTTCCTTAGACCCTATCAATACGTGTTTTTTCCTCTTTCGATGATGCTTCTGCTTTCTGTAAACTAATTATTTGGATCTTTTTATGCAGTTGTAAACTGTTTCACTTGACACAAGAATAACTCCAGCTTGATTTTTGGCCTTTGGAATACTTCCACTGCTCTTTAAGCTCATGAGCAAGTTTTCTTTCATTACGAGGAGTTAGCTTTTTAGGCCTACGAGTCTTCTTTCTTTTCCTGTTAGTGTCTGACTTCCTGATAATGTTAGAAACTGTATTTGGGTTGGCGTGCAGTATATGAACAATCTGTCTAATAACTTTACCATTACTTTTATATGCAACAGTTTGGCTCTTTTGGAAATAATTTAAATGTATTCTTTTACGCAGTATGAAAAGAAAATAACAATGCAATTTTTAACGAAATAACTTTTCCTCAACAAAAGCAGTTAAATAAAATTCTATTTTTACTCTTTTACACATGCACAGTACACCAGATAACAAATTTTGGCAGGTGTCCTACTTTTTTTACACTCTCTAAATCATTAATACTGGTTTTACTACAATCCACTAATTAGCATTAGTGGTAGAGATTTCATTTTTACGTGAAATTAAAGAAAACTTCGTTACAAAATCTGTATAACAATCTAATAGGATAAAAATACAGGAAATAATTTACAAAAATCGACTTTCTTACTTTTTTTTTTTTTTTTTACACAGTGTAATAGATATTAGACTTAGAATATTAAAAAATATATAGATTTCTTTTATACAACATATCCAAAGAGAGAAGTTGAATATTTGATTAAAAGACCATTTTATCTGCATGACAAAAATAGAAAAATAAGTATCGAAATAAAATAATTTCTTCTATCGGAACTAGTTTTTCTCAAACGTAGAAGGGGCAAAAGAACAATAAATCAATACAATAGTTTCAGAGATATGTCATCAAAAATTTGGAAAAATGAGTTTTATAAATATATATATGAAACAGCCTTAAAAATATCATTAAAAATTCTTTCAACAAATTCTCAAAACGTATCAATGAATAAATGTTCTTAAATATTTCAGAAAATATCCTTATGTATACAATTTATTATTAATTCTGTTACTTTTTCAAATAAAAAAGACCTGATAATTATCTATAAATCATAAAACTTAAATTTATGATATGTGCAGTGTATTAAAAAGAATTTTGACGAAATAAGACAGGTGATAGTACCTATGAAGATGAACAAAATTTGTGAGGTATAGCAAAGTAATGCTACAATTAAAATTCGCACTTTATGCGTAACACATGATTACGAAGAATTTAGGATTCAGTTAAGTAATGGAGTTAGTTCCTATCCTAAACTAAAATTGTAGATTGACATTATGCTAATAAGTTTGAAAAGTGATTTATATAAAAGGAGAAGGAAGATTGCTTTTGTGTGTTAGTTGGAGAGGGAGTTGAAAGGCGATGTATTTCATAGTTGGAGAGTTAGTAGAAGGCTAGCGGCTTAGGGTAGAAGAGAGTAAGTCCAGTAGCATTGTAGCGTCAGGGAATCCTCCTACATGCGAAAGACTACTTGGCCTTAGAAGTTAAATAAAAGTAGTTGAGGTCATTTGCGAGTAATTAAGTAAAGTAAAGTAACGGTGGTTATTTATTGCTGTCAAAGTATTTAAGAGGACTGCCCATTTTAAGTCGTAAGTTACTAAATGCCATTATAGTCCAGCGTCCTTCTTCTTATTTAAGCTCAATTAAAGCTCATTAATTTTATATATTTGGACTCTGTCATTTCTTCATAAATTAAGTATTTCATTTTTGTAGCATTCAACCTTAAGTCAACTATAAGTTAAGATATGACGACGTATCGTTCGTCACAAGTTTTCCATAGAATGAAGTATCACAATCCAGCTTGAATAGCAAAAAAGTATTAAATGAAATGGACAAATATAATTGCAAACATTGAAAGTTCAGTAAAATTACGAAATAATAAGTTGTTCAATCCCATTATTTACATTAGTACATATATATTTCTGAAAAATAGTTCGGTGGTTTTCACATTGTTTTGTAACTCATATGTACATGTTAAAATATAATCTAGTTTTGAAACTTCATTAGCAACTAGATTTTGTTATTTCATATTATGTTCCGATTTCTTACTTTTTATTTATATATATTTAATTTTTTTCCATACATAAAACTTTATACAGACAAATCTACCACATACATTTTGGATAAAAATCGTTTTGTAAAAAAAAATATTAATTAATAATACGATTGTATTTTTTAAAGAGAAATATATACGTTATTTAAAATTATAAGAATTAGCAAAGAATTTACAAAAGAATTTTATTTTAATGATGACTGCATTATTATTGCTACTTAAAAGATATATTGTAAAGGTAAAAATTACAACGTTTAGGTTCCGTAATTTTGTTAAAAGCTTAAGTGTAAATGTATGTCATCACTGCAGATTTGCTAATTATTAGCAAACTGTATGTTTCTAAACTTCCAGATAAGTAGATTTACTATAATGTTATAGTTAAACTATAATCTTTACCATGAGGTTTAACTTCAAATTTTGTTACTGTATTTTGTAATGTTTAAACGACTTACAAAACTACAACTCAAATTTAACATGTTTTAATGATAAAGAGAGTGCTACTTTGTATTAAGACAAGTAAACTAAAACAAATTGAGAGAAAATACAAAACAAAAAATTTTCTTTTGAAAGTTAGAACAAAAACATATGCTGTAAATCTTTCAAAATAAGAAAAATATTTTAGAAATATAAAATAAACAAAACACCCAACTAAAATCAAGGTGCATTCTTCGACTTTGGAGAAGTTGTTGACAAACGTAGGACTTTTTTCTTGTGCATCTTATCGCTTTAAAACATTAAATAATTAAGATTAATCGATATACTTTTACCATGGCGAGAAAAATTAAAGGAAGAAATTATCGTCTCGTTTTGTACTTTTGCGCATAATTTTTAAACAAATGGACATATCTGAACATATTCTTTATCGAATCATGAATCGAGTTATAACTTTGACACGCTAAGCGCCAAGCAAATTCTTAAAATCCATTAAAATTCCATAACGATACCTTCTGTAATAAATAAAAATTAAGTAAATTTTCAATAAATTTTCAATAATTACTTAAAATAATATAATAGTTTTAGTTTTATATCTTATTTTACACTGTCACCCACTGACGGTTGATGCGGCTTTATTACATATTTGACACTGTCAGCCACCGATGGCTGACATGACGCTCAACGCGTTAATTTTTTATTGGTACTGCTTTTACTTTTGGGGTAAAACTTTCACTGAAATGTTCGAAGTATAACATGTTCTGCACACTCCTAAAGTTTCAAGATGATTCCTTCAGTACTTTTAGAGATATATGACAAAATGTCTAGAATCTAGAATGGCTGACATGGCGCTCAACGCGTTAAGAAAAATAATAATTTTTTTCACTGATATTAATTAAATTTTCCTCAAAAATAAGCTTTAGAAAAAAGGAAAAATTTTAGAAAAGAAAACTAAATGTGAAAGGCTGTTGAAGATGCATTACAAATAAGAGAAGGTACATATGCCTTCAAATATTGAATTAAAATCGAATTTTTCTTTCTGAATTATTTTTTCTTTTATTTCTTTTTTCATCTTTTCTTTGTATATGATAACTTTTTTTAAAATAACATAGAAACATGAAACTTGAATGAAATGTTCGTTAACAAAATGTTCGTTGATATTTTTAGTATTCTAGCTATTTTCATAGCTTATAAATTAATAATTATATTTTTTCAAGACGTCTCTTGTGTAAAAAGAAAGAAAGAAAAATACAGAAGTAAAACCCTATTTTAATTCAAAATATGGAGGCATGCGTATCTTCACTTGTCTCTAATGCACCTTTAACACCATTTTTCATTTGAGTTTTTAAAATTGTTTACCAGTCATTTTTTCAAAACCTTACTTTTGATACAAATTGGATTAATATCAGTTTAAAAATTATTGCTTAATTATTTAAAATTCGATTAATGATTCGATAACAAACATGTCATAAAAATTTTATGTTCACATGTTAATTTGTATAAAAGTTATCCGCAAAAGAAAAATAAAACTGGAAGATTGGCTGTTCCTTTAAATTTTTTCGCTAGTGTATTATAGTACATAATGAAATGCAAAATGTATGATCAGATTTATACAAATTTCGATTTATAATATAAAGTTAACAATCGTGATATTAATGAAGTGAAGCAAGAAAAAAATTATATTTTTTAACTAATTAGTTAAAATATCTTCTTTTAAAATATTACATCTTTTGTTGAACTCCTCTCGCGTTCTTAAAGAATAATATCATAAGCGTTAGTATTAGTCAGCTATTTCTTATAAAAGCACAACAAATGTATTGGATTTTAAATGCTTTCTACCTTGGATTTTAAATGTGGAGTTCGCGTCTTCTTTCGAAACACAATTTTTTTCTCTTTAAGCATAAGAGAATATTAACAATTATTTTATGCAAATTTAAAATGTTCATAATCATTATAGATTTTTTTTTTAATCGGATTTCTCCAAAGTACGAAACTTAGTACAAATATTATCAAAACAGGAGAAATATGAAATAAAATATGTTTGTAGATCATGCATAAAAACTGAAAAATTGGTCACATAGTAAAATTCCCCTTGAATAATTTTTGCTTGTAAAATCCCTTACTAAAAAAACTCTTTTGTATAAAATACAGCTTTCATTTTAACACATCTAAAAAACTTTCTATTTTGAATGCAAATATAAACAGGATAAGGTTTTCACAACCGGTTAGAAAGTAAAGTTTCTTGTATCTTGTAACATCCGACTGAAATGTATTGTAAATTTAAAAACCGATTTGCAGAGCATACAACGATTTATTTTATGACATTTAAAGCATAATTGATATACATTATGCTACATACACTTTAATATAAATTATTGTTTAATTCATAATGATAAAAAAATTTTAAATCTAGAAGTTAACTGTTAGTTCATTTCAGGGTTTAAATTATCTAATTTTTTTTTTTTTTTTTTTTTTGCTAAATAAATTTTTGACAAATTTTAACTAAGAAATATCAAAGGAACCTTGAAATTTTAATGCATGCGCGTTGTAAGATAATTTACAAAAAATAAATAAGGTTACTACAAAACGTCGGTCACACTTCATAAAAATTCCTCTTACGTCATTTTTTAATGTTCTTAGATAACGTTTTCGAAGGCTCATTGTAAGAAACCAAAAACGTAAAATTTCATAAAAGAAGGTTTGTTGATTTTAAAGGTCAATAAAGTTAATACAATTTATACATTTTTCTAATTTTTTCTTTGTAAAATAAGCAGTAGTTAACTTAAACGTGTGACTAGAGGCTTTGTCTATATGAACTTCATTTAAACTGTCTTTTACAAATAGAGCTATAATTTCTATTTAAAAATTGATTTTAAAATATTGTCATGGTAGTAGAGAAAAATAGTTTTAGCTTTATAGTGGTCACACGCTGCCAAAGTTTCAGCACCACTATTTTTATACAGTAATACTTTAAATGGAGATCAATGAAATTACTTTAAAAAAAAAAAAAAGGCTCGAATTCCTTCTTAAAAAAGAAATTGTAATACATTTTGATGATAGCAGAAGGAAGAAGTTTCTGCTTTAGAGCTGTTACCCTGTGTCACAGGTTTTTCACCAAAATTTTTAAATAGTAATATTTTAAAATACTACTCTGCAATTACGAAAGAAAAATCCTTATTCATAAATAGTGGTACCAAAGCTGCACCGGAAT